>CM068374.1:327664229-329018949 GCA_034769895.1 Magicicada septendecula | reverse complement strand
AACATCATCACACTAAATCATGTTCGACCTGGCAGACAGCCTGTATATTCGATAAAGCCCCAAAAACTGCAATCATAAAATTTAAACTTCCAGCCCCAGTTGGAATTTAATCATTTAAAACCACAACCCATTTACTCCATTAAAATGAAACCCAAAAAAAAAATATTTTAAAAACCAAAAGGATGATACTGACTAATAACTGCAAGATAATAGTGGCCTGGCAGCCCATATGAATTTATAACATCTAATAAATTGCACATTATAAGTGAAAATCTCTAAGTTTTTTTTTGAACTGTATACAAGAGGTAAAAACCCTTATCACCTAAGTTTAAACAATAATCAGTAGCATCAGTATGATTTTTCAATCTCAAAATTATTGGTATATGCCCACAAAAAAATAAATTTTTAATGTCAGACCTCTGTGTATAAATAATTTTAGAATAACAGCAGGTTGCATTTTGGCAGCTGTGGAAGTGTGCCAGCATTGGGCCAGACCAGGTCAGACAGGTCTCCGGCCTGCATAAAACTGTATCAACGTGTGCCTAACTTGTGCCAAAAAAAACCCCATGTGAATTTTACCCCTGAAACCAGCCTGAAAAACGAAACCCCCAGCCCTTAAATGTTAAACCAGAATAAGAATAATATATGCACCCCGTCCTGAACCAGCCGGAACAGAACCAATAAACATATGACTTAAATTTATATAGAAAGTATAATGACTCTAAGGCCTTTGTATATAAAAAAAATATAAAGGAGTACAAAAAGCTCTGGCACGCTCCCCCAGTGCAGCACACAATGACAATCATAGTACGTTAGAGTTATGGAGTAATATTATAATAGTTCAAATACTGTTCATAATGAATGTCCTGTTGACACACACTTGATCGGACTGTCTAGCGGCGTAAGCCCATGGTTTAAAAAGGAAAACGATTTGTAACACGGATGAACGGCGGGCCAGGCCAACGAAAAATAAAAAAAGTTTATATCACCTCAATGGCATGAGTATAGTTGCCTCTTGCAGTTGGTCAGCAAGCTCCCTCCTCAGAACAGGTGAGTGTTGGATGGTTCATAACTGGTGAAGGTGTCAGTACACCAGCTGAGACCAAATCTCCGTCTGGGAGCGAGAACCCGGGAAGTCTCGAAAATTTAGCTTGCCATCAGGATGAGAAGAAAACTACCCAATTATTGTCTGTCCAAGGTCGGGAGCCTGTAGATTCTATGAGAGCCGGAACAAAACGTTGCATGATTCTATGAGAATTATGCAACAAAACGCAAAATTCGACGCGAGATGGCGCGCGCTGTCTCAACAGTGCCATTCCAATCTCACTGTTCCGACGTTAATACTAGATACTATCATTGAACAACGAAATTTTTATACCTTCGATTGCCGGGTTATGCAAACACCGGCACACCCCCACCCCAAAAGGGCAACCTGGTTGCCCCACACTTGAACTCGGGGGGGTACCCTGCAGTGTACCCCCTTCCCAGGTGATCCTACTGGACTTGGTGATCATGGCGGCCCCGCGGTACTTGCTCTCAGGAGAACAGAGGCTCAGAAGGAAAACGAAAGAGGTGAAAGAAGACGTGTAGTGTGTAAGTGTGCGGGTGCTGCGCGCTGACCTGATCAGGGCCAGCCCACAGCAAGAAGGGACAGAGAAGAAAAGACGAAAGAAAAGTTCGGGAGCTCCCTGAGTTCTGACCTCCTGAGGCTTGTCCACTCAAGCCAGGAACCGCATGCCACATTAACAGGGCCACATGCCCTATATTCATACGGGAGGGATTCCCCAATAACGAAACCCATCTTAAACAATACCGTCACTGCACGGGGCAAGGGAAAAGGGGAAAAGATGGTCTCCATGAAACTATAATCCAAAGGTGTGCCCAAAACTTACCGCTTTGACGAAGTTCACAACCGACCTCGTCAACGCGACAAGTTTCGCTCCTCTCTCTAACTCCTTTTTTTTTTTATTGCTTTTCTAATTTTTTTAAATTTTTTTTTTAATTTTTTATGTTTTTAAGGGGAAGGTTAGGAAATCGGGAAGACGGAAAGGGCAAGGATGATTGAAAGGTCATGGGCCGGGACTAAAGGTAAGGACGTGGCTCCCTCCGGAAATAAGGACGAATGGAGAAAGCCAAGGCTCTCGAAGGCAGGGTCGCATCCCTGAAGTAAACGAACACCACTGGGACTGTGGGGAACATCTACCCGCTACCCTAGCGTTCTCGACAACACCCCCGGAGCACACCCTTTCAAAATGACAAAATCCCTACTCACACAGAGACCACCAATTATTCCCCCCCTTGTCAGCCCGTTTATACCCCTTTCTACATAACTTCAATTTAGAGATATGCGTGGTAATCTCCTTCGAATTACCACCCGGCTCTTCCAACCGAGCCGTCACCGGTGACGCGAACCCCAGGATACGATATGGCCCCGACCAACGATAGCATAACTTAGCGGCTCTTTTATCGGCAGCTGAGCTGATCGGGTGGCTCTGGCAGTAGACCAAATCTCCTACTTTAAAGGGATTTGGAATTCGCCCCTGATTGTACCGACTACGGACGCGCTCGTGCGCTCTCAGCAAATTCTTCCGAGCCTCCTTCCACCTCTCTGCAGTTCCGTTATCTGGCTCCCGTGGCAGAAGATCATCAATGTTCCACAAGTTAGTCAACGGGAGTGCGGGCGAGAATCCAAACATGATCTCAAAGGGGACGGCCTTATGACTGTCATGCAGGGCCGTGTTAAAGGCTAGCTGTAACCACTTCAGATTCTGGTCCCAGGTTGTCTGTTGCTCCGCATGATAGGCAATGAGTGCGGACCTGAGATTCCTATTGAATCTCTCCGCATGGGACGGCTGTGGGTAATAAGGAGAGGTGGTTACATGTTTGATCCCACTGGCGAAACACATCCGCCTGAACTCACCCGAAACGAACTGGGGACCATTGTCGGAGACAATGATGGTCGGAAGACCGAAATGCTGAAAAATGTGGTTCTGGAGCGCGCTTATGGTCAAACGAGCTGTTGCCTGCCGTAAGGGCAGTAGCCAGGCAAACTTCGAAAAAGCATCCACGCAAACAAGCAGGTAAGAATTACCTGACTTGCTACGCGGGAGAGGTCCCACGTCTATGAATAACTTCTCCATCGGTCTGCTCGCCACGTCCGATGACAGCAACCCTAACTTAGTGTTCTGGGCAGGCTTGCTCAAGCCACATAGATGACAGCTCTTAACCCTCGTTGCGATGTCCCTATCCATGCCCTTCCAGACGAAATGTCTCCTGATACTGGAAATGGTCTTCGAAATTCCCTTGTGGCCTCCTACTGGGGAATTATGATAATAACTGAAGACCATGGGCACTAACTTGCTAGGCAGCACGATCTTAGGGGCACGTCCCTTTCTTTCTCTACAACACAGGACGCCCTTGGACAAGAAGTAAGGGGCCTGTACGTTACCCTCCTTTATATTCTGGATGATAGGACCCAGCTCTTCATCGTTCAACTGATGGGGTAACACATCAGTGAAGGCTAACGGAAAGTCTAGCAGAACAGAACAGGGTTGCTCAGATTGGATTTCACTGGGCTGGGAAAACATGCGTGATAAAGCATCTGCAACCACATTTTGAGTTCCCCTAATGTGTTGCACTTTGAACTTGAAGGATGAGATCTTGACCACCCATCTACCAATTTTACCCAGTTGCCGGGGATGAGCAAGAAGCCAAGAGAGAGCCTGATTGTCGGTCTCGAGCAGGAACTCAGCGTGTTCCAGAAAACGCCTGAACTTATCTAGAGCGTACACAACAGCTAAACACTCTAGCTCATACACTGAAGACTTTTGTTCTTTCTTGGTCAACGTTCGGGAAATGAAAGCCACAGGCTGCCTAGCACCATCAACGACTTGGGACAGAACCGCCCCGAGCGCAATCGAACTCGCATCCGTCTGGAGTATGAACGGCTTTGAGAAGTCTGGCATTCTCAGTACTGGAGGGGAAATGATGGCTTCCTTCAGGGTCTCGAAAGCCTTCTGTTGTTTTTCCCCCCATACAAACTTGGCGCCCTTTTTCCGGAGTTCATTCAGAGGTGCCGCAATCTCCGCCGCGTTTGGAATAAAACGCCGATAGAAATTGACCATCCCCACAAATCTCGCGATGCCTTTGGCATCCTTTGGTGGGGGAAAGTCCCTGATTCCCTGTGTTCGCTCAGGATCCACAGTGACACCTCTATGGGAAATCAGGTGGTCCAGGAAAGAAATTTGTGTCTGGGCAAACTTCACCTTTTCGGGGTTGACAGTGAGGCCAGCACCCCTCAACCTGCACATCACCTCTTCGAGATGACCCAAATGCTCCTCGTACCCCTTGCTGTACACCAGCAAGTCGTCAAGATAATTGAAGACATACTTGAACTTGACATCGTGAAAAACGGTGTCAAGTAAACGGGTGAGAGTTTGGGCCCCTACCGCTAGACTCATGGGAACCCTAGTATACTGATAGAGGTTCCACGGAACACAGAATGCCGTGTAGGGCCTACTTTCTTTCGTCAACGGAATCTGGTGATATGCAGAGTTGAGGTCAATGATGGTAAAATACCTCGCCTCACTGAACCAATCAAACGCGGAATGAAGGTCAGGAAGTGGGACCGAATCCTACCTCAATGTTGGCGTTGAGCTTGCGGTAGTCGATGACCATCCTATGCTTACCTCCAGGCTTGGGCACTAGGAACGCTGGACTGGCATAACTGGACTGAGAAGGTTCAATCACCCCTTGATCTAACAACTCTTGAACCTTCTCCCTCAAGATGCTCATCTTTGGAGGGGCAAATTTATAATGGTGGGAGCGCACCACCTTGGAGTCCGTTAGGCGGATTTTATACTCCAAGAGATGTGTGAGCCCAAGGGCCGGAGTTAACACAGTGGGGAAACGCTCACACAACTGATCTAATGCGGACCGCTGGGACTGGGAGAGGTGGTCTCTAGATGTGTCGGGGCACTTAACCTCTTGGATATCTTGCCTGGTCCCCTGATATCCAAGGAAAGGGATTACAACTCCCCGATTAAATTTAAAATAACATTGATGCTCTTGGATGTCAATAACGAGACCACTTTTGCAGATGAAATCGGCACCAATAATGCATTCAACTCCCAGAGCAGGAGAAACCAGAAAGCTCCACACCCAAGAAAATCCCTCGATCTTAAATTTAAATGAAACTACCCGGGAAATGGGCAGAATTTCCTGGGATGCCGTCCAGCACACCACGGAAGACTGTTCTGACCTTTTAATTAAACCCTGTCGTTCAAGGTCCTCGCACACTTTGGATGAAATGATAGATCTTGCTGATCCGGAGTCAACTAATGCTCTGAGTTGACTCCTTTTCAACTCCAACAGCAAGAAGGGGCATACGGAAGTGGGCCTAGAGATGGTTTGGAGGACCTTGATGTCCAAAGAACTGGGACCTACAACTGGCCTGGAGGCGCGTACCTTAGAAGACCCGCGACAGGTAGGAGAAGACCTCCGACATATCTTCCCCTCATTGACCCTTTTCTGAATGACCTTGGGCGCCTTGGGGAGGGACGTTGGACTCGACCCAACCCCGGTACAAAATCGTCTGATGTGGCCCAATCTACCACACCTAAAACAAGTCACATTAGGTGAATGAAGGCGCCTCTCGTTACAAGAGTTTATAATTTCAATCTCAGCACCGTATGATGATGGAACAATTCGCCCTCCATGCGTCTCGTGTCTTACCTTACCATGTGCTACTTGCTCACGGGACTCGTCAATCTCCTGGACCGTTCTAGAAACCACACACAGCCGTTCGAGGTCCGCAAAACAACGTGGACGGTCCGCGAACACCAAACGGGATCTCTCTTGGGGCGCCACCCCTTCTAAAATAATTCGAACGATATCCTTCTCGGGCAACCCCAACCTCAAAATCCGGGCAATTTTACGGATATCCTGCACAAAGTCCCCTAACGCCTCTCCGTTGGCCTGTGCACGATAGAACCGATTATATTTCAAATACTCACGTTGCCGACGGGGTATGAAAGAGTCCAACACCTCCCCATGGAGAGAGTCGATACTGCCACCACGACGCAGAGTGTCGGTGACCAGCTCAGCCAATGAACCCCGGCAGAATTCCTAAACTTCGCAACACAGGAATTAAGTCGGTGACGGTACCGACATCCGATCGGGCCATACCGCATCCCGCTAATGCCACACGCTATACTCTAACCTTGAATCACCAATATTCTATCACCCACGCCACGCTCGAGACCCCCCGGCAGTTCAACATCTCAAATTTTCCAACCACGAATACCCGCCCCGTGGTGCGATCAGACTCACAAGTTAAGCAACCTAACATAGCCTACATGGGCATACACCTAAAGAACAATAGCATGACAATAGTATAGTATTTCCGAGTTTGCAAGCCCCGTCACACCCAAGGGCCCAAGGGTTCAACCCTAGAATCAACCACGCTCTGCTACCATTTGTAACCCCTCTTTCCTTTGTATGCTTTATAAAAAAAACCTATTTTTTTTAATTATTTTTTTTTTTGGAAAGAGAGGCCACTAGTTATTTAAAACTAGGCAGGAGCCTAGAGAAGCCAAAAATGCGCTGGGTCCAGTTTGACGGAACTTGCAATTAAACTCGGTTGTTAATCAACAATAACAATTTTATTCTTGCCCCATAATTCATTACATGCATGTGTAAATTAAAATTCCCCTGAGTGACACGTATAACAATAAGCAATAAATAACAGTATAAATGATAAATAAGTAGTGTCAACATTGTTAACAATTCAGTTTCCATAAGCCCATATTAATTCATCCCCTATATACATATATCAATTTGGTTCCTTAAATTATATAAATCCCCCCTAAATAACACTTAACATTAACATCACATATTGAAACATAGAGAAACATATACATATAACATCATCACACTAAATCATGTTCGACCTGGCAGACAGCCTGTATATTCGATAAAGCCCCAAAAACTGCAATCATAAAATTTAAACTTCCAGCCCCAGTTGGAATTTAATCATTTAAAACCACAACCCATTTACTCCATTAAAATGAAACTCAAAAAAAATATTTTAAAAACCAAAAGGATGATAATGACTAATAACTGCAAGATAATAGTGGCCTGGCAGCCCATATGAATTTATAACATCTAATAAATTGCACATTATAAGTATATGAAAATCTCTAAGTTTTTTTTTTTTGAACTGTATACAAGAGGTAAAAACCCTTATCACCTAAGTTTAAACAATAATCAGTAGCATCAGTATGATTTTTCAATCTCAGAATTATTGGTATATGCCCACAAAAAAATAAATTTTTAATGTCAGACCTCTGTGTATAAATAATTTTAGAATAACAGCAGGTTGCATTCTGGCAGCTGTGGAAGCGTGCCAGCATGGGCCAGACCAGGTCAGACAGGTCTCCGGCCTGCATAAAACTGTATCAACGTGTGCCTAACTTGTGCCAAAAAAAACCCATGTGAATTTTACCCCTGAAACCAGCCTGAAAAACGAAACCCCCAGCCCTTAAATGTTAAACCAGAATAAGAATAATATATGCACCCCGTCCTGAACCAGCCGGAACAGAACCAGTAAACATATGACTTAAATTTATATAGAAAGTATAATGACTCTAAGGCCTTTGTATATAAAAAATTATAAAGGAGTACAAAAAGCTCTGGCACGCTCCCCCAGTGCAGCACACAATGACAATCATAGTACGTTAGAGTTATGGAGTAATATTATAATAGTTCAAATACTGTTCATAATGAATGTCCTGTTGACACACACTTGATCGGACTGTCTAGCGGCGTAAGCCCATGGTTTAAAAAGGAAAACGATTTGTAACACGGATGAACGGCGGGCCAGGCCAACGAAAAATAAAAAAAGTTTATATCACCTCAATGGCATGAGTATAGTTGCCTCTTGCAGTTGGTCAGCAAGCTCCCTCCTCAGATCAGGTGAGTGTTGGATGGTTCATAACTGGTGAAGGTGTCAGTACACCAGCTGAGACCAAATCTCCGTCTGGGAGCGAGAACCCGGGAAGTCTCGAAAATTTAGCTTGCCATCAGGATGAGAAGAAAACTACCCAATTATTGTCTGTCCAAGGTCGGGAGCCTGTAGATTCTATGAGAGCCGGCGTCGAACTGATATGTGCAGTTACAATGCAACAAAACGCAAAATTCGACGCGAGATAGCGCGCGCTGTCTCAACAGTGCCATTCCAATCTCACTGTTCCGACGTTAATACTAGATACTATCATTGAACAACGAAATTTTTATACCTTCGATTGCCGGGTTATGCAAACACCGGCACAGTTTGATCAAAACGTTCATGCAGTTCTTGTTTATTTTAAAAATTATGCCTTCATTCATCGACACTTACACTGCCCCCTTCAATGTCGTCTCAGTGGAATGTAACACGATTAAGCCAACCCTTTTGCAGACTTCAAAATATTTAAAGCATGCAATTTTTGGTACAGCCTTGAGCTCGCTTAGCGATTTCCATTTTAGGTATTCAGCAGGCGCGAAACGTTGTCCTTTCGTGGAAGTTATCACTATTCGGAGAAGGAAAGATCGCGTTGGTGCGCATCTGGTGAGTACGGCAGTTTCCCTGTCATCGTTATGACGTTTTCTTTTGCCTAGCCTGGCGAAATTCTTAACAAACAATGACGTTCGTCCAGGCCCATTATCGGGCTGCAATTATTCATATTCTTCCGTAAATGTGGCCGTTTTCTACGAATAGCTTCTTACAGATGGCGTAAAATGTCCGAATAGTAGTCTTTATTTTACCACTGCGCCTACCGATGAAATTTCGTGGAACACAAAAACAGAATCTCATCTGACAACCACGATCTTCAACTCATTTACAGCAGTCTATGAAGCTTGTAAACCGCTTGTACACGCACAACAGTCTTGCCAGAAGCCTTCTGAACACATTTACCAGGACAGAGCAGTTTATCTCACGGTTTACACAAAATCCATGTTCTTCAGTCTTGCATTGTAGAATGAAAAAAAAAATCGCCTAATGCACGTAAGGACGACTTACTCAATTAGCTGTGAAATCTAATAGGGCTACTATGCATCAAATAGGGCTAAAATTTTAGACGATTGTCATGTGTACCAACATCACATAAAAACAGTTTTTTAATCGGTCACTTGTAACGGTGGAAATCACAAAATTGCACGAACTTTTTGATCAAACCTGCATCAAATACATCAGCCTGCACGCTGAAATTATAAAAAACAGCGGCTTCGCACGCGAATATTTGACTTAGTAAGTATTTTAATGTAATTTTTATTGTCTATGTCTATATGGCGTTCTGTCAGCTCGTAAAACAATTTTGTACTCCTTAGTCAAATTCTCTCCAAAGCTGTTTTCAACACTTGTATTATTTTAACTTGTACTAAATTATTATGTTGGTGCAACAGCCTTTGGAGATTTAAAAGTACCCGTTTATAAAGCCTTTGGAGATATTGATAAAGCACCTGTCAATCAAAAACGCTAAATTTTTTATTTTAATTGTTACTGTGTTAGAAGCATTGTATAACACATTAAACATATGTTTTCCTTAACCGTGGCTTTTATTTATTTCAGCATTAAACTAAAAACCAAAAACCGTTGTCACCTAACCTCACAAATGAAAACAACACGTATTTTCACTTTGCATTAAGTAATAGGACAATTTACAAATAGTACACTTCTTCTTTTCCACATCGTAATATATCGATAAAATCGCATATTATATAAAACATCGAAAATGTACTGCAGGAATGGATAAAGGTACAGTTCCGATGCCGCTAAATATCATTTGTTTATTTACTTGTTACTATGGTAATTAATTCTGGTCTCCATGGTGTTGTTGACGTCTTTATATACGTCAACGAAAAGGCATAATTAAAAGGGCCTAAATCGTGCGAACGGGGCAAAATATCAAATTCCAAGTTAGGCAGTGTTTTTCGCCTTGTGACAAAGATTACCTGTGCAAACTTTGGTGGCAATCGCTGTAACGGTGTGGATTTGTATTCAGTACACATAAATCCTCAGACTTTGAGTTATAAATACTCTCTCTCTCTCTCTCTCTCGCGCGCGCGCACGCACGCACACAAAAGCGCTCGCGTCTTCCGCTCTATGATATTTACACTAACCAGATGAGAACAGTTTGAGATAATTTATTAACTTTGAATGAAAGTGCTGACAGTGGTTTGAAACACAAGCGACAGACACAACAAACAGTGAAGTGATTATGTAGACTGCGATAGGACTGTCGCATGTAACTGCCGCAGTCCCGTTGCGTTTGTGCAATAAAGTGTTCTCAGTACGTTTGGAGTGAGTGTGTGGCCAATCAGATTGCCCCATAAAAAAAAAACCTGAAGAATGTGTAATCCTCATGGACACGGCGTTGCCGCATTTAATCAAGATTTAATATTAAGCCTCTTAATCAGTTTAGAAGAAGAGACACTACAGGTTTACGCCAGTCTAGAAAACATTCACAATCGTTTGAGGAATACCGTATGCTGCAGTATGCATGGGTTACATTTCTATCCTGTACATCCCAAATCGAGTTCTGGCTTCTTCTAGTAGGTACCTTAGACAATCCTGTCACGAGCTTTACTCTTTCAGGATCAATTATTAAGGAACATCTTAACGCCCTCATTCACAACATCCTCCCGTCTTCTTCTCCAACTCTTCCGTCAAAAACCGTTGTTAGCAGCAGGGGTGCAGAATATGTCCGAACGCGCGAACGTGGTTCGGGGAAAATTTGGGCTGCCCGGGGAAATTTCGGGGAAATTTTAATCGTTGACGAAAAATAGAAGTCACGACGAAAATATCAACTGATGTTTATTCGCATAATTTTTACAATTATTAACTAGAATAATTAATCTATAAAATATGTTTTGAAAAGAAACATTCATCCTAATGAGAACAAAGATAGCAATATCATTCCTCGTGAGCAATGACTCATCGAATTTTTATTACTTCTCTTTTTATCATTCATCACATACAATAAATTGGTTGGTAAAACATAATAAACCGTCGCGTTAGTTTGGGGAAATTTCCTAGCGAAAAAATTGTGTTCGGGGGAAATTTCAGGGGTATGAACATTTTATGCACCCCGGGTTAGCAATAGGTTTGACTTCATGATATGTCCAGTCTGATGTCCGTTTCTTGTTTTCATAATCTTCAGAAGTTTCTTCATTCTTGGTAACTTGTTGTCTTCACCACCCACCGTATTCCCCCCATTCCATTCCAAATCCACACTTCCAGGGACTCAATCCTATCTGTATCCCTTTCCCCAATTGCTATATAGTAAAAAAGTCCTTACAAAACACTTCGCCACTCGCTTGTACACTAAATTCCAGTTTCCTATTGAATGACGCTTCCTTCACTGCCGTTGTTCTATCCGAACCTCTTGTTGACTGGTCCATTCCTTACTCAAGATGTTCCCTAAATATGTGTACTTATGTGTATGTGTCTGAGCCTTATTATTATTATTATTATTATGTATGTGTCTGAGCCTTATTATTATTATTATTATTATTATTATTGTTTTTTTGTATCGGCCATCTGAGGACCACATGCCAATTTCAATTCTTTGTTCTTGTTCTTTTCTTTTCCTCCAATAATCTTTCATCTTTTCACTGTGTCTCTTCTTCCTGTCTTCAGTCCACTTTGAACATTTTGAACCTGCGTTTTTCTCTCTCCTACCCTGGACTCCTTCCATTTTTAACACTTTTGCCATAAAAACTTCTCTTTCAATTGCTTTTCTGCGTGTATATTATTTTTTCTAAATCCTTTTGGACTTCTTTAATCCAACATGATGTTGACTTCTTCCCCCACAGATATATGAAGATCTGCTTTGTTAACCTATTGTCGTCCATCTATATCTATAAAAATGAATGTTTGTTTCTTTCTTTGTCCCGTATGCGTTCCTATACCATTCATCCGATTGCGATGAAACTTCGGTGAGTTGTTGTGCGCACGCCCGCGAAGGTTTATGAATTTTTTTCAATGGGGCCCTTTGGGGGTTCTTGGGGTCTTCCACATCTCCTCCTAAACCACTGGACCGATTTCAACCAAACTTGGCACAAATATTTTATGCAACGGGAGAACCAACATAGGGTAGGTGTTTTTTCGATGGGGTCCTTTGGGGGGTCCTTTGGGGTCTTCCACATCTTCTCCTAAACCACTGGACCGATTTCAACCAAACTTGGCACAAATATTTTACGCAACGGGAGAACCAACATAGGATAGGTGTTTTTTTTGACGGGGTCCTTTGGGGGGTCCTTAGGGGTCTTCCACATCTCCTCCTAAACCATTGGACCGATTTCAACCAAACTTGGCACAAATATTTTACGCAAAGGGAGAACCAACATAGGATAGGTGTTTTTTCAATGGGCTTCTTTTGGGGGTTCTTTGGTGTCTTCCACATCTCCTCCTAAACCACTGGACCGATTTCAACCAAACTTGGCACAAACATTTTACGCAACGGTAGAACCAACATAGGGTAGGTGTTTTTTCGATGGGGTCATTTGGGGTCTTCCACATCTTCTCCTAAACCACTGGATCGATTTCAACCAAACTTGGCACAAATATTTTACGCAACGGGAGAACCAACATAGGATATGTGTTTTTCGATATGATACTTCGGGGGGTCCTTTGGGGTCTTCCACATCTCCTCCTAAACCACTGGACCGATTTCAACCAAACTTGGCACAAATATTTTACGCAACGGGAGAACCAACATAGGATATGTGTTTTTTCGATATGATACTTCGGGGGGTCCTTTGGGGTCTTCCACATCTCCTCCTAAACCACTGGACCGATTTCAACCAAACTTAGCACAAATATTTTACGCAAAGGGAGAACCAACATAGGATAGGTGTTTTTTCGATGGGGTTCTTTTGGGGGTTCTTTGGGGTCTTCCACATCTCCTCCTAAACCACTGGACCGATTTCAACCAAACTTGGCACAAATATTTTACGCAACGGGAGAACCAACATAGGACAGGTGTTTTTTTTCGATACAATCCTCTGGGGGGTCCTTTGGAGTCTTAAAAAACTAACTTATTAGATCTGGTTACTATGGCAACCCAATGGAATAGATTCTGTTCTAAATATATTATCGCATTAAATTGAAGACCACGCGAACGAAGTCTTTATATATTATATATATACAAACACTTTCTTTCTTTGAGTGGCATTGCAACGCATGCCGGGTACTCGCTAGTTCTATATAAATGTCCAAAAAATAATAGTATTCTTTTTCTCATTGTTTCTGTTATATTTTCTAGACTTTGATATATTTCGTCATTACTTCTTAATTTCCAACCTTCTGAAGTTTTTCGTGGGCCTAATATTTTCCTAATAATTCGTCTTTCCAATATTTCTAGTTTGTCTAAATTATAATTCAATGCTAGACATTCACTTGCATATAGGCATTCTGGCTTTACTTCTGGTATTGTACTGTAATGCCTTATTTTCGCATTTTTAGATATGCACTTTTTATTGTAAATATCTTTAGTTATACCATATGCTTTTTCTAAACCATTATCTTGAATTATTTCCCCTAGATACTTAAATTTTCTAACCGTCTCTATTCGACGAATATCTATTAGCAGGAATTTTGGCGTATTTTTAATGTTCGTGAGAAATTTTGTTTTTCTGCAGACATTCTTAAGCCTCTAAAAAATTAACTTGTGTTAATACAGATGTCAGATGTTCAGAAAGTATAGCAAAGTCATCTACGAATGCCAAACAGTTTATTTCAACATGTTTGTTCCTTCTTCCCAACATGATTGGTGATATTTTGTATTCCTTTACTTTTTAATTCCAAATTCTCACTACTTTCTCCAGGTTACAGTTGAACAGAAATGGGGATAAACCATCCCCTGTCTTACGCCTATATTTATTTTGAACGGTTGAAATATTCTCCCATGAATTTTATTTTTGAGACTGTGTCCGTAAGGGTTTTACGGATTAGATTTGCCAATTTAGATTTAACACCAAATTCTCGGATTATTTTATCTATAGTTTCTCTATCAACAGAATCAAAGGCCTATTTGAAATCAACAAATGTTATTACAATCTCCTTTGAATTCGGTAGCCTGTGACGGATTATTGACTTCAGAGTGAATATTTGTTCTTCCTAAAACCACCCTGATATTCATCCAAGTGGCTATCCAATGTTTCTTTCGACTCTATTCAATAGAATCTTTGAAAATATTTTATACCCAACTGGAAGTAAAGATATTCCTCTGTAGTTGTTAACCTCTTGCTTATCACCCTTCTTATGCAGCGGATGTATTAAGGCCACCACCCATTCTTCTGAGACTTTTTCTGTTTTCCAAATTTCTTCAAAAATTAATTGTTGATCTTTTTTATCTTTGGTAGAGACCATTTCAAAAGTTCAGCTGATATAGAGTCTTCTCCACTAGCTTTATTAAAAAGTAAAAACTCGTACATATTAAGACGCAAAACGACATTTTCAAAGTCTATACAGTAATCTTGCTGCTTTTAGGAAGGACAGAGTTCTGTCTATCGCTGACTGTTCGTTTCCGATTTCTTCTTTCAGGTTACCTTTTACTCTGAATGTCTCTGCCTCAGTTCTGGAAGAGCACTACAGTCTTCGATGATATGTTTCACCGTCAGTGCTCCGCCACACAAGTTCAGACGGGTCGTTCTTGTTCTTGTGCTTGCAGGAGGTACGAAGACGTCAAGTTCGTCTGGCCAGTGCTCAGTCTCGTGATGCAATCTCCTGCTACTTGTCATTTACGGACGCACCGCTTCACGGCAGAAAGTATGCTCTGCCATGTGTTCCACGTCTGTTGCCGCACATTGATGTTGGTGCTTATGACAGCTAGTTTCGCGTCATCAAGTGTTGTGGCAATCGCATCAACTCCTGGGCTGTCCGCAGCGTTTCTCGCTACAGCGTCAGCTTCTTCGTTAACTTCAATATCTACATGACCCGGACACTAAACAAAAGTAAATGATGAACCAAGGTCTTCTAACGCGTGGCATAGCCCCATTATCTGCTGTGATAACGGATCCACTGTATCACAGTGGCGAGATGATGTTTTTCTTCTTCTTCTTCTTCTTCTTCTTCTTCTTCTTCTTCTTCTTCTTCTTCTTCTTCTTCTTCTTCTAAATATAAATGGTAATAATTTCATTTGGTGAAAAATAATAATTTATTTAAATTTACAACGTACAGCGTTATTTACTCAGATTTACAGTAATTTCTCTTGTTGTTTCAGGTACGCGGAGGAAGCAAGATGAGAAACCTTTTGGACTACGCAATGAAAACATTTGAAACGAACAACGCAATAGTTTGGACAGGCTCCGGTACCGCTATCGGCAAAGCCATCAGCTGTGCGGAAATCATGAAGAGAAAGTTCTCGGTGCATCAGATCAACAAAATCTGTTTCATCAAGTAATGAAGTAGTTTGTTAATCCTGCTCAGTGTGTGTGTGGCGCGCGCGCGCGCGCGTGTGGTCAGATGTTGCTGAGATACAGTAATCTCGTCTTTATCCAAACTAACCGGGGTGGACAGGTTCAGTTTGTAGAATCCATGAATCTTTAAACACATTGACTAGGATGGAGACGAAAGGAGTGTTATAGTTAGAAGAACTAAGTTAAGTCTTCTGAGTCACTGTGGATTGCAGAATGTTGTGGTGCCATCGTGTCCATACATGCAACGCACACAGGTGGCCACGTCAAGAGTTGGCCGTGGACTGTCCGTGCCCTACAGGCGCCAAATTTATATCAATCGATGATGTAAATTTTAAAATATTGTTACGACGGTCTACTGATCACCAGCTTTAATTATCACAATTAAACAGTCTGTAATCAAGAAGATAGTCTCTTACAACAAATCAAATAAAAATTGTTCACACGCAATAATAATGTCTACTAATATAAAACACAATTGTATTGCAATTGTCCCGCACAAATATAAAACACGTAACACTTCGCCACCATACTACGAACCGTACTCGAATAGGCCTATATCGCAACTCAAACTAAAACTAAGCTTCGCTGAGTACTTGTATTTATACCCCGCCGAAAATCCAGAAACATCCATACTACGCATCAAGAATGCCACTAGGAAACACCAGAACTTAATTTATTGCGACCTTGACACAGTGCGCAAAGCCGCGACTTCTACCACAGTCTAGCTAACGCGTTGAGAATCACGTACGCACACACATTACAGCCGGATTCCACTGGAACATTCGAGAAACACGTAGACTGTTCTCTAATGTCGTAACAATATAGTAAAACGCTGTTAAGGGAAGATAACTCAGAACGCTGAGTTATTTATACAGTAACACGGTGATAAATACAGTAAAACGCTAATAACTCAGATATATAAATGTCGCGCAACATATAACGTAGCCTATGTGATTTTTTTTTTTAAGTAAAAAGTAAGGCTGATACCGACAACGCATTGCAGCAATGCCAACAAAACAAACATTAACAAGAACTCACGAAACATTAGTATGAGGTTTCGCGCAATTTTTGAAGTTATACTTCTTTTGGCGCGTTTAGTAGAGGGTAAAATTGAGAGCTGCGCGCGCACCCTGTTGCGGAAGTGCGACATGATGATGTTAGCCATCAATGACAAATAACAATGTAAATTCATTTTACTCCATAGTTCCAGATTGTATTTGTATTTCAACGTATCTTATTGGTAAACATATCCAAGACCACTCACCTGAATTTACATAAAACTAAAATTAAAGGTTTTCACGTGCAATGATAAATTATTAAACTGATTTTCAAGGTTAATTTTTATTATTAATTAAGGTTTTGTTGATTACATTGCTGTTAAAAAACAAAAGAGAAAGAGAAATGCTTAAAAAAGAATTTCGACGAAACCGAAACATCGAAGCATGATGTTTTTAGGCTTTAAAAATAAGATTTCTAGGCTGTGGGGAATCGAAAATGTGGAAAAAATATAGTGTTTGTGAACGTGATAGGGGTATACCTAACGCGCATGTGCAAATCAGTCAGCTGTATACAAACGCCACGTTCTCAGCATAACACGTGGTTATTGTTGAAATTGATAGTGAAGCAGTGCATATATTACATTTTATTTATAATTTATAAATTATTATTAATTATCGATATACACAGATAAATATATATATATATATTATTAATTCATTTTTCCCCCATTGTGTAGTGAAAAATTTATCAGTAACAAAACTTGTGTTTAAAAACTTTAAAAGTGTTTTAAGTTTTTGTAAGTATTTTTTTATTAAATTATATATTTATTAATTTAATAAAACTTGTTAAATCTAATAATCTTATGTAAATCTCTTCATTTCATATTATAGATTATTTTTCATTATCCGGATTTTAATTGGAAGGTGAATCTACTGTTGTATTACAATATTTGTAAGTAAGTATTTTAATTTTTTTAATAAAAATTAACCTAAGTTGTAAAAGTTGAAAAAATAATCTAAAAAATAAAAATAAAATCTAATTTAAATAATTAAAAAAAATAATTAAATATTTTCTTAGAAATATTTATTTTCAATAAATTATTATTTTTATTTTCAATGAGTAGTTTAAAAAAATTTTCAATTAATTGTTAAAATATTTTAGAATTATTACTTATAATACATATAATTGCCTGATGATGTTAACCATTGGTGATTAACGAAACGTCATACTGTATAAATTAATTTAAAAATAAAAGAAACGTGATCGGTGGGCCAAGAAAAAAATTGAAATTCTTTTAAAATAACTACAAGCCGGTCGGATAATAAAAATATTATTTATATTTTTATTCAATCAATTATATTTTTATTTTTATTTTCATTCTAGTTTTTGCGATGCCGAAGACTAACGCGGAAGTATGTCAGCGCTATCGACAGCGAAAAAAGTGTGAAAATGCAGCTCAAGCTCAACCAGGAGTTTCTGTACCAATTAAAAAAGCCATGACAGCAGTAGAACGCATGCGAATTCATAGACTATAAAAGAAAAATATAAAAATGGCTTTGAATGAAAATGAGTCATTAAATCACGGATATTCTAGTGTTTTAGGAAATCCAGATATGCATGCTACAACTCCTGAGCCGTTACCTGATTCTATTAATATTACAGTGGATCAGGTTAATGAAAATGTACGCGATTCATCTGTGTCTCCTATAGCACATGATAATCGTAATTTCATTATTGTTCAAGCTCAGGTACATGAACACGAACGTTCTTCCATGTTTGATAATTGTCATACATCATTACATACTGCTCCACTAACATCAACGGACAACCATCAGCGGTTTCGATCTCAGAGAAAAAACCAACAACCAATTGACACGTCACAGATACATGTTTTATCTAGTCAAGACGTTGCGATTGATCAAGAATTACCTCAACCAAGTATATCTGACTCACGTTTAAACTCTCCAGGACTACCAGTAGTCAATGATTTTGTTACTGATCAAGTTGCTATGGACCAAAACTCATCTTTGCCATACAGCGGTTATAATCGATTCAGAAGGGCCCATGAGTTTAAAAACAAATTCACCAATAATTCATTTGGACATGCGTGTTCCGTATGTGATAGGTTGTGGTTCAAAGACGATTTAAAACTTCCATCTTCTGGACATGAGGAAATTTTAACCAAAATTATACCTAATATACCTAAAGCAAATATTAAAGTATGCAACACATGCGTTCAAGCTTTAAATAAAAATAATATACCATTAATGTCAACGTACAATGGTTTCAAATTGTACAGCGTTGGATCTAATTTCGGAAAGACTTATATCACCACGTTTTCCTTTCATGCAGATCAGAAGACAGACATGTGAATGGTCAATACGGTATTTACGGTCAAATAATTAACGTGCCTGTTTCAGTTAATACGATGGTCAAATCTCTTCCAAGAAATATTGATGACGACTATTGTGTAAATGTACATATTAAACGTAAGAAAATTCATCGATCCAGTTACTTACATGGTATTGTTAACAAGCGTACAATTAAAACTTGGCTACAATTTTTGGTACCGTCTCTGTTGTATATGATGTACGATATTAAAATTGATGATTCATTTTTTAATGATAACCAAATTCACGACCAAGTTCAACAAAATGATATCATTGAACATATTCCTATAGAAGAGAGTCTTACGGCGCAACAACAGACATTAATGTGGGATGAAGAACAATATTTACGTATTGCACCTGGCGAAGAAAATTTACCCGAAAGTTTATTATTCGATGAACATGCAGAAGAACTTTCTTTCCCGGCTATTTATCTGGGTCAGTTCCGTAATTTCAGATATGACGTTAAAGTAACACCATTCATGATGTGAATTCTAGTAACACCATTCTAATGAGCTAAGAAGATCTGATCGTCGTGCAGTTACACCGTATCATTTAATATATATGGGGGTGAAGATTATGAGGATTCGAGTTCGTGACTCTCTCACAGTTGCTTTTAAACACGTTGGTAAGGATACCAAAATTACTAGAAAACAAATTGAAGATGAACAGTACATTCACAATTGTATTGAAACCAATCTTGCATTTCTAAGAGCTATTCCAAATTCAACATGGTATTGGATGGATCGTAAAAAGATCTTTTTGCCATGATTAGACAGTTCGGGAAACCAACTGTATTCCTTACTGTCAGTGCCAATGAAATTGGTTGGAATGATCTGCTCCAAAAGGTCTATAAATTCAAACACAATGGCGAAGATATTTCAGAAGAATTTGCTGAACTTTTACATTATCTCGAAAAAACAACACTTGTCAACGAGGATGCAGTTACGTGTGCTATACATTTTAACAAATTGGTCAATGTGCTGTTAAATATTTTAAAATCACCAAAATTCACTCCTTTTGGAAAATATTACGTTGTTCATTATTTTAAACGTATTGAGTTCCAGCATCATGGTAGTCCACATGCCCACATATTATTGTGGCTGGCTAATGCTCCAATAGATGCACTTGATAAAAATAAGTTGGATGCTGTCGCATTAATTGATAACTTAATATCTGTTTCATCTCAACAAGCATCAAATAACATTAAACTACAAACACACAAGCATACGTTTACTTGTTACAAAAAAATAGTGGCAAATAAACCTCAGCAATGCAGATTTGAAGCACCTTTTATGCCTAGTAGGTCTACTACCATACTATCACCCATGCAAAAAGATGAGCCGGATTTTAAAAATTATCTTCAACGTTACAAAGCTATACGGATTAATCTCGAAAATAATGATTACTGATATAGATTCTTTTTATGAAAAAAACAATATTACTTCTGATGAAGATTATAACAATGTACTTCGAGCTGGCAGACGTCAACCTTGTGAAAAGTGGCATAACCCGTTTAATCCGTTTATATTTAATATTGTTAAATCCAATATGGACATCCAGTTTATCACCGAAGAATATTCATGTGCCAATTACTTCGCGGAATATGTGAATAAAACCAACCGTGGTATTAGTCATCTACAACGTCAGATTATTGAAATTAAGAATGAACATCCTGAATTTGACGTTGTCGAAATCACAAGGAAAATAGGCGTAAATATGCTAAACAGTGTAGATAACTAGTCAAGAGGCTGCTTGGTATTTACTACGGGAGCCAATGTCAAAAAGTTCTACTATTGTTACAACCATTCCAACTATGTGGCCAGTTGAGCGTCAAAGAATAAGAAAGACACAGAAAGAATTAGATGTGATAGGTATTGGAGAAGATTCTACGAATATTTGGAAGAAAAATTGGTTTGATAAATACGAACGCAGACACCAGGACTTGGAAAATGTTACACTGGCTCAATTCGTTGCTAATTACACCATTAAACCCGACGGTACTTACACGAAAAAAAAAGTTTCACGTGTTATTCGTTATCGAAATTATGATATGGGACAAGATTTGAATGAATATAAATGTGAAATGGTAACTTTACACTTTCCATTTCGAAACGAAGATGAAGAAATACTCGCTGAAATGAAATTCATTGAAATATACAACAACAATGAAGATATAATTTTAACTAGATACAAAGAATTTGAATCTAACTTGGATATCCAAAAAACTATTGAAATTTGTCGAAATTTATGTCGAGAAGATGGTATTCAAGATGATAATGAAATGCAAAATGTCGCTAACGTTATGCCTGATCCTAATCCATTTCAAAATTTATATGACGATCCTATTTCCGATATAAACAGTGATCTTCGCTTAGCTGTACTCAACAAACTTGGTCCTATTGCTAAAAAACGAGAAAATTTAATGCCTAATCTTGAATTTTATGAGTTGATGAGAATGGCTAACGATAAGCAAAAAGAACTTTTGCTACATGTTATTTCAAATCTATTAACCTCAGATCGTGATCCATTTCAAATATTTTTTACGGGCCCAGCAGGATGTGGTAAAACTCGTTATAAAACTTCTCATGGAGATTTATAACCGATTTACTGATAACGATGGATATTGTAACTCTTATATTGCCTGTGCTTCAACAGGTAAAGCTGCTGTCGCTATAGACGGAACAACTGCTTTAAAAATATCTTTGTCAAGGTTACTTCCATTAAGTACCGAAGTAGCTCATCAATACAGAGCATTATTCAAATATGTTAAAGTCTTAATCGTCGATGAAATCAGTATGATTGGTGCTGAATTACTTGGTCAAATTGATTCACGTTTAAAGCAGATAACAGGAAATTTCAACACTAACTTTGGTGGTATAGATGTCATTCTGATTGGAGATTTACGCCAGTTGCCACCAGTTAGAGCTACTTCAATATATAAACAACAAAAACAAAGGATTGTTGGACCTATTTTGTGGTGTGGATTAAAATTTTATGAGCTAGACCAAGTAATGAGGCAAGCGAATCAACAGTTTTCTACGATATTAACTAAAATTGGAAGCGGTGAACAACTTGGCGATTTGGAATTAGCTTTATTAGAATCACGTTTTGTAACTACTCAAGAAGCAGAAACTAAATGTCCGCATGGAATTCGATTATTTAATACAAATGAAGCTGTAACAAGATATAACAATAAAATTTTAAGTCTTGCACAAGAAAAAACCACTTCAATAGCGAAAGATGTATTCGCTATCGGCAGAGCAAATTGCTTCTTTCCGCCAAAAGCTGCACAAAATGTCATTAATTGATACTGGAGGATTGCCTTTTGAAACTATATTTGTGAAGGATGTCTTCTACATGATAACGACAAACATAGACGTGTCTGATGGTTTAGCGAATGGGGCTGTAGGTAAACTAGTTCATATTGAATACAATGAAGATAGAGAAGTAAATGTTGTGTGGCTTGAGTTCCCGGACTTACTGAAGATTGGCCAGAAAATGCGAAAAAAAGTTGCTGGACATGTAGCTGCTATTCAGATTAGTAAAACAGCTGTGCCGATCGGACGAAGATCTTCAACTATTTCTCTTAACAACAATAAAACTATTAACGTTAAGCGTTCACATTTACCTCTAGTTTGCGCTTGTGCAACGACAACAAATCACAAGGGAGCACGTACCCCGAAATTGTTTATGAATACGATAAAAAACATCCATTGTCAGTAGTTTATGTCGCTTTGTCACGCGTAACAAGTATTGAAGGTTTATACATTACAACAAAAGACAATGATAAGACTTTTTATCATGGCCGAAGACCATCAACTGCAGTAACTAGTCTTCAAGAAGAATTTAAGAGACTCTCGGTTAATCGTTTAGTGACAATTAGTAAAGACATTCTACATTTTATCAACCAAAGGAAAGGATTGACAGTGTATACTTTCAATTGTCAAAGTCTGCGGGCCCACTCCGGTGATCTGATTGATTCAATCATACAAAAGTCTCATATTTTAATGTTGAATGAAACTTGGTTATATGATAATGAGTCTGTTAGTATACCAAATTTCAATTGTATAATTCAATACAAACGATCAAATGTTCGAGCTGGAGGAGTTGCTATCTATCACAATGCGAATGATACAACTAACATTGTGACTGGGGCTATCGACATGACTGTGAGACAGTCCGACTTTGTGAGTTCAGCGATGTCATCAGTGGGTGAATTTTGTGTAGCGGAGTGTAAAGTAGAAGATGGTAAAAAAATTGTGTTAATAGCAATTTATATTTCCCCGAATCGAAAAATTGAAGATATTATTCATTTTTTAAAACGGGCATTACTTCCATACACAACAATTGGAGTGGCATATATGGGTAAAGGTGAGGATAAGTTACCGATGATTTTAAGTGGAGATTTTAATGTTAATTTCAACTTAGAAAATTCTGGTCTACTTATCAACTTTTTACGTGAAGATTTAAATCTATCAATAAATAATGACCCTACAGTTTCTACAACACGACATGGTACCACTATGATGCTGTATTTGTACGATATTTAGATAACGTTTCTACTAGACAATTTGTATCATATTTTAGCTACCATAAGCCTCTTCTAACTCACATGCCCATTGAATCACAACCAGAACAACCAATGGACATGGATTAATTAACTTTCAATATATATGAATTGTGTATATAGTAATAAATATTTTTTTATTTTTTTTTTATTGTGTAAAAATAATTTAACGGTGTATAAATAAACATTATTTTAATTTGATTATGCTTTTTGATTAAACCTTTATTAATTGTATTTAATATCTTTCTTCTATTATTTTATCGTCCTTTCTACTAACGTAGAGTATTGGCACGCAGGATAAAATTTTTGGAGTTATTTTTGTTTTGTTATGCCAAAGAAGTATAACTTCTTAAGTGCGTACATAAGTACACGCACGGTTTTTTTGTTTATTTGAAAAATTACGCATTGGTTCCTCTACATTTTCAGTGTTCTCTTCAACATGGTATAATTCGGTTATAACACGACTATGCCAACGTTTTTTCTGTCTCGAACGCACTTTTTTGTGTAGCCTTCAGTTCGCTCAGCGATAGCCTTTCTTTTTACGCCTTCTACAGTCGCGAAACGTTGTTTTTTCGTGGTGCTTTTCATTATTCGGAAGAAGAAAGATCGTGTCGAAGTAAATACGGCGGTTGCGGCGTCAGTACAATGTCTTTTTTTGGCTAAAATACTTGAAGAAGCAATGACTGGTGCATTATTATCGTTGAGCAATTTCCATAAACTGCCCTTCCATTTCGCCATTTCCTACGAATAGCTTCACACACGTGTGAAAGTAAAATGCCACAATATTTTTTTTTATTTATTTATCGTTGCACCTAATGATAAAAATTTATGGAAAACAAAACTGCACTCGTCATATGATTATCATGATCTTCAATTTGTTCACGACAGTCTTTGAATCTGTTGAACTGCTTGTTCAAGCACAACAGGTTTGCCAGAAGCCTTCTGCAACACTTTCTCCACGACAGAACAGTTTATCTAATTCTTTACTCGTAATTTACTTCATATTTTTCAATCTTGGAGTGCAGAATGTCAAAAAAAAAATCACCAAATACTCCAAAACATAGCTTACTCAATGACACCAGCAGCGGAAGCCTACATGAGAATATAATTGTATTAATTGTTCAGATTTGTACAGTGCTACACTCCACATTTAACTCTATTAATTTCTTCTACGTCCTTTGTCTATGTTCTGCCATGTAAAATTTTGTTTCTTTTCATTGAACATTATTTTTCCTACCTTATTCTGTGTTAATGTCCTCCGTGCATTTTCCATCAGATCTAATGGTGCTTCCCAATTTAATACAACACTCTGTATTTCAGTGAGACAGAAGAGTATTTCACTTTTGAACATTTAATCCTTGAATATTCCATTGGAGCCACGAAACTCACATCCTTAATATTAGTATTTATTAGTAATTACGAGGGTTAGTTGAAAAGTTCACGGAGCGACATCTATAGCTCTGTGCTAGAACTAAAATCTTTCGTGTGCTGAAAGACGTATACATCTCGTAAACACCTATTAATTTCCAGATGTATCTGTCAATTTATTCACTTTTTACCAGCCGTTTGAAATTTTCCTGTCACGCGTGTTTTTAAAATGCACAAAATCAAATATCGTCAGAAACAACAATAAGTGGCTCACACTGGAGTTTAAACGTGGTCGTACAACCACTGAAGACTACCCCAGCAGTGGACGTCCAACAAAAAATGGCATTATTGAAAAAATTTCATAGGGTGTTGGAAGACCGCAGATTGAGGCGTGGATGGCGTTGCTGAAATCATGGGCATCTCACATGAGCGTGTGCATCATACTTTTTTAACTCAATAACTTGGTATGAAAAAGCGTTGTGCAAGATGGCTGCCGCATCTGGAGTTGGATTTTTTGGGCGTCCAGTGCAACTACGTTTTCAATGCTCGTACAACCACGTTTAAACTCAAGTGCCTACTTACAAACCGCTGGTTTTGAAGTCGCACCATCTCCTGACACATTTACAATTTCGTTTTGAATTTCAGTTGGTACTAAACAATTTTTAGAAAAGAATCACACCACGTTTGATTTTGTCCGTTTTTCAAAACACACATGATACGTCAATTTTAAACAACTTCTAAACAATGAATAAATTGATAGATAGATTTGGAAATTAACAGGAGTTCACATAATATACAAATCTTGCAGGACACGAAAAATTTTAGTTTTACCGCTAAGCTACTGTTGTCGCTCCGAAAACCTTTTCAACTGACCCTGGTATAGCTATTAGTCATTGTATTGATAAGTGATATAAACGAACCCTCTGAAGTTCAGAACATATAAACTAAACCGCATAAAAAACTAAAAAGATTTAATTTTCAAATTGTATCAAACAAAAGAAGATTCACTTCAATTTTGAGGGTTCTCTGGCAGTTTCCTGTACCTTTCAGATGTTACTTGATTATTCTACCAAAAACTACAACTTTTATGTAAACAACATTATTATACTTCATACTTTTGGTTGCCTCTACCTAACATATTACAGTGACCAGTCAGATTTGAATCCTGTGAGTCCAAGCAATAAAATATATGTGTATAAGTGTCAAGTGTTGTGAGGAGAACTGTTGTAATATAAGGGCTGTTATTTTAGGGAAGGTTAAATAAATTATATCAATTTCTCTTGTGTTCAGTATTTTATTCTACTGTTTAAACATCACAATCCATGTGATACTTATATGATACCATGCATAGTTATGTTGAAGTGGCAGTTTATACAGGCCTTGTAGATCTCATCCCGGCTACTCTCTTCACCACAGCATAGTTCCCTAATTGCAGTCCCAATTTAATCTGTTCAGTGGCAATTCTGTATATGTATACATTTTTGCTCCCAGTGAACTCTCAGAGCAATAATGTATATGTATGTTTTCAAATGTACAATTATATCATATGAGACAGAAAAAAAAATTTGCTCCTACAGAGACTTCTTGATTTAAATTCTTGGATTTCAAAAACAAATACATAACATACAGACAAAACACGACAGAAAAATAAAAAACCTGACACCAATCAAAACAGATATAATTCCCTCGCACAAATTCTACCCACGTACAGTAAACCTCACGAACGTCACACTCACAAAAAACGAACAAACACTCCTTGATAAAGGCCTAAAACATAACATACATTACAAACATAACAACCAAACACTAACAAAGCTCATAATTGACACAGAAACAAATATATAAAACACAGCACCAGAACATCAAGACACATTAAGACATAATATAAACAACACAATAGGAGTGCATAAGACACCAGACAACAACAACCACAACTCAGAAATACACACAGCCATCAAACTGAGGGAAAAGGCACACAAACACAACATCACATTTGTAAAAGCTGACAAAGGCAACACGACTGTAATTATCGACTGTAATGAAGTCTTGTACTTTTTTGTGTAGGTTGTCTGTGGGGATAATTACGGTCGTGTTGCCTTTGTCAGCTTTTACAAATGTGATGTTGTGTTTGTGTGCCTTTTCCCTCAGTTTGATGGCTGTGTGTATTTCTGAGTTGTGGTTGTTGTTGTCTGGTGTCTTATGTACTCCTATTGTGTTGTTTATATTATGTCTTAATGTGTCTTGATGTTCTGGTGCTGTGTTTTGTATATTTGTTTCTGTGTCAATTATGAGCTTTGTTAGTGTTTGGTTGTTATGTTTGTAATGTATGTTATGTTTTAGGCCTTTATCAAGGAGTGTTTGTTCGTTTTTTGTGAGTGTGACAGTAAACCTCACGAACGTCACACTCACAAAAAACGAACAAACACTCCTTGATAAAGGCCTAAAACATAACATACATTACAAACATAACAACCAAACACTAACAAAGCTCATAATTGACACAGAAACAAATATACAAAACACAGCACCAGAACATCAAGACACATTAAGACACATTAAGACATAATATAAACAACACAATAGGAGTACATAAGACACCAGACAACAACAACCACAACTCAGAAATACACACAGCCATCAAACTGAGGGAAAAGGCACACAAACACAACATCACATTTGTAAAAGCTGACAAAGGCAACACGACTGTAATTATCCCCACAGACAACCTACACAAAAAAGTACAAGACTTCATAGAACAGAACAACATCACAGAACTAAAACACGACCCCACCGACAGATACCAAAACTCAGTAAAACAAATAGTCAACAAAGCCAAACACATTATGACACATAAACAAAAGCCCTACATGAAACAAATCCGACCATCAGCACCTACACTCCAAGCGCTTCCCAAATTCCATAAAGAAGACATTCCGATCCGCCCCATTATCAACTACCGTAATGCCCCTGCACACAAACTGGCAAAATATCTAGACAAAATTATTAGACAACACACACAAATAGACAACAACATTGCAGTAAAAAACAACACTGACCTAGTAACAAAAATAAAAGACATACACATCCCCCATAACGCCACATTAGCCTCCTTTGACATTAAAAACCTGTACACAAACATCCCCATCTCTGAAACAATCACCATCCTACAAAACAAACTCAAACGGAACAACACACCAGACGAACTTATCAATGAAATAACAGAAACTCTGAACATTATCACAAAACAAAACTACTTTACTTATAACAATAAATACTACACACAGAATGACGGCCTACCCATGGGCTCCCCCATATCCAGCATTCTAGCAGAAGTCTTCCTCCAACACTTAGAAAAAACAAAAATACTCACAAACAATGACAGACACTCACATAAAATACTATATTGGCACAGATACGTTGATGACATTCTAATACTATACAGGGGAAACAAAAGACAATGTGAACAGTTACTAACGCACATAAACAAAATACATAAAAACATAACCTTCACTGCCGAATACGAACACAACAATACCATAAACTTCTTAGACCTCTCCATCACAAAACTAGAACACAGGCACAAATTCAGTATATACAGAAAACCAACTACAACTGACACACTAATACACAACACCTCCAATCACCCAATACAACACAAACTAGCTGCTTTTAGAACCATGATACATAGACTTAACAACATCCCCTTAGATGAAATAGACTACAAAGACGAACTAAACACGATAAAATATCTAGCAGAATCTAACGGTTATGACAGAACAATAGTCAGTAAACTCCTACACAAAACAAACAACAGACAAAGACAGAAAACAACAAATTCATAACACTAACATACATCAACAAACAAACAGAAAAAATTGCCCACAAATTCAAAAAAGCAGGATACAGAATCGCTTACAAAACTACTAACAAAACAGAACACACACTATCAAAACGCATGCCCAAAGCACAAAACAAATTCGATCTACCCGGTGTATATAAACTAAATTGTTCAAATTGCAATAAATTCTACATAGGCCAGACAGGACGTAGCTTCAAACAGAGATACATTGAACACACAAAAGCACTCCACACCACTACAGAATCTACCTTCGCAAACCACCTCATTGAAGCAAACCACACATATAAAAACATCGACAATAACATGAACATACTACACGTACACACAAAAGGCCGAAAACTAGACACTCTAGAACAATTAGAAATATACAAACACACAAAAACAAATAAAAACGACATCCTAAACGAACAGACACAATTCAAATCGCACGCATTATTCGAACACATCTCACCACACACACACAGCTTCAATCTTTCGAAACACTTTCTCGTCGCCAACAACAAGACGAGCAGCGCTACTAACGACAGCCTCTGATGAAGCCTTCTATAGGTGAAAGCCGGTTTAGGCTGTAAGGTAAAACTTTAAATTTTTACTTATAAAAAACTTTGTGTTCCGAGTCGTCAATATTATAGTGATATTTAAAACTTTACGTTTTTACTTATAAAAAACTTAGTGTTCCGAGTCGTCAATATTATAGTGATATTTAGTTCTTGATTTAATTTTGACTTAGCTTATAATTTGTATGTATTCCCTTCTTTCTCCTAAACTTTAAGAAGTTAAGTTCAATTTACATTCACATGATTATAAATTTAATGTTATCACCATTTCCTATTAACTAAAGCAATCTTCACTTACTATTTTTACAGTCATTCTTACAACAAAGTATTTTTTGTTTGAAGGGTTGAAGAACATTGGGACCCTGTGCTGGAAGATCTGGATGCTTTAGTTGTCACAAGAGAAATTCCTACCATTCATATATTGTTGTCAAAGGAACCACTTGATGCCACAGAACTAGGGTATGTTTAGAATGAGTGCAATAGAATAACTCCTGTTACTAAAAATTAAAAAAAATAAATAATTAAGTCCCACTAATATTTTATTTTATCAGATTGTTTCACTTCTGATAGTTTATTTTTTGTAGGTTTGTTGTATTTAACAGATTTGAAATAAGTGGATTGTTAGTCATTTCCTGTTGGTGTTCTCCCAAGTGTACAAAGGACACTTTAACTATCAACTCAAATGGTGAAACGGTTATTTTTAAGTACACTGCGAGAATGAAAAATCTGGAAACTGAAGACACCGAAAAGTGTTTTACTAAATTAGCAGAAGATATCAATGAATTAGATAACTCATTTAGAGTACAACTGTGAATTAGCTTCTAGATACTACTTTGCTAGGTTACAACAATCTGTACTTCCACTATTATTTCATAAAGAGAATCCATAAAGCTTAATTAACCTATCCTGTCTTGCTCTGCACTATGTGCTGCATTCACCAGGTATTGCTACAAGAGTCTGCAGATTTAAAACTGTGAAACTGCTCGGGTAACTTCATTCAGTGGCGGCTAGTGCTATGGTTGCAGCATTGCACAACCACCAAAATAGAATAACTAAACTGTAAAATAATACACGAAAACATTAAGCAGTTAAAAGTGTCATAAATTTCAACGGAAAGCGTATTAGATTCTATGCGGTAATGTTCCCGTGCAATTCAAATGTGGTTCGCAGGCTGATGGTTGTAGGCCGCTTGCAACTTGAACAGTATATGGCAGATCTTACAACACAAACAGATGGGAGAACGTGCGTTACTCTTCACAGTTGCCGTATATTCCCAATATTAGCTAGGCGGTTGCACAAGCTTCTGCAATGCTCCAAGAGTAGCATTGTAGCTCATCCTTAGTTGTATTATGAAGTCAGCAAGCACAGACTTCTTGATTTGTAAGGTGTCAGTCAGGTTTAGTGTTTACATTGGTTCTTTAAGATAAACGTTACCCATTGTTTGAATTTATAAAATTATAGTAATAATTTGGTATAACTGCTATTGTGATAATGAAGTGTCAGTTGACTTTTATTAATTAAACTGAGTGTTAAGTATTATTTTTTCTTTGTTTAATGCGTGCTGCTGTGTGCTTTTGTGTCTGTGCTTTTTTCAGTTACTGATTCTGCGTGCTTTTAAACGTGTTTTTTTTTTAGTTAAAAATGAATAGCATTAAGATCCAATGGCTAGGATGCCAAATGTCTCCCTTAACAATAAATCAAATTGTAAAATCAGGCAGTCGACAATTTAATCAGTCATTTAAAGTAGAATATTATGAAAATACTAACTGGTTATGTGGTTGTGACAAAAGAAATTCTTTATTTTGTTTTCCCTGTTTATTGTTTGGAAGGAACACCTGGACGAAATTAGGAATAAAAGATATGAATCATCTATCTGAAAAAATAAGAAATCATCAGGCGTTAAGTGTACATATAAAGAATGCTTTTCAGTTTTCTCTTTTTGGTACGTATAGCACAGCAGCTGGACAGTGAATATATAGATGAAATATTGTTCTACAGAACGAAAGAGTACGCAGTAATCAGTATGTCTTAAATATAATAATAAACTGTATTCGCTTCTGTTGAGCTTTTGAATTAGCTTTGCGGGGTTAATGAGACTGAATCTTCATCAGATCCTGGTGTATTTCGAGGCTTATTTGGTTTCAGTTCTGAGCTTGACACAGCAATGAAAAATCATTTAGAGGAAGCAACTGCATTTAAGGGCACCTCAAAACCATTCAGAGTGATTTTTTAAATATAATGTTAGAAATATGCCACAAAGAAATAATGAGTAAGATACAAGAAGCGGGTTATTTGGCTGTAATTGCTGATGAGACCACTAGTGTTTTCCAAATGGTCATAGTGTAGCGTTGACAGATAAACAGGTTGAAAGATTCTGGGGTTTTATTGCTTCTCCTAAACATGATCCTCAGTCGCTCGCATCATGCTTGTTAGATGAACTGTCTCAACACAGCTTACTTGGAATTTCCCATAAATTAACTGCTCAAATAATTGGAAAACAGTAACTTTCCATTTTTTTCTATAAGACAGCACTATTTATGATGCACATATGTAGTAGGTCTGCCTCCTGTTTAATGTGTTCTTTTAACTCCCCACTCCACTCAACCAACTACTGCAACCACAAAAATTTGGAACCACTAGCCGCCACTGACTTCATTACTGTTCGACAGCTTCTGTTGTCTCGTCGTCTTCCCTTCCTTCCCACACTTACACGTATACGAAAGCCACCCGTATTTTATTCCAATCTGGTTTTGCCTGTGTGTATAACAGATGCAAAATTTAATATTAAAATGAATATTGATTGTGCTCGCATTTAAATAATAAAATGTAATATAAATTAATTTAACCATATCGTTGTAGGCCCTACTGTATTTATTACCCTGAATAGTAATTTTTGTTTTAACATTTATTTCCTCCAGAAACAAACACATTTCGATGGGTCACCAGATAAATATGAAACTTTTTACTAAATTGTCGCATTAGTATATGAAATATACGTTTATTAAGAAAAATTTATTTTACACTATTTTGCTGGTTTTAGGTTCAATGTTTTGTACTCGCAATGTTGGTTTTGAAATATATTCCTTTAATCAGTTATGGTGAAACTCCTCTTTACCTGTGCACTAACTTGCAATTAGCTTCGTATTTATCTGGTGTCCGATTAATCAATTATTGTTGTTTCTGGAGGGAAAAATGCTGAAACAAAATATACAATTCAGCATAATAAACGTAAGAAACGATATGGTATAAATTAATTCTCAATTGTGTTTATGATTTATCTTTGTGCATTACATAGTGCCTTTATATCTTTACAGTCAATATTCATTTTATATTACATGTCTTTTTCCTCTCTAATATAAATTTACTATTCTATTACCAAATCAACCTAAAGTGTGATGAATAACTTATATAAATTTCAAGTATGTAGCGCAAATAGTTGCTGGATCTTTTGTAAAACCAATTTTAATAAGGAAAAGCATATATGGTTCCTGCTCCCTTAAATTGACGAGACCCCTTTAAAATGTTAAAACCCCTACAAGCGTTCTTTAAAACAAAACGGAACTTCACATCGAACACTTGGTGCATGTACCTAATAAAAGTGGTACACTAAAAATAAAATGACACTTAAAATTTTAAACTGAAACATTGAAATGCTTTCAGGACATATATAAATCCACGAATAGATACACAGACACCATACAAAAAATGTACACTTGAGTTACGTAACACTAAAAATAAAATGACACTTAAAATTTTAAACTGAAACATTGAAATGCTTTCAGGACATGTATAAATACACGAATAAATACACAGACACCATACAAAAAATGTACACTTGAGTTACGTATTTAAAGCTGTGAACTTAATAAAATTATTGTGCTAAAATAAATACACAAACCTTTAATCAAACGTTTACTTAACTCACATCTGACAACAGAATATAGGCTGGAATAGCTGAGAACGAAGGTAGCCAAACAACTAACGAAGTTACCCCAGCGGTTTCACAGTCTTACATCTCCAGACTCCAGTGGTATTGCTGATCATATTTATGTATCAGTTATGCCAACTCACTACAGACCCTCTTTGGCCATACTTTGATCCATTTTTCGAAAAAAGGTTTATATGACAAACATAGCTTCATTCGCAGTAACATTTCTGTTCACATTAACACTAATATAACCAACTAAAACCCAACGGGAACCAACAACAGTAACCAACCAGGATACATATACGTATTTCACAAAACTTAAAACGAACATGGCTGACAATGAGTATACTGCCTGATGCTCAAGACGTCTTCCAAGTAAGAAGAAACATCTTGATTGTAAAGTGACATTAAATTTATTTCTGTGTGTGTAAACTTGTATTATCTTTCATTCATTTTATTTTATTGTTATTTAATAATTAGTTCCCATTACTAAATGTCTGCATGTTTCGTTTTGTACAGATATCAGGCTCCAGCATCTTCTGATTCATGGAGAAAAAATTCTTCAAGAAGTCAAAATAAAGACAGTACAGAGAAACCACGAATTGATCGAAAACAATTTGAATCTCTTGGACTTCGCTCTGCTCATCAGAAACGGGTAAAAAATTTCAATAACACCAAAACAAAGAATGTAAAATCTGCAAAACAAAGTAAAAAGAATTCAGAAGAACTGGAAGCTGGAGAATCTTCAGGGAATTCATAGTAAAAAAAAGTCACAGTGAATGTAATGTTTGTACATACATGTTGTATGACTGAACTTTTTACTTTTTCCTACCCATTGTATATACAGAATATGATGCTGTTTGATGTACGTCTTTAAGAAAATAAATAAAGTCTATTTAATTAAACTTTTTTATTGAATTTTATTGAAATGTGAAACCACTTACAGAAAATTATACACCAATAAAAAATTATGTTAATGTGTTCCCACATACGCATAACCAGGATAATACCCACAAAAGGCAACAATGAGGGACACCCCTCCAAATACCTTAAAGAAAAAACATTTTCTTCAGCAATGTTGAGAGAAATTTTTTTTTTTTTGTGAAAAAGCACAGATGTTCTATTTTTCAAATATCCCAAAATGCCAATTGAGGATAATCATACTCTGTAACCCAAATTTGAAAGAACAAATTCATCACCATTTTGCAATCTATAATTCCTTTCCTACACTTTCCCAAAATTCCTCTTTGCATCTGCCACTGGTAAAACCATGTTTCCTTCAAAAACAATTCCCAATTATTGTCAAGTAACAATACAATTTAATTAGTACGTTTTATTTAGTCCTAAGATGTAACTGGCTTACTTCATTATAGCCAATTGATAAACCAAAGAAGCAAACGTCTTCTACCTTATCACAGTGCAGATGCCATCAAAATTCAAAATTTGTATTCTGAAGGAAGAAATATTTATATAATTGTAGTGCACACATTATTCAAGTGATTTGGCTAATATTTATAAAAAAAGTACATAATTCTCACTATGAGTGTAAACAGTATTCACACACACACACACACACACACACACACACACACACACACACACACACACACACACACACACACACACACACACACACACACACACACACACACACACACACACACACACACACACACACACACACACACACACACACACACACACACACACTTAGTATTATATTATTTTGTCTACATTTCATGGTCTGGATATTAATTATTCATGTTATTATTATTATTCATTATGCATTTTCTCCTCTCCATATTGATTGTTGACACCGATTGTTACACACACAAAATAAAAATGATACACAAATACAGTTATAATATACATTCCCTGTGAGATTACTACAGGTACTGAAAACAATTACATAACATCTTTAAAATTGTGTCCCACATTGGTGGTGACAATACGTATATGCGGCATTACATACCCAACCAGGCCATGGTATTTGAGTTTATTTGTGCTATGGCCAAACGCCACATGAAAAGATAAAAGGTTTATTTAGAACAATACTACAAATTTTTAAATATATCCTCTTATGATTATGATTAATTCATTATCAGACATTTCGGGTCCTTCTCTTTAAAACTCTAAGCACTGCAGGATTTTTTAAGGTAAACTCTCTACTTGGACTGCCCGCATCATAATAATTTTGCACCTGATGTCCAATCCCTAGAATCCGGGATCATCCTCAGAAGCATGTAAGACTCTGTTGAAAGACCTAGCAAAATTTATAGTGTGGAAATTCAAAAACCGCATTAACTTTGTCATAAAAAGTCAGCACCATTCTGCTGTCTCTGAAATACAAGCTAAGTTAACTCTTTTCTCTGGTCTTCTCTCTTCCAGATGCTCTAAATGTCTTCCCCCTCCTCAAAACACCTGTCTTCCTTCTGTTTAATAATTCTAGTGTAGGCTGTGTCTACATCTCTTCTGACATCCATATGTCTGTTCTATCCTTCTTCACAGCTCCTATGAATGTTCTCGGAAATTTCATCCTCTCAGCCAATAAATGACATTAGAAAGTTTAAAAATGTAAAGATATATTTTATTATCTGAACGAAAATGTATACACACTACTGTAAAAGAGTACATTTTATTTTATAAATTACACATCTGACATACAAGCTATTCGTTGTACATTTTTTAACACACTGTTTAATTAAACTAATATTTGTATTCATGACAGTTTATATATATACACTACACATAACTTGATATAAATGTGTTCCAATATATAATACTTTTGTTTGTCTCATACGGTTTCATTATTTCCTCTCAATTTTCTACCAACATTTGTAATATACAAAAACTGAAACACTTACAGCAACTTCCACACTTACAAATTCTTCCTTCACCTGAAGAACAGTATCTTTTATGAATTAATCAGTATGTACATAACAAGCAACTGTGTATAATATGTATACATATGTATAATACGTATTATATGTCAGGCAACTGTATTTCACCAAGCTGAATACAATTCTGCAATGAATCTGATAGTGATCTCTGTGTAGCAGTTGAAAAACAAAATCCTTTCTAACTTAAACTGGAAGTATAATAAATACAAATTTGGATATTAGATATTTTAGAAATAAGCACAATTTGGAGCCTTTAATAGTTGTACTTTACAGAAATTTTGACTATGGACATTAAACCCTGATTACCCTTACTTCAATTATAGAAGGTATTTTAAAGAAAATGTATTAAAACTGTGTGTGTTCACACACATAACATATATATGTCAAATATTATTTTCTTTCCCGAATTTCTGGCATTTTTATTTAAGCACACTTTAAATGTCTAGATAAAGGTTATCTACGTTATCGTATATTTTTAGAGCTTTTTTTGACAGTAAACTGTTTAGAGTACAAACAACTTTTTTCCCACCACTTGGAATCACTGTCCTGCCAAGAAATTTAATACATTCATTATTTTTACTAGTTAGTGTAAATACATGGGTAACTAATATCTTTCAGTTCCCCGAGCAACGTCTGTCCTTCCCAGTATCATCAGTATTATGCTTCGGATTCCCCACCTGGTCCATCGCCTTGGATTATTGGTACTATTAAATTATCCTTTGACATCAGATTATATTTTGTTACAAAAAATGTGAACCGCTGGCACAATGATGTTTCATTCTGCAAGAGGAAACATTGTAAACTATCAGTTACAGGTGCAAATAATACACAAACAAAATTAAATTTACCTCTCTCTCTCTCTCTCTCTCTCTCTCTCTCTCTCTCTCTCTCTCTCTCTCTCTCTCTCTCTCTCTCTCTCTCTCTCTCTCTCTCTCTCTCACACACACACACACACACACACACACACACACACACACACACACACACACACAAAGTACTATGTATTACAGAACTGTAAATTTACTACAAATATACTACATCTTATAAACTTATAAAAATTTAATAATAATACATGATTTTTGAGGTTTACTGTTAATATGACTAAAACACTTTTCTAAAACCTGGAAATGAAATTCCAAAATTACCTCGAATTCATCGAATACAGCACGATGATGGAAATATGCATGTGAGAAGATCCTGTATACTCGGCGACACACTGATCCTAATTTAGCAACAGATGATTCCTTAATACTAACCCTAGAAGAAAAACAGTCCAATGAGGCAGATTTCAACTTCACAATGTATTTCACAATTTATCACCATTAGTGTATACAAAACTCTAATCTGTAATTAAGAAGCTTACAATTTGGGACTTATACACTATAATTTGTATCAAAAAGACTAGGATTGTCTGAAGAGGAAAGACGCAAATCTAACTTTTCGTTTTTTGTAACAGCTGTACCACACACTCAAACTAATTTCCTACAGTGCCAAATTTTTTATTAATTGTTGTAGAAGTATGATATAATACAGAAAACAGTATGTAACATTACTGTGAAAGTTACATTCCTAATTTAAATTGATAATTTATTTTTCTGTCTCTTTTGAATATTTTTATTTCATGGCCTCCCTTTGGTACACAAGAATGTTTTATTTAAAAAAATTAATGGGACATCTAAAAGTAAAATTTTTTAAATTTTTATATTAAAAAATATTTAAAATATCATTAATTTAAACTGACTTCCTCTGTATATACAAAGTCGGGAATACACAAGCTACATGAGATTATGGAATACATTTTTTCATTTCCCCGAAGAACAAATAACTGCAGAACTGCTAATGAATGTAAACTAAATCTGATTTTTTCTCTTCTTTTAACTTCACTAGACATATATAGGTTTAATCAAAAGATTTGTACATTGTTTTTAATTTCCCACGTGAGAAGTGTCTGATTAAAAAATTGTTTTTGTATGAAACTAGCTTATATCTGCAACAAACTGTTTACATTTTTAGCCACTTTGGCTGGATAGTTAAACTTGTCAGCCAACTGAATAACTGACTGACATGTGTTCATTTTACAATACATCAAAGAACTTGCATTACACTTTGTGTAAGTCAAAGACAGGATTCTCTAATTTGGCAAAAACATTACAGAAGCAGATGCAAACATTGCACATGCATTGATGAGTCTAGTATGCAAGTGCAAACAGATTACATATAATTATACAAATGCTTCTAAGATGGTCATGAAACAGTTAAAGGTGATAGTAAGGTGAAGATCATGGTATTATGATCCACAAATTCTTATCGTTGATAAAGAAAGTAAGAGTACTATAGTTAATAAAGAGAAGTATTTTGGTATTTTATGTCACCTGCATGGAACTGTTCTTATAAAACAGCCAGATTTTTGGAAGGGCAAATTATGAAAATTGCATTATGATAATGCATCACTGTATATTAGTTTTCACATTTTTACTATCACTCAAATATGGGACAGGTGGCCAAAGTGTTAAGAAAAGAAATTAAACAATTGAAAAACAGTACTAGTAATTGCATTTAATACACTGTCAACATTCACAAAATTATGGCAGTTCCTCTTTAGACAATATAACAAAAATGTTATTACCCTAAAACCTCTGAATGTTGTATAACTCTTCTATTGTTTTATTAAATCTAGGCATGATATTCTGTATCTTAAAGTTTTTATATTTAATATAACAAACTGACAAAGATTTTGTAGACTGGTCTTTGCATCATTAATGTTTTACCTTCAGTCTAGTGGTATCATCTTATTTGCAAAAATATAACTGCTATATAGGGAACATGCACCTGATGTATGAAAGAAAAATGTTTTGGGTAACCAACAATTGTAAACTGTGTTACAGAAGTAATTATATATCCTACAATTGTTAAACACACCCACAAATCATTACCATTCCCAGTGCTATACCATAAATTGTAAATTAAAAACTCTTAGCACAATGTTTGACCAGAAAGGTGATGGAATTGTTGTTTATTTGGCAATTATGTGTTTACTCGTCTGTATGTACACCATCACTGAATATGTTGGCATACTGCTGATCTCATGAAGACAAACCTGATAAATACAGAGGTTGTAGTATCATTACAATGGTTTTTGCCTAAAAGTTATTAAACGAGCAATGATGTACATACTGGTCCATTATCAAGATCCAATTTATATAAATTATACTTATTAATGTTTTCTAAAAATTGCTTTAAGAGAGTGGCATAAAATGCCCAAATAAGACTCTTTACTGACCATAGCACTAGTAATAAAAATTCAGGAGAGTTAGTACATTACGAGATGACTTCTAGGTGCCAGTAGAATAACCAACCAGCCTCTGGAAGGCATAGAAACGTCTGGAGTGTTCAAAATTCTGTTGTTAACCTATTTCATACACGTGTCTGCCAGACATATGATGCATATGTCACACAAGTTGCCTACCTCTTAGGTGTAATGATGAATTCAGTTCCATTACAAGTAAAAGCTTAAACAATCATTCCAAACAGGCATATCTTCAATATCATACAAAGCAGTTATGAATCAAAGTGCAAGGAATTTAAAAATTAGATTATTTTGTTAAACCCTGTATATCCTAGTATCCCTGTGTATCCCCATTACTATTTATAGTGTTATACAATATACAGCTCTCACAGTTTCATACACGCTTTCATTTATTTACCTGCTTGGGAAATATTTATTGCTGTTGAGCAGACAAGCAGCACCATCCAAAGTGTGCCTCGTGTAGTCAATCGCTGGACATTCTTTAGGAGTTTTGTGTGCAGCACACAGAAATATCCACTGTTCTGTTGCAGTCATCTGGGTACACGTTTCTGGATGACATTCTGTTTGTAACCGCACTGCCAAACCATTCAGTTCCATACAGAATTGCCTGCACAGTGTTGCCACTCTTAAAAAACTGAACAAATTAAATTTACACCTCTATCCTCTATTGCTTTTGCTGCTGACAAAGCTTTTCATAAATTAATTACCTTAATTATCCGCCGTGTGATTTCTTAAGCTTCGTCTATGACGCGTTTCGGAGCGTATGCTCCATCATCAGATATTAAAAAGTTAAAACTGTCACTCTTGCGAGATCGTTAAAAAGTTAAAATGTCAAGATTTGCATATGAACCGTACGCGGATTTGGGTCCGCACCCGTTCAAGTTCATTCTGCCACTGACTGAATGAACATGAATATTAAAAAAGCTTTTCAGCATCTAACTGTTTTCTTCAGAATCAGAATAAAAATTACAATCAATTACACTAGTGAGCAATACTGTATGACTTGACCAAGAAAAACTGTCATGCAAGGCAAAGGTGTTGGGTTTGTACTTCATCCCTCACTATACAAAAATGTTTACTACTGTGTGTTGGTATAATTTCAACAATTGCATGACATCTAGAGAGATGCGCACAAACTACTTCTGTTCATAATTATGAGAAAACAAGAATCCATAACTATTTACATAAAAAATAAAATTTTATCTTTTCTCTATAAATTTCTCACTGACACTTTTCACTGGTCCAAAATATAAAAAAACTTTCTCACTACATGACTGACGTCACATATCTAAGTAATTTGTTCTTTCGTATTTCCCAGAAAATCGGCTTACAAGAAAGTGGGTGAACTCTGAATTGCTTGTTATGCAAACCATTATATTCCTTACAGTGTTCTCTTTAAATACATATGACACATGTAACTAACCCTTCTGGTACAATAGAAAACAAAAGAGAAATGAAGAACACACTATCTTCACAGAGCAATGATGATGTGTTGCACATTGTAAACTGAAATGGTGTGTGTACAGCTAATAAAGGATACAACCACATGTTTGGAATGGTTAATTTATGCTAATCACTTAATATTTACTACCATAAAGTGGTAGCCTCAAACTCACAATTGGGTCAAATCCATTTCAAGTGGCTCAGCCCTGATCGCTTGTACATTTTTAAAGGATTAATTTGTTTGTTATTTGCTCTTATATGTGGGTGAGTTAAAGTGTTCTTCAGTAAGTCCTATATCTCAACTACTAACCTACAGGTCCCAGTTCAATTCCCAGATGCACCATAAAATTAAGGTGCACGTTTCAGTCCTGGATCGACTCAGACCATGGGAATGAGTATCTGGGACAAACTCCTGGAGTAATGGTGGGCAGCCATAGCACAGCACTGTTTCACTAACCTTCTTGGATGTCAAAGATATACTTAGGCAGTGCCCCTGACCTCTACTACTATGGTGATATAAAAATTAGCCATTATTGCTAAGTCTTATTTTATTCCCTCTTTACCAACAGGGTTCATGACAATTGCACTTTTTTGTCATGGAACATAATATTTGTAAGCATCAACAGAAAAGCTGATATGTAAAGAATGGTTTGTCCTGTATTCGTGAAAAAAACTACTTTGTACTAATCACAGTTCATTAAAGCATCTCATTAAATATTTCAAAGGAAGTCATTCTATAATGATAAGTCATCTAAGTCGCAGAAAAACCTGTATTCACATATAGAAAAATGTCACTACAATGACAATGATCAACTGAAAATGTATTAATATTCTGAGTGTATTGTTATGATGTCACAGAACAATCTACGTCTTTATCGAACGTTCCAGAAAGGTCCAGAATATAAGCGTGTGGTGTATGTACTACTAGACGCATTTTGCGAGAATCTTCTCGGCTGTGCCGGGCTTCGCTCGGGCGCTCAGCCTGTGTCAAGGCCGTAGTTAATTACGTAGTTCATACGCACGCTACGACACAATTAGGAATCGTCTAGATATTCGACTAGCTATAAATACCGGTACTCAAACGACGTTCAGTTTAGTATGAGGCGAATTTTTGACTGTGCGGTTCGAGAGTATTAGTGCGATATATTTACAGAGCGGTTCGAGTTATTACTGTGTACGTTCAAGTAGTTATTAGTGAAGTGTTGCGTTTTATATTCAGACGGTATAATTGTAATACTATTGAGTTTTAATATTAGTGGACATTTTATTGCATGTGAACAATTTTCATTTGATTTGTTGTAGACACTGTGTTGTTAATTACGAACTGTTTAACTGTAAAAAGTAAAGGTGTAATTAGTGACTTAATTGGTGTCTTGTACTTATTTTGTTCCACTGTACCTACGACGATCGAGTAGACCGTCGTAACAGTGGTGTCAGAACTGGGATAAAACGCTTAACAGTGGAAACAATGGACACTTTGTACAAGACGAGTGTAATTCGTATTTAATCGGAAAACAACGGATGCCAGTCAGATGATGGAAAATTTCCAGGCGCTCTTGTTGCAGACAGAGGAACGACGACAAGAGGATGCAGAGAAAGCAGAAGACAGACAGAAAACCCTCCTGTTGGAGGCAGAGGAGAAACGCAGACAGGAGGCGGAAGAAGCAGAAAAACGACAAGATGAAAAACGCAGGCAGGAAAGAGAAGAAGCTGAGGAACGTCAGAAAGCACTAATGCTAGAAACAGAAGAAAGACAAAAAGATAAAACGGAAGCTCTCTTTGAAACCATGCAGAAACAGTTGCAAGAACATACTACCGCAGAATTGGGTCTCCTACGTGGTGACGTAGGTGAATTACAAGGTGAGCTCAATAATCAGATTACCAGAATATCTGACGTAGAAGAATCCATGTCAAATAAAATAGCTAAAGTAGAAAAATCTGTCTTGACTGTGGAAGAAGTTATGTCAACAAAAATATCTGCAGTAGAAAACTCAATGACAAACATAAGAGAACAAATTAAAATTGAAGTTGAACAGTGCATGAAGATTCAACCAAAACAAATTTCTGAACAGACTGTAACAGTGATAAAGACAGAAAAAGACACAGAAAATAAGTTAATAGAGAAAGTCACTTTGCCTGCAGTAGGGACAGTTCATGTCAAAGCTCCAACCTTTGATGGAAGCAGTCACTGGGCAACGTACCTCCGCCAATTTGAAGCTGCTGCATGCGCAAATAATTGGGCAGAGAAAGACAAGGCTGTTTCACTCGTTCTTGCATTAAAAGGACCTGCGGCAGAATTACTACAGAAAGTGCCACCTGACAGCCAGAACATCTATGCTGAGTTGATAAAAGCTCTAGAATTATGGTATGGTGATAAACATTTGCGAGATGTGTACTGCACCCAGTTGAGAGCAAGGCGACAGCATGCTGGGGAGAGCCTTCAAGAGTTTGAAGCAAGTATCGACAGACTAATTAGACTGGCCTATCCTGAAGCGCCAGAAGATTTTCGAACGAGTTTTGCGATGCAGACATTTACTGCCGGTGTCCGAGATAACGAACTACAGCAAGTGTTACGAATGGCAAGACACCAGAACAGTGCGGACGTCCTGGTACATGCTTTGCAATTTGAGGTCGCCAAATCAGCATCTGGTTGGACAAGTCATAAAGTGCGCGCACTAAAAGATCGCGACGGCACAGACGAGGAGGAAGAAGAACAAGGAACAGAGATGCGACGGTCGGCGCCACTGAATAAAATAAGAAAGGATGGAAGACCGAAGTGTTATAGATGTGGGAAACCTGGACATCTACAACGAGATTGTCGGGTTAGAATTCAGCAGCAGGGAAACGAGCAGTAGTCGGTACAACGGGGCGTGTGCTGACTAACTGGAGGAACGAAGCCCCTAGACAATACGCAATTTCTACACTTCAGAAAAACAGCGGGAGCTCCGTAGTTACCAGATTTGTTCAAGAAAGGCCAACCTCGATTACAGTTGACACAGGCGCAACAGTTTCTATTGTGCGCCCTGACATGGTGAAGATCTCAAGACAATCTGGTGCTCTTGCAGCTTGCAAACAGCTACTGGACGGCCTGTAAAAGTGTATGGAAAAGTGGAGATACACCTACGCCTCGGTAGACTTGAGTTTAATCATCAAGTACTTGTTGCAGACATTGTAGATGAAGCAATTCTTGGTGTGGATGTTATGAACGCATACAGATTTATAGTCGACTTCAAAAACAATGTCTTGAGAATCGGAGGCGAAGAGGTAATGCTATCAACAATGACGACAGCAGAAAAATCGATGGACGTCATAAACCAAGTGGCCGTAACTGTTCCGCCAAACTCCGAAAAGATCATCATGGTTAGAACTGCGGTAGATACTAGGGGCAATCAGTGCTCTATATTCAAACCCCAGGTAGTCAGCACACCGGGCATACTAATTGCCAGAAGTTTAGTAAAACCTGACGAAACCGGAAATGTACCTATTAGAGTGGCGAATATTTTGGATCAAGCTATCACTTTACAAGGCAATACGCTCCTAGGCAAATTGACTCCTGTGGCCTGGGTAGCCGGAATAACGCAACGAAGACCCAGTTCTTCGGATACTTCTAAATTACCAGAGGAACTACAAGAATTATTGAACAGATCTTCTAACGACCTCTCAAGTCGTGAGGTAAAAGAACTCGGACAGTTTTTACACGAATTCAAAGATTGTTTTGCGGTTCGGGGACAGTCACTGGCAAGAACCTCTCTTGTGCAACATCACATCAATACCGGGGACACAACACCGATACGCCAACCTCCTCGAAGGCCTCCATTATCTAAACAAGAGGAGATGTCTCGGTTAGTACAGGACATGTTGACAGAGGGAGTAATTGAACATTCGTCAAGTGCTTGGTCTTCCCCTGTAGTGCTGGTAGCGAAGAAGGATGGTGGATTGCGTTTCTGCATAGACTACCGGAGGTTAAATGACGTTACAAAGAAAGACTGCTATCCATTACCTCGCGTTGACGATACACTCAACATGTTGTCCGGAGCACAGTGGTTTTCCACATTGGACCTGAAGAGTGGATATTGGTAAGTGGGTCTTCATCAAGAAGACAAGGAAAAGACCGCTTTCTCGACCCCAACTGGCTTGTTCCAATTTAACGTCATGCCATTTGGACTCTGTAATGCACCGGCAACATTTGAGAGATTGATGGACCTGATACTCCGAGGCCTGACATGGAAAACTTGCTTTGTTTACTTAGACGATGTCACAGTGATCAGGAAGACTTTCGAAGACTTTGGAAAACCTTAAGGAAGTTCTAACTAGAATTCACGGTGCACAACTGAAGCTGAGCCCGAAGAAGTGTTCTCTATTCCAGAAGGAAGTACAGTATTTGGGCCATCTGGTTTTGGTAGCGGGTGTTAGCATGGATCCTAATAAAGTAGACACCGTAAGAGACTGGCCAGTTCCGAAGAATAAACAGGAAGTTCGGAGTTTCCTGGGGTTATGCTCATATTACAGACGTTTTGTGAAAGGCTTCGCTACTATTGCTAAACCACTACATGAGCTAACGGAAAATAAACGAAACTTCCAATGGTTGAGAGAGTGTGACCAAGCATTTAGAACGTTGAAGATTGCATTATGTTCGCAGCCAATTCTCGCTTTTCCAGCTTCCGAAGGGATGTACATCGTAGACACAGATGCAAGCAATACTGGTCTAGGAGCAGTTTTGTCTCAAGTGCAGAACGGTGAAGAACGAGTAATACCGTATTACAGCGAGACGCTTTCTAAACCAGAGAGAAATTATTGTGTTACAAGAAGAGAGTTGTTGGCAATTGTCAGAGCTTTGGAGCACTTCCATAAATACCTCTATGGGAGAGAGTTTCCACTACGTACCGACCATGCTGCACTTGCATGGCTCTTGAGATTTAAAAATCCGGAAGGACAGTTGGCAAGGTGGCTCGAACGTCTGCAAGAGTACAACTTCAAGGTACAACATCGGCGGGGGCGCCTGCACGGTAATGCAGATGGCTTATCACGAAGACCGTGCCCGGAAGACTGCCGACATTGCCACAGAAAGGAAGAACAAAACTCAAACGAACATGTTCAAGCCATCACTGTAGATTTCCTGGCTGATGGCTGGACAACACAAGACTGTCGACAAGAACAGATGACTGATGAGGACATTGGACCGATCTTGACAGCAAAAGAGGAAGGTCGCCGCCCGGATTGGCAAGATATCTGCCATGGTTCCAAAGTGCTGAAGGGCTACTGGGCACAATGGGAATCTCTCACCTTAGAAAACGGATTGCTGAAAAGGGCTTGGGAAAGTGCAGATGGATGAGACATGGTCATGCAGTTGATAGTTCCCCGAAGTAAAGTGCAGTCTGTTTTGAAGGAGATGCCATCTTGGAGGCCATCTTGGCGTTAACAAAACCCTTGACAAAATACGGAAGCGATTCTATTGGCTTCATCTTTGCCACGACGTAGAGGAATGGGTTCGGACGTGTGAAATATGTGCTGCAAGCAAGGGCCCACAAACCAGAAGCAGGGGAAAAATGAGACAGTATAACGTTGGACAACCTTTCGAGAGAATTGCCATAGACATTGCTGGACCATTCCCAGTTACTGACGATGGAAACCGGTACATCATGGTTGTAGGTGACTACTTTACTAAGTGGGTGGAAGCCTACGCAATTCCAAATCAGGAGGTTACCACTGTGGCAAAGCAGTTAGTTCACAACTTCTGTTGCCGTTATGGAGCCCCTATGGAAATCCATACGGATCAAGGGAGAAATTTCGAATCAGGAGTGTTTAAAGAATTATGCCGTCTACTCGGAATTCGAAAGACCAGGACAACGCCTCTGCATCCTCAGTCGGACGGGATGGTTGAGAGATTCAACAGGACACTTAAGCAGCATCTTTCGAAAGTTGTTGACAAGAACCAAACAGACTGGGACCAACGTATACCACTATTCCTTATGGCTTATAGGTCATCAGTACATGACACAACCGGCATGACTCCAGCAAAATTGGTGTTTGGGCGGGAGATTCGTCTCCCTGGGGACTTGATGTTTGGATCACCTGAGACTCAGTCCCAAGAGCCAAAGAACTATTCCTCGCAATTAGAAAACCAACTGCGAGAAATGAATCTCTTGGTAAGAGGACGGCTGAAGATTGCCAGTGATAAAATGAAAACTCGGTATGACATTCGCAGCAATAGTGTGGGTTTCCAAGAAGGAGATCAGGTCTGGTTGTTCAATCCAAAGCGCCGTCGTGGTCGCTCACCTAAGCTTCAATCTAACTGGGAAGGACCCTACACTGTGAAAAAAAGAATTAACGATGTTGTTTATCGGATTCAACAGGAAGGACAGTGAAAGTTCAAGGTCATCCACATAGATCGCCTGGCTAAGTACAACTTTAGAGACGGTTTGCCAGTTCGGGATGAACAGGCTTAAGGAGGAGGCAGTGTTACGACATCACAGAACAATCTACGTGTTTATCAAACGTTCCAGAGAGGTCCAGAATATAAGCGTGTGGTGTACGTGCTACTAGACGCATTTTGCGAGAATCTTCTCGGCTGTGCCGGGCTTCGCTCAGGCGCTCGGCCTGTGTTAAGGCCGTAGTTAATTACGTAGTTCATACGCATGCTACGACGCAATTAGGAATCATCTAGATATTCGACTAGCTATAAATACCGGTACTCAAACGACATTCAGTTTAGTATGAGGCGAATTTTTTTACGTGAAGAGAAAACTTTGTACCCCTTTTTACCCCTTCCTGCGCGCACGGAGGAGTGTGAGATTTGGCATAGTTAAAGTTTATATGGAGAAGGAGTGCAGAAAGCTAAAATTTATATATAATATGTGTTACAAATACATTAAATTAAATAAAATAAAACATTCATTTGCACTTGAAAATTCATTTAAACTTTTTCAAACAATGGTAATTGTTAAAAATAAAATAATTTTGTTGCCAGGCAATAAAATTATAATTTTTTCATTTTAGTGTACGTTCATACTGCCAATGTCAAACACATAATAGTCTGTCGTTTGTTTACGTTCATACTGCCAATGTCAAACACATAATAGTCTGTGGTCAAACAGTCGCACAGAGTAGAGATTGTCGCCAAAGAATTTTAAAATGTTGCCAACAAATAATTACTGACAGATTGACTGAATGAGCTGTGAATTTTGTGTGATTTCAAATGTTCCTTTTTCAATAGTCTGTGGAGTGTATGTCAAGGCAAAAAAGCGTTTATTTTATATTTTGTATATTAGATATCTGTGTTTTATATATTAATGTGCAGTTGAAAGTGAAATACAGCTTGCTTAATATACACCTGTTGCAAAAGGAAAATTTTGTCGCAGCAATTTGAATTGACTTACTCTCGCCTAATTATTATTGGTGGTTTCAAAAAAGTGAGTACATTTTATTATTTTTAAATTAAACCCTGTCTAATCTTAGCGTCAGTAGTTTCATTACATGTTTTTTTTTACATTCAGATATTCGCACCTACTTCCATTATGCCTCGACATAGAACATTGACGGGTCGGAGTGAGAGACAAAGAAGAAGGAATATACTGTATATTCGCGTGAAAGTCAAAATGATAATAGACCAAATGCAAATTTAAATAGTGTAAATAGTATACAAAATGATGAAATTATTTTGAGGGATACATTTAAATGCGCACTGAATGTCATTCCAAGAAATTTTAATACTTTTGATTGTGGATTAATGCATTTACAATGCAGGTTTTGCAATGCAAAACATTTCGAATCTGAGGTCACTTTAGGTGAAAGGACTGCATTCACTTCATTTTGTCATAAGGGTAAAGCAATATTACCGGCCTTAAGTCAAAATGAATACTTTAAATCATTGTATGATGGACTTACTTCAAATGAACCTTCAATAAAAAGAAAGTCAAAAAATTATTTTGAAAACATTCGTAAATACAATTCATCATTTGCTATGGTTAGCTCAGAAGCTAAAATTTCGGATACAGTTACGCGTGGAGTGTATCATTTTAAAATACATGATGTTTTTTATCACAGATCAGGTCCAATGACTGCTGGATATGGTCGCTCACCATGTTATGCGCAATTATATTTTTATGATGTTGACACTGCTGTCAATTATAGATTACGTGAACACTATAATCAAACATGCAATAACAATATAATGCGCGAAATCTCTCTTGAATTGGAATGCATTAATCCTTTCGTTCAGTCATTCATTGCAATGAAAGATCATTGTCAGAGAGTTGAAAATCAAAATAAAGAAATTTGTATGCTCATTAAAGTAAATCGTGATTTAGATCTACGCCGTTATAATGATGCAGTTCAAACTGATGTAGCAGTAATATTTAGTACAGTTGATGGTGAGCCACCCTTTGAGCGAAATATGGTTTCGTTTTCAAAAGTTAATGGTACCATTAAAAATATCTCTGTTTTGGATCCATCATTGGACCCTTTAGTGTATCCATTACTTTTTCCAAATGGTGATACTGGGTGGCATATCAATATTTCTCATAATGTACCAACTACATCTAATTCAAGAGCGCCCAGAAATAAATTAACCATGCTTCAGTATGCAGCCTATCGACTTGCAATTAGAGAAGATTTTAGCATGTTGCACCATTCACAAAAATTATTTCTGCAGTGGATAGTTGATATGTATGTGAGAATAGAGGGCACAAGGTTACATTTCATTCGACAAAATCAAACAAGTCTTAGGTCTGAAGTTTACAACAATTTAACAGATTATTTAGAATTGAACCCCAATGCCAATAATGTTGGCCGTAGAGTAATTTTACAATCTTCATTCAATGGATCTCCAAGAAATATGTATCAGAATTATTTAGATGCAATGTCAATTGTACAACATTTCGGAAAGCCTTCTTTGTTTATTACAATGACTTGCAATCCAAGTTGGCCTGAAATAGTTAGCAATATTGGTGTAGGTGAGTCAGCTAATTTTCGACCTGATATTGTTGTGCGTGTATTCAAGTACAAACTGAAAGCATTAATTGAGGGCCTTGCACTAAAAAAAATCTTCGGTAAAGTTGAAGCACTCATTTATACAATTGAGTTTCAAAAGAGAGGATTGCCTCATGCTCACATTTTACTCTCTTTAAATGAGCAAGATAAAATTGTTAACGCTACTGATATTGATAAAGTTGTATCTGCGGAGATTCCTAACATTCAAACACATCCTACATTACATGAATATGTTGTAAAACACATGATGCATGGTCCATGCGGTGTACTTAATCCAAATTCTGTATGTATGAGAGATGGAAAATGCACAAAAGATTATCCAAAACGATTTAATGAATTTACACGTGAATCATTAAATGGATATCCATTATACAGAAGGCGTGATAATGGTATTAATGCTGAAGTTCGCAGTAGTTGCCTCGACAATCGTTATGTTGTACCATACAATCCGTATTTACTTGCCAAATTTAATTGCCATATAAATGTTGAAGTATGCACTACAGTTAAAAGTGTTAAATACATTTATAAATACGTGTATAAAGGCTATGACAGTGCATCTGTTGAATTAGGTTCAGAGAGAAATGAACCAGGTCAAGAAATACAAATTGATGAAGTTAAAAATTTTTTAAATGGCCGTTATGTCGGATCAACTGAACCTGTATGGCGCATCTATGAATTACCAATGCATTTTCAATCACATGTCATCGTTAGACTTGATATTCATTTACCGCGTAGACAGAATGTTTACTTTCGAGAAGGGCAAGAACGTCAAGCAACTGAAAATGCAAGACAAATAGCATTTTTTGAATTGAATCGATCAGATCCATCAGCGCATGAATATAAGTATATTGAAATTCCTTTGCATTATGTGTGGGAAGATTCCCGAAAAAAATGGAAGAAGAGAAGGCGTGGAGGTGATAAAATCATTACACGCATATATGTAGTATCACCAAAAGACATCGAACTTTTCCATTTACGATTGCTTTTATTACACGTCTGTGGTCCAAAATCATTTGAGGATGTTAGAACATACAATGGAATTATACACACTTCTTTTGTTGAAGCGTGCCATGCTCGCGGCATTGCTTCAAATGATAATGAATGGCACGAATGTTTAAATGAAACAAAAGAATTACATTCACCAAAACAAATGCGAAATTTATTTGGTTACATTTGTGCATTAAATGTGCCAGCCAATGCATTGGTGTTATGGAATGAATTTAAAGTATATCTTAGTGAAGATTTTTTGAGAGATTACAACGAAGAAGTATCCTTTAACACAGCTCTATTAGAAATTGAAGATATTTTGAATGTTCATAATTTGTCATGTCAAGAACTTGGGTTACCAGTTCCCACGTATTCGCAGAGAACAGATGAAGCAAATGCTATTGATCCAATAGAACAAGAGTTTCTGTTTTGTGAGTATTATGAAACTGCAAATATTGAACAGCGTAATCTAATTGATCGTGTGATTCGTGAAGTTTTGCACCATGATACTGGATCTAATGTTTTTTTGTTTAACCGCTCATGCAGGTTGTGGAAAAACCTTCACACAAACAGCAATCATTCACAAATTAAATTCGCTTAATCTTAGTTGCACTGCAACAGCGTTCAGTGGCATAGCTTCAACTCTATTACTTGGAGGTAGAACTTTATACAATATGTTTAAATTGCCTATACCCATTTTGGAAAATTCTGTAGCGAATGTTACCGCAAATAGTAGCTATGGACGTTACATAAATTCATCATCATTGATAATTATTGATGAAATTTCTATGTGCCCACTGCAAGTGTTGAAAATCATAGATAGATTATTGCAGGATCTATGCGATGAAAATGATAAACATAAACCATCTGGAGTGAAAACGATACTTCTGTGCGGTGATTTTCGGCAAATCTTACCAGTTGTCCCACATGGATCACGTGCAACTTTAACTGAAAATTGTGTCACGAGTTGGCATAAATTTGTTTATTTTCATAAAGTAACGTTTACTCAAAATATGAAAGCCTTACCAAGTGAAATAGAATTTGTCGAATTCTTGAAAAAAATTGGTAATGATGAAGCCCCACAATTCCCTCAGTTTGGTGAAAATATTATTGAAATACCTCAGCAATTAATAGGAGATGAAAATAATATTATTAATGAGGTGTATGGAAATATTTCCGAAAACATACTCTCAGATAACATATTGAAGTCAGTTATTTTAGCACCTAAAAATGATGATTGTACTTTTATTAATACTGATATACTTAATCGAATACCAGGTGAACAGAAAACATATAGCTATGATAAAATAATTTGTGATGATGACAATGAAATCAATAACTATCCAGTAGAGTTTTTGAATTCTTTGACTATTAGTGGTTTGCCACCACATAAGTTAGTATTGAAAGTTAATTGCATCGTTTTACTGATCAGAAACTTAAATACAAAGGAAGCATTAGTCACTGGAACAAGAATGCGTATCAAGTGTATGCATTGTAATGCTATTGATTGCGAAGTTTTAACTGGAACCGCACGCAATAAGAGAATTTTGATTCCACGTATAAATTTAACATATTCCGGTACTGTTTTACCATTTAACTTTCAAAGAACTCAATTTCCAATTATACCTGCATTTGCGATGACAATAAATAAGTCTCAAGGACAAACATTCGAAAAAATTGGAATTTTATTGAGGCAGCCAGTTTTTACACATGGTCAATTGTACGTCGCAGCAAGTAGAGTTCGATCATTCGATGGTTTGAGATTTTATATTTCCGAATATAATGGCCAAGGGCATTTAGCAAATGATGAAAGAGTTTTTACAAAAAAACATCGTTTACACAGAAGTTCTGAATCATTAAATTCACTTTCAAACTATTTTAAGTTCAATGGACAACATTTATTTTTTTAACCGCCCGGTTTTTTTGATTTAATGAAAAATATATGAAAAAATACGAGGCACGTATTTTTTATTTCATTTTTTATTTTGTATTAATTTTTTATTTAAATTTTATATAATTCGAAAAAGATAGGCAAAATAACTGTGTAGCCTTGGCGAAACCTGGTCAGTATGGCAATAAAAAAAACCCAAGGAAATGTCAAAAAACACGTTATTGCTTTTTAAATATGGCTTAGCCAAGCTAAACCTCATTTTTCAATTCTTTCATATTTTTCAAATAACTCGAAAATTAATGCATAGAAAAAAAAATTAAAAAATTATATAAGCTTTGTAGCAGATAATCTTCAAACTGTTTTCGAATTTTGTACCTTACCAAAAATGAAATGTAATCCACTGGAATTGAAAACAATGTATCTTATACTTCTATGAATGTCAAGTCTCATTTTTATTAGCGTTTATTTGATTCAATAATACATAACATGAAAAAATTAAAACTGACAATGAATTATATCAAAAAATAAATACGAATACAAGCTGTAATTGTGTTTTTTTTCAACTACTACTAACATTAAATTTTAAATTTCATAGGTATTGCAGAGAATTAAGGCAAACAACACACGCTAATGACGTATTTGTACACGCTCGCAGCTGACGTAATGGAACAAAATTCAAAAAAATTATATGCAATGATTATAGAGATATACTCTTTGACAAAAGAACCTCAATAACGTTCAAACTTAAAAATTTAATGAATTACGGTCGAATTTCGACCACTGGGCGACCACTAGTAGAAATAAGTACACAGGCTGTATTAATTTATTAAAAACATTTATTGGTTCAAAATATGCATAAAATTAATGGCTTGTAAAGGTTGATGTTTGATCTCCATTAAGTAGTACTCAAGTTTCCAAAGTTTTAATATTATGATGTCCATAATCAAAACATCAGAGCAGGTTTTACTGTGTATGAGGGTACGCCATGGAAAAAATTTTCAACATTCCCTATGGAGCGTTGCTCAGAGTAAAGCTGTGAATCTACAGTGTACATTTAACAGAACAAACACGCGGAAAAGAAGGAGTGCTCTGAAGTCTCTCATGGACCCTGAGCATCTTGCAGAGGGTTTATTCTCTAAAGACGAAAAGTCTGTCTACGAACCGTTCATCTGTGAACACGTGCAGTTACACTGGCTAGTGATCCACAGGAAGCAAATCCCTGTCCACGCTGGACACCTTTTCAGCTTGCACGCATTGTGTTGGTGTGGCTTTCGGCACTTTCCAATTAAAAAGCGTGCAAACATAATAAAATAAACATGAGTGAGGCCACCAAAAACGCGAAGTGTGTGTGTCCTGCCTGCCTTTTTATTGTGGTAATCACAATAATAAAACTTTGGAAACGTAAACATTACATAATTGAGATACGCTTGCCTGCCAGGAACAATATATTTTCACTCATAGATGATTTAAATTAAAATGAAATAAATATTGGTATGGAGAACCATACATGACTTCCATGTTCTAAGATTTATATTTAAAATCGGGCACATATGCACAAAATTATTTGATTCTGTTTGAATTTGCGACAGTTATTGTCCGCTATAGAAAACAAGACACTACAGTGATCCACAGGAAGAAAATCCTTGTCCACGCTGGACACCTTTTCAACTTGCACGCGTTGTGTTGGTATGGGCTTCGGCACTTTCCAATTAAAAAGCATGCAAACGTAATAAAATAAACATGAGTGAGGCCAGAAATAATGTGAATTGTGTGTGTGTACGTGTGTGTGTGTGTGTGTGTCCTGCCTGCCTTTTTTTTGTGGTAATCACAATAATACAACTTTAGAAACGTAAACATTACATAATTGAGATACGCTTGCCTGCCAGGAACGATATATTTTCACTCATACATGATTTAAATTAAAATGAAAAAATTAAAATTTTATTGCCGGGCAAGAAAATTATTTTATTTTTAACAATTACCATTGTTTGAAAAAGTTTAAATGAATTTTCAAGTACTTTACTCTTGTTAAAACGTAAAATGTTGCAGGTAAACAACCCCTTCCCCTTAACCGATCTTCACCAAAATCAATAGGCCCTGAGTCCTCTACAACTCAGGCACGTATGCAAAAAATTATTTGACACTGTTTGAATTTGTGGCAGTTATTGTTTGACATAGAAAAATTCTACACACAGACACTTTTCAAAAAAATCGGTATGGAGAACCATACATGACTTCCATGTTGTAAGATTTATGTTTAAAATAATTTACTTGAATTCGGTTCGGTAATTTCTAAAAAAATATCTCCCACCCTCAAACTAATTTCACTATTTATAGATATTTTTGTTATTATGGGGTAGTCGTTTAATATAATCTTATTTTCAGTCACTTTATCCATAAAAAAAGGTAGGCTTACTTTATTCTTACAAAGAAACTGAACTATGCAGATAATCATCCCTCCTCCGAAGTGCTCCGAAGTCATTCATGGACCCTGAGCATCTTGCAGAGGGTTCATTCCCTAAAGACGAAAAGTCTGTCTATGAACCGTTCCTCTGTAAACACGTGCAGTTACACTGCCCAGTGGTCCACAGGAACCAAATCGCTATCCACGCTTGACCCTTTTTTGGCTTGCATGCGTTGTGTTGGTGTGGCTTTCGGCACTTTCCATTTAAAAAGCGTGCAAATGTAAGAAAATAAACATGAGTGAGGCCACAAATAACGCGAATTGTGTGTGCGTGTTGCTTGCCTTTTTATTACGGTAATCATAATAATAAAATGGAAACGTAAAAATTACATAATTGAAATATGCTTGCCTGCCACGAACGATATATTTTCTCTCATACATGATTTAAATAAAAATGAAAAAATTTAAATTTTGTTAAAGTTAAATGAAATGTTTCGATAGAAACTACTTCTTTGTTGTCAATAACATAGTACACATTTAAAACTTATAAAAATTTACCTCCTCCATCAACTACCATTTTAATTTATAACAAAAATTACCCCCTCCCCTTCAACTACCCTTTTCATTTATAGATATTTCATCTACCTTTCTACAGTGGATTATTATGACCTTCCTTTCAGGATACTTTATTTATCAAAATTAAGCACTTTACTCTTGTTAAAATGTAAAACGTTGCAGGTAAACTACCCCTTTCCCTTAACCGATCTTCACCAAAAACAATAAGCCTTGAGTCCTCTACAATTCATGGCTGTATGCAAAAACTTATTTGATTCTGTTTGAATTTGCGGCTGTTATCGTTTGCCATAGAAAAAATTCTACACACAGACACTTTTTGAAAAATGACTTTTTCATGTTTTGATGGTAGTACAATCAGAATCTGCCGTTATCTCGAACACGATTTTTTCGGCATGACCATACTTCCATTTCCTTATGGAACATGGAAGTAAAATGACTTTTCTTCATGTTTTGAGGGTAGTACAGTCAGAATCAGCCTTTATCTCGAACACGCCTTTTTTCGCCATCACCATACTTCTATATTTCCTTATGGAACATGGAAGTAAAAATTGGTATGGAGAACCATACACGACTTCCATGTCCTAAAATTTATATTTCAAATCATTGAAATATTAATTAAATAAGTGGATGCTTGAGTTCTGAAGAAATTACGTATCAGCTAAAATGGTACCACCATGTCAGGTGGATTAAGACTATCCTCAACCTTCGTGAGGAAGGTCTGTACTTTTGGATAAAATGTCTGTAGGTCGAACGAAGAGCTAGCTAAAGGTAGCTGCGATCTGATTCCTGTAATGAAATTGGACTCTCGCTGCGAGGGGCCGAGGGATGTCTATAGTCTTTCCTGTCAATACTATACTAGTAATTTTTCTTTTTTTAAATCGAGTCTTGATTTCTTTCTTTCCATTTGTCTTCTGATTTCCTGAACGACTATTCTGTTCACCCGTATAATTATAAATTTCCCAGCAAAACATTTCTTCCTTAATACGTTTGTGTCTCCTGTTTAATACCCACTATTCTGATACATGTCATAACGCTATATTCCACACAATCTACTTAATAACTAGCCATTGGGGAGGTCAAAATATTTTCAAGGAGGGGCAAACAATTTTCCAAAGGAGAAAAATATTGTAACGTTACCAAATATGGTAGTTACATAAAATAAGCTAATATAACGTCAAGTAAGAGAAAAGCATGAAAGTATGTCTAGATAAATAAACCTATGTGTATAAAAGTGTGTATCTACAAATATATTAGTATAAAAATCCAACGATGAGGAAGATAATATTAACATAGCAACATCAAATACGAAATGAAGGAAGAAAATGGCCATGAGCCAAAACAAAAATATCAGTAACCAGACCCAATAGGATCCAACAGTGAGGGGAACCAACAAAATCAGGACCAATAAACTCCAACAGCGAGGGAAACAAATGAAGATAATGACTACAATGAAAATATTGAAGAAGACATTCAAACCTAAAGAAGAGGAAAAGAAGAAGGACAAGGAAACGTACCATGAAGAGAGAAGAAAATGGATAGACCATGCAAGGACTCAGCATAAACCAAGTGTACTAGAGACTATCATAATAACCAAAGGAATAGTGATTATCAAATATGAAAAGAAAAACAGTGTTTAACATTTAAGGAACCACAAACAATTACAGTGAGTACTTAATATAGATGTGAAAACCTGTGACCAGTTAACTAATTTTAACCTAATAAACCACACAAACAATTCCAGTGATAAGGTTTATAGTGTAAGAAAATGTGTTAATTTCATAGTGAACCAGCAAGAATTAAATAGTCAAATATACACAGACAATTAGTGTGACTAATTTAATAAAGATTGTGATCCACGTAGATAATCTTAAGACCACCAGAATAGAATAAAATCGAACAATTATATTATTGTTCATAGAGAACTGACAATAAAAAAAACCTTTGTCATATATCAAACAGAAGTGACAGGAATTAGATTCAACCAATGACAAGAAAGATATTGTAATTAGTACAAAAAGATTTGTATTATTGTTTAGGAAGAAGTTGTGTAAACATGTGTATTAAAACAATTAAAATATTGTAGTAAGATACCATACTGAAGTCATGTTAGTAGTAGCAAAATGCTGCATTAGAACATGTTGTACATTGTTACATAACCCCATAGGAAAGACACCTATGAAACAGAAAATCATACATGTTAATGTAAATAAATAACCATCAACTATGATATCAATCAAGGATTTGTTATAAATAATAATACATCCTAATAGACAGTGTATCATATTGCAACACAATGCAAATAAAACAGATCAAATGTGATGGCACAGAGATAGGAGAAATAGAACCTAGTACGCCAATTTAGTTAGACAAAGTACAATATCAAAACAAGTACCAATATTAATGAAAGTATTACCAGTAGTTAGACAAACATCTGGTACTACTGTGAGAACAGATTCTGAACATAATGATAACAGTTTTGTAACCAAAATATTGTAAACTAGCTAACTAAGAACACATAGCCAGAAGTAGGCAGAAACATTGTATAACCAACTAGTTAAGCAAAATACTGTAATAAAGCTTGAACAAAGAGTAATAAGAGTGTTACCAGTAGTAAGAGGGACACCTAATGCTACTTTGAGAACAGACTATGACCATGAGAATAATCATTTTATATATAAATAATTAAAAACCAAATGACCATGATGGAGGAATCCAAATGTAAACAAACGATGAGGAGCAAGTTATTTATGCAAAATGTAACATATAAACTTGTTTAAAAGTAGATAAAAATGTTATCAAGAATCAGAATAATGTCTGATACTACTTTGGAAACCCAAATCAAGTGTAGCAATAACAATTTAATTATTGTTTTAACAAAAATAAATGACTACCATGCTATGACACAATGTAAACAGACCCATTACAAAAAATTGAAGGGTTCTAAGATAGTTAAAAGCTAGCAATTATATGTAGGGAATTAGGTACAATGAGTGTACACTAATTGCAATTATTACATAATCTAATTTGTATAGAAAAAACCAGAAGTAAAGTGACAATTGTAAGAAAAGAGATAGGAGGGTACTAAAACAATGTAAATAGTATATTAAATACAGCCCTATATATATATACTCAAGTATAAAATTACGTAAATAGACGTTTCTATTATTATTAGGTTGCAGTATTAGTGTTATTAGATGAGAAAAATTAGTTTTAAGTACATTTATGAAAAATCAAATATGGACGCCCAAAGACGCCATAACGAGATATTGTTTGGGGAACAATTATTCCCAAGTTTTGAATTAAACCAGTTGAGATATGGACTCAGAGCGTTTAATTAAAAGTGTTTTAGTATAAATAATTAAATTTGGTGTAATAAACTTATAAATACAAGATGCACCATAAAAAATCAATAAAATCGTTATAGTGATTGAAGTAATGGACGGAAAATAATCTTGTTTGGACTTTAATTAAAGCGCAGGATGTCCGCAATTTACTGACACTAACCATTTAACGATAAGACAAACATTAAGAAAGTTATTGCGATTTTAAACTTTTCAATTATTTTTTGTACCAGTGCTGACGTCATATAGCCTCAAACGCAAAGGCCAAAATTGGAAAAAAATTAAATATTTTAAGAAAATAAAGTGCTTTGGGTTAGAGAGCTTGATTATTTCAACCAATCGAATGAATGAACATTGGCAGACGAGCCACAGACGCTTCGAAGGAGCATCACAGTTACTCATCAGTCATCTTACAGACAGGTCACGTCACTCTTCGATATGAAGAAGTTTAAATTTTGAATTGTGCGCGACAAGCATACATCAGTAAATCAACATACATATAACCTACAAACCACACTAGCATAAACGAGTGAAATGTGCGGAGTGTATAATATTTAAGTACGATTAGTGTACAATATCGATCGTACTTACGAGTGTTGTGTAAAAAGATAAAAACAGGGAGTACAATTCTTTTTATTTAATTAACATTGAAACAGAAATAAAATTTCTGTAAATACGTAATGTTGATTACTACGCAAGTCAGTAAAAAGCGAAGTATCAAAAATGATGATGGAATTTATCAGAATTAATGAAAGTATTAATTCGCAATTATTAATATGTTGAATAAATATTTTAATTATTTGTCATAATTAAAAGAATCATATTTGAAGTATTTATTACAAAATACGAGCAATACCAATAGTCGCTCAATTGACTAAAGTTGTTTTCTTGATTTTTCGATATTTTAAAATAAATATTTTAACTTTCATGCGAAAGAATATAATATGATACTGATAATGACACATCAAAACTATTATGAATAATATGTCTATACTTAGATTAAGAAGAAATAAATATTAAAAATAATTAACCATAATAACCATTCACGTTATGGAATAACCTTAAAGTCGTAACAGTAACTTGCCAATTTCTCTGTTACAAGTCTGTTCTCAAGTAAAATCCAAACCAGATGGAAATAATAACAAGAGTTTTTTTTAATAAATTTTTCTCTTGTCAGTAAATAATTCTTAAAGTGAATTATTAAAATAAAGTAATACATTTTAGCTGTGCAAGCAAACGTGCTTGTTGATTGTCAAATAAATACTGTAGACTGCGTGCGCATTCCCGCGTACGATAATACCATAACTATCAGTTATATGGTACTAATTTTCGATTTTTATATTTGTTTGTTTGTTTTTAATTATTGTTCATTTAACATCATTATTAATACCACATCTTGTACCTGGTATCATGCTACCTAAAAGAACCACACGAACATGGTAATTAACTGATACAAGAGGACATAACCTCTTAAAATTAAACTATTGTATAACCAACAGGTTTACCAGCCTTGAGGCTAAGCAGAGTCTTATTTTAAATTTTGTTAATTGTAATTATTATCCGAAAGGTTATTAGCAACTGATTGTCAATTGTTCAAAGATTTTATAATATCTTTAACCGTTAATAAACCTCTACATTTTATTACCAGTGAAAAAAAGAGTATTATTTCAAATTTAAATTAGCTCATTTATTCTTAGTCAGTTCTACCAAAAGGTGGCGGAAGAATTCAAACAGTTCTAATAATTCAGAACTTTATTTAGATATTATATCATTTATATTGTGTATGATAGTCACATTGGATATTCAACTAGAATATCTATTTGTATATGCAGTGTATGTATTTCAGCTGAACCGTCACCAAACAGGACTACAATATCCACGTGTGGTAAGTGAGGGAGGTTAATAACGGAGTGCGAGAAATATTTTAAATTAAAGAAGTGAACCATCGATACCCACCTATTCGACAATACAATCAAACTAATAACAATAATAATTATAATTAGAACATTTTATAAAACAACATTATCGTAGATACCGGTGCGTATCTGCAGTTACACTACTACACCACTATATCTACACATCCAGCATCAAGAACGTATACACCATCAGTATCTTGTAGCATTACAAGATTGGCGCCCAACGTCTGAGCGCGGATTAGGAAAAAACATACTATAACCAATAATCTAATAACCCCAATCCGTCAAGAGACTGCAGGTACATTGCCAGCGACAAGATGTACGGCACAAGGAGATCAACATCGAGAAAGAGGGCATCAGAAGCAGAGAGGGAGGCCAGAATGGAAGAAAAGGAGGCTACGTCAATGGAAGACGTCGAAGAAATTTTATTGGAAATAGAGGACAAACCACTTGAACCGGCGGAGGAGGTTCAACAACATGACGAGGAGCCGGAAATAATACCACAAGGAATTCCACCGGAAACAAGCCAGCCTGAAAAAACAATGTCAATAGGAGAGTCAGCGTTCCAAGAGTGGATGAAAAGAATGATGGAGTCACTAAAGGAAGGCCAGAAATCCACAGACCAGAAGATGGAAATAATGAATAAAAAGATGGACGAAAGTAGCCAATCCAACAGGGAGACCAACAAATCAATAGAGTCACTGAAGGCGGACTTAAACAATAAAATAGAAGAAACCAGTCGGTCCACGAACCAGAAAATAGAAGAAGGCCAGAAGGAGAGCCAGAAAAATATGGAATTATTGAAGGAAGAATTAAATGACAGAATAAATGAAACTAACAGGAGGATGGAAGACGGGCAAAGGAAAACTGAAGAACTATTAGAGAAGAAAATGGCCATAACGAAGGAAGAATTATCAGCAGAGTTGGGAGTAAAAATCGACCAAGTCAACCAGAAAATCGACAAGATCAACAGGAGATTAGACCGCGTGAATAAGAGAATAAAGGGAGATGACAAGGAGATCGTGGAGTCAATAAACACGGTAGTGAAGGATAATTACAAGCAATCAGGACAGACAATAAAAAGATGTTGTGAAGAGGCAGAAGAGAGTGTTAAGAAGATAAGGAGAGAATTAATAGTAGACAAGCAAATGGAGGTTGAAGAAGTACTTGAAGAGAAGAACATGGAACAGACGAATCCAGAGCCTAAAGATAGTGGAGAAAAGAAGATCCAAATAATTAAAGAAAAGGAAGAGGTGAAGATGGAAGAAAGAAGAGCCATACGCCCAAGGAAGGCAAGAATTACAAAAGAATTAATTGAAATGACTAGAAATGGTCTGATTAATATGGTCAACTTACCAATTATCAACCATGAAGAAGGGGTCTTCAGGAAGGAGTATCGGAGGAATTTCAAGACAATGGACGAAGAGGAAGATTATGTAACAACGAAGAAGAAGATGACCAACAAAGCATTTCAACCACGTATTTCCAAGAGAAGAGTGAAATATTTTAAGAAAAAGGAAGGCTATCAAGAGAAATGGGACCGGATTGTCGAAGGATACGCCAGAGAGATAAGAGAACTGCGGAAGAAGAGGAGTCAATCAACGGAAGTACCCAATCAGAAGATAGATGACGGTACCCAAACCAAATTGAGGGGGTTACCAAACATCAGTACTGACAACCACCAGAAGAACAATGGAAACAAATATATTGAAGAGAGAGAGAGAAAGAAGACAGAAGAAAGGAAGGCCGACACAGCCCTAATAGCATTCAAATGGAAAAACCAAATGATAGCCCGATATATGTCAAGAACGGACAGGAGTATGGACACTGGAGAAGTCCGAACGACAAGAAGAGAGGAGAGCGATGATTATGGTTAATTTGAATAAAAAATACACTGAATTATGGGACCGACTATTATGATAACCAGTAATGCTGACACAAGCTTCAATGAAAAGATATACCGGCAATTAAAATATAGGACGAAAAGTGAAAAAATTAGCGATAAGAATTATTTTATTGTGAATATTATGTAAAGGATGAAAATATTTGTTATGGAGATGAAATGAAAGATGAAAATATACTTGTAAATATAACTGTTGACTATATCAAGATGAAAAATGAAATGTGGCCATGAAGATTATTGTTTATTAAAAAGTGAAAAATGAAAGTATAATTATAAAAATAGATGTTGACTAAAGAAGAAAGGATGTACTATTGCTATGAAGATTATTATGTGTTTATATTAAATGAGAAGTAACTGTATAACTATGTAATGAACATTGAATATATTGTAATTTTATAATGTGAAAAAACATGCTCCCAAAGAATTTATGTAAAGGATTCAGAACATTGTATTTATAAATAATAGAGTACTATAAAGGGAAAGTAAAATACGAGAAAGACAACTTACATCCCTGGCACAACTAATTCCAAGAGCCACGTCAACTAGTAATAAGAACATCTCACCCGTACTAATAAAGGAGGAGTACATTACGAGAACGACACACACCATCCACGGCATATATGAGGTGAAATCATTATTTCCAAGAGCCACGTCAACAAGTGAAATTAACATCTCACCCGTACTAATGAAGATGAACCATACGAGACTGACACACACCATCCACGGCATATATGAGGTAAAAACATAATTTCCAAGAGCCACATCAACTAGTAAAAATTTAACATCATACCCGTACTACAAATGAAGGGAGAAGGAGCAAATAAGAAGTTGGAAGAACAAACCCAAAGAAATGTATTAATGTAGACAAGCAACCACACACAACCACATTGTTTTCTAGTGTATTTTGCTAGAGAAAAGCCAATACCACATGGACTATATACCAACTAAAACCATGAGAAAGGAGAAAAAATAAATGTATTTATGAATTATATCTAGAAGAATAAAACCTGAAATGAAGAATATGACGAGATGATGTTTAATGTGATACAAAATGAAAAGATTAATCAATGATGAAGAAGAATGAAAAGTAATATACTAACAAAGATAATCATGAGAGTATACCAGTGATGAAATGTAAAACAAACTATCCCTATAATATGTGAAGAATTCAGTTGAGTTGAATCAAGAAAAGAGAGTATAACAATGTATAAACCGCAGATGCGTGAATTAATCCCAAGGATATTTATTATTTGTCGGAAGAACGACCGCTATTATTATTTTTTTATTATTTGAGATGAATTGACTGATGAATAATGCCAGCAATCATTTATTATTATTGAAGGAGATGATTTGCCTCCATATTTATTGAAGTTAGTATGGCCAGTGGAGTTGAATAGCCAAAGTGAGCCACTCTGAACTGCCCCAGCTAAGCTTATGTTAGGGAATTAGGGAACTAAATAAACAAGGGAGATGATTACATAGAGAAGAAATAATTATGATTCAAATAGAAGAAAGTGAAGGGATATATGTAAAAAAAACATGTGAATCGACATGGAAACGTACAACAATTGATAAATTCTTCAATGAAAAATAAAGACACTGATTCAGAATTAATCAATTCTTATAGGAAGGCATATGTAACGTTACCAAATATGGTAGTTACATAAAATAAGCTAATATAACGTCAAGTAAGAGAAAAGCATGAAAGTATGTCTAGATAAATAAACCTATGTGTATAAAAGTGTGTATCTACAAATATATTAGTATAAAAATCCAACGATGAGGAAGATAATATTAACATAGCAACATCAAATACGAAATGAAGGAAGAAAATGACCATGATCCAAAACAAAAATATCAGTAACCAGACCCAATAGGATCCAACAGTGAGGGGAACCAACAAAATCAGGACCAATAAACTCCAACAGCGAGGGAAACAAATGAAGATAATGACTACAATGAAAATATTGAAGAAGACATTCAAACCTAAAGAAGAGGAAAAGAAGAAGGACAAGGAAACGTACCATGAAGAGAGAAGAAAATGGATAGACCATGCAAGGACTCAGCATAAACCAAGTGTACTAGAGACTATCATAATAACCAAAGGAATAGTGATTATCAAATATGAAAAGAAAAACAGTGTTTAACATTTAAGGAACCACAAACAATTACAGTAAGTACTTAATATAGATGTGAAAACCTGTGACCAGTTAACTAATTTTAACCTAATAAACCACACAAACAATTCCAGTGATAAGGTTTATAGTGTAAGAAAATGTGTTAATTTCATAGTGAACCAGCAAGAATTAAATAGTCAAATATACACAGACAATTAGTGTGACTAATTTAATAAAGATTGTGATCCACGTAGATAATCTTAAGACCACCAGAATAGAATAAAATCGAACAATTATATTATTGTTCATAGAGAACTGACAATAAAAAAAACCTTTGTCATATATCAAACAGAAGTGACAGGAATTAGATTCAACCAATGACAAGAAAGATATTGTAATTAGTACAAAAAGATTTGTATTATTGTTTAGGAAGAAGTTGTGTAAACATGTGTATTAAAACAATTAAAATATTGTAGTAAGATACCATACTGAAGTCATGTTAGTAGTAGCAAAATGCTGCATTAGAACATGTACATTGTTACATAACCCCATAGGAAAGACACCTATGAAACAGAAAATCATACATGTTAATGTAAATAAATAACCATCAACTATGATATCAATCAAGGATTTGTTATAAATAATAATACATCCTAATAGACAGTGTATCATATTGCAACACAATGCAAATAAAACAGATCAAATGTGATGGCACAGAGATAGGAGAAATAGAACCTAGTATGCCAATTTAGTTAGACAAAGTACAATATCAAAACAAGTACCAATATTAATGAAAGTATTACCAGTAGTTAGACAAACATCTGGTACTACTGTGAGAACAGATTCTGAACATAATGATAACAGTTTTGTAACCAAAATATTGTAAACTAGCTAACTAAGAACACATAGCCAGAAGTAGGCAGAAACATTGTATAACCAACTAGTTAAGCAAAATACTGTAATAAAGCTTGAACAAAGAGTAATAAGTGTTACCAGTAGTAAGAGGGACACCTAATGCTACTTTGAGAACAGACTATGACCATGAGAATAATCATTTTATATATAAATAATTAAAAACCAAATGACCATGATGGAGGAATCCAAATGTAAACAAACGATGAGGAGCAAGTTATTTATGCAAAATGTAACATATAAACTTGTTTAAAAGTAGATAAAAATGTTATCAAGAATCAGAATAATGTCTGATACTACTTTGGAAACCCAAATCAAGTGTAGCAATAACAATTTAATTATTGTTTTAACAAAAATAAATGACTACCATGCTATGACACAATGTAAACAGACCCATTACAAAAAATTGAAGGGTTCTAAGATAGTTAAAAGCTAGCAATTATATGTAGGGAATTAGGTACAATGAGTGTACACTAATTGCAATTATTACATAATCTAATTTGTATAGAAAAAACCAGAAGTAAAGTGACAATTGTAAGAAAAGAGATAGGAGGGTACTAAAACAATGTAAATAGTATATTAAATACAGCCCTATATATATATACTCAAGTATAAAATTACGTAAATAGACGTTTCTATTATTATTAGGTTGCAGTATTAGTGTTATTAGATGAGAAAAATTAGTTTTAAGTACATTTATGAAAAATCAAATATGGACGCCCAAAGACGCCATAACGAGATATTGTTTGGGGAACAATTATTCCCAAGTTTTGAATTAAACCAGTTGAGATATGGACTCAGAGCGTTTAATTAAAAGTGTTTTAGTATAAATAATTAAATTTGGTGTAATAAACTTATAAATACAAGATGCACCATAAAAAATCAATAAAATCGTTATAGTGATTGAAGTAATGGACGGAAAATAATCTTGTTTGGACTTTAATTAAAGCGCAGGATGTCCGCAATTTACTGACACTAACCATTTAACGATAAGACAAACATTAAGAAAGTTATTGCGATTTTAAACTTTTCAATTATTTTTTGTACCAGTGCTGACGTCATATAGCCTCAAACGCAAAGGCCAAAATTGGTAAAAAATTAAATATTTTAAGAAAATAAAGTGCTTTGGGTTAGAGAGCTTGATTATTTCAACCAATCGAATGAATGAACATTGGCAGACGAGCCACAGACGCTTCGAAGGAGCATCACAGTTACTCATCAGTCATCTTACAGACAGGTCACGTCACTCTTCGATATGAAGAAGTTTAAATTTTGAATTGTGCGCGACAAGCATACATCAGTAAATCAACATACATATAACCTACAAACCACACTAGCATAAACGAGTGAAATGTGCGGAGTGTATAATATTTAAGTACGATTAGTGTACAATATCGATCGTACTTACGAGTGTTGTGTAAAAAGATAAAAACAGGGAGTACAATTCTTTTTATTTAATTAACATTGAAACAGAAATAAAATTTCTGTAAATACGTAATGTTGATTACTACGCAAGTCAGTAAAAAGCGAAGTATCAAAAATGATGATGGAATTTATCAGAATTAATGAAAGTATTAATTCGCAATTATTAATATGTTGAATAAATATTTTAATTATTTGTCATAATTAAAAGAATCATATTTGAAGTATTTATTACAAAATACGAGCAATACCAATAGTCGCTCAATTGACTAAAGTTGTTTTCTTGATTTTTCGATATTTTAAAATAAATATTTTAACTTTCATGCGAAAGAATATAATATGATACTGATAATGACACATCAAAACTATTATGAATAATATGTCTATACTTAGATTAAGAAGAAATAAATATTAAAAATAATTAACCATAATAACCATTCACGTTATAGAATAACCTTAAAGTCGTAACGGTAACTTGCCAATTTCTCTGTTACAAGTCTGTTCTCAAGTAAAATCCAAACCAGATGGAAATAATAACAAGAGTTTTTTTTAATAAATTTTTCTCTTGTCAGTAAATAATTCTTAAAGTGAATTATTAAAATAAAGTAATACATTTTAGCTGTGCAAGCAAACGTGCTTGTTGATTGTCAAATAAATACTGTAGACTGCGTGCGCATTCCCGCGTACGATAATACCATAACTATCAGTTATATGGTACTAATTTTCGATTTTTATATTTGTTTGTTTGTTTTTAATTATTGTTCATTTAACATCATTATTAATACCACATCTTGTACCTGGTATCATGCTACCTAAAAGAACCACACGAACATGGTAATTAACTGATACAAGAGGACATAACCTCTTAAAATTAAACTATTGTATAACCAACAGGTTTACCAGCCTTGAGGCTAAGCAGAGTCTTATTTTAAATTTTGTTAATTGTAATTATTATCCGAAAGGTTATTAGCAACTGATTGTCAATTGTTCAAAGATTTTATAATATCTTTAACCGTTAATAAACCTCTACATTTTATTACCAGTGAAAAAAAGAGTATTATTTCAAATTTAAATTAGCTCATTTATTCTTAGTCAGTTCTACCAAAAGGTGGCGGAAGAATTCAAACAGTTCTAATAATTCAGAACTTTATTTAGATATTATATCATTTATATTGTGTATGATAGTCACATTGGATATTCAACTAGAATATCTATTTGTATATGCAGTGTATGTATTTCAGCTGAACCGTCACCAAACAGGACTACAATATCCACGTGTGGTAAGTGAGGGAGGTTAATAACGGAGTGCGAGAAATATTTTAAATTAAAGAAGTGAACCATCGATACCCACCTACTCGACAATACAATCAAACTAATAACAATAATAATTATAATTAGAACATTTTATAAAACAACATTATCGTAGATACCGGTGCGTATCTGCAGTTACACTACTACACCACTATATCTACACATCCAGCATCAAGAACGTATACACCATCAGTATCTTGTAGCATTACAAGATTGGCGCCCAACGTCTGAGCGCGGATTAGGAAAAAACATACTATAACCAATAATCTAATAACCCCAATCCGTCAAGAGACTGCAGGTACATTGCCAGCGACAAGATGTACGGCACAAGGAGATCAACATCGAGAAAGAGGGCATCAGAAGCAGAGAGGGAGGCCAGAATGGAAGAAAAGGAGGCTACGTCAATGGAAGACGTCGAAGAAATTTTATTGGAAATAGAGGACAAACCACTTGAACCGGCGGAGGAGGTTCAACAACATGACGAGGAGCCGGAAATAATACCACAAGGAATTCCACCGGAAACAAGCCAGCCTGAAAAAACAATGTCAATAGGAGAGTCAGCGTTCCAAGAGTGGATGAAAAGAATGATGGAGTCACTAAAGGAAGGCCAGAAATCCACAGACCAGAAGATGGAAATAATGAATAAAAAGATGGACGAAAGTAGCCAATCCAACAGGGAGACCAACAAATCAATAGAGTCACTGAAGGCGGACTTAAACAATAAAATAGAAGAAACCAGTCGGTCCACGAACCAGAAAATAGAAGAAGGCCAGAAGGAGAGCCAGAAAAATATGGAATTATTGAAGGAAGAATTAAATGACAGAATAAATGAAACTAACAGGAGGATGGAAGACGGGCAAAGGAAAACTGAAGAACTATTAGAGAAGAAAATGGCCATAATGAAGGAAGAATTATCAGCAGAGTTGGGAGTAAAAATCGACCAAGTCAACCAGAAAATCGACAAGATCAACAGGAGATTAGACCGCGTGAATAAGAGAATAAAGGGAGATGACAAGGAGATCGTGGAGTCAATAAACACGGTAGTGAAGGATAATTACAAGCAATCAGGACAGACAATAAAAAGATGTTGTGAAGAGGCAGAAGAGAGTGTTAAGAAGATAAGGAGAGAATTAATAGTAGACAAGCAAATGGAGGTTGAAGAAGTACTTGAAGAGAAGAACATGGAACAGACGAATCCAGAGCCTAAAGATAGTGGAGAAAAGAAGATCCAAATAATTAAAGAAAAGGAAGAGGTGAAGATGGAAGAAAGAAGAGCCATACGCCCAAGGAAGGCAAGAATTACAAAAGAATTAATTGAAATGACTAGAAATGGTCTGATTAATATGGTCAACTTACCAATTATCAACCATGAAGAAGGGGTCTTCAGGAAGGAGTATCGGAGGAATTTCAAGACAATGGACGAAGAGGAAGATTATGTAACAACGAAGAAGAAGATGACCAACAAAGCATTTCAACCACGTATTTCCAAGAGAAGAGTGAAATATTTTAAGAAAAAGGAAGGCTATCAAGAGAAATGGGACCGGATTGTCGAAGGATACGCCAGAGAGATAAGAGAACTGCGGAAGAAGAGGAGTCAATCAACGGAAGTACCCAATCAGAAGATAGATGACGGTACCCTAACCAAATTGAGGGGGTTACCAAACATCAGTACTGACAACCACCAGAAGAACAATGGAAACAAATATATTGAAGAGAGAGAGAGAAAGAAGACAGAAGAAAGGAAGGCCGACACAGCCCTAATAGCATTCAAATGGAAAAACCAAATGATAGCCCGATATATGTCAAGAACGGACAGGAGTATGGACACTGGAGAAGTCCGAACGACAAGAAGAGAGGAGAGCGATGATTATGGTTAATTTGAATAAAAAATACACTGAATTATGGGACCGACTATTATGATAACCAGTAATGCTGACACAAGCTTCAATGAAAAGATATACCGGCAATTAAAATATAGGACGAAAAGTGAAAAAATTAGCGATAAGAATTATTTTATTGTGAATATTATGTAAAGGATGAAAATATTTGTTATGGAGATGAAATGAAAGATGAAAATATACTTGTAAATATAACTGTTGACTATATCAAGATGAAAAATGAAATGTGGCCATGAAGATTATTGTTTATTAAAAAGTGAAAAATGAAAGTATAATTATAAAAATAGATGTTGACTAAAGAAGAAAGGATGTACTATTGCTATGAAGATTATTATGTGTTTATATTAAATGAGAAGTAACTGTATAACTATGTAATGAACATTGAATATATTGTAATTTTATAATGTGAAAAAACATGCTCCCAAAGAATTTATGTAAAGGATTCAGAACATTGTATTTATAAATAACAGAGTACTATAAAGGGAAAGTAAAATACGAGAAAGACAACTTACATCCCTGGCACAACTAATTCCAAGAGCCACGTCAACTAGTAATAAGAACATCTCACCCGTACTAATAAAGGAGGAGTACATTACGAGAACGACACACACCATCCACGGCATATATGAGGTGAAATCATTATTTCCAAGAGCCACGTCAACAAGTGAAATTAACATCTCACCCGTACTAATGAAGATGAACCATACGAGACTGACACACACCATCCACGGCATATATGAGGTAAAAACATAATTTCCAAGAGCCACGTCAACTAGTAAAAATTTAACATCATACCCGTACTACAAATGAAGGGAGAAGGAGCAAATAAGAAGTTGGAAGAACAAACCCAAAGAAATGTATTAATGTAGACAAGCAACCACACACAACCACATTGTTTTCTAGTGTATTTTGCTAGAGAAAAGCCAATACCACATGGACTATATACCAACTAAAACCATGAGAAAGGAGAAAAAATAAATGTATTTATGAATTATATCTAGAAGAATAAAACCTGAAATGAAGAATATGACGAGATGATGTTTAATGTGATACAAAATGAAAAGATTAATCAATGATGAAGAAGAATGAAAAGTAATATACTAACAAAGATAATCATGAGAGTATACCAGTGATGAAATGTAAAACAAACTATCCCTATAATATGTGAAGAATTCAGTTGAGTTGAATCAAGAAAAGAGAGTATAACAATGTATAAACCGCAGATGCGTGAATTAATCCCAAGGATATTTATTATTTGTCGGAAGAACGACCGCTATTATTATTTTTTTATTATTTGAGATGAATTGACTGATGAATAATGCCAGCAATCATTTATTATTATTGAAGGAGATGATTTGCCTCCATATTTATTGAAGTTAGTATGGCCAGTGGAGTTGAATAGCCAAAGTGAGCCACTCTGAACTGCCCCAGCTAAGCTTATGTTAGGGAATTAGGGAACTAAATAAACAAGGGAGATGATTACATAGAGAAGAAATAATTATGATTCAAATAGAAGAAAGTGAAGGGATATATGTAAAAAAACATGTGAATCGACATGGAAACGTACAACAATTGATAAATTCTTCAATGAAAAATAAAGACACTGATTCAGAATTAATCAATTCTTATAGGAAGGCATATGTAACGTTACCAAATATGGTAGTTACATAAAATAAGCTAATATAACGTCAAGTAAGAGAAAAGCATGAAAGTATGTCTAGATAAATAAACCTATGTGTATAAAAGTGTGTATCTACAAATATATTAGTATAAAAATCCAACGATGAGGAAGATAATATTAACATAGCAACATCAAATACGAAATGAAGGAAGAAAATGACCATGAGCCAAAACAAAAATATCAGTAACCAGACCCAATAGGATCCAACAGTGAGGGGAACCAACAAAATCAGGACCAATAAACTCCAACAGCGAGGGAAACAAATGAAGATAACGACTACAATGAAAATATTGAAGAAGACATTCAAACCTAAAGAAGAGGAAAAGAAGAAGGACAAGGAAACGTACCATGAAGAGAGAAGAAAATGGATAGACCATGCAAGGACTCAGCATAAACCAAGTGTACTAGAGACTATCATAATAACCAAAGGAATAGTGATTATCAAATATGAAAAGAAAAACAGTGTTTAACATTTAAGGAACCACAAACAATTACAGTAAGTAATTAATATAGATGTGAAAACCTGTGACCAGTTAACTAATTTTAACCTAATAAACCACACAAACAATTCCAGTGATAAGGTTTATAGTGTAAGAAAATGTGTTAATTTCATAGTGAACCAGCAAGAATTAAATAGTCAAATATACACAGACAATTAGTGTGACTAATTTAATAAAGATTGTGATCCACGTAGATAATCTTAAGACCACCAGAATAGAATAAAATCGAACAATTATATTATTGTTCATAGAGAACTGACAATAAAAAAAACCTTTGTCATATATCAAACAGAAGTGACAGGAATTAGATTCAACCAATGACAAGAAAGATATTGTAATTAGTACAAAAAGATTTGTATTATTGTTTAAGAAGAAGTTGTGTAAACATGTGTATTAAAACAATTAAAATATTGTAGTAAGATACCATACTGAAGTCATGTTAGTAGTAGCAAAATGCTGCATTAGAACATGTTGTACATTGTTACATAACCCCATAGGAAAGACACCTATGAAACAGAAAATCATACATGTTAATGTAAATAAATAACCATCAACTATGACATCAATCAAGGATTTGTTATAAATAATAATACATCCTAATAGACAGTGTATCATATTGCAACACAATGCAAATAAAACAGATCAAATGTGATGGCACAGAGATAGGAGAAATAGAACCTAGTATGCCAATTTAGTTAGACAAAGTACAATATCAAAACAAGTACCAATATTAATGAAAGTATTACCAGTAGTTAGACAAACATCTGGTACTACTGTGAGAACAGATTCTGAACATAATGATAACAATTTTGTAACCAAAATATTGTAAACTAGCTAACTAAGAACACATAGCCAGAAGTAGGCAGAAACATTGTATAATCAACTAGTTAAGCAAAATACTGTAATAAAGCTTGAACAAAGAGTAATAAGAGTGTTACCAGTAGTAAGAGGGACACCTAATGCTACTTTGAGAACAGACTATGACCATGAGAATAATCATTTTATATATAAATAATTAAAAACCAAATGACCATGATGGAGGAATCCAAATGTAAACAAACGATGAGGAGCAAGTTATTTATGCAAAATGTAACATACAAACTTGTTTAAAAGTAGATAAAAATGTTATCAAGAATCAGAATAATGTCTGATACTACTTTGGAAACCCAAATCAAGTGTAGCAATAACAATTTAATTATTGTTTTAACAAAAATAAATGACTACCATGCTATGACACAATGTAAACAGACCCATTACAAAAAATTGAAGGGTTCTAAGATAGTTAAAAGCTAGCAATTATATGTAGGGAATTAGGTACAATGAGTGTACACTAATTGCAATTATTACATAATCTAATTTGTATAGAAAAAACCAGAAGTAAAGTGACAATTGTAAGAAAAGAGATAGGAGGGTACTAAAACAATGTAAATAGTATATTAAATACAGCCCTATATATATATACTCAAGTATAAAATTACGTAAATAGACGTTTCTATTATTATTAGGTTGCAGTATTAGTGTTATTAGATGAGAAAAATTAGTTTTAAGTACATTTATGAAAAATCAAATATGGACGCCCAAAGACGCCATAACGAGATATTGTTTGGGGAACAATTATTCCCAAGTTTTGAATTAAACCAGTTGAGATATGGACTCAGAGCGTTTAATTAAAAGTGTTTTAGTATAAATAATTAAATTTGGTGTAATAAACTTATAAATACAAGATGCACCATAAAAAATCAATAAAATCGTTATAGTGATTGAAGTAATGGACGGAAAATAATCTTGTTTGGACTTTAATTAAAGCGCAGGATGTCCGCAATTTACTGACACTAACCATTTAACGATAAGACAAACATTAAGAAAGTTATTGCGATTTTAAACTTTTCAATTATTTTTTGTACCAGTGCTGACGTCATATAGCCTCAAATGCAAAGGCCAAAATTGGTAAAAAATTAAATATTTTAAGAAAATAAAGTGCTTTGGGTTAGAGAGCTTGATTATTTCAACCAATCGAATGAATGAACATTGGCAGACGAGCCACAGACGCTTCGAAGGAGCATCACAGTTACTCATCAGTCATCTTACAGACAGGTCACGTCACTCTTCGATATGAAGAAGTTTAAATTTTGAATTGTGCGCGACAAGCATACATCAGTAAATCAACATACATATAACCTACAAACCACACTAGCATAAACGAGTGAAATGTGCGGAGTGTATAATATTTAAGTACGATTAGTGTACAATATCGATCGTACTTACGAGTGTTGTGTAAAAAGATAAAAACAGGGAGTACAATTCTTTTTATTTAATTAACATTGAAACAGAAATAAAATTTCTGTAAATACGTAATGTTGATTACTACGCAAGTCAGTAAAAAGCGAAGTATCAAAAATGATGATGGAATTTATTAGAATTAATGAAAGTATTAATTCGCAATTATTAATATGTTGAATAAATATTTTAATTATTTGTCATAATTAAAAGAATCATATTTGAAGTATTTATTACAAAATACGAGCAATACCAATAGTCGCTCAATTGACTAAAGTTGTTTTCTTGATTTTTCGATATTTTAAAATAAATATTTTAACTTTCATGCGAAAGAATATAATATGATACTGATAATGACACATCAAAACTATTATGAATAATATGTCTATACTTAGATTAAGAAGAAATAAATAATAAAAATAATTAACCATAATAACCATTCACGTTATGGAATAACCTTAAAGTCGTAACGGTAACTTGCCAATTTCTCTGTTACAAGTCTGTTCTCAAGTAAAATCCAAACCAGATGGAAATAATAACAAGAGTTTTTTTTAATAAATTTTTCTCTTGTCAGTAAATAATTCTTAAAGTGAATTATTAAAATAAAGTAATACATTTTAGCTGTGCAAGCCAACGTGCTTGTTGATTGTCAAATAAATACTGTAGACTGCGTGCGCATTCCCGCGTACGATAATACCATAACTATCAGTTATATGGTACTAATTTTCGATTTTTATATTTGTTTGTTTGTTTTTAATTATTGTTCATTTAACATCATTATTAATACCACATCTTGTACCTGGTATCATGCTACCTAAAAGAACCACACGAACATGGTAATTAACTGATACAAGAGGACATAACCTCTTAAAATTAAACTATTGTATAACCAACAGGTTTACCAGCCTTGAGGCTAAGCAGAGTCTTATTTTAAATTTTGTTAATTGTAATTATTATCCGAAAGGTTATTAGCAACTGATTGTCAATTGTTCAAAGATTTTATAATATCTTTAACCGTTAATAAACCTCTACATTTTATTACCAGTGAAAAAAAGAGTATTATTTCAAATTTAAATTAGCTCATTTATTCTTAGTCAGTTCTACCAAAAGGTGGCGGAAGAATTCAAACAGTTCTAATAATTCAGAACTTTATTTAGATATTATATCATTTATATTGTGTATGATAGTCACATTGGATATTCAACTAGAATATCTATTTGTATATGCAGTGTATGTATTTCAGCTGAACCGTCACCAAACAGGACTACAATATCCACGTGTGGTAAGTGAGGGAGGTTAATAACGGAGTGCGAGAAATATTTTAAATTAAAGAAGTGAACCATCGATACCCACCTATTCGACAATACAATCAAACTAATAACAATAATAATTATAATTAGAACATTTTATAAAACAACATTATCGTAGATACCGGTGCGTATCTGCAGTTACACTACTACACCACTATATCAATCAGTATACAATATACTACAAAACAACAAATCGTTGTATTACAATATATATATATTTTTCATACATACACACATGCACATATTAGTTTATAATTCTCATATCATAATAGAAATAAGTACACAGATTGTATTAATTGCTTTAATACAACAACACTGCCCAGCAATCCACAGGAAGCAAATCCATGTCCATCTTTTCGGCTTGCACGCGTTGTGTTGGTATGGGTTTCGGCACTTTCCATTTAAAAAGCATGCAAACATAAGAAAATAAACATGAGTGAGGGCAGAAATAATGCGAATTTTGTGTGTGTGTGTGTGTGTGTGTGTGTGTGTGTGTGTGTGTGTGTGTGTGTGTGTGTGTGTGTGTGTGTGTCCTGCCGGCCTATTTATTGCGGTAATCACAATAATAAAACTTTGGAAAAGTAAACATTACATAATTGAGATATGCTTGCCTGCCAGGAACGATATATTTTCACTCATACGTGATTTAAATTAAAATGAAAAATATAGAATTTTGTTAAAGTGAAATGAAATGTTTCCATAGAAACTACTTCTTTGTTGTCAATAACGTAGTACACATATAAAAATTTACCTCCTCCATCATCAACTACCATTTCAATTTATACACAAAAAATTACCCCCTCTCCCCTTCAACTACCCATTTCATTTATAGATATTTCATCTACCTTTCTACAGTGGATTATGATAACCTTCTTTTCAGGATACTTTATTTATCAAAATTAAGCACTTTACTCTTGTTAAAACGTAAAACGTTGCAGGTAAACTACCCCGTCCCTTTAACCAATCTTCACCAAAATCAATAGGCCTTGAGTCCTCTACAACTCAGGCAGGTATGGCAAAAATTATTTGCTTCGAAAAATGACTTTTCTTCATATTTTGAGGGTAGTACAATCAGAATCAGCACTTATCTTGAACACGATTTTTTTCGTCATCACCATACTTCCATTTCCTTATGGAACATGGAAGTAAAAAGTAAAAGATTAAGTGAACTTAGTCTGGTTAGTTATTCAAATTTTAACTCCATATTTTACAAAATTAGGTTTACCAAAAAAATGTGAACAACAAATGCCAAAAGTTACATAAGGTTGATTTAGCTAGTTATTCTGATATTTGAACTAATCTACAGAAAACTACAATTTCAAAAAAGAAATGTTTATACAAAGTGATACGTTATTTTTACAAACTAAACGAAAAACCTAATGATCCTCTTTTCATCATTCTGTTTTATATGGAACTGACTGATACGATTCATACGCAAATTTCTCCAATAAAACTAAAGAAGCAATATAAAAAACTAAAGTAGAGTGCTGGACATGTACACTAAAATTACTTCATTCAAATTCAATTACAGCATTAAATCTCAAAATGGTGTAATCCCAAAATCTATAGACATCCTGAAATCCATGTAAGCTAAATTTTCTGTCTGACTGTCAATTTTCTGTTCAAGATACTCACGCAGAGTTTCATATCTACAAACTATGGTTTCTTCAACCAACTGCCACATGCTTGTATTTCACACTGCTACTGTCTACTCTTGTCATTCTGTTTTATTATCTAATGAGTTAAAAGTAATATTTTGTTGCAGGCCTATATTATATATTTCATGAACCTGTGAAATATCAATTGTATAATTGTCATTGTTAGGTATAGAGTTCATAAAGTAATTGGTAAATTTTATTTCAAACAACTCACAAAACACACTGGAGCCTGAAATACAGAAAAAGGTTACCTCCCAATGATTCTGAGTTATAAGTCCCAGACAATAAAATACGGTAACGTGAAAATACTAATCAGCAAAAATTAAAGTTAAATCATCATTTTTATAAAATTAATAAATGTGTCCTTAAATATAATATAAAAAACAAACCTGAGGTGTTCATATTTCCAAACTCCTTCATCCTGAGAGTCTGGCGGAGTTAATATCAATTCAATATTGGATGGGTCTTTGCGTATTTGCTGTTGTATGTACTGCTGCACAGCCAGAGTGGAGTCCATTTCATCAAATGGTTCATCTGGCCACCTGCTGAAGTCCTAAAATTTGTTTAGATATACTGATATAACAACGCCATTGAATTATGTAGTCCTTGTTACATACTATCAACATCATGTAATAAAAGTTATTGAGAACGTTCATTTAAGCTAACAGTATCAAAAATTGTTAACTTTTGGTCTTAGAAATTAGTGTTATCAAATTCTACATATATAAAATAATAGCCTACCTATAACTGATCTTTGATCTAACTCACTGTAGGCCAACATTTCTGAAGTGACCGTGTCTGGAGATTATAGTATCTAACTTGAAAATTACACTGTTAATTGTGTAACAAAGAAAAACTATTTTAACTATTTCTTCATAACTGACTTCGACTAATTTTCTTAAGACAATTTTTATTTGAATGATTAGGTTATAATTATTTTTACTGTGGGTTGGTAAAAAATAAGCATACTATTATGCTTATTCCCTTGGCAGATAAAAGGCATCGCTTTTGTGATAAAACCGACTTTATAATTTTGTAATTTACTGATTTTGTCAAATTACTGACATTTGATTTGCATACGAAAAGACGCCTTATAGGGCACAGCTAATGCAGAAATTTGTAGGTATATGCTTCTTCTTCCAAACGTCATTTTCCACTACTGTTACCATGTAAATGAAAAATGGAAAATCAAAGTGTGTAAAAATTATTAATCCAGGCTGTTTCAAAGAGAATTTTGACAACTAACCTAAAACTGCACCTGTCAATATTTTGCTATCAGCTAATTCATTTTTTTTTGTAGTTACTTCTACTGTTCCTTCGAATTTCTCTTTTTTATTTCAATTATCATGTGCATACAAAACACGCGATAAATCAACTTTTATAAGACTGTTTGATTTGTAAACCAAAACTAATTTGTTAAACGCTATTATAACCTCAATTTATTTATCACCTTTGCTTTAGTGCCGGGGCGATTTCGCCTTAAAATTCTTGTACCGTCAGCCATCTTCATTTTGGAAAATTTGTTTTCCTCTAATTAAACTATTCCTATTCTAAGTATCACACGTTAAAACACTGTACAAAACCGCTAGCATATGTTCGCCTTTCCAACTTAACAGGCTCACTTCGTTATCTAACCTAGTGAAAGTACGAACTGACAGTCGCACTTACAAAATTTTGCCTCCCAGAATACCAAAACGGGTCTACTACATTGTGCAAAAAAAAATGTTTGCGGATAAATTTACAACTTTTGTTCCTGTACTAAATAAATTATACTGTTAAAACACCCTTCTCGTCTATTTCGGATTATTTTGTACGTCCTACGATTCTGGTAATCGTATGTAGTATGTACAGTATAATTTATTGTATTAAATGTAATACGACTGCATTAACCTCCTGTTTAATGCCCACATATTGTAAGGTAGGCCTACTTTTCATACATCATTCAGTGGTGTTATCTTCAAAGTCCTCTAATTAAACAGATTTTTATTGAAGTTCAGAAATTTACAATCTACTCAAAACAGAGTAATAAGTAAACAAAATGCACAATACAATATTGAAAAAGTTATGACCCAGTTGTGTAGCTCCGAATTATTTATTTGAAGTCTGTTGGCGATTTCCTTTTCAGTCTTCAGGGGATAGGACAGTAACAGTAGGCTACAGTAACAAGATCATTTACTAGCTGGTTGTCATATCCCTGGAGCCTTTTTGTGATACAGAGAGGACAGTTGATAGATTTCTTCTTGGACAAAACCGATTCTGAAATCTTCATGGATGGCCCAGTTAGTCCAGTTCACCCCCGGTACATAAAGGAGTTTTTCTTGGAATCTTTGAAGGATGCTTTGTTGGATGATTTTGTGTGCATCCCGTAGCTGCAGCTGCACTACATATATCCAAATAGGATTTAACACTATTTTATAAATTAGCACCTTGTTTTCCAGTAATAATTTAGATCGTCTCAAATTAAACATGGTACAGAAACCTCCCCTGAAGTGAGCTCCCTAATCTTGAGGAAAAAATAATTCAAGAAAAAAGCATAAGAGTTTGATATTTCTAGTACAGTAGACTCCCGACTATCTGGCCTAATGTGGCGAAGGGCAGGCCGGATAGGCCAGAGTTCTATAATTACTCACTTCCTGTCCCACCCATAACATTAAAGCACACTTTTTATACCGTAACCCGCTCTTATATTTTCTGACCTATTAGTACAGGCCAGTACTTTATAAATGTTTGTTATGTACAGTACTGTAGTGTACATGTTAAAAATTTATTACAGAAAAAGGAAGTCCAAGAATAAACATATTGTATACACATATTAAGATAAATTTTATAATATCTAATTTAATTGCAGGAAACATAAAATGATGCACACTGTACAGTATGGATACACACAATTTAAAAAAAAAAAAAAAAAAAAAAAAAAAAAAAAACAACAACCGTAAAACGTAGGCCTAATTCTTAAAAAAATTATGTAAACTTATTTTACTGTTCACTGATAAATGATTACACAAATGTAACAAATGTAAAGAGGTAGGCCTAAGATAAAAAAGTCAAAACTTACAGTTTTTAGTTTTTGAAAACGTCCTTGATAAATGACTGCTTCTCCCTTTTAGCCCTCTTGCACAACGCATGTCTCTCCACTTACGCAACCAGATTATATCAGCTGGCATCACTTCCTCCTGCTGACTAATGTACTGCAGCGCTGCCTCAATCGTCTTCAACCCTTCCGAATGTGGGATGAGATTTTTCCTGTCATCTAAAGATGTCCTCCTCCTCTTTGTCTATTTCTTCTCACTGTGTCGCCATTTCCACAATATCATTGTCAGTTATTTCATCAAATTCATAGTTTGCCATCCATTCTCTAATGTCCTCTGCATTGACATTAGAGAATGTCAAAATCGTCACAGCCCGGTTCTTTTTCCAGCAACGAAACAAGTTTATTGTTTTCATCTTCCACTTCGGTTTCACCACGGGTTCAAGGTTGAAATGTCCACCTTCATGGTTGAAAAGAATTTTCCAAGACCTTACAAGTGATATGTTTGGAATCTCTTCCCATGCTTCGGCCAACTACCTTATGACATCTAGCATGTCAGTCTTTTTCAGAGTGGTTAAGTAGTCTTCATTTTATCAATCGCTGATATCAACGAACTGAGAAGATGCCGGCAATACTTTTTCTTTAGCATTTCAAGGATGCCCTGGTCCATCGGCTGACAAACAGCCATCACATTGCCTGGTAAAAATAAAGCTTTGATGTCTCCATCCGTGAGTTCGTCAGTGGCCGGATGCGAATGTGTGTTCTCAAGAATTAGAACAGCTTTTCTTGGCAAATTGTTGTCTTTCAAATGTTTTTCTACAGTCGGTATGAATTCACTTTGGAACCACGTTTTAAAGATTTCTGAATTCATCTGCTTTCTTTTGATGTGTGTAATATAGGAGTAGTGATTCCTGATTTTCCAGTTTTTTAAAAGCTCTAGGTTTCTTTGACTTTGCTATTAAAGTCAACCTAAGCTTGTGGTTGCCGGTTGTTTTACTGCAAGCCAAGATGGTGACTCGTTCCTTGCTTTTCTTGTATCTTGGTGCAGTGGCTTTTTTTTATGGAAGCGTTTTTCTAGGGACCATCTTATAATTTAAACAGATCTCATTGCAGTTGTACAACTGTTCCCTGGGAATTCCCTCCATTTCAATAAGCTTAAAAAGATAGCCTTTGAACAAAGCCTCTTTATCAGCAGATAAAGCCTCCCCACTGATGGTAATCTGGCAAATACCGAATCGTTTTTTTCCACTGATCTAACCATCTATCACTGGCAGTAAATTCTAAATCTTCTCCTTCTATTTGTCGCTTAAATTGCAATGCTTTTTCTTGCAATATCAGCCCAGTAACAGGGAAGCCTTTTCCTCTTAAGTGTTCATGCCACAAAAATAAAGCTTCCTCAACTTCTTTATGGTTACCTTTCACCATGGCTTTTCTTACTTTCATTCCACTTCCACTAGCTTGGGCAGCACACCACTTTTTAATTTCTGCTCAATTTTTCTTCCAGTCACCAACTGTACTTTTACCAACTCCTAACTCAGAAGCAATAGTTTTTGCCATTACCCCAGAGTCCAGTCGTTTTATAGCGCGTAGTTTCTCCTCCATAGTCACTACAACCTTTTTTTGTTTATCACCCATTTCATAATCGTCAATTAAAAAAAAACAATGAAGCACACCAAAAAACAGTTTACGAACGTAACCAGGAACAATGGCAAACCTCTTCCACACTTGTTGACATCCGATACACAGCTGACGAAACCAAAGAGCAGGTAGCAGGGCGAGGGGAAATCCGTGCTTTTCATGTTGCAACTCGTGTTTTGCACACAGCACGTAGGTTCAAAAATAGGCTGGATAGACGCGAGCCACATATTCGAGAGTCTACTGTACTTGTTTTAAATTGATTACAACTATTTATTACTTTGTACTTACTGACTTGCTCATAATATTTATTACCAAGACTTTCATGCTGTTTATAAGGTTAAATTACATTATATTATCACAACAATTACAGAATGCTCTTGAAGAGCTGAGAGCATCCTTCCACACGTTTCTCGGCTAGCCGAGCAGGTGCAGCATCTCAGTCAAGGCCTTACAAAAGTACCTTCCAGAAAGCTCGAGAGCACTTACTACAGGGATCTTATGACTAGAATGTGATGATATAAACACATTAATGTAGCGGGATGCTAACTTGGCAAGTTCAAACTCAATGGTGTGATCAAGAGCTTCTGAGTTATTTTTGTGTCTTGCCATTCGTACTTGTTGAAGTTCACAATCTGTGACATCATCAATAAATGCCCCCATTGCAAACCTCGTTCAAAAATCCTCTGGTGCTTCAGGATAGGCCAGTCTAATTAGTCTGTCGATGCTTGGTTCAAACTCTTGAAGACTCTCCCTGGAATGCTGTCACCGTGCTCTCAACTAACAATAGTACACATTATGCAAATGTTTATCACCATACTGTAATTCTAGAGCTTTAATCAATTCAATGTTCTGGCTATCAGGTGGCACTTTCTGTAGTAGCTCTGAGGTTGGTCCTTTTAAAGTGAGAATGAGTGAAATTGCCTTCTCTTTCTCCATCCAGTTATTTGTGCATGCAGAGGGTTCAAATTGCCGAAGATACGTCACCCATTAAGTACTTTCATCAATGTTGGCACCTTGGTGTGAACTGCCCTAATTGCAAGCAAAGACACTTTCTCTGATACCATATATTTTCGATGTTCTTTTCTGTCTTTGTGATTGGCACTGTCTCTTCAGCCTTTTGTTTCTAAACACATGATTGTATTTTCTTAACTGCTTGACTGCACTTTTAATTTGCTCTTTTATGTTTGCAGTTGACTACTTTTTAGTTGAGACTGAATCTTTTACAATCGCTACAGACTCTCCCTACTTCAGATATTTTATTCGACATGAATTCTTCTGTGACAGATATTTTTGTAGACATCTATTCTTCTACTTCAGATATTCTAGTAATTTGGTCATTAAGCTCACCTCATATAGGTTCAGCTCTGCAGCAGTATGTTCCTGCATCTATTTTTGGTCCTGTATCAGTGTTTTTATGTCTTCTGTTTTACACTTCCTTTCTTGGAACAGCCCTTTGAATGTTTCCATTGTCTGTATGGTATCCATTATTGTAAATCAATTACCATGCACACTACTCTTCTATGAAATGTTTCTATTTCCACTGTTTAAAAGGTCCTATCGCACCCACTTCTGACACCACTGGTCACACTGGATCATCATGGTAAATGGAAACAGAATAACTGACACCAATGAAGTCACTTAATTACAAACTTTAATTTGATAAATATCACTATAATATTGACGACTCGGAACACAAAGTTTTTTATAAATAAAAACGTAAAGTTTTACCTTACAGCCTAAACCGGCTTTCACCTATAGAAGGCTTCATCAGAGGCTGTCGTTAGTAGCGCTGCTCGTCTTGTTGTTGGCGACGAGAAAGTGTTTCGAAAGATTGAAGCTGTGTGTGTGTGGTGAGATGTGTTCGAATAATGCATGCGATTTGAATTGTGTCTGTTCGTTTAGGATGTCGTTTTTATTTGTTTTTGTGTGTTTGTATATTTCTAATTGTTCTAGAGTGTCTAGTTTTCGGCCTTTTGTGTGTACGTGTAGTATGTTCATGTTATTGTCGATGTTTTTATATGTGTGGTTTGCTTCAATGAGGTGGTTTGCGAAGGTAGATTCTGTAGTGGTTTTTACTTATAAAAAACTTTGTGTTCCGAGTCGTCAATATTATAGTGATATTTGGTTAAGTAACGGACACGTCATGGACAACGAAATCCAAGAATTTAATTTGATACTAACAATGGTTAGAAATCAACAAAATCACTCTTATACAATAATTCAAGTTAAATCGTCCAACAGCAATAAATGTCAGCTTCACAGTAATTAACACAATAATCACAATTATCTTGTTGATTCATCCTCTTCGTTCACTTTTTTAAATAATATTATATATATAAACTTTCACATTAACCCCCACCACACACACCTATAGTCCATAAATGTTATTCTGTAAAATGACATTCAGTATTTACTCCCACTGATGAAGAGGCACATCACCTTGAAACGTATGGGGAAGTGATAACCAAAGTAAGTTCATATGTGAAAGTTTATATATATAATAACAATAATCACTTTTCAGTAATCTGCAACAATCACTTGATCTGCACTGAATAAATCACCAGCTGTCAGTGCCATAACGAGCGTATGAAGCGCCTGTGGCAAGTGTCTAACTTGCGCCTCCCCGTAACCCAACAATGACAAAAAAAATAAAATTAAAAATTTTAATGTAACAAGTTAAATTTTACTAAATGCAATATATTAAATACTATTAACCTCATCAAAATGAGTTGCCTGTATATACAATAATGTATTTGTCAAGGTATTTGTATGAATAAATAATCTATAACCTAAATAAGAACAAATTTTTATTCATATTCAATGACGACAAAATAAAAGGAATACAAAACATAGGTATATGTTAAAATAATATAATAAAATATAAAACAGTTCAGCATATTTTATAAAGTAAATTTTCTCGCTTTTTCATTTGCAAACACATCTATTATATCGTCATAATTTAATGTTTTGGCAACATCTTTTTCAGTTGATATTATAGACATGTTTGTTAATCGCTCTTGTCCAATAGAAGAACGAAGGTACGATTTTACAATTTTTAATTTGCTAAACGAACGTTCGCAGGAAGCTGTTGTTACACGCATTGTTATTATGAAAATCCTTAATGCTATGTCTAGATTTGGATACGTGTTTTGTAATGAGAGTTCGTAATTTTTTTGCAAGATTTGAAAATCGTCCATATCCCCTAAATTTTCAAAAACTTCCATGGCTTGATATTTGAAACTCTCAATTTCACATACAAATTCTGGAGCATCCAAGTCGCTATTATATTTCAATGCTAGGTCTGTTGCACATCGTTTAAGATCATCTAGCGGCATGATTTTTAAAGCGTGTCCATTTAAAAAACTGAAGTTGTTTGCGACCTCTTGCAAAGCAGTAAATCTATCATTGAGTTGTATCAGTATTATATCTAAAACTTCACACATTTCTTTTTTTAGTAATGCACTTTCATTCATGGCAAACGAATCATCAGTAGCTTTCTCACCAGGCATATTTTTTATTTTGTGCCGTCTCTTTTCTGGAATGTAAGTTTCAATATTTGTTGTTTCGGCTAAACTTTTTGCTGAATTGTGAAGCAAATCGAAAAAATCATTTCAGTACTGTTGAATTTCATTTTTTAGAGCATTTATCATTTTCGCAGCATTTTCGACTGTAGTTGGTTTTTCTTTCTTGTAAAAGTAATTTACTTTATTTATCTTTCCTAATATTGTATCCCAAAATATTAATAGTGCAACAAATTTAAATTTTGTTAATAATTTTAGCAACATTCGAGCATTTGTTACAGAGTCTACTGTAACTTGTCTTTGTCCATCACACATTTCATTAAGAAGTTCTATTATTAAAGGCAATTGATTTCGTAAAGCTTTAACCGCGTTAGCTTTCGCGGACCACCTCGTGTCACTTAAACCTTTAAGACGAACAGATAATTTTTCCTTTAAAAGATCCCATCTACTAGTAGAATTTACAAAAAAGTTAAACAATTGTTGAATTGTTTCAAAACATGATTTCATTTGAACAGATGTTTGTGCAGCATGAACGCCTATTAAATTATGGCTGTGAGCCGTGCATGGAACAAACCTCGCCATATTGTTGAAACGTAATATCCTGGCTTGTACCCCCTTGTATTTACCTGCCATATTCGCTCCATTATCATATGATTGTCCTCTTATATTTCTAATATTTAATCCGTCTAATGTTAACTTGTTTTCGATGTCATTCGCAAGTGCTTCTCCAGTTTTTTCATGTGTCACAATAAAGTCTATGAAGGTTTCTTCAATGCTACATTTATTCATGTTGGGATCAATGTTAACATAGCGCAAAATTTGTGTCATCTGTTCCTGGTGAGAAGTGTCAGGTGTGCTATCAAATAAAATAGAAAAATATTTTGCATTTTGAATATTTGAAATAATATGCTGTCTAATTTTAGAAGCAACTATATTAATTATATCATTTTGTATTATAGGAGAGAAATAATTAACTTGATTTTTCTTATGACTTTCAATATGTTGCGCAATAATAGGATCGTAATGACTAATTAATTCTATCGTGTTCAGAAATTTTCCACATTTGGGATGACCAATTTTTTCACAAGTTCCTCTCAAAGCGTTATTATTTTTTACGCAGTGCAGAATGGCATCCAAAATAACTTTTAAAATATGCCTCCACTTTTCTTTTTCTTTTAAAATTTCTTCTTGTAATTGATCGTCTATAAAACCACCTTTCTTAATTTTTGATTCAAAAGTTTTCCATTCGACATAACTTTTTTTATGATATAATGAATTTTCATGAGGTGGTAACATAGGATTTAAATGCTGCCAGTCTCGAAACCCCGCAGTGGTCCATCTATTCGGATTTTTTCCAAAAATAATACATGGGAAACAGAACAGTGCATCTTTTCGCTTGCAATATATCAACCAATTTCTGAGTACTTGTTCTCCGTTTGACATTTTTTTTACAAACAATTTTTTATCAAAATGCCTATTTTCTCTATCAGGATAAATACTTAAATTATCGCACAACTCTGGTCCATGTTGAACAAATATTTGTATGTTACTATTAGTTAAGTGCCATGTTGTGGGATCATTGAAATCTATTATTTTTGCATTATTATCAATATTTTCTAATTTAACATCAACCATATAATTATCATCATTACATGTACATTGCTTCTCGATTTCCTGGTTTTGATGTTCAATTGTACTTTTCTCTTCTGTTTCAATTTGACATGAAACATGACTACTTGTAGAAGGCAGATTTAATTCAGTTGTTAAGCTTGAATGAACTAGAGGTGTAGATGATTTTTTAAGAAAAATATCAATTGGAGTTATATTTTTCTTTATATTTTCAATCTTCTGTTCTCTTACTTTTTTAAACTGTGCAACAGGTGGTTTTTTTGGTGGCATTTTACCCTAGAAGTGTTTTTTAATTAAAATTAATATTTTTTATTAATATAATTAAAATAAGTGTTTTTATTAATATAATTATTTACAGTACTTACTTAGTCAGTATGCCAGTATGTTGTATATAAACAAAATTATATTTCCTTTCCAGTATGTTTTGTTCCACAAAAGAGAGAAAATATATAAAAATAATTACAACAAAGCAACAACACAGCTGATCTTATGAACGAGGAACAACCAACAAAGACTGTAGCGCCTTGCCTACACACTACACAGTATAGATCGTTCTTGTATGAGCCTGCATTCACACATGAGTATCAACGTCACCTGATTTCTCCTGACGTTCTGATTGGCTGAGCTGAGCTTTACGCCTCATGTGAACGCGGGCTAGGAGTGTAAGAAAGAGAGGGTGTGTGATGCACGCGCAATAATACGTGTCTCTGTCTAATTGGTCAGGAGACAAAAAACACCCAGTGACAGTCGGTGTTGATTCAATGATTCATGTAGAGTAGAATGGTCAAGTAAAATAAAAACCACGTGCAACTCTCAACTGGGTCGGTATCCTTTGTTTTGCGCCCCAAACCCAGTTGCGCCCATGGCGGGCGCCTTTTTCGCCACGCCCTCGTTACGGCACTGCCAGCTGTACACTATTTCCATCCTTAGTTCAATCCTGATGTAAACAAACCCATGTGGTAAATCTGAAAGGCTATTCATCAGGGGCATTGACTCTGTTCACACAGGAATGTGTTACGCACATGTCAGAATGTCTGTATAGTCATGTGAGAGTTATCTTACCACTTAAATCGGGGCATGTCACTTTAAGACTTCTTCCTTATTCTGAACCCTACTGAAGTAATATGGAGCCAGCTGAAAAGATATGGTCCTCGTCACAACACAACTTATAAACTACCGGTGATATAAAACAATTGATAGAGAAGGTGGTAAATAAAACAAGGGCAAACAAGTGGTGTCATGGTATCCAGCATATAATTAAGAAAGAGATAAGCTGTGGCAACTGGCTCACATTACCGACATCGTTGTGGACAATCGTTATCATTAATAACGTTGACTCAAGTGATGATACAAGTTCCGACAACACAGATATGGAAGGGATTGAATTACTCTCTGACAGCAACTGAGAATACACAGTACACTGGAAGTAATTATACAGCTTCTATTTTCATTTTAAATAAACTTTATTTTTATTTTTTTGCTGCGATTTTAAACAGTGAATTAAAAAAGCCATTACAAATATAAAATATTTTACTGTCGGATAACACAGTCAAACAAATTTTACTTTTATCAGCACATATTATTACAATTTACGTGTGTTTATACAGTGTCAATATTATATGTACCCTGTCTGTACTGCTTCAGTTAGAGTGACATACCTCTAATTCAAGCAGCAAATAGCGTTTCAGATGTGTCACACCTGTTTGTTTACATCAGGAGTGAATTAAGAATGGAAATAGTATAACTGAACGGCGCCCACTTCAAAATCCAGTATTTATACCTCTGCTGCCTTGCATTGTAGTCATAGCGAGCCTGGGTGCTGGTAGAATAGTCAAACATCTGAAAGAAGCATCGGAATCTCGCGTGACCTAGAACAGTTCATAGTGTTATGTAATTCTGCCATGTAGATCTGTAAATGTCTGCAACAGTATGATGTGCGGTGGTGTGCCAAGAATCATGTAGGCACTTACCAATGCGATACTATTTATTTCCTCAGTGTTGCAATATACTAATTAAGTAGGCTTATAATTTGAATGATATAGTAACATTGTAGGTAGTACTATTCTTTTTTTAATGAAAAGGGGGGAATGTTTATTATTTATCGTATTTAAAATTTGGCATGATTGAATATTAAAATGTGAAGTTTTTAAAAATATAATAATCTCAGAAAAGACTAGTATGATAAATAACCGTGTTTTTTATTCCCAAGCATGATAGTAATATGTATTTCTAATTTAAATGTAACAAAAGTCAATACTTTGTTATATTGTAAAAAACTTAGTGATTACTAAAAATCATTTATTTATATAAATAGTAAAATAGTTTTACCTTTTTACGTTTTACATGTAAATCCACATAAAGGATAAAGGCCACCAGAGGGACAAGAAAAAGGTAAAACTGTTTTACTATTTATATACATGTAAGTGGCCTGGATACCAAAAAGCATGGATCATTTATTCATATTTAAGTCATCAAAATCATTTTAAAAAAGTCAAGAAAGGATAATATTATATTAAATGTGTGAATTCTTGGATTTCGTTGTCCATGACGTGTCCATTAATTAACTAAATATAATTAATATAACTAAATATAATATAACTAATGTAATTAATTAAATATAAATCAACCGTTGCCGTAGGAGGCTATGTCAATCAACTACGCGATCGTAAATTTTCAGTAAGCGTCACCTGACGAACTGGGAGCCAGAACAGAGGTTCGATGGACACACCTACAACCCATGATGTGAGCAGAGACAACAGCAACTAAGAAAGACGTGGAATCCTGGAAGAGGACCTAAGGACACGAAGGACTGGAAGAGGACCCGAGGACACACTGATAATTTGCCACATCAAAAGAGGTGATAAAAACCCATAATAATTACAGACAATTGAAAGACAATATTTAAACTAGAATGAAAGACATTCAAAACTTTTTTTTTATTTTATTTTATTTATTTATAAGGTTGCTGCAACAGCAACGGTCATTAGCGACCACAAAAATGAATTTGTACAGATTCTTAAACAGATGTATTAACATATAGTAAATATTTGTTTAAATACCAAATAGTGTAAACAAATAATATATAAAGTAGATAGATAAAAATATTTAACAAATAACAGTATTAGTTTAACTGATGCAAAATAAATTGAGAAATATTAACCCCCACAACACAAGCAATATAAATACACATCTTGTACATAAATAAATATAACTAAGTATACATATAATAAATATAACATTAAGTAACGAAATATAACAACTATATAACAATAAGTCATAATAACATATCAGTCCATTAACTTAATTACACAATTTTTAATGTTCTCATAATTTTCTTAGTTCGTACCTATATTGCTGTTAACAACTGAATCTCCTTTAAGAGGAGAAGTATGTTGGCGGCTGCAGTCTTGTCATTTAAACTTTTTTGCACATCTGCAGGGATATTAAATTTGCTTCGTAGATGTTGAAGAGCAGGGGACTCTGAAACAAGATGGAAAGCTGACAAAACCATGCCACAGCGATTACATCTCGCAGGAGGCTCTCTTGTGAAAATGTACTTGTGAGTCAGTAGCATGTGGCCGATGTGGAGTCTTGTTATGACCACTTGATTTCTCCTGGAGTCTGTAGCAAGTGAGTGCTGCTCGTAAATATTTTTCCTCACTCAGAATAGCTTGGTGGGTGGTGACTTAAGCCATTCATCATTCCAGTGCTCCAGAAGTTTTAAATGCAGATATTTCTTAAGGTCATTGTGGGATAGTTTGTGAGGATGATATTGACTCGACGTAGCAGTTTTTGCAGCCCTATCAGCCATCTCGTTGCCCTTAATTCCAATGTGCGATGGGATCCAACTGAAAATAATTTCCTTGCACTGTCTAGTTGAGATATCAAGGGTTATGTTACTTATGTCTTGAATAATGGGTTCTTTGCTGTCCTCCTGCTGCAGACTATCTAAAACACTTCGAGATCTGAGAAGATAATATACTTGGAGCCCATGGAATCTTTTATTATTTCCAGTGCTGAACGAATTGCATATGCTTCGCAGAAAAAAACCGACCAGACCCTGTCCAACCTGAATAAGTATTCATGTCCAGATAATATTACTGCACATCCATTGTTTCCGTCTGTGCAAGAACCATCAGTGAACACATGAGTGTACTCTGTGTATTTATCAAGTTTTTCGTAGAAGTTAGACAAGAAAATGTACGGAGTTGTAGTAGCTTTTGGGGATTCTGAGATTATGTTATCAAATTTGAGAGGTTTACGATACCAAGGAGGCTCTGGTGGATGTTGCTTGGTGAAAACAGAAGGAAAATGAGTGTTTAATTTGCATATTATTAATACGTTCATAAAATGGTTTGGGTAGGGTTGGGCATTTAGCAAATTTGTCGCTGTTCCTATTTGAGAACACATTAAGACTTACAGAGTTATCAGGATTTGAAGCTGCTCTTGTGGCAAATGACAGACAGAGGTTTATTCTTCTTATTCTTCATATTCATGAGACTCGGTTAGAATGCTGTTAATCGGGCTAGTTCTAAACGCTCCTAGGGCCAGGCGTAGGGTGGATGTATGTTTAGTCTCCAGAGATTTTAAAATGGTTTGTTTAGCTGTCATATATTATTGCTCCGTAATCCATTTTGACCTTATAAAGGCTTTGTAGGTGTTCATACATCTTTGCTGGCACCCCAGTTGCATGATGCGACTGATTTAATAAGGTTCATTCTCCTTAAACATTCACCTTTTAATGTCGCTGGTCGAACGTGAGACCTAATATTTTGATTTGATTTGATCGTCTAATTTCTTTGGTTCAAAGTGACAACTTTATATTTCTTGAATCTGGTCTTCTGATGCGAGAAAAAATTATATATTCAGATTTTGATTCTGAAAATTTAAAACCCGTTTTTTGCGCCCAGTTAGTTAATTTATTGAGTGTTTCCTGAATGCAGTCCGTAGTGGACTGGATGTTGATTCCTTTGCACAAAAGCGTTAAATCGTCGGCAAAAAGACATTTTTGGATGGGCTTTGATATTACAGAAGAAATTTCATTAATGGCAATTAAAAAGAGAGTGGCACTAAGTGGAGAACCCTGTGGCACGCCGTTTGAGATTTTATATTTGTCTGATAATATGCCATTCACTCTTACCCGGATCTCTCTGTGCTGTAAGAAGTTTATTACAAAGTTAAGTAAATATCCCGTAACTCCAACGTTTTTCATAATGTAACAATTCGGTCCTTCCATACCAGTTCATAAGCTTTTTCCAGATCTAACCAGACGGCAACAAGATGTTTGTTATTTATAAAGGCCTTGCAGACATTTGTTTCAATATTTATTAAGTGATCTAAACTAGATCAAGCTTTTTGAAAGTCGCTCTGATGCGCTGATAAGAACTTAATACTCTCCAAGTACCATTGTAATCTTCTGTTAATAATTTTTTCCATTAACTTACATAAAGTACAGGTAAGAGCAATTGGACGATAGTTTTCAGGTTTACAATGATCTTTATTTGGCTTAGGGAGTGGGATAACTATCACTTCCCTCCATTTATCAGGGAATGTTCTGGATCACCATATAACATTGAACAAACGTATAAGGAATGTCAGTGCTGCTTCAGCAAAATTTTTAAGAAAGATGTTATGGATACCGTCTGGGTCTGGACTAGAATTTCTACATTTCGACAGAACATTTTTTAGCTCCTTTAGAGAAATAAGGTGATTAATTTTGAGATCCATAACTGCGCTTGTTTTCATGATTTTATTTATCGAAATGTTAGATGTTATTTTGATTTCTTGAAAAACTGGGTCGTAGTTGGTATCGCAAGAGTTTTTAACAAACTTTGCAGCTAATGTATTAGCAATGTCTTCCGGCTGAATTTAATTTGTACATAGTAATGTAAAGTCTAAATTGTTCATTTAGAATAATGTCTCATGTATAGAAATTAATATTGGAATAATGTAAATGCTATGAGAGAGTAATGTTTGATTTTTTAAATAGAAGTAAATTAAAATAATTAGTAAAGTCTTTAATTGATAAACGAGAAATGCATATACAGTAGAAAAGAATTAAAGCCAAATAAGATTAAAGAAATTGAAATAAAAGTAAATTCATTGTTGAAATAAATTGATAAGCAATTGCAAAGATGGCCACACTAAATGAGTAAGCCGAGAGCAGAAGTAGTTATAAATAAGATTAGATAATAAGATTTATGTATAACCTGTTTAGATATAAATTATTCACCAGAAGACACATACATAAGATCACATAAGCGATGAATAATGAATTTTTGTATTGCCGAAGTAAGTAAAGAGGTTGCTAAATAAATTATGTAAACATTTAAAACTGAATAACATTGTCTTGTTAACAATTGGGTGTAATAACAATTACACCCAACACCCAACCATACAAATAAAGTTGTTATAATATATATACATATACATTGATTGGTTTAATTCCGCCTAGTGCAAATTCCTTAAAATATGCTCTGTTCTCAATGCTTCCTGTTCCTATTTTGCTGCATGCGACATAACACAGGTAACCTACATGAAACTTGTCACTTACTTGCTGAGTCAACAGTTACATACAATGACAGAAAGTAACTGGTGCTTGTAAATTCCTGACATTGCCTGCTTAATGAAACAACATCCGGAGATTTCTAGATGACGTGACATCTGATATGTAGTCAGGGGCGGATTAACCATTAGGCTGACTAGGGTGTAGCCTAGGGCATGGCACTTGGGGGGGGGGCACAAAATTTTACCTAAAAAATAATAAAATTTTACAGCTAAATGTAAAATTGGTAATAAATTACAAGGATACAAATTTGAGTTCATTTTGAACAAAGGCACCTGTTTGCGAGATATTATGGTAAAACTGTACATAAATAATAGAAGTGCTTTCCAAACTGTTTCTCTGGTTATGAGTCATCGGTGACCGGCGCTCATAGAACTATGTCGCCGCCCGACTTTCGTGGTTGAAGGTGTAACTCTAAAACAATCTCTGAAAAATAGCCTGTTTTCAGTTCTTGAGACTATTTCCAAAAACAGTAAGATATTTGAAATATTCCTAACTAAGAAATATATTGTAGGGTGTTTAAAGCTTCATTCAGCCCCTTGGAAATAAATGTAAGAGTAGCCTATGGGAGGTGAGGGGACTAAAATATAATTAGCCTAGGGTGCCAAGATAACTTAATCCGGCCTTGCATGTAGTCATGGATGGGCTGCATAAATGCAGCAGAGTTCATCAAACCAGCTGTTTATTCAATTGATAAGTGAGTACTGTTGCAAGTGTCAAGTGTTGTTTATTACTTCCATATCCCGTAAGGAAATGAAGTATGGTGATCCTGAAAAAAATCGTGTTTGAGATAAGGGCTGATTCTGATTCTACTACCCTCAAAACATGAAGAAAAGTCATTTTCCTAAAAATGACTGTGTATAGAATTATTTCTGTGCCACACGATACCTGCCGCAAATTCAAACAGAATCAAATAATTTTTTGCATATTGTAACGGGATTAGTATTATATATAATATTTATTTAAATCTAAATTTCTATTTATGTTCGAAATATTAAAGGTTGTAGTGGTTGAAAATTGAAAGTTACTAATTTTATAAAGTAATTAAAATGTAGCATTAGATGTTATTAAAAGTGTGTTTACAATTGCAAAATTATAAGTGTCTGAAAAGAACTCTTTTAGATAAAAAATAAGATAATTGCATTAATATTATTTGAACAATAACGTTGCTTAAATTTAAAAATAAAGTGTACTAGCTGGTCGCTTGATGATGGTGACCGTCGTGCTGATACTAGCAGCGAAACTCCTCCTCCAGGTTGATAGTCGTCTAAGTACGTAAAGTCTAGTAACGTCTGGACAATAGAATTAATAAAATACACTTCCACGTACCTGTTCGTGTTTTCTGGAAGTTCAGAAGTTCAATAAATCAATAAGCTGCCAAGACGGTTTACAAAACCAACTCACTTTATCTACAAGGTTAGGTTACCTTGTTTAATAATGGGCGCCACACAGGTTTATTTCGGGAAAATCCCGTGGAAAACCCATTAATAGAATCAAATAATAATTTTAAAAAATTGAAATCGTGTTTATTGCCCTTATGGCAATGCAATTCAACAATATTTAATCGCAACTAAAAGTTGTTTTGATTCTTCTGAATGAATTATTTATCTGTTTTTTAGAAATAAATTAAGTCAAGTTATGCTGCTAATAATTGGGTTTTATTTGTACCCTTGATAGTGAATTCAAACAAATATAATTAAAAGAATACATTGATGTACAATTGCAAATATTTTGTTACATACCCTATATGACTGGCTCAGAGCATAAACAATAATTCTGGTTAAGTCCAGATACTCTTTACTTTAAACATTAATATTATTTATACGTAAATTCTTTGAAACACAAAAAAGAATGCTCATGCCTACACAATAGCTAATTATTTTATAATATAATATCGACTAGTAATGCCTTTCAGTTTACTAATATAAAATCGAACCTATTTTATAGGTTAGGCGTTCGTCACGCTTGATTAATTATTCACAAAGTTATATGGTGAGATCACTTATGACTAACATCCAACTTAAATAGGATTGACAAATCCATTAAATAAATTCAGACATGGTGTAATACAGAAAATGTTTCAGTGTTATGCGTCAGTACAGATTTGTTTACCAAAACATATAGGTTATTGCACTCAGTGTAATTGAATAACTTGTCACACAGTTACCTTTGTGTTTTTAATCTTTCGATTAAAATTCAATTAAACACATCAATGGTCGGATTGTAATGACCATTGTTATTCACTACACACGCACTTGAACAGAGAATATTGGTCCGCTTCTGACTAAAAAGGACCTTATATGATACTATTTAATTATTTCTTCTGTTCGTTATTTTCCCGCACTAAATAAAATAATACTGCACTTCGATGCACTGATTCTATGTAGAGCATCTTGTAGTTACTTTTTGTTGTTGCCGAAATGATTCCATAGATGCACTATTACAATGAAGCTATCAGTTAGTAGAAATTTTGATGAGACGAGCGTACCTGCCACTCCGGATGAACGTTAAAAGTGTCTAACGGTAATTAGTCGCTCTTCTTTATATACCCTATGTTTTGATCAGCCTTAGGCAATTGTTTTACTTATTAAGCTATTTTCTGATTGGCTTAGCCAGGCGTTATGAAAGTGACGTATTGTCTTTCCAACTGTCACTAACGGTTTTTTAACCGACTTTCGCCAGAATGATTGACAGCCGTCGTTGTTGTTAGTGTTGATAAACAGATTTCTTATTTATTATGTACAAATGATGCTAACGCCTGTCACGCACTTATTATAGTTGCGATCGGGGTCGTATCACTATCAAATTAAAGGATATTTTTTCCTCTTCAATTTGATATAGTTTGACACTGGTTTATTTACACTTTCACTGACATTTTTTAATAAACAATGTTCAGGTATATGGCTTCACGCTGTCGTCTGCTAATCAAAGCCGGCGATTACTCTCTCTTATCAATATTGTTTGTGTTCCACATCGCGTTTTTTCACTTAAACGTCTATGTTAGAACACTATTATATCCGTCCTGATATTTATTTATTGAATATTATGATTAAATCTTAACTTATACATTGCTATGAACTATACTTACTCACTATGACATTTTGTTTCACATTATTTTGCTCCATGCTATTAATTAACAATTGAACTATTAATTGTATAACATATTAATAATGCTTATCGCTAAGTCTGGCACAAAGATTGTTCAGTGTATGTGATTTACACTCATAGTACTTTCTACTAATCACCTTACTGATGATTGTTTGCTTTAGGCATTGCCGAGGCATACCGTTTGTATCGGATTTATGCCTTAATAACGTTTATTAGTTTACATTTCGGTACCTTGATGAGGTAGCTTATTTATATAAGGTTCCCTCTTACAAACATTTTTACTTGTCATAAGCACATTTGAGACTGTAATACAGCTTCAGTCTCATATTGTGGCCATATCTAATCTTAGTCCTTGGCATTAATAGTTACTAGTCATAGTTGATTTATTCTCAGCCAAATGCTGATGCTGATATCACATTATTCGGATTCTTATTTAATTATTTTTATTAACATGTCACATTTCATTTAAGTTATTAACTGACTCGCTTGACAGCTTAAAGTGAATTTAATTTGTCCATTAGTTTGTGTCAGTTATAGTATGGTTGTAGTGTCAAGCAGTGTTTAGGTTTACTGCTTCTTGTGGCACTTCTTCTTCCATGGTTCCTCTCTTCTTTGGCTACTCTTATCATTATCTTATCTATTTACATTACCGTTATGTATTTATTAAATCTAAGGGCATATGTCTAGGTTATGTAACACCTGGTCATGTTACAATATGTGTCAGAGCTATAGAGCACTCAAGACTTATTGATTTTGGTGAAGATCGTTTAAGAGGGAGGGGTATTTTACCTGCAACATTTTATGTTTTAACAAGAGTAAAGTACTTAATTTTAAACAATAAAATATCCTGAAAAGTCATAATAATCTACTGTAGAAAGGTAGATAAAATATCTATAAATGAAAAGGGTAGTTGAAGGGGCAGGGTAATTTTCTATAAATGAAAATGATAGTTGAAAGGGCAGAATGTAAGTTTTTATATGTGTACTAGATTATCGGCAACAAAGAAGTAGTTTCTATGGAAATATTTCATTTCAATTTGTCAAATTTTTCAATTTATATTTAAATGAGTTTAAATATAAATCTTAGAACATGGAAGTCACGTATGGTTCTCCATACCAATTATTTTTGTTACAGACTTTTGTAACTTATTTAACTTGATGACTTTTATGGTTTGGTTTGAAAGAAAAGCACTAACATTTTCTGTTGAATATTTGCTCATCATAAAAGTGCATAACTAAATGCTGTGTTACAACTGTACTTCTTACTTCTTTTTTTAAGTCAGACAACTGTGTGACTTTACATTCCTTTTTATTTTATTTTTTTAACATGGAATTTAAATACTTACATGTGTTTGCTTTTGCGCAGTTAATAAGAGTCATATATTTTCATTTTTGTGTTGTGACTAATGAGTTTGCTTCTTAATAGTCTATTGTTAGCATAGTACACCCTATTTCCCATTTGTATCCTGTCATGTATTGTCGTGTTTGTGCACCCTTCATTGTCTTTCATGTTACTTAGGTATCTGAATTGATTAACTGCATTGAATAATTACCCTCTATACATAGAGCAGTGGCGAAGCTAATGTGTAAGTACTGGGTAGGCTGATAAAATATAAATATGCTTCCTTACCTTATATTTTTTTATACAATAGGTCCACACGTCGATTCTTCTTTGTTGCAAAAATATCAATTACACATTCCTTGAAACTCTGACCCATAGAAAGTTCTTTAACTAAACTTTTTTCAGTGGCGATTGTACTGAGAGAACTTAATCGTTCATTTGTCATTGAATTTCGGAGGCAATTTTTTATCCTTTTTAATGTGCTCATACTTCTTTCAGAGGAAGCTGTAGTAACGGGAAATGTCAAGACCAACTTGATAAGTTGTGTCACTTCTTTATAGATGGTTTGAAGACCATTGCTAGTTATGAATTTCAGAAGGTCTACAGGGGGTAAATGTTTTTCTTCATCTACATAAATATTCTTTAATTCATTTTCCAATCGTTCTTTGTTGAAAAATGGATACGTGGACAGAAGGTTGTTTAATTTCATTGCAGGAAAATCTAGTTTATATCCCCCAAAGCAATTTTGATCTAGCAATTCGACAAATCTGATCTTTTCAATATCTCCAAAATGCGTTTCCATTTGTACAGTCAGTGTGTCCAAAATTTCGTAGGTTAAAAGTTTGAAGGACCGGAATTCTTGTTCACTTATACTTAAATCGCTGCAAATCTTTTTAGAGTTTTCAACACATGATTTCACAGTATTTTCTGATCTCATATTCTTTATTACTCTGATGGTCTTCTGGATTTCAGTATTACACATATTTATGTCTGATGTTACTTTGTTTTGAAGGAGTGCAAAAAGGTGGTCTATATATACAAAAATTTGTTTGTAATGGCAAAGCAGGTAAGTGAATTGTTTTTTGTTCAAGATATTAAGCAGGCCAGAAGCACAGTTGAATGACTCTGCATCCCATTCTTCAATGTTTTCTGTAATTGTGTGGAAAACATCTTTCAGCTTATTGTATTTTGCATAAATTGTATGCACTGCTCGGGAATTGAAATTCCAGCGGGTGGTACATGTTTGTGGTAATCTAAATCCTTTATTTTCTAACAGCTGTGTTCTTTTTGAGGATTTACTAAAAAATGTATGGAAAGCTGCAAGATTATAAACGAAAAGTCTAACTTGTTTGATTGATTTTGAACAATATAGTAACATGAGATTCAATTTATGAGCGTAACAATGTAAAAATGTAGCTCGTGGACAGACCTGTTTCACAAACTGTTGGACGCCTCCTCGATCTCCTGCCATTACAGAGGCCCCATCATAGGTTTGACTAACTATTTTGTCAGTAATTTCCCGAGCATTAAGTTCATGGATAATAACTTCTGATAACCCTACAGCTGTTTTGTCTTTTGAAACATCATAGAAACCAATAAATCTTTCTTTAGGCCCATCTTGCATACAGAATCTAAGAATGATGCTCATTTGAGTTTTACAAGAAACGTCAAGGGTTTCATCTGCTTGCACACTAACAAACTCGCAAGAATGTAATTCTTCTTTAATGCGTTCATTAATTACGTCAGTTACTGATTCAATCAGTTCATTTTGAATTGTACTTGATGTACCTTTAAAACTGGAAGTGCACTGCAAATGATCACGTAAAAACTGTTCTTGTCTGGAGAGAAGTTCCAATATTTCAAGATAATTACCTTTGCTGTCGGAACTTTCATCTTCAAAATGCCCTCTAAAAGCAAGCTCTTGTTTACCTAAGAAGCACACAACATCGATAAGTCTCTCAATTACAAATCTATTTTCCTTCACAATTTCATTGTGTTTCATGTCTTGAAGCTTAGCGCCTTCAGAAATGGAATGTTCAATTCTTCCATGACCTAACAATAAAAATGTCTCTTCATTCTGAAGATGCCTTCTTGAACATTGATGTTTTTCGGCCTTTCTGTCAAAATTTTTTGTTACACAGACACCATATGAAGCTGATGACCATTCCTTCTCGCCCCCACTCAGAATACAGGTATAACAGTATAATTTATTTTTCTCAGAGCACCCTGTTAGCCAAGGATATTTCTTGTACCAAGAGAATTGAAACTTTCTATTTTGTCTGCTATCCGCTATTTTAATATCTAAATGTGGTGTCAATCTCCTATCTTTGTAGGCACACTTTGTTTCATAACTCCAACTTGAAAACGGTTTCGCGTTTAATTCACTAAATAATGACATTAATCTTCTCTCAGTATCACCCATTGTACACAAAAATATCTAACACTAACACACAAGTAAAAACATAAAACGAACACTAACGAACGTAAATTAATTAAATTAAACGTAAATGAATTGGTAGAGTGAATAATTAATTGCACTAAGTACGGAAGATATACCCGTTCACGCTCACTGCCCGAGACGGAGACTAGCCTCTTGGCCCGCAACGCAACAGCTTTCTCCCACTCCCGCACACACACACACACACACATAACGCCTGTCGCACGTCATAAATGGTGGTGGGAGGGAGGCTTTGCCAGAAAGCCTCACATAGCCTGGCGGCAGTTCCATTCGTACCGCGCTTTTAGAGTGCGTTTTGTAAACCAATTGTTATGAACTTATAAAATACGATAATCCTGAAACGTTAACTTTTCATGTATTCATTTTTTCGTTTATTTTTTGTGTAGGCTAAGCCTCAAAAGCCTCTCAATAGCTTCGCCACTGACATAGAGACAGATTCTTTTTCCTTTCTGATGCAGAAACCAGCATGTATTTAGTTTTGGAAATATTTACATTCAATCCCATTCCAGTGGATTTTTATTTAGCTCCTTGTAAACCTCAGACAGCCATTGTATCGATCTGCCATATTATCAGTGCCATCATCAGCATAAGCACATATTTGGTTTGTCTTATTTAATTACATTGAAATTTGCTGCATGAAAATTATTTTTTGATGAAAGTACAAGTGTACTAAATTTCTGTTTGTTTCCAAATAATAATGTTCTGTTGATTTCAATATATTCATTATAATATATTTAAAAATTTACCAATGTTTTATGAAGTCGAATCAAGACATATTCACATTTACCTCAGACATGTTTCAGGATTTTTATGCTCATCATCAGCCATGTTTACTTATAATCTATGAAATATAACAAGAAAAAGCAGTCCAAGGACAATTGCTTCACTGGTTGACATGTCTGAAACTGGTTTCAAGTGGGTTTGAGTGAACACAAGTCGACTAGCATATCATAAAACATATATTATTGAATGAGTGAAGCGAGTTCATAGTTTTAACTCATCTGTTTAGATGTGTCTGTCTATATGAGATATGTCTGATTGTTTGAATGCATCAATCAATTTTTGTAAAACCTGGCATGGCTGTCCATTTTTTTAATGTACAGACCCATATTCTTTTTCAGATTGATCTCCTTCCCCTCCATCAAATAGAGTAGCAGGAGGCAAAACCCCAAAATCAGAGTAAAAATTCTAATAAAATTACAAAAATCATGTGATGTATCAAATTAAAAAGAATTTTAACAAAATTCTTAATATAATTGCTGTTTTGAAAATTTAGTAATTTAAAAAAAAACCAGCAGCTGGGTTTCAGAGTAAATGGAATTTTAACTTGAACTGAATGGCATTTACTATAAAATTCTTCAAATTTTTGGAGCCATCATAGGTCAAAATGGAGTTCAGAGTCTTAAGGAAATTCTATAAGTCTGTATGGGGATCAAGTTATGAGGAATTTTATTCAAAATATAAATTCAGTATCTTTAATAAATTGACAGAATTCACTCATAATTCCTTGCAAAATCTGGATCGCCTTCAAAAAGACTATAAGCTGTTTATAAAAAAAAAAACTTTATATATTGGTACGTTATATATTATAATGACCGAACACACAAATTCAATGTAATTTAATTTGGGTAGCCCCACGCTTTTGGAGTGCCAAATTATATAACAACACAAATTGAATTCAATATAATTTAAGTTCATGGGTGTAATCGGAATAAGAAGATGATGTTTTATATAGAGTTAATTTTTTTTTTCGCATATTGAAATATACTCATTATTAAATAGTATGTACGAATCTTTCATACACGACTTATATCTAACAAATTACATACAACAGGTTATACATAAATCTTATCATCTACTCTTAACTAATTAATTATATTTGCTCTCGGCTTACTCATTGTGTGTTCATCTTTTAAAATTGCTGATTAATTTACTTCAATAATGAATTTACTTTTATTTCAATTTCTTGAATATTAATTGGCTTTAAAACTTTCTACTGCATATGCATTCTCCTTTATCAACAAAGACTTTATTAATTACTTTAACTTAAAAAAATCAAATATTTCTCTTATATCATTTACGTTACTCTCAATTACTAAATTTTATACAAGAGATATTATTCTAAATTACACTCTGCCTTTATATTTATGTACAATTTAGTTATTTTAGTCAACTGTTTGAATGTCTTTCATTCTAACTTTAATTAGTGTCTTTCAAATGTCTGTAATTACTATGGTTTTTCATCACCTCGTTTGACGTGGTTAATCATCCGTATGTCCTCCTTTGGTTATGTCCTCCTTTGGTCCTCAGTACTCGTCCTCTGTCCTGTTCCACTGCATTTGCTGTTTAATAGTGGTCTCGCCTCACATCATATGCTGCAGGTATATCCATAGACCTCCTTGTATGTGCTCTGCTGCTCTGGTTGGACTTCCAGTTCGTCCTGTGACTTTCACTGTAGATTTATAATAGCGTCTCTGACTGACATAGCCTCCTGTGGCAACGGTAGAATCGAGAAGAAGAAACTTTATTAGCGCGACCAGGTATTTATAGCCAGGTCATGCAAAAGCTCAGGTCTGAACAATTTTCAACTTGTCAGAGTTTGTCAAAGTGTCTTTTCCCCCCACTCTGATTCAATTCACTAATTTCGCCTATCTTCGCGAATTATGAAGTCTGTTTCACACCACTCGATGCTCAATCGATCGGTAATTTTTGTATGTTTACTATACATAAATTACACTTCTTTATTGTAATTACAAAAAGAGCTATTCACTTTTTACTTATAGTAATTGCACTTTCTGTCACTTTGTCACGGTCTTTTAACCCTTTGTTCACATTTATTTTCTACACCCTCTGGTGTCTTTTGTTTTTGTATTTGTGAAAAGTATTAGACATATTACTTCTATATATGGAAATGTATATAAGCTTAAAAGCTAGGACTAAATTATTTATCTCACTTTATTACACATTTAACTAAAAAAAATCAATCCAGCAGTTTGGAATTTTTACTATTTTTTGTATGATTGTCAGCTTTACGACTATTATACTAAAAAATAGAATAATCAAAAGCCTCATAATTTTTCTGATAACTGGAAAATTACCTAGTGTTGAAATTTTTGCTAACAGTAAAGGTATTTCATTCAAAATGGTGAGAGCGAGTTCTGCAGCTCATGTAGCTTACTAGCTTAATACATCAAGGAAAGGAACTATATGAACTTCAAAATTTACATAATTGTTATCAATTTTTGTGGTGATTTTGTGTGGCCTTTTGTGTTGTTTATAAACTCATAAAGCTTTAGAAGCTTTTCATAGTTGGTGCATCAATACCTTGGTTTCAAAAAAAAAAAAAAAAAAAAAAAAAGGCAATTTTGAATAAAACTTTAAGTAAAAAGGAGGGCGGTGTCCAGTGTCTTCAACACAGTAATGGTGAAATATCTACGTTGAAATTTGAAAAATGGATGTTAGCCACACAGATTTAATTTTTCCATTAAAGCAATGTTTGAGGTACACTAGAAATGGGTTGTAGTGCTCAGGTTATGCAGTTCATTTACATGGCAGCTGGATTCTATAAGCGGTGTGGATAATATATTAGTGTTATATAATTTCTATTTTAATGTTTTAACATTTTTTTCCTGAAAAGAGTTTTAATTTTCTTCTGCAAAATTAAATCAGTGACAGCTTTCAAATTTAAACATAATATGAGAGCAAATGACCTCCTTCAGCTAGGCATGTGGAAACAGAAAGACATGTTGTTAAATTGCGGTTAAAATTATTAAAGAACAAATTCGGTGTTGTAAGAATTTATTAATAAATTGAATTTTAAATTTTTATTAAATTAAATTTTACAAACAACATGAATACAGATAACAACAAAAATATACAAACTTGATAAGTAATATTACCGATGCATTACCTACTAGATTAGTAGCATATCTACAAGCTTAGCCCTGAAGATGGTTATTCAGAACTTTTATCTAGTGGAAGAAGTAGATAAAATGAGATCCTACTATCCTTAGGTAAACAAAACATTAATAATGTAAGGAAAGATGCCAGATGCCAGATGCAGAGGGCACAGATTCCTGCGTGTCCCCCAGTGGTTGCAGCGTCCGGATGGTCTCCGATGACTGCCTGTTGCTGGTGTGTAATACATGGTAGCGGGTCTTGGTGCTTTCTTTTATGATTGGACATTCATTGTGTTTAAGCGGAGGGATAGGATGGTGGATGTTAGTGGTCGAATCGCAGGAACGATTCGCAGCTGCTGATTGGCTGGGAGGCTCGCACAACGCTCGCACGGAGAAGGCAGGATTTGTACGCCCGCAACGGGTCGATACACTTCTGCCAGCCTGTTGAGAGTCCCGCGAGACTGCCTCACAGCAATGACGCAGTAAGCGAGAGAGGATGGCGGGGGAACTCAGTGTCAAAAGGCGGCGCTAGGCACATCTAAAGTGGGCGCAACCCCCGACACATCTATCAGGATGCTATGGCATGGAGATGTATGTAAATGAGTGGTAAGTTAAGAAATATTGGGGGGAGGGGCAGAAGGGCTCAGAGAGCTTATGGGGGGTCGTCTAGTAAGGCTCTGGGTCGTCTGCCTTTTACAGGTGGCGGGCCTTCATCTGTACTTAATCGGCAGAGGTGAGATTAGGTTGAGTTGGAGACACGGTCGAAAAGTCTGTACGCAAGAGAGCGTACAAACTCGTGACGCCTAGGTACTTCACAGTACGTTTCCAAGCGATCGGGCTCCCGTTTAGGGAGAGGGGCTGGCATCGGGAAATTAATTGACGGGAGAAGGCGATTGCCTCAGATTTCTCCGCATTGATCGCCATCCACCATTTCCGTAGCCAGTCCGGAAGGACGGCGAGCTGATGTTGCACCACTCCAGCAGCATGACCAAGATTGGCCGAGCTAGAGTGATACATTGCGTCATCTTCATAGAGTGAGAGTGTAACTCCAGACTGGGTAGGCAGATCATGTACACGAGGTACAGATCCTTGGGGGATGCCAGCGGCGACGGGTCGGTCAGAAGAGTATGATCCGTAGACGCAAACCAACCCTAAATGTGCGGTCGCAGAGATACGAGCACATGAGATGTACAAAAGATGCAGGTAGAGGGGATACGGCAAGTTTGTAGAGAAGGCCTTCGTGCCATACACGATCGAAAGACTTACTCACGTCCAAGAGGACAGCGACAGATGATAGATGTTTGTTGAAGGCATCAGTAAGTTGGGTTACAACCCTGACAAGTTGAAGGGTCGTCGAGTGCACCTTGCGAAAGCCGAACTGCTCCTGTCGAATAAAATTATCCAGCAGGGGTGCAATGCAGTCATGAAAGAGTCCTCGAGTACCTTCGAGATGACTGGCAGGAGAGAGATGGGTCAATGATTTTCGGGTCTTGTACGCAGCTTGCGAGGTTTCGGGATCATGATGATCTTTGCTCATTTCCAAGGGCAGGGGAAGTAATGGTGCAATGTAAGGAAATACTATCCTTTCATTATAAATTTGTGTATAACCTGAATGCTACTACCAGTACTGAACTCTCTTGTAGTTGGTAACAAGCATTTGACCAGTTTGTTCTACCTGTTACTTGATACATTAGCTTTTATAGCACTTTTTATATTTAACTGCATTAACTCTGCATGCACATGTGAAAAATCAAAAATCAGATTTAAAATAGTGAATTTTTTAAACTCATAAACATTATAAAAAATTTAATTTTTACATAATAATCTGATTTGATAAAAATATGACAATATGATTTTTACCTGGAAAGTAGTTCTGTATATTTTTGTAAATATATAAATAGTAATTCCATTTATTTTTGTTTGTTGACTAGAACAATAATACCGCTACTCAGTATCCTCATGTATTTGCTGTTGTCATGATATACATAAACCGTGATAAATTTATTATTACCATAAGGCATCTTAAATGTTAATATTTTTTGAAAATATAATTTAAATTATATGGGTGATGAAAATTTTTCACAAATAATTAAAAAGTCCTCCTGACTACAATTGAGTAAAAAACAGAATTAAAACACTTACTTAAAGCATTGAAGCAAACCACACATATAAAAACATCGACAATAACCTGAACATTCTACACGTACACACAAAAGGCCAAAAACTAGACACTCTAGAACAATTGGAAATATACAAACACACAAAAACAAATAAAAACGACATCCTAAACGAACAGACACAATTCAAATCGCACGCATTATTCGAACATATCTCACCCCACACACACAGCATCGATCTTTCAAAATTTGATTCCGTCACCCACAACAAGACGGACAGCGCTACCAGCGGCAGCCTCTGAAGAAGCCTTTTAAAGGAAAAAACCTGTTCATGCTGTAAGGTAAAACTTTATACTTTTACTTATAAAAAACCTAGTGTTCCGAGTCGTTAATGTAATAGTGATATTTAGTTAAGTAACGGACACGTCATGGACAACGAAATCCAAGAACTTACTTAAACTCGATTAATTACAGCAATTTAGAAGCCGTTTTAAAACATAACTATTAGTGTATTTCATTTACACACACACACACACACACACACACACACACACACAATTTATTTCAGTATTCTCTTTCTAAAAATTACACACTGAGATGCACCACTTCCAATTGTGACATTTGAGTTAATGTGCTACTTCTTATGTGGGCATGTTTCTAAGAAATAGAAATAAAATATATTAATAATTAAAATGTGTTTAATAAAATTATAATTATACTCATATTACATCATAATTGTTCTTGTTTTATAATTCTTAATAATAAATTATTTTTTTTTATTTTTCACAAGAATAAAAATATATAATATTAAAAATATATAATATTAATAATAAAAATATATAATTTTACACTGTTTTGAAATTGTATAAAAACATTATATAAATATCAAATGAAAATCAAAATGTTATCAAAAGAATTTGGTATCAGTGTGGGTAGTGTAGTATTCACACTATCATGCATAACAGCAGAGCAAAAGGACCAGCTTTTGGAATCATCACAAAGTTTCATTGAATGGGCTGATGGTATCCTGAATCTCTTACAGAACATTGTCACCAGTGAAGAATCATGGTGTTTCCAGAATGACCCATTCACTAAACGTCAAACAGCTCAATGGTATGGCCCAAGCGATGGCAGACTGATTAAAGAGAAGGCCACAAAATCAAAAATTAAACAATGCTGACTGCATTATTTGATTCAAGGGGACATCCACCTCGAATTCATGCCCCCTGATCAGACTATAACTGGATCATTCTATGCAAGGTACCTGATCACCTTTTGTAAAGGATTTGCAGGGTTAGGCCAGAAGTGTGGCGATCAAGAGAATGGTTTCTTGTCATACTCAAAGCTCCAGCACACTCGTCACTGATTGTCTCAAAATTTCTTGCTAGAATATTGGTCACAGAGATTAACCATCCACCCTACTCACCAAATTTAGCCCTGGCTGATTTCTGTTTGTTCTCTAAGTTGAAGGTAGCCCTGAAAGTGCAATGTTTTGTTATTGTAGAGTCAATTTGGAAGAATGTGACAGTTGTTTTAAACAAATTTCAAAGAAGGACTGTACGCATATTGCAACTAAACGTGTGTAGTCATGTGTTTACAAATATATTTTTATGTGTTGGTGTAGTAATAAAATTGTTTATTAAAAAAAAATTATTAATTAATTTTTTTGTATAATTAATTAAAAACAATTAATTAATTAAGTTTCGTGGTGTTCCAAAACTGATCTGATGAAGCCTTCTATAGGTGAAAGCCGGTTTAGGCTGTAAGGTAAAACTTTACGTTTTTACTTATAAAAAACTTAGTGTTCCGAGTCGTCAATATTATAGTGATATTTAATTAGTATATGTTTCATACTATTAACATATAACAAATAATTCCAATTAATAGTTGTCTTTAACAAATCAGACATTTTTTATACTCAAAGATTAATAATGACACATAACAAATATCATATATAAAGAATGTTGTTCCATTCTAACATCTTAATTAGTTATTAACAATAATACCTATAATAAATATTTTATAATTAAAGAATGTTAGTGGTTCTGACCTTTTTAAATTTGCTTATTCCTAATACATTTTTAAATATCTTATTTTACATAAACAAAACCTTATTTACTATAATCTTATTCTCTATATTCCTTATATTAAGTTTTATCAACAGTTTTTATCTGTTTTTAATTGGGTTTTGGGTAATTGTACCCTGTCACTTCACTTTTTATTCTGTGCCTGCTCTTGTTTTATAAATCATTCTAATGAATGTCATTTAAACAGATTGGCAGTTCTTTACTAAAACACATGTATTATATTATTTCTGAACAAAGATTAAGTCACTTCAAAGTTGTATCATTTCATTATTTATTTAGTTTGTGAATACCAATAATGAAACATAAGGTTCATTTTTTTATAATACTAAAACTTGCACTGGTTCTCTTTACATTCCTTGATTCTATTTCTAAATGGTTATATAGTCTTACTAAAATCAAGAAATCTATTTGTAGATTATAATGAAGATTTGTTCTTTGATATTATATTATTATTTCACCTTGGTCCACTTTCAACTCTTACTCTATACACTTTTTTGGCTTATATCTATTGTACATGTGGGTTTTTGCATTGATACTTTGTTATTATTATTATTTTTATTTATTTTGGGGTATAGTTTTTTTTTTTTTTTACAAGAGCATTCCTTCTTCTTGTGGATGCTGTCTTCTTCTTGTTTCTTCATTGATGTCTTCTTTTCTTCTGGTTTCTTATAATTGTATTTTCTTCATCTTCTTGTGGATGTCATCGGGTTTTTGGTTTTCTTCTTCACCTACTCTTCTTGTTTCATACACATGCATCACCTTTTATGGTGGATCTTGCCTTGTTCTGGGTTTCTTCCTTATCTACTCTTCTGGTCTCATACAACAGATTTTCTTCTCTTGTTGTGGGTTTAGTTATGTTCTAGGTTTCTTCCTTGCCTACTCCTAACCTTCCTGGGTATTATATTTTTTCACCTTTTTAGTTATTAATTGGTTTTGATGATTCATCACTTGTAACATTTATTTTATATGAACTTATATCTTAAATCAATGTTTGTACTGCACGGTGGTTCTGAATTAATTCTTTATTATATTGCTTTCTTCGGATTTAAATATGTTATTACTTTATTTTAATGATCAATTCACCATTCATTTTTATGGGCTTATCTGTCATGCTACAGATTGCTCTCCTCCAGAAGTAATTATTTCAGACTTGATGATGGATGAAATAATTGCTTATGACAATTTTATTGTTTTTTATACTTCATTTTCCTTTCCATTTCTATATCGACTTTTTTATATTTGAGCTTAATACATTTTATATATAGTCACTTATCTGACTTTTGATCCTTCTTGGATAGTTAGTGTCTTCTGAGATATATTATTATTATTATTATATATTTACTTTTCTTATAAACTTCGTGTTTTATCCTTGGGATATTAATTCCCTAACGTTCCCTATCATGTGGGCTGGGGCAGTTCAGAGGGGCACTGTAGGCTTCACAACTCTGCTGGCCATACACCACTTCTACAATTTGAATCCAGAGGCAAATTCATCTCTGCTCAAAAAACATAATGCTGCTGGAATTATCTACAGTCAGTCATCGAATAAATTAAATAAAGTAGTCTCATTGTCGACTAATAAAAATATCTTTGGATTCTTCACTTCGTAGTTTCTCAGATTATCTCACATTTTCTATCTTAATAATTCTTCTTAATACTTATTATTCTCATTATATATATTTTTCTAAACTCTTAGCTCGTCTGATATATTTATTTTAATTATGGCTGGAAACTTTTGTTAATATTTTCTTGTTACTAGTTATAGTGTAACTTTTTTTCCTTCTACATCTGAATTCTCATTATACTTCCTTCTGGTTAATTACATTGTTAGCATAGTTTTTATATATAGTATTTTCTCTTTGGTTCTTATTCATTATTTGAATGGTCTTATTTTATTATAGTTAATTGTTTCAAAAGTTTCTTTGTAATTGATATTCAGGTTGTTATTGTGATCATTTTATTTAAACATTTTGTTCTTTCCTTTCTCTTAGAAAGTTATTAATCCGCCTTCGCATTCATTAAAATTAATTTATTTATATTATATTTCATGTGGTACTTCTTCTCTTTGCGTTTCATATAGGTCTTATTATTATTATTTGTTCAAAACCATCTTCTCCATATGTTTGGTATGAGTTGTTCTTCTTTGCTTCTTCAGAACTGAGTAATATCATAATCATTTTTCTTGATTAACTGTTTCCATTATTTTGTCATAAGTAGTTAGTCATAGGTTGTTCTCATTATATGATTGTTTTTCTTTTTCAGATTCTTTATAATTTTATTATAATAACAGATTCTCCTCTTTGTTTCCAAATTATTGCCTTCTCTTGTATATCACACTCTTTTTTGTTTTTCTTCTCTACTCCTTCAAATGCTAGATATTCACATTTATTCTGGATTATATTAAATTTTTTTTTCCTGAATTAATCTTATTATTTTCTTCTAAATTTAATTATAAATGGAACATATTTATTTTTAGAACTTTGTTAGTTTTATGCAAAATTCAAATTCTTCTTTTTATTTATTTCCAAAACATTATTCATAAATCATTGGTAATAAGTTGATCTTATTTTGTTTTAAATTTTGACATTTTATCAAATTCAAATTCTTTTTAATTCATTTATTTCCAAATTTTTTCTTGCTAAATTGTTTGTAGTAAGTTGGTCTTATTATATTTTAGAATTTTTATGTTTATAAATTCAAAATTCTTTCTTTTAATTATATCTCAAATTGTTTCTTTCAAAATTGTTTGGTAATAAGTTGATCTTACCTATATTTTTGAATTTTGAGGTTTTATCATAAACTCATTCTTTATTTCCAAATTTTTGCTTTCAAAAATTAGCGTGTAAGCTGGTCTTACTTCATTTTAGAATTTAGACAAAATCCAAATTCTTCTTTTTTAATTATTCCAAATGGTTTCTTTCATAAATTGGTTGTAGTAAGTTGGCCTTACTATTATTTTTGAATTTTTATTATATTATAATTCTAAATTCTTCCTTTTTAATTACCATAAAGTTTTTTCTCAAAATTAGTTGTAGTAAGTTGATCTTAGTATTATTTTTGAATTTTTATTATTTTTATAAGTTCAAAATTCTTTTTTTTAATTATATCTCAAATTGTTTCTTTCAAAATTGTTTGGTAGTAAGTTGTTCTTACTTATTTTTAGAATTTTTTATATTTATATTGTAGCGCGACAGAAAATCCACTACTTATTAAGTCATATAAAATCATAAAAATTAATTACACCACATATGTTAAAATAATATTGAATGAGATTTAATGAAATCAAAGGAATGAACCACAATAAAATAAAAATCCTCATTACATTATATAAAACCACTGTTTAAATATCAAAGAAATTATTAAAAGCAACTCATATTATAAGATCAGGAATTTACCCAGGAAGTTAGGAGCAGTAAACAAATTAAATAACACCATATCAAGAAGAAAGAGAATCAGTTTAAGAGTGGTGAACACCAAAATACCCCAAAGACAAGAAGAAGGAAGAATAAATTTTGTGATCAGGAAGAAAACAATACCCTAAAACCTTTAGAGAAGAGCAAGGTCCGTGTCAGTAAATAAATTAGATGCTCCAAACTAAACATCAGTCGAGATAACACGAAGTACCTTGGTTTACCCAGGAGTGAAGAATGAAGACAAGAAGACCAGAAGAATGAAGACTAGAAGAAGGACAAGAATGAAGACAAGAAAGAAGATAAGAAGAAGGACAAGAAAGAAGATAAGAAGAAAGACAAGAAAGAAGACAGGAGGAGAGGAAGAAATAGTATGAAAGAAACACCGTTGTAAAACCTATTATTATTATTAACTACCATCAACCCCAAACCCACAAAAACGATTAAAAAGAAAGTATAACATACCAAAATCCTATAAAAATGTAATTATTTAGAAACCTAAAGTGTTGTATAGTATTATAAGAAGTGAACCTACTAAAGCTATTGTGTGATAAAGAAAATAGACAAGTCTTAACAGTCCATGATTACTAAAGGTCTGGTCTGAGATAGTGAGACTCAAAATATCAGAACCACCAGTGAAAGTGAATTTGTGTAAGTGTTTATTGGAAATGCAATAAACTTAAAGTTAGTGATACTATGACTTATCAATATGCTATATAACAACTTTAATATCCAATAATAAACAGAATCATAAAATAGTAAAATGGAAGATTTCCAGTATTTTATTATTTTAATGTAACTCTTTATTTACAAGACATTTGTAAAAAAAGCTAATAACTAGAGTATGGGTGGTCATGTTTACTGATGAAGGGGATCATAAATAATAATGGTTTAGACCAGAAAGGACTGGCATTAATTTAGTATTCATAGGTTTAAAATGTTTAAATAGGCTGTTTGTTCACAGCCATAAAATCAATGTATTTGTAAGAACTATTAGGAAATAAGATTTATATGTGTTAAAAATAAGTTGTGTTTGCTAAATAACAGCATACATACGATTAATAATGTTTCAGTAGGTATGCTGTGATAATTCAAAAGGAGTTAAATGTATATGTTCAAACCATGTCAGCAATATGTTCAATTGTACAGATTGCTAAATAATGTTCATAATTATTTTTTTTATAACAGTAGTGTTAATTAAATACTACACCTCACAATTAGTTATAAACCATTTCATTTTCATGTAATAATAACTATGTAAAGTCAGAGGAGTGGTAGGATTAAATTTATTTGAGAAAGGCAGAAATGTAAAATTCTAAACTCTAGGCCATTTGGTGAAGTCACAGAAACCATATAAACCAGTATAATTCACTTATAAATCCTGTAAACTAGCAAGATTTAGATAAGGTAAATCAGTTAACCACTACTGGGAATGATCCTATGAGTTAAAATGATAATAAGGAAATAGACCTTAAAATATTGTAAATTTTCAAAATATAGAAGTTAATTAATTTTAAAGAGCAATGTCAAATTCAGAGATTAACACAAAAAACCAGTTCAAAGGTTCAATTTATATGTATTTAAGGAAAGGAAGAGAAATATGACTAATTAAAATTTATTATAATAGTATTAATAACAATTAAAATGGAAGAAAAATTGTATAAAGGCGGAAATCAATGTTTGAGCCTAGATTTCCAAAAAGGAAAGAAATTTGGTGATTTCCACAAAATGTCTACAGATATGGACTATAATATATCAATTTAAAAGGAATGAGATGATTAAACCAATGATAAGGTTCATAATTCATGAAAGTGATGAATAAAATAAATAAATTCCATATATAATGTAATTTTGTATCATGTGTATGGGTAATTGAAATATGTTAACAATACTTTTTCAAAGATTAACTGGGCCAGATTTTGAACAAGTTAAAATAGTCTTTTGTTGAATATCAAGCTGAATAGTTGTGTGACAAAACGTTCCTTAAAACCGAGTAGAAAATGGTACTACGGTTAGCCATTGATATAAGTGAATCGAGAGTTAGATGAATTAAACACTTTTTTAACTAAATCTACCAAAACTTTAACGACAATAGTGAAAACTAACACCTAACTTCATTATACGAGTGATCCAGAACAGTAAAACAATATATTTGATATAATTCACGCTACAAATCATAACCACTTTTTGAGCAAATTAACCCACAGAAGTGAACACATACTAAATAACATAATTAACACAAGTATACACGGAACACTTCTTCAGAACACACCAAACAACCTAATAGACAGATTACACCAGTGCGGGGACATTTTAAACATTCATGAAGGTAATTTTGCTGGGAGTTTTTAACACGACGACTTTCTCAGTAACTTCGCCAGATCTAGTAGCGGCCATCTTTGAATTTACAAGCCCTGCCTTCCTCATCAAGTGACGTCAGTCTACATATGGTTCGACTTCAACTTTCTTAAACATTATATATCAGAATTATTTAAATACTGTTAAATAATAATTATTGAATTTACTTTAATTGTTAATGTTATACTTTCTCGTTACCCTTCTCTGACTATTAATATAATCGCTCAAAGAACCTGTCCTTTTTATAATACTTATAATAATTTTTCTACTGTATGCACGAATCGATAATTCCCTGAGACGGAGTCGATAATTGTTCTCAATCGATAAAAAATCGATTATTTATTAAATTGTTTAATAAATCCATTTATTTCAATTGTATTTATCTGTTATTATTTCACAGGCTAATTTAAGGTTATTTATTAAGGCAAAGAGACTTCAAGAAGAAGAAAATATTTTTTTTTTCAGTGAGATATTGGACCAGCAAGGAAAATCATCAATCGATTGCTGACCGGAGTTAATCTGGTTAACTCCAGACTTGGTTCAGATCTTCCAGAAGTGCTCAATAGTTAATAAATACCTTCCTGATTCTTAAAATTTTTACAGAACATTTAAAACAGCATTATTTCTTAATTACAAACAACTATTAAAACATAAATTTATTTTTTTATTTTTTTTTGAAATAAAATTTTCTCTATTATTATTATTTTTTTTTTTGTAAAGACCGGCATACAGGGTCTTATTACAATATAATTCTAAGTTCTTACTTTTTAATTACCATAAAGTTTTTTCACAAAATTAGTTGTAGTAAGTTGGTCTTATTTTTATTTTAGGATTTATACAATGTTCAAATTCATTCTTCATAATACTTTTTTATGGAGGTTTGGTTGTACACTCCTTTAACTCTTCCGGAAACTATTTCTCTCAGTTCGTACATATTATTATGATTATTTTTGACAACAACATATGGTTATATATTGTAGTATATACTGGACCATGTTATTTATACTTTTTTGTAAGTTGATCTTCTCTTTTTCTTTCTTTATTATTTTATTTTCTTTTATACCCAGGAGGATGGATGATTTTCTTTATGTCGTTCAGTTGCTAATATTTTCATTTGTAAGGTTCTGTTTCTCAAATAATCTTCCTTCATAAAACCCAGTTCTGTTTCTTTGTTCATTATTCATATTTATTTCTTTTCAATGGTATTTATATCTCGTCTCCTTCACCATTGTTTTTCGCCGTAGTCGGTTATCATGACATCCGTCCCTTTTCTTGATGGCGTGTGGTATTTGAGTTAACCATCTCGGTTGCCCTTATTGTCCGGACGACCATTGTCTTCATAATTATCCCAGTACTTGTGACATCTCTGGTTTCCGCCTGATACTTCGTTTTCCCTGCTGTTATTCTGTCGCTTGTTTCAATTTTTCTTGCTGTGATTTCTTCATTTGCTGCAAAGCTTATTTCAAGTTTTCTTTGCATAATTGTACCATATGGTTCCTTAACACAGGGTGTTACTGGTCCATCAATGAATAATGATCTCATTGATATTTTACCATATATTGCTACCCTTGTTGTTTCCCATTTACCTCTGTTCCTTTCCAAGTGGTAAGCTACTGTTTTGTGGTAAACCATTTCTGAAATTACTTCGATTCTCCTCCTATAATTCCTAGAATTCATGATGTCTTTGTCATTGGTAATTGGGATATTATTGCCATCAATTAACCCATGGTTCGTCATCTCCATTTCTTCTTTTGTTTTTATTAAATTTCTTGGATATATTCTTCTCATTTTCTTTGATTTCCCTTCCATATGTTTAATATCCTCTTGGTTCCTATTAGGTTTCATTTCAGCTAATAATGCTACTTGTTCCCTTGTTTTTTTGTTTGGTATTTCTTCTGTTTCTGGTTTGTTCTTTTTATTTCCTTGGTCCTCTCCTTTCTTAATTCTTCTCTTTTTAATCTGTCTTCTCTCATTTCCTTATCCCATTCCCTCATCATTTCCAACATCTTCTTCATCATCTCCATTTCTTCTTGTGTAAGTTCTGCCATTTTGCTTATCGTTGTCCCCTTTTCCTGACCTTATAGCTGCTGCCAAGCTCCAATTAGGGATTGGGCAGATTGTAGTGGCCTTTCAATCGCTAATTAAAGCCCCTCAGTTGTGCGCCAATTTGTAACTAAACGTGTGTAGTCGTGTGTTTACAAATATATTTTTATGTGTTGGTGTAGTAATAAAATTGTTTATTAGAAAAAAATTTTTTAATTAATTTTTTTGTATAATTAATTAAAAACAATTAATTAATTAAGTTTCGTGGTGTTCCGAAATGTTTATCACTTATTTTAATTGTTTTATAGACTTTTGTGTATTTGTTAAAACCTGTAGCCACTTATAGAATTGTCTCCAATGACAATCGATACTTGTTTATTTTCTGTTTGGAGGTTATCTTCCTTCTGGTGGTGAGATTCTTGTAGTAAGTTCTATTTAAATTAAAGTATTGTGTTAGTTGTCTATATTAGAAATGAAAAACTGTTTAAATATGAAATATATTAATAATTTTATTAACAATTAGGTATTTTGACTCTTGTCGATATGTAAATCGATTCTCAGGGTATCGTTTGAATTATTACAAATTTTTTATATAAAGGTTCTTTGAACAGCTATGTTAGGGAAAGTCAGAGAAATAGGGCAAAGATTGAAAAGTATAACATTACAAGGTAAATTCTTAAAATTAACAGTACATATATTAGATTTAAAGTATAGAAATAAGTAAATAGGTTGCAAACCGTCCAGCGGGCAGTAGAAGGCTGTGTTAAGTTGAGTGTTGGTTAATCAGCAATGGCCGCCGTTACGATTGAAACTCGTCACCTCGCAGTTTTGGTGTTCAAATAAAGATGTTTTCCTTATGAATTTACGTCCTGGTGTCTGCAAATCTTTCTTCTTGTGTTGGTGGAGTGTCACTGGCTTGAAAATGCTCCTGATCTCAATAATCTTAATCCAGATGATATTGTAAGAATACAAGAAATTAGTAAATATTTCGATGAATTTATATCTACTTGGCATCCAGATCCTTCTCAAACTTATGATATGCATCCATCAAAAATGCATTTTACTGACGTACCTGATCAAGATGTTGATTACAATCATTTAATACGTGCAGTACAAATGCATAAATGTTCTAAAGCTTATTGTCAAAGAAAGAAAAAAAATTCTTCTGAAACTACTTGTCGTTTTAAGTTTCCAAAAGAATGTGTCACCGAAAGTAAGATTCAATTTATTCATGGTGAATCAGAATATATTTCAAAAAGAAATAATTCATATTTAAATAGCAATAGTCCACAAATTTTGAAAATTTGGCGAGCAAATATTGATTCACAAGCCATCGTTTCTATTCATGCTGTTCGTAAGTATATTGCTAAGTATGCTAGCAAAGCTGAACCAAGATCGGAAGGTATGAAACATTTCATTAGACAAACAGTGCAAGCGTCACATAGTAATGTTAATGTTCAACAAATAGTTCAAAAGATTTTGATAAAAATGTGTGCTGAACGTGATTATTCTGCTCAAGAAATTTTTGGATTTTAATGAGTTGGCCTTTGTTTCGATCATCTCGTCAATTTGTTTTAATTAATTTATCACATAATGTATGGGAACAACTTGATATGAATAGAGAGGATGGAAGCATTTCTATTTCAAATTCTTTGGAGAAATATCAACAGCGATCAGCGGAATTTGAATATATGTCTTTAACAGATTTTTTTACAAAAATTTATAAAAGAGGTGCAAATTATAGTACTAAAAAGTACCTTTTATTCTTAGAGTCGTGCAAAAAATTAAATATGATCCTGGTGTTGAAAACAATGAAAATTTTTACAAGCAACAAGTTTTATTACATATTCCCTGGCGACAACTGAATGATCTAAATCCACATAATAGTACTTGGAAGATTATATATGAGCAGCATTTTGGCAATGACAATATTCTGAATTATGATTTGGATTATATGCTACAAAATTTGGAAGACGAAGAAGATTTTGAAGAAACAGACCAATTAGAAGTAGATCAACCATATGATTGGATGGACATAGCTGCTGGACCAAATACTATTCAGGAAGAAGTAGATATAGGTAGAAGAGAAATTGATATCAGATATAATTGGCCTTCTATTTTGAATCAACAAGTGTTGAATACATTAGAAAATTTCATTGAAAAAGAAAAAGTAATAGAAATTCAAAGAAATGACATTGTTAATGTTCAATATAATCTGCCAAATATTGTTTTCTCTGATGAACAACAAGAACTGACATATATATTTGAAAAACAACTTAGTTATCTACAAGGTAACGAAGAAGAACTTCGATTAAAATAATTGTTATTCAATGAAAAGCCGGTTCTGGAAAAAGTACTTTAATTAATTATTTCACTTGTCGATTGAATCAAATGTTGGGATCATCTTTTTATCAATTGCTTACACCAACTGGTGCTGCTGCTGTTAATATTAATGGATCAACAATACACTCCAAACTTTTATTAGGAGTACATAAAGTATTTAGAGAACTCAGTTCACACTCACTTGCTCAATTTCAACAGGAAATTCATGGTTGTAAATTTCTGTTTATAGATGAAATGAGTATGATTGGATGTAGTCTTTTGAGGAAAATTGATTTAAGAGTACGCAGAGCTATTCCATCAAGACAAGATGAACCGTTTGGTGGATTATTTGTATATTTTTTTGGGGATATTAATCAGTTACCTCCTGTTAATGACAGACCACTTTACAGTGATAAAATTGAAGGAAGTGAATTCCTTTTAGAAGGAAAATTATTATTTACATCAAGAATTCAAAAGTATTTTTTTTTATTGTCATCATTTCAACAAAATGAATCTCAACAAATATTTCGAGATATACTTGATCGTGTTAGTAATGGTGAATGTACAGTTCAAGACTATGAAATATTAATGTAAAATGCATATTAGTTCTTGGTATCCAAGTCACGTATGAATAGTAAATTATATATAAATAAATCACCTTATATCCGTCGTGTGACTTCGTTACGTCGATTAAAATTACGCGTTTCGGAACATCTGCTCCATCATCAGATTAAATCGCTCTAGTGAGGTCGTTAACAGTTAAAATCACATGTTACACATAATTGTCCACTATGTAATTCACTCGCTTTCTAAATGATGTGCACCACGACGAAGCCGATCGGGCACTGAATTATTATCTGAGTGATTATGCCTAAGCAGGTTCAATGCTGTATCGTATAGCGGGTTGGGTTTAAAATTTAAGTGGTCATTCAATATCAAGTCTCGGCTGTTTATGTTATTATATGCTTTGTATATTTCGAACTCTTCTATTGCGTCCATGTAACGGCCTTTGTTGCACACATGTAGGGGTATTAAATTAGATTTAAAATCAGTATAATTATGATTGTGTAAGATTAAGTGGCGGGCAAAGTTGGACTTGATATTATTTAACAAAGTGAGATTATTTAGGTGACGTTTTGGTGTGTGCTCTTTAAATCGTTTGAGGAAACCTCTCCCCGTTTGACCAATGTAAAAACTGTTGCAGTCGTTGCATGATAATTTATATATGCCGGATTTCTTTTCTAAAGGTATGGGTTTACTATGACGTAATATTTTTGATAGACTATTGTTTGTTTTGAAGGTAGCGGTAATATTCAATTTATTAAACGTGGAGGTTAGAATCTTTGACATTATATTTGTGTATGCGGTAGAAATAAATGTTATTTTTGTATCCTTATCTACTGGGGGCTTGGATTTTCGAATTTTATGTTTCTTGATGAGATTATCAATTAACATGTTTTTGTAACCATTAGCTAAAGCTATATGTTTAATGGTATTCAACTCCTCACGGTAATCATCATCACTGAGAGGCACTGCCAACAATCTGTGGATAAAGTAATTATAAGCTGCCAACCTTTGCGAAAATGGATGATAAGAGTCAGCATGTATTGTCACATCAGTGATAGTTGGTTTTCTATAAATATTAAATTTCAATTTATTTATGTGTTTAATGACAGACAAATCTAAAAAATTCAATTTATTATCCACTTCAGTTTCCAACGTGAATTGAATGTTTTTATTAATACTATTCATATAATGTTTTAGGTTTTCGATCTGTCGTACAGTACCATTGAAAATTAGAAAGGTATCGTCTACATAACGTGCATAAAATATTATATCATTTTTGTATTTGTTATGTGAGAGCAAATGAGAGTTTTCATAAAAATTCAAGTAAACGTCAGCAAATAGACCAGAGAGAGGTGAACCCATGGCCAATCCATCATCCTGAATGAAAAATTGATTATTGAAAGCAAAGTAATTTTGTTCTAAAATAGTTTCAAGTAAACCAATTAACTCGTTTATCGTGTGTATATTTAATTTATTATTCTCTAATAAATTTTCTTTTAAGATATTTAGTGTTTCCTTTACTGGTATGTTGGTATACAAATTTACTATATCAAACGATGCTAACTTATAATTTGGTAGTAGATGAACATTTTTTCATTTATTAATAAAATCCGTGTTGTTATGACACTATGATTGTTCTTTAAATTTATGTTTTCTTTGATTACTTTGACGAGTTTCGTACCGGTAGCTGTTTTGTATGCAGGCGCTGTGGTAAAATTAACGAGTGGTCTGACCGGTATGTCGTGTTTATGAATTTTGGGTAGGCCAGTGAGTTCGGGAGCTTTAGCATTAATAGGCTTTAGAAAGTGACGTGTGCATTCGCTAAACAAATTTACGCAATTATTGATTTTGTTATTCAATGTCTTGACATACATATCAGTAGGATCAGATTTCAAGGTTCTAATATTGTTGTTTGAAATAAAGTCGTTTATTTTCGTTTTATACACATCAAAGTCCATTACAACAAGAGTATTCCCCTTATCTGCCTTAGTAATTAGAGCATTATTATAAACTAATTTAGCTTTGATTTGTTTCAATAACTTAAACTCGTTGGAAAATCTTATATGTTTCTGTAAACCATGAGGTGAATGGTTGTTAAAATTATGGTGTTTTATGGTATTATTAAACTTATATTTATTAAAATGCGTGCTTCGGTTTGTAGTTTTGGATCGGTAATTGTTTTTACTGCAGTTTCTGCATTGATAATTTCTTGTACGAATTGGTGTTTATTATTAAGAGGCAAGTTATACTTGATGCCTTTATTAAGGATGTTCATTTCGTCTTCATTAAAAGCTATCGTAGTTAAATTAGACACACGAGGATAAAATGTGTGTTTACAAGTGTGTCGGTTTCTTGGCGATGTTTACTCTTCAAATTATGAATTTTACGCGTCTGTTTAAAGTATGTATTGTGAGTAACGTCAGAGACGTATTTATGTACTGATTCCATAACATTATTTACGATGGCCGGATGAATATCGTTAAAAATATGTAAATGCAATTTATAAATTCGTGTATTGAGTGTAGATTTCTTAATATACAAAGATTTGATTTCCTCCTTGATCCGAAAAATCTCAGCATGTTTTTTGGTTGCTTTAGCAGCCCTAGAGAGGGCCTTCATATTTATAACTGCATATTTTGGTATTAGATGATTTTTTAAACAGATATTATTAAATTTAATGTGTAAGTTAGTTTTTAGTAACTGGATTTTAATATTTTGGTATTTATATACCATGCTTGCTTGACTAGCCTCCAATTTAAAATGCATATTAGTTCTTGGTATCCAAGTCACGTATGAATAGTAAATTATAGATAAATAAATCACCTTATATCCGTCGTGTGACTTCGTTACGTCGACTAAAATTACGCGTTTCGGAACATCTGATCCATCATCAGATTAAATCGCTCTATTGAGGTCGTTAAAAGTTAAAATCACATGTTACACATAATTGTCCACTATGTGATTCACTCGCTTTCTAAATGGTGCGCACCACGACGAAGCCGATCGGACACTGAATTATTATCTAAGTGATTACGCCTAAGCAGGTTCAATGCTGTATCGTATAGCGGGTTGGATTTAAAATTTAAGTGGCCATTCAATATCAAGTCTTGGCTGTTTATGTTATTATATGCTTTGTATATTTCGAACTCTTCTATTGTGTCCATGTAACGGCCTTTGTTGCACACATGTAGGGGTATTAAATTAGATTTAAAATCAGTATAATTATGATTGTGTAAGATTAAGTGGCGGGCAAAGTTGGACTTGATATTATTTAACAAAATCAGATTATTTAGGTGACATTTTGGTGTGTGCTCTTTAAATCGTTTGAGGAAACCTCTCCCTGTTTGACCAAAGTAAAATATCGGTATGGAGAACCATACATGACTTCCATATTCTAAGATTTATATTTAAAATCATTTTCAGCCAAACAGCCAGGGAAGGAATTTTAACAAAAAAATACTTCTTTGTCACGTATAAATACTTATACTTATATAAAAATACTTCTTTAATAACGTAGTACACATATAAAAAAAAATTATCCCCTCCCCCTTCAACTATAATTTTGATTTATAGAAAATTACCCCCAGCCCGTTCAACTAACCTCTTCATTTATAGATATTTCATCTACGTTTCTACAGTGGATTATTAAGATCTTATCAGGATACTTTATCAAAATTAAGTACTTTACTCATGTTACAACAAAAAATGTTTCAGGTAAACTGCCCTTTCCCCGTAACCGATCTTCACCAAAATCAACAGACATTGAGTTCTCCATAGCTCAGGCACATATGTAAAAAATTATTTGATTCTGTTTGAATTTACGGCAGTTATGGTTCGTCATATAAAAAATTACCCATGTTAAAACATAAAACATGAGATTTATAAAACATATCTAAGATTTATATTTAAAATCATTTTTGAAATAAAATATTTTCATAGAACCTACTAACGCTGGGGAAATCTGAGGAGCCAATCAGAGTTGGGCCTACCTGTCACTCTGCTGAATTTAGTGGAAAGCCCTGTCACTGTCGTCAAAGTATCAGCCTTGACAGGGTCCTCTTTTTCTGCAAAATGGGAGAGGCTTGAGATGGAGTGAGTGACATGGTCCCCACCTCAATGAAGAACCCATTGTTTTATAAAAATATATTTAAATTTTGAAAACTGAAAATTTTTTCTTGTTGTAAATATTTATATTTTATAATCAAAATGACTTTATTTTTGTTACCTGGCAACAAAATTATTTTATTTTCAACAATTACCATTGTTTCAAAAAGTTTAAATAATTTTTCAAGTACTTTACTCTTGTTAAAACGTAAAAGGTTGCAGGTAAACTACCCCTTCCCCTTAACCGATCTTCACCAAAATCTAAAGGCCTTGAGTCCTCTACAATTCACTGATGTATGCAAAAAATTATTTGATTCTGTTTGAATTTGCGGCTGTTATCGTTTGCCATAGAAAATACGCTTGATAAAAAACATTGCAGGTAAACTACCCCTTCCCCTTAACCGATCTTCACCAAAAACAATAGGTCTTGAGTACTCTACAAATCAGGGCTGTATGCAGAAAATTATTTGATTCTGTTTGAATTTGCGGCTGTTATCGTTTGCCATAGAAAAAACCCTTGTTAAAAAAACGTTGTAGGTAAATACCCCTTTCCCTTAACCGATCTTCACCAAAAACAATAGGTCTTGAGAACTCTACAATTTAGGGCTGTATGCAAATAATCTTTTGATTCTGTTTGAATTTGCGGCTGTTATCGTTTGCCATAGGAAATACCCTTGTTAAACATAAAACGTTACAGGTAAACTACCCCTTTTTCCCTTAACCGATCTTCACCAAACACAATAGGTCTTGAGAACTCTACAATTCAGGGCTGTATGCGAAACATTATTTGATTCTGTTTGAATTTGCGGCTGTTATCGTTTGCCAAAAAAAAATTTCCCTTGATAAAAAAAAACCGTTGCAGGTAAACTACCCCTTTCCCTCAACCGATCTTCACCAAAAACAATAGGTCGTGAGTACTCTACAAATCAGGGCTGTATGCAAAAAATTATTTGATTCTGTTTGAATTTGCGGCAGTTATCGTTTGCCATAGAAAAAAAATCTACAGACAGACACACAGACAGACACACACACAGACACTTTTCGGAAAACGACTTTTTTTCATGTTTTGAGTGTAGTAGAATCAGAATCTGCAATAATCTCGAACACGATTTTTTTTGCCATCACCATACTTCCATTCCTTAAGGAATATGGAAGTAAAACTGTTGCAGCACTGGTTGACATGTCTGAAACTGGTTTCAAGTAGGTGTGAGTGAACACAAGTCGACTAGCACATCATAAAAAACATATATTATTGAATGAGTGAAGCGAGTTCATAGTTTTAACTCATCTGTTCAGATGTGTCTGTCTATATGGGATATGTCTCATTGTTTGATTGCATCAGTAAATTTTCGTAAAACCTGGCATGGCTGTCCATTTTACTTCCATGTTCCTTAAGGAAATGGAAGTATGGTGATGGCAAAAAAAATCGTGTTCGAGATTATTGCAGAATATGATTGTACTACACTCAAAACATGAAAAAAAGTCATTTTTCGAAAAGTGTCTGTGTGTGTGTATGTGTGTGTGTCTGTCTGTAGGTTTTTTTTCTATGGCAAACGATAACTGCCGCAAATTCAAACAGAATCAAATAATTTTTTGCATACAGCCCTGATTTGTAGAGTACTCGCGACCTATTGTTTTTGGTGAAGATCGGTTGAGGAAAAGGGGTAGTTTACCTGCAACGGTTTTTTTTTATCAAGGGAAATATTTTTTTTTTTGGCAAACGATAACAGCCGCAAATTCAAACAGAATCAAATAATGTTTCGCATACAGCCCTGAATTATAGAGTTCTCAAAACCTATTGTTTTTGGTGAAGATCGGTTAAGGGAAAGGGGTAGTTTACCTGTAACGTTTTATGTTTTAACCAGGGTATTTCCTATGGCAAATGATAACAGCCGCAAATTCAAACAGAACCAAAAGATTATTTGCATACAGCCCTAAATTGTAGAGTTCTCAAGACCTATTGTTTTTGGTGAAGATCGGTTAAGGGAAAGGGGTAGTTTACCGACAACGTTTTTTTAACAAGGGTATTTTATATGGCAAACGATAACAGCCGCAAGTTCAAACAGAATCAAATAATGTTTTGCATACAGCCCTGATTTGTAGAGTACTCAAGACCTATTGTTTTTGGTTAAGATCGGTTAAGGGGAAGGGGTAGTTTACTAGCAACGTTTTTTTATCAAGCGTATTTTCTATGGCAAACGATAACAGCCGCAAATTCAAACAGAATCAAATAATTTTTTGCATACGTCCCTGAATTGTAGAGGTCTCAAGATCTACCGTTTATGGTAAAGATCGGTTAAGAGAAAGGGGTAGTTTACCTGCAACGGTTTTTTATCAAGGGTAATTTTTTCTATGGTAAACGATAACAGCCACAAATTCAAACAGAATCAAATGATGTTTTGCATACAGCCCTGTGTTGTAGAGTTCTCAATACCTATTGTTGTTGGTGAAGATCGGTTAAGGGAATGGGGTAGTTTACCAGCAACGTTTTATGTTTTATAAGGGTATTTTCTATAGCAAACGATAAGAGCCGCAAATTCAAACAGAATCATATAATATTTTGCATACAGCCCTGAAATGTACAGTTCTCAAGACCTGTTGGTTTTGGTGAAGATCGGTTAAGGGAAAGGGGTAGTTTACCTGCAACGTTTTATGTTTTAACAAGGGTATTTTTTCTATGACGAACGATAACTGCCGTAAATTAAAAGAGAATCAACTAATGTTTTGCATACAGCCCTGAATTGTAGAGTTCTCAAGACCTATTGTTTTTGGTGAAGATCGGTTAATGGAATAGGGTAGTTTAGCAGCAACGTTTTATGTTTTATCAAGGGTGTTTTCTATGGCAAACGATAACAGCCGCAAATTCAAACTAAATCAAATAATTGTTTGCATACAGGCCTGAATTGTAGAGTACCTAAGACCTGTCGTTTTTGGTGAAGATCGGTTAAGGGAAAGGGGTAGTTTACCTGCAACGGTTTTTTATCAAGGGTAATTTTTTTCTATAGTAAACGATAACAACCGCAAATTCAAACAGAATCAAATGATGTTTTGCATACAGCCCTGTATTGTAGAGTTCTCAATACGTATTGGTGTTGGTGAAGATCGGTTGAGGGAAAGGGGTAGTTTACCAGCAACATTTTATGTTTTAACAAGGGTAATTTTTTATATGACGAACGATAATTGCCGTAAATTCAAGCAGAATCAACTAGGTTTTTGCATACCTTTTTGAACTAAAGGGAACTCAAGGTCTGTTGATTTTGTTGAAGATCGGTAAAGGGAAGGGGTAGTTTATCAGCAACGTTTTATGTTTTAAAAACGGTAATTTTTTTATGACGAACGATAACTGCCGAAAATTCAATGAGAATCAAATAATTTTTTGCACCCCCTGAGTTGCAGAGAGCTCAAGGTCTATTGATTTTGGTGAAGATCGGTTAAGGGAAAGGGGTAGTTTACCGGCAACATTTTATGTTGTAACAAGAGAAATGTTTCCATGACGAACGATAACTGCCGCACATTCAAACAGAATCAAATATTTTTTTTTGCATGCTTCCCTGAATTGTAGAGGACGGAAGGTCTGTTGATTTTGGAGAAGATCGGTTAAGAGAAAGGGGTAGTTTACCTGAAACATTTTATGTTTTAACAAGAGTAAAGTACTTTATTTTTATAAATAAAGTATCCTGATAAGAAGCTCATAGTAATCCACTGTAGAAACGCAGATGAAATATCTATAAATGAAGAAGTTAGGAGAACGGGGTGGGGGTAATTTTCTATTATTAAAAATTATAGTTGAAGGTGTAGGGGAGAATTTTTTATATGTGTACTACGTTATCGGCAACAAAGAAGTAGTTTTTTTTGTTAAAATTGCTTCCCGGGCTCTTTAGCCGTAGTCCTATGTTTTCTGCAAAACCAGACTTTTCGGCAGTGCCATCGACTCCCATCATCGGTGAAAATCGAGTGCGAAAACGTGAGGTGGTGGTGGTATACGTTAGTGAGCACAGTACTGTGGTTAATGCTGAAGCAATAAGTAGAAAGACGTAGTTTCTATGGAAATATTTCATTTCGAATATGATTTTAAATATAAATCTTAGAACATGGAAGTCATGTATGGTTCTCCATACCGATATTTACTTCCATATTCCTTAAGGAATGAAAGTATGGTGATGGCAAAAAAAATCGTGTTCGAGATTATTGCAGATTCTGATTCTACTACACTCAAAACATGAAAAAAAGTCGTTTTCCGAAAAGTGTCTGTGTGTCTGTCTGTCTGTCTGTCTATCTGTCTGTCTGTAGATTTTTTTCCTATGGCAAACGATAACTGCCGCAAATTCAAACAGAATCAAATAATTTTTTGCATACAGCCCTTATTTGCAGAGTACTCGCGACCTATTGTTTTTGGTGAAGATCGGTTGAGGGAAAGGGGTAGTTTACCTGCAACGGTTTTTTTTTGCAAGGGTAATTTTGTTTGTTTGGCAAACGATAACAGCCGCAAATTCAAACAGAATCAAATAATGTTTCGCATACAGCCCTGAATTGTAGAGTTCTCAAGATCTGTTGATTTTGGTGAAGATCGGTTAAGGGAAAGGGGTAGTTTACCTGTAACGTTTTATGTTTTAACAAGGGTATTTCCTATGGCAAACGATAACAGCCGCAAATTCAAACAGAATCAAAAGATTATTTGCATACAGCCCTAAATTGTAGAGTTCTCAAGACCTATTGTTTTTGGTGAAGATCGGTTGAGGGAAAGGGGTAGTTTACCTGCAACGTTTTTTTAACAAGGGTATTTTCTATGGCAAACGATAACAGCCGCAAATTCAAACAGAATCAAATAATGTTTTGCATACGGCCCTGATTTGTAGAGTACTCAAGACCTTTTGTTTTTGGTGAAGATCGGTTAAGGGGAAGGGGTAGTTTACCTGCAACGTTTTTTTATCAACCGTATTTTCTATGGCAAACGATAACAGCCGCAAATTCAAACAGAATCAAATAATGTTTTGCATACTTCCTTGAATTGTAGAGGTCTCAATGACTTTCGATTTTGGTGAAGATCGGTTAAGGGGAAGGGGTAGTTTACCTGCAACCTTTTACGTTTTAACAAGAGTAAAGTACTTGAAAATTTATTTAAACTTTTTGAAACAATGGTAATTGTTAAAAATAAAATAATTTTGTTGCCAGGCAATAAAATTATAATTTTTTCATTTTAATGTAATATAATATTTTTCGTTTAATACAGCAATAAAAAGGCAGGTAAGACACAGCCTGGCTGTTTGGCTGAAAATGATTTTAAATATAAATCTTAGAATATGGAAGTCATGTATGGTTCTCCATACCGATATTTTTAATATACAGACCCATATTCTTTTTCAGATTGATCTCCTCCCCACTCCATCAAATAGAGTAGCAGGAGGCAAACCCCAAAATCAGAGTAAAAATTCTAATAAAATTACAAAAATCATGTGCTGTATCAAATTAAAAAGAATTTTAACAAAATTCTTAATATAATTGCTGTTTTGAAAATTTAGAAATTTTAAAAATACAGCAGCTGGTTTTCAGAGTAAATGGAATTTTAACTCGATATGAATGAGTTAACTATAAAATATACATTTACTATAAAATTCTTGAAATTTTTGGAGCCATCATAGGTCAAAATGGAGTTCAGAGTCTTAACAAAATTCTATAAGTCTATTAGGGATCAAGTTATGAGGAATTTTATTCAAAATATAAATTCAGTATCTTTAATAAATTGACAGAATTCACTCATAATTCCTTGTAAAATCTGGATCACCTTCAAAAAGACTATAAGCTGTTATAACCTCTTCTGTTGTGTTATAACTTAGGGAACCCGCAATAATTGGATCTGCCAATTATACAGGCTGCCTTAGTTGTGACGAGCTGAAAATAATCACAACAAATAAAACAATTCTTATAGCAGGATATTAGGAAGGGGAGACTGTTGATTTATGCACTCAGTTTACTCGGTACTCAGAGGACATCTCTTTATTACATTTGTTATGTGATTAAGTTCTCTATTGAAAGTTCTCAAACAATATAGTTTACTATATGATTATACATAGATATTACTCCTTTTTCTAAGGGCCCTCAAAATATGATGTACATCTATTTTATTTATTCCACGGATCCGGGATTGAATATATTAAATGACTAATGGTCACCTTGCCATATACAATACTGAAAATTTAACCATTTGAAGAATGGTTTTCATTAATCTTTTAAAACAACAAAACTTTTAGTTTAAACTTTTACTCCTTTGCTATAACCAGTGTTATTAGATTTTAGACTACATGTTACATATAGTGTCTGTCTTTTAAAGTCTTTAATGTTATTACATTTAAAACAGAAGTTTTAAAGTCTTTAATATGATAAGTTAAATTGTCTTTTGTGGACTATAATTTTTGTAACTCTTAACCATGGAAGACAAGCCTCCATGTCACCTGTGTGTTTCCTGAAGTTGCTGCAGAATTGGTTCTTAGGTCCTCTGGGTGTTTCTTGAAGGTCTGTCGTTCTCTTATCATACTGTGACGGTGAAGTTCTTGAAGTATGTCAAATCATTCAGGGTGTGGTACATTCATCTCAGGCGACTGTAGTAACTCTTAGTAATTCTCGTAGTTAGAATACATTAATAGAAAGTTCGTTTCACTGTTATACACTTCACATGATTATAGATTAGTTGACTATCACCTTCTTGTTTGTAATACTGTATAAATTACATAGTTCGTTATTTTATAATAGAGAGGAGAGATGTCATCACCACAATAATTTTCTTATTTAAATAGTCATTGAATCAAGCCTTTCACATTTTAAATATATCCGTAGCGAAACAACGCTTTACGCTGCTTACGGCGTGTGCGCTCTATTGCAAGTGGCAGAAATAGTTAAGGGGGAGAGTAGTAATCTCAAGATGATTACTAGACAACATAAAAGTAGTTCCGTGTTTCTAATTTAATTAAAGGACTAAAGTTTGATTAAATTATTAACTATAGATATTCTTAGTTACAGAAGTTATCAAAGTACGTAACAGTGGTTGTATTTAATTATTTAAATAATAACAAATTTACAATAATACTTAGTTTATTTAGGGGTCAGAAAACAAGTTAATTCTGGTCAGTTCCTGTTTATGCAGGATTAAATAATAAGCTTAACGCTTTCTGTACAATTCCATTCCCTTTTATTTTATTATTAGTCTTTATATTAAATATTATTATTATTATATGATTGCAATAAGATTTAGTTTACAATGTGAGATTTTATTAAGAATTTAAAATTTCTCAGCTTATACATTATCAACTTAATTAATTAACATATTTTTTATTAATGAAATCGTCACACTGTTTATAAAAAAAACTTTATATATTGGTATGTTATATATATTTGTGAAAAGTATTAGACATATTACTTCTATATATGGAAATTTATATAAGCTTAAAAGCTAGGACTAAATTATTTATCACACTTTATGGTTACACATTTAACTAAAAAAAAAATAAAACCAGCAGTTTGGAATTTTTACTGTTTTTTGTATGATTGTCAGCTTTACGATTATTATACTAAAAAATAGAATAATCAAAAGCCTCATAATTGTTCTGATAACTGGAAAATTACCTAATGTTGAAATCTTTGCTAATAGTAAAGGTATTTCTAAATACCACTATTATATTAACGACTCGGAAAACAAAGTTTTTTATAAATAAAAACAAAGTTTTACCTTACAGCCTGAACCGGTTTTCGCCTTTAAAAGGCTTCATGAGAGGCTCTGAAGAAGCCTTTTAAAGGCGAAAACCGGTTCAGGCTGTAAGGTAAAACTTTATGTTTTTACTTATAAAAAACTTTGTGTTCCGAGTCGTTAATATAATAGTGGTATTTAGTTAAGTAACAGACACGTCATGGTCAACGAAATCCAAAAAGGTATTGGATATCAATTGTTATCAATTTTTGTGGTGATTTTATGTGACCTTTTGTGTTGTTTATAAACTCATAAAGCTTTAGAAGCTTCTCATAGTTGGTGCATCAATACCTTGGTAAAAAAAAGGCAATTTTGAAAATAAACCTTAAATCAAAAGGAGGGCAGTGACCGATGTCTTCAAACAGTAATTTTGAAATATGTACGTTGAAATTTGAAAAATCCATGTTAGCCACACAGATTTAATTTTTCCATTAAAGCAACATTTCAGGTACACTAGAAATGGGTTGTAATGCTCAGGTTATGCAGTTCATTTACTTGGCAGCTGGATTCTATAAGCGGTGTGGATAATATATTAGTGTTATATAATAAAAATAAAATATATTGATAATTAAAATGTGATTAATAAAACTGTAATTATTTTGCCAAACATTATGCCACTGATTTGTTATAATATTATTATATACATACTGTACCACCAAAATCAGTAAAATTCCATTTTTTTAAATAATGAAAAAGGCCTTTTCGAAATATTAAAATTTCATCATCAGTTCGTACACTGTAATGTTCCTGTTATGATGTTTTTCTTTAAATGTATAACTGTTGTTAACTGTGTCTACTACCTCTTACTGTACTTCATTTTGAACTTTCCACTGCCATCATTGTTGATCAATTATTTCAATACATATCTGGCTTGGTTTCACCCTACTCACCAAATTTGGCCCTGGCTGATTGCTGTCTGTACTCTAATTTGAAGGCAGCCCTGAAAGTGCAATATTTTGTTATTGTGGAGTCAATTTGGAAGAATGTGACAGCTGCTTTAAGCAGAATTTCAAAGAAAGACTGTGTGCACACACTTTCCAACTGTTGTAAGAGTGACACAAAATGTGTATACAGAGGGAAAGGTCTATGTTGAATAATAAATAGTAAAATATCATTTATCTAAAAGTGGCTTTAACTGGGCCATAAACACACAGTACAATCTTTCTTTCAAACCTTCTCAATGCTTCCTGTCCCTGTTACTATTTTGCTAATACCCACGCCTCACCTCCATAAGCAACAACCAGTCTAATGAGTGTCTTATATTTTAATTTTTGTGTTGTGACTAATGAGCTTGCTTCTTAATAGTCTATTGTTAGCATAGTACACCCTATTTCACATTTGTATCCTGTCATGTATTGTCGTGTTTGTGCACCCTTCGTTATCTTTCATGTTAGGTATTTGCACTGAATTAATTACCCTCTATGCATAGACACAGATAATTTTTCCTTTCTGATGCAGAAACTAGCATATATTTACTTTTGGAAATATTTACATTCAATCCCATTCCAGTGGATTTTTTATTTAGCTCCTTGTAAACCTCAGACAGCCATTGTCTTGATCTGCCATATTAACAGCGCCATCATCACATATTTGGTTTGTCTTATTTAATTACATTGAAATTTGCTGCATAAATTATTTTCGGTTTAATAGTTCTGTTGATTTCAATGTATTCATTAAAATATATTAAAAAATTTACCAATGTTTTATGAAGTCGAATCAAGACATATTCACATTTACCTCAGACATGTTTCAGCATTTTTATGCTCATCATCAGCCATGTTTACATGTAATCTGGTGAAATATAACAAGAAAAAACAGTCCAAGGACAATTGATTCACTGGTTGACATGTCTGAAACTGGTTTCAAGTAGGTGTGAGTGAACACAAGTCGACTAGCACATCATAAAAAACATATATTATTGAATGAGTGAAGCGAGTTCATAGTTTTAACTCATCTGTTTAGATGTGTCTGTCTATATGGGATATGTCTCATTATTTGAATGCATCAATAAATTTTCGTAAAACCTGGCATGGCTGTCCATTTTTTTAATGTACAGACCCATATTCTTTTTCAGATTGATGCCCCCCCCCTCCAAATAGAGTAGTAGGAGGCAAAACACCAAAATCAGAGTAAAAATTCTAATAAAATTACAAAAATCATGTGATGTATCAAATTAAAAAGAATTTTAACAAAATTCTTAATATAATTGCTGTTTTGAAAATTTAGAAATTTTAAAAATCCAGCAGCTGGTTTTCAGAGTAAATGGAATTTTAACTCGATATGAATGAGTTAACTATAAAATTCTTCAAATTTTTGGAGCCATCATAGGTCAAAATGGAGTTCAGAGTCTTAACAAAATTCTATAAGTCTATATGGGGATCAAGTTATGAGGAATTTTATTCAAAATATAAATTCAGTATCTTTGATAAATTGACAGAATTCACTCATAATTCCTTGTAAAATCTGGATCACCTTCAAAAAGACTATAAGCTGTTTATAAAAAAAACTTTATATATTGGTATTGTTATATATATTTGTGAAAAGTATTAGACATATTACTTCTATATATGGAAATTTATATAAGCTTAAAAACTAGGACTAAATTATTTATCACACTTTATGGTTACACATTTAACTAAAAAAAAAATAAAACCAGCAGTTTGGAATTTTTACTGTTTTTTGTATGATTGTCGGCTTTACGACTATTATACTAAAAAATAGAATAATCAAAAGCCTCATAATTGTTCTGATAACTGGAAAATTACCTAATGTTGAAATCTTTGCTAATAGTAAAGGTATTTCTAAATACCACTATTATATTAACGACTCGGAAAACAAAGTTTTTTATAAATAAAAACAAAGTTTTACCTTACAGCCTGAACCGGTTTTTGCCTTTAAAAGGCTTCATGAGAGGCTCTGAAGAAGCCTTTTAAAGGCAAAAACCGGTTCAAGCTGTAAGGTAAAACTTTATGTTTTTACTTATAAAAAACTTTGTGTTCCGAGTCGTTAATATAATAGTGGTATTTAGTTAAGTAACAGACACGTCATGGTCAACGAAATCCAAAAAGGTATTGGATATCAATTGTTATCAATTTTTGTGGTGATTTTATGTGACCTTTTGTGTTGTTTATAAACTCATAAAGCTTTAGAAGCTTCTCATAGTTGGTGCATCAATACCTTGGTAAAAAAAAGGCAATTTTGAAAATAAACCTTAAATCAAAAGGAGGGCAGTGACCGATGTCTTCAAACAGTTATGGTGAAATATGTACGTTGAAATTTGAAAAATGCATGTTAGCCACACAGATTTAATTTTTCCATTAAAGCACCATTTCAGGTACACTAGAAATGGGTTGTAATGCTCAGGTTATGCAGTTCATTTACTTGGCAGCTGGATTCTATAAGTGGTGTGGATAATATATTAGTGTTATATAATAAAAATAAAATATATTGATAATTAAAATGTGATTAATAAAACTGTAATTATTTTGCCAAACATTATGCCACTGATTTGTTATAATATTATTATATACATACTGTACCACCAAAATCAGTAAAATTCCATTTTTTTAAATAATGAAAAAGGCCTTTTCGAAATATTAAAATTTCATCATCAGTTCGTACACTGTAATGTTCCTGTTATGATGTTTTTCTTTAAATGTATAACTGTTGTTAACTGTGTCTACTACCTCTTACTGTACTTCATTTTGAACTTTCCACTGCCATCATTGTTGATCAATTATTTCAATACATATCTGGCTTGGTTTCACCCTACTCACCAAATTTGGCCCTGGCTGATTGCTGTCTGTACTCTAATTTGAAGGCAGCCCTGAAAGTGCAATATTTTGTTATTGTGGAGTCAATTTGGAAGAATGTGACAGCTGCTTTAAGCAGAATTTCAAAGAAAGACTGTGTGCACACACTTTCCAACTGTTGTAAGAGTGACACAAAATGTGTATACAGAGGGAAAGGTCTATGTTGAATAATAAATAGTAAAATATCATTTATCTAAAAGTGGCTTTAACTGGGCCATAAACACACAGTACAATCTTTCTTTCAAACCTTCTCAATGCTTCCTGTCCCTGTTACTATTTTGCTAATACCCACGCCTCACCTCCATAAGCAACAACCAGTCTAATGAGTGTCTTATATTTTAATTTTTGTGTTGTGACTAATGAGCTTGCTTCTTAATAGTCTATTGTTAGCATAGTACACCCTATTTCACATTTGTATCCTGTCATGTATTGTCGTGTTTGTGCACCCTTCGTTATCTTTCATGTTAGGTATTTGCACTGAATTAATTACCCTCTATGCATAGACACAGATAATTTTTCCTTTCTGATGCAGAAACTAGCATATATTTACTTTTGGAAATATTTACATTCAATCCCATTCCAGTGGATTTTTTATTTAGCTCCTTGTAAACCTCAGACAGCCATTGTCTTGATCTGCCATATTATCAGCGCCATCATCACATATTTGGTTTGTCTTATTTAATTACATTGAAATTTGCTGCATAAATTATTTTCGGTTTAATAGTTCTGTTGATTTCAATGTATTCATTAAAATATATTAAAAAATTTACCAATGTTTTATGAAGTCGAATCAAGACATATTCACATTTACCTCAGACATGTTTCAGCATTTTTATGCTCATCATCAGCCATGTTTACATATAATCTGGTGAAATATAACAAGAAAAAACAGTCCAAGGACAATTGCTTCACTGGTTGACATGTCTGAAACTGGTTTCAAGTAGGTGTGAGTGAACACAAGTCGACTAGCACATCATAAAAAACATATATTATTGAATGAGTGAAGCGAGTTCATAGTTTTAACTCATCTGCTTAGATGTGTCTGTCTATATGGGATATGTCTCATTGTTTGAATGCATCAATAAATTTTCGTAAAACCTGGCATGGCTGTCCATTTTTTTAATGTACAGACCCATATTCTTTTTCAGATGGATGCCCCCCCCTCCAAATAGAGTAGTAGGAGGCAAAACACCAAAATCAGAGTAAAAATTCTAATAAAATTACAAAAATCATGTGATGTATCAAATTAAAAAGAATTTTAACAAAATTCTTAATATAATTGCTGTTTTGAAAATTTAGAAATTTTAAAAATCCAGCAGCTGGTTTTCAGAGTAAATGGAATTTTAACTCGATATGAATGAGTTAACTATAAAATTCTTCAAATTTTTGGAGCCATCATAGGTCAAAATGGAGTTCAGAGTCTTAACAAAATTCTATAAGTCTATATGGGGATCAAGTTATGAGGAATTTTATTCAAAATATAAATTCAGTATCTTTGATAAATTGACAGAATTCACTCATAATTCCTTGTAAAATCTGGATCACCTTCAAAAAGACTATAAGCTGTTTATAAAAAAAACTTTATATATTGGTATTGTTATATATATTTGTGAAAAGTATTAGACATATTACTTCTATATATGGAAATTTATATAAGCTTAAAAGCTAGGACTAAATTATTTATCACACTTTATGGTTACACATTTAACTAAAAAAAAAATAAAACCAGCAGTTTGGAATTTTTAATGTTTTTGTATGATTGTCGGCTTTACGACTATTATACTAAAAAATAGAATAATCAAAAGCCTCATAATTGTTCTGATAACTGGAAAATTACCTAACGTTGAAATCTTTGCTAATAGTAAAGGTATTTATAAATACCACTATTATATTAACGACTCGGAAAACAAAGTTTTTTATAAATAAAAACAAAGTTTAACCTTACAGCCTGAACCGGTTTTTGCCTTTAAAAGGCTTCATGAGAGGCTCTGAAGAAGCCTTTTAAAGGCGAAAACCGGTTCAGGCTGTAAGGTAAAACTTTATGTGTTTACTTATAAAAAACTTTGTGTTCCGAGTCGTTAATATAATAGTGGTATTTAGTTAAGTAACAGACACGTCATGGTCAACGAAATCCAAAAAGGTATTGGATATCAATTGTTATCAATTTTTGTGGTGATTTTATGTGACCTTTTGTGTTGTTTATAAACTCATAAAGCTTTAGAAGCTTCTCATAGTTGGTGCATCAATACCTTGGTAAAAAAAAAGGCAATTTTGAAAATAAACCTTAAATCAAAAGGAGGGCAGTGACCGATGTCTTCAAACAGTAATGGTGAAATATGTACGTTGAAATTTGAAAAATGCATGTTAGCCACACAGATTTAATTTTTCCATTAAAGCAACATTTCAGGTACACTAGAAATGGGTTGTAATGCTCAGGTTATGCAGTTCATTTACTTGGCAGCTGGATTCTATAAGCGGTGTGGATAATATATTAGTGTTATATAATAAAAATAAAATATATTGATAATTAAAATGTGATTAATAAACCTGTAATTATTTTGCCAAACATTATGCCACTGATTTGTTATAATATTATTATATACATACTGTACCACCAAAATCAGTAAAATTCCATTTTTTAAAATAATGAAAAAGGCCTTTTCGAAATATTAAAATTTCATCATCAGTTCGCACACTGTAATGTTCCTGTTATGATGTTTTTCTTTAAATGTATAACTGTTGTTAACTGTGTCTACTACCTCTTACTGTACTTCATTTTGAACTTTCCACTGCCATCATTGTTGATCAATTATTTCAATACATATCTGGCTTGGTTTCACCCTACTCACCAAATTTGGCCCTGGCTGATTGCTGTCTGTAAGAGTCTTAACAAAATTCTATAAGTCTATATGGGGATCAAGTTATGAGGAATTTTATTCAAAATATAAATTCAGTATCTTTGATAAATTGACAGAATTCACTCATAATTCCTTGTAAAATCTGGATCACCTTCAAAAAGACTAAAAGCTGTTTATAAAAAAAACTTTATATATTGGTATTGTTATATATATTTGTGAAAAGTATTAGACATATTACTTCTATATATGGAAATTTATATAAGCTTAAAAGCTAGGACTAAATTATTTATCACACTTTATGGTTACACATTTAACTAAAAAAAAATAAAACCAGCAGTTTGGAATTTTTACTGTTTTTGTATGATTGTCGGCATTACGACTATTATACTAAAAAATAGAATAATCAAAAGCCTCATAATTGTTCTGATAACTGGAAAATTACCTAATGTTGAAATCTTTGCTAATAGTAAAGGTATTTCTAAATACCACTATTATATTAACGACTCGGAAAACAAAGTTTTTTATAAGTAAAAACAAAGTTTTACTTATAGAAAACATTGTGTTCCGAGTCGTTATTATAATACTGGTATTTAGTTAAGTAACAGACACGTCATGGACAACGAAATCCAAAAAGCTATTTCGTTCAAAATGGTGAGAGCAAGTTCTGCAGCTCATGTAGATTACTAGCTTAATACATCAAGGAAAGGAACTATATGAACTTCAAAATTTACATAATTGTTATCAATTTTTGTGGTGATTTTATGTGGCTTTTGTGTTGTTTATAAACTCATAAAGCTTTAGAAGCTTTTCATACCTTGGTAAAAAAAAGGCAATTTTGGAAATAAAACCTTAAATCAAAAGGAGGGCAGTGACCGATGTCTTCAAACAGTAACGGTGAAATATGTACGTTGAAATTTGAAAAATGCATGTTAGCCACACAGATTTAATTTTTCCATTAAAGCAACGTTTCAGGTACACGAGAAATGGGTTGTAATGCTCAGGTTATGCAATTCATTTACTTGGCAGCTGGATTCTATGAGCGGTGTGGATAATATATTAGTGTTATATAATTTCTATTTTAATGTTTTAACATTTTTTCCTGAAAAGAGTTTTAATTTTCTTCTGCAAAATTAAATCAGTGACAGCTTTCAAATGTAAACACAATATGAGAGCAGGTGACCTCCTTGAGCTAGGCATGTGGAAACGGAAAGACATGTTGTTAAATTGCAGTTAAAATTATTAAAGAACAAATTCGGCGTTGGAAGAATTTATTAATAAATTAAATTTAAAATTTTTATTAAATTACATTTTACAAACAACATTAATACAGATAACAAAAATATACAAACTTCATAAGTAATATTACTGATGCATTACCTACTAGAGTAGTAGCATATCTACACGCTTAGCCCTGAAGATGGTTATTCAGAACTTTTATCTAGTGGAAGAAGTACATAAAATGAGATGCTACTATCCTTAGGTAAACAAAACATTAATAATGTAAGGAAATACTATACTTTCATTATAAATTTGTGTATAACCTGAATGCTACTACCAGTACTGAATTCTCTTGTAGTTGGTAACAAGCATTTGACCAGATTGTTCTACCTGTTACTTGATACATTAGCTTTTATAGCACTTTTTATATTTAACTGCATTAACTCTGCATGCACATGTGAAAAATCAAAAATCAGATTTAAAATAGTGAGTTTTTTAAACTCATAAACATTATAAAAAACTTAATTTTTACATAATAATCTGATTTGATAAAAATGTGACAAATATAATTTTTACCTGGAAAGTAGTTCTGTATATTTTTTGAAATATATAAATAGTAATTCCATTTGTTTTTGTTTGTTGACTAGAACAATAGTACTCAGTGTCCTAATGTATTTGCTGTTGTCATGCTATACATAAACTATGATAAATTTATTATTACCATAAGGCATCTTACATGTTAATGTTTTTAAAAAATATAATTTAAATTGTATGGATGATGAAAATGTTTCACAAATAATTAAAAAATCCCCCGACAACAATTGTGTAAAAAACAGAATTAAACACTTATGTAAACTTGATTAATTACAGCAATTTAGAAACAGTTTTAAAACATAATTATTACTGTATTTCATTTAGTCGTGTATATATTGTAACGTTACATAACCCTGTCCCAATAAACTAAATCATAATAACATCAATGTCAGAAATGGGTAACCTATGGCTCGCTCAAAATTAAATTATATCACTCAATATGATAAACAATTCGAGTGGTATACAGTGCAAAGTGAGTTCTAGTGTAACCATTGAGGTGAAAAATAAAAGTGAAAGTAACGTATTACCAAACTGTGTTATGTGTGTGGAAATTATAAAACTATGAAAGTATGCTATAATACTAACTGATCTTGTAGTTTATTTTTTTTATTGTAATATTTATATTGTATGAACAACTAATTGTTATACCCAAGTTAATATTATATTTTTTCAAATAATTGTGTTAGATTATAAGAAAACCCAGGGTTAGTTTTAAAAGACATAAAATTTTAATTACCAAAAGATAATAAAAAATTAAAATAATCCTATGAAGTAAATGGCAACAGGAAGTAGTGCCGTGTAGGAATATTATGAGAGACTAAATAAATAATATATAAATTTATTTAAAGATAATAAAATTATCAAATACTTATATACAATGTCATAAGAAAATGAACCAAAACTTATTATGTAAACTAAATTAGTATAGAAACCGGAATGGAAAGGAATTATTTTTCCATAAATAAAATATAAATTTATAATAATTACAAAATGTTTAATAATTACAAAATAATTAAAAATACTATGTGTTACTAAGAGTGATGGAAAAATAACAAGGATTGTTAAGAAAAATTTTGAACAAAAAACTGTAGAGTTGAAGAAACGATGCTACTATAATTATAAAAAATAACCTTTTTTGGAACGTTGGAGGAGTTGAAATTAACGCAAGATTAACAAACAGCATGACCACTATCTAATTATACATGATTAATCCAAATTAAATGGTTATATTCATTAATAAACAGTGAATGAAAACCTTATGATGATCCAACATGGTTTCGGCCTAGTTCTCATTGACAATTGGAAAATACTCCAGACGGTAAGAAAATTATAACGCAAGACGGACCTCACCACAGAAAAAGCTTCAATCCAGTAAGAACCATACGGAGCGAGGTAATATAAACATTTTTTCGTAATAATTCCAGAAGAAAACTCATTCTGAACGGTGATATAGAACAAAAAATAATCATTTGATCATATGTTTTTTAAAGTAAACAAATACACGCTGCTCGCTTATGGAAATTCCTGGAACTACATACTACATGAAAATTAAACAAAATTATTTAATAATTTTTGGGTATTTGTAAAGCGTAGTAATTATCCATTTCTGACACTCTCGTAACAAAAAGAACTTACCCTGAACTCTGGGGAATTATTAAGAATTTTGTATTAATTGATGTTTTTTTTTATATAGCGTAAAAATTGGGTAAATAACACCATATACGTTTTGCTCCTTAGACAATTCTATGTTTACTCTGTAAAGTCGAGATGATGTTTTATTGAAGATAAGATTAATTGTGATACCTATATTTTGGTGGCAGGAGACAAAAGTCAATAATAAATAAAGAAATATTATTGAAAATTAATCTTGAATAATAAAGTGTTAGAATTTATTGTAGTGGGTAGTTGTAATAAATTTCAGCACAACAAACAGAAGAAATCGTCTAAACTGAGTGTAAATAATGATACTTACTCTCTCTTCTGCATAAGGCTGAACAACTTCCCTCCTTGACCCCAAATCACACACCCTCGATTTCTCTTCAGATTGAGTAAAACAAAATAAATAAAATCCTTTATTTATACTTTTGAAAACGTCAGTTAGTATAATTCAGTAGTGACGCATCCTGGGTGAGGCATATAATATAACTCGCAAGTACCTCATTAAGCGGGACGTTACAAATTTGGCGAACCCAACATTTGGGGCTTGACTAAAGGTGTACGTTTTTGCAAGTACCTCTCATTAAGCGGGACGTTACAAGATTGGCACTCAACGTAAAAGGGCGGTAATTAGAAAAGAATTTGGATATTTAATAAAAATATATACCAAAAAATCTAATTATCGTTGGCAATTATGAGAAAACAAGAAATGCTAATACCCGAGGCAAATCGAAGAAGAGGGCAGAAGAAAAGAAGATTGAAGAAGGTGGACAGGAACAAGAAATTGAATTAGTCACGGACAGTGAAATGGACCAACAGACAGGTGATACAGAAGAAACAGAAGTAGTTATGGACCCGGAAACGGAAATAATTGAAGAGGATGCCAAAGGGGACCAACCAGAAAAAAAAGCAGAAGCCAGAAGAGAACCAGATTGGCAAGAAATGATGAGAATGATGATGGAAAAAATTGATAGCATTAAGGAAAGCAATAAACAAACCATAGATGAGAACTCAAGGAAACAAAATGAAACCTTGAGCGAGAAATTTGATAAAATAGATGAGAATTTTAAGAAACAGGAGGAAAGTTTAGTCAAACAACTAAATGAAAAAATAGAAACCATTCATGGAAATATCAAACAAACCATGAATGAACAATACAATAAACTGAAAGAAACTGTTGAAGGACAAAGAGAAGAGATGAATGCAAAATTTGAAGAGAATAATAAGAATTTAAAACAATTTGAGGGCAAAATGGAGAATTTCAATAAGGAGATATGGGAAACTTTTGGAGAGAAGTTTGAAAATGTTAATACGCTCATCCAAAAAGCAGATACATACAAAGAGGAGACAAATAAACAAATGGACCATAGTGTCAAGAGTTTGGAGGAAACATCAGACAGCACTTCAGAGGGTATTAAAGTAAGTCCGAATACAGAAGAGAGTAGGAAGGAAATAGAAATTACAGAATACCAAGGTGTAATGCCATCTGAAAATAAAAATAGCCACAACAAAAAGGATATTCAAACCGTGGAAAAGAAGACCAAGAAAATAATAAAAACAGGTAGGAAGAGAATAATAAATACTAAGGAAGAATGGGAGATGATTACAGGTGGATTAATTAATGTATTCAACCTTCCAATTAATGAACAAAGGGAGTTAATTAAGTTTACATCCCAGTTAAATGTGTCAACGGTGGAAGTGTATCAGACAATATCAATCATATCTTCAAGACGGAATATAACGTTCAAATATTTGGCAAATAATCCAGAGGTAAAAGGGAATGAAATGAGATTAAATATGAGCAACTATGTTATGTTAGAGGAGGTACAATACTTGTTAGTTAAAAAGGAACGAACTATGACGGGAGACCGATACTTAATTAAAGGTTTCGTAGCAGCAAAGTGGGAGAGCCGGATGATAAGGAGATTATCGAGGAGAGAAGTAATTCCGAACACCCCAGTAATCCGAGAAAGAGGAGTACCTGAAATAATGGACCACGGTTAAACAGGCTCCAAACAAACCAGAAAAAAGGGACGATTTTATGGATACAGGACCAAGCAACCCATTGTAAATAAAAACCCCAAAATTCTAAAAGCATGTAAGGACATCTTACTCAACTTATTTCGAACAATATAATTTAAAATGAAGAAACTAAAAAAAACCCAAAATTCAAAAAGCATGTAAGGACATCTTACTCAAGTTATTTTGAAACCATATAATTTAAAGTGAAGAGACTAAAACCCCAAAATTCTAAAAGCATGTAAGGACATCTTACTCAAGTTATTTTGAAACCATATAATTTAACAAACAACAAACCACCAAGAAAAAGAGAACAGATGATTAAATAATATTTATAAAGAACTGATTTAAAATGGACTAATAAGAAAAATAATATTTTGATGGTAACAAAAGAAGAATAAATAAATAAACAATTGATGGTAATGTGCTCAGATAAGAAGAATAATGAATAATTTAATGTCTCCAATGAAACTGAAGGAGGATGATAATTAATACAACAAAAATTAGAATTTCTCGGAATTGAAGATTATATAAGAAGAAATGATACGGAGAAATATGTCACAAGAAGTAAAGTCAAAAGAATTTTAACATAAGCCATATCAATGAGGTTATATGCTATTAGTCAATGGAAAAGAAGAAGGAATCAAGGAGAAGAAGAAATATATAAATAAATACAAACAGCTACAGTATGAAGAATCCCAAAAGTGTTTGGTACTAGTCGCTAATTGACTACTACTTATAATTTTTTTATTTTTATGTATTGACCGTAGAAATGTTCCGGCAATAATTTTTATGAGCAGGGATGATGTTCCCCTGGTCTCAGAAAGTGTAAGGATGGACAGCGGTGTATGGACCCAGAGTGGCCACCCGACTGTTACCACCGCACAGGATAGGGAAAAATGTTAGGGAAATTGAATATTTAAGGGATAATAATTATAAAATAGCTGAAAAGAGTGATATTAGATTCCAGAAGTTTAGATGAAGAAAATAGAAGGAAGATAGCAGACCGAAGCTTAATTGATGAAGATAATTTATAAAAGTAAATGGAAATGAGTGTTAAAACAAGTTTAATATGATTAGTGTGACCAGTCCTTATCAAATAAAATGTGGAAGTACCACTACCCAGAAATAAATAATTGATGAATTTGCCTCCAAGAGAGAGAGAGTTAAGTAAGAAAACAGCAATTACCACCAGTGTGAATTACCAGTCAGTTTATAACCAGTCAGAAATAAAACACTATTATGAAGATAAAGAGGAGTTAAGAAAATGGAAATAATCAAGAATTTATTTTTAATAAACAAGTTAAACTGAAATAAATTTGTTCTAGTGGGGGGGGGGGCTTTAAGTAACGTTACATAACCCTGTCCCAATAAACTAAATCATAATAACATCAATGTCAGAAATGGGTAACCTATGGCTCGCTCAAAATTAAATTATATCACTCAATATGATAAACAATTTGAGTGGTATACAGTGCAAAGTGAGTTCTAGTGTACCCATTGAGGTGAAAAATAAAAGTGAAAGTAACGTATTACCAAACTGTGTTATGTGTGTGGAAATTATAAAACTATGAAAGTATGCTATAATACTAACTGATCTTGTAGTTTATTTTTTTTATTGTAATATTTATATTGTATGAACAACTAATTGTTATACCCAAGTTAATATTATATTTTTTCAAATAATTGTGTTAGATTATAAGAAAACCCAGGGTTAGTTTTAAAAGACATAAAATTTTAATTACCAAAAGATAATAAAAAATTAAAATAATCCTATGAAGGAAATGGCAACAGGAAGTAGTGCCGTGTAGGAATACTATGAGAGACTAAATAAATAATATATAAATTTATTTAAAGATAATAAAATTATCAAATACTTATATACAATGTCATAAGAAAATGAACCAAAACTTATTATGTAAACTAAATTAGTATAGAAACCGGAATGGAAAGGAATTATTTTTCCATAAATAAAATATAAATTTATAATAATTACAAAATGCCTGCATAATAAAAATACTATGTGTTACTAAGAGTGATGGAAAAATAACAAGGATTGTTAAGAAAAATTTTGAACAAAAAACCGTAGAGTTGAAGAAACGATGCTACTATAATTATAAAAAATAACCTTTTTTGGAACGTTGGAGGAGTTGAAATTAACGCAAGATTAACAAACAGCATGACCACTATATAATTATACATGATTAATCCAAATTAAATGGTTATATTCATTAATAAACAGTGAATGAAAACCTTATGATGATCCAACATGGTTTCGGCCTAGTTCTCGTTGACAATTGGAAAATACTCCAGATGGTAAGAAAATTATTACGCAAGACGGACCTCACCACAGAAAAAGCTTCAATCCAGTAAGAACCATACGGAGCGAGGTAATATAAACATTTTTTCGTAATAATTCCAGAAGAAAACTCATTCTGAACGGTGATATAGAACAAAAAATAATCATTTGATCATATGTTTTTTAAAGTAAACAAATACACGCCGCTCTCTTACGGAAATTCCTGGAACTACATACTACATGAAAATTAAACAAAATTATTTAATAATTTTTCAGTATTTGTAAAGCGTAGTAATTATCCATTTCTGACACTCTCGTAACAAAAAGAACTTACCCTGAACTCTGGGGAATTATTAAGAATTTTGTATTAATTGATGTTTTTTTTATATAGCGTAAAAATTGGGTAAATAACACCATATACGTTTTGCTCCTTAGACAATTCTATGTTTACTCTGTAAAGTCGAGATGATGTTTTATTGAAGATAAGATTAATTGTGATACCTATATTTTGGAGGCAGGAGACAAAAGTCAATAATAAATAAAGAAATATTATTGAAAATTAATCTTGAATAATAAAGTGTTAGAATGTATTGTAGTGGGTAGTTGTAATAAATTTCAGCACAACAAACAGAAGAAATCGTCTAAACTGAGTGTAAATAATGATACTTACTCTCTCTTCTGCATAAGGCTGAACAACTTCCCTCCTTGACCCCAAATCACACACCCTCGATTTCTCTTCAGATTGAGTAAAACAAAATAAATAAAATCCTTTATTTATACTTTTGAAAACGTCAGTTAGTATAATTCAGAAGTGATGCATCCTGCGTGAGGCATATAATATAACTCGCAAGTACCTCATTAAGCGGGACGTTACAAGTTTGGCGAACCCAACATTTGGGGCTTGACTAAAGGTGTACGTTTTTGCAAGTACCTCACATTAAGCGGGACGTTACAATATATATATTTTTTTTTAATATTTCGGTCTTCTCTTTCTGAAAATGACACACTGAGATTCACCACTTCCAATTGTGACATTTGAGTTTATGTGCTACTTCTTCTGTGGGTATGTATCTAACAAATAAAAATAAAATATATTGATAATTAAAATATGATTAATAAAACTGTAATTATTTTGCCAAACATTATGCCACTGATTTGTTATAATATTATTATATACATACTGTACCACCAAAATCAGTAAAATTCCATTTTTTAAAATAATGAAAAAGGCCTTTTCGAAATATTAAAATTTCATCATCAGTTCGTACACTGTAATGTTCATGTTATGATGTTTTTCTTTAAATGTATAACTGTTGTTAACTGTGTCTACTACCTCTTACTGTACTTCATTTTGAACTTTCCACTGCCATCATTGTTGATCAATTATTTCAATACATATCTGGCTTGGTTTCACCCTACTCACCAAATTTGGCCCTGGCTGATTGCTGTCTGTAAGAGTCTTAACAAAATTCTATAAGTCTATATGGGGATCAAGTTATGAGGAATTTTATTCAAAATATAAATTCAGTATCTTTGATAAATTGACAGAATTCACTCATAATTCCTTGTAAAATCTGGATCACCTTCAAAAAGACTAAAAGCTGTTTATAAAAAAAACTTTATATATTGGTATTGTTATATATATTTGTGAAAAGTATTAGACATATTACTTCTATATATGGAAATTTATATAAGCTTAAAAGCTAGGACTAAATTATTTATCACACTTTATGGTTACACATTTAACTAAAAAAAAATAAAACCAGCAGTTTGGAATTTTTACTGTTTTTGTATGATTGTCAGCATTACGACTATTATACTAAAAAATAGAATAATCAAAAGCCTCATAATTGTTCTGATAACTGGAAAATTACCTAATGTTGAAATCTTTGCTAATAGTAAAGGTATTTCTAAATACCACTATTATATTAATGACTCGGAAAACAAAGTTTTTTATAAGTAAAAACAAAGTTTTACTTATAGAAAACATTGTGTTCCGAGTCGTTATTATAATACTGGTATTTAGTTAAGTAACAGACACGTCATGGACAACGAAATCCAAAAAGCTATTTCGTTCAAAATGGTGAGAGCAAGTTCTGCAGCTCATGTAGATTACTAGCTTAATACATCAAGGAAAGGAACTATATGAACTTCAAAATTTACATAATTGTTATCAATTTTTGTGGTGATTTTATGTGGCTTTTGTGTTGTTTATAAACTCATAAAGCTTTAGAAGCTTTTCATACCTTGGTAAAAAAAAGGCAATTTTGGAAATAAAACCTTAAATCAAAAGGAGGGCAGTGACCGATGTCTTCAAACAGTAACGGTGAAATATGTACGTTGAAATTTGAAAAATGCATGTTAGCCACACAGATTTAATTTTTCCATTAAAGCAACGTTTCAGGTACACGAGAAATGGGTTGTAATGCTCAGGTTATGCAATTCATTTACTTGGCAGCTGGATTCTATGAGCGGTGTGGATAATATATTAGTGTTATATAATTTCTATTTTAATGTTTTAACATTTTTTCCTGAAAAGAGTTTTAATTTTCTTCTGCAAAATTAAATCAGTGACAGCTTTCAAATGTAAACACAATATGAGAGCAGGTGACCTCCTTGAGCTAGGCATGTGGAAACGGAAAGACATGTTGTTAAATTGCAGTTAAAATTATTAAAGAACAAATTCGGCGTTGGAAGAATTTATTAATAAATTAAATTTAAAATTTTTATTAAATTACATTTTACAAACAACATTAATACAGATAACAAAAATATACAAACTTCATAAGTAATATTACTGATGCATTACCTACTAGAGTAGTAGCATATCTACACGCTTAGCCCTGAAGATGGTTATTCAGAACTTTTATCTAGTGGAAGAAGTACATAAAATGAGATGCTACTATCCTTAGGTAAACAAAACATTAATAATGTAAGGAAATACTATACTTTCATTATAAATTTGTGTATAACCTGAATGCTACTACCAGTACTGAATTCTCTTGTAGTTGGTAACAAGCATTTGACCAGATTGTTCTACCTGTTACTTGATACATTAGCTTTTATAGCACTTTTTATATTTAACTGCATTAACTCTGCATGCACATGTGAAAAATCAAAAATCAGATTTAAAATAGTGAGTTTTTTAAACTCATAAACATTATAAAAAACTTAATTTTTACATAATAATCTGATTTGATAAAAATGTGACAAATATAATTTTTACCTGGAAAGTAGTTCTGTATATTTTTTGAAATATATAAATAGTAATTCCATTTGTTTTTGTTTGTTGACTAGAACAATAGTACTCAGTGTCCTAATGTATTTGCTGTTGTCATGCTATACATAAACTATGATAAATTTATTATTACCATAAGGCATCTTACATGTTAATGTTTTTAAAAAATATAATTTAAATTGTATGGATGATGAAAATGTTTCACAAATAATTAAAAAATCCCCCGACAACAATTGTGTAAAAAACAGAATTAAACACTTATGTAAACTTGATTAATTACAGCAATTTAGAAACAGTTTTAAAACATAATTATTACTGTATTTCATTTAGTCGTGTATATATTGTAACGTTACATAACCCTGTCCCAATAAACTAAATCATAATAACATCAATGTCAGAAATGGGTAACCTATGGCTCGCTCAAAATTAAATTATATCACTCAATATGATAAACAATTCGAGTGGTATACAGTGCAAAGTGAGTTCTAGTGTAACCATTGAGGTGAAAAATAAAAGTGAAAGTAACGTATTACCAAACTGTGTTATGTGTGTGGAAATTATAAAACTATGAAAGTATGCTATAATACTAACTGATCTTGTAGTTTATTTTTTTTATTGTAATATTTATATTGTATGAACAACTAATTGTTATACCCAAGTTAATATTATATTTTTTCAAATAATTGTGTTAGATTATAAGAAAACCCAGGGTTAGTTTTAAAAGACATAAAATTTTAATTACCAAAAGATAATAAAAAATTAAAATAATCCTATGAAGGAAATGGCAACAGGAAGTAGTGCCGTGTAGGAATATTATGAGAGACTAAATAAATAATATATAAATTTATTTAAAGATAATAAAATTATCAAATACTTATATACAATGTCATAAGAAAATGAACCAAAACTTATTATGTAAACTAAATTAGTATAGAAACCGGAATGGAAAGGAATTATTTTTCCATAAATAAAATATAAATTTATAATAATTACAAAATGTTTAATAATTACAAAATAATTAAAAACACTATGTGTTACTAAGAGTGATGGAAAAATAACAAGGATTGTTAAGAAAAATTTTGAACAAAAAACTGTAGAGTTGAAGAAACGATGCTACTATAATTATAAAAAATAACCTTTTTTGGAACGTTGGAGGAGTTGAAATTAACGCAAGATTAACAAACAGCATGACCACTATCTAATTATACATGATTAATCCAAATTAAATGGTTATATTCATTAATAAACAGTGAATGAAAACCTTATGATGATCCAACATGGTTTCGGCCTAGTTCTCATTGACAATTGGAAAATACTCCAGACGGTAAGAAAATTATAACGCAAGACGGACCTCACCACAGAAAAAGCTTCAATCCAGTAAGAACCATACGGAGCGAGGTAATATAAACATTTTTTCGTAATAATTCCAGAAGAAAACTCATTCTGAACGGTGATATAGAACAAAAAATAATCATTTGATCATATGTTTTTTAAAGTAAACAAATACACGCTGCTCGCTTATGGAAATTCCTGGAACTACATACTAAATGAAAATTAAACAAAATTATTTAATAATTTTTCGGTATTTGTAAAGCGTAGTAATTATCCATTTCTGACACTCTCGTAACAAAAAGAACTTACCCTGAACTCTGGGGAATTATTAAGAATTTTGTATTAATTGATGTTTTTTTTTATATAGCGTAAAAATTGGGTAAATAACACCATATACGTTTTGCTCCTTAGACAATTCTATGTTTACTCTGTAAAGTCGAGATGATGTTTTATTGAAGATAAGATTAATTGTGATACCTATATTTTGGTGGCAGGAGACAAAAGTCAATAATAAATAAAGAAATATTATTGAAAATTAATCTTGAATAATAAAGTGTTAGAATTTATTGTAGTGGGTAGTTGTAATAAATTTCAGCACAACAAACAGAAGAAATCGTCTAAACTGAGTGTAAATAATGATACTTACTCTCTCTTCTGCATAAGGCTGAACAACTTCCCTCCTTGACCCCAAATCACACACCCTCGATTTCTCTTCAGATTGAGTAAAACAAAATAAATAAAATCCTTTATTTATACTTTTGAAAATGTCAGTTAGTATAATTCAGTAGTGACGCATCCTGGGTGAGGCATATAATATAACTCGCAAGTACCTCATTAAGCGGGACGTTACAAATTTGGCGAACCCAACATTTGGGGCTTGACTAAAGGTGTACGTTTTTGCAAGTACCTCTCATTAAGCGGGACGTTACAAGATTGGCACTCAACGTAAAAGGGCGGTAATTAGAAAAGAATTTGGATATTTAATAAAAATATATACCAAAAAATCTAATTATCGTTGGCAATTATGAGAAAACAAGAAATGCTAATACCCGAGGCAAATCGAAGAAGAGGGCAGAAGAAAAGAAGATTGAAGAAGGTGGACAGGAACAAGAAATTGAATTAGTCACGGACAGTGAAATGGACCAACAGACAGGTGATACAGAAGAAACAGAAGTAGTTATGGACCCGGAAACGGAAATAATTGAAGAGGATGCCAAAGGGGACCAACCAGAAAAAAAAGCAGAAGCCAGAAGAGAACCAGATTGGCAAGAAATGATGAGAATGATGATGGAAAAAATTGATAGCATTAAGGAAAGCAATAAACAAACCATAGATGAGAACTCAAGGAAACAAAATGAAACCTTGAGCGAGAAATTTGATAAAATAGATGAGAATTTTAAGAAACAGGAGGAAAGTTTAGTCAAACAACTAAATGAAAAAATAGAAACCATTCATGGAAATATCAAACAAACCATGAATGAACAATACAATAAACTGAAAGAAACTGTTGAAGGACAAAGAGAAGAGATGAATGCAAAATTTGAAGAGAATAATAAGAATTTAAAACAATTTGAGGGCAAAATGGAGAATTTCAATAAGGAGATATGGGAAACTTTTGGGCAGAAGTTTGAAAATGTTAATACGCTCATCCAAAAAGCAGATACATACAAAGAGGAGACAAATAAACAAATGGACCATAGTGTCAAGAGTTTGGAGGAAACATCAGACAGCACTTCAGAGGGTATTAAAGTAAGTCCGAATACAGAAGAGAGTAGGAAGGAAATAGAAATTACAGAATACCAAGGTGTAATGCCATCTGAAAATAAAAATAGCCACAACAAAAAGGATATTCAAACCGTGGAAAAGAAGACCAAGAAAATAATAAAAACAGGTAGGAAGAGAATAATAAATACTAAGGAAGAATGGGAGATGATTACAGGTGGATTAATTAATGTATTCAACCTTCCAATTAATGAACAAAGGGAGTTAATTAAGTTTACATCCCAGTTAAATGTGTCAACGGTGGAAGTGTATCAGACAATATCAATCATATCTTCAAGACGGAATATAACGTTCAAATATTTGGCAAATAATCCAGAGGTAAAAGGGAATGAAATGAGATTAAATATGAGCAACTATGTTATGTTAGAGGAGGTACAATACTTGTTAGTTAAAAAGGAACGAACTATGACGGGAGACCGATACTTAATTAAAGGTTTCGTAGCAGCAAAGTGGGAGAGCCGGATGATAAGGAGATTATCGAGGAGAGAAGTAATTCCGAACACCCCAGTAATCCGAGAAAGAGGAGTACCTGAAATAATGGACCACGGTTAAACAGGCTCCAAACAAACCAGAAAAAAGGGACGGATTTTATGGATACAGGACCAAGCAACCCATTGTAAATAAAAACCCCAAAATTCTAAAAGCATGTAAGGAAATCTTACTCAACTTATTTCGAACAATATAATTTAAAATGAAGAAACTAAAAAAACCCCAAAATTCAAAAAGCATGTAAGGACATCTTACTCAAGTTATTTTGAAACCATATAATTTAAAGTGAAGAGACTAAAACCCCAAAATTCTAAAAGCATGTAAGGACATCTTACTCAAGTTATTTTGAAACCATATAATTTAACAAACAACAAACCACCAAGAAAAAGAGAACAGATGATTAAATAATATTTATAATAACTAAAATGTTGTATATTTATAACTGATTTAAAATGGACTAATAAGAAAAATAATATTTTGATGGTAACAAAAGAAGAATAAATAAATAAACAATTGATGGTAATGTGCTCAGATAAGAAGAATAATGAATAATTTAATGTCTCCAATGAAACTGAAGGAGGATGATAATTAATACAACAAAAATTAGAATTTCTCGGAATTGAAGATTATATAAGAAGAAATGATACGGAGAAATATGTCACAAGAAGTAAAGTCAAAAGAATTTTAACATAAGGCATATCAATGAGGTTATATGCTATTAGTCAATGGAAAAGAAGAAGGAATCAAGGAGAAGAAGAAATATATAAATAAATACAAACAGCTACAGTATGAAGAATCCCAAAAGTGTTTGGTACTAGTCGCTAATTGACTACTACTTATAATTTTTTTATTTTTATGTATTGACCGTAGAAATGTTCCGGCAATAATTTTTATGAGCAGGGATGATGTTCCCCTGGTCTCAGAAAGTGTAAGGATGGACAGCGGTGTATGGACCCAGAGTGGCCACCCGACTGTTACCACCGCACAGGATAGGGAAAAATGTTAGGGAAATTGAATATTTAAGGGATAATAATTATAAAATAGCTGAAAAGAGTGATATTAGATTCCAGAAGTTTAGATGAAGAAAATAGAAGGAAGATAGCAGACCGAAGCTTAATTGATGAAGATAATTTATAAAAGTAAATGGAAATGAGTGTTAAAACAAGTTTAATATGATTAGTGTGACCAGTCCTTATCAAATAATATGTGGAAGTACCACTACCCAGAAATAAATAATTGATGAATTTGCCTCCAAGAGAGAGAGAGTTAAGTAAGAAAACAGCAATTACCACCAGTGTGAATTACCAGTCAGTTTATAACCAGTCAGAAATAAAACACTATTATGAAGATAAAGAGGAGTTAAGAAAATGGAAATAATCAAGAATTTATTTTTAATAAACAAGTTAAACTGAAATAAATTTGTTCTAGTGGGGGGGGGGGCTTTAAGTAACGTTACATAACCCTGTCCCAATAAACTAAATCATAATAACATCAATGTCAGAAATGGGTAACCTATGGCTCACTCAAAATTAAATTATATCACTCAATATGATAAACAATTTGAGTGGTATACAGTGCAAAGTGAGTTCTAGTGTACCCATTGAGGTGAAAAATAAAAGTGAAAGTAACGTATTACCAAACTGTGTTATGTGTGTGGAAATTATAAAACTATGAAAGTATGCTATAATACTAACTGATCTTGTAGTTTATTTTTTTTATTGTAATATTTATATTGTATGAACAACTAATTGTTATACCCAAGTTAATATTATATTTTTTCAAATAATTGTGTTAGATTATAAGAAAACCCAGGGTTAGTTTTAAAAGACATAAAATTTTAATTACCAAAAGATAATAAAAAATTAAAATAATCCTATGAAGGAAATGGCAACAGGAAGTAGTGCCGTGTAGGAATACTATGAGAGACTAAATAAATAATATATAAATTTATTTAAAGATAATAAAATTATCAAATACTTATATACAATGTCATAAGAAAATGAACCAAAACTTATTATGTAAACTAAATTAGTATAGAAACCGGAATGGAAAGGAATTATTTTTCCATAAATAAAATATAAATTTATAATAATTACAAAATGCCTGCATAATAAAAATACTATGTGTTACTAAGAGTGATGGAAAAATAACAAGGATTGTTAAGAAAAATTTTGAACAAAAAACCGTAGAGTTGAAGAAACGATGCTACTATAATTATAAAAAATAACCTTTTTTGGAACGTTGGAGGAGTTGAAATTAACGCAAGATTAACAAACAGCATGACCACTATATAATTATACATGATTAATCCAAATTAAATGGTTATATTCATTAATAAACAGTGAATGAAAACCTTATGATGATCCAACATGGTTTCGGCCTAGTTCTCGTTGACAATTGGAAAATACTCCAGATGGTAAGAAAATTATTACGCAAGACGGACCTCACCACAGAAAAAGCTTCAATCCAGTAAGAACCATACGGAGCGAGGTAATATAAACATTTTTTCGTAATAATTCCAGAAGAAAACTCATTCTGAACGGTGATATAGAACAAAAAATAATCATTTGATCATATGTTTTTTAAAGTAAACAAATACACGCCGCTCTCTTACGGAAATTCCTGGAACTACATACTACATGAAAATTAAACAAAATTATTTAATAATTTTTCAGTATTTGTAAAGCGTAGTAATTATCCATTTCTGACACTCTCGTAACAAAAAGAACTTACCCTGAACTCTGGGGAATTATTAAGAATTTTGTATTAATTGATGTTTTTTTTATATAGCGTAAAAATTGGGTAAATAACACCATATACGTTTTGCTCCTTAGACAATTCTATGTTTACTCTGTAAAGTCGAGATGATGTTTTATTGAAGATAAGATTAATTGTGATACCTATATTTTGGAGGCAGGAGACAAAAGTCAATAATAAATAAAGAAATATTATTGAAAATTAATCTTGAATAATAAAGTGTTAGAATGTATTGTAGTGGGTAGTTGTAATAAATTTCAGCACAACAAACAGAAGAAATCGTCTAAACTGAGTGTAAATAATGATACTTACTCTCTCTTCTGCATAAGGCTGAACAACTTCCCTCCTTGACCCCAAATCACACACCCTCGATTTCTCTTCAGATTGAGTAAAACAAAATAAATAAAATCCTTTATTTATACTTTTGAAAACGTCAGTTAGTATAATTCAGAAGTGATGCATCCTGCGTGAGGCATATAATATAACTCGCAAGTACCTCATTAAGCGGGACGTTACAAGTTTGGCGAACCCAACATTTGGGGCTTGACTAAAGGTGTACGTTTTTGCAAGTACCTCACATTAAGCGGGACGTTACAATATATATATTTTTTTTTAATATTTCGGTCTTCTCTTTCTGAAAATGACACACTGAGATTCACCACTTCCAATTGTGACATTTGAGTTTATGTGCTACTTCTTCTGTGGGTATGTATCTAACAAATAAAAATAAAATATATTGATAATTAAAATATGATTAATAAAACTGTAATTATTTTGCCAAACATTATGCCACTGATTTGTTATAATATTATTATATACATACTGTACCACCAAAATCAGTAAAATTCCATTTTTTAAAATAACGAAAAAGGCCTTTTCGAAATATTAAAATTTCATCATCAGTTCATACACTGTAATGTTCCTGTTATGATGTTTTTCTTTAAATGTATAACTGTTGTTAACTGTGTCTACTACCTCTTACTGTACTTCATTTTGAACTTTCCACTGCCATCATTGTTGATCAATTATTTCAATACATATCTGGCTTGGTTTCACCCTACTCACCAAATTTGGCCCTGGCTGATTGCTGTCTGTACTCTAATTTGAAGGCACCCCTGAAAGTGCAATATTTTGTTATTGTGGAGTCAATTTGGAAGAATGTGACAGCTGTTTTAAGCAGAATTTCAAAGAAAGACTGTGTGCACATACTTTCCAACTGTTGTAAGAGTGACACAAAATGTGTATACAGAGGGAAAGGTCTATGTTGAATAATAAATAGTAAAATATCATTTATCTAAAAGAGGCTTTAACTGGGCCATAAACACACAGTACAATCTTTCTTTCAAACCTTCTCAATGCTTCCTGTCCCTGTTACTATTTTGCTAATACCCACGCCTCACCTCCATAAGCAACAACCAGTCTAATGAGTGTCTTATATTTTAATTTTTGTGTTGTGACTATTGAGCTTGCTTCTTAATAGTCTATTGTTAGCATAGTACACCCTATTTCACATTTGTATCCTGTCATGTATTGTCGTGTTTGTGCACCCTTCGTTATCTTTCATTCTTGGATTTCGTTGTCCATGACGTGTCCGTTACTTAACTAAATATCACTATAATATTGACGACTCGGAACACAAAGTTTTTTATAAGTAAAAACGTAAAGTTTTACCTTACAGCCTAAACCGGCTTTCACCTATAGAAGGCTTCATCAGAGGCTGTCGTTAGTAGCGCTGCTCGTCTTGTTGTTGGCGACGAGAAAGTGTTTCGAAAGATTGAAGCTGTGTGTGTGTGGTGAGATGTGTTCGAATAATGCGTGCGTTTTGAATTGTGTCTGTTCGTTTAGGATGTCGTTTTTATTTGTTTTTGTGTGTTTGTATATTTCTAATTGTTCTAGAGTGTCTAGTTTTCGGCCTTTTGTGTGTACGTGTAGTATGTTCATGTTATTGTCGATGTTTTTATATGTGTGGTTTGCTTCAATGAGGTGGTTTGCGAAGGTAGATTCTGTAGTGGTGTGGAGTGCTTTTGTGTGTTCAATGTATCTCTGTTTGAAGCTACGTCCTGTCTGGCCTATGTAGAATTTACTGCAATTTGAACAATTTAGTTTATATATACCGGGTAGATCGAATTTGTTTTGTGCTTTGGGCATGCGTTTTGATAGTGTGTGTTCTGTTTTGTTAGTAGTTTTGTAAGCGATTCTGTATCCTGCTTTTTTGAATTTGTGGGCAATTTTTTCTGTTTGTTTGTTGATGTATGTTAGTGTTATGAATTTGTTGTTTTCTGTCTTTGTCTGTTGTTTGTTTTGTGTTTTGTGTAGGAGTTTACTGACTATTGTTCTGTCATAACCGTTAGATTCTGCTAGATATTTTATCGTGTTTAGTTCGTCTTTCTAGTCTATTTCATCTAAGGGGATGTTGTTAAGTCTATGTATCATGGTTCTAAAAGCAGCTAGTTTGTGTTGTATTGGGTGATTGGAGGTGTTGTGTATTAGTGTGTCAGTTGTAGTTGGTTTTCTGTATATACTGAATTTGTGCCTGTGTTCTAGTTTTGTGATGGAGAGGTCTAAGAAGTTTATGGTATTGTTGTGTTCGTATTCGGCAGTGAAGGTTATGTTTTTATGTATTTTGTTTATGTGCGTTAGTAACTGTTCACATTGTCTTTTGTTTCCCCTGTATAGTATTAGAATGTCATCAACGTATCTGTGCCAATATAGTATTTTAATATTATTTAAAATAGGGTATTTTAAAATATTATTTTACCAATAAGGTAAAACTTTACGTTTTTACTTATAAAAAACTTTGTGTTCCGAGTCGTCAATATTATAGTGATATTTAGTTATCTTTCATGTTAGGTATTTGCACTGAATTAATTACCCTCTATGCATAGACACAGATAATTTTTCCTTTCTGATGTAGAAACTAGCATATATTTACTTTTGGAAATATTTACATTCAATCCCATTCCAGTGGATTTTTTATTTAGCTCCTTGTAAACCTCAGACAGCCATTGTCTTGATCTGCCATATTATCAGCGCCATCATCACATATTTGGTTTGTCTTATTTAATTACATTGAAATTTGCTGCATAAATTATTTTCGGTTTAATAGTTCTGTTGATTTCAATGTATTCATTAAAATATATTAAAAAATTTACCAATGTTTTATGAAGTCGAATCAAGACATATTCACATTTACCTCAGACATGTTTCAGCATTTTTATGCTCATCATCAGCCATGTTTACATATAATCTGGTGAAATATAACAAGAAAAAACAGTCCAAGGACAATTGCTTCACTGGTTGACATGTCTGAAGCTGGTTTCAAGTAGGTGTGAGTGAACACAAGTTGACTAGCACATCATAAAAAACATATATTATTGAATGAGTGAAGCGAGTTCATAGTTTTAACTCATCTGCTTAGATGTGTCTGTCTATATGGGATATGTCTCAGTGTTTGAATGCATCAATAAATTTTCGTAAAACCTGGCATGGCTGTCCATTTTTTTAATGTACTGACCCATATTCGTTTTCAGATTGATCCCTCCTCCCCACATAGAGTAGCAGGAGGCAAAACACCAAAATCAGAGTAAAAATTCTAAATAAAATTACAAAAATCATGTGATGTATCAAATTAAAAAGAATTTTAACAAAATTCTTAATATAATTGCTGTTTTGAAAATTTAGAAATTTTAAAAATCCAGCAGCTGGTTTTCAGAGTAAATGGAATTTTAACTCGATATGAATGAGTTAACTATAACATATACATTTACTATAAAATTCTTCAAATTTTTGGAGCCATCATAGGTCAAAATGGAGTTCAGAGTCTTAACAAAATTCTATAAGTCTATACGGGGATCAAGTTTTGAGGAATTTTATTCAAAATATAAATTCAGTATCTTTGATAAATTGACAGAATTCACTCATAATTCCTTGTAAAATCTGGATCACCTTCAAAAAGACTATAAGCTGTTTGTAAAAAAAACTTTATATATTGGTATTGTTATATATATTTGTGAAAAGTATTAGACATATTACTTCTATATATGGAAATTTATATAAGCTTAAAAACTAGGACTAAATTATTTATCACACTTTATGGTTACACATTTAACTAAAAAAAAATAAAACCAGCAGTTTGGAATTTTTACTGTTTTTGTATGATTGTCGGCATTACGACTATTATACTAAAAAATAGAATAATCAAAAGCCTCATAATTGTTCTGATAACTGGAAAATTACCTAATGTTGAAATCTTTGCTAATAGTAAAGGTATTTCTAAATACCACTATTATATTAACGACTCGGAAAACAAAGTTTTTTATAAGTAAAAACAAAGTTTTACTTATAGAAAACATTGTGTTCCGAGTCGTTATTATAATACTGGTATTTAGTTAAGTAACAGACACGTCATGGACAACGAAATCCAAAAAGCTATTTCGTTCAAAATGGTGAGAGCAAGTTCTGCAGCTCATGTAGATTACTAGCTTAATACATCAAGGAAAGGAACTATATGAACTTCAAAATTTACATAATTGTTATCAATTTTTGTGGTGATTTTATGTGGCTTTTGTGTTGTTTATAAACTCATAAAGCTTTAGAAGCTTTTCATACCTTGGTAAAAAAAAGGCAATTTTGGAAATAAAACCTTAAATCAAAAGGAGGGCAGTGACCGATGTCTTCAAACAGTAACGGTGAAATATGTACGTTGAAATTTGAAAAATGCATGTTAGCCACACAGATTTAATTTTTCCATTAAAGCAACGTTTCAGGTACACGAGAAATGGGTTGTAATGCTCAGGTTATGCAATTCATTTACTTGGCAGCTGGATTCTATGAGCGGTGTGGATAATATATTAGTGTTATATAATTTCTATTTTAATGTTTTAACATTTTTTCCTGAAAAGAGTTTTAATTTTCTTCTGCAAAATTAAATCAGTGACAGCTTTCAAATGTAAACACAATATGAGAGCAGGTGACCTCCTTGAGCTAGGCATGTGGAAACGGAAAGACATGTTGTTAAATTGCAGTTAAAATTATTAAAGAACAAATTCGGCGTTGGAAGAATTTATTAATAAATTAAATTTAAAATTTTTATTAAATTACATTTTACAAACAACATTAATACAGATAACAAAAATATACAAACTTCATAAGTAATATTACTGATGCATTACCTACTAGAGTAGTAGCATATCTACACGCTTAGCCCTGAAGATGGTTATTCAGAACTTTTATCTAGTGGAAGAAGTACATAAAATGAGATGCTACTATCCTTAGGTAAACAAAACATTAATAATGTAAGGAAATACTATACTTTCATTATAAATTTGTGTATAACCTGAATGCTACTACCAGTACTGAATTCTCTTGTAGTTGGTAACAAGCATTTGACCAGTTTGTTCTACCTGTTACTTGATACATTAGCTTTTATAGCACTTTTTATATTTAACTGCATTAACTCTGCATGCACATGTGAAAAATCAAAAATCAGATTTAAAATAGTGAGTTTTTTAAACTCATAAACATTATAAAAAACTTAATTTTTACATAATAATCTGATTTGATAAAAATGTGACAAATATAATTTTTACCTGGAAAGTAGTTCTGTATATTTTTTGAAATATATAAATAGTAATTCCATTTGTTTTTGTTTGTTGACTAGAACAATAGTACTCAGTGTCCTAATGTATTTGCTGTTGTCATGCTATACATAAACTATGATAAATTTATTATTACCATAAGGCATCTTACATGTTAATGTTTTTAAAAAATATAATTTAAATTGTATGGATGATGAAAATGTTTCACAAATAATAAAAAATCCCCCGACAACAATTGTGTAAAAAACAGAATTAAACACTTATGTAAACTTGATTAATTACAGCAATTTAGAAACAGTTTTAAAACATAATTATTACTGTATTTCATTTAGTCGTGTATATATTGTAACGTTACATAACCCTGTCCCAATAAACTAAATCATAATAACATCAATGTCAGAAATGGGTAACCTATGGCTCGCTCAAAATTAAATTATATCACTCAATACGATAAACAATTCGAGTGGTATACAGTGCAAAGTGAGTTCTAGTGTACCCATTGAGGTGAAAAATAAAAGTGAAAGTAACGTATTACCAAACTGTGTTATGTGTGTGGAAATTATAAAACTATGAAAGTATGCTATAATACTAACTGATCTTGTAGTTTATTTTTTTTATTGTAATATTTATATTGTATGAACAACTAATTGTTATACCCAAGTTAATATTATATTTTTTCAGATAATTGTGTTAGATTATAAGAAAACCCAGGGTTAGTTTTAAAAGACATAAAATTTTAATTACCAAAAGATAATAAAAAATTAAAATAATCCTATGAAGGAAATGGCAACAGGAAGTAGTGCCGTGTAGGAATACTATGAGAGACTAAATAAATAATATATAAATTTATTTAAAGATAATAAAATTATCAAATACTTATATACAATGTCATAAGAAAATGAACCAAAACTTATTATGTAAACTAAATTAGTATAGAAACCGGAATGGAAAGGAATTATTTTTCCATAAATAAAATATAAATTTATAATAATTACAAAATGCCTGCATAATAAAAATACTATGTGTTACTAAGAGTGATGGAAAAATAACAAGGATTGTTAAGAAAAATTTTGAACAAAAAACCGTAGAGTTGAAGAAACGATGCTACTATAATTATAAAAAATAACCTTTTTTGGAACGTTGGAGGAGTTGAAATTAACGCAAGATTAACAACCAGCATGACCACTATATAATTATACATGATTAATCCAAATTAAATGGTTATATTCATTAATAAACAGTGAATGAAAACCTTATGATGATCCAACATGGTTTCGGCCTAGTTCTCGTTGACAATTGGAAAATACTCCAGACGGTAAGAAAATTATAACGCAAGACGGACCTCACCACAGAAAAAGCTTCAATCCAGTAAGAACCATACGGAGCGAGGTAATATAAACATTTTTTCGTAATAATTCCAGAAGAAAACTCATTCTGAACGGTGATATAGAACAAAAAATAATCATTTGAGCATATGTTTTTTAAAGTAAACAAATACACGCCGCTCTCTTATGGAAATTCCTGGAACTACATACTACATGAAAATTAAACAAAATTATTTAATAATTTTTCGGTATTTGTAAACCGTAGTAATTATCCATTTCTGACACTCTCGTAACAAAAAGAACTTACCCTGAACCCTGGGGAATTATTAAGAATTTTGTATTAATTGATGTTTTTTTTTATATAGCGTAAAAATTGGGTAAATAACACCATATACGTTTTGCTCCTTAGACAATTCTATGTTTACTCTGTAAAGTCGAGATGATGTTTTATTGAAGATAAGATTAATTGTGATACCTATATTTTGGTGGCAGGAGACAAAAGTCAATAATAAATAAAGAAATATTATTGAAAATTAATCTTGAATAATAAAGTGTTAGAATGTATTGTAGTGGGTAGTTGTAATAAATTTCAGCACAACAAACAGAAGAAATCGTCTAAACTGAGTGTAAATAATGATACTTACTCTCTCTTCTGCATAAGGCTGAACAACTTCCCTCCTTGACCCCAAATCACACACCCTCGATTTCTCTTCAGATTGAGTAAAACAAAATAAATAAAATCCTTTATTTATACTTTTGAAAACGTCAGTTAGTATAATTCAGAAGTGATGCATCCTGCGTGAGGCATATAATATAACTCGCAAGTACCTCATTAAGCGGGACGTTACAAGTTTGGCGAACCCAACATTTGGGGCTTGACTAAAGGTGTACGTTTTTGCAAGTACCTCACATTAAGCGGGACGTTACAAGATTGGCACTCAACGTAAAAGGGCGGTAATTAGAAAAGAATTTGGATATTTAATAAAAATATATACCAAAAAATCTAATTATCGTTGGCAATTATGAGAAAACAAGAAATGCCTAATACCCGAGGCAAATCGAAGAAGAGGGCAGAAGAAAAGGAGATTGAAGAAGGTGGACAGGAACAAGAAATTGAATTAGTCACGGACAGTGAAATGGACCAACAGACAGGTGATACAGAAGAAACAGAAGTAGTTATGGACCCGGAAACGGAAATAATTGAAGAGGATGCCAAAGGGGACCAACCAGAAAAAGCGGAAGCCAGAAGAGAACCAGATTGGCAAGAAATGATGAGAATGATGATGGAAAAAATTGATAGCATTAAGGAAAGCAATAAACAAACCATAGATGAGAACTCAAGGAAACAAAATGAAACCTTGAGCGAGAAATTTGATAAAATAGATGAGAATTTTAAGAAACAGGAGGAAAGTTTAGTCAAACAACTAAATGAAAAAATAGAAACCATTCATGGAAATATCAAACAAACCATGAATGAACAATACAATAAACTGAAAGAAGCTGTTGAAGGACAAAGAGAAGAGATGAATGCAAAATTTGAAGAGAATAATAAGAATTTAAAACAATTTGAGGGTAAAATGGAGAATTTCAATAAGGAGATATGGGAAACTTTTGGAGAGAAGTTTGAAAATGTTAATACGCTCATCCAAAAAGCAGATACATACAAAGAGGAGACAAATAAACAAATGGACCATAGTGTCAAGAGTTTGGAGGAAACATCAGACAGCACTTCAGAGGGTATTAAAGTAAGTCCGAATACAGAAGAGAGTAGGAAGGAAATAGAAATTACAGAATACCAAGGTGTAATGCCATCTGAAAATAAAAATAGCCACAACAAAAAGGATATTCAAACCGTGGAAAAGAAGACCAAGAAAATAATAAAAACAGGTAGGAAGAGAATAATAAATACTAAGGAAGAATGGGAGATGATTACAGGTGGATTAATTAATGTATTCAACCTTCCAATTAATGAACAAAGGGAGTTAATTAAGTTTACATCCCAGTTAAATGTGTCAACGGTGGAAGTGTATCAGACAATATCAATCATATCTTCAAGACGGAATATAACGTTCAAATATTTGGCAAATAATCCAGAGGTAAAAGGGAATGAAATGAGATTAAATATGAGCAACTATGTTATGTTAGAGGAGGTACAATACTTGTTAGTTAAAAAGGAACGAACTATGACGGGAGACTGATACTTAATTAAAGGTTTCGTAGCAGCAAAGTGGGAGAGCCGGATGATAAGGAGATTATCGAGGAGAGAAGTAATTCCGAACACCCCAGTAATCCGAGAAAGAGGAGTACCTGAAATAATGGACCACGGTTAAACAGGCTCCAAACAAACCAGAAAAAAGGGACGGATTTTATGGATACAGGACCAAGCAACCCATTGTAAATAAAAACCCCAAAATTCTAAAAGCATGTAAGGACATCTTACTCAACTTATTTCGAACAATATAATTTAAAATGAAGAAACTAAAAAAACCCCAAAATTCAAAAAGCATGTAAGGACATCTTACTCAAGTTATTTTGAAACCATATAATTTAAAGTGAAGAGACTAAAACCCCAAAATTCTAAAAGCATGTAAGGACATCTTACTCAAGTTATTTTGAAACCATATAATTTAACAAACAACAAACCACCAAGAAAAAGAGAACAGATGATTAAATAATATTTATAAAGAACTGATTTAAAATGGACTAATACGAAAAATAATATTTTGATGGTAACAAAAGAAGAATAAATAAATAAACAATTGATGGTAATGTGCTCAGATAAGAAGAATAACGAATAATTTAATGACTCCAATGAAACTGAAGGAGGATGATAATTAATACAACAAAAATTAGAATTTCTCGGAATTGAAGATTATATAAGAAGAAATGATACGGAGAAATATGTCACAAGAAGTAAAGTCAAAAGAATTTTAACATAAGGCATATCAATGAGGTTATATGCTATTAGTCAATGGAAAAGAAGAAGGAATCAAGGAGAAGAAGAAATATATAAATAAATACAAACAGCTACAGTATGAAGAATCCCAAAAGTGTTTGGTACTAGTCGCTAATTGACTACTACTTATAATTTTTTTATTTTTATGTATTGACCGTAGAAATGTTCCGGCAATAATTTTTATGAGCAGGGATGATGTTCCCCTGGTCTCAGAAAGTGTAAGGATGGACAGCGGTGTATGGACCCAGAGTGGCCACCCGACTGTTACCACCGCACAGGATAGGGAAAAATGTTAGGGAAATTGAATATTTAAGGGATAATAATTATAAAATAGCTGAAAAGAGTGATATTAGATTCCAGCAGTATAGATGAAGAAAATAGAAGGAAGATAGCAGACCGAAGCTTAATTGATGAAGATAATTTATAAAAGTAAATGGAAATGAGTGTTAAAACAAGTTTAATATGATTAGTGTGACCAGTCCTTATCAAATAAAATGTGGAAGTACCACTACCCAGAAATAAATAATTGATGAATTTGCCTCCAAGAGAGAGAGAGAGTTAAGTAAGAAAACAGCAATTACCACCAGTGTGAATTACCAGTCAATTTATAACCAGTCAGAAATAAAACACTATTATGAAGATAAAGAGGAGTTAAGAAAATGGAAATAATCAAGAATTTATTTTTAATAAACAAGTTAAACTGAAATAAATTTGTTCTAGTGGGGGGGGGGGGGCTTTAAGTAACGTTACATAACCCTGTCCCAATAAACTAAATCATAATAACATCAATGTCAGAAATGGGTAACCTATGGCTCGCTCAAAATTAAATTATATCACTCAATATGATAAACAATTCGAGTGGTATACAGTGCAAAGTGAGTTCTAGTGTACCCATTGAGGTGAAAAATAAAAGTGAAAGTAACGTATTACCAAACTGTGTTATGTGTGTGGAAATTATAAAACTATGAAAGTATGCTATAATACTAACTGATCTTGTAGTTTATTTTTTTTATTGTAATATTTATATTGTATGAACAACTAATTGTTATACCCAAGTTAATATTATATTTTTTCAAATAATTGTGTTAGATTATAAGAAAACCCAGGGTTAGTTTTAAAAGACATAAAATTTTAATTACCAAAAGATAATAAAAAATTAAAATAATCCTATGAAGGAAATGGCAACAGGAAGTAGTGCCGTGTAGGAATACTATGAGAGACTAAATAAATAATATATAAATTTATTTAAAGATAATAAAATTATCAAATACTTATATACAATGTCATAAGAAAATGAACCAAAACTTATTATGTAAACTAAATTAGTATAGAAACCGGAATGGAAAGGAATTATTTTTCCATAAATAAAATATAAATTTATAATAATTACAAAATGCCTGCATAATAAAAATACTATGTGTTACTAAGAGTGATGGAAAAATAACAAGGATTGTTAAGAAAAATTTTGAACAAAAAACCGTAGAGTTGAAGAAACGATGCTACTATAATTATAAAAAATAACCTTTTTTGGAATGTTGGAGGAGTTGAAATTAACGCAAGATTAACAAACAGCATGACCACTATCTAATTATACATGATTAATCCAAATTAAATGGTTATATTCATTAATAAACAGTGAATGAAAACCTTATGATGATCCAACATGGTTTCAGAATAGTTCTCGTTGACAATTGGAAAATACTCCAGACGGTAAGAAAATTATAACGCAAGACGGACCTCACCACAGAAAAAGCTTCAATCCAGTAAGAACCATACGGAGCGAGGTAATATAAACATTTTTTCGTAATAATTCCAGAAGAAAACTCATTCTGAACGGTGATATAGAACAAAAAATAATCATTTGATCATATGTTTTTTAAAGTAAACAAATACACGCCGCTCTCTTATGGAAATTCCTGGAACTACATACTACATGAAAATTAAACAAAATTATTTAATAATTTTTCGGTATTTGTAAAGCGTAGTAATTATCCATTTCTGACACTCTCGTAACAAAAAGAACTTACCCTGAACCCTGGGGAATTATTAAGAATTTTGTATTAATTGATGTTTTCTTTTATATAGCGTAAAAATTGGGTAAATAACACCATATACGTTTTGCTCCTTAGACAATTCTATGTTTACTCTGTAAAGTCGAGATGATGTTTTATTGAAGATAAGATTAATTGTGATACCTATATTTTGGTGGCAGGAGACAAAAGTCAATAATAAATAAAGAAATATTATTGAAAATTAATCTTGAATAATAAAGTGTTAGAATTTATTGTAGTGGGTAGTTGTAATAAATTTCAGCACAACAAACAGAAGAAATCGTCTAAACTGAGTGTAAATAATGATACTTACTCTCTCTTCTGCATAAGGCTGAACAACTTCCCTCCTTGACCCCAAATCACACACCCTCGATTTCTCTTCAGATTGAGTAAAACAAAATAAATAAAATCCTTTATTTATACTTTTGAAAACGTCAGTTAGTATAATTCAGAAGTGACGCATCCTGCGTGAGGCATATAATATAACTCGCAAGTACCTCATTAAGCGGGACGTTACAAGTTTGGCGAACCCAACATTTGGGGCTTGACTAAAGGTGTACGTTTTTGCAAGTACCTCACATTAAGCGGGACGTTACAAGATTGGCACTCAACGTAAAAGGGCGGTAATTAGAAAAGAATTTGGATATTTAATAAAAATATATACCAAAAAATCTAATTATCGTTGGCAATTATGAGAAAACAAGAAATGCCTAATACCCAAGGCAAATCGAAGAAGAGGGCAGAAGAAAAGGAGATTGAAGAAGGTGGACAGGAACAAGAAATTGAATTAGTCACGGACAGTGAAATGGACCAACAGACAGGTGATACAGAAGAAACAGAAGTAGTTATGGACCCGGAAACGGAAATAATTGAAGAGGATGCCAAAGGGGACCAACCAGAAAAAGCGGAAGCCAGAAGAGAACCAGATTGGCAAGAAATGATGAGAATGATGATGGAAAAAATTGATAGCATTAAGGAAAGCAATAAACAAACCATAGATGAGAACTCAAGGAAACAAAATGAAACCTTGAGCGAGAAATTTGATAAAATAGATGAGAATTTTAAGAAACAGGAGGAAAGTTTAGTCAAACAACTAAATGAAAAAATAGAAACCATTCATGGAAATATCAAACAAACCATGAATGAACAATACAATAAACTGAAAGAAACTGTTGAAGGACAAAGAGAAGAGATGAATGCAAAATTTGAAGAGAATAATAAGAATTTAAAACAATTTGAGGGTAAAATGGAGAATTTCAATAAGGAGATATGGGAAACTTTTGGAGAGAAGTTTGAAAATGTTAATACGCTCATCCAAAAAGCAGATACATACAAAGAGGAGACAAATAAACAAATGGACCATAGTGTCAAGAGTTTGGAGGAAACATCAGACAGCACTTCAGAGGGTATTAAAGTAAGTCCGAATACAGAAGAGAGTAGGAAGGAAATAGAAATTACAGAATACCAAGGTGTAATGCCATCTGAAAATAAAAATAGCCACAACAAAAAGGATATTCAAACCGTGGAAAAGAAGACCAAGAAAATAATAAAAACAGGTAGGAAGAGAATAATAAATACTAAGGAAGAATGGGAGATGATTACAGGTGGATTAATTAATGTATTCAACCTTCCAATTAATGAACAAAGGGAGTTAATTAAGTTTACATCCCAGTTAAATGTGTCAACGGTGGAAGTGTATCAGACAATATCAATCATATCTTCAAGACGGAATATAACGTTCAAATATTTGGCAAATAATCCAGAGGTAAAAGGGAATGAAATGAGATTAAATATGAGCAACTATGTTATGTTAGAGGAGGTACAATACTTGTTAGTTAAAAAGGAACGAACTATGACGGGAGACTGATACTTAATTAAAGGTTTCGTAGCAGCAAAGTGGGAGAGCCGGATGATAAGGAGATTATCGAGGAGAGAAGTAATTCCGAACACCCCAGTAATCCGAGAAAGAGGAGTACCTGAAATAATGGACCACGGTTAAACAGGCTCCAAACAAACCAGAAAAAAGGGACGGATTTTATGGATACAGGACCAAGCAACCCATTGTAAATAAAAACCCCAAAATTCTAAAAGCATGTAAGGACATCTTACTCAACTTATTTCGAACAATATAATTTAAAATGAAGAAACTAAAAAAACCCCAAAATTCAAAAAGCATGTAAGGACATCTTACTCAAGTTATTTTGAAACCATATAATTTAAAGTGAAGAGACTAAAACCCCAAAATTCTAAAAGCATGTAAGGACATCTTACTCAAGTTATTTTGAAACCATATAATTTAACAAACAACAAACCACCAAGAAAAAGAGAACAGATGATTAAATAATATTTATAAAGAACTGATTTAAAATGGACTAATACGAAAAATAATATTTTGATGGTAACAAAAGAAGAATAAATAAATAAACAATTGATGGTAATGTGCTCAGATAAGAAGAATAACGAATAATTTAATGACTCCAATGAAACTGAAGGAGGATGATAATTAATACAACAAAAATTAGAATTTCTCGGAATTGAAGATTATATAAGAAGAAATGATACGGAGAAATATGTCACAAGAAGTAAAGTCAAAAGAATTTTAACATAAGGCATATCAATGAGGTTATATGCTATTAGTCAATGGAAAAGAAGAAGGAATCAAGGAGAAGAAGAAATATATAAATAAATACAAACAGCTACAGTATGAAGAAACCCAAAAGTGTTTGGTACTAGTCGATAATTGACTACTACTTATAATTTTTTTATTTTTATGTATTGACCGTAGAAATGTTCCGGCAATAATTTTTATGAGCAGGGATGATGTTCCCCTGGTCTCAGAAAGTGTAAGGATGGACAGCGGTGTATGGACCCAGAGTGGCCACCCGACTGTTACCACCGCACAGGATAGGGAAAAATGTTAGGGAAATTGAATATTTAAGGGATAATAATTATAAAATAGCTGAAAAGAGTGATATTAGATTCCAGCAGTATAGATGAAGAAAATAGAAGGAAGATAGCAGACCGAAGCTTAATTGATGAAGATAATTTATAAAAGTAAATGGAAATGAGTGTTAAAACAAGTTTAATATGATTAGTGTGACCAGTCCTTATCAAATAAAATGTGGAAGTACCACTACCCAGAAATAAATAATTGATGAATTTGCCTCCAAGAGAGAGAGAGAGTTAAGTAAGAAAACAGCAATTACCACCAGTGTGAATTACCAGTCAGTTTATAACCAGTCAGAAATAAAACACTATTATGAAGATAAAGAGGAGTTAAGAAAATGGAAATAATCAAGAATTTATTTTTAATAAACAAGTTAAACTGAAATAAATTTGTTCTAGTGGGGGGGGGGGGCTTTAAGTAACGTTACATAACCCTGTCCCAATAAACTAAATCATAATAACATCAATGTCAGAAATGGGTAACCTATGGCTCGCTCAAAATTAAATTATATCACTCAATATGATAAACAATTCGAGTGGTATACAGTGCAAAGTGAGTTCTAGTGTACCCATTGAGGTGAAAAATAAAAGTGAAAGTAACGTATTACCAAACTGTGTTATGTGTGTGGAAATTATAAAACTATGAAAGTATGCTATAATACTAACTGATCTTGTAGTTTATTTTTTTTATTGTAATATTTATATTGTATGAACAACTAATTGTTATACCCAAGTTAATATTATATTTTTTCAAATAATTGTGTTAGATTATAAGAAAACCCAGGGTTAGTTTTAAAAGACATAAAATTTTAATTACCAAAAGATAATAAAAAATTAAAATAATCCTATGAAGGAAATGGCAACAGGAAGTAGTGCCGTGTAGGAATACTATGAGAGACTAAATAAATAATATATAAATTTATTTAAAGATAATAAAATTATCAAATACTTATATACAATGTCATAAGAAAATGAACCAAAACTTATTATGTAAACTAAATTAGTATAGAAACCGGAATGGAAAGGAATTATTTTTCCATAAATAAAATATAAATTTATAATAATTACAAAATGCCTGCATAATAAAAATACTATGTGTTACTAAGAGTGATGGAAAAATAACAAGGATTGTTAAGAAAAATTTTGAACAAAAAACCGTAGAGTTGAAGAAACGATGCTACTATAATTATAAAAAATAACCTTTTTTGGAATGTTGGAGGAGTTGAAATTAACGCAAGATTAACAAACAGCATGACCACTATCTAATTATACATGATTAATCCAAATTAAATGGTTATATTCATTAATAAACAGTGAATGAAAACCTTATGATGATCCAACATGGTTTCAGAATAGTTCTCGTTGACAATTGGAAAATACTCCAGACGGTAAGAAAATTATAACGCAAGACGGACCTCACCACAGAAAAAGCTTCAATCCAGTAAGAACCGTACGGAGCGAGGTAATATAAACATTTTTTCGTAATAATTCCAGAAGAAAACTCATTCTGAACGGTGATATAGAACAAAAAATAATCATTTGAGCATATGTTTTTTAAAGTAAACAAATACACGCCGCTCTCTTATGGAAATTCCTGGAACTACATACTACATGAAAATTAAACAAAATTATTTAATAATTTTTCGGTATTTGTAAAGCGTAGTAATTATCCATTTCTGACACTCTCGTAACAAAAAGAACTTACCCTGAACCCTGGGGAATTATTAAGAATTTTGTATTAATTGATGTTTTTTTTATATAGCGTAAAAATTGGGTAAATAACACCATATACGTTTTGCTCCTTAGACAATTCTATGTTTACTCTGTAAAGTCGAGATGATGTTTTATTGAAGATAAGATTAATTGTGATACCTATATTTTGGTGGCAGGAGACAAAAGTCAATAATAAATAAAGAAATATTATTGAAAATTAATCTTGAATAATAAAGTGTTAGAATTTATTGTAGTGGGTAGTTGTAATAAATTTCAGCACAACAAACAGAAGAAATCGTCTAAACTGAGTGTAAATAATGATACTTACTCTCTCTTCTGCATAAGGCTGAACAACTTCCCTCCTTGACCCCAAATCACACACCCTCGATTTCTCTTCAGATTGAGTAAAACAAAATAAATAAAATCCTTTATTTATACTTTTGAAAACGTCAGTTAGTATAATTCAGAAGTGACGCATCCTGCGTGAGGCATATAATATAACTCGCAAGTACCTCATTAAGCGGGACGTTACAAGTTTGGCGAACCCAACATTTGGGGCTTGACTAAAGGTGTACGTTTTTGCAAGTACCTCACATTAAGCGGGACGTTACAAGATTGGCACTCAACGTAAAAGGGCGGTAATTAGAAAAGAATTTGGATATTTAATAAAAATATATACCAAAAAATCTAATTATCGTTGGCAATTATGAGAAAACAAGAAATGCCTAATACCCAAGGCAAATCGAAGAAGAGGGCAGAAGAAAAGGAGATTGAAGAAGGTGGACAGGAACAAGAAATTGAATTAGTCACGGACAGTGAAATGGACCAACAGACAGGTGATACAGAAGAAACAGAAGTAGTTATGGACCCGGAAACGGAAATAATTGAAGAGGATGCCAAAGGGGACCAACCAGAAAAAGCGGAAGCCAGAAGAGAACCAGATTGGCAAGAAATGATGAGAATGATGATGGAAAAAATTGATAGCATTAAGGAAAGCAATAAACAAACCATAGATGAGAACTCAAGGAAACAAAATGAAACCTTGAGCGAGAAATTTGATAAAATAGATGAGAATTTTAAGAAACAGGAGGAAAGTTTAGTCAAACAACTAAATGAAAAAATAGAAACCATTCATGGAAATATCAAACAAACCATGAATGAACAATACAATAAACTGAAAGAAACTGTTGAAGGACAAAGAGAAGAGATGAATGCAAAATTTGAAGAGAATAATAAGAATTTAAAACAATTTGAGGGTAAAATGGAGAATTTCAATAAGGAGATATGGGAAACTTTTGGAGAGAAGTTTGAAAATGTTAATACGCTCATCCAAAAAGCAGATACATACAAAGAGGAGACAAATAAACAAATGGACCATAGTGTCAAGAGTTTGGAGGAAACATCAGACAGCACTTCAGAGGGTATTAAAGTAAGTCCGAATACAGAAGAGAGTAGGAAGGAAATAGAAATTACAGAATACCAAGGTGTAATGCCATCTGAAAATAAAAATAGCCACAACAAAAAGGATATTCAAACCGTGGAAAAGAAGACCAAGAAAATAATAAAAACAGGTAGGAAGAGAATAATAAATACTAAGGAAGAATGGGAGATGATTACAGGTGGATTAATTAATGTATTCAACCTTCCAATTAATGAACAAAGGGAGTTAATTAAGTTTACATCCCAGTTAAATGTGTCAACGGTGGAAGTGTATCAGACAATATCAATCATATCTTCAAGACGGAATATAACGTTCAAATATTTGGCAAATAATCCAGAGGTAAAAGGGAATGAAATGAGATTAAATATGAGCAACTATGTTATGTTAGAGGAGGTACAATACTTGTTAGTTAAAAAGGAACGAACTATGACGGGAGACTGATACTTAATTAAAGGTTCGTAGCAGCAAAGTGGGAGAGCCGATGATAAGGAGATTATCGAGGAGAGAAGTAATTCCGAACACCCCAGTAATCGAGAAAGAGGAGTACCTGAAATAATGGACCACGGTTAAACAGGCTCCAAACAAACCAGAAAAAAGGGACGGATTTTATGGATACAGGACCAAGCAACCATTGTAAATAAAAACCCCAAAATTCTAAAAGCATGTAAGGACATCTTACTCAACTTATTTCGAACAATATAATTTAAAATGAAGAAACTAAAAAAAACCCAAAATTCAAAAAGCATGTAAGGACATCTTACTCAAGTTATTTTGAAACCATATAATTTAAAGTGAAGAGACTAAAACCCCAAAATTCTAAAAGCATGTAAGGACATCTTACTCAAGTTATTTTGAAACCATATAATTTAACAAACAACAAACCACCAAGAAAAAGAGAACAGATGATTAAATAATATTTATAAAGAACTGATTTAAAATGGACTAATACGAAAAATAATATTTTGATGGTAACAAAAGAAGAATAAATAAATAAACAATTGATGGTAATGTGCTCAGATAAGAAGAATAACGAATAATTTAATGACTCCAATGAAACTGAAGGAGGATGATAATTAATACAACAAAAATTAGAATTTCTCGGAATTGAAGATTATATAAGAAGAAATGATACGGAGAAATATGTCACAAGAAGTAAAGTCAAAAGAATTTTAACATAAGGCATATCAATGAGGTTATATGCTATTAGTCAATGGAAAAGAAGAAGGAATCAAGGAGAAGAAGAAATATATAAATAAATACAAACAGCTACAGTATGAAGAATCCCAAAAGTGTTTGGTACTAGTCGCTAATTGACTACTACTTATAATTTTTTTATTTTTATGTATTGACCGTAGAAATGTTCCGGCAATAATTTTTATGAGCAGGGATGATGTTCCCCTGGTCTCAGAAAGTGTAAGGATGGACAGCGGTGTATGGACCCAGAGTGGCCACCCGACTGTTACCACCGCACAGGATAGGGAAAAATGTTAGGGAAATTGAATATTTAAGGGATAATAATTATAAAATAGCTGAAAAGAGTGATATTAGATTCCAGCAGTATAGATGAAGAAAATAGAAGGAAGATAGCAGACCGAAGCTTAATTGATGAAGATAATTTATAAAAGTAAATGGAAATGAGTGTTAAAACAAGTTTAATATGATTAGTGTGACCAGTCCTTATCAAATAAAATGTGGAAGTACCACTACCAGAAATAAATAATTGATGAATTTGCCTCCAAGAGAGAGAGAGAGTTAAGTAAGAAAACAGCAATTACCACCAGTGTGAATTACCAGTCAGTTTATAACCAGTCAGAAATAAAACACTATTATGAAGATAAAGAGGAGTTAAGAAAATGGAAATAATCAAGAATTTATTTTTAATAAACAAGTTAAACTGAAATAAATTTGTTCTAGTGGGGGGGGGGGGCTTTAAGTAACGTTACATAACCCTGTCCCAATAAACTAAATCATAATAACATCAATGTCAGAAATGGGTAACCTATGGCTCGCTCAAAATTAAATTATATCACTCAATATGATAAACAATCGAGTGGTATACAGTGCAAAGTGAGTTCTAGTGTACCCATTGAGGTGAAAAATAAAAGTGAAAGTAACGTATTACCAAAACTGTGTTATGTGTGTGGAAATTATAAAACTATGAAAGTATGCTATAATACTAACTGATCTTGTAGTTTATTTTTTTTATTGTAATATTTATATTGTATAAACAACTAATTGTTATACCCAAGTTAATATTATATTTTTTCAAATAATTGTGTTAGATTATAAGAAAACCCAGGGTTAGTTTTAAAAGACATAAAATTTTAATTACCAAAAGATAATAAAAAATTAAAATAATCCTATGAAGGAAATGGCAACAGGAAGTAGTGCCGTGTAGGAATACTATGAGAGACTAAATAAATAATATATAAATTTATTTAAAGATAATAAAATTATCAAATACTTATATACAATGTCATAAGAAAATGAACCAAAACTTATTATGTAAACTAAATTAGTATAGAAACCGGAATGGAAAGGAATTATTTTTCCATAAATAAAATATAAATTTATAATAATTACAAAATGCCTGCATAATAAAAATACTATGTGTTACTAAGAGTGATGGAAAAATAACAAGGATTGTTAAGAAAAATTTTGAACAAAAAACCGTAGAGTTGAAGAAACGATGCTACTATAATTATAAAAAATAACCTTTTTTGGAATGTTGGAGGAGTTGAAATTAACGCAAGATTAACAAACAGCATGACCACTATCTAATTATACATGATTAATCCAAATTAAATGGTTATATTCATTAATAAACAGTGAATGAAAACCTTATGATGATCCAACATGGTTTCAGAATAGTTCTCGTTGACAATTGGAAAATACTCCAGACGGTAAGAAAATTATAACGCAAGACGGACCTCACCACAGAAAAAGCTTCAATCCAGTAAGAACCATACGGAGCGAGGTAATATAAACATTTTTTCGTAATAATTCCAGAAGAAAACTCATTCTGAACGGTGATATAGAACAAAAAATAATCATTTGATCATATGTTTTTTAAAGTAAACAAATACACGCCGCTCTCTTATGGAAATTCCTGGAACTACATACTACATGAAAATTAAACAAAATTATTTAATAATTTTTCGGTATTTGTAAAGCGTAGTAATTATCCATTTCTGACACTCTCGTAACAAAAAGAACTTACCCTGAACCCTGGGGAATTATTAAGAATTTTGTATTAATTGATGTTTTCTTTTATATAGCGTAAAAATTGGGTAAATAACACCATATACGTTTTGCTCCTTAGACAATTCTATGTTTACTCTGTAAAGTCGAGATGATGTTTTATTGAAGATAAGATTAATTGTGATACCTATATTTTGGTGGCAGGAGACAAAAGTCAATAATAAATAAAGAAATATTATTGAAAATTAATCTTGAATAATAAAGTGTTAGAATTTATTGTAGTGGGTAGTTGTAATAAATTTCAGCACAACAAACAGAAGAAATCGTCTAAACTGAGTGTAAATAATGATACTTACTCTCTCTTCTGCATAAGGCTGAACAACTTCCCTCCTTGACCCCAAATCACACACCCTCGATTTCTCTTCAGATTGAGTAAAACAAAATAAATAAAATCCTTTATTTATACTTTTGAAAACGTCAGTTAGTATAATTCAGAAGTGACGCATCCTGCGTGAGGCATATAATATAACTCGCAAGTACCTCATTAAGCGGGACGTTACAAGTTTGGCGAACCCAACATTTGGGGCTTGACTAAAGGTGTACGTTTTTGCAAGTACCTCACATTAAGCGGGACGTTACAAGATTGGCACTCAACGTAAAAGGGCGGTAATTAGAAAAGAATTTGGATATTTAATAAAAATATATACCAAAAAATCTAATTATCGTTGGCAATTATGAGAAAACAAGAAATGCCTAATACCCAAGGCAAATCGAAGAAGAGGGCAGAAGAAAAGGAGATTGAAGAAGGTGGACAGGAACAAGAAATTGAATTAGTCACGGACAGTGAAATGGACCAACAGACAGGTGATACAGAAGAAACAGAAGTAGTTATGGACCCGGAAACGGAAATAATTGAAGAGGATGCCAAAGGGGACCAACCAGAAAAAGCGGAAGCCAGAAGAGAACCAGATTGGCAAGAAATGATGAGAATGATGATGGAAAAAATTGATAGCATTAAGGAAAGCAATAAACAAACCATAGATGAGAACTCAAGGAAACAAAATGAAACCTTGAGCGAGAAATTTGATAAAATAGATGAGAATTTTAAGAAACAGGAGGAAAGTTTAGTCAAACAACTAAATGAAAAAATAGAAACCATTCATGGAAATATCAAACAAACCATGAATGAACAATACAATAAACTGAAAGAAACTGTTGAAGGACAAAGAGAAGAGATGAATGCAAAATTTGAAGAGAATAATAAGAATTTAAAACAATTTGAGGGTAAAATGGAGAATTTCAATAAGGAGATATGGGAAACTTTTGGAGAGAAGTTTGAAAATGTTAATACGCTCATCCAAAAAGCAGATACATACAAAGAGGAGACAAATAAACAAATGGACCATAGTGTCAAGAGTTTGGAGGAAACATCAGACAGCACTTCAGAGGGTATTAAAGTAAGTCCGAATACAGAAGAGAGTAGGAAGGAAATAGAAATTACAGAATACCAAGGTGTAATGCCATCTGAAAATAAAAATAGCCACAACAAAAAGGATATTCAAACCGTGGAAAAGAAGACCAAGAAAATAATAAAAACAGGTAGGAAGAGAATAATAAATACTAAGGAAGAATGGGAGATGATTACAGGTGGATTAATTAATGTATTCAACCTTCCAATTAATGAACAAAGGGAGTTAATTAAGTTTACATCCCAGTTAAATGTGTCAACGGTGGAAGTGTATCAGACAATATCAATCATATCTTCAAGACGGAATATAACGTTCAAATATTTGGCAAATAATCCAGAGGTAAAAGGGAATGAAATGAGATTAAATATGAGCAACTATGTTATGTTAGAGGAGGTACAATACTTGTTAGTTAAAAAGGAACGAACTATGACGGGAGACTGATACTTAATTAAAGGTTTCGTAGCAGCAAAGTGGGAGAGCCGGATGATAAGGAGATTATCGAGGAGAGAAGTAATTCCGAACACCCCAGTAATCCGAGAAAGAGGAGTACCTGAAATAATGGACCACGGTTAAACAGGCTCCAAACAAACCAGAAAAAAGGGACGGATTTTATGGATACAGGACCAAGCAACCCATTGTAAATAAAAACCCCAAAATTCTAAAAGCATGTAAGGACATCTTACTCAACTTATTTCGAACAATATAATTTAAAATGAAGAAACTAAAAAAACCCCAAAATTCAAAAAGCATGTAAGGACATCTTACTCAAGTTATTTTGAAACCATATAATTTAAAGTGAAGAGACTAAAACCCCAAAATTCTAAAAGCATGTAAGGACATCTTACTCAAGTTATTTTGAAACCATATAATTTAACAAACAACAAACCACCAAGAAAAAGAGAACAGATGATTAAATAATATTTATAAAGAACTGATTTAAAATGGACTAATACGAAAAATAATATTTTGATGGTAACAAAAGAAGAATAAATAAATAAACAATTGATGGTAATGTGCTCAGATAAGAAGAATAACGAATAATTTAATGACTCCAATGAAACTGAAGGAGGATGATAATTAATACAACAAAAATTAGAATTTCTCGGAATTGAAGATTATATAAGAAGAAATGATACGGAGAAATATGTCACAAGAAGTAAAGTCAAAAGAATTTTAACATAAGGCATATCAATGAGGTTATATGCTATTAGTCAATGGAAAAGAAGAAGGAATCAAGGAGAAGAAGAAATATATAAATAAATACAAACAGCTACAGTATGAAGAAACCCAAAAGTGTTTGGTACTAGTCGATAATTGACTACTACTTATAATTTTTTTATTTTTATGTATTGACCGTAGAAATGTTCCGGCAATAATTTTTATGAGCAGGGATGATGTTCCCCTGGTCTCAGAAAGTGTAAGGATGGACAGCGGTGTATGGACCCAGAGTGGCCACCCGACTGTTACCACCGCACAGGATAGGGAAAAATGTTAGGGAAATTGAATATTTAAGGGATAATAATTATAAAATAGCTGAAAAGAGTGATATTAGATTCCAGCAGTATAGATGAAGAAAATAGAAGGAAGATAGCAGACCGAAGCTTAATTGATGAAGATAATTTATAAAAGTAAATGGAAATGAGTGTTAAAACAAGTTTAATATGATTAGTGTGACCAGTCCTTATCAAATAAAATGTGGAAGTACCACTACCCAGAAATAAATAATTGATGAATTTGCCTCCAAGAGAGAGAGAGAGTTAAGTAAGAAAACAGCAATTACCACCAGTGTGAATTACCAGTCAGTTTATAACCAGTCAGAAATAAAACACTATTATGAAGATAAAGAGGAGTTAAGAAAATGGAAATAATCAAGAATTTATTTTTAATAAACAAGTTAAACTGAAATAAATTTGTTCTAGTGGGGGGGGGGGCTTTAAGTAATGTTACATAACCCTGTCCCAATAAACTAAATCATAATAACATCAATGTCAGAAATGGGTAACCTATGGCTCGCTCAAAATTAAATTATATCACTCAATATGATAAACAATTCGAGTGGTATACAGTGCAAAGTGAGTTCTAGTGTACCCATTGAGGTGAAAAATAAAAGTGAAAGTAACGTATTACCAAACTGTGTTATGTGTGTGGAAATTATAAAACTATGAAAGTATGCTATAATACTAACTGATCTTGTAGTTTATTTTTTTTATTGTAATATTTATATTGTATGAACAACTAATTGTTATACCCAAGTTAATATTATATTTTTTCAAATAATTGTGTTAGATTATAAGAAAACCCAGGGTTAGTTTTAAAAGACATAAAATTTTAATTACCAAAAGATAATAAAAAATTAAAATAATCCTATGAAGGAAATGGCAACAGGAAGTAGTGCCGTGTAGGAATACTATGAGAGACTAAATAAATAATATATAAATTTATTTAAAGATAATAAAATTATCAAATACTTATATACAATGTCATAAGAAAATGAACCAAAACTTATTATGTAAACTAAATTAGTATAGAAACCGGAATGGAAAGGAATTATTTTTCCATAAATAAAATATAAATTTATAATAATTACAAAATGCCTGCATAATAAAAATACTATGTGTTACTAAGAGTGATGGAAAAATAACAAGGATTGTTAAGAAAAATTTTGAACAAAAAACCGTAGAGTTGAAGAAACGATGCTACTATAATTATAAAAAATAACCTTTTTTGGAATGTTGGAGGAGTTGAAATTAACGCAAGATTAACAAACAGCATGACCACTATCTAATTATACATGATTAATCCAAATTAAATGGTTATATTCATTAATAAACAGTGAATGAAAACCTTATGATGATCCAACATGGTTTCAGAATAGTTCTCGTTGACAATTGGAAAATACTCCAGACGGTAAGAAAATTATAACGCAAGACGGACCTCACCACAGAAAAAGCTTCAATCCAGTAAGAACCGTACGGAGCGAGGTAATATAAACATTTTTTCGTAATAATTCCAGAAGAAAACTCATTCTGAACGGTGATATAGAACAAAAAATAATCATTTGAGCATATGTTTTTTAAAGTAAACAAATACACGCCGCTCTCTTATGGAAATTCCTGGAACTACATACTACATGAAAATTAAACAAAATTATTTAATAATTTTTCGGTATTTGTAAAGCGTAGTAATTATCCATTTCTGACACTCTCGTAACAAAAAGAACTTACCCTGAACCCTGGGGAATTATTAAGAATTTTGTATTAATTGATGTTTTTTTTATATAGCGTAAAAATTGGGTAAATAACACCATATACGTTTTGCTCCTTAGACAATTCTATGTTTACTCTGTAAAGTCGAGATGATGTTTTATTGAAGATAAGATTAATTGTGATACCTATATTTTGGTGGCAGGAGACAAAAGTCAATAATAAATAAAGAAATATTATTGAAAATTAATCTTGAATAATAAAGTGTTAGAATTTATTGTAGTGGGTAGTTGTAATAAATTTCAGCACAACAAACAGAAGAAATCGTCTAAACTGAGTGTAAATAATGATACTTACTCTCTCTTCTGCATAAGGCTGAACAACTTCCCTCCTTGACCCCAAATCACACACCCTCGATTTCTCTTCAGATTGAGTAAAACAAAATAAATAAAATCCTTTATTTATACTTTTGAAAACGTCAGTTAGTATAATTCAGAAGTGACGCATCCTGCGTGAGGCATATAATATAACTCGCAAGTACCTCATTAAGCGGGACGTTACAAGTTTGGCGAACCCAACATTTGGGGCTTGACTAAAGGTGTACGTTTTTGCAAGTACCTCACATTAAGCGGGACGTTACAAGATTGGCACTCAACGTAAAAGGGCGGTAATTAGAAAAGAATTTGGATATTTAATAAAAATATATACCAAAAAATCTAATTATCGTTGGCAATTATGAGAAAACAAGAAATGCCTAATACCCAAGGCAAATCGAAGAAGAGGGCAGAAGAAAAGGAGATTGAAGAAGGTGGACAGGAACAAGAAATTGAATTAGTCACGGACAGTGAAATGGACCAACAGACAGGTGATACAGAAGAAACAGAAGTAGTTATGGACCCGGAAACGGAAATAATTGAAGAGGATGCCAAAGGGGACCAACCAGAAAAAGCGGAAGCCAGAAGAGAACCAGATTGGCAAGAAATGATGAGAATGATGATGGAAAAAATTGATAGCATTAAGGAAAGCAATAAACAAACCATAGATGAGAACTCAAGGAAACAAAATGAAACCTTGAGCGAGAAATTTGAAAAATAGATGAGAATTTTAAGAAACAGGAGGAAAGTTTAGTCAAACAACTAAATGAAAAAATAGAAACCATTCATGGAAATATCAAACAAACCATGAATGAACAATACAATAAACTGAAAGAAACTGTTGAAGGACAAAGAGAAGAGATGAATGCAAAATTTGAAGAGAATAATAAGAATTTAAAAACAATTTGAGGGTAAAATGGAGAATTTCAATAAGGAGATATGGGAAACTTTTGGAGAGAAGTTTGAAAATGTTAATACGCTCATCCAAAAAGCAGATACATACAAAGAGGAGACAAATAAACAAATGGACCATAGTGTCAAGAGTTTGGAGGAAACATCAGACAGCACTTCAGAGGGTATTAAAGTAAGTCCGAATACAGAAGAGAGTAGGAAGGAAATAGAAATTACAGAATACCAAGGTGTAATGCCATCTGAAAATAAAAATAGCCACAACAAAAAGGATATTCAAACCGTGGAAAAGAAGACCAAGAAAATAATAAAAACAGGTAGGAAGAGAATAATAAATACTAAGGAAGAATGGGAGATGATTACAGGTGGATTAATTAATGTATTCAACCTTCCAATTAATGAACAAAGGGAGTTAATTAAGTTTACATCCCAGTTAAATGTGTCAACGGTGGAAGTGTATCAGACAATATCAATCATATCTTCAAGACGGAATATAACGTTCAAATATTTGGCAAATAATCCAGAGGTAAAAGGGAATGAAATGAGATTAAATATGAGCAACTATGTTATGTTAGAGGAGGTACAATACTTGTTAGTTAAAAAGGAACGAACTATGACGGGAGACTGATACTTAATTAAAGGTTTCGTAGCAGCAAAGTGGGAGAGCCGGATGATAAGGAGATTATCGAGGAGAGAAGTAATTCCGAACACCCCAGTAATCCGAGAAAGAGGAGTACCTGAAATAATGGACCACGGTTAAACAGGCTCCAAACAAACCAGAAAAAAGGGACGGATTTTATGGATACAGGACCAAGCAACCCATTGTAAATAAAAACCCCAAAATTCTAAAAGCATGTAAGGACATCTTACTCAACTTATTTCGAACAATATAATTTAAAATGAAGAAACTAAAAAAAACCCAAAATTCAAAAAGCATGTAAGGACATCTTACTCAAGTTATTTTGAAACCATATAATTTAAAGTGAAGAGACTAAAACCCCAAAATTCTAAAAGCATGTAAGGACATCTTACTCAAGTTATTTTGAAACCATATAATTTAACAAACAACAAACCACCAAGAAAAAGAGAACAGATGATTAAATAATATTTATAAAGAACTGATTTAAAATGGACTAATACGAAAAATAATATTTTGATGGTAACAAAAGAAGAATAAATAAATAAACAATTGATGGTAATGTGCTCAGATAAGAAGAATAACGAATAATTTAATGACTCCAATGAAACTGAAGGAGGATGATAATTAATACAACAAAAATTAGAATTTCTCGGAATTGAAGATTATATAAGAAGAAATGATACGGAGAAATATGTCACAAGAAGTAAAGTCAAAAGAATTTTAACATAAGGCATATCAATGAGGTTATATGCTATTAGTCAATGGAAAAGAAGAAGGAATCAAGGAGAAGAAGAAATATATAAATAAATACAAACAGCTACAGTATGAAGAATCCCAAAAGTGTTTGGTACTAGTCGCTAATTGACTACTACTTATAATTTTTTTATTTTTATGTATTGACCGTAGAAATGTTCCGGCAATAATTTTTATGAGCAGGGATGATGTTCCCCTGGTCTCAGAAAGTGTAAGGATGGACAGCGGTGTATGGACCCAGAGTGGCCACCCGACTGTTACCACCGCACAGGATAGGGAAAAATGTTAGGGAAATTGAATATTTAAGGGATAATAATTATAAAATAGCTGAAAAGAGTGATATTAGATTCCAGCAGTATAGATGAAGAAAATAGAAGGAAGATAGCAGACCGAAGCTTAATTGATGAAGATAATTTATAAAAGTAAATGGAAATGAGTGTTAAAACAAGTTTAATATGATTAGTGTGACCAGTCCTTATCAAATAAAATGTGGAAGTACCACTACCCAGAAATAAATAATTGATGAATTTGCCTCCAAGAGAGAGAGAGAGTTAAGTAAGAAAACAGCAATTACCACCAGTGTGAATTACCAGTCAGTTTATAACCAGTCAGAAATAAAACACTATTATGAAGATAAAGAGGAGTTAAGAAAATGGAAATAATCAAGAATTTATTTTTAATAAACAAGTTAAACTGAAATAAATTTGTTCTAGTGGGGGGGGGGGGCTTTAAGTAACGTTACATAACCCTGTCCCAATAAACTAAATCATAATAACATCAATGTCAGAAATGGGTAACCTATGGCTCGCTCAAAATTAAATTATATCACTCAATATGATAAACAATTCGAGTGGTATACAGTGCAAAGTGAGTTCTAGTGTACCCATTGAGGTGAAAAATAAAAGTGAAAGTAACGTATTACCAAACTGTGTTATGTGTGTGGAAATTATAAAACTATGAAAGTATGCTATAATACTAACTGATCTTGTAGTTTATTTTTTTTATTGTAATATTTATATTGTATAAACAACTAATTGTTATACCCAAGTTAATATTATATTTTTTCAAATAATTGTGTTAGATTATAAGAAAACCCAGGGTTAGTTTTAAAAGACATAAAATTTTAATTACCAAAAGATAATAAAAAATTAAAATAATCCTATGAAGGAAATGGCAACAGGAAGTAGTGCCGTGTAGGAATACTATGAGAGACTAAATAAATAATATATAAATTTATTTAAAGATAATAAAATTATCAAATACTTATATACAATGTCATAAGAAAATGAACCAAAACTTATTATGTAAACTAAATTAGTATAGAAACCGGAATGGAAAGGAATTATTTTTCCATAAATAAAATATAAATTTATAATAATTACAAAATGCCTGCATAATAAAAATACTATGTGTTACTAAGAGTGATGGAAAAATAACAAGGATTGTTAAGAAAAATTTTGAACAAAAAACCGTAGAGTTGAAGAAACGATGCTACTATAATTATAAAAAATAACCTTTTTTGGAATGTTGGAGGAGTTGAAATTAACGCAAGATTAACAAACAGCATGACCACTATCTAATTATACATGATTAATCCAAATTAAATGGTTATATTCATTAATAAACAGTGAATGAAAACCTTATGATGATCCAACATGGTTTCAGAATAGTTCTCGTTGACAATTGGAAAATACTCCAGACGGTAAGAAAATTATAACGCAAGACGGACCTCACCACAGAAAAAGCTTCAATCCAGTAAGAACCATACGGAGCGAGGTAATATAAACATTTTTTCGTAATAATTCCAGAAGAAAACTCATTCTGAACGGTGATATAGAACAAAAAATAATCATTTGATCATATGTTTTTTAAAGTAAACAAATACACGCCGCTCTCTTATGGAAATTCCTGGAACTACATACTACATGAAAATTAAACAAAATTATTTAATAATTTTTCGGTATTTGTAAAGCGTAGTAATTATCCATTTCTGACACTCTCGTAACAAAAAGAACTTACCCTGAACCCTGGGGAATTATTAAGAATTTTGTATTAATTGATGTTTTCTTTTATATAGCGTAAAAATTGGGTAAATAACACCATATACGTTTTGCTCCTTAGACAATTCTATGTTTACTCTGTAAAGTCGAGATGATGTTTTATTGAAGATAAGATTAATTGTGATACCTATATTTTGGTGGCAGGAGACAAAAGTCAATAATAAATAAAGAAATATTATTGAAAATTAATCTTGAATAATAAAGTGTTAGAATTTATTGTAGTGGGTAGTTGTAATAAATTTCAGCACAACAAACAGAAGAAATCGTCTAAACTGAGTGTAAATAATGATACTTACTCTCTCTTCTGCATAAGGCTGAACAACTTCCCTCCTTGACCCCAAATCACACACCCTCGATTTCTCTTCAGATTGAGTAAAACAAAATAAATAAAATCCTTTATTTATACTTTTGAAAACGTCAGTTAGTATAATTCAGAAGTGACGCATCCTGCGTGAGGCATATAATATAACTCGCAAGTACCTCATTAAGCGGGACGTTACAAGTTTGGCGAACCCAACATTTGGGGCTTGACTAAAGGTGTACGTTTTTGCAAGTACCTCACATTAAGCGGGACGTTACAAGATTGGCACTCAACGTAAAAGGGCGGTAATTAGAAAAGAATTTGGATATTTAATAAAAATATATACCAAAAAATCTAATTATCGTTGGCAATTATGAGAAAACAAGAAATGCCTAATACCCAAGGCAAATCGAAGAAGAGGGCAGAAGAAAAGGAGATTGAAGAAGGTGGACAGGAACAAGAAATTGAATTAGTCACGGACAGTGAAATGGACCAACAGACAGGTGATACAGAAGAAACAGAAGTAGTTATGGACCCGGAAACGGAAATAATTGAAGAGGATGCCAAAGGGGACCAACCAGAAAAAGCGGAAGCCAGAAGAGAACCAGATTGGCAAGAAATGATGAGAATGATGATGGAAAAAATTGATAGCATTAAGGAAAGCAATAAACAAACCATAGATGAGAACTCAAGGAAACAAAATGAAACCTTGAGCGAGAAATTTGATAAAATAGATGAGAATTTTAAGAAACAGGAGGAAAGTTTAGTCAAACAACTAAATGAAAAAATAGAAACCATTCATGGAAATATCAAACAAACCATGAATGAACAATACAATAAACTGAAAGAAACTGTTGAAGGACAAAGAGAAGAGATGAATGCAAAATTTGAAGAGAATAATAAGAATTTAAAACAATTTGAGGGTAAAATGGAGAATTTCAATAAGGAGATATGGGAAACTTTTGGAGAGAAGTTTGAAAATGTTAATACGCTCATCCAAAAAGCAGATACATACAAAGAGGAGACAAATAAACAAATGGACCATAGTGTCAAGAGTTTGGAGGAAACATCAGACAGCACTTCAGAGGGTATTAAAGTAAGTCCGAATACAGAAGAGAGTAGGAAGGAAATAGAAATTACAGAATACCAAGGTGTAATGCCATCTGAAAATAAAAATAGCCACAACAAAAAGGATATTCAAACCGTGGAAAAGAAGACCAAGAAAATAATAAAAACAGGTAGGAAGAGAATAATAAATACTAAGGAAGAATGGGAGATGATTACAGGTGGATTAATTAATGTATTCAACCTTCCAATTAATGAACAAAGGGAGTTAATTAAGTTTACATCCCAGTTAAATGTGTCAACGGTGGAAGTGTATCAGACAATATCAATCATATCTTCAAGACGGAATATAACGTTCAAATATTTGGCAAATAATCCAGAGGTAAAAGGGAATGAAATGAGATTAAATATGAGCAACTATGTTATGTTAGAGGAGGTACAATACTTGTTAGTTAAAAAGGAACGAACTATGACGGGAGACTGATACTTAATTAAAGGTTTCGTAGCAGCAAAGTGGGAGAGCCGGATGATAAGGAGATTATCGAGGAGAGAAGTAATTCCGAACACCCCAGTAATCCGAGAAAGAGGAGTACCTGAAATAATGGACCACGGTTAAACAGGCTCCACACAAACCAGAAAAAAGGGACGGATTTTATGGATACAGGACCAAGCAACCCATTGTAAATAAAAACCCCAAAATTCTAAAAGCATGTAAGGACATCTTACTCAACTTATTTCGAACAATATAATTTAAAATGAAGAAACTAAAAAAAACCCAAAATTCAAAAAGCATGTAAGGACATCTTACTCAAGTTATTTTGAAACCATATAATTTAAAGTGAAGAGACTAAAACCCCAAAATTCTAAAAGCATGTAAGGACATCTTACTCAAGTTATTTTGAAACCATATAATTTAACAAACAACAAACCACCAAGAAAAAGAGAACAGATGATTAAATAATATTTATAAAGAACTGATTTAAAATGGACTAATACGAAAAATAATATTTTGATGGTAACAAAAGAAGAATAAATAAATAAACAATTGATGGTAATGTGCTCAGATAAGAAGAATAACGAATAATTTAATGACTCCAATGAAACTGAAGGAGGATGATAATTAATACAACAAAAATTAGAATTTCTCGGAATTGAAGATTATATAAGAAGAAATGATACGGAGAAATATGTCACAAGAAGTAAAGTCAAAAGAATTTTAACATAAGGCATATCAATGAGGTTATATGCTATTAGTCAATGGAAAAGAAGAAGGAATCAAGGAGAAGAAGAAATATATAAATAAATACAAACAGCTACAGTATGAAGAATCCCAAAAGTGTTTGGTACTAGTCGCTAATTGACTACTACTTATAATTTTTTTATTTTTATGTATTGACCGTAGAAATGTTCCGGCAATAATTTTTATGAGCAGGGATGATGTTCCCCTGGTCTCAGAAAGTGTAAGGATGGACAGCGGTGTATGGACCCAGAGTGGCCACCCGACTGTTACCACCGCACAGGATAGGGAAAAATGTTAGGGAAATTGAATATTTAAGGGATAATAATTATAAAATAGCTGAAAAGAGTGATATTAGATTCCAGCAGTATAGATGAAGAAAATAGAAGGAAGATAGCAGACCGAAGCTTAATTGATGAAGATAATTTATAAAAGTAAATGGAAATGAGTGTTAAAACAAGTTTAATATGATTAGTGTGACCAGTCCTTATCAAATAAAATGTGGAAGTACCACTACCCAGAAATAAATAATTGATGAATTTGCCTCCAAGAGAGAGAGAGAGTTAAGTAAGAAAACAGCAATTACCACCAGTGTGAATTACCAGTCAGTTTATAACCAGTCAGAAATAAAACACTATTATGAAGATAAAGAGGAGTTAAGAAAATGGAAATAATCAAGAATTTATTTTTAATAAACAAGTTAAACTGAAATAAATTTGTTCTAGTGGGGGGGGGGGGCTTTAAGTAACGTTACATAACCCTGTCCCAATAAACTAAATCATAATAACATCAATGTCAGAAATGGGTAACCTATGGCTCGCTCAAAATTAAATTATATCACTCAATATGATAAACAATTCGAGTGGTATACAGTGCAAAGTGAGTTCTAGTGTACCCATTGAGGTGAAAAATAAAAGTGAAAGTAACGTATTACCAAACTGTGTTATGTGTGTGGAAATTATAAAACTATGAAAGTATGCTATAATACTAACTGATCTTGTAGTTTATTTTTTTTATTGTAATATTTATATTGTATGAACAACTAATTGTTATACCCAAGTTAATATTATATTTTTTCAAATAATTGTGTTAGATTATAAGAAAACCCAGGGTTAGTTTTAAAAGACATAAAATTTTAATTACCAAAAGATAATAAAAAATTAAAATAATCCTATGAAGGAAATGGCAACAGGAAGTAGTGCCGTGTAGGAATACTATGAGAGACTAAATAAATAATATATAAATTTATTTAAAGATAATAAAATTATCAAATACTTATATACAATGTCATAAGAAAATGAACCAAAACTTATTATGTAAACTAAATTAGTATAGAAACCGGAATGGAAAGGAATTATTTTTCCATAAATAAAATATAAATTTATAATAATTACAAAATGCCTGCATAATAAAAATACTATGTGTTACTAAGAGTGATGGAAAAATAACAAGGATTGTTAAGAAAAATTTTGAACAAAAAACCGTAGAGTTGAAGAAACGATGCTACTATAATTATAAAAAATAACCTTTTTTGGAATGTTGGAGGAGTTGAAATTAACGCAAGATTAACAAACAGCATGACCACTATCTAATTATACATGATTAATCCAAATTAAATGGTTATATTCATTAATAAACAGTGAATGAAAACCTTATGATGATCCAACATGGTTTCAGAATAGTTCTCGTTGACAATTGGAAAATACTCCAGACGGTAAGAAAATTATAACGCAAGACGGACCTCACCACAGAAAAAGCTTCAATCCAGTAAGAACCATACGGAGCGAGGTAATATAAACATTTTTTCGTAATAATTCCAGAAGAAAACTCATTCTGAACGGTGATATAGAACAAAAAATAATCATTTGATCATATGTTTTTTAAAGTAAACAAATACACGCCGCTCTCTTATGGAAATTCCTGGAACTACATACTACATGAAAATTAAACAAAATTATTTAATAATTTTTCGGTATTTGTAAAGCGTAGTAATTATCCATTTCTGACACTCTCGTAACAAAAAGAACTTACCCTGAACCCTGGGGAATTATTAAGAATTTTGTATTAATTGATGTTTTCTTTTATATAGCGTAAAAATTGGGTAAATAACACCATATACGTTTTGCTCCTTAGACAATTCTATGTTTACTCTGTAAAGTCGAGATGATGTTTTATTGAAGATAAGATTAATTGTGATACCTATATTTTGGTGGCAGGAGACAAAAGTCAATAATAAATAAAGAAATATTATTGAAAATTAATCTTGAATAATAAAGTGTTAGAATTTATTGTAGTGGGTAGTTGTAATAAATTTCAGCACAACAAACAGAAGAAATCGTCTAAACTGAGTGTAAATAATGATACTTACTCTCTCTTCTGCATAAGGCTGAACAACTTCCCTCCTTGACCCCAAATCACACACCCTCGATTTCTCTTCAGATTGAGTAAAACAAAATAAATAAAATCCTTTATTTATACTTTTGAAAACGTCAGTTAGTATAATTCAGAAGTGACGCATCCTGCGTGAGGCATATAATATAACTCGCAAGTACCTCATTAAGCGGGACGTTACAAGTTTGGCGAACCCAACATTTGGGGCTTGACTAAAGGTGTACGTTTTTGCAAGTACCTCACATTAAGCGGGACGTTACAAGATTGGCACTCAACGTAAAAGGGCGGTAATTAGAAAAGAATTTGGATATTTAATAAAAATATATACCAAAAAATCTAATTATCGTTGGCAATTATGAGAAAACAAGAAATGCCTAATACCCAAGGCAAATCGAAGAAGAGGGCAGAAGAAAAGGAGATTGAAGAAGGTGGACAGGAACAAGAAATTGAATTAGTCACGGACAGTGAAATGGACCAACAGACAGGTGATACAGAAGAAACAGAAGTAGTTATGGACCCGGAAACGGAAATAATTGAAGAGGATGCCAAAGGGGACCAACCAGAAAAAGCGGAAGCCAGAAGAGAACCAGATTGGCAAGAAATGATGAGAATGATGATGGAAAAAATTGATAGCATTAAGGAAAGCAATAAACAAACCATAGATGAGAACTCAAGGAAACAAAATGAAACCTTGAGCGAGAAATTTGATAAAATAGATGAGAATTTTAAGAAACAGGAGGAAAGTTTAGTCAAACAACTAAATGAAAAAATAGAAACCATTCATGGAAATATCAAACAAACCATGAATGAACAATACAATAAACTGAAAGAAACTGTTGAAGGACAAAGAGAAGAGATGAATGCAAAATTTGAAGAGAATAATAAGAATTTAAAACAATTTGAGGGTAAAATGGAGAATTTCAATAAGGAGATATGGGAAACTTTTGGAGAGAAGTTTGAAAATGTTAATACGCTCATCCAAAAAGCAGATACATACAAAGAGGAGACAAATAAACAAATGGACCATAGTGTCAAGAGTTTGGAGGAAACATCAGACAGCACTTCAGAGGGTATTAAAGTAAGTCCGAATACAGAAGAGAGTAGGAAGGAAATAGAAATTACAGAATACCAAGGTGTAATGCCATCTGAAAATAAAAATAGCCACAACAAAAAGGATATTCAAACCGTGGAAAAGAAGACCAAGAAAATAATAAAAACAGGTAGGAAGAGAATAATAAATACTAAGGAAGAATGGGAGATGATTACAGGTGGATTAATTAATGTATTCAACCTTCCAATTAATGAACAAAGGGAGTTAATTAAGTTTACATCCCAGTTAAATGTGTCAACGGTGGAAGTGTATCAGACAATATCAATCATATCTTCAAGACGGAATATAACGTTCAAATATTTGGCAAATAATCCAGAGGTAAAAGGGAATGAAATGAGATTAAATATGAGCAACTATGTTATGTTAGAGGAGGTACAATACTTGTTAGTTAAAAAGGAACGAACTATGACGGGAGACCGATACTTAATTAAAGGTTTCGTAGCAGCAAAGTGGGAGAGCCGGATGATAAGGAGATTATCGAGGAGAGAAGTAATTCCGAACACCCCAGTAATCCGAGAAAGAGGAGTACCTGAAATAATGGACCACGGTTAAACAGGCTCCAAACAAACCAGAAAAAAGGGACGGATTTTATGGATACAGGACCAAGCAACCCATTGTAAATAAAAACCCCAAAATTCTAAAAGCATGTAAGGACATCTTACTCAACTTATTTCGAACAATATAATTTAAAATGAAGAAACTAAAAAAACCCCAAAATTCAAAAAGCATGTAAGGACATCTTACTCAAGTTATTTTGAAACCATATAATTTAAAGTGAAGAGACTAAAACCCCAAAATTCTAAAAGCATGTAAGGACATCTTACTCAAGTTATTTTGAAACCATATAATTTAACAAACAACAAACCACCAAGAAAAAGAGAACAGATGATTAAATAATATTTATAAAGAACTGATTTAAAATGGACTAATACGAAAAATAATATTTTGATGGTAACAAAAGAAGAATAAATAAATAAACAATTGATGGTAATGTGCTCAGATAAGAAGAATAACGAATAATTTAATGACTCCAATGAAACTGAAGGAGGATGATAATTAATACAACAAAAATTAGAATTTCTCGGAATTGAAGATTATATAAGAAGAAATGATACGGAGAAATATGTCACAAGAAGTAAAGTCAAAAGAATTTTAACATAAGGCATATCAATGAGGTTATATGCTATTAGTCAATGGAAAAGAAGAAGGAATCAAGGAGAAGAAGAAATATATAAATAAATACAAACAGCTACAGTATGAAGAATCCCAAAAGTGTTTGGTACTAGTCGCTAATTGACTACTACTTATAATTTTTTTATTTTTATGTATTGACCGTAGAAATGTTCCGGCAATAATTTTTATGAGCAGGGATGATGTTCCCCTGGTCTCAGAAAGTGTAAGGATGGACAGCGGTGTATGGACCCAGAGTGGCCACCCGACTGTTACCACCGCACAGGATAGGGAAAAATGTTAGGGAAATTGAATATTTAAGGGATAATAATTATAAAATAGCTGAAAAGAGTGATATTAGATTCCAGCAGTATAGATGAAGAAAATAGAAGGAAGATAGCAGACCGAAGCTTAATTGATGAAGATAATTTATAAAAGTAAATGGAAATGAGTGTTAAAACAAGTTTAATATGATTAGTGTGACCAGTCCTTATCAAATAAAATGTGGAAGTACCACTACCCAGAAATAAATAATTGATGAATTTGCCTCCAAGAGAGAGAGAGAGTTAAGTAAGAAAACAGCAATTACCACCAGTGTGAATTACCAGTCAGTTTATAACCAGTCAGAAATAAAACACTATTATGAAGATAAAGAGGAGTTAAGAAAATGGAAATAATCAAGAATTTATTTTTAATAAACAAGTTAAACTGAAATAAATTTGTTCTAGTGGGGGGGGCTTTATGTAACGTTACATAACCCTGTCCCAATAAACTAAATCATAATAACATCAATGTCAGAAATGGGTAACCTATGGCTCGCTCAAAATTAAATTATATCACTCAATATGATAAACAATTCGAGTGGTATACAGTGCAAAGTGAGTTCTAGTGTACCCATTGAGGTGAAAAATAAAAGTGAAAGTAACGTATTACCAAACTGTGTTATGTGTGTGGAAATTATAAAACTATGAAAGTATGCTATAATACTAACTGATCTTGTAGTTTATTTTTTTTATTGTAATATTTATATTGTATAAACAACTAATTGTTATACCCAAGTTAATATTATATTTTTTCAAATAATTGTGTTAGATTATAAGAAAACCCAGGGTTAGTTTTAAAAGACATAAAATTTTAATTACCAAAAGATAATAAAAAATTAAAATAATCCTATGAAGGAAATGGCAACAGGAAGTAGTGCCGTGTAGGAATACTATGAGAGACTAAATAAATAATATATAAATTTATTTAAAGATAATAAAATTATCAAATACTTATATACAATGTCATAAGAAAATGAACCAAAACTTATTATGTAAACTAAATTAGTATAGAAACCGGAATGGAAAGGAATTATTTTTCCATAAATAAAATATAAATTTATAATAATTACAAAATGCCTGCATAATAAAAATACTATGTGTTACTAAGAGTGATGGAAAAATAACAAGGATTGTTAAGAAAAATTTTGAACAAAAAACCGTAGAGTTGAAGAAACGATGCTACTATAATTATAAAAAATAACCTTTTTTGGAATGTTGGAGGAGTTGAAATTAACGCAAGATTAACAAACAGCATGACCACTATCTAATTATACATGATTAATCCAAATTAAATGGTTATATTCATTAATAAACAGTGAATGAAAACCTTATGATGATCCAACATGGTTTCAGAATAGTTCTCGTTGACAATTGGAAAATACTCCAGACGGTAAGAAAATTATAACGCAAGACGGACCTCACCACAGAAAAAGCTTCAATCCAGTAAGAACCATACGGAGCGAGGTAATATAAACATTTTTTCGTAATAATTCCAGAAGAAAACTCATTCTGAACGGTGATATAGAACAAAAAATAATCATTTGATCATATGTTTTTTAAAGTAAACAAATACACGCCGCTCTCTTATGGAAATTCCTGGAACTACATACTACATGAAAATTAAACAAAATTATTTAATAATTTTTCGGTATTTGTAAAGCGTAGTAATTATCCATTTCTGACACTCTCGTAACAAAAAGAACTTACCCTGAACCCTGGGGAATTATTAAGAATTTTGTATTAATTGATGTTTTCTTTTATATAGCGTAAAAATTGGGTAAATAACACCATATACGTTTTGCTCCTTAGACAATTCTATGTTTACTCTGTAAAGTCGAGATGATGTTTTATTGAAGATAAGATTAATTGTGATACCTATATTTTGGTGGCAGGAGACAAAAGTCAATAATAAATAAAGAAATATTATTGAAAATTAATCTTGAATAATAAAGTGTTAGAATTTATTGTAGTGGGTAGTTGTAATAAATTTCAGCACAACAAACAGAAGAAATCGTCTAAACTGAGTGTAAATAATGATACTTACTTTCTCTTCTGCATAAGGCTGAACAACTTCCCTCCTTGACCCCAAATCACACACCCTCGATTTCTCTTCAGATTGAGTAAAACAAAATAAATAAAATCCTTTATTTATACTTTTGAAAACGTCAGTTAGTATAATTCAGAAGTGACGCATCCTGCGTGAGGCATATAATATAACTCGCAAGTACCTCATTAAGCGGGACGTTACAAGTTTGGCGAACCCAACATTTGGGGCTTGACTAAAGGTGTACGTTTTTGCAAGTACCTCACATTAAGCGGGACGTTACAAGATTGGCACTCAACGTAAAAGGGCGGTAATTAGAAAAGAATTTGGATATTTAATAAAAATATATACCAAAAAATCTAATTATCGTTGGCAATTATGAGAAAACAAGAAATGCCTAATACCCAAGGCAAATCGAAGAAGAGGGCAGAAGAAAAGGAGATTGAAGAAGGTGGACAGGAACAAGAAATTGAATTAGTCACGGACAGTGAAATGGACCAACAGACAGGTGATACAGAAGAAACAGAAGTAGTTATGGACCCGGAAACGGAAATAATTGAAGAGGATGCCAAAGGGGACCAACCAGAAAAAGCGGAAGCCAGAAGAGAACCAGATTGGCAAGAAATGATGAGAATGATGATGGAAAAAATTGATAGCATTAAGGAAAGCAATAAACAAACCATAGATGAGAACTCAAGGAAACAAAATGAAACCTTGAGCGAGAAATTTGATAAAATAGATGAGAATTTTAAGAAACAGGAGGAAAGTTTAGTCAAACAACTAAATGAAAAAATAGAAACCATTCATGGAAATATCAAACAAACCATGAATGAACAATACAATAAACTGAAAGAAACTGTTGAAGGACAAAGAGAAGAGATGAATGCAAAATTTGAAGAGAATAATAAGAATTTAAAACAATTTGAGGGTAAAATGGAGAATTTCAATAAGGAGATATGGGAAACTTTTGGAGAGAAGTTTGAAAATGTTAATACGCTCATCCAAAAAGCAGATACATACAAAGAGGAGACAAATAAACAAATGGACCATAGTGTCAAGAGTTTGGAGGAAACATCAGACAGCACTTCAGAGGGTATTAAAGTAAGTCCGAATACAGAAGAGAGTAGGAAGGAAATAGAAATTACAGAATACCAAGGTGTAATGCCATCTGAAAATAAAAATAGCCACAACAAAAAGGATATTCAAACCGTGGAAAAGAAGACCAAGAAAATAATAAAAACAGGTAGGAAGAGAATAATAAATACTAAGGAAGAATGGGAGATGATTACAGGTGGATTAATTAATGTATTCAACCTTCCAATTAATGAACAAAGGGAGTTAATTAAGTTTACATCCCAGTTAAATGTGTCAACGGTGGAAGTGTATCAGACAATATCAATCATATCTTCAAGACGGAATATAACGTTCAAATATTTGGCAAATAATCCAGAGGTAAAAGGGAATGAAATGAGATTAAATATGAGCAACTATGTTATGTTAGAGGAGGTACAATACTTGTTAGTTAAAAAGGAACGAACTATGACGGGAGACCGATACTTAATTAAAGGTTTCGTAGCAGCAAAGTGGGAGAGCCGGATGATAAGGAGATTATCGAGGAGAGAAGTAATTCCGAACACCCCAGTAATCCGAGAAAGAGGAGTACCTGAAATAATGGACCACGGTTAAACAGGCTCCAAACAAACCAGAAAAAAGGGACGGATTTTATGGATACAGGACCAAGCAACCCATTGTAAATAAAAACCCCAAAATTCTAAAAGCATGTAAGGACATCTTACTCAACTTATTTCGAACAATATAATTTAAAATGAAGAAACTAAAAAAACCCCAAAATTCAAAAAGCATGTAAGGACATCTTACTCAAGTTATTTTGAAACCATATAATTTAAAGTGAAGAGACTAAAACCCCAAAATTCTAAAAGCATGTAAGGACATCTTACTCAAGTTATTTTGAAACCATATAATTTAACAAACAACAAACCACCAAGAAAAAGAGAACAGATGATTAAATAATATTTATAAAGAACTGATTTAAAATGGACTAATACGAAAAATAATATTTTGATGGTAACAAAAGAAGAATAAATAAATAAACAATTGATGGTAATGTGCTCAGATAAGAAGAATAACGAATAATTTAATGACTCCAATGAAACTGAAGGAGGATGATAATTAATACAACAAAAATTAGAATTTCTCGGAATTGAAGATTATATAAGAAGAAATGATACGGAGAAATATGTCACAAGAAGTAAAGTCAAAAGAATTTTAACATAAGGCATATCAATGAGGTTATATGCTATTAGTCAATGGAAAAGAAGAAGGAATCAAGGAGAAGAAGAAATATATAAATAAATACAAACAGCTACAGTATGAAGAATCCCAAAAGTGTTTGGTACTAGTCGCTAATTGACTACTACTTATAATTTTTTTATTTTTATGTATTGACCGTAGAAATGTTCCGGCAATAATTTTTATGAGCAGGGATGATGTTCCCCTGGTCTCAGAAAGTGTAAGGATGGACAGCGGTGTATGGACCCAGAGTGGCCACCCGACTGTTACCACCGCACAGGATAGGGAAAAATGTTAGGGAAATTGAATATTTAAGGGATAATAATTATAAAATAGCTGAAAAGAGTGATATTAGATTCCAGCAGTATAGATGAAGAAAATAGAAGGAAGATAGCAGACCGAAGCTTAATTGATGAAGATAATTTATAAAAGTAAATGGAAATGAGTGTTAAAACAAGTTTAATATGATTAGTGTGACCAGTCCTTATCAAATAAAATGTGGAAGTACCACTACCCAGAAATAAATAATTGATGAATTTGCCTCCAAGAGAGAGAGAGAGTTAAGTAAGAAAACAGCAATTACCACCAGTGTGAATTACCAGTCAGTTTATAACCAGTCAGAAATAAAACACTATTATGAAGATAAAGAGGAGTTAAGAAAATGGAAATAATCAAGAATTTATTTTTAATAATCAAGTTAAACTGAAATAAATTTGTTCTAGTGGGGGGGCTTTATGTAACGTTACATAACCCTGTCCCAATAAACTAAATCATAATAACATCAATGTCAGAAATGGGTAACCTATGGCTCGCTCAAAATTAAATTATATTACTCAATATGATAAACAATTCGAGTGGTATACAGTGCAAAGTGAGTTCTAGTGTACCCATTGAGGTGAAAAATAAAAGTGAAAGTAACGTATTACCAAACTGTGTTATGTGTGTGGAAATTATAAAACTATGAAAGTATGCTATAATACTAACTGATCTTGTAGTTTATTTTTTTTATTGTAATATTTATATTGTATAAACAACTAATTGTTATACCCAAGTTAATATTATATTTTTTCAAATAATTGTGTTAGATTATAAGAAAACCCAGGGTTAGTTTTAAAAGACATAAAATTTTAATTACCAAAAGATAATAAAAAATTAAAATAATCCTATGAAGGAAATGGCAACAGGAAGTAGTGCCGTGTAGGAATACTATGAGAGACTAAATAAATAATATATAAATTTATTTAAAGATAATAAAATTATCAAATACTTATATACAATGTCATAAGAAAATGAACCAAAACTTATTATGTAAACTAAATTAGTATAGAAACCGGAATGGAAAGGAATTATTTTTCCATAAATAAAATATAAATTTATAATAATTACAAAATGCCTGCATAATAAAAATACTATGTGTTACTAAGAGTGATGGAAAAATAACAAGGATTGTTAAGAAAAATTTTGAACAAAAAACCGTAGAGTTGAAGAAACGATGCTACTATAATTATAAAAAATAACCTTTTTTGGAACGTTGGAGGAATTGAAATTAACGCAAGATTAACAAACAGCATGACCACTATATAATTATACATGATTAATCCAAATTAAATGGTTATATTCATTAATAAACAGTGAATGAAAACCTTATGATGATCCAACATGGTTTCGGCCTAGTTCTCGTTGACAATTGGAAAATACTCCAGACGGTAAGAAAATTATAACGCAAGACGGACCTCACCACAGAAAAAGCTTCAATCCAGTAAGAACCATACGGAGCGAGGTAATATAAACATTTTTTCATAATAATTCCAGAAGAAAACTCATTCTGAACGATGATATAGAAAAAAAAATAATCATTTGATCATATGTTTTTTAAAGTAAACAAATACACGCTGCTCTCTTACGGAAATTCCTGGAACTACATACTACATGAAAATTAAACAAAATTATTTAATAATTTTTCGGTATTTGTAAAGCGTAGTAATTATCCATTTCTGACACTCTCGTAACAAAAAGAACTTACCCTGAACCCTGGGGAATTATTAAGAATTTTGTATTAATTGATGTTTTTTTTTATATAGCGTAAAAATTGGGTAAATAACACCATATATGTTTTGCTCCTTAGACAATTCTATGTTTACTCTGTAAAGTCGAGATGATGATGTTTTATTGAAGATAAGATTAATTGTGATACCTATATTTTGGTGGCAGGAGACAAAAGTCAATAATAAATAAAGAAATATTATTGAAAATTAATCTTGAATAATAAAGTGTTAGAATTTATTGTAGTGGGTAGCTGTAATAAATTTCAGCACAACAAACAGAAGAAATCGTCTAAACTGAGTGTAAATAATGATACTTACTCTCTCTTCTGCATAAGGCTGAACAACTTCCCTCCTTGACCCCAAATCACACACCCTCGATTTCTCTTCAGATTGAGTAAAACAAAATAAATAAAATCCTTTATTTATACTTTTGAAAACGTCAGTTAGTATAATTCAGAAGTGATGCATCCTGCGTCAGGCATATAATATAACTCGCAAGTACCTCATTAAGCGGGACGTTACAAGTTTGGCGAACCCAACATTTGGGGCTTGACTAAAGGTGTACGTTTTTGCAAGTACCTCATATTAAGCGGGACGTTACAATATATATATATATTTTTTTAATATTTCGGTCTTCTCTTTCTGAAAATGACACACTGAGATTCACCACTTCCAATTGTGACATTTGAGTTTATGTGCTACTTCTTCTGTGGGTATGTATCTAACAAATAAAAATAAAATATATTGATTATTAAAATGTGATTAATAAAACTGTAATTATTTTGCCAAACATTATGCCACTGATTTGTTATAATATTATTATATACATACTGTACCACCAAAATCAGTAAAATTCCATTTTTTAAAATAACGAAAAAGGCCTTTTCGAAATATTAAAATTTCATCATCAGTTCATACACTGTAATGTTCCTGTTATGATGTTTTTCTTTAAATGTATAACTGTTGTTAACTGTGTCTACTACCTCTTACTGTACTTCATTTTGAACTTTCCACTGCCATCATTGTTGATCAATTATTTCAATACATATCTGGCTTGGTTTCACCCTACTCACCAAATTTGGCCCTGGCTGATTGCTGTCTGTACTCTAATTTGAAGGCACCCCTGAAAGTGCAATATTTTGTTATTGTGGAGTCAATTTGGAAGAATGTGACAGCTGTTTTAAGCAGAATTTCAAAGAAAGACTGTGTGCACACACTTTCCAACTGTTGTAAGAGTGACACAAAATGTGTATACAGAGGGAGAGGTCTATATTGAATAATAAATAGTAAAATATCATTTATCTAAAAGTGGCTTGCTTTAACTGGGCCATAAACACACAGTACAATCTTTCTTTCAAACCTTCTCAATGCTTCCTGTCCCTGTTACTATTTTGCTAATACCCACGCCTCACCTCCATAAGCAACAACCAGTCTAATGAGTGTCTTATATTTTAATTTTTGTGTTGTGACTAATGAGCTTGCTTCTTAATAGTCTATTGTTAGCATAGTACACCCTATTTCACATTTGTATCCTGTCATGTATTGTCGTGTTTGTGCACCCTTCGTTATCTTTCATGTTAGGTATTTGCACTGAATTAATTACCCTCTATGCATAGACACAGATAATTTTTCCTTTCTGATGTAGAAACTAGCATATATTTACTTTTGGAAATATTTACATTCAATCCCATTCCAGTGGATTTTTTATTTAGCTCCTTGTAAACCTCAGACAGCCATTGTCTTGATCTGCCATATTATCAGCGCCATCATCACATATTTGGTTTGTCTTATTTAATTACATTGAAATTTGCTGCATAAATTATTTTCGGTTTAATAGTTCTGTTGATTTCAATGTATTCATTAAAATATATTAAAAAATTTACCAATGTTTTATGAAGTCGAATCAAGACATATTCACATTTACCTCAGACATGTTTCAGCATTTTTATGCTCATCATCAGCCATGTTTACATATAATCTGGTGAAATATAACAAGAAAAAACAGTCCAAGGACAATTGCTTCACTGGTTGACATGTCTGAAACTGGTTTCAAGTAGGTGTGAGTGAACACAAGTCGACTAGCACATCATAAAAAACATATATTATTGAATGAGTGAAGCGAGTTCATAGTTTTAACTCATCTGTTTAGATGTGTCTGTCTATATGGGATATGTCTCATTGTTTGAATGCATCAATAAATTTTCGTAAAACCTGGCATGGCTGTCCATTTTTTTAATGTACAGACCCATATTCTTTTTCAGATTGATCCCCCCCCCCCCCATATAGAATAGTAGAAGGCAAAACACCAAAATCAGAGTAAAAATTCTAATAAAATTACAAAAATCATGTGATGTATCAAATTTAAAAGAATTTTAACAAAATTCTTAATATAATTGCTGTTTTGAAAATTTAGAAATTTTAAAAATCCAGCAGCTGGTTTTCGGAGTAAATGGAATTTTAACTCGATCTGAATATAGCATTTACTATAAAATTCTTCAAATTTTTGGAGCCATCATAGGTCAAAATGGAGTTCAGAGTCTTAACAAAATTCTATAAGTCTATATGGGGATCAAGTTATGAGGAATTTTATTCAAAATATAAATTCAGTATCTTTAATAAATTGACAGAATTCACTTATAATTCCTTGTAAAATCTGGATCACCTTCAAAAAGACTATAAGCTGTTTATAAAAAAAACTTTATATATTGGTATGTTATATATATATGTGAAAAGTATTAGACATATTACTTCTATATATGGAAATTTATATAAGCTTAAAAGCTAGGACTAAATTATTTATCACACTTTATGGTTACACATTTAACTAAAAAAAAATAAAACCAGCAGTTTGGAATTTTTACTGTTTTTTGTATGATTGTCGGCATTACGACTATTATACTAAAAAATAGAATAATCAAAAGCCTCATAATTGTTCTGATAACTGGAAAATTACCTAATGTTGAAATCTTTGCTAATAGTAAAGGTATTTCTAAATACCACTATTATATTAACGACTCGGAAAACAAAGTTTTTTATAAGTAAAAACAAAGTTTTACTTATAAAAAACTTTGTGTTCCAAGTCGTTATTATAATACTGGTATTTAGTTAAGTAACAGACACGTCATGGACAACGAAATCCAAAAAGCTATTTCGTTCAAAATGGTGAGAGCAAGTTCTGCAGCTCATGTAGATTACTAGCTTAATACATCAAGGAAAGGAACTATATGAACTTCAAAATTTACATAATTGTTATCAATTTTTGTGGTGATTTTATGTGGCTTTTGTGTTGTTTATAAACTCATAAAGCTTTAGAAGCTTTTCATACCTTGGTAAAAAAAAAGGCAATTTTGGAAATAAAACCTTAAATCAAAAGGAGGGCAGTGACCGATGTCTTCAAACAGTAACGGTGAAATATGTACGTTGAAATTTGAAAAATGCATGTTAGCCACACAGATTTAATTTTTCCATTAAAGCAACGTTTCAGGTACACGAGAAATGGGTTGTAATGCTCAGGTTATGCAATTCATTTACTTGGCAGCTGGATTCTATGAGCGGTGTGGATAATATATTAGTGTTATATAATTTCTATTTTAATGTTTTAACATTTTTTCCTGAAAAGAGTTTTAATTTTCTTCTGCAAAATTAAATCAGTGACAGCTTTCAAATGTAAACACAATATGAGAGCAGGTGACCTCCTTGAGCTAGGCATGTGGAAACAGAAAGACATGTTGTTAAATTGCGATTAAAATTATTAAAGAACAAATTCGGCGTTGGAAGAATTTATTAATAAATTAAATTTTAAATTTTTATTAAATTACATTTTACAAACAACATTAATACAGATAACAAAAATATACAAACTTCATAAGTAATATTACCGATGCATTACCTACTAGAGTAGTAGCATATCTACACGCTTAGCCCTGAAGATGGTCATTCAGAACTTTTATCTAGTGGAAGAAGTACATAAAATGAGATGCTACTATCCTTAGGTAAACAAAACATTAATAATGTAAGGAAATACTATACTTTCATTATAAATTTGTGTATAACCTGAATGCTACTACCAGTACTGAATTCTCTTGTAGTTGGTAACAAGCATTTGACCAGTTTGTTCTACCTGTTACTTGATACATTAGCTTTTATAGCACTTTTTATATTTAACTGCATTAACTCTGCATGCACATGTGAAAAATCAAAAATCAGATTTAAAATAGTGAGTTTTTTAAACTCATAAACATTATAAAAAACTTAATTTTTACATAATAATCTGATTTGATAAAAATGTGACAAATATAATTTTTACTTGGAAAGTAGTTCTGTATATTTTTTTAAATATATAAATAGTAATTCCATTTGTTTTTGTTTGTTGACTAGAACAATAGTACTCAGTGTCCTAATGTATTTGCTGTTGTCATGCTATATATAAACTATGATAAATTTATTATTACCATAAGGCATCTTACATGTTAATGTTTTTTAAAAATATAATTTAAATTGTATGGATGATGAAAATGTTTCACAAATAATTAAAAAATCCCCCTGACAACAATTGTGTAAAAAACAGAATTAAACACTTATGTAAACTCGATTAATTACAGCAATTTAGAAACAGTTTTAAAACATAATTATTAGTGTATTTCATTTAGTCGTATATACGTATATATATATATATATATATTACATTTAATATTTATAATTAAATTTACCTCAAGATGTTATTTTTATCCTTTATTGGAACATGTTTCGGGTACTATCTTGTACTATCTCAAATTTTATATTTGATTTTATTTTCTATTTTGATCACATATAATAATATAATAAAATCAAATATAAAATAAAAACTGAACAATTTAGAATAAATCAAACTGAACAACACATAAATAATAACAACAACAAAAAATGGGCCACTTTCACATACATAAATAATAAAATGACAAAACTAACAAAACTATTTAAAAACACAGATATAAAAATAGCATACAAAACTAATAAAAATAAATTACAAAATCTAAATAGCTCACACAACATAGATAATACAACAACTAACGGCATATACAAAATTGAATGCCAAGATTGCAATAAATGTTACATAGGACAAACAAAAAAACAGCTGAAAAAACGTTATTTTGAACACCTAAATGCATACAAAAAACCAGAAATATATAAATCCAATTTAGCCACACATGCAATAAACACAGGACATGAATTCCCAGACATAACCAATGTAACACTAATAAAACATATACCACACAAAGGCACCATAATGAACATTTGGGAAAATTTACAGATATACAAACATAAAAAAGAAAACAAACTAATACCTGAACAAATACAAATCAATACAAAACATGACACAATATTCAAAGCACTCAACATAGAAAATACACAAAAAACTAACACATACACCACAAACACACACAATAAAACCAATTTGAAATACCAGAAGCCAACAGGAAGCCACAATAATAATAGTCAACCAACAAAACATATGTACTTCACCAGACAAAAAAAAACGGAAGGCTGAGGATGGGTACAAGATAGTACCCGAAACATGTTCCAATAAAGGATAAAAATAACATCTTGAGGTAAATTTAATTATAAATATTAAATGTATTATATATATCAAGAAATGGACTGTAGCAAAAAGTGACTAAATATATATATATATATATATATATATATATATATATATTTATATTTCGGTCTTCTCTTTCTGAAAATGACACATTGAGATTCACCACTTCCAATTGTGACATTTGAGTTTATGTGCTACTTCTTCTGTGGGTATGTATCTAACAAATAAAAATAAAATATATTGATAATTAAAATGTGATTAATAAAACTGTAATTATTTTGCCAAACATTATGCCACTGATTTGTTATAATATTATTATATACATACTGTATCACCAAAATCAGTAAAATTCCATTTTTTAAAATAATGAAAAAGGCCTTTTCAAAATATTAAAATTTCATCATCAGTTCATACACTGTAATGTTCCTGTTATGATGTTTTTCTTTAAATGTATAACTGTTGTTAACTGTGTCTACTACCTCTTACTGTACTTCATTTTGAACTTTCCACTGCCATCATTGTTGATCAATTATTTCAATACATATCTGGCTTGGTTTTACCCAATAATGATGGCAGTGGAAAGTTCAAAATGAAGTACAGTAAGAGGTAGTAGACACAGTTAACAACAGTTATACTGTTACGACGGTCTACTCGATCGTCGTAGGTACAGTGGAAACAAAATAAGTACAAGACACCAATTAAGTCACTAATCACACCTTTAATTGTTATAGTAAAACAGTTCGTAATTAACAACACAGTGTCTACAACAAATCAAATGAAATTGTTCATACACAATAAAATGTCCACTAATATTAAAACTCAACTGTATTACAATTATACCGTCCGAATATAAAATGCAACACTTCACTAATAACTACTTGAACGTACACCGTAATAACTCGAACCGCTCTGTAATTATATCGCACTAATACTCCCGAACCGCACAGTCAAAAATCTCGCATTGAACTGAAAACTAAGGCCGCGACGCGATGTATTTATAGTTACGCTCCACACACCAGAAGCTTCCAAACTGCGTCTTATCTCTCGCGAACTACGTAATTGCTGCGGCCTTGACACAGTCCGAGCGCCCGAGCGAAGGCTGGCAAAGTCCAGAAAATTCTCGCAACATGCGTTTAGTAGCACGTACACCACACGCTTACGTCGAGATCTTTCTGGCACATTCGATAAACGCCTAGATTGTTCTATGCTGTCGTAGCACTGCCCCCTCCTTAAGCCGGTTCGTCCCGAACTGGCAAAGCGTCTCTAAATTTGTATTTAGCCAGGCGATCTAGGTGGACGACCTTGAACTTTCGCTGTCCTTCCTGTTGAATCCGATAAACAACATCGTTAATCCTTTTTTTTACAGTGTAGGGTCCTTCCCAGTTAGACTGAAGCTTAGGTGAGCGACCACGACGGCGCTTTGGATTGAACAACCAGACCTGATCTCCTTCTTTGAAACCCACACTATTGCTGCGAATGTCATACCGAGTTTTCATTTTATCACTGGCAATCTTGAGCCGTCCTCTTACCAAGCGATTCATTTCTCGCAGTTGGTTTTCTAATTGCGAGGAATAGTTCTTTGGCTCTTGAGACTGAGTCTCAGGTGATCCAAACATCAAGTCCCCAGGAAGACGAATCTCCCGCCCAAACACCAATTTTGCTGGAGTCATGCCGGTTGTGTCATGTACTGATGACCTATACGCCATAAGGAATAGTGGTATACGTTGGTCCCAGTCTGTTTGGTTCTCGTCAACAACTTTCGAAAGATGCTGCTCAAGTGTCCTGTTGAATCTCTCAACCATCCCGTCCGACTGAGGATGCAGAGGCGTTGTCCTGGTCTTTCGAATTCCCAGTAGACGGCATAATTCTTTAAACACTCCTGATTCGAAATTTCTCCCTTGATCCGTATGGATTTCCATAGGGGCTCCATAACGGCAACAGAAGTTGTGAACTAACTGCTTTGCCACAGTGGTAACCTCCTGATTTGGAATTGCGTATGCTTCCACCCACTTAGTAAAGTAGTCACCTACAACCATGATGTACCAGTTTCCATCGTCAGTAACTGGGAATGGTCCAGCAATGTCTATGGCAATTCTCTCGAAAGGTTGTCCAACGTTATACTGTCTCATTTTTCCCCTGCTTCTGGTTTGTGGGCCCTTGCTTGCAGCACATATTTCACACGTCCGAACCCATTCCTCTACGTCGTGGCGAAGATGAAGCCAATAGAATCGCTTCCGTATTTTGTCAAGGGTTTTGTTAACGCCAAGATGGCCTCCAGATGTTCCATCATGCATCTCCTTTAAAACAGACTGCACTTTACTTCGGGGAACTATCAACTGCATGACCACGTCTCGTCCATCTGCACTTTCCCAAGCCCTTTTCAGCAATCCGTTTTCTAAGGTGAGAGATTCCCATTGTGCCCAGTAGCCCTTCAGCACTTCGGAACCATGGCAAATATCTTGCCAATCCGGGCGGCGACCTTCCTCTTTTGCTGTCAAGATCAGTCCAATGTCTTCATCAGTCATCTGTTCTTGTCGACAGTCTTGTGTTGTCCAGCCATCAGCCAGGAAATCTACAGTGATGGCTTGAACATGTTCGCTTGAGTTTTGTTCTTCCTTTCTGTGGCAATGTCGGCAGTCTTCCGGGCACGGTCTTCGTGATAAGCCATCTGCATTACCGTGCAGGCGCCCCCGCCGATGTTGTACCTTGAAGTTGTACTCTTGCAGACGTTCGAGCCACCTTGCCAACTGTCCTTCCGGATTTTTAAATCTCAAGAGCCATGCAAGTGCAGCATGGTCGGTACGTAGTGAAAACTCTCTCCCATATATAAAAACCACATGTATATAAATTTAAGAGAGAGGAGTGTATAAAGTAAAAGTTTCCTGTGAACTAAGATGAAACAATAATATAGTACCCATGGAACAAATCTCCATTGAAAAACGCTAACCAATTTATTATGTGCCAATAACCCAATTTACTATGTGCCAATTCCGTAACCAATTTACGGAAGTGCTCCAAAGCTCTGACAATTGCCAACAACTCTCTTCTTGTAACACAGTAATTTCTCTCTGCTTTAGAAAGCGTCTTGCTGTAATACGCTATTACTCGTTCTTCACCGTTCTGCACTTGAGACAAAACTGCTCCTAGACCAGTATTGCTTGCGTCTGTGTCTACGATGTACTTCCCTTCGGAAGCTGGAAAAGCGAGAATTGGCTGCAAACATAATCCAATCTTCAACGTTCTAAATGCTTGTTCACACTCTCTCGACCATTGGAAGTTTCGTTTATTTTCCGTTAGCTCATGCAGTGGTTTAGCAATAGTAGCGAAGCCTTTCACAAAACGTCGGTAATATGAGCATAACCCCAGGAAACTCCGAACTTCGTGTTTATTCTTCGGAACTGGCCAGTCTCTTACGGTGTCTACTTTATTAGGATCCATGCTAACGCCCGCTGCCGAAACCAGATGGCCCAAATACTGTACTTCCTTCTGGAATAGAGAACACTTCTTCGGGCTCAGCTTCAGTTGTGCACCGTGAATTCTAGTTAGAACTTCCTTAAGGTTTTCTAAATGATCTTTGAAAGTCTTCCCGATCACTATGACATCGTCCAAGTAAACAAGGCAAGTTTTCCACGTCAGGCCTCGGAGTATCAGGTCCATCAATCTCTCAAATGTTGCCGGTGCATTACAGAGTCCAAATGGCATGACGTTAAATTGGAATAAGCCACTTGGGGTCGAGAAAGCGGTCTTTTCCTTGTCTTCTTGATGAAGACCCACTTGCCAATATCCACTCTTCAGGTCCAATGTGGAAAACCACTGTGCTCCGGACAACGTGTCGAGTGTATCGTCAACGCGAGGTAATGGATAGCAGTCTTTCTTTGTAACGTCATTTAACCTCCGGTAGTCTACGCAGAAACGCAATCCACCATCCTTCTTCGCTACCAGCAATACAGGGGAAGACCAAGCACTTGACGAAGGTTCAATTACTCCCTCTGTCAACATGTCCTGTACTAACCGAGACATCTCCTCTTGTTTAGATAATGGAGGCCTTCGAGGAGGTTGGCGTATCGGTGTTGTGTCCCCGGTATTGATGCGATGTTGCACAAGAGAGGTTCTTCCCAGTGACTGTCCCCGAACTGCAAAACAATCTTTGAATTCGTGTAAAAACTGTCCGAGTTCTTTTACCTCACCACTTGAGAGGTCGTTAGAAGATCTGTTCAATAATTCTTGCAGTTCCTCTGGTAATTTAGAAGTATCCGACGAACTGGGTCTTCGTTGCATTATTCCGGCTACCCAGGCCACAGGAGTCAATTTGCCTAGGAGCGTATTGCTTTGTAAAGTGATAGCTTGATCCAAAATATTCGCCACTCTAATAGGTACATTTCCGGTTTCGTCAGGTTTTACTAAACTTCTGGCAATTAGTATGCCCGGTGTGCTGACTACCTGGGGTTCGAATATAGAGCACTGATTGCCCCTAGTATCTACCGCAGTTCTAACCATGATGATCTTTTCGGAGTTTGGCGGAACAGTTACGGCCACTTGGTTTATGACGTCCATCGATTTTTCTGCTGTCGTCATTGTTGATAGCATTACCTCTTCGCCTCCGATTCTCAAGACATTGTTTTTGAAGTCGACTATAAATCCGTATGCGTTCATAACGTCCACACCAAGAATTGCTTCATCCACAATGTCTGCAACAAGTACTTGATGATTAAACTCAAGTCTACCGAGGCGTAGGTGTATCTCCACTTTTCCATACACTTTTACAGGCCGTCCAGTAGCTGTTCGCAAGCTGCAAGAGCACCAGATTGGCTTGAGATCTTTCACCACGTCGGGGCGCACAATAGAAACTGTTGCGCCTGTGTCAACTGTAATCGAGGTTGGCCTTTCTTGAACAAATCCGGTAACTACCAAGCTCCCGGTGTTTTTCTGAAGCGTAGAAATTGCGTATTCTCTAGGGGCTTCGTTCCTCCAGTTAGTCAGCACACGCCCCGTTGCACCGACTATTGCTCGTTTCCCTGCTGCTGAATTCTAACCCGACAATCTCGTTGTAGATGTCCAGGTTTCCCACATCGATAACACTTCGGTCTTCCATCCTTTCTTATTTTATTCTGTGGCGCCGACCGTCGAGTCTCTGTTCCTTGTTCTTCTTCCTCATCGTCTGTGCCGTCTCGATCTTTTAGCTCGCGCACTTTATGACTTGTCCAACCAGACGCTGATTTGGCGGCCTCAAATGGCAAAGCATGTACCAGGGCGTCCGCACTGTTCTGGTGTCTTGCCATTCGTAACACTTGCTGTAGTTCGTTATCTCGGACACCGGCAGTAAATGTCTGCATCGCAAAACGCGTTCGAAAATCTTCTGGCGCTTCAGGATAGGCCAGTCTAATTAGTCTGTCGATACTTACTTCAAACTCTTGAAGACTTTCCCCGGAATGCTGTCGCCTTGCTCTCAACTGGGTGCAGTACACATCTCGCAAATGTTTATCACCATACCGTAATTCCAGAGCTTTTATCAACTCGGCATAGGTGTTCTGGCTGTCAGGTGGCACTTTCTGTAGTAGTTCTGCCGCGGGTCCTTTTAATGCAAGAACAAGTGAAACAGCCTTGTCTTTTTCTGTCCAATTATTTGCGCATGCAGCAGCTTCAAATTGGCGGAGGTACGTTGCCCAGTGAGTGCTTCCGTCAAAGGTTGGAGCTTTGACATGAACTGTCCCTACTGCAGGCAAAGTGACTTTCTCTGTTAACTTATTTTCTGTGTATTTTTCTGTCTTGATCACTGGTACAGTCTGTTCAGAAATTTGTTTTGGTTGAATCTTCATGCACTGTTCAACTTCAATTTTAATTTGTTCTCTTATGTTTGCCATTGAGTTTTCTACTGCAGATATTTTTGTTGACGTAACTTCTTCCACAGTCAAGACAGATTTTTCTACTTTAGCTATTTTATTTGACATGGATTCTTCTACGTCAGATATTCTGGTAATCTGATTATTGAGCTCACCTCGTAATTCACCTACGTCACCACGTAGGAGACCCAATTCTGCGGTAGTATGTTCTTGTAACTGTTTCTGCATAGTTTCAAAGAGAGCTTCCGTTTTATCTTTTTGTCTTTCTTCTGTCTCAAGCATTAGTGCTTTCTGACGTTCCTCAGCTTCTTCTCTTTCCTGCCTGCGTTTTTCATCCTGTCGTCTTTCTGCTTCTTCCGCCTCCTGTCTGCGTCTTTCCTCTGCTTTCTCTGCATCCTGTCGTCGTCGTTCTTCTGTCTGCAACAACAGCGCCTGGAAATTTTCCATCATCTGACTGGCATCCATTGTTTATCGATTAATTACGAATTACACTCGTCTTGTACAAAGTATCCACTGTTTCCACTTGTTAACCGTTCTATCCCACTTCTGACACCACTGTTACGACGGTCTACTCGATCGTCGTAGGTACAGTGGAAACAAAATAAGTACAAGACACCAATTAAGTCACTAATCACACCTTTAATTGTTATAGTAAAACAGTTCGTAATTAACAACACAGTGTCTACAACAAATCAAAATGAAATTGTTCATACACAATAAAATGTCCACTAATATTAAAACTCAACTGTATTACAATTATACCGTCCGAATATAAAACGCAACACTTCACTAATAACTACTTGAACGTACACCGTAATAACTCGAACCGCTCTGTAATTATATCGCACTAATACTCCCGAACCGCACAGTCAAAAATCTCGCATTGAACTGAAAACTAAGGCCGCGACGCGATGTATTTATAGTTACGCTCCACACACCAGAAGCTTCCAAACTGCGTCTTATCTCTCGCGAACTACGTAATTGCTGCGGCCTTGACACAGTCCGAGCGCCCGAGCGAAGGCTGGCAAAGTCCAGAAAATTCTCGCAACATGCGTTTAGTAGCACGTACACCACACGCTTACGTCAAGATCTTTCTGGCACATTCGATAAACGCCTAGATTGTTCTATGCTGTCGTAGCAATACATTTAAAGAAAAACATCATAACAGGAACATTACAGTGTATGAACTGATGATGAAATTTTAATATTTCGAAAAGGCCTTTTTCATTATTTTAAAAAATGGAATTTTACTGATTTTGGTGGTACAGTATGTATATAATAAAACTGTAATTATACTCATATTGCATCATAATTATTCTTGTTTCATAATTCTTAATAAAAATGTTTCATTTTTCACAAGAATACATTTTTTATATACAGTACTTTGATGCTGTTTTGAAATTATATAAAACACTATATAAAACATCTACTGAACATCAAAGTGTTATCAAAAGAACTTGGTATCAGTGTGGGGAAGTATTCTGACTTTGTGCATAACAGGAGAACAGAAGGACCAGCTTTTGGAATCATCACAAAGTTTCAATGAATGGGTTGATGATAACCTGAATCTTGTACAGAAAATTGTCACCAGTGATGAATCATGGTGTTTCCAGAATGACCCATTCACTAAACGTCAAACAGCTCAATGGTATGGCCCAGGTGATTTCAGAGAAACATAATGAGAAAGTAAATAAAAACAGGTATATCCTTAATTTAATTATCAATTGTATTCGTTTTTGTGGTGCTTTCGAGTTACCATTAAGGGGTCACAAGGAGTCCGAAGACTCGGAAAACGGGGGGATTTTTCGCGAGTTTATAAACTTTAGTGCTCAGTTGGATAACGAATTAAAAGAACACCTTAATAAATCATCAGCATTTACAGGTACATCAAAGACAATTCAGAACGATTTGCTTGAATGTATGCTGAAAGTGTACAATGACGAAGTTACAAAGGAGATCAACAATGCAGATTATACAGCAGTGATTGCAGACGACACAACAGATGTTTCTTGCCAATTTCAATTAGTGATGCTAATGCGCTACATTATTGGCGGAAGACCTGTAGAAAGGTTCTGGAAGTTTCTGAATCCCCAAGGCCATGATGCGCGCTATTTCAAATTGTATTTTAGAGGATCTTGAAACATTAATCGGTAATAATCCGAATAAACTTGTAGCACAACGTTACGACAGCACATCCGTAATGAGTGGGAGGTTCAATGGTGTTCAAAAATTAATACAGGACATATCAGTACGCAAATTTTATACATTGCTATGCACATCAAGTCAATCTAGTAATGTCTAAGGCAGGGTCAATCAACCAGCAAGCTCGGATCTTTTTTTCAAATTTGACTGGAATTTGTGCTTTTTTCTCGAATTCCTCACAAAGGACTGAAATTCTGGATGCCGTTGTTCAAAGAAGGTTACCGCGAGGTTCACAAACCAGGTAGAACTTTCATTCTCGCGGAGTAAAGACGGTTTACATTTACCACAAAGATTTAATCACTGTTATGGAAATCATTGAAAACAGAGACGACATAACGTTACAGCCAACAATAACGCAAGCGTCTTCGTACAAGCTATTGCTGAAGGATGAACATTTTGTATTTTGGCTGTCATTTTTTAACAGGGTTATGCCTCATGTTGAAATCATTTTCAAACAACTACAAACAAAATGCACTGATCCTGTCAAAGTTCGGGAACAAGTGCGTAACTTTCAACTTAGTGTGCAGTCAGTTAGGCAACAAGTTGACGACATTACTCAAGAGGTTGAGACCGAACTAGGAAATACAAAGGAAGAAAAGTCCCTAAAACGACGAAGAAGTGAAGTTTGCAGTAGTGACAAGACTGACAAGAAAAGACAAGCTTTAGAAGTCTGTGACGCCATTATCCTGGAAGTAGAATCAAGGTTTCAATTTACTGAACATCTTGTAGCTACGAGGTTATTTGCAGTGGAAGAATTTGACAAATACCAAAGAGAGTTCCCTGATAATTGCCTTCATGAAATGGTTAAAAAATACCCATTTCTAGAAGAAAAGAAATTGAAAAGCGAACTTCAAGTGTGCTATTGTAGACCCGAATTGAGAAACGTTTCTGGCGCGATATCTTTCTTGTTATTACTTATAGATGATGAATTGTGTGACACTTTCAATGAAACAGTTAAGCTTTTAAAGTTGTTGATTACTATGCCTATGTCGACATCAGAAGCAGAGAGGTGTTTCTCCATGATGAAACGAATAAAGAATTTCCTCAGAAACACAATGAAGGAAGAAAGATTAACTGCATTGGGCATGCTGTCTTGTGAAAAGGAAATACTGGTGAAACATATAACTTAATTAAAACATATAATGAAACAGATAACTTTAACAAAAAAGTTATAGATGTGTTTGCCAGCAAAAAAGAACTTTAATTATCATGCATGTTAACCACATGGTGTACAATGTTCACCTGATAAATTCAGACGATAGTGTTTTCGTGTTTTGTAAATAATGTAATTTCAGATACAGTAGGCTTGGTAGACTTTGTATAAAATACAAAACACATTATTATTATTAATAATAATAATAATAATAGTGGAGGTTTTTTAGTGGGTGCGAGTCCCACACACCTGGAGACCAGTCGGGTGTCTCCTGATGGTGCATAATGCATTAATCCTCCCCCGCAAAAAAAAAAAAAAAAAAAAAAAAATTGTCACTACCAGTCAAATTGTCACCGGCCGCCACTGCGGGGTAGTATTCTGACTTCGTGCGTAACAGGAGAACAGAAGGACCAGCTTTTGGAATCATCACAAAGTTTCAATGAATGGGTTGATGATAACCTGAATCTTGTACAGAACATTGTCACCAGTGATGAATCGTGGTGTTTCCAGAATGACCCATTCACTAAACGTCAATCAGCTCAATGGTATGGCCCAGACGATTTCAGAGTGATAAAAGAGAAGGGCACAAAATCAAAACTTAACAATGCTGACTGCATTTTTTGATTCAAGGGGACATTCACCTCAAATTCATGCCCCCTGATCAGACTAGAACTGGATCATTCTATGCAAAGGTACCTGATTACCTTATAACTCTTCTTTTAATACCTTTTTGTTTATCTCAGGGTTCAATTCAATAAATTCAATACTTCATTACTTTCTAGTAGTTAATTTATGAACTAAATATCATTATATATCATCATCTTTCATTGTACACATAATTATTACTATAAATATTGATTTATGCATATTTAACTAATTTAATAATTCTTCAATCTCTAAAAATTTACTTCTTACTATATTTCATTCTTCAATATTGAATCAACTTAAGTTTAGTACAACATATTGTATCATAACGGATTCATTTAAAATCAAAGCGATTGTAATATAGATATTTTATGAAATACTAGACTTCCTACGATTTTCTCAATGGGTTTCAACATGACCTTACTTATAATGAGGTCTCTAAATTAATACTTTAAATAAATTTCTTTAGTGAGTTCTTTAAGTAAATTTCTTTAGTGAGTTCTTTTATTAAATGTCTTAAGCGAGTTCTTTTATTAAATGTCTTTAGTGAGTTCTTTTAGTGACAGACAAGTGGGTGTAAAATTTAATTAGTACATAACAAATTTACTTTTGGTACGAATTATCCATGTCTTGTAGAGGTCGCAGGTGTGGTAAGCTACGCTTCTTGATCAGCATTTGGAGTATTGATGATAAGTCACCTCCGGAATCTCGAGTGGTCTGCGTGGACCTCACTGTAGCCCTTCACATATACAGCACATTACACAACGCGTGTTCATATTGGGTTTATTGCGAGTCTAAATTATTGTTGCTATTACTTTGGTTATTCACTGACATTCTGTAAATATATAATTTAATTTACTCGCGATATTGTTTAAAGATGTATGTTACACTCGGTTTTCTGGTTTGTTTAACTGATACACTTGACAGTAAGTTACTGTTATTCGTTCACGACAAAGTTTTATACAACATTGTTCGAATTGTTAATACCGCCGTTGTATTGCTTTTCACTATCAGTTACTGTAATACAATCACAAACTCAAACGCTAGAAAATGTTAAACAGTTCATATCGTATCGATATTTTCTAAGTCATTTTATTACGAACTCCCGTAACACTTTTGTCACGCCTTTTACTTCCGATTCCTTCGAAAATTTAGTAAAGACTCCCTTTTCGCGTCTCTGTCGCTTGCCTATATCGAACATGAGAATTTCCCCACTAGACTTCTGTTTTCGGCGATGCCGTTTCCTAATTGGCTCTTTTTCGTACAACCTACTCCAGAGACCACCTACTTTTTCAAAGGTAAGTTCTGATAGGTCTTCTGATTCCCACCAAACTCTTCTCCTGGGTCCTTTACCCTTCGGTCAACGGCATTTCCGAATACTCTGGTAATAAATCTAGCTGTCATATCTCTTAGTCTTCACAAAGACAATCCTTTGATTTCTCTTCCAACAGCTGCCTCTCCAATTAGTTGCGCCTATGGTATTATCTTTTCTTGAACAAAGGCCTTGCCAACTCTCTGTAAGTATTTTTTTTTGTCTGGTTCCCAGCAAAAACCTACCCTTTTAGTTCATGCGTTAACCTCGAGTACGATTTCTTTTCTTGTATCATAGTATTGTTCCGGTGTATCCTCTGTTGATGCGTTTCAGTCAAGGAACACCCTTCATTGTTTTCTGTCTGCAGTTGTTATGTTTGTGTAACCCTTCATCCTTTGTCAGAACGAAACATTTCTCACTTGATGAGTTTATTCACACCCTCGTATACTTTTCTCCGGATTGTAAGCTTTTATTCACTGGCATTTTTTCTAGATACCCAGCACAATGACATTGTCTTTCTAACACATGGCCACTTGTTACACTAGATTTATGGCATGTCAATCAGACTTGCGTAGATGGCAGCGGATGGCTTTCACCCGTTTTTGTTCGCCACACTCCTACGAATAACTCCATACATCAATTGTCACCACGTTCAATAACACTTACCTTAACTAAAAGAAACATTTTTTTTTTTTTTTTTTTTTTGAAATTTGGCATTATATCAGTCCCCAATTTGGGTCAATTTGGATGAACTCTTTGAATCAAAAAAAGGGACCCCAAATTTGTGCCCTGTCATTGAGATACAACGTCAAATAGATACACTTCGCATTTCCATGTACAGGCTCATCATTCCCTGAACATAGTGTAGTATGTTTACTGTTTGGAAATACTGACCCACTGACAAAGAACTGGTGCCGTAACTTTAAATTCCCTACTTAACGGTCTCACCCCATTAGTAACTTACTTTCTCTTTCACCCTTTTAAATGAATCCGTATCTGTTTTTCTATTCTTATAGCTATGTTTAACATTCATCTATGATTACAAAATTACATCCAGTCATATAATTTAAACTCTACATTTTATCTATGTTTCAACATGACTCTTTACATATATTTTCTTTTGTTGTTCTTCCCTGCATATGACACACAAATATACACAGAAAATAATAAACATTTCATTTAATAATAGTAATAATCATCATGATAAAAATATTAGTAATCCTGAAAATTAGATTATCTCTCACCCGTACACATTTAGTACATTCGGTTTTTATGTCAAATATTACCTAACAATACACTATTATATGTACATTCCTTGAATAGATAGTTAATTGAGAATATTATTATAGAAATATTAGTTTACAAAATATTTTCTCTACATCTCTACGAATCTACAATTTAAACGTTTACGTTATAATGATAGTCTAATGTACTTAATCAATTTATTGCTACAATTTTCTAATTTAAATTGCTACTGATGTTCTGTTAGTTCACAGTTTATTAGTTGACACTTCACTATTCTTTTAGATTTAAAAGTTTTTGTGATAATCATACATTTAACGTTCCTATCCGTAACCTACTAATTTTTATTACACAAGCAACATTTTGAGACATTTATTTTATCTATGCATCTACGTTAACAATAATTGTCAATAGTTTAGTCAACATTTGCTAATAGGAATTTATAATTACAATTATACAATTCGTCATATTATATCTCATTATTAAGATAATTGTTATTAGAGCAGGCACCCAAGGGATTGGTGTACGGAAAATATGAGCACCTCATTCTGACAGTAGATATTGTTTATAGAGATCATAGACATCATATTTATGGATGTAGCCAGGTCAAACAGTGGTCGGATAATTATTTAAGGAAATTGCATGGGATTTGCCATAAGGCGAGGGATAAAATCGAGTACTTTTATGTTTTCTATCAAAAGTAGGGGGTAAAATGGAATCTAGGCAAGGGAAAACATTAAAATTAAACATTAAGAATGTAGTATAAACATAATTTATTGAAACAACTTAAAAAAAGTTGATGCAAAAACGTGATTAAACACGAACAATTATTAAAATTTTTTATTATATATTTTCACAATCTTTGTTAACGCATTTACATAATGAATTACAGGTAAAATTTTGTTTTTTACAGTAACAAGACATTGTCTGACAATTAGAACTGCATTTACATGTGTTTACTAAGGTTTCTGGCAAAGGAGTTCTTGTCATTTGCTTAGGATATAAATAATGTTCATGTAACTCGTATCCGAAGTCCAGAAAGTTAATTGGTTCAATAATTGGTTCCAAAGCATTTTTCCATAAATAAGTTTGTGCTGCAGCTCTTAAACAATGCAAGTAGAGTGAATCAGAAGTACATATTATTCTTGATATATTTAAACCAAATCCAATATTCTGGGATAGCATTTTGAATTGAAGTTCATCCGCAGTAGTTTCCTGTTTCGAAAAATAATAAGTGCAAACTTTCTCTAGATCTTCGAACTGCTGAGGAGTGAGTACTCCATTTCCCAAGGTCGAAACTGCGTTTTGAACAAAATCAAGTAATGCAGCTTTCAAGGATTGTTTTTTATTCCCAAATTGACTAGTCGTGTCGCTACCTATTAAGGTGTGTAATGCAGGCAAGATATTACAGATGCCTTCCTCAAGGGATTGAGCTGCCAAGTGACAGCCTAAAACACATTTTTTCTTGTGCGAACCATCGAACCATAGAGCTCAACAGCCAGTCTGAGCAAGCTTATGCCAGAAATAAATACCTAAGACGAAAACATCTGTATCAGCACTTAGAATGATAATGATAATATCTTGATTTTGCGTCTTCGCAGCGTGAAATAAATGAGAAAACATTCGTGAATCTGCTTCTAAGTAATTAGATTTCAAATCTGTTACCTCCGAAAAAGTGCAACCTTGTATTTTCATACATGTTGTTGGGTCGTCGTATCCACCGCAAATGTACAGCTCTTTGTCGTCGTTTACTTGAGCGATTGAGGGAGCATTTTTGCAAAGAAATTGAACAAGCTGTAATTTATTTTCTAAGTTGGCAAAAAAATCTTTGCAATTCGTTGTAATTTTCGTTGATGAACTAGATATAATTATTTTACTGGAAGTATGTCTTTTAGCTCGTAATTGTGACTCCAAAAACTTAATGGAGATATCGTCGTATCTGTCGAATACAACATCGACCCTTTAAACATAAGGTTGGGACAAAAGTCCTATGATTTTTTTGAAAAAAGCTGCAAATTCACCAAAAGTGCTAAACCTATTTTGTTGAGTTTGATGCACGATCGACATGCCATCAACAATATACATTTTTGGAATATCTAAGGATATAATGTCCTGTAGTGTATTATTTCCACAATCATGATTGTTTTCTATTTCAAGAGCTAATATTGATTTGACACATTTCATAGAAGCCGTCGGTGTCAAAAAGATATTTTGAATAATATAATATTTCATGGGATGATAATATATTAAGGTCGAATTCTCGCTGGGCAGCCAACATGAATGATTGTTGGACTTTTGTTATATTTTTCGAATCTTGCAACTGCTTGTTGGTACTCTAGCTTTAACATCTGTAGCAGAACAAAAATTTTTAAATTGTATTTTTTTTATAGGGTCAAAAATATTTTTTTGCTTCAGCAGAAATCGTTCTTTTTCAAAATTATTTATTAAGCATTCACCAGCTTCATAAATATTGAGCAAACATTGAGTTGTGGAGTTTTCAGCAAGAGCACCTGTAAAAATTTTACGGAGACCACAGTCATTATTTACCTTAAAAGGATTGCAATCATTCATACACAAAATAAAATTCTCAATGTCCTTGTTATCTTTAGCAATCCTTGATGGACTCCACTCACTATGGGAACTGGAATCGATGTCACTTGTAGCATCACTTTGAATTCCAAGATATGATAAAAGGGCCGAATGAATTGCATTTTTAAAGGGATACAAAAGTAGCCACCTCTGCGTCACTTCTTTATTTTGTGTAATACCAATTAAACCTCCGGTGACTACTGAAGATCGATTTTGAGTCTGTTCAAGTGCCAAGTCACAGCTTACTGAATTGAATTTTCCTTCTATTTGTTTCACAGAGAGCATTCCTCTCTGCAAGTCATCAATTACTTCCTGGGGAAATTGAATCATATCCTGTATGTAAAGAGTGGCTCCACGCATATAGTTTGTGTGATTCATAGCAAAGAAATACGGTAACATCTGTCTTGTAGTTTGCAAATGTAGATCAAAATCACAGATTCTGTCGGCTTTAATGGAATTTAAAAGGATGTCCACCATGTCACAATAATTGCTGAAATACTTGAAATTTTTGTTTTCGGTGCACATAACACGTACATAATCCCAAAACTTTGTTAAAAAATCGTCAATAATGTTTAAGTACACGTTATATTTTTCAATGAATCCACAATGGTCTTTATCTACCGTAGCCTCTCTCATCTCCTGAAGACACATCTGCAGCTTCCCGACGTCATGAGAAGAAAAGGCCACGTGTTCAATAAATTCCGCAAATTGCAAAGTTCTCAGTGCCTCATATGCAAGTTTATGCGCTCGTATACCTCTATTATACTGTGTACCTTTAACAATGTTGGCTAGAGTATTAGCCCCATAGATAATCGCCTCAACAAGGAAAGAGTCAAGTCCACTACCTTCAATATATTGACCCAAGCAGCGCAGAAAATTTTTTTGTAAATGAAATGTTCCGACTCTTAATTTTAAATTACAAAATTCTTGAGTTTTCAGTTGGATTTCTTTAGCTATGAGATATATAGACATATCACATGAGAGAACTGCAACCTCCTTACCCAGAGAGTAACTTAATTCAGCAAAGTTTTTCATAGCAGTATAAACAACATCCTTCGATGTGGGTGGTTGTGGGATAACAGGACAATATCCTATGGTTGATATACATGTATTATCTGATGAAAGAAGTTGCTGGAATGGCGTCCATGCCGGTATGGCATTAGCAGAAGGTCTGACAAAATTGTTATTAGATTTATCATACTGCATTCTCATAAGACCCATAAAAATTTTTAATTTGTAAATTAGTCTGCTTGATATTTAATAAGTAATTACTTTCGACATAATTGGGTGTACAAGCTATTGTATTTATTGTATTACAATGATAAATCTCTTGAAATTCAAAGCTCTTAAATCGTTATCGCTCTGTTCATGTATAGGCTTTAGTTTCAGATGAAATGTACCATCTTGCGAAGGATTTTGTTCTTGATAAACCACCATGGCAGTAACATGGGTTGACTCTTTGCCACTTAATGTTTCTTCATTAAAATCGTTATTGTCTATGGCACCATGAAGAAACAATGATGGGTTTCGTGGAATATTTTTAGGTATAAGTATTTTTTATCTTCATCTTCAAACAAAATACATGTGGTCACTTCTTGGTTAAGGTCCTTCAATGCTTTATAACTTATACAATGACCAAATTTGTTCAATATCGTAATAATATGCTTTGATCTACTCAGATGGTGAATGATTTAAGCCAAAGCTACATGTTTAGGCGTTTTTTCATTAGTAATAGTATAAAAAATATCACAAAACATTGAAAGTGCTTTTAGAAGAACGTTTTGGCCTAAATTATTACTCTTAGTGCTGAGCATTGCTTGCATAAAAGTATTCCATGTCGGTGGCAAATTGATGTTTTTCAATGAATTATCAATAAGAATCTCATCGCACAAGTAGCCATCTGGTACTAGTTTTGTATTTAATACCTCTTTTCTAAGTTTTTTTGCACACGTTACGACTTCATCGGCTGATTTTACCTGACGAACACGTTTAATCACACTACTGAATGGGATGGTGCTCATGATCACCATGGAAGATTTTGACCTTTCAACCGGATATGAAAATAAAACTGTCTCACTGTATTTATCGATAAGAAGTGTTTTCATTTCGATTATCTACAACCGCGTCTTCAATTTCTGTAAGTTCTGCAACCCGGGATGCTAAATAAGTATGTCATTTCAAAAGAACACGTGGACATTTCATCTTTTATTTCATCGATAAGTTTCTCAAATGCAACCCATAGTTGTTCTGGAGGTATTTTAGATGACGGTCGGCCTGCTGGATTTACAGAGGATCTCGGTACTCTTACATAATTGTGATAACAAGCCTTATGGTATCTGATCTCTATAGCAAGCAAATCAGTCGCAGTTTGACATAGACTAATTTCAGTGAAAATGTTATCTTGTCTTTAATGTGCAGCGTTGAAAATCTGTTGTGCCGCAGGAAGTTCAGAACACGTGAAAAGCTTGCTACATTTATTTTTCGTTACTTGGCCACATATCAAACATTTATTCGTATTGCAATGCTCCTTGAAGAAGTGCAAGTGTTTGGGTTATCTGGCAATGTTGCTCCTGAGCTGGTAGTAGCAATTTCTTCTTGTTGTAATTTATGTAGTGCTATCTCTCGACGTCAAATTTTTTCTTCGCTTACATAATTTGCTATACAGGCTCTGTGCCATGAAAAACACTGTAGGCCTACGTTTGATTCTGGATTATACAATCTCTCAAACTTGTCAGAGATAACATCCTTGCGTCTATCTGCCGCTTTTTTATTGTTAAAAATGAATTTGATTTTGGTTCGTTAACCAATTGTCCTGATGAACCACAAAAAAAAGCACAAAACCTCACCTGGTGTTTACCTCTTCAACGTGTTGACAACTTGTAGTGACATTTTTTCACTCATAAATACGTATTAAATGAAAAATTACAGAAATAGTTTATATAGGTTAGGTTCACAAATTACTAACAAAATACTTCGTTACAAACGAAACAGATTAGTGTTAAATGTACAAAATAATTAAAGAAATACTTTAAATAAGTTAATTTCACTAAATACTGACAAAATACTTCCTTACAAACGACACGTATGTACTACGTACAGCGTCCAAAGATGACTAACAATGCGCGCTTACTTTATACATAGAGGAGTGGAAGGCTAAAGGGGGGGAGGGAGAATCAACCATCTGGCGTTCTGGCAACACACATTGTTTTTTACCTGAAGGTCTCAGGTATACGACTCACTACTCAGAATGCGGTGCTCATATTTTACATACACCAGTCCCCTGGGCGCCCAGTCTATATCACATTTTTTTATAAATTCTTTCAGTTAAATTTTAGACATCACATTGATCATTTTACAAGATATACAATTTTCTTTTTATCTGGGCGTCAACTAAGCCTCTGAATGATATTTCTTCAGCTGCCTCGTGTTGAAAATCCCATGTATTGAACTGCTGTTTATGCCGTCCTTTATTTGGTACGTGGCGCTTCCCACCTTCCGTGTGATAGTATAAGGACCTTCATACAATGCGCAGAATTTCCCAATTATATTTTGCGTAGCGTCTGAAAGTTTATGTGTCCGAATTAGGACCTGGTCCCCTACTTCAAATGCAGCAATTTTACTTAATTTGTTTATCCGAGCTGCCTGTCTCTCTCCTCTCTCCTTGATTCTTAATTGTAATTTCTCTATGTCAACACTTTCGTTATTTATTACAATGGGGTCTAGATATTTTTCCCAATGTCTACCTGGTTTGGTTCCGAATTGTGCTTCATACGGTGTAACCTTGATAGTGTCTTGATACGTCTCATTTAGACATGCCTTTATTGTTTTTATATACGTAGCCCATTTTGTGTGCCTTTCTCATATGAAGATTCGGAATAAGTTGCTTAGCTGTCGGTTCCATCGTTCTGCGATGTTGGTACATGGATTTCTGATTGCTGTATATTTTGGTTTTACTTATTTAAATCTTTCAGACCTTGCGTCCATTTATGTGATGTAAATTGTGTACCATTATCCGTTAATACACTGTTAGGCTTTCTGTGGGTCATGGGCGTAGGCAGAAATTTTGTTAGGGGGGGGCATACACAACATTGATTTATTCATTTACTCAATCAAAGTAAACCCAGCATAACCATTGTTTCTCCTTTAGGTTTAGGTACTCAATGAAAAAAATTCAGACACATTTAATAGCTTTATTAATTGCTCTTAAAAAATGAAATGAAAAAACTGAAACTTTGAAACTTATAACACTAGCCGTCTTGGATTCTCGGAAAATCTTTCTATAACTTCCATCTCCAACTCTTTCTTCTTTTCGAAAACCAATTTCTTATGGACACTCATTAAGCATAATCCGTTTAAGCGGTTTTCTGTTACTGTCAATCTCAACCATGTTTTAACATGTCTTAAGGTGCTAAATGACCTTTCAATAGTACTCGTGGAACAAGGCTGCACTATTGAGATTGTTAGGGCATTTTTTATGGCAGGAAAGAATGTGTTGGCTTCTTTAATCACTTCGACTATTTCCAAGTCTTTTAACGCCTGCCGATCAAGGTTTTTTTCGCTCCACACATTATACCACAATTCAGCTTCAGATTCATACCCGTCCAGTTCGTAAAAATCAGCAAAACATCTCGCTCTCTGTTTCAAATCTTCGATGGTCGAATCTAGCATGAGGAAGGGATGTAGAGATAGTATGGAAAGTGCCGGTACATTGTCCTCAGAAAATCTGTTCTCCAATGCTGACGTAAACGAGTCAAGGTATGGAATAAGTATCGATTGTTTCTAGTACTCAGCAAGTGAAGCTGCAGGAGGATGCAAACGGTGCTGCTGGCGTTCGACAACTCTGGGTGGCTGAAGTTCTACTGTTATTTCCGCTATAGTGGCATGGGCAGAAACGAGAAGATCTTCCATAATGGCAGCAGCAGTTTCGCGGTGAGCTTTCACTACGGCCAGAATTTTCTTAATGTGGTTCGCACATTGAAGAAGATCTAAACTTGTTGACTGCAGAATATTTGCAACAAGTCCTAGTAAAGCAGAGTACTTGGCTATAATGCAGGTAGAGATAATAAATACAGGTTTCGTGGCAACACAGTGCAGCTGAAAGGCTGTCTTTCTTGTAGCAGTGTTTCCTTCTTGTGCCAGTCTCTCCAGACCCTGCACAATTCCCACAAAATTATTTTTGAAGATCGAATGCTTCTGTATTTCTGAGACCACCTTGTCTCGCACAGAGTCGGTATGTTTGGAATGTACTTTTTCCTTAAAACAGATTCTCGGAAAAAGTTTATAATGTCCTTTATAGTGGACACCGTGTTACGGATTTCAGCGACGCAATTCAGATCGTTCACCACCAGGTTTAACCGATGGCTTGCACAATGAAAAAACAGAGCTTTCCTGTTTTTTCTCTTATTATTTTTTGCACACCACCATCTTTTCCTGCCATAGTTGCACAGCCATCGTATCCTTGTCCGACACATTTTTGTGGATCTAGTTCTTCTCTTTCTAGAAATTTGTCAATTGTATCCGCTATTGTTTTAGCCTCCATAGCTTTTAATTCTTCAAATCCGAGAAATTCTTCACATACCATCATTTTTTCTTCATCAAAAAATCTTACTCTGATAGATAACTGTTCCTTTCCTGATATATCGGCTGTCTCGTCCGCCAATATAGAATACGCACACGATTTTTTAACGTCTCCAAGTATGAGATCTTTCACAGCACTACCACACAAATTAATTAGTTCGTTTTGTATTTGCAGAGACATATAGGTAGCATTCTTTTTACCCTCTATATGTCGCTTTAACTCATTGTCACCACTATCGATTCTCATTTGAATCAAGTCTTCTAAAATTTCTTCGTGTTGCTCTTTGCCTCTTAAGGGTAAATTGTGAACTCCACAAAAGATTATGGTTGAGATTATTGATGCCATAATTTTTCGGTTTTCTGCTATTAACTTCTGGTGCACAGATACCAACTGAACATCTACGGGTACTTCGTCCATAAAGGATTTTGCTGCTTTGGTTGCCGCCAAGTGCCACCGACTTTCAACATGGTTCTTGCAATATTCATGCATATGTTTGTATCGAGTAAACGGTCTTACAGCGAAGGAACCCTGGACCCCCTGTACAGTAGTTGGAGTAAACATCACACAGTACAGACACAGAGATCACTTCAAGTGCTTAGAATATGCCAGCCACGGAGAGTATTTTTCAAGCCAGCTGTACTGAAATTTTCTTTTAAGATGCTTGGCATCCTCAGCGAAGTCGTAACTTGGTGAAGATTTCCAACAGCGTTTTAAAACTTCAATTATTTTGGGCTGTGGTCATGAGGGAAGGTTTTCCCACCCATTTTCCGATGTCATTATCACAGCTCTCCTCTTTAACTGATGACGACGAAGACGGCTTAGGTTCAGAATTCGGTGCAGGACATTTTGTCTTTTCCTCATCACTCCCACTTTCATTTTCTGGCCTTTTCCTTTTCTCGGTAGCTGAAACAAACAAACAATAATTCTAAGCTATCTGTATATAATTAATTGTTACTGTAAATTAATATATGTCCAGATGTGTTTACTACACATTCTTCATAAACACTTATAAAGGAACTGCTGAATATCAAATATTTTACTGTCACTGGTATGACTGAAAAATTTCAGCATATTCTGTTCATCAAGCCAGAATTTGGGCATACAGAACCATCTGACTGTACATAAAAAACAGATAATTTTTTAATAAAATAAATTCTTTTTATAATCCAGTATGATTTTATATGAAATGGAAATTATATAAAGGCCGGTTTTTAGTTACAGGCAGCAATGTCGAGTATAAACACCAAAGCAAGGTATTAGCATTTTTAATTTAACCATTATACAAAATTCAAATAAAACAAAAATTATGTATGCTTTAAAACATTTATTCGATTCAAATAAAGAATTGTTAGTTTTATTCAATGTTAAAATACAGATGCTAGAAACATGCACATACATCTTCACATATATCTGCTAAAAGCAGACCCTGAAAATTAAAAATAAGAGGGGGAAGGCACAGATACAGAAGACAGAAAAATCTGACTGAATGAAACTCATCAAAGTTGTGATCAGAAATGATACACAGACACCTACAACCTACAACTGTGTACAAAAAGATATCAGATAAACTGGAGGCTTCAAATTGTGATTTGAGTGCGAAAGATACTTCCATTACCTCTTGTATTACCATACTTGGCTACTAGAATATTACCAAGATAAAATACCAACCAAAGCTACCTGAACCCACCCAAGTTATATGCCTGAAGCCAGGTTATAATAAAAAGAAGTTATATGAAGGTTGTGATAAAGATATAAAGAATTTGTCTACTAAGCATGATTCTGAGTTATGCTAATGTGAGTGAAAACTATGAAGAGCTCGACAAAAGTTGAAGAAAATTTTAATAAAAATAAACCTGTTTTAAATGCTAAGTGCTAAGTGGTTTCCTGGAAAATGCTTAAATTTTTTTAAAGATATGATTCACAAATGGTTTTAAAATGAAATTATATAGCTTTAACTATTTTAAATAAATTATATGTGTGCTGTTAAAACAGACAATGATCTGATGAACAACAAAGTATATGTTTAATCCAAAATCTAATATTTTATCAACTGTTAATACTGGCATATGCACAATATCACAGTGCACTAGTATGACAATCTGTATCAGGCCTTGTCAGATAGCTTTTTTACAGGAAGCATGGGTGCAAGCCTGGTGCTTAATCAACAGCCATGATTCTGAACGTCTCTGCCAATTATTGCTACTCAGCCATTTGGTATCATGATACAGTACTACATATATGTCCACAAGACTAGAACTCGCATCCTTCAGCATATTCAGCATAGGATGCAAGTTAGCCACTACAGTAGACTAAGGGAAGACAGTCACACACATTAATCTAAACAATAATAGATCCATCATATTCTAGATGGTGGAGTTGCTTAATTTGTTATGTAAACAAAACTCTAAACCAGTAATGATTGTAATCTAAAGGTATATTCTCCTCTCCAAGAGAAACAAAATGAAAAAGAAAATCTAAAACCCAATTTGGTCATATGGAAAGTGCCGGTACATTGTCCTCAGAAAATCTGTTCTCCAATGCTGACGTAAACGAGTCAAGGTATGGAATAAGTATCGATTGTTTCTAGTACTCAGCAAGTGAAGCTGCAGGAGGATGCAAACGGTGCTGCTGGCGTTCGACAACTCTGGGTGACAAAACTAGAACACAGGCACAAATTCAGTATATACAGAAAACCAACTACAACTGACACACTAATACACAACACCTCCAATCACCCAATACAACACAAACTAGCTGCTTTTAGAACCATGATACATTGACTTAACAACATCCCCTTAGATGAAAAAGACTACAATGACGAACTAAACACGATAAAATATCTAGCAGAATCTAACGGATATGACAGAACAATAGTCAGTAAACTCCTACACAAAACACAAACAAACAACAGACAAAGACAGAAAACAACAAATTCATAACACTAACATACGTACATCAACAAACAAACTGAAAAAATTGCCCACAAATTCAAAAAAGCAGGATACAGAATCGCTTACAAAACTACTAACAAAACAGAACACACACTATCAAAACGCATGCACAAACCACAAAACAAATTCGATCTACCCGGTGTATACAAGCTAAATTGCTCAAATTGCAATAAATTCTACATAGGCCAGACAGGACGTAGCTTCAAACAGAGATACATTGAACACACAAAGGCACTCCACACCACTACAGAATCCACCTTTGCAAACCACCTCATTGAAGCAAACCACACATATAAAAACATCGACAATAACATGAACATTCTACACGTACACACAAAAGGCCGAAAACTAGACACTCTAGAACAATTAGAAATATACAAACACACAAAAACAAATAAAAACGGCATCCTAAACGAACAGACACAATTCAAATCGCACGCATTATTCGAACACATCTCACCACACACACACACACACACACACAGCATCGATCTTTCGAAAATCTATCCTGTCGCCACAACAAGACAGACAGCGCTACCTACGGCAGCCTCTGAAGAAGCCTTTTAAAGGTGAAAGCCGATTTAGGCTGTAAGGTAAATCTTTACGATTTTCCTTATAAAAAACTTAGTGTTCCGAGTCGTTATTACAATAGTGATATTTAGTAGAAATTATATTTACTAAATGTAAAAATTATTTTTAATTTTTCTAAAATATGGATCTCTTGCAAAATTAAAGTCAGATGTCAGATGTCACATAAATTTGGTTTGTCATAGTTTTTAATTAAACTTACTAGTAGTTGAAAAAATATGTTTAAAAACAAAAGAAGTCTTGCGTTTACAAGATGGACTGCCTAATCACGGCGAAAACGAGGGGTTCTTATGTGATTTTAAAAAATAAAATAAAAATAAAACATTTTACTTTTCAAACTTCATAAAAAAGACAAAAATAGCTTACCCTTACTTCCAAAAAATCTTCTTATGTCCATTTTAACACTACACACGTTACTCTGCAGTAAGTACTAAAAATAATTGACTGGAGGCAATTTGTATTTGTAACGGAGTCCACGTAATAAACAAAACAAAACTCGTAAAATTGAAGTGCATAATATAAACTTCCAGCACAATCTTTGCAACGGTCTTGTACCTACAGTGCCCCAGTGGAGATGTCGAAAACATTTGAGTGGTGTATAACTGTACAGTGAACGTCATCTAGCAGACCCCGAAGGAACTAGGAGTAGGTAGTAGTTACCTTCGGTAGCTTTAGGTGGCGCTAGTATGTCCGAGTCAGGACATATTTATAACATATAGCGGGCTAAAATTCAGCGGCCTCCCGGGAAATTTTCAAATTTAGGGGGGCCACAGCCCCCCCTGCCCCTCGCTGGCTACGCCCATGCCGTGGGTAGTGATATATTGCTGTAGTCGTTTAAGGGGCACATTGGTAGTGGCTCTTCTTAATGCGTATAACTCTACATATTTCGTAAAGTTATCGACGATAACCAATAAATACTTTACCCCCCCCACAGGATGTAGGTAGTGGACCATCTAATAATTCAAACTTATTAACTCTCCTTTCTGTGTAGGTAGTATTGGCCGCGTTTCCCCGGTGATGATTCGGTTTCTGCTATCCTTACATCTTTGGCACAGGTCACAGCATCGTATTATTTGGCTGACAATTCTGCGTATCTACTTGTGAATTTTTTATAAAAATTGGTAAGTCCCAAGAAACCTTTTAATTGTTTGGGATTTCTCGGTGTTGGGACATTTAAAATAGCTGATGCTTTATCTGTTGTCGGTTTAATCCCATTGGTTGTTAAACAGTAACCGAGATACTGTATCTCCTTTCGGAAGAATTGCGACTTTTTTAAATTAACGGTTATGTTGGCCCTACTTAGGTTATCCAACAGGTTTTTCAAATGTACAACGTGCTCCTCTTCATTTTGTGAGAAACATAGAATATCATCAACGTATATGATAGTGTGCTTCTTGACCTCCTCCGTTAGTATGTGGTCAAGTCCCCTTGCCAGGCTTGCTAAGCTTGTACTTAGACCAAAAGGCGTCACTTTGAACCTGTAACATTTGCCTTCGTATAAGAAACCTGTATAGTTATGACAGTTCTCCTTTAGCGGAATTTGCCAAAAGCTATTTGTTAAGTCAATGGTGGACATCACTTTTATGTTACTGCATCATGCTAGAATTTCATTTATCAGCGGCGGTCCTTCATAATCCGGGATGGTTATGCTGTTTACTTTTCGGGCATCTAGACACAATCGCACCCTCCCGTCCCTTTTAATGACAGTTACCAGAGGCTGGGTGTAGGGGCTTTGGGCTCTTTCAATTATCCCATATTCTAGCATTCTCCTAACTTCATCCTGAACTGCCCTCTGGTACTTGATAGGAACGGGCCACCCCTTTTGTAGGTAAGGCGTGCTGTCGGTTACCTGGAAGTAATGCTGGTATCCCGTTATGAGGCCTGGCCATTCATTAAATACTCTTTATTTTTATGTAAAAATTGTTCCAACTGACTTCGTCTGGCTTGATCCACCCCATCAAGTTCATCAAGTTTCTTACGGATTTCCTCATCCATGTTACATATATCTTCTTCCATTACTAACAGAGGCACTTCGCAGGGACCTTCTTCCACAGTCTTTTCTAATTCCGGTTGTATTTTAATCCATTTTTCCAGTATGTTGATTACACTCTTTGATTGTTGCAGAAAATTCATTCCGAGTATACAATCTCTTACTAGCCCCGGTACGATTAAGAACACACAATCCACACTTATGCTATCATTTAGAATTGTTTCACAAAATACTTGCCTTTTAATGTGTTTAGGTTTATTTCCTACAGCGCTAACTATCGTCGTATTATTAACACTTAGGATCTCGTGGTTTACAAGTAGCTTTTTATTGTTATTATACCAATTTTCAGATAATGCGTTGACGGCGCTTCCTGTATCAATTAACGCATTAACCGGTACTTGATTAATCTTAATTGATATTTCAGGGCTTTTAATTGTTTTGATTTCTATGTTTTGCTCGTTTTCCTACATCAAATCTTTTTTGATATCCAGAAAAATTGCTTTTATACACTCATCATTTCTGGTTGTCTGTTGTTTTGACCAACCTCTGAGTTCATTGCACACGTAGGTAAAAGTCATTTCTGTGTTGACGTCGACAGTCGTTCGTCTTGGTTAGAATTCGTGTGGCGCTCAATGACCAAACTATTTATGGCCTGCGGCTTGCTGGTTTCACTCGTCAGTACTCTTTGTACAAAGTTGTCCCTCCAGCCGGCGCACGGTTTATTATTGCCGTTGTTCATTTGTCGAGGCGGTGGTGCGTCACCCTTATATTTTATGACAGAGAGCTCACCTACTTTCTGTCCATCGTTCTCAGTTCTCGTATTTATGTTCATGTATTCATGCAGTAACGCCTCGAAGCTATTTATTGCTGTTACGCCCCTCGTCACTACCGTAATCTGTAGTTCCCTATTATAGTGTCGTGCTAATTTCGTAATGTGTTTATCTGAGAGTATTGGGATTAGTTGTCGGCTCTTCAATATGCATCGTTCCATATACTGTATCATATTAAGTGATCCATTTGGATTAAAGCGTCCATATTCCAACTGGTCATGGAATATGATTTGGAGCGCTCTTGTTGTGTAGCGCTCCAATAAATGCCTCTTCGAATTCCTTGAATGTTTTAATTTGTTCACATACAATTCTCCACCAGATAGTCGCTTCACCACTCAAATGTCGGCCTATCCACCTTGTGTTATCTTCACTGTAGTATGTCTCCTGAAGTTCTCGCAACTCCTTCAGGAACTCGATTGGGAAGTTATCTTCTCCATCAAAGATGGCATCTTTATTTATGCTCGTTCCATTTACGGCGACGGCTGGTCTCTGCTCCATTTCTTCCAACCTACGCTGTACCCTTTGTTGACTTTCCCGTACTGTCATAAGGTTTGTCACCGGACAAAAGGCTTGCCGCATGACAAATGGCGCCAATCGTACACTCTAGTTATTTTGGTGGCCCTAAAAAAGACCGAGTGGCGAGAACGGTGATGTTGGTAGTGCCGTGCTGAGATGTTCGGCGGCTGCACCCGCTGTTCGTGGCGTACTGCAGTCCTCCTCTTCTTTCGGCACCGGATGTAGAGTCGGCTGCCGGCCCAGCAAAATCCATCGCTGGCGCGGAACTGGAGGGTGAAGACGCAAGAACGCCGGTTCTATTCTTCGGCCGTTCCTTCCGGCTGAATCCGCGCCGATGTCGTCCGATAGAGGAGAGGAGATGAAGTGCGTCCGGTGGCGTGGCGATGAAGAGTGCTCAAAATTTTCTGCCGGCCCGGGTTTTATGCACTAACCGGGGTCGCTGGTTGGCTCTCTCCGAGCACGTTGTTGGATTGGCTCGCTGTGTCCTCCGCTGGTACTGGAGAGCAGATGTTCGCATACCGCTGCCGTCACAGGTTGCTTGCTATTTCGTCCAGTCTTCCACCCCTTTCCGTGGAGACATCATTCAACTTCTCTTCAGCACTTTGATGAGCTTCCTTTAGATTCCTTACCTGTTGCTCTGTCCCTTCTATCTGCTGTTTATTCTGGTTCTGAGTATTTATTATGGCATCTGCCATTCCTTACGATCCTCCTCGCATATTTCTTTACTTTCTTTTGCTTGTTTCTTTCATTCCGCTCTCATTCTTCTTTTGTACTTCTTCCAGCTTTTCTGATTGTTTTTGTAAATCAGCATTTACTTGGTGGATTTGACCTTGTAGATCCGCTTTAATTAATTCTATCTTTTCATGGTGATTTGTTTACTCAATTCTTCTATATGTTTTCTTTGTTTTTCTTCTCTCTCTTCATTCTGTCTTATCATTTCTTTATTCTGTTTTTTCGTTTCTTCAATCTTTTCGTCTATATGCTTTCTCATTTCTTCATTTTGCTTTCTCGTTTCGTCAATATGCTTTCTTTGTTCTTCCCTCTGTCGTCTTATTAGTGTCATCAACATGTGGAGATTAATCTCGGGCAGCACTGATTCCTGTCCCCGCACCTTACTTTCAATATTCTCTTTGCTACTGGTTGCACTCTCTATTGCGCTACTTTCGGATTGCTCCACCCCCATCTGATTATTTACATCAAACTCTTCTGAATTTGCGTCCCTCGTTGCCATTTTCGCTTTCCTCCGCGTTATCATTCAGGGACCTAGTGACTTACAATTATCTTATGCTACTTAATCCTAGACAAATTTACAACCACAATGTCTGTCACTGCCCTAGCCTAATGACATTAATTTGTTTATCAAGCCGTGCGGTGCGGCGCCAAATATAACTCTTCTTTTAATACCTTTTTGTTTATCTCAGGGTTCAATTCAATAAATTCAATACTTCACTACTTTCTAGTAGTTAATTTATGAACTAAATATCATTATATATCATCATCTTTCATTGTACACATAATTATTACTATAAATATTGATTTATGCACATTTAACAAATTTAATAATTCTTCAATCTCTAAAACTTTACTTCTTACTATATTTCATTCTTCAATATTTAATCACCTTAAGTTTAGTACAGCATATTGTATCATAACGGATCATTTAAAATCAAAGCGATTATAATATAGATATTTTATGAAATACTAGACTTCCTACGATTTTCTCAATGGGTTTCAACAGTATCTTACTTATAATGAGGTCTCTAAATTAATACTTTAAATAAATTTCTTTAGCGAGTTCTTTTAGTAAATTTCTTTAGTGAGTTCTTTTAGTGACAGACAAGTGGGGGTAAAATTTAATTAGTACATAACAAATTTACTTTTGGTACGAATTATCCATGTCTTGTAGAGGTCACAGGTGTGGTAAGCTACGCTTCTTGATCAGCATTTGGAGTATTGATGATAAGTCACCTCCAGAATCTCGAGTGGTCTGCGTAGACCTCACTGTAGCCCTTCACATATACAGCACATTACACAACACGTGTTCGTATTGGATTTATTGCGAGTCTAAATTATTGTTGCTAATACTTCGGTTATTCACTGACATTCTGTAAATATATGATTTAATTTACTCGCGATATTGTTTAAAGATGTATGTTACACTCGGTTTTCTGGTTTGTTTAACTGATACACTTGACGGTAAGTTACTGTTATTCGTTCACGACAAAGTTTTATACAACATTGTTCGAATTGTTAATACCGCCGTTGTATTGCGTTTCACTATCAGTTACTGTAATACGATCACAAACTCGAACGCTAGAAAATGTTAAACAGTTCATATCGTATCGATATTTTCTAAGTCATTTTATTACGAACTCCCGTAACACTTTTGTCACGCCTTTTACTTCCGATTCCTTCGAAAATTTAGTAAAGACTCCCTTTTCTCGTCTCTGTCCCTTGCCTATATCGAACATGAGAATTTCCCCACTAGACTTCTGATTTCGGCGATGCCGTTTCCTAATTGGCTCTTTTTCGTACAACCTACTCCAGAGACCACCTACTTTTTCAAAGGTAAGTTCTGATAGGTCTCCTGATTCCCACCAAACTCTTCTCCTGGGTCCTTTACCTTTCGGTCAACGGCATTTCCGAATACTCTGGTAATAAATCTAGCTGTCATATCTCTTAGTCTTCACAAAGACAATCCTTCGATTTCTCTTCCAACAGCTGCCTCTCCAATTAGTTGCGCCTATGGTATTATCTTTTCTTGAACAAAGGCCTCGCCAACTCTCTCCGTAAGTATTTTATTTTGTCTGGTTCCCACCAAAAACCTACCCTTTTAGTTCGTGCGTTAACCTTGAGTAGATTTCTTTCCTGGTATCATGGTATTGTTCCGGTGTATCCTCTGTTGATGTGTTTCAGTCAAGGAACACCCTTCATTGATTTCTGTCTGCACTTGTTATGTTCGTGTAACCCTTCATCCTTTGTCAGAACGAAACATTTCTCACTTGATGAGTTTATTCACACCATCGTATACTTTTCTCCGGATTGTAAGCTTTTATTCACTGGCGTTTTTTGTAGATACCCAGCACAATGACCTTGTCTTTCTAACACGTGGCCACATGTTACACTAGATTTATGGCGTGTCAATCAGACTTGCGTAGATGGCAGCGGACGGCTTTCACCCGTTTTTGTTCGCCACACTCCTACGAATAACTCCATACATCAATTGTCACCACGTTCAATGACACTTACCTTAACTAAAAGAAACATTTTTATTTATTTTTTTTGAAATTTGGCATTATAACCTTTTGTAAAGGATTTGCAGGGTTATGCCAGAAGTGTGGCGATCAAGAGAATGGTTTCTTGTCACACATTAAAGCTCCAGTACACTCGTCACTGATTGTCTCATAATTTCTTGTTAGAAAATTGGTCACAGTGATTAACCATCCACCCTACTCACCAAATTTGGCCCTGGTTGATTACTGTCTGTTCTCTAAGTTGAAGGCAGCCCTGAAAGTGCAATGTTTTGTTATTGTGGAGTCAATTTGGAAGAATGTGACAGCTGTTTTAAGCACAATTTCAAAGAAAGACTATGTGCACACACTTTCCAACTGTTGTAAGAGTGACACAAAATGTGTATACAGAGGGAAAGGATCTATGTTGAATAATAAATAGTAAAATATCATTTATCTAAAAGTGGCTTTAACTGGGCCATAAACACACAGTACAATCTTTCTTTCAAACCTTCTCAATGCTTCCTGTCCCTGTTACTATTTTGCTAATACCCACGCCTCACCTCCATAAGCAACAACCAGTCTAATGAGTGTCTTATATTTTAATTTTTGTGTTGTGACTAATGAGCTTGCTTCTTAATAGTCTATTGTTAGCATAGTACACCCTATTTCACATTTGTATCCTGTCATGTATTGTCGTGTTTGTGCACCCTTCGTTATCTTTCATGTTAGGTATTTGCACTGAATTAATTACCCTCTATGCATAGACACAGATTATTTTTCCTTTCTGATGCAGAAACTATCATATATTTACTTTTGGAAATATTTACATTCAATCCCATTCCAGTGGATTTTTTATTTAGCTCCTTGTAAACCTCAGACAGCCATTATCTTGATCTGCCATATTATCAGCGCCATCATCACATATTTGGTTTGACTTATTTAATTACATTGAAATTTGCTGCATTAATTATTTTTGGTTTAATAGTTCTGTTGATTTCAATGTATTCATTAATGTTGTTATATTTACCAGGAAGCAATTACTGATAAAACACAATGATCTAATTAAATGAATTGACATTTATTAGTACATTAAACAATACATTAAATCACTCATGACAACCGCACATATAACGTAAATAACAATGTAGGTATCTAGGATACGTAACTCAATGCGACAAACATAGATGGCGACACACTCAAGTATGATAAAATAATTATTTACTAACACTCCTCCATAATAATTTTATTTCTGAGTCGTTAAAATACTTTCTTCTGGTCAACGCTGCTTACTTTGTCCAAAAAAACAGTATTTCCATTGTGTTGCTGTATAAATTTTCTAGGAATGTCAATGTGCTTCTTCCCTTTTGTTATTTTGCCTTCTGTAGTATTTTGTAACATTAAAATTGCAGATTGATTATCTGTACAGAGCCTTGTAGGAATATCCTTGAAATATCTAAGTTCGATACCAAGTCTCCTTATCCAGCTAATTTCATCAAGCGATGAAACAGCAGCTCGAAATTCTGCCTCTGCAGTTGATGTAGCAACAAGTCCCTGCTTTTGGGTGAACCATACAATAGGACCGCCTCTCATAATAATTACTCCAGTAGTTGACTGTCTTGAGACAATGTCTCCTCCAAAATCTGAATCTGAATAAGCAATGAGTTCAGAATCTCCATTGAAACTTATTCCAAAGTTTACAGTGCCTTTCAATATCGAAATACATGTTTTACCATATTCCAGTGCCATACCATGGGATTGTTTGAACATCTACTTAGGTAGTTTACTGCAAAGCTGATATCTGGCCTAGATACTGTAGCTAAGTAAAGTAAACTGCCTATTGCCTCACGATATGGGACAGATTTATCGAGTGGCTGATCATTATGAAAATGTTGTTCTTCGGTTAACATACCTATTTCCATTGGAGTTGACTTTTGATTTGAATCTTCCATTCTAAATCTTTTCAATATCTTTTCAGTGTAATGATGTTGGCTTACAAAAATTTCCTTGTCTAATTTCAATTTCCATGCCAAGGTAAGTTAATTTGTTGTGTGACCCAGAATTACATGTAATTTCAAATTCTTTGTTAAGTTTATCTAGTATATCTATCATTTTATGTTTTTCTTTTCCTATAATAGCACCATCATCTACAAAAAGTGCAATTATAATGCTTCTGTCACCATTATAATAAATACAAGGATCATCGTCACAACAAACAAAATTTAATTTCCTTAGGTAGTTTGTGAACTTCACATTCCAATTTTTCGATGACTGTGTAAGTCCATATATACTTTTGAGCAACTCACAAACTCTACCTGAGCCATCAGCAAAGCCTACCGGTTGATACATGTAAATCTTCTCATCCAAAGATCCATGTAAAAACGCTGTCTTCACATCAAAAGTCATCAGATGCATTCCATCGGAGGTTAAAATGCTGAGTATCAGTCAAAAGGACGCATGTTTGGCAACAGGACTGAAGGTCTCAGTATAATGGATTCCTTGTTCTTGCTCAAACCCTCTTGCAATTATTCTGGCTTTGTATCGCCCATCTTGTTTTTGGCATAAAACCCACCGACAAGTCAAGGCTTTTTCTTCTTTTGGTAGACTTACTAGTTTCCAAGTTCTCATCTTCATCTACATACTCTTCTAATATTGCTTTCTTCCAGTTTTCATCCTGTAGTGCTTGTAAAATGGATCTTCTACCTCACCTATCATGGCCATATTTACATTTTGGTTTCTGTTGTCTTCAACTACATAATCTACCTTCCTTGCTGGCATCCTTAAAGTAGCCCTGTTTCGAAGACTTCTTTTCTCTGGTTGAATACAAACAGTTTGATCTCGTTCCAAACACTTTACACAATGATTTTCTTGACATTCATTTTGCATATTATTGTCAGACACAGAGCCTTCATAAACAATTTCACTATCAGATTTTTCTTCTTCACTTGACACTATGAATTCCTTTTCTTCATTTGACAAGGTAGCTTCAATTTCTGTACAACTAGACTTACTGTTTACTTTTTCATCAAATATCACATCTCCTGATGTGACAACTTCATTTTTGTCTCTTAAGTAAACTCGGTAACTACTTGAATCTAAACTGTATCCTAAGAAAATTCCTTTTTATGATTTCTTCTGTGTTTTGGCTCTCTTAAAATCCTGAATGAAAACATAACAATCACATCCAAAGATTCTAAGCTTATTTACATCAATTCTGCGTCCAAACCATAAATCCACAGGACTTTTACCTTTCACAGAACTTGTTCCAGTCTGATTTAGTGTAAATGTAGCATAACTAATTGCTTCTGCCCATGTTTTCATTTAGATTTCTTGCATGTATAGCTGATCTAGCAGATTCTACAATGGTTCTCATCTCTCTCAATTCGACCATTTTGTGGTGCAGTGTATGGGTTCGACTTAATGTGGAAAACTCCAAGTTCTTCACAAAACTTCTTAGTATCTCCATTTTTAATTTCTTTCCCATTATCACACTTTAAAACTTTTTTCTTTCTAAACTGATTCTCTACTAAAGTCATGAAGATTTTCAATTTCTCAAAAGTTTCATTTTTAGTTTTTAATAAATAGACAGTGCGAAAATGAGAGAAATCATCTTTGAGCATAAACAAATATTTTGCTCCTCCAAAAGAATTTATATTCATTTCGCACAAGTCTACATGAATTACATCAAGTACCTCTTTTGCCACTTCAAAATTTCTTGGATGTGGGAGACGATGGTGTTTGCCATAAACGCATCCTTCACACACATAGTCATCCCAATCGTCTACATACTTTATATTATTTTTCTTCAAAATGTCTCTTACATAACTAATATTCTGATGTGCTAATTTTTCATGCCACTTTTTAATTGACATAGCAACAACATACTTTTCTAAGTTTTCATAGCGAAACATCATTCTAAACAATCTTCCATCTCTGTTTGCCATGGCTGTTAATTCACCAGTGTCAGAATCAAAAAAATACGAGCAATTTGTGTCTGCTTCCTGACGATAACCCTTGTCCAAGGCACTAGTGACGGAAAATAAGTTAAAGGGTCTCTTTAGTGTATACAAAACATTTTTCAGTGTTATGTTACACCAATCTTAACCATTATAAGCTAACAAATCTATGTCTCCGACACCAACACCTTCTATAAGTGTTGAATCTCCAATCATGACTTTTTCTGGTTCTTGTAAAACAGTATAATTTTTCAACCAGTCATTCCTTAAAGTCATGTGCTGAGTGGCACCACAATCTTGGTACCATAGATCTTGATAGTCATTCTTCATTGATATATACAGTATTGTATATTAGTAACAGACAATCCAACATTAATCATCAATTTACTTTTTGATGTAGATTTGTCTGATTTTTCTGACTTACTATCTACATTTTTGGTACAATTTTTGGCAAAGTGACCTTTTTCGTTACACTTATTACACGGATAAGTTTTCTTACAATATTCAATGTAACTTTTACTAGGTTTATTTTTGCAGTATTTCTTTATGTGCCCTTTTTGTCCACATTTAAAGCATTCCTTTACGTTCACTTGTTTTGTTTTATTATTGTTCTGTCCCTTTGATATGAAAGCATTCTGACACTCATTATTGACCTTTTCACTTTCTTTTTGCCTGTCTTCTTCAAGTTTCAAACGCTCAAACATGTTGTTCAATATTTGTCTGTGGAAATAACACTATCCCAAGACGTTCTAAAATGATGTAGTCTTGTTGGAAGTATACCTAATATCCTTTGCATAATCCAGGTTTCTTTAACGCTTTCACCTAGTGCAGACAATTCATCAGCATATTGTTGAATTGTCATGCAATTTTCTATTACTGATTTGTGCTCATCATACTTATAATTAAAAAATAATCTTTGCAGGCCTTCAACTGAAACGTTTGATTTTTTTCCATATAAGGTTTCCAACTTTTCTAACATAGCATTTGCGGACTGGCACCTTGCAATTTTCTTGGCTATATTACTGTCAACATTCAATCCAATTAATACTTGTGCTTCTAAATCCTTTTCAATCCATTCTTTTACAGCTGCGCTTGATTCATCTCCTTCAGGCTTAATTTTAACTGCCGTTGCGATTTGATAAATGTTTTGATTTTAAGGTTAGGTTAAGTTTGAATATCCATGAATCATAGCTGGAACCTCCTTGCAAATCATCTTTCAACATTTCTAAATGTGATCTGACTAAATCCATTTCTATTGTTTAATGGAGTTTCTTCTCTACAACTGACTTTGTGCACTCAAATCTTACTGACACGTGCAACAAAAAAAAGGGTTCTTGCGTATTTTTACTGTCCACTATTCGATTCAACAATGTGTTTTATTACTAACCTGTCATTATATTTACCAGGAAGCAATTACTGATAAAACACACTGATCTAATTAAATGAATTGACATTTATTAGTACATTAAACAATACATTAAATCACTCATGACAACCGCACATATAACGTAAATAACAATGTAGGTATCTAGGATACGTAACTCAATGCGACAATCATAGATGGCGACACACTCGAGTATAATAAAATAATTATTTATTAACAATTAAAATATATTAAAAAATTTACCAGTGTTTTATGAAGTCGAATCAAGACATATTCACATTTACGTCAGACATGTTTCAGCATTTTTATGCTCATCATCAGCCATGTTTACATATAATCTGGTGAAATATAACAAGAAAAAGCAGTCCAAGGACAACTGCTTCACAGTGGTTGACATGTCTGAAATTGGTTTCAAGTAGGTGTGAGTGAACACAAGTCGACTAGCACATCATAAAAAACATATATTATTGAACGAGTGAAGCGAGTTCATAGTTTTAACTCATCTGTTTAGATGTGTCTGTCTATATGGAATATGTCTCATTGTTTGAATGCATCAATAAATTTTCGTAAAACCTGGCATGGCTGTCCATTTTTTTAATGTACAGACCCACATTCTTTTTCAGATTGATCTCCTCCCCCCCCCCCCTAAATAGAGTAGCAGGAGGCAAAACCACAAAATCAGAGTAAAAATTCTAATAAAATTACAAAAATCATGTGATGTATCAAATTAAAAAGAATTTTAACAAAATTCTTAATATAATTGCTGTTTTGAAAATTTTAAAAGTCCAGCAGCTGGTTTTCAGAGTAAATGGAATTTTAACTCGATCTGAATGTAGCATTTACTAAAAAATTCTTCAAATTTTTGGAGCCATCATAGGTCAAAATGGAGTTCAGAGTCTTAACAAAATTCTACAAGTCTATATGGGGATCAAGTTATGAGGAATTTTATTCTCATAAAAATTCTGCAGCTCATGTAGCTTACTAGCTTAATACATCAAGGAATGAACTATATGAACTTCAAAATTTACATAATTGTTATCAATTTTTGTGGTGATTTTATGTGGCCTTTTGTGTTATTTATAAACTCATAAAGCTTTAGAAGCTTTTCATAGTTGGTGCATCAATACCTTGGTAAAAAAAAAGGCAATTTTGTAAATAAAACCTTAAATCAAAAGGAGGGCAGTGACCGATGTCTTCAAACAGTAACGGTGAAATATGTACGTTGAAATTTGAAAAATGCATGTTAGCCACACAGATTTAATTTTTCCATTAAAGCAACTTTTGGGTTGTAATGCTCAGGTTATGCAGTTCATTTACTTGGCAGCTGGATTCTATAAGCAGTGTGGATAATATATTAGTTATATAATTTCTTTTTTATTGTTTTAACATTTTTTCCTGAAAAGAGTTTTAATTTTCTTCTGCAAAATTAAATCAGTGACAGCTTTCAAATGTAAACACAATAAGAGAGCAGGTGACCCCCTTCAGCTAGGCATGTGGAAACAGAAAGACGTGTTGTTAAATTGCGGTTAAAATTTTTAAAGAACAAATTCGGTGTTTGGAAGAATTTATTAATAAATTAAATTTTAAATTTTTATTAAATTACATTTTACAAACAACATGAATACAGATAACAAAAATATACAAACTTCATAAGTAATATTTAGAATTAATATTAGGCAATTACCTGTTAACTTCCGTCTTGTGACTTCTTTAGTTTTTTCCTTAAAACAACGCGTTTCGAGAATAAATTCTCATCATCAGGTTTTTTAAAAATTATAAAAACATTAAATTCACCCAAAAGGGGTCGTCAACTATTTAAAATACACAAATTATGTTTAATTTCATTGTTTAATTATGTGTGGTGTTTTTGTGTTTGTGTATTTTAAATAGTTGACGACCCCTTTTGGGTGAATTTGATGTTTTTATAATTTTTAAAAAACCTGATGAGAATTTATTCTCGAAACGCGTTGTTTTAAGGAAAAAACTAAAGAAGTCACAAGACGGAAGTTAACAGGTAATTGCCTAATATTAATTCTAAATATTAGTAACGTGACTTGGAGACAATTAAAACAAAATGAATTCATAAGTAATATTACCGATGCATTACCTACTAGATTAGTAGCATATCTACAAGCTTAGCCCTGAAGATGGTTATTCAGAACTTTTATCTAGTGGAAGAAGTACATACAATGAGATGCTACTATCCTTAGGTAAACAAAACATTAATAATGTAAGGAAATACTATCCTTTCATTATAAATTTGTGTATAACCTGAATGCTACTACCAGTACTGAATTCTCTTGTAGTTGGTAACAAGCATTTGACCAGTTTGTTCTACCTGTTACTTGATACATTAGCTTTTATAGCACTTTTTATATTTAACTGCATTAACTCTGCATGCACATGTGAAAAATCAAAAATCAGATTTAAAATAGTGAGTTTTTTAAACTCATAAACATTATAAAAAACTTAATTTTTACATAATAATCTGATTTGATAAAAATGTGACAAATATAATTTTTACCTGGAAAATAGTTCTGTATATTTTTTTAAATATATAAATAGTAATTCCATTTGTTTTTGTTTGTTGACTAGAACAATAGTACTCGGTGTCCTAATGTATTTGCTGTTGTCATGCTATACATAAACTATGATAAATTTATTATTACCATAAGGCATCTTACATGTTAATGTTTTTTAAAAATATAATTTAAATTGTGTGGATGATGAAAATGTTTCACAAATAATTAAAAAATCCCCCTGACAACAATTGTGTAAAAAACAGAATTAAACACTTATGTAAACTCGATTAATTACAGCTATTTAGAAACAGTTTTAAAACATAATTATTAGTGTATTTCATTTAGTCGTATATATATTTTTTTTATATCACTATAATATTGACGACTCGGAACACTAAGTTTTTTATAAGTAAAAACGTAAAGTTTTACCTTACAGCCTAAACCGGCTTTCACCTATAGAAGGCTTCATCAGAGGCTGTCGTTAGTAGCGCTGTTCGTCTTGTTGTTGGTGACAAGATAGTTTTTCGAAAGATCGAAGCTGTGTGTGTGTGTGGTGAGATGTGTTCGAATAATGCGTGCGATTTGAATTGTGTCTGCTCATTTAGGATGTCGTTTTTATTTGTTTTTGTGTGTTTGTATATTTCTAATTGTTCTAGAGTGTCTAGTTTTCGGCCTTTTGTGTGTACGTGTAGTATGTTCATGTTATTGTCGATGTTTTTATATGTGTGGTTTGCTTCAATGAGGTGGTTTGCGAAGGTAGATTCTGTAGTGGTGTGAAGTGCTTTTGTGTGTTCAATGGATCTCTGTTTGAAGCTACGTCCTGTCTGGCCTATGTAGAATTTATTGCAATTTGAACAATTTAGCTTATATACACCGGGTAGATCAAATTTGTTTTGTGCTTTGGGCATGCGTTTTGATAGTGTGTGTTCTGTTTTGTTAGTAGTTTTGTAAGCGATTCTGTATCCTGCTTTTTTGAATTTGTGTGAGCTATTTAGATTTTGTAATTTATTTTTATTAGTTTTGTATGCTATTTTTATATCTGTGTTTTTAAATAGTTTTATCATTTTATTATTTATGTATGTGAATGTGGCCTATTTTTTGTTGTTGTTATTATTTATGTGTTGTTCATTTTGATTAATTCTTAATTGTTCAGTTTTTATTTTATATTTGATTTTATTTTCTATTTTGTTCACAGTATTTTTATTGTATCCATTTTCATAACAAATTTGGTATATTATATTTCTTTCTTTCTCAGTTTCTTGTTTGTTTAGTGGAATTTTGTACATTCTGTTAAATAGCGAATAGAAAGCTGCCATTTTATGTTGTGGTGGGTGGTCAAAATGGTTAGATATAATGATGTTAGTGGAAGTTGGTTTTCTATATATTGCATATTGTATGTTGTTGTTGTATCTTGTGATGGTTATGTCTAAATAGTTGATTTTGTTATGTTTATCTTTTTCTTCTGTGAATTGTATTTTAGGATGTATGTTATTGATTTGTTTCAGTATGTTCTCTGCATTTGTGTTTTTGTTATTTGATTAAAGTAATGTAAGTAAAGTAATCTCACGGGTAAGTAACGTTTTATCTAACATTCAAAATATTAGATAAGTGTGTTAGATAAAAGGAGCGTTGTATGAGTTTGGCACCCAACGTGGGGCACGAGTAAATCACCAAATTTATATATAGAAATAAGCTATATATGAATTTGTCGCCGCAACTTTAGGGGCATGATTAAACTCCCAAATTTATATATAGAAGTAAGTTATATATATGAATTTGGCATGGCCAACTAAGGAACTCGATTAAACTCGATAAAATCACCAAATTTAGCACAAAAGAAAGTTATATAATTTGGCGTTGCTATTACCCAAGTGATTAGTTAAATTGTAATATTAATTAATTAGAAACAAAGTGGAATTCAAGGTTACAAATAACTGTTAAATTAATTTGTTAAAAATACAATTAAAAAATGGCTAAATCATCAGCAGTAGATATGGCAGCAATTGGGCAAATGTTTAAGCAGTTGACCACTAAAATGGATGAAAATAAGAATCAATTATCTAGTGAAATAAAAGATAATAATAATAAAATTGAAATTACAAATAGTAAAATTGATAGTACAAGTAGTCAATTAAATAGTAAAATTGAAGAAAATAATAAAAGTTTAGAAGAAAGTAATCAAAAATTAATAACTGATGTTAATAATAAAATAGAGCAAACTAATAAATACTTGTCTAGTGAAATGAAACAAATAAACGAAAATTTGTCTAGCCAAATAGAACAAAATAGTAAAGAAGCTACATTTAAAATAGATGAAGAAATAGCAAATTTAGCTACTAATTTAGCTGGTAAAATAGATGAGAGTAATATTAGGTTTGATAAACATACCGAAGAGGTTAAAACTACGTTAGAGGAATTTAGGAAACAAGTAAACACTAATTTTCGCCGTCAAGACGAAAAACTAAATAAGTTTAGAAACGAATTTCATGAAAGGTTAGAACAAAAAGTAACCCTCATTAATCAACAATTCAGCGAAGTAACAGCTGAATTAAAAACACAATCGCTTCTAAATAAAGAAGAAATCCAGAATACTAGGGAAGAGTGTACCCAACTGGGTGAGAATATTAAAGATGTTAAGAAACAGGTAGAGAGTAAGGCTAGCAAGGACGAAGTACATCAAAAGGTGGAACAGCAGTTAAAGGTAATGCGGGAAGATCTGACTAAGGCAATGAAGTCACAGCAAACCAAAGTCGTGAGGTGTGGCGGCTATAAGGAAGAACCGGAAAACCTTGCATTTTCAGGAAACCCACATGAGAATCCTGTGGAATTTCTAAAGCTGTTTGAGGCTTATGTAGCTCGTGTAAACCCACTGATGGACGATGAGGACAAGAAGGACATGTTAGGCCGATTTCTCAAGAATTGGGCAGGTACGTGGTGGAAAGTCATCTCAGACAGAGTCCAAACCTACTCAGACTGGAGAGAGAAATTCTTGGCTCAGTACTGGAATATTCAGATACAAAGAAGGGTACGTGATCATCTGGAATTTGGTAAATATCACCCGTCAATGAATATGACAACCACAAACTATGTGCTAAATGTAATGGCACAAGCCAAGCATCTAACACCACCAAAAGAAGAGAGAGACCTAGTGTATAAGCTAGCGCGTCATTTCTCAGAATGCACTAGAGTAGCAACCACTACTAGAGGGGTGGATACTCTAGAAAAGTTCATAATGGTAGTAGATGAGTGTCAAGATGTAGAGAGAGACCTGCAGCGAGTAAATAATCAGCTGAGTAACTACTCTAGAGGCAATCGTCAGGAACCAACTTTCTATCCAACAAAGAAGAGAGACAAAAAACCTCCGAAAGAAAAAAGGTTTACCCCATATCCGGGTTACAAACCACAAAATCGGCCGGAATTGGAAGAGCAGGGTAGAAGTAGGAGTGTAGAAACCCGACCAAATAAAGGGTATAAGGTATGTAAAACAACTATAACATCTACCGAGTTGCAACCGTCTACCAGTAAAATGAATACGGGAAACGGGAAGCCACTGCAGGTAGAAAAGAAACAAAATTAAACCTACCATTACCTGCAGTGAAATCACCCAAGAAAACAGGTAAGAATAAAGTAACAAATAATATAAAACAAGTGAGCGATAGGGAGTTCTTGTTAAAAGAGGAGCAAGAAGTGGGTAGAAATCATTATCCTGAATGTCCGGAAATAATTTGTAAGATTAGTAATCTACTAGTAAGAGCGCTTATAGACACTGGCAGTGAAGTAACCTGTGTCAGCTCAAAGTTTGTAGATAATTGTCAGTTACAAAATTGTCCCAGACTACCCGTAAAACATTGTAATGTACAGGGAGCCACTGGAGCCAAAATGCTAAAGATAACTGAACAAATTTATTTACCTGTCAGTTTAAATGGTAACCAAACCCAAATTGTAGCTCTAATAGTCCCGAAACTCATTCATGATTGTATTATTGGGGTAGATACGTTACTTGAATGGATGGCAGAAATAAATTTTAAAAGAAATACCATTACGATGGAAATTAATACTAATAAAGTTAATGTAAGTATTAAAGAGTTTAAGCATTGGAACTCGGTAAGTGTCATAAAAGGGTATATAGAGAAACCTGTAGTTGACGTTAGGAGTGACCAGCACTGTATTGATGATACTCCAGAAATCAACATAGGGACCGAGTTGAACAACGAGCAACACAACAAAATTCAGCAACTCGTTTGCGAGTATAGTGATGTGTTCAGAACAGAGCCTGGAAGAGCTAAGTTCTATGAACATCAGTTAACACTTACTGAAAATGCATCATTTGTACAAAGGACTTATCCAATCCCTCTACATTGTAGAGATGAAGTAGAGAAAGAGGTCCAACAGATGTTAGCAAATGGTGTTATAGAGAGAGCAAGTAGTCCCTATATAAACCCTTTAGTAGTTGTCACCAAGCCGAACGGGAGTATCCGATTATGCCTAGATGCTAGGAAATTAAATTCTTTATTAGTACCAGATTACGAGTGCGCAAGGAGTGTGGAAGAATTGTTACAAAAATGTAATGGGGTTAAGTACACGACCACATTGGACTTAACATCAGGATTTTGGCAAATTCCCATCCGAAAATGTGATAGACAGTATACGGCATTTTTGTATAAAAATAAGTGCTACCAATTTAAAGTGGTACCTTTTGGCCTGAGCACCAGCTTAGCTGCAATGGTAAGGTGTTTACACAGTGCCTTAGGTAATGAGGTAGAGAAGTATACATTAGTGTTCGTAGATGATATTCTATGTGTGTCACAAACATTCGAGAAGCACTTACATTTAAAGAATATTTTTGAAAAATTAAGATCAGCAAACATGACGCTGAATCTAAGGAAATCAGAGTTTGGTAAGGAGGAAATTAAGTTTTTAGGTCACCTCAGTGGAAGGCATAACCACAGACCCAGAGAAGGTAAAAGCCATACAAGAATTTCCAACTCCAAAGAACTGTAAGCAGCTAGTCATTTCTAGGTTTAGCTAACTACTATCAGAAGTTTACAAGTAAATACGCGGAAAGTACTGTTCCATTGTTGAAGTTGTTAAACAAAGGGATTAAATGGAAGTGGACAAAGGACCACGATGAAGCACTGCAACAAGTGAAAAGTCTTTTTATAAATACTGTTGTATTAAATCATTCAAGGATAGGAGAAATATTTTACTTGCAAACAGACGCCAGCAATATTGCTATTGGAGCACACTTATATCAGATTTATGAGAAGGGCCAAAAAGCGGTATTAGGATTTGTAAGTCGCACACTTAAAGGGGCAGAATTAACCTATTTTACGACAGAAAAAGAGCTATTAGCGATAGTGCATAGCCTGTCAAAGTTTACAAGTTATATTCTAGGTGCTAAACTTACTATAATCACCGACAATAAGGCGTTAGTATTTTTATTAAAGTGTAAATTGCTAGGTGCTCGTCTGACTCGTTGGATCTTGGCTATACAAGAGTATCAATTTGAAATACAGTATTGTAAAGCGAAAGACAACTTGGTAGCAGATGTACTCAGTAGAAATCCACCATCAGAAAACAACATGGAAACAGATAACATTAAATGTAGTAGCAATGATATTGGTATTTATGCGGTAAAGCATATAACAAAACCTGAAGTAGTTAGATGACTTAAGGAAATAGGTACTCATCAACAACAAGACCCTAGGATTAGTGTAGCTTGGAGAAGTGCAGTTACCAACTCCAAACCAGGATTTTCTATATATGACGATAAGCTATATAAGCTATGTTCCCATAAGTGGAAAGTATTATTACCTAGCTGTATGATAGATGAACTTATTTGGGAATGCCACTTGTCATTGGGTCACGCTGGATTTAAGAAATGCTATCTAGCCTTAACAGAAAGTTTCATTGGAAAGGGGTTAGCAAAACGCATGAAAAGATTATTGTCTACGTGTGACCTGTGCCAGAAGTGTAAACACCCGAACTTAGCTACAAGAGTAGAAATGCAAACAATCCAAGCAAAAGTGAAAGGAGAGTTACTAGCTGTGGATTATTACAGGCCTCTACCAAAAGCAAAAGGAGGGGTAAAGCACATTCTAGTTACGGTAATTTCTTTTCTAAATTTGTAAAATTATACCCAGTCCAAAGAGCCACGACAAAAGCAACACTTAGAGCATTAACGAAGTTCTACATCCCACAGTATGGTAAACCAAGGAAAATATTGTCCGACCAAGGAAAACAGTTCACCCATAACCTATGGAGAGAAACCTTGGAGGAACTCAATATAAAACCTATTCTTACATCCATACGTCACCCTCAAGCGAATTTAGCTGAGAGAATAAACAGAGAATTAGGGAGGTATTTTAGAATATTGTGCAATCATAACCATTCTGCATGGGTAGACTACTCGAGTTTTATTTCAGATTGTATTAATAATACATGTAATGAAACAACAGGGTACACACCTTCAGAATTATTTATTAATAAAGAACCAGTACATGTATGGACCAAAACCATAAAAAGTCCACCCAACTACAATCTACCTATTCCATATGAGGTAAAAACCAGAATAGCAGAAGAAAGAATACAGAGAGAAGGTCAAAAGAGAGTAGAACGATATAATCGAACTCACAAGTTGGTAAGGTTTGTGGAAGGAGAGGAAGTGCTAGTGAAAGCAAATCCTGTATCCTCTGCCATAGATAATACCACGGCCAAGTTCTTTCCAATATTCATGGGACCTTATAAAATAGAAAAACGGATTGCAAGGTTATGTTAAAAGATGTGGAGAAAAATAAAATTACAGGAAAGTCCCATGGAGATAGTTTAAGAAAATATAGACAAAATATTGACCAATAAAGAAATAATAGTTTGAGCCAATAAGGTATGTAAATCAAACGTGGTCAAATAAAATAAATTTATAATTGTTTTGAATCAATATTAATAATAATAATAACAGAAAAATTTAATTAAATAAATGTTAGTATTGTTGTTTAAATTACTGACATTAATTGAGCCAAAATGGTAATTAAAACATTAATGGTCATATAAATTTCCAATATGTGTATACCATGTTAGGGTACGCAACAAATTGTAATCTTTAGTTATAAGGTAGAGGTAAGGAAAAGTGTATTAGTGCAAGTTTTGTGCGGGAAAACCAAAAGTGCAAAATTTTAATTAGGGTAAAACGATACATTAAGAAAAAAAATTAATGATTTCTTAAAATAATCAATTTTTTTTATACCTAGTGGGGGTATATATAACAATTCATATTAGCGTCCTATCTGAGCGTTATATGAAAGTGTTAGACTGTACGAGTATAGCAGCGTAAGCAAGAGAGAGAGCGTACAATCGCAGCCATCTCACTCTAACCTCGCCACAGCGACGTCCGTTACTGGTACGAACATGAAATTTTACTCAATTCAAATTATTAGTTCAACCTGCAATAACTTCAAAACTAGTAAATATACGGCAATTCTGAAAACAGCATTGTGTTCAGCAAGCAAAGCTTTACAAGTAGCCGCAATCTCAGTTAATATAATTAACAATTGAAGAAGTTATAAGGAAGACGAACGCAAAAGGAATAACAAGAGAATTATGCTATGTAGGAATTAGGTGTTTTCACACACACACAGATAAAGACCTAAGCAACAATATTCTGTGGTCAGATCTTTGAAAACACATTTGCAAATACCTGTAATCAATCAATTTGCAAATACAGGAAGTACGATTTTGACTAGAAATTCTCTGCCGTTTCAAACCTGTCATGGGGTGTTTGCTCGACCTGTTAGAGATTGTCGAGACTGGAAAAACGTATGATTTATTTCAACAACCAATCAGAAGCCCGTATTTAAAACAGACGCCAACTCAAACCAAGGGGTAGCGTTACTCTTCGTTCGAATCTTCAAGGCGCTAGTCGTATATAAATTACGTGCAGAAATTTTACATTCACACAAAAGTGTATTTAAGTTTAAAATTCGAGAAGTAGTCCGCAGTAGAGGAACTACTAAAGTTCAACAACACTCGCTGTGTAAAACCACACATTAATTAATTAAATTATTAATTAATTAATTAATAATCAGCCGTGAAGTGACCTGAGCAACAGAAAGCCACAGCATCTGTAATTGCCAGAGCATCTTTCTACAGGATTGATCAACATCATTTCTTCTGTGCTAAACCATCAAAAGGAGGACCTCTACGGATTCCTATCTTCGCTCAACGCATCAAACAGTAAGAAATAGATTCATTGATCAATGAAATAAGTACTAAACAAATAATAAAAAGCAATAAACAATTTTTAAAAGACACTAAGAATCGCACACTTTGTATTTAATGTGTAAGATTAGCTATAACATAGTATAGGAGTGTAGAATGGAAAGTGAGGTGTAGTATTGGACGTGTAAATTATTACAGACCTGTTCTTTATCACTGGTTTGGGAGATATCAATCTCTTAATTCAACCAGATAAGAGCAATAGGTCGTTTGAACGTCTTAATCTTTACTTTTCACACTCACTCGCTAATTATAAGAGTTAGGGTAGCAATAAGTCCTATAATTAACATTTTCAAGAAATTTAAAAATAATTAAAACGTTAATTAAACATACTCAAGCAAAACTTTAAAGTGTTATTTGTAATGATTCCCCTTGAAAACCACAATCACTGAACGAATCCTGAGAATTTGTGTCTCTATGCTCTGAGCTAAGCTGGAACCGTGTCATTAGTATCTGGGATTTGTTCTGGTGCCCAGGTAAAGTAATCTCACGGGTAAGTAACGTTTTATCTAACATTCAAAATATTAGATAAGTGTGTTAGATAAAAGGAGCGTTGTAATATATATATATATATATACACAGTAGACTCTCGACTATCCGGCCTATTTTTGAACCTACGTGCCATGTGTAAAACACAAGTTGCGACATGAAAAGCACGGATTCCTCCCCACCGCTCTTTTACTTAGATGCCATAAGCTGGTTGGCCAAAACATGGGAAGAGATTCCAAACATATCACTTGTAAGGTCTTGGAAAATTCTTTTGAACCATGAAGGTGGACATTTCAACCTTGAACCCGTGTGTGAAACCGAAGTGGAAGATGCAAACGATAAACTTGTTTCGTTGCTAGAAAATGTACCAGGGTTGTGACGATGTCAATGCAGAGGACATTAGAGAATGGCTTTTACGCGTTTGTGTAATCATTTATCAATGAACAGTAAAATAAGTTTAAATCATTTTTTTAAGAATTAAGCCTACGTTTTATGTTGTTTTTTTCATTTTAAAATTGTACAGTGTACATCATAAATATTTCTTTAAATGTGTATACAATATTTTTATTCTTGGACTTCCTTTTTCTGTAATACATTTGTAAAACGTACAGTACAGTACATAACAAACATTTATAAAGTACTGGACTGTACTAAGAGGTCAGAAAATATGAATAAGAACGGGTTTTGGTATAAAAAGTGTAATTTTAATGGTATGGGTGGGGCAGGAAGTGAGTAATTATAGAACTCCGGACAATCCAGCTTTTTTGTTATCCGGCCTGCCCTTCCGCCACATTAGGCCGTATAGTCGGGAGTCTACTGTATATATATATCCATATACAAATATTGATGGATGAGGTACAGAGAATAAAGAAAAATTATAAGGAAATGATGGGAAACCAAGAAATATGAATATTAATATATTAAACATACACTAATGCTTATATATTACTCAATATAAATATAACACTATTTACAATACAATATATAAATTTCTATTACATTTTGATAGAGCAGATACCTTATTTTTTTCACATACATACAGTTCCTGTATTTGTTTTCCATTAGTGAACAATGCTTTACTTTAATGTCATTCAGAATTAAACATTTTGCTCATGTTTTCAATAACTACACTGGTACTGAACCAATTAACCTAACATAACTGTTATCTACATTGAATTATAAACAACATGTTTAAATTCATTTAACACTTTCTTTGTATATGTTTAAATTGATTCAGCACTTTAAAAACAAAATCACCATAAAACACTATATTCCAGAGAACAATGTATCAAGTATTAAATACAATTCATTAACATGTTATAAGTAATTAACAATTAACGAAAAGGCTAAGAAAGTCTATACAAATAATACAAAAAAAGTTTCATAAACAATCAGTTTTTAGAGTTCTCCTAATGTTAGTAGTATTACAACCTTAACAAAATTACAAACTTTTATAACAATAACTAACAACAACATTTTAAAGTCTACAAATTATATAAAAGATTAGACTTTTAGTCCTGTAAAATCATTAGACCTCAAATTCATTTTACTGTTGACATTTAGTATCACATATCCGCTAAAAGTCTGAAAATCCGAAAAAGGATATCACATATCACTCTCTCTTTCTCTCTCTCTTATTCTGTATAAATGAATAATACTGTCAATAAATTCTATAAGCTCTGTTCAAATTGGAAAAGTATTCATTTTACCTTATCATACCTTTGCAAGTAGTAAGAACATAAAAAAGTATCTTTCATTGAATATTAATTTGAATCATAATTAAATAATATCAGTATTTAAGATGACTCAAATATACCAATATTTAGACAATTAATAGTTAAATAATTAATTACTTATTGCAATTATTCTAACGTAACTAAACTATACTGACTGTCAGAATTTTTTTTTTAGTAATGCTTGGGGGAGGGAGTCAATCTCTCTCTGATTTCCATGCAAAAGCTTATCCATTTGCTGACAGCCATTTCTGTTTTGCTTAGGAATGACAGACTGACCCCCAAACATTGCAAAACAAAAACAGAACATTTGTGACATTTTTTGGCTTAGGAGGTTGTAAAATAGTTTACAGCTGTTTGCTGGATTATTATTATAGCAAATTTTATTTTATTTTGTAACACTACTTTCTGACAGATTACATTGGAATGTTGAAATAAATGATATCACAGAGAAGAAAGGATAAAAATGAATGAAAGAAGATGTGGGAAGGAACAGGAGCGCAACTGAGACAAACACAGATTTGTTTGAGAAAGAAAGAAAATAAAACAAAATTTTGTTTTCAATGGAAAACCCACAACTTGCTTAGAATCTAGAATTTACTATCACACTGAATGAATTGAGTAAATATCTGATTATGCTAATCAATGTTTTACCACTATAGAAAACCCTGATATCATTCTCAAATTTTAGTGTCATTCTAGTACACACCACGATATATTATAGTAAACTGCTTTTCATACTTTACAATATGAATTCCATATTTAGACTGGTAAAAAAGAGCAACATTTATGCTTGTTTTTTAATTAATAAAGCTGATAATAGTTATCACATGCTAACTCTGTAATCTGAAATTGTTTCTGGTCCTCTACCTTTACATCTAAATTCAATTTATTAATACACTACTATAATGTTGTTTCAGGTTAAAGGTATTGCCCTTAATTATAAAATTATACGCATATACAAAAAATGTATGTTAACATCTGCTAATAAAAATTTTTTAATTGTACTTAAGTAACTCTGAGGTGTCTTTCTTTGATGTAGTACTCTTTTTTAATGAGACTAACAATAATATGTTTAGCAAACTTTGTAAAATTATCTGCAACAATTGCTCCTATAAACTATGTTTTGTCTAAAAGTTATCATAAGAGAAAACAATTCAAAATTAAAACAACAAATTACGTAGATTAAAATACAGTTTTAAAAGTTTGTTTTCACTTTTTGCAGAACTGCTATATGTTGTAATCTGTATGATAATAAAAGTAATCTACTTTTGTATTAATTATTTTAAAGTAAATTTTGTAATAACGCTACGAAAGTAAGGGAGACTTTCCAGTTTTCCTATACAGTTGAATGGAAATTCAACCTCATAGAAAACAAATCTTGAGTCAAGTTACATTTACAAGATATGAATAATATTTAATAATATATGTAAAAAGGGTCAATACATTATCAAATCAACCAATGGGTGTGGCGGACATATTTTATTTTATTTTTAATTATACATTTTCTGTTTCTGTATATATCTGGGAGTACAAAACAATTTTTTTCACATTTTTATCACTAACACTTTGGCTTCTAGCGGCCATTTTGTTTAGAAAGATCTGTCATTTTTGGCGTTTTCAAAGGTTAACGGTAAGTTAAATAACTATTTTATTTATTAAGATATCAACTTGAAATAAAAACCATCTTAATCTACATGAAACCATCTACAATTCATGTTATGACCAAAAATTTGTTAGGTTTTAAGGAAATAACCTAAAACTTGATTAGAAAATCGTGTTGCGATTAGAATAAATAAACGATTTTAGAACAATTTTTTTATAGAAGGGATGAAAACACACCTTAAATATTTTTTACACACAAAGATATAATATACCACTTTCTCAACATATTGTACTATTAACTAGTAATCAACATATAAAATTTCATCATTGTGTTGTAACCAGAAGTAATATTTAAAAATAAAGAAAATGCCAAAAAATACGCTGTCAAATGAGCGAATGACACTGAGTGTTAAAATACAGCAAAAATTGTCAAAATAATATAAAAATTATTATTTGTTATGGCTAGTAAAATGAAATATCTGTCATAAAACTAAAAAATTAAATGTTTATTAGTAGTAGTAGTAGTAATGTTCAATCTACTTCTGTAGTAGGAGACTCCAAGGTCACATTGGCTGAGCATTCCATAACATGTTAGGACAGGCAAGTCTCTACAGGCAAATGATATCAAACTACTGTAACTGTAGCTCATTTGTTCATTAGCTGTGCTTGTGAGTGGTTGTGTAGAAGTTATAGCTTTGTTTTATAAGTAGTGAAGTTTGTTTTTTAGAATTGTGGTTTTTATTTATTATATAATGTTAGGAGAATGAACGGTAGGGGAAACCAGAGAAAACCTACCCAAGCGCCGCTTTGTCCGCCACAAATCCTACATGCAGCTGGTTGGGATCGAACCCGGGACGCCATAGTGTTAAACAAGGAAGTATAATGGAGTGTCCTGTTGGTTTGTTTGTTAATGAATTTTGTCATAAAACATGTTACCATCCATTTTCTAAAGAGATTTTTCAAGTGAGTGATCCACCTCCAAATGAACAAACATTGATACGGTTAAGAGTTAGTGAAAGTATCAATTCAATTTGCCAATATCATAGAAATAAGTATGTAGGAAAATATAACCATATTTTTGGAAGAGTCTGCAGTGATCCTTTTCAGAGTCATAAAAAGTTGATAAAAAGTAGCTTAAGAGAAATTCAACTCGAATATCTTGATAAGCCAAAACAAATTGCAGTTGATTTGGTCCCGGGCAAATCGCTTTGTCCTTCATGTTACAAACAAATATTTACTTTTGAAGAAAATCCCTCAGCAAATGACAATGACCTTTTTACTGATTCAGTAGAACTTTCTGAAAAAGAAACTTTAAATGAAATAAACTCTGTTTGAAACAAAGGTTTTGAGGAAATTATCACCATTGGAACTTACAACCATGACTGGTCGTGGATACAACATAACAGAAAAATTATCTCTACAAATAACTCATTTGTACAATACAGTGGTTTCTTTTGGACAATTACAGTAGAGTAAAAGAACTTTTTATCATGCCTAAGGATCAGTCTAAACACAAGAACTATAAAAATATTCTATTAATATAAGATTTAAATATGTTCAGAAATCAATAAGGATTGAGTCAAATCCAAACTACAATAAAATGTAAGTAGGCCTAGTTTTATTTAAGACTTTCAATTTTTTTGTTGCAACAGCTTAATCGCAAATAACTTTTTTTGCACATTGTATGTGTGTGTGTATATATATATATATATATATATATATATATATATATATATATATTCAATCACTTTCTGCTACAGTCCGTTTCTTGATGTATATAATACATTTAATATTTATAACTAAATTTACCTCAAGATTACCTCAGGACAGGAACTCTCGAAACATGTTCCAAATAAGGAAAAATAACATCTTGAGGTAAATTTAGTTATAAATATTAAATGTAATATATATATATAACTTTAGTCTTTGTTAACAGTTTTGGTATTTATACATCTAATTCTAACATTAAAATTTAGTAGGCCAATATCATTTTTAGATTGCTAACGATTGATTTTTACCTGCTGCATAAATTTAAATTTTTCAAAAATTATAACTTTTTAATACAATTTGTAGTTAAAACACAATGATGAAATTTTATATGCTGATTACTAGTTACTAGAAGAATATTTTGAGAAAATTTCAGATTTTTTTGTTCAGTCCCTTTTGAGATATACCAATTTGAAAATCAGCAATTTTAGCCAAATCTCAATATTTGAAGGCTCGTAAAACCTAAAGGATAGATGTAAATGATCGCAAATTTTAATAGCATCTAGTGGTCTGTTATATCTTTGTGGGGAAAAAATATTTAATGTGTGTTTTCATCCCTTCTATGAAAAAAATTGTTTTAAAATTGTTAATTTATTCTAATCGAAACACGATAATTTTCTAATCAAGTTTTATGTTACTTCCTTAAAACCTAACAAATTTTTGGTCATAACATGAATTGTAGATGGTTTCATGTAGATTAAGATGGTTTTTATTTCCAGTTGATATCTTAATAAATAAAATAGTTATTTAACTTACTGTTAACCTTTGAAAATCCCATAAATGACAGATCATTCTAAACAAAATGGCCGCTAGAAGCCGAAGTGTTAGTGATAAAAATGTGAAAAAAATCGTTTTGTACTCCCAGATATATATAGAAACAGAAAATGTATAATTAAAAATAAAATAAAATATGTCAGCAACAAATTATTTTATTATTGATTGATTTCATATGGATTGCTATTAGCTCAACAAGAAGAAATAATTTAATACATAACAAAATACTATTAATTATAAATATGATATAAATTAAAAAAATGAGAACATTTTCAATTAAAAACATTACCATCAATAATAATTTGCCTAGCAACAGTGCAACCAACATAACATTATAGAATTCTTATTTCTTTTCACTCATTTTGTCTAAACAAGTACTGAAAGGTTTGGTGAGGTTCAGTTAATCAATAGGACACAGTTTAAAGTATTTGTGTTGATGTTTTCATAGAAATTCCTGTCACCCTCCGGACACTTGTACATGAGTTGTTACAATTATCATATCGTTATTGACAATATAAAATAGTTATTTTGTCCTTTTCTGCACTGATTCCTGTTTGCAGTAACTTATCCTGACAAACTGGATACAACTAATATTCCATAAAAAATTTAGTCATACACTGAGTTTTTTATCATACACAGTTGACTTGTACCTTGTTTGCGGTAGTGTGTGTGGGCAGTGGGACGGGTGGGGGTGTGAATAGTTTGTTTTATTCTCTTGTTATTTCTGATCTGAGCTGAGAAGCTTGAAAGCGCAAATCGGAATAATTTTTCTATAGTGGTGTGCAACAGTGATAATTCTGTTCTAGACATAACAGTTTCAGAACATGGTGATGATAAAATTTGGACCCTGCTTTTAAAGTTATTTATAAGGTCATACAGTAAACCCTATTTGCTGTTATAAGTCTTGCTCTAAGTTCGTGCAATACATCATTGTCCTATGTTACTGATGACCCCAAATAAGTTAAATTTTCTACTCTGTCAAAGCAATAGTTGGCAACGATAATAGCAAAGGCATATTTGATCTGCAAGCTTTTCACCATGTACTTGTTTTAGATTGATTTACATCAAGCCCCATTTTCTTAGAGGATTCTTTTATTAATTATAACACTACCGACTCAGAACAAAGTTTTTTATTGGTAAAAATGTAAAATTTTTACCAATAAAAAACTTTGTGTTCCGAGTCGGTAGTGTTATATTTACAATTAGTTAATCAACAGACACATCATGGACAACAAAATCTAAAGATTCTATTATCTCCAAGAAGGACTCCTCCATGGCTCTCCTACTTCTTCCAATAACATCAAAATCATCAGCATAACCCAATATCTGTACTATTTTATCAAATATTGTACCCAGTTTAAGAGAAGCAGGATAGGCTGCCTAAGTAAATGTGGCCAGCCACCTTTGCTTCAGACACCACTTGGGAGCTGTAAAACACACATTCATTTACAGTTCACGCAAGGAATTCACCCTAGAATGTAACGGTACAAACTATTGGGGTTTATTTTTTCTTAAATAATTGTAAAATGTAATTGCCACTCCAGCTGAACAACATTTGAATCATAAACGCTGGGCAGTTTTTTAACACCTTACAGTCAGTGCGGTAACAAGCCAAGCCGTACATAGGTGTTGTTGTTGCACAAAAGCCATTAATGAGTCTGGGAATGTGAACGTTAGCAGCGAGGGGAGCGTATTTGCGCATGGGTGTGCCACAGTGAACAGCTTGAAAAGCACGCACGAAACATTCTTTCTCGCCCAGTGTGCAGAAACAAAGAACTCAACACAGTAAAATCCGCCTCAGTTGAAATTACACTCTTAAACCGGCCGGTTGTAAAGAACAGTTCCGGAACAAAAATGCGGGCCCGTATAATAAAAATGTGATTTTAATTCAAATTAATAAGTTTTACAGTTATGAAGTGAAATGAAGGACAGTTACGAGTGACCCGGCGAAAATTACGGCAAAGAACGAAATGTGCAGCGTGGTGAAAGAAATAGAAAACGGACGGAGGCTGGACTGAATTTTAGGGACGAAATGGCAGATAAGAGAATCAATTATCTTATTCTATTATATTCATAAATTAGGCAAAGAAGAAATTTAAAGTAAAATTTTATAACCATTCAAAATTGAAACCTTTTTAAAAAAAAATTTAAATGAGCTCATAAGTGAATTTTAAATATGTATCGTGAGAGAGTAAAAGGGCGTGTGTAATAATCATGTAATAAAATTAAGAGGCACTGGTTTGTGATAAATGGGGTATAACTATTTCTATGTTATTTTAAATATGTCTATTGTAATCAAGGTAATCATGATAATTTTTGTTTAAAATGATATCAAAATTTAAAGTGAGAAGGGATATTTCATTTATGATGGGGTTGTAACAGCATCTAAAATTTTCTGTTGTTTATTTAAATACAATTGAATTGTTTTGAGCTAATAAAGAAAAAGATGAGTATAAGAGTAACAAATATGTTTAATTTCAAATAACCAGTTCTGATTTTCCCGTTCGCTAATTCGAACCCTGGCGAGTGAAAATTCAGGTTGGCAGACAACAACATGGCGTCTACAGAGCCAGAATACATAATAAATAAACAAAACCTATTTATTAATTTATAAAAAGGTAAGATTGTTAACAATTTGCGCCCAGAACAGTGACTATTTATCTAAGTTTGTTAACAATTGGCGATTCCGAACAGTGACTTTATATAAATTATTTATATAAATACAGCCTAGTGGGAGGAACAGAATGGTTATTTGAAATAACATAAAAAATTTTTTTTGAGGTACGTGAAAAAGACGTAAAGATAAGGTTATGTTGTGACTACATGTGGTAGGGTAAATAGTTTAAATAAAATATTTTTTTATATATAATAAGGTTGTGTAATATTACAGGGTAATATTTTGAAAAGAAATATATGTAAAAGATTTTTTTTTTAAATGGCAAACAATAACAAGAATGTCAGCGTAACTGACCAAATGTTTAAGAGTGAAATGGGAGTTTGTTCAACGCCAATAAGTCAGATCGAGTCGAGTGCGACCGAATCTGTAGAGTTAGATAGAGTACCAGTAAAAAAAGACGATAATAGTGACATAATAAATATGATGAAATTCCTTATGAAAGAGCAAAATAATAACTTAAATGCCAAATTTGATGAAGTGAAAGATGAAATTAAACAACAAAATTTTAATTTTAACAAACAAATTGATGAAATGAATGCACGTTTCGATAAAACGAAAGAAAAAATAGTAGCGCTAGTAAATGAGAAGTTCGATAGACCAAAGAATAAAGTAGACGAGAATAAAATGGGGGTAGAGAATAGTAGAGAAACAAATAAATTAGATGAAAATAAAGACGATAAGGTAAGCGGTGTTGAGAAATATGACAATACAAATAAAAATATGGTGTTAGAATATAATGGTGGAATGTTAGTGTGTGATGAATTAGAGAGAAAGTGGAGAAAGAATTTACAAGTAAAAGGGTTGCAGGGGGTAAAATTTTCCCGTAATGTTGTAGTGGGGGGTGAAGAAATGGCTTCACGTGAGTATTTGGAAGATGATAGGTCTGCAAATAAATTTCCCTGGGTTTTTTGTGCACTTCATAGGTGGTGCCGTAATGATGAATTAGTGTCCCCTGCATATATTGAGAGAGAGTGTGTAACTTGGTGTTATTGTGAGAGAGAGATAGAGATTTTTAAAGTAAATAGAAACTATGAAGAGTTTGTAGAGAGGTTAGGTGGAGAGAGAAGTAATAATAATAACAAGTACTTACCTTATAGTGAAACTGAGATAGCAGTAGATGATGTTGTTAAAGATGATAAGATGACTTACATGATTATGACAAATTATACTAAGGGCGACAGGACCATACCCTATGATGACATGTTACATGATGAACTAAAATGGGATAAGCTATTAATTTAAACAACATTGTGGAAAGATATAAAAATTTAAATAAGTATTATATTGATAATAATAATATCATATATTTAATAATAAACAATGTATGTAGACCTAAGATTAGACTATTATTCGACGATGGAGGGTGATTGTTTATTGTTTATGAACATTTAATTATGTGAATAGTGTGGTTTTGAAATGGATTGTCTTATGAAACGATTTGTGGTTGATGATAACAAATAATAAGTTGGACTGTATATTCTTTTATGTGTTGATGTCATTATGTTAAATGTATTTGTGTATTACATTATGATGTACTATGTGTTATGTAATAAAAATTGATAATATTAATTATCAATTAAATTAAATTTTCAATTAATTAGTATAAATTAATAATAATTATAAAATTTTACAGGCTAAATAAGGGATGAAAGTAATTGTGAGATTTTAAAGGGATTGAATCAAATAAGTGAAAATTAATTACTTAATTAAGGTTGTTCAAAAGAAAGTTTGATAATGAAGCTAAATGATTTTATGAAATTAAGATTCTATAATGATTAGTAGAAGATTAAACAGATAATATGTTCAAATTGAGGTATAGTATTATAAGGGGAAAAGTGACGAATTTTCTAGTGTTATATCAAGGTGAAATGTTGTAAAAAGATTTTGGGTGATAATGAAATAAGGCAGGTGAGTTAAGCAGAGTTAATTTTAATGGGAGTTAGAGAGAATAAGAATTTTGAAATAACAGTAACACATAAAGAGAGTATTAGATATTTTAGGGACACAGTAGTTAGCGATTATATGTAGAGGTGAGTAATGTGAATGGTAATTATATATTTGTTGATGGTGATATTTTGTAGTAAGGATCCGGTGTAGGAGTCCGCAACGAAAGGTGTTGGGACAGGAAGGGACCGTTGTGTGCCGGAAAGGGTTGCCTTAGGTAGAATCCAGGAACCAACATAAGGGAATGAGCATAGGTAGGGAACATACATCCTTGTACAAAAATGAGCGGTGCCAGAGGTTTTAAATGGGATTTGTGAAGGGGGTTATTATAGAGATATTGGTGTCATATTATGTTAATGGTTAGAAGCGGTTGTTAGTAGAAAAAGGGGGTAGTAAGGTTCGAGTGACAAATGCCAAAATAAGATAGAGAAAATAGTGAATAATAGAGAGTCACCCAAACTAGATGAGGATAAAAGGGTTAGAAAAGGAAAATTCATGGTCGGAAGGTAATGTAATTGGAAAGGTTAATATTAAATTTGAAATTGTGAAGAATTAAATGATAATAAATGATAAATAATTGATGGCTAATTAATAAAAGTTTAATTGAAATTAAAATGTAATGTTTATAATTTGTATACGCAAATTTAAAGCTGTAGGGTGTGTAAATTTTGATCAAAGTTAAATGTGAGTTGTTTGTTTGAATGTAATAATCACAATGTTAATTATGAGTGTATTATTATGTATTATGTATTAGTGTGGGAATTTAAACATGAATTGTATGTATGTATCACATGTTTTATAAGCGATTCCCTACATTTCGGGCGATCTCGGCCTTACCAACCCAGATCGTGGTTTTGGATGACAACTAGCTGTGGGCAGCAATTGTTAAAACTAACCACAGTTGGTTGCCTTTGAAATTGGTCAAACCTAGAAATTTAATGGGGTTTAATAAGGGAATCTAAGATTATTTTGAACGCAGGCTATTTTCACCCAGATAGACCTTAGGGCATATATTAAGCTAATAAGTAGGGGTACTTACCCTGAAGTTTTTGTAACACTGAAGCAAGGATGGGAGTGAGAGAAAAGAAAAAAGTGCTTACTCCTTCCGCCTCAGTCCTTGTGGAGGCAACTGAACGCAACAGTTCAGGGGGGGAAATAAAGTGTGTGGAGGAGTAAAGGGGATAAGTATTATTAACAGTGCTGGATCACTTACTGTTAATAATAATAATAATAATAATAATAATAATAATAGTAATTTTTTCTTCTTCTATGAAAGAGAAAATGTTTAAGAATTGTAGAAACGGAGAGATATAGATGAAGTGTATTTGAGTAAATTTTGATAGTGTGTTTAAATATTGTGGAAGGTATTTATAATATTGTAATGGGAAATGACTACTTTAATTCTGATAGGAATCAGGGCAATAATTTTGATTTTTGGGAAAAGAGTTAACAAGAGAAGGGTATACAGAATGATTTTGAGGAAGTTTATAAATGTATCATGTTAGTTTAAGGATTCATATATACATGTGTTAAGAATAAAGAAAAACCAGTGCTTCTTAACGCAAACCAGCGCACAACTAAGGGGAAACAGATCAGGTAGGGATATGGTATTATCCAAGGCCACTATTTGATATTTTTAATTTGATGTTTCAGCATTTGGTGATGTTGTGACGGCGGTCCTGAGCTGGCCTGCACGTCAGATCAGGAGCGTAAAGCGCCTGATTGGCCTTATGGTGTTGGGATCTCGAAGGAGAAGTCCAGTAAGGTCATGCAGGTACTGTCACCATCATCGGACCAAGGGTGAGTTATTACAATTTTTTTTTATAAACAGTAAAGGGGTTGTGGCGACATATCCTAGCTGATCCCTTTAGAAAGTATGAGAGTGTCAATGAGAGTTTTTATGCTTCGGCCTAAAACCTCTCATTGAGGGGGTTTTGTAACGGTACAAACTATTGGGGTTTATTTTTTCTTAAATAATTGTAAAATGTAATTGCCACTCCAGCTGAACAACATTTGAATCATAAACGCTGGGCAGTTTTTTAACACCTTACAGTCAGTGCGGTAACAAGCCAAGCCGTACATAGGTGTTGTTGTGGCACAAAAGCCATTAATGAGTCTGGGAATGTGAACGTTAGCAGCGAGGGGAGCGTATTTGCGCATGGGTGTGCCACAGTGAACAGCTTGAAAAGCACGCACGAAACATTCTTTCTCGCCCAGTGTGCAGAAACAAAGAACTCAACACAGTAAAATCCGCCTCAGTTGAAATTACACTCTTAAACCGGCCGGTTGTAAAGAACAGTTCCGGAACAAAAATGCGGGCCCGTATAATAAAAATGTGATTTTAATTCAAATTAATAAGTTTTACAGTTATGAAGTGAAATGAAGGACAGTTACGAGTGACCCGGCGAAAATTACGGCAAAGAACGAAATGTGCAGCGTGGTGAAAGAAATAGAAAACGGACGGAGGCTGGACTGAATTTTAGGGACGAAATGGCAGATAAGAGAATCAATTATCTTATTCTATTATATTCATAAATTAGGCAAAGAAGAAATTTAAAGTAAAATTTTATAACCATTCAAAATTGAAACCTTTTTAAAAAAAAATTTAAATGAGCTCATAAGTGAATTTTAAATATGTATCGTGAGAGAGTAAAAGGGCGTGTGTAATAATCATGTAATAAAATTAAGAGGCGCTGGTTTGTGATAAATGGGGTATAACTATTTCTATGTTATTTTAAATATGTCTATTGTAATCAAGGTAATCATGATAATTTTTGTTTAAAATGATATCAAAATTTAAAGTGAGAAGGGATATTTCATTTATGATGGGGTTGTAACAGCATCTAAAATTTTCTGTTGTTTATTTAAATGTAATTGAATTGTTTTGAGCTAATAAAGAAAAAGATGAGTATAAGAGTAACAAATATGTTTAATTTCAAATAACCAGTTCTGATTTTCCCGTTCGCTAATTCGAACCCTGGCGAGTGAAAATTCAGGTTGGCAGACAACAACATGGCGTCTACAGAGCCAGAATACATAATAAATAAACAAAACCTATTTATTAATTTATAAAAAGGTAAGATTGTTAACAAGAACCTCTCACTTAGTGCCACTGGTGTACAAAGCCTCACATTGCACATTCTGTATATGCTCGTACAATACGTAATTTATAGAAATAAATATTGTTTATCTGTATGACACAAATTTCAAATATTTACAAACTGGCTTGCCCTACATTTGGCCTAAACAGTGTGTGTTGACTGGTGAAAGCGTGAAGATGTTGTGTCTGAGAGCAAAATACTAGTAATTACTAGAGACAAGTGATACTAGTCTACTTTTAGATAAGTTTGTATTAACTGTGAATACTACTGCTTATTGTTCACTGTATTTATAAACTCAAATTGTTGGATTAAGTATGTAGGCCTACAGGTCTTTTTTTTTTTGAGTGTTGAGAGTTTCATGAACTCTCTACTGAACTGAATTCTTGTTGAAGACAGTTGTAATCCATGCAACAATTTACAGTCTGTTATTATACTTCATACTTGTACAAAACTGGGTAAAACTGAGTTTTTGCAAACTGCTTTAGGCAAAAATTTAAATTTCACTGAAAGATTACATTTGGATAACAATACACTTCAAGATTACGTCAACACTTTGAATTAAAGCTTATTTTTATCATGAAACTCAAAACTTGCAACACCATTCTCAACACTGATAGATATTTTAATTTAAAATAAAAATATACAAACACTAAAAAAAATACGTTTCAAAAATAAGATGTAATTTTTCTCACAAAACGTGCTTCTAAAAATACACAATTTATAACACATTCATAGCTCACATTAATAATAGTTATTGTTATACCCATATCAACATTGCAGTAATAAAAAATGTATATGAAAAATAATATAAAAAATACATTTGTAGTAAAATTATGTTTTTACATAAATTTAATATTCCACTCTAATATTATAATTTGAACCTACACTGTTGTTATACATACAATTGCATTTCTGTTTTAATAACACATAGTTGAAAAAAATGTTTCACTCATAAACATGTTTTTATAAAATTATAGCATTCAATAAGATGGGTAAAAATATTTTTCAAAATAAAACATTTTTACTATAAAACTGCTTAAGCTAATGCTTAATGTACCATAAATAGACATAAAGTTCAATGTTGAACTTACACAGTTGTTATGCTAAAATTATGATTTAAAACTGAAATTCATACACACAAATTAGGTTTTGAAATTAAAATGTAAATTCACACCTACAACAATGTAAAATTAAAATTTGTGTACAATGTGTTGTGCAATTCATGTGCACACATGACCCTGTTCTTAATTTTACTACGCGATGACATTTTACATAAAATCGTTACAATACTTATAGTGTATACTCTACCAAAAATTTAATACAATATAAATTGTATGTTAAAAGTATGCATAAAATAAATTATAAAAAGAAACAAAAATAAATTCGAAATTGTTCGACTATAATCTGCATTATTCGTTATTTGTTTTTCTTCTTTCCCTCTTTTGAAGGAGGCCGGCTAGGAAATATAAAAAATAACGAAAGCTGTACTAAACACAGAGATAGTGCAACGAAGTTTTGTACCTGGAACACAGACATAAATACACATTAGTTATAATTAAGTAACTGCCACAGGTGTGTACATAAACTCAGAAACTAATACTTTACAAAGCCTATTCCAGCCATTTTGAATACATGTTGATAATGTGCCCTGTGACCTTCACAAAACTGCACAGGTAATGACAGGAGATCTTCTGCACATGCATGAACAGTCAGGCTCCCATTAGACCTGACTAATTCAGCAGTCCCATTAGACAGTTCAGCAGTGAACTGCCATTAAGTAAGCTTGTGTTGTATGTAACCACTGCATTCACAATACCGAGTAAGTAGCTCAATGAATCGGCATTAAATTTTAATTCACACTTGGGCATTCACCTGCAGAAACCAGTCGAAGGTTAGCGTGGCATTTGGGAAGTATTCTATAACTAATGCTCAGATAAACGTATGGTGCTGGGAATTCATAGAAAGCAACCCATGTTCTGGAAATAACATTGACTGTTTTCCATGAGTACACTCCTCTATGTCAGACAATAACTTAGGAGTACTATACAGACATTTTTTATAGGTGATGTAGTGTGAGGAGAAAGCAAAAGCAGTTGTGGACAAGTGACACTTCTCCAAGATAGTGCACTTGGATCTCTTGGTGAAACATTGTACCATACAGGTTGCTCAGCCATCCTACTGTCCGATTTGATTCCCTACCATTTCTCGCTCTTTCAAAAGTTAAAACCGCTGCCAACAGGGAAGAGATTTCAGACAGTGGACAATATTAAGGAGAGTGCGACAAGGAAAATGGTGATGATCCTAAGAGAGGACTTCACAGATTGTTTTGAGAAATAGTAAAGACACTAGCATAAGTGCCTAAAGTCCTGAAGGAAGTACTTTGAATGAGACTTAGGCTCATTGTAGTAGGTAAGCTGTTCTTCTAAAAATATTACATGGCTTATAGTTTCCAGACAGACCTTGTTTATTTTATTTACCACTAAAAATATCATATTAAAACGTGCTGTAGCTTACAATAAAAATGTGATCCAACAACATATCAATTTACAAATTAAATTACAGTGACACGTGGATTAGATCACAAATTATTTTAAAAATCTTTCTTACTTAAATTATTGTTCAGCATGCTTTTCAAATTTCTCCAAAACCAATTTACACTTAAATTTTAATATAATTTATACAGATTTGTACTTAGCTTCTATCGTAAATAAGGTACTATATTATTCAAGTGATACGGTACTATATTTTGTTAAGCACACAAGTGTCCTTTCAATTTTAATATCTCATGATCAACTTTTTTTTACACAAAACAAAGACACATTAAATCCTCTGCTGGCAAAAATGTTGATGTACTACAGTCATCAAGCTACAATATCACTGGCCAAAATATTTACGACGTTCACTGAATTAACATTTGTACATACAGGATATTATTGATTTTAGGCAGAGGGGACAGTATAAACACACAGGGGACAACTAATAACGTTTAATGAATATATTTAGGACAATAAAGCAGGGCCATGAAAGACCGCATGCTGCGAATAAATTGGCAGATTTGTAAGTGGTGGGAAGCAAACACAGCAAACTGGCAAAATAAGACTGGAGTAGCACGAGAATGTTCAAAAGTGATGATGGCATTAAAAATTTTGATTATTTTTTATATTATTTGTTTGCTTCTGATTTACTTATAATAAACAAAACCAAAAAATAGAATGTAATGGTCTATATTTATTTAATGTTTGTGTATAAAGAAGAACAACAAAAATCTACAGTACTATATCAAGGTGTAATGTATGAAGGTAAATGAATTAAATGTACAGATTCTGAAGCACATGCATGATATAACTGCTGCTGACAAAAACATCTAGTCTAGAACATGTATGGATTCAATCTAAAGAGAAATATAAATGGAAGTATAATAGATATACAGTCATCTCCTGATTATCTGGGATTACGGGAGGAATGAGAGCCAAATGAATCCAAAACCACAAGTAATTTGTGAACCTTATTCTAGGGATCAAATGTGTTAAAAATTAGGTTATGTTGTATGAAAGAAGAATAAATGTGCATTAAAAACATTTGGAACTGGCTCATGACAGTATTATTTATTGCACAAGAACATTCAGTGTTACACAAAAAATAAATGTTCAAGCACATAATAATAATAATACTATAAATTTTCTACTGAATAGTGAAACAAAATTATAGATAGCACACTTACCATACAATACAGTTTTCTTAATATACTATCTTTTCAGACAGCAGAACCATATAGAATTTTTAGTTTGTTTAAAATACTCTGCCACCAATTTCTTTTCTTCTTTATCACCGTTTACTTTTTTTTGTGTACACAATTTTCTCACAATTACAGTAATTTATTGGCTGACATTCTGCCAAATATGCAACTGTGACTGTCCACAAGCCCTCAACGTATGCCAGCATGGTTTCATGGGAGATGCTCAATGGAATAAACTTGTTTTCGCTTGTGTTTTATTATTTTCAATTTTTATTTATTTATTCGAATTTTATAATGATCTGCTGTGATTAATTCTGCAGCCACATAATCTTCCTCCAGATAATCATGAGTTGACTGAATATGCTCCAAATGAACACAAGTTCATATTAAAATAAAAAGAAGAAGCAAGCAACAGCTACATTTCAAAAGAATAATATACATAATACATATACAACTAATCTTCTTAGTTGTATAATATACAAATAATAATCAACTTTCAAGTAATATACAACTAATCTTTAACAAAACTGGTAAAAATATTAATAACAATCCTAGTCAGGAGAAATAAGGAAGAAGACTCAAATTAAAGTTGTGTATGCGATAATCCCACTCTGCTAAGTAGATCTGAAATATGGTTACTATCCAGAAAAAGACATATGTCATACAGAACCTGGAGTTGTATATTTAAAAGATTATATAACAGTAACAGTATTAACTATAGAGAAGTAAGAGAACTAGAACAATACAGTAAAAGCTTATTAGATATTATAATATCTGAAAAAGTAAGTAGGTTGAAATGAACTGAACATGTAGGCAGAACAGAAGAAAATTTTAAATCTAACCCTAAGGAGAAATGATAAACACCACATAAAAATACCAGAACAGATGATATCACTTAACTCTTGAAAGAAGAAGAAGAAGAATACAAGAGAAAGTGACAAAAACTGGGAATGGAAGACCATAATATGTTGAGAACATAAATTAGAGACATGCTATACTGGGAATCATACGTACTACAATAGACAGAGCATTGTAGATAAATAAATCTATGACTGAAGAGATACAGAAGACCAACTGATGTTGTTAGTGACCACACTCTTTCATTCAAAAAACTATAGATAAGATGGCTGACCTTCTAGTTTGCCTTTTATAGTGTTTAGAGTAAATAAGTTATCAGCAAACTGAGCAATGAAAAGAAAGACAGGGCTGAATGCTTTGTTTGTACTTGGGAGTGCAGGTTAATTGTTTTGTAAAATTAAAAAAAAAGCACAGTAAAAGTCAATAAAATTTCAATTTTAAAAACGAAATGATTGTTGGAAGCCAAAGTTACAGGTAAGTTAGTTTTTATAAAATATAAAAACTGAGTTAGCAGTTACTAGTAACATAAATGGAAAAAATTAACATGTTCTCCCTTAACAGGAAGACACATACGACATGCCAAAATAAATATACACTTTACAAAATAATAATGAATTAAATTAACATTAACATAGGAATTAATAAAATATAATAAGTTTAATAAAATTAAAATGAATACACTCAAATATATATAATGTGTACATATCAATAATATGGAAACAAATATTAGATCTCACTGGAAGAAATAATAAAAAAACTTCCTACAATAAAAAAAATGCCAAATTACCTGTACGAACACATTATGTATACACGTGCCATAAAGGAGCCATAAGAAAGTGACTACAGACCCGGAAACAATTAATGGAAATGGCAGTGAAGACGTGTCCTTTGTCTTGATAATTTCACCCTGCAAAACAGTCACTGTGACATTTACACTCATAGTAAATTTAACATTCTCAATATAATTTAATACAGTTTTTAGTTTAAATTGTTTGAAAGCTAACTGAATATTTTATATACTGGTATTTATTGTTAGAGATTATTTGTAGCAATAAATGTCACTGAACGCTTACCAATAATTTCTAGTTACCTTATCACTAGCTGACTAGATGACATTCAACATTGACATTATTACTGTTGCACACCACTATAGAAAAATTATTCCGATTAGCGCTTTCAAGCTTCTCAGCTCATCATCAGATCGGAATTAATCAGATCGGACCACTGTATCTTGTTTACAAATTTTTTTATATGGCTTTTAGAAAACGAATCATTTCTAATTGACAAAGTTTCTTATGACTTTCCAAAAATGTAAAATTACTTGGTTTTTGGGTATAATAGTAAATTCAGATCTGACGATGAGCTGAGAAGCTTGAAAGCGCTAATTGGAATAATTTCTCTATAGTGGTGTGCAACACTGATAATTCTGTTTGTGATTTTAACCACTAACACAACTTTCTTCATTAAACTTACAAACAAATAACAAGTTACTAGCAAACCTAAACCATTTAATCAGACTTGTCTTTCAATGTTCAGCAATCAATTTATGTGGTTCTGCATATGTTCTTTACAAAAACATGATTTATATAATACGTAGATATAAATAGTACTATTTTCATAATGTTCTATTAATTTTACAATTTTTAAACCTTTATGTGTAAACAGTTAAAAAATATACTCTACTGAATAAATTAATACTGTGTGTATAAGACATACTTTTTAAATTCCTGTTTAATACTAAACACATTAATTTAAAATATTAGAATTTGTAATTAATTTACACTAATTTCATTAAAAACATATGTTTGTGTATGCAGCAATAAAATATTTCTAATTTAGTCATTTCAGGAACTTGGAGTTCCTGAGAATTCATCTACCATGTATATTCAGATTTGCTTGTATGCTGTTTACTAATTTCTGAGCTTTATAAGCTCTATACCAAAATGTGATTTGGAATAGTAACAACAAAAAACAAATCGTTATAAATAATAGACAATCAAAAGTAAAACAGCACTATATCTTGTTTACATATTTTCTTATGTGACTTTTAGAAAACGAATCCTTTCTAGTTGACAATAGTTTCTTATGACCTTCCAAAAATGTAAAATTACTAGTTTTTGGGGTATAATAGTAAAGCAATATAAATTGTAACAAAGTCAGTAATGATGATAAAGAAAAATAATATTGTTCTAACTAAGAAAAAGAACTCTCGATCTTTCAAAAACGTAACTGAAGTTTCACTCGAGAGTCCAGTTTTAAATTACCACTAATTTATTTTGTAATAACTACTGTTATAATATTATCGTTAGTTTATTTGTTATTCTAAAAGTAACTGTACAATTTACCAATTGATGTGTTTAGCTGTAAGGGGGATTTAGACAAGCTGTGTTTGTTCTTACTTATGTAACACTTTATATAACTATTCATGAAAATATTTTTGTTTACTCTAGAAAGAACTAAGACTTGCCAAAGGATACTTTCTCATTTATTCTAGTAATCAGAATAGTAAACAAGTACACTATAAAAACTGACAGGATACAATGTAAAAGCATCAGTTCCAGCAAACTGCTTGGCTTGGCTTGGCTCGAGCTTGTGGCTTGTGCCGTATTGTACGTGTTAATTGGTTGTCAGATTTGAGTTGGCTTGAAGTTATAATAATTGTTTTAACTTAGTAAATTCTTGAAGTATTAAACTGTTCAAACTATAAACTGATATTAATTTACACAAGTATAATGTTATATTCAATAAACCAAGAATTCAGAATACAGCAGTCTTGTGCCTGAGCTAGACAAGTAACAAAGGCACACATACGAGGGTCAGTTGAAAAGTTTGCGGAGCAACATCTATAGCTCAGTGGTAGAGCTAAAATCTTTTGTGTGGTGCAAGATGTATATTTTGTGTAAACACTCGTTAATTTCTAGATACATCTGTCAATTTATTCACTTTTTACCAGTTGTTAGAAATTTTCCTGTCACGCGTGTTTTTAAAATCCACAAAATCAAACATCATGTTGGATGAATTCTCTGTTAAAAACATTTTAGCGTAAATGGAAAATCAAAATGAAATTGTAAATGTGTTAGGAGATGCCTTTAGAAACAATGGTAAGTGGGGACACTCGAGTTTAAACATGGTCGTACAAGGAGTGAAGACTACAATTTCGTTTTCAATTTCCATTGGCGCTAAACAATTTTTAACAAAGAATCACATCATGATGTTTGATTTTGTCCGTCTTTCAAAACACGCATAACATGTCAATTTTCAACAGCTTCTAAACAATTAATAAATTGATAGATACGTTTGAAAATTAACAGGAGTTCATATAAAATACAAATCTTGCAGCACACGAAAAATTTTAGTTTTACCGCTAAGCTACAGTTGTCGCTCCACAAACTTTTCAGCTGACCCTCGTACACTACGCAAGTGTACACACAACGCTCTCTCTCCATCATTGCGCTCACTACCACATGTGGTTATTAGATAACAGATTTCTCTTATGCGGAGGTGGAATGTCAGTTGTACCATGGCCAGTTAGTGGAACAGGCTGCAAGCCTACTGCAAGAAGAAGAATTAATTTATGTGTGGCATATGGTTCTGTATAGACATTTGAGAGTCACTGGTATTGGAGCTGGATGAATGGCATCTCATGAAGGAATCAAGTAACCAATGATACGTTATTTAAGTTTATAAATGGAAATCAAAGATTATTGAAAAGCAGTGTCAGGAAGAAATGCCGACGGTTAGGCCACTTTATTATGTACAACAGCTACATGATTGTGATGCTAGAGGAGAAAATAGTGAAAACCCTGCTAGGTGAAGACCATGGAATAAATGCCTGAATCAAATAGCTGGAGGGGGGGGATAGAGCTATTTCAAGGAGGAGACAATCAAACAAGAAATCTGATGACTCCAGAATATTTTCACTTCCAATCTCTGGATTCTGGACACACCAAGGACAGAAGAAGAAGTACAAAAACAATAAATACATTTGAAATTTTGTTGATTTTTGTTTGAGGGGGAATAATAAATGAAGTTCAAAGCATATAATATTATATTATATATAAGTATTATGCATCAAGTCCATATAATACATTGGGAAGGGCCTTTTACTTGCTAATAACAAATATTTCTAATAATAGATTTTCACCCAGATATTCAGCTTTGTTATTCGCAAGTCCCATTGTATGTCTCAACAACCATATTCTAAACCTCAAGTAACCAATAATAGACTATATCAATCAGTATTGCCATTGTAAAAGCAAGTCTTACAAGAGATAATAATGGTGCTCCAATGAGTGACAACATAAGGACAGTAACGATCATGCCAAATCTATACTCTACATTCTCCTTGGACTCCCAGTTGGTGTATGCTATCAGCACTGCTACTAGCGCCACTGCTTTTGAAACTGTTGACATCAGCACACTCTGAAAAAACAGATGCCCTACTATAGACCCCTGCCCTACCATAGATGCCATAAGGATTTATTATTCCATCTACTGTACAAATAAATAATAAATAACACACGCACATACCTGTTTTGCAGTAATCTTTCTTCTTTCTTGAATCACTAAATTTTTGAGGTTACTTATTTTGTTATTACTTCATGAAATTATATTAGTCTGAACCCATAAAATTTAAATGATGTAATTTTGACTTATTTATGTTTTTTATTACATTAAATCTAATATCATACATAGAAGATAATTTATAAAAGTGAAACAATCTCTTAACACATTAACACTGCTAAAAGAACTAGGATGTAAATAAATAATAAATAATTATATGGTCTTTTATATTCAATTTTATATTTACAACTTGCACTCAGGGTTTAAATGCTTAATCCTATCAATGGCTAAATTTGCTGGTAATCTAAATAATTTCAAATTATAATTCAAAATTGCCGACTACAAGACTAATAAAAAATATAAACATTTCCATATACATAACCAACTGACTATAATCTGGACAGATCAAATTCAAAAGGTTTATATTATTTAAAAAACAATATTTCAGAAAATTTTTAGAATAAACTAAAACTATCTTGAGCTACCAAAAACCTATAATTTAATAATTCTGGTAATTTTAAAACTGCTGCTACTGCTGAACTGCTGCAGAGTGATTTAGGAAATGCATCTAATAGCTCAAGTTTTAACCATCTATGGGCAAACCGCTGTCTTAACATGTCTGTCTAAAGTTTCTAAGGCCACTTTTGTTTTATTTTTTAAGGCCACTTTAGTTTCCATATTATAAGACACACACACACACACACACACACACACACGCGCGCGCGAACGATTTTACGAATACTGTTAATGGTCATAGATTTTAAAACACCATTTCTAAAGGAAAACATGGATCTAGTACTTCATTTTTCAGTATAGTTCATGTGAATTTAAACAAATGATGGTCACTTGCATAAAAGAAAAGTACGTTATTAACACTTTTATTGTATGTCAGAATAGCATATATATATTATTTAACAAAACCTTAAATATATACAAATCGCTCATGCATTTTAACATGTTTAATTTTCAGTACCCAATACCTAAACTATAAACATTAAAAATAGCAAAAGGTTCCAACAGGAAATACTACATACACTAATAAACATAAATTATTGCTTGCATTCCAATTCTAATTTAGAGGATGAAACACTTCAGTCACTTGTAAACAAAATATACAAACAACCTCTTTCTTTGATGTGCTAAAAGTGATCACAATACAATTCCAGTAATAATATTCAGTGATGTGTGATCTAGGACAAACTGATTTTCCTACAATGCAGTCAACTTATTTGTAGGTTGAAAGTGCGCGCGCGCGCGCGCGCGCACACACACACACACACACACACACACACACTTTAATTTTCAATCTTTTTTATAAGTTTTTAAATTTTAGCTTATTTAAAATGTAAGAAGTATGACACATCTATCTTGGCATGGGTATCAGGCACTGCATATTGTAAACAACGGTATCATTCAGGTGTATATTAAAATTAAGATAAGTCAGAGATTATCCTATTTAACATTGACAATCATTTGCTGATATTTAAATATATTTAAAATATAAATTTAGTATTTACTTTTCCTGTTTAATATGGTTTAGTATGTCATGAATACTTTCAAAGTTTCGTGATAACAGATCTTACCTTCTTATCTGACCCTGCCTAACTGACATGTCTGAATTACAGTTAAACATATTATTGAGATCTCAGATGAATTTTTAAGGTAAGATTTTATTTTTGTTTCTATGGGTTACAGATGGCTAAAAGTAATGTAAATCAGTTTTAACAAAACCCATTAGGTAAGTTGACATTTCTTCTGCTAAGCAGAAACCAGGAATAGGTTTTGTTTGGCATGAACAAGCTACATACAAACAAAATATAATTAATTCACTACTGACTTGGAAAACAAAGAACACACCAGACGAACTTATCAACGAAATAACAGAAACTCTGAACATTATCACAAAACAAAACTACGTCACATATAACAATACATTTTACACACAGAATGCTGGTCTACCCATGGGCTCACCCATATCCAGCATTCTAGCAGAAGTCTTCCTCCAACACTTAGAAAAAACAAAAATCCTCACAAACAATGACAGACACTCACATACAATACTATATTGGGACAGATACGTTGACGACATTCTAATACTATACAGGGGAAACAAAAGACAATGTGAACAGTTACTAACGCACATAAACAAAATACACAAAAACATAACCTTTACTGCCGAATACAAACACAACAATAGCATAAACTTCTTAGACCTCTCCATACAAAAGTTGAACACAGGCACAAATTCAGTACATACAGAAAACCGACTACAACTGACACACTAATACACAACTCCTCCAATCACCTAATACAACACAAACTAAGCTGCCTTCAGAATTATGATACATAGACTTAACAACATCCCACTAGACGAAAAGACTACAAAGACGAACTAAACACGATAAAATATCTAGCAGAATCCAACGGATACGACAGAACAATAGTCAATGAACTCCTACACAAAACACAAATCAAACAGCAGACAAAGACAGAAAACAACAAATTCATAACACTAACATACATCAACAACCAAACTGAAAAAATACCCCACAAATTCAAAAAGGCAGGATACAGAATCGCATACAAAACTACTAACAAAACAGAACACACACTATCAAAACATACACACAAAAAAACTTTGTGTTCCAAGTTGGTAGTGAATTAATTATATTTAGTTAAGTAATGGACAACGAAATCCAAGAAAATATAAACATTAATGCCGAATCTGATCTAAAGGCTAATTCTAAAACTAAAAATATGTTACTTTCATTTGCTCATAATGTGCTAAAAACAATACTTTTTTGTTAAGATTTTATACATGAATGCATAAATAGAGAACAAAAAATGTAGGAACAAACCAAACAGAATACTGGAATTCACAAGAAAATACATACATTAGTGTAATGACACTACATACTTGACTTTGCAAAAAACAGTCGATACCAACATCCAAGCTAGTTGCTTCTTAATTTTAGTGACCGACATGATTTAGTTTTAAAGTAGCAATGACTCTTTTCAAAGTTAGTTGCACAAATTTAAAAATAAATTCAAATTCATTCAAACTGCATACATGTAGTAGTAAATCTGATCTGTATCCTACAAAAGCATTTACCTCATGATTTTTAAGATAGTTACCACAAAATTTACACACTAAAGGTTATACTGTTTTATTATAGCACAAAAAAGTGTCATGTTCAGAGTAACACTGGCCAGGAATATTTAAGTGAATTCATAAATTTGTGTTCTCCAAAACCATATCTACAAGTCATATAAAAGTCACTAAAATCTGTGCTACTGTGTACGCTTTCCAACCAAAAGTTTTTATTATAGACCCTGGTTTTTCTGTAACAGTTTTTCTAAAAGAGCACTGCAGCCCTTTTCACATACAGCAATCAACAAAAAAATCTTTTCATTCTTTATCTACTTTTCCTCTTCTTTATCTTCTTAATTTTTTTGTTAAGCTCATGACTTTCACTTTCCTTCTGAATGAGTGTGCATGTGTGTTTAGATTTGAACATGTAAATATTCAGCATATATTTCCATGATTCAGTTATGAACTATACATAGAAGTAGTGGCTCAGCATATGTTATATCTTTGTCTCCAAAATGATAAATGTGAAAATAAGGATTGAAAGTATAAAAACAGTTCTACATGTATTAAGCACTGTATACATATACATGTCCTACATGTATATGTTCTACTTGTATTGAGCACATTTCTCATATTGTTCAACTTCATAAATGACAGTACATTACAGAGTATTTCTCATCGTACTTACACACGTTTAGTATTGTTTTTTCTTAAAATTCTAGTATTGTTTTTCTTAAAATTCAATTTAAAATCCAAATATTATAAATTTATTGAGATAATATATAGTGGTAATAAAGTTTTATTAAGTACTGGAATATCTAGTAGACAGTAGACACTGTACACCAAGTAAGGGCAAGGTCGGGCCAGTTCTGTGTGTGTGCCTACACTGGTAGTCCTGCTGCCCTTCCAAACTATAGTTAATGTTTGTTTTATTAAGTACTGGAATAGACTACTCAGACAGTATACCAAGTAAGGGCAAGGTCGGGCCAGTTCTGTGTGTGTGCCTACACTGGTAGTCCTGCTGCCCTTCTTAACTGCCCTTCCAAACTATAGTTAATGTTTGAGTTATTAAGTACTGGAATAGACTACTCAGACAGTAGACCAAGTAAGGGGAAGGTCTGGCCAGTTCTGTGTGTGTGCCTACACTGGTAGTCCTGCTGCCCTTCCAAACTATAGTTAATGTTTGTTTTATTAAGTACTGGAATAGACTACTCAGACAGTAGACCAAGTAAGGGGAAGGTCGGACCAGTTCTGTGTGTGTGCCTACACTGGTAGTCCTGCTGCCCTTCCAAACTATAGTTAATGTTTGTTTTATTAAGTACTGGATTAGACCACTCAGACAGTAGACCAAGTAAGGGCAATGTCGGGCCAGTTCTGTGTGTGTGCCTACACTGGTAGTCCTGCTGCCCTTCTTAACTGCCCTTCCAAACTATAGTTAATGTTTGTTTTATTAAAATTTATTAAGTGGTTTAGCAGAGATACCGGTTTAAACATAGTTTCATTAAAAATTGAAGATGAATGTTTAATATTTGTAGAATATAGAAGAAGGTATATTTGTAGAATCGGACTGGTTGAAATAATTCACATAATATGTTTTCTTGTAGATGGTCGGTCACAGGACAAATAAATCCAAAAAAGTGTTATATAATAAACCCTATGAAAATGGTGTCATGCATTTTCAATTTTATGATTTTTCCAAAACATTATGTACACAATACCAGTTTCATGTTGGATTCACAAAAGTGCTCGAGTGGTTCCTGATGTGTGGAGGTTGAAATGAACATCCCCCGAGCATAAAATATTATCCTGTTTGCTTGATGGCAATTGGGTAAAAAAATGTTAAACCCACCAAACTGAAAAGACATGACATACATCTATACAAGTGTATTATTATTATTATTTAAGTTCAGGTAAGTGGAAGGAAATACAGCAGGACTACTTTAAACAACTCATCTCCCACCCATGCTTTACACCCATCCAGGTAGATAAGCCTAACAACTACAAAAATAAATTAGTCAGTAAGTAAAGACTAAGTTGTTAAGGGGAGATCAACAGTTTTTCGGTAAAAAAATCGAATTCTTTTTATTGACACAAAAAATTCTCCATTTAAGTCTGATTAAGAAAACATACTTTTATGAGGTTATCTACATTAACGTAACCATAAAAAAATAAAATAAAACATATTACACATTGTTTTCCGGCTCCCTGGATGTATGTGTGTTTTTCCGTAACCATGGAGTATTTCAACAATTAGGTAAATTTTTCTCAAAAACTGTAATTGCTATTGAGTTCCAAGTTCTTGTAGTTAAGCAGCACAATGTAACAATCAAAATGTACTAGAATTAATCTCTTCCTTTAAAAAAATTATTTTGTAATATATTTTTAAATAAAAGAAATTGTTTAAAAAATTTATACAAAGTAATTATTTTTTTATATATTAGTATTTTTTCCTTAAATTACTTCAAACTAGTACATTATGTTACAAATATATGTGTTAATGTGTGGTAGAAATTTCAAATACAATAATTCAATATACTGTATCATTAATTAATGGTACCCTACTAACCCCTGTTCGCCCATTTAAAACGCATTTGACAAAAAAATGGACATCTCCCCTTAACACAGTACATTCGGTATTTAGACAGTCTTTTTATATCTCAAATATGAATACATGAATAAGCAAAACCTGGGTTAGACATGAGGTGTGCACATGACACAAAATTGAAAGAGGTGGGGAGATAGATACAGACAGACGAGGTGATTAAACACAAAAGACAATCTAATCTCACAGTTCAATTGTGTATAGCAATAATGATGAGGCACAATGTACAGAATGCGTGAGATAAAAACTATCACCCATAAATTGAGAAGCCTGAAAGGAAAAAAAAAACACTGACGAATGGAGATGTATGTAAAATTAATGATCTGTTACTGGATACAGTAAATTCAGTCACTCTGTTCCAGTTATGTTTAAAATCTTTCAGAATCATAAATTCTCAAATGCAATTATGCAAGTATACATGACACTGATTTACTTAATATAATTAATACAATTCAAGAGCTTATACAGAACTGCAAATAATACTGAATGTACTGTGCTTATGTACATCTGTACTGCATACAGTAGAGATTGATAATTGATTACTGTGATCGCTGATAATGTTATCAATTGTTAATGTTATCATGTTCTTGAAATCCTGATCTATAGCATAAAAAATACATTATGCCATTACGTTACATCACTTTTTGTAATAATCTTTTGGTTATTGTTATCACTTCCACACCTGTTACTTTATTCAACACATACATATATTTAATGGATTAGGTGAATATATACTATATTTATCAAAAACATTTACTACATATACATATCAAAAAAATTTACTACACCCAGGGCCGGATTAAGGTATCTTGGCGCCCTAGACTAATTATATTTTATCAGCCCCCTCACCTCCCATAGACTACTCTTATGTTTATTTCAAAGGGGCTGAATGAAGCTTTAAACACCCTACAATATATTTCTTAGTTAGGAATATTTCAAATATCTCACTGTTTTTGGAAACAGTCTCAAGAATTGAAAACGGAGGCTATTTTTCAGAGATTGTTTTAGAGTTACATCTTCAACCATTTGTAGTTTCCATGGCTTTTATAAGGAAAAAATTAACTAAGTAGTTACCAGTGGTGAAGCTATTGAGAGGCTTTTGAGGCTTAGCCTACCCAAAAATAAACGAAAAAATGAATACATGAAAAGTTAATGTTTCAGGATTATCGTATTTTATAAGTTCATAACAATTGGTTTACAAAACGCACTCTAAGAGCGCGGTATGAATGGAACTGCCGCCAGGCTATGTGAGGCTTTCTGGCAAAGCCTCTCTCCCACCACCATTTATGACGTGCGACGGGCGTTATGTGTGTGTGTGCGGGAGGGGAAGAAAGCTGTTGCATTGCGGGCCAAGAGGCTAGTCTCCGTCTCGGGCAGTGAGCGTGAACGGGTATATCTTCCGTACTTAGTGCAATTAATTATTCACTCTACCAATTTATTTGCGTTTAATTTAATTAATTTACGTTCGTTAGTGTTCGTTTTATGTTTTTACTTGTATGTTAGTGTTAGATATTTTTGTGTACAATGGGTGATACTGACAGAAGATTAACGTCATTATTTAGTGAATTAAACGTGAAACCGTTTTCAAGTTGGAGTTATGAAACAAAGTGTGCCTACAAAGATAGGAGATTGACACCACATTTAGATATTAAAATAGCGGATAGCAGACAAAATAGAAAGTTTCAATTCTCTTGGAACAAGAAATATCCTTGGCTAACAGGGTGCTCTGAGAAAAATAAATTATACTGTTATACCTGTATTCTGAGTGGAGGCGAAAAAGAATGGTCATCAGCTTCTTATGGTGTCTGTGTAACAAAAAATTTTGACAGAAAAACCGAAAAACATCAATGTTCAAGAAGGCATCTTCAGAATGAAGACATTTTTATTGTTAGGTCGTGGAAGAATCGAACATTCCATTTCTAAAGGCGCTAAGCTTCAAGCCATGAAACACAATGAAATTGTGAAGCAAAATAGATTTGTAATTGAGAGACTTATCGATGTTGTGTGCTTCTTAGGTAAACAAGAGTTTGCTTTTAGAGGGCATTTTGAAGATGAAAGTTCCGACAGCAAAGGTAATTATCTTGAATTATTGGAACTTCTCTCCAGACAAGAACAGTTTTTACGTGATCATTTGCAGTGCACTTCGAATTTTAAAGGTACATCAAGTACAATTCAAAATGAGCTGATTGAATCAGTAACTGACGTAATTAATGAACGCATTAAAGAAGAATTACATTTCTGCGAGTTTGTTAGTGTGCAAGCAGACGAAACCCTTGACGTTTCTTGTAAAACTCAAATGAGCATCATTCTTAGATTCTGTACGCAAAATGGGCCTAAAGAAAGGTTTATTGGTTTCTATGATGTTTCAAAAGACAAAAGAGCTGTAGGGTTATCAGAAGTTATTATCCATGAACTTAATGCTCGGGAAATTACTGACAAAATAGTTAGTCAAACCTATAACCTATAACATTATATATCTGTAATGGCAGGAGATCGAGGAGGCGTCCAACAGTTTGTGAAACAGGTCTGTCCACGAGCTACATTTTTACATTGTTACGCTCATATATTGAATCTCGTGTTACTATATTGTTCAAAATCAATCAAACAAGTTAGACTTTTCATTTACAATCTTGCAGCTTTCCATACATTTTTCAGTAAATCCTCAAAAAGAACACAGTTGTTAGAAAATAAAGGATTTAGATTACCACAAACATGTACCACCCGCTGGAATTTCAATTCCCGAGCAGTGCATACAATTTATGCAAAATACAATAAGCTGAAAGATGTTTTCCACACAATTACAGATAACATTGAAGAATGGGATGCAGAGTCATTCAACTGTGCTTCTGGCCTGCTTAATATCTTGAACAAAACACAATTCACTTACCTGCTTTGCCATTACAAACAAATTTTTGTATATATAGACCACCTTTTTGCACTCCTTCAAAACAAAGTAACATCAGACATAAATATGTGTAATACTGAAATCCAGAAGACCATCAGAGTAATAAAGAATATGAGATCAGAAAATACTGTGAAATCATGTGTTGAAAACTCTAAAAAGATTTGCAGCGATTTAAGTATAAGTGAACAAGAATTCCGGTCCTTCAAACTTTTAACCTACGAAATTTTGGACACACTGACTGTACAAATGGAAACGCGTTTTGGAGATATTGAAAAGATCAGATTTGTCGAATTGCTGGATCAAAATTGCTTTGGGGGATATAAACTAGATTTTCCTGCAATGAAATTAAACAACCTTCTGTCCACGTATCCATTTTTCAACAAAGAACGATTGGAAAATGAATTAAAGAATATTTATGTAGATGAAGAAAAACATTTACCCCCTGTAGACCTTCTGAAATTCATAACTAGCAATGGTCTTCAAACCATCTATAAAGAAGTGACACAACTTATCAAGTTGGTCTTGACATTTCCCGTTACTACAGCTTCCTCTGAAAGAAGTATGAGCACATTAAAAAGGATAAAAAATTGCCTCCAAAATTCAATGACAAATGAACGATTAAGTTCTCTCAGTACAATCGCCATTGAAAAAAGTTTAGTTAAAGAACTTTCTATGGGTCAGAGTTTCAAGGAATGTGTAATTGATATTTTCGCAACAAAGAAGAATTGACGTGTGGACCTATTGTATAAAAAAATATAAGGTAAGGAAGCATATTTATATTGTATCAGCCTACCCAGTACTTACACATTAGCTTCGCCACTGGTAATTACAGAATTATAAGTTTTATTAAGAGTACATTTAACATCATTTACACAAAGAAGACAATCAGTGTGGATTTGTGAAGACTCGTGTACAAGTTCAAGCTAGATTCTTTTTTCTCGCTTTAGATTGAGCAAACGTTTTAATCACCTCACTGAAATCAAGTCCTTGCAGAAAGTCACTTTCAATGAACAAGAGGGCTACACCAATGACTTATAACCGGAGAAAACAGTTTGGAAAGCACTTCTATTTTTTATTTACAGTTTCACCATAATTTCTCGCAAATTCGCCTGTGTTCAAAATGAACTCAAATTTTTATCCTTGTAATTTATTACCAATTTTACATTTAGCTGTAAAATTTATTATTTTTTAGCTAAAATTTATTAAATTTATTTATTTGTGCCCCCAAAGTGGCGCGCCCTAGGCTACAGCCTAGTCAGCCTAATGATTAATCCTCCCCTGACTAAACCTTGAAGGTTAAATCAAGGAAAACGCAGATTTTTATTGACCACACACATGCTAATTATATTTTTGTTGGATCCATATTCTGTTTTACATATTTATTCTGTGATTAAATCTTCTGGTATGAAGTGTCCTATACAAGTGTACGAGGTATGTTCACAAAAAGACTGAACTTTCACTATACCATGGCGGTATACACAAAAAGCGTGCTCCACGAGTGACGCTGACTAGCAGCAACTTTCGGAAACATCATTCAATATTCACATTCTTTCTACCATTGTTGTGATTCTCGCTACAGCAGCTGAAATTAATATGTGTTCTGTTGTTTTTGTCCATTCTCTCTATCTCCGATTTTGTCCAATCTCTTTGTACGATCCCAATTTATTCCTTTTCTTTATAAAAATCTTGCAAGTATTCAATCCCAATATGGAGATAAGGCACCAGCACATGGGGAGGGGGACTAATGCCAGAAAAATAAAGGGGCTTAAAATCAACCGCTGCACTAAAGTAGACTAATCCTGATTACACAGATACTGAACAGGCCATACATTCTGCCACCTCAGCAGCATAATACGACTTAACAGAACAACAGCACTAGACCTGTAGAGTATAAATTAACAAAGCAACAGGCCTTTGTTCAAGAATTAGTACACTTCTTCTTTTCCACACCATAATATATCGATACAATCGCATATTAAAAACATCGAAATGTATTGCGAGTACTCATACAGTTCCAATCATTTACTTGAATTCGGTTCGATAATTCCTACAAAATTATAGAATTTTGTCAAAGTGAAATAAAATGTTTCCATAGAAACTACTTCTTTGTTGTCAATAACGTAGTACACATATAAAACTTATAAAAAATTATCTCCTCCCTCATCAACTACCATTTTAATTTATAGAAAATTACTCCCTTCCCCTTCAACTACCCTTTTCATTTATAGATATTTCATCTACCTTTCTACAGTGGATTATTATGACCTTCGTTTCAGGATACTTTATTTATCAAAATTAAGCACTTTACTCTTGTTAAAACGTAAAAGGTTGCAGGTAAACTACCCCTTCCCCTTAACCAATCTTCACCAAAATCAATAGGCCTCGAGTCCTCTACAATTCAGAACTGTATGCAAAAAATTATTTTTGATTCTGTTTGTATTTGCGACAGTTATTGTTTACCATAGAAAAATTCCACCACACGCACACGCACACACACACACACACACTTTTTGAAAAATGACTTTTTTTCATGTTTTGAGGGTAGTACAATCAGAATCTACCATTATCTAGAACACGATTTTTTTTGCCATGACCATACTTCCATTTCCTTATGGAACATAGAAGTAAAAATCGGTATGGAGAACCATAGATGACTTCCATGTCTTTAAATATATATTTAAAATCATTTAAATATTAATTAAATAAGTGGATGCTTGAATTCTGAAGAAATGACGTATCAGCTAAGATGGTACCCTCATGTCAGGTGGGTGAAGACTAACCTCAACCTTCGTGAGGAAGGACTGTACTTTTGGATAAAATGTTTGTAGGTCAAACGAAGAGCTGCCCAAAGGGAGCTGCGATCTGATTCCTGTAATGAAATTGGGCTCTCGCTGCGAGTTATTGGCCGAGGGTGAATGATGTCTATAGTGTTATCAAAGTCTTTTCTGTCAATACTATACTGGGCATTTTTCTTTTTTAAAATAGAGTCTTTGTTTCTTTCTTTCCATTTGTCTTCTGATTTCTTGAATGATGATTCTGTTCACCCGTATAATTATAAATTTCTTAGCAAAACATTTCTTCCTTAATACGTTTGCGTCTTCTGTTTAACACCCACCATCCTGATCCAAGTCATAACGCTATATTCCACACAGGCTAGTAAATAACTAGCCATCAGAGAGGTCAAAATATTTTCCAGGAGGGGCAAACAATTTTCCAGAGGGGAAAAAGATTTATATATTTTTCATACATACATACATGCACATATTAGTTTGTAATTCTTATATTATACTAGAAATAAATACAAAGATTGTATTAACTTATTAAAACATGTATTGCTTCATGTTAATAATAACTTTACTCTTGTTAAAACGTAAAAGGTTGTGTGGGTAAACTACCCCTTCCCCTTAACCGATCTTCACCAAAATCAATAGGCCTTGAGTCCTCTACAATTCATGGCTGTATGCAAAAAATTATTTGATTCTGTTTGAATTTGCGGCTGTTATTGTTTGCCATAGAAAAAATTCTACACACAGGCACACACAGACACATTTCGAAAAATGACTTTTTGTCATGTTTTGATGGTAGTACAATCAGAATCTGCCGTTATCTCGAACACGATTTTTTCGCCATGACCATACTTCCATTTCCTTATGGAAAATGGAAGTAAAATAAAATTGCTATGTGACTATGTAAGGAAGACAACGTATTCACTGTTTTTATTTATTCGCCATGACCATACTTCCATTTCCTTATGGAACATGGAAGTAAAATAAAATTGCTATGTGACTGTGTAAGGAAGACAACGTATTCACTGTTTTTATTTATATGTTTTGTACAGTTATGAATCAGAACTTGATAAAAAATTCTGAAGTGCATTGTAAATAGCTTTTGTGTATAATGTTAACAAATAATATCTATAAATGCCGTCAACTGTAAATGGCTATTTTGGGTAATAAAGGTGGCTCCAAGAATAGATGGATTTTCCATTTGTCAATGTATTTCACTGAACCTGAGCAAACTGTACTGTTTGTTAACAGCCAATTGGTCTTTGGTGTTTACCTAGGCCAGGTGTTGTGAAGTAAATGGCCGTTTACTGTTTACAGTAGTTGTACAGCAATTAAAATGTGGAACTAATGATGAGGTGTGTATTTCTCATGACAGAGCAGTGTTTGAGGTGTTAACAAAAACTTCGTGTATATCATTTATTGATGAATTTATCTGCTATAAGATAAATACGAACGATATACACATAGACTTCAGTTGTGTTTTATTAAAAATAAAGAAAGTAGTTTATGTTATAATTGCAAGTAAAACGGTTTCTACATGTAGAAAAATTGTTATTGTGGTTACTCAGAATTTTTATTCTATTCTTGAACAGAAAATGTAAGTGGTTGAAGACATCTATACTAAAACCATGATTTATTCAAATCTTCTTGTATACAATACATTCTTGTATATGTATAAACACAGAAATAAATGTTATAAACTCCTCACCCAAGTTTCTTGGAGTTGTATTATAATTTGTAACAAAAATATAACTGTTTTAATTTGTCTGTATAAAAACATTATTGTCTATCATATGCTTCAAAGAATAACTGCTTGTATTATCAAAAAGGAAATAAGTTAATACATTTTTCAAACCATTTGTGTGTGTGTGTGCATTTTCTTGTAAATGTTCGTGGCCTATTGTATTGTATTTTAGATGTTTTTTAATGAGATTGCACCTTTTGTTTTCATTTTATCTCTACACGTCAACATCTGCACATTCATATCTTTGCTGTTTGTTGTAGTGGGTCATGATAGGCACTGCAAACCTGTCACAACACGTGAAAATCACATTACAACATATGCATCAATACACATGACACATTCCTGATGAAGACACCCAGCTGATGTCACTATGTAGAGAAGAATGAAGATGAACAAACTGTCTCATCTGGAATCTCTCTCCCCCCCTCTCCTAAACCAACAAACACGCACAGAGTAAACTTCATACAAAATTATGTGCTTGGTCTTCAACATTTGATGCATCAACATGAACACAAAAATGGCACTGAATGATCATTAATCATCATAACGATTCATTAAACTTTCTAGAGATAAAATTTTGACTTCATGGCATCTGGGGTTTACTAAGACAACCATATGATACAAGGATCCAAAGATAAACATATATGTATTATTTATGCATGTCACAAAAGTCCTGTTACATAGTTAAATGAATTTTAATATGAAATTACATGAAAGTAAGTTATATTGTACCTAACAGTTTTTATAACGATACAGCTCACAGATGGTTACACAATAAACTATTTGTTCGTATAAAATTGCACAATTACCGGTACTGAGTACCTAACTGGTCTCATGATAATAATTACAAAACAGTACCTGTGTATTTTGGCATTTCAGTAGGTTACAGTGAACAAAATGCTAATGACATGATGCTTCAAGGCTACTTTCTAATTTCATGCAAAGTTCATTATCAGTAAAAGTTTCAAGAAGAAATGGTTACAAGGTATGTGGAGCAAGGTAGACTGGAGCCTGAAACTGCACGCTTTATAAAAAAATGTGAACTCATGTGTGGCAAATGCAATTATTTGGTCTATCAGAAATAATCACACTTGCAAACACCACTTCACTTGTTAATTATGGTATCACTCCCAAGCCACTTTAACTTTATGGTATAAAGTTGATGGCATAAAACTAATTCAGAAACTATAAAGAGGAATCTCGTTTTCGAAACAAATGTTTCCTGACTATAATATTCCATTTACTAACAATATTTATTTACAACAATACGCATATAACATACGCATAAAATGTACACATAACATATTCAAGTTATTACAACTGCTGTTACCTACGCACGCTTAAGACACAAATAATTTTAATAAAGTTGGTATTTATAATAGTTTAATGAAGAAAGTTGTGTTAGTGGTTGAAATCACAAGCAGAATGATCACTGTTGCACACCACTATTCCGATCTGACGATGAGCTGTGAAGCTTGAAAGCGCTAATCGGGATAATTTTATATAGTGGTGTGCAACAGTGATCATTCTGCTTATAATAGTTAAATTTAATCGACATACTTTTGGTTGAAATGTATGATATATTCGTATTAGTATCCATTCTTATTTGACATGATTTTACAAATTTCAGGATTTGCATTAAGTATTTTTAGATAATGTGCACTCATAGAAAGAATGCATATTTATTTGTCCATTTTTGTCCAGAAAAGTTACATAAAACTTACAGCTCTCACCCCTTCTTAGTATGGCGTATGCTTTGATTATTTTCTATAGCTCATTCTCTTTTGTAACATAGTTGCTCAGTAGAAACTTTATATTAATTATATTTAAAAACACCATCCTGATACTGAAAAATCAGTTCCATAACAAAGTCCCAGTTATCTGAGCAATGTAGATGTAAAACCTATCAAATCACTGTATAAAAAAACCAACCATTTGATTTTTGTGTGCTTGGATAGCCATTTCACAATTTTATAAAATTTATTTTTGTCAATTTTTAATAAAAATACAAGTAATAACACGCAGGGAATGTTATCTAAATAATTTATATTTTTGTAAATAAGTAACCTGTATGCATGTATGTATGTATGCATTACTAAAGCTTAGCTTAGCCTGGTATAATGCTAATATACATATATTCTCTTCAATTTACTGATAGTTTTTTTAATTTGACTATTATGTTTTAGATCATATGTTACGAATGATGTATGCAGCAAATTTATTTAAACATTTTATTTTAAATTGTAGTATATTAATAACTTAATTTAATAACAGTCAATTAAAGTTTTCTATTCAAATTAATTTTTTAATAGACATAAGGTAAAAATTATAACATTTGTATGTCAAATGTATGCATCAATATATGTATACATATGGGTGACTAGCCAGAAATAAATTAGAAGCAAATTCATGTTAAGTACTGCCACTTTACTAATGCAAGGAGTCAACACACTACACTGCACATCTATACGTATGTTAATATAGAAATTCATACAACAATATCAACAAATCCTTAAATTTTTAGTGACTGTCAATCAGTGAATGTTTTAGTGGATGGTTAGTGAGGATCGGTCAATAATACAACTTTTAGTTATTTTGCGTCGACGTTTCGACAATATTTATTGTCATCTTCAGGACCTGTGTATGAAATACAATAGAAATATCAAACATAACGAAACAATTAAATATTTGGGTGAACGTGTTGGTGATGTGAGTGTGTGCGTGCGTATGTATGTATGTATCATTTTTTATGTGAAGACTTATGATAGTTTGTTTACATCTTCAAATTATCTTTAAGAAAGCGAGCAAATTATAGTATGAGAGAACTTAATTTATACAGTATTACAATTTAAATTACTAAATGTAATGTTATTTTAATTAATTAAAATAATTTAAATTGTAATACTGTATAAATTAAGTTCTCTCATACTATAATTTGCTCGCTTTCTTAAAGATAATTTGAAGATGTAAACAAACTATCATAAGTCTTCACATAAAAAATGATACATACATACGCACGCACACACTCACATCACCAACACGTTCACCCAAATATTTAATTGTTTCGTTATGTTTGATATTTCTATTGTATTTCATACACAGGTCCTGAAGATGACAATAAATATTGTCGAAATGTCGACGCAAAATAACTAAAAGTTGTATTATTGACCGATCCTCACTAACCATCCAATAAAACATTCAATATCAACAAACTTTAATAGTGAAACAAAATTATATTCTGTAATACACAAGGAAAATAAGACAATGACTGAAATCCAGAACACACGCACGCACGCACACACACAGTAAAGAAAATTTGACTATAGTAGTAGAACAATCTCAAACAATCTATCACTAAGAGTCCAAATGTGTCAGATAACTATGATTATCAATATGCCTAACACTTTACACAGATAATCTCTGACTCTTGGTAAAACTACAAAAAACTACAACTAAAACGAAATTAAACAAGCTTAATGAGCACAACTGAGTGTTACGTTGTATAGACACATGCTTTTACAATCGCCCACATTACACATCTTTTAGAAATAAATTTACATCTATCGCTAAAAGACAAAACCAACTCTTCAAAAGTTACCATACAAATTCACGCACACAGTTCAATATTGCAATAAAGGTTTTCATAGAAATTTTGGCTATTAAAAATTTTGAAAAAAAAATGGTTTTCAAAAAGGATTTTTTTGGAAGATACTGAGACCCGCTTAAAACAGTGAAATTATGAACTGTATTTACCTGTTATTTTATTATCTTTATTAACTCTTATCCTAATTAGAATTTAAAATGTTTATCTTTCAATATTTATGGGTGTGATAACACCTTGTTTCTTCATGTTAATACACATATTTTTTACAATCCATTAAGTCACGCACATTTGTGTGTGTGTGTGTGTATGTGTGTGGACACACGCGCGCACGTGCACACACACACACACACACACACACACACACACACACACACTTAATTACTGTCAAAAAGTGTTTATTATATTACAGCCACAACTTGCTACATGAAAATGCATTTTTTATAACTTTTAGTCATAAAAGATGCAGTCATTACTACACACAATTTTGTTTGTAAATACATATAATATGTATCAATATGAATGGAATATTATTACTCATTAATATAATAATAAATTCCTGAGGAGAACTGAGAAGAAAACTCGTAGGGATAGGGTAAGAAACGTTAACATCCGGAAGAATTTGAAAATATCCTCTTTAAATAATAAAATTGAAAGCTCGAAACTGTGTTGGTTTGGCCACATCTGTAGAATGAATGAGGAAAGGTACTCGAGACGAGCATGGGAGGGAAAACCAGAAGACAGAAAAGGAAGAGGATAGCCCAGAACAAAATGGGAGGATAACATCGGGAAAAGTGTAGAAAGCATTCCCAGTATTGCCAGGGTTTTGGCACTGGACAGGACGAGATGGAGAACTCTCTCGAAAACCTCAACACCCGCTGGGTAGAAGAGGATACTAAGAAGAAGAATATAATAATAACAATAATACCATAACATCATATGTGCAACAATTATTACAGTTCTTTATGTAACATGTACACATACACTCTCACAAAAAATATACATTATAAGTGTTCATTCTTTCCGTATCATTCATACACAGGTTCTGACAATCGTAGTAAATTTTATCAAAATGTCAACACAGATGTTTGAAAATTGTGTGCAGTTAATGATTGACCTTAAAAAAAAATCTGGGCGCCTAAGGATAATAAAAGCGTGGGCGCCTAAGGAATGATATTATATCATGTTTAAATCAATCTTCAATAAAAAAGATCTATAACTGATTCTATTTGTTCTACATATATTAGATTATTGAGGAATTAAAATGTTCAGAGTATGCATATATGTGTAAATTTGTCTTACAAGTACAATCGTGCGCAATTCCAAAATTTACATTCTATAAAGAGAATCATAGTGTAACTAAATTTGGAAAATAGCAGATATTTGAAGATTCCTTTCCATTGAATCAAGTTATAACATTATACTTCACATTACAAACTATTATTAAAAGGGGACGTTGAAATTAGGATTGTCAAGGATTATATTTTTAAATAAAAAATACACAATGCACTGAATATAAACAAATAGTTTTTATAATATTTTTGAGATACAAAATTCATTATGATATTGATTAATTATATTTTCGAATTCATGTTTAAGATCACATTGTCTGAATGAAGTCGCCCACGCTTTTATTATCAGTGATACTAAATGTTACAAAAATTTTTGATTAATAAACGTTATTTTCATTTGTTGTTAATGTATTTGGTATAAGATAAATTATTTTCTCCTTTTTAGTACATTGATCATTTTATTAATTTAAAAAAAAAAAGCGTTAAAAAAAATTTTTTTTACCTTGTTATTTCACACTTTTTAGTCAAATTTAATAGATAAATTACATAATGAAAAGAGAATGATACATAAGCAATTATTTATGAAATAGATAGATAAATTGCTTTTTACTGTATAAAATATACATAATTAAATGATCACAGTAATTTTACAATTGCATTCGTACATTGCAGTGTATTGACAACACAGTAGTATTTACAAGCAAGATTAAATACAAATTAATATAATTACAATAGTTTACAATATTGTTGTTATCATATACTATATGTTTTAACATTTATCTTGGATGGTGTGATCGCATTCTGTCCATTTCAGCTAATGCATCATACATGGTTTTTTCCGAGAAGTTTTGTGTTATCTATTTCTTCAAATTTGAAGTCCTTTTAAAGATTTGACTCTACTAAGAGCGACGTATGCCTGTCCTTCTGCAAACATTTTTGGTCCCAAATAAACAACCGCATGATCTAGAGTACTGCATTGCATCTTGCGCACTGTTGAAGCCCACGACAAGACCATTGGCAGCATTCTTCTTTCAACAGTGCCATAACTGAATTTTGCAGGAAATTGGATAGACATTGGATCAATTTTATGTATTTCACCTTGGCCAAAGTCCACACGAACTGATGATATGTCTGCTTCATACATTTGTGTGCGGCAAAAATATGGCCATATAATTTCGGTGATAAATCCAATCGCACCATTAACAAGACCTTTATTAAAATCATGTTTGAATGTAACATAATTTTAGCTCCTACAAAAATTTCCAACTCTTTTGGCATACCTCCTGTTTTGTTAATATCAGTCGGGATGATATTATCCAAATTTTTATCCTCCATGTTCCGAGTGGCATCCACCAGTATATCTTGAGCTTTTATTACATTCATGGTGATTCCTTTCCTTTTGAAATGGTTAATTACTAACTGATTATGTTTGAATACTTGCTCATTTGTAGGATAGATTCTTAGAGCTATTTCTATTAAAAATTCACCAATCGCTTCATCACTGACTTTTTTCATTAATATCGCAATATGTTCAGCTGTAAGTTTTCCAATTCTCAAAGCATTGAGAATATCAATAAAAGTTGTATCTCCTTGTTGTCTCATATTCTCAGTAAGTTTAACTAGAGTAAACAATCACCACAAATGTGTTGCCGGTGCTAGATGGAGAGGCTGGTGGAATATTTGACTTCCTCTGACAGGTGGTAGCTGCATTAGATCACCAAATAATATAACATTGATACCCCAAAAAAACTCATCACAATTCTTTAATTACAACTTTGTCAAATTTTGTTGCTTCCCTGCTATATACACTTTTTCCTCGAACGAGGCCTTTCGGTTTCGCAACCATTATCAAGTTCCTACAACAACTTGATAATGGTTGTGAAACCGAAAGGCCTCGTTCGAGGAAAAAGTGTATATAGCAGGGAAGCAACAAAATTTGACAAAGTTGTGATGAAGACTGCTAACATAGAGAAAATAACTGATAATTCTTTAATTGCTTTAATCTTGAATCAATCATGCATAGCATTTCGTAAGGTACCATAGATATTTCATCTAGGAATGTAAATTCAACATCTTTCCACTGCGGCAGAAAGTCCAACATCTGTCTTAAGGAAAGTCCAGTCAAAAGCGGCAGTTGTAAAATTCTTCCATCTTTTCGATCGGGTAGCTTTAAAGTGCTGTGTAACGTAAAGCCTCCAACTAATCGTGCTGCTACTCCAGTTAGTGCACATACCTTTACAGCATTTTTTCCATAACATCGATTTACCTGACTTTTAAGAAGATGTAATGTGAAACTCTTTCCTGTTCCTGCATTTCCTGTAATGAATAATCTTATGTGATCTTTATTGCCGTTCATGATTTGGTCGTGGACGTTTCGTGTAATGAATGAAAACACTTCTCTTTGTCCAACATTCATTGCTCGTTGTGCTTGTTGGAATTCATCTTGATTCATTGACTGATGTAGTACTTCTTCATTAAGTATCTCGAATACATGTACTTGATTCATTGCATTCTCGAGTTGTTGGTCTCGTTTTCTAAACAATTGCATGTGTTCATTCATCTGTTTCATTTGTTCTTCTTGAGCCATAAATGCTTCGTTTGAATTACTGTAGTCTGCAAGCAATTCACTTTCAACACGATAAGGTAAGTATTGCAGAAGCATACTGTAATTAGTAATTTTCTGGATCATCTGATGCCTTGAAGTAAGGTACTCGCACAACTGCTGGTTTATTTCTTATCAACATTTTACTACTGTCACTTAATGTAATGAATCGATTTCTAGTTTGTACAACCTCATTTTCAAATTGGTCAATGGATTCTTCATTATCATCTTTTTTTTTATTGTAATGTGGTTCAAATCGCATTACAAATTCGAGCAAATTCATGTTTTGAATGTCGTACTCATCATGTTCAACAGGCCGTTTCTTGTATCGCTCAAAGATATTTGCACAATATCCATACCCCGGCCTAAAGCATCAAATTTCAAAACCTTGTATCACTGTTCAGGTTTTCGTGTATTGAGAAATACGCATTTTCTGGAGCTTTCTCGTAAGTGAAGATGACACAATCTAAATACGCATTCACATGCAGATACTTGTCTTTCCTGCAATATTCTCATACATATTTTGAACAACCTACGAGAAGTATCATTTTCTTCACGCTGTATTTCTCTAATTGCTTGCACAATACCTGGACTCAGATTTCGATAAATATTTACCAATGTAGTATTCTATTGCTCATTTGAACCACATGGTTGTATATCCATATTCCCTTTCCACATTTTTAGTAAATTGGGATTGTAATTATTAATCCATTTATCTTTCTTACGACGCTTCAACAAACATATTCGTCCTCCACTGCGAATAAAATCATCCGATGAATGAGCAACAATTTTAGTTTTTGCACACTCTTGACGAGGAAAACTGAATCTACACGGTATATTATTCTTTTTACACGTGACTGTATATAGATGAATTTGACACTTCATTACTAATTCGTGTAAATCTGATTCCTCCTATGGTAATTCACAAGAGCAAATTTCATCTATTCAACGTAAACCCTCTTCTGAATCGAATGAAGGATGATTTTCAACCCACACAATCATATGAAGATGCGGACTGCCTCGATTTTAAAATTCAATCCGCCACCAAAAGTCTACTACTTTGCCTCCAAACACATCACAGTTACTTCTCAAAAATTTCATGAATGCATTGACACGAAGCATAAAATGTCAAGAGAGATGATAACGGGATATTTTCCAATCAAACGTTGTGTTTCATGTACGGTATATCAAGATCGTTTGGATCTACATTTGGCCTTTCATCTGCAATCAATAGTGCTTTTCTCATATCTAACCAATGTAAAGCATTGCAACTGAATGTTATGAAATAATGTGGTGGGCCAATGCATTTTATCATTGCAATCAATTCAGACAAAGCTAGTACGTAGGCTTTCACGGCCGGTGTCACTATAATTACTTAACGTTTCCGGGCTGAAAGGCCGTGGTCGAATGCTTGTTGTTACAGTGCTAGACGTTTCGGACACATCACCGGTGGCCATCTTCAGTAGCAAAGAAAAGTTCGTGAAAGATGGAATGCCGAACAATTCGCCCAGTGAAAAGGGACAAGCAATAGTAAGAGATGGCTACGCTGGTCCATTTTATAACTTTTTGGCTGCTTCAGGTACTTCACGCGAACCAATCAGAAGCCAGCTAATCATTCTCCACTCTGATTGGCTGTGGAAAATAAACCATGCCAGACAATATTTAAGGAGATGCTTTCACCTCGGCGGTTCATAGCGAGAGACGCATTCTTATGAATATGGATGGACTCCAAATGCAGGCGAGTGAAGTAACCCCGGACAGAAGACAACACCCGGGCTTCATCAAACATTACCCGGTGATCGTCGTGGGAAAGAGCAAGTTCAGCAACTGCGGACTTCTCCGGCTGGCCCAGGCGGCAGTATCTCCGATGTTCAGAGAGGCGCGTTCGGACACTACACTTCGTGGTGCCTATGTATACCTGGCCACACGTACAAGGAATACTATACACCCCACACGATGAGAGCAGATCCCTGGCGTCTTTTACCGGTCGCAGGAACTGATGGATCTTTTTGGTTGGCTTAAAGACCGTCCTGACGCCCCGTTTACTCAGCAGCTTGCCGATGCAGTCAGTCACGCCACGGATGTAGGGCAAGACAGCGGAGCCAACAGCCTCGGGCAACACGGACTCGTCCGGCCTACCGGATCTTCTCGGCCAGGCAGCTCTCCTCACCTCTGCAGCAGAGTAGCCGTTGGACTGCAATGCTTCCCCGAGATGCCCCAACTCATCCTCGAGATACCAGGGCTCACAGATCCTTTTTGCCCGGTCAACCAGTCTTCAGCACCGCCCACTTCTACCTAGGATGATGATTGGAGGACTTATGCAGATATCTGTCGGTGTGCGTTGGCTTCCTAAAGTTATAAAATGGAACCAGCGTAGCCGTCTCTTACTACTGCTTGTCCCTTTTCACTGGGCGAATTGTTCGGCATTCCATCTTTCACGAACTTTTCTTTGCTACTGAAGATAGCCACCGGTGGTGTGGCCGAAACGTCTAGCACTGTAACAACAAGCATACGACCACGGCCTTTCAGCCCGGAAGCGTTAAGTAATTATATTCAGACAAAGCTGTTTTTCCAGTAAGCTGCAGTACCTCTTTAAGTTTTTCAAGTACAAATGCACGTCTTCAACCATTCCATTTTCACCTTCAATCTTTTTTCCACAAGCTGAAATAGTGGCCCTTACACGTTCATTTTCGAACATGGATAATGCATAGCAAAGATAATCATTTCTTTGAAATCTTGTATCTTTCCCAAGAATCCTGAACTGAAAGTAATCTAAATGACTAATTTTTTTCGTCTTAAAGTTTCTCTCAACCCATTGATTCCAAATGGGAATAGATAAAACCAACTGAATTCTTCTGCTCAGTTCATGGTGAACATTTACAATGTTGTTTTTTGTTTTTCAAACAATCTTATTCAACTATCTGATAATTCATATAACTGTTCAACATCTGGTTCTCTAAAATCAATTTGAGCCATAACACTTGTTTGTACAGATTCTGTTTGTTCAGAGGGTGCATCCACAGCTATCGAATATATATTTTCTTCTTCTCGTTCCTCTTCTTCTCTTACACACTCCAAGACAGGGTCATATTTTATAATAACCTTTATATAATTTATCATAAATTGTTGATTTTGTGAACCTGTTGATTGCTTACACACGCGTTCAAGTTCTGCAAGTGTATCGCATTCAATTATACAAGCTCTTCCAAGATCTTGTATTACACTCTCACCGTTTGGACCACAGAATGTGAATCAGTAAGATAAACTTTGTCGTTATAATGCATTACTGCAAGAGATTTTTATGATGCAATTAAAATTCCAGCTTGATGATAATTGAATAATGTAAGTAATGCTTCATTCAGCATTATTCCAAAACCATTTTGATTTTTATCATCTTGTACGTTCCCAAAAATATTAATGTCATTAATATTTTCTATAGAATAATTCGTGTCATACATGATCAAATCTTCTTTAATGACGCCAAAGTTACGTACGTCCAAGTACCCATCTTCGCTGATAGGAGAAGCATTCGGATTATTTGCTGTTAGCATTATAATTTCTTTATAAATTTGATCTCCTTGAAACACGTTCACATCTAGAGTATTTGTAGACCACTGTTTTGGTGGATATATATATATATATATATATATATATATATATATATATATATATATTGTAACGTAACGAAGTTAAGGTCCCATACGTTACACAAAAACTTCATCACTATCAAAATAAAACAATACCCAATGTGTGCAATAATTAAGGTCAGGAAGGTAAACCTTCATATAATAAACATATTAATAATACCTAGTAAGGTTACTAGGTAATAAAATAATAAAAATGTCTATAAATATAAAATATAGAGTGATCAGTGGAAGGTGTAAACAATAAACATAGTGTCCAATGACGTGAAATTACTATAGACAGTTTGAACTGAGAGTAGACTGTAAAGCAGTATGAGTTTAAAATAAATAGTAACCATCTAAAAACCTGTGCCTATTAAAAGCGGCAACTGAAATTTTGCTTGTTTTTTAAAATGAAAAAACTTAAACTGGTATCACTTACCTTCTTCGCGAATGACCAGGGTGTCGTCTGATGTACTTAGGCAGAGAAAAACAACAGGTAATACAATGACAAATACATATTTTGCGAGCACAAATAAAATGTTATTTTATTTGTTTAGCATGACTTTTTTTTTCTGTTTACTTTGTTATTAAAATTGTGACAAAACTCCTACTTCGCATCTCGATTATTTTTCTTAACGAATTACTGACATTTAGATTTTTTACTTACATGACCAATACGCTATTAACTAGTTACAACTATAACTTAATTAAATTATTAAGACGGCCCAGCAATGCCCACACTCAACTCACATTCCGTTTTAATTCCCCATTTTATTTTGTTATTAATTTTGCCAAAACTAGAGCTCTTTTACATGAAATTATTTATATAATGAAACTAGGTGTTGTTACTTCACCATCAGCGTCCTCCTCGCCACGTGTTGCACTGATTATATGTCCGAAACGTTTGTCGATTCACCACATTTTAATCTTCTTTCTACACCACGCTTACTTCATTCCGAAATGTTAGTTCACTTTTTAGTACTGTTCCGGGTTCTCACCGGTTAGGTCAGCCGACCACTAAAAAAAAAACTTTTAGTAAAATTTTATACGGACCGCATTCGGTCTGTAGGTGAGACGAACTGGGCAGCATGGCGTAGCAGGCGCCGCTAACTTGAGTGCGTCGTTTTTTGTGGAAACCAATGCCTGTGGTTTCGTCGCCATAACTTCGTTCCATTTAAACTCATGCTGTTGTTTGTGTGCCAATCGTCTATGATATTGGTGCGGCACTGGCTAACGTCACGAGATGGGCGTGACTTAATTTTTATATCCGTCACCTTAGCAAAGGAGGCGAACAGAAATTAAACTTCTTGGCCATCTTTACGGTTCCCTACCGCGTGGGTCCGCGCCCCTGGTGGTGTAATGTGTATGGGCGTGCTGTCACACTCTTACAAAATTCGTGGAAATGAAGGCTGGGTGAATTCTTGGTTACCGATTGCACAACGTGATATTGTGTCGCCTTTGTTAAAAACTGTTCTTACAACACATGGTCTGTCTCCGTTGAAATTAGCCTTCACACATATTTTTATAAATCCCCAAAAAATGCAATAAAATAAAATAACCCATAAATTTGGCCCATTACAATACCCCCCCCCCCAATGAGAGGTCTTCTGTCGAAACAGAAGAAATCTCATTGTTAAAAACCCCTAAGAGGACCGGTGAGGAACTGGTGCCAACAACCCCCCGTTTGTTCTTACACCTCATGGGTAAACGACTACCCTGGCTCGGCGACTATGGACGCATCTGAACGAAATTACTGGACTTCTCTGGAAGAGATCCCAACACCGAAAAATCGAACAGATACGCACCACAGCGCACCTCACCTTCTAACATGCTACCCCAAAATCCAAATCCCTGGCTTATATCATACCAGATCCTCAACCGATATGTTCCCCCTTATCATGCACGCTGGGCTGCCTTTAGCAGTTACTGGGCTCACACACACACCTATTCTACATATTGTAAAATTAAAATATTCTTCAAAAATTTATTATTTCATTTAAGTGAAAAATCCAAAAATCAAACTAAAATCTTTTATCAAAAAATTCTCTTCCTTAGTTTTTTGTTATTAGAAAATGAACAAATTAAACATCTCTTACAAATAGGAACATCCTTAACCTAACATGTGATTACACCTAGAGTCTAACCATACAATTCAATAAAATAATTCAATAATAATAAACACGGTTAGTACACAAACAATAAAATAATCAAAGTTTAAAAATATCCATTATCTGGCAGGCGCAAAATCAAAAAAATTTTTTTTTTCTTTTCAAAAAAATTTTAAATTCAAAAAATTTAAATTTCTTAAAATATTTTCTTTCCATATTGGAATTTATTTAAAATTTGTTCAAATCAATTCAAAGCAAAATTGACTTTACTGCCTTGCTAAACATGCCTAGTATATGTCCTCACCTACCAGCTGATCGAAACTGGGTCAAGTCAAGAACCTTGCCCTACATACGTTATACACAAGTTACATCTGAAAATACATTGTACCTCTGTAAAATTCTATCTTGAAACACAAAAACATAATAAAATAAAACATTTAAAATAATATTATTATAAATAACAATCAAATTGATATTTAAATTATTCAAAATAAACACTTTATAGCTTTGCATTATTTTCAAACTCTATCAAAAATTTGTCACTGGTTTCAATCAAATTTTATATATCCTTGTTATAAATCTCTTTCTTTATTATTCTCATTCTCAATTTCCTTTATTTTGGGTGATATAATTATTTATACTAGCTCGACCTGCCACTTGGCATTCATACATATATCATCTTTCTCACTCTCTGACTCTAATACCACTAACAACTTTAACTTGGACTGATTCAAACGTTTTACTCAAACATTTACTATCACCCAATTTCTATCTTTTACAACCCATTGAACACTTTTAATTATTTCAAATTTATTACATTATTCATTGAAATTCTTTAAACACATTGAAAACTTATTTTATAAAATATTATCCTATTTTGTAATCCTTATTCCTAACATACTACATGCAATTAACACAATAAGACATAATAAACAAAATATAGGAAGTATCTAGTGCCTCTATTCTGCAAATCAAAACAAAATTATTTAGTTATCTCGGTAGAGAGTCATCATTATTAAAACACAACAAATTTCTAATTCGTTACCCCCCTGGGTAACCTCCTTGCCACACACACTATGACCCCCCCTGGACTGTGGCGTCCAGTTGCGTCCACAAAGACTGAAATTTTGGAGGAATTTTGACATCTCCGTGTCTTTGCTTCGGCTTGACATTTTAAAGATTGTGGATATCGACATATCCTTGTTTTATATTGAAAAACCCTTAAGACGGGTCTACCACCTGGCTATGCTGTCCCCGCGCGGACAGAGTGGGAGCCGCTGTTCCATAGTTTGGTGATTCCCCTAAATTACCCCCCTGTCAATTTCAAAATTCACCTTGACAACGATAACAGCTATGGCCAGTTAAGGCAGAACGTGACGCAATGAGCCCCAACCATAGCTGTTAAAGCTAAACCAATTCCACGGTCATGGTTCGGTGAAGCCGTGACCGCCCGAAAAGTTGGGGAATCACAAGTAAAATATATTTTGTAAAATTAAAATTAACAATTTACATTACATGACATTTCTAGTCTTGGTGGTGTTTTAACCCCATACATTTCTTTCTTAACTTTCCCTACCTTGACCTTCATTAACATAAAATAATAAGTACAACAAAATATTTACTTAGTCACTTAAATTAATCTATTTACTCTTAACGATGTTGTTATTACATGAAAATAAACCATTCACTTTTTAGATTTACCAGAATTACATAACTTACACTTTTAATTTCATTTTCAAATTCTATTTACTCGTGACCTTGTTACATTTTATTATTGCATAATAGATTTTATTACATAAGAGTAAATTTTATTTAAACACACTGCCTCACTAAAATTATTTATTTACACGCCTAGGCAATGTTGGTATGTGGTAAGGTACACCTCGAGTGTAAAAAAATATCGTATAACACATACCTTAGGGGTCCCCCTCCCCGTTCAACAGTAAGATTAAATTTCTATTCTCAACCAATTTTGTGGAGCCGGACCATCGTCATTTCACCACCCGAAGGAAGTTCCGCCAACCATGGTCCGGCTCCAAGTGCCGAAAACCACGATCAGGACTGGTGAGGTCGTGACCGCCCGAAAATGGGGGATCATCCCTCCTGTAAACATATAAAATCAGATTGAATTTCATTCATACATTAATCATGAATTTCCAAATTCACATCTCGTAAAATAATTTAAATTCACTATCAAAATTCAATTATATAACATTCAAATCAATCAAAATATTTAACACCTCTCAGATTATTTTAATTAAATTAATTATTGAAAATATAATTTCCATTGTTATCAAAACAATTACAACTCACCAGTTACTGTCTTCAAAATTAATTCGGTTATTTATTTAAATTGACAAATATTAATATTATTATTTCAACAATTACCTGCATACACATTGTTTACCTGACATCCTACAATACACGCAAATAAATTCACTACAATTATTTACAAATTATTCGTCATTATTGTTCAATTTATCACACTTCATTTGGTAAAGCAGTCCATTCCAAAACCATTAATTACATGATTAAACGTTCAATAAACATTCATTGTCTCTACCCCCAATCATCGTACAAAAATCTGGCTTTACGTTTACACAGTTCACTCTTTACTAAATACATTATATTATTTTTATTAATATAAAGATTATCAAAATTCTTATATTCTTCCACAATATCAACAGGATTATTCCCTGTTATTAAATTATGTAATTTATTATCATCGAGTGTAGTCCAGTCGCCTTTAGTACGATCTGTCATAGTTATGTCAATTACAGTTTCATTATCATTATTATCTGCTGCTGTATACGCTTTGTCATAAAGTAAGTAGTGTATTACATCAATTGCTGTACTAACTATTTCACAAGGTAAGTACTTATTACCAATAACTCTTTCAATGTCTAATCTCTGCAATAATTCGTCATAATCTCTACTAACCTTAAATAACATTACCTTCTTGTCAACATATCTTTCATCATAACACCAATTCACACTTTTTCTATCATTCCGTACAGAGGATATTAACTCATAAAAACGCCTACTAAAAACTAAAAAATTATTTAGATACACATCGCTTTCTTGTAAGGGATTCTTGCCCTTCAAAAACATTTGTAACCAGCTCGGTTTACCATAAAACTGGGGAAAATTTACCCTCTGCCCTATATTCACAAAATCATTCTCTTCAAACTCTCTCTGTAACTTACAAACACTCTCTCCTCTCTGTCTCACTGTTTCTATATTATTATGATCGCTAATTATTTTCACTGTATTATTTTTATATATCTCGTTTTCCACTATCTTACTACTATCAGTTGTTAATTCATTTTCGTAATTATTTGTTATTTTATTATTACTCTGGTTGTCTGTTATTTCGTCACAATCACTCGTAACTGTGTTATTTTCTACCTCCTCCTTCCGCGTTCTACTTTCGTTTATTTCGTCTTGAATATTATTTGTATTTATAATTATCTCACCTCTCATGCCCACAATAGTTTTATTCATACTTTCTAATTTGTTATTCATATTTATTTCACTCATTCTTAATTCACTTCTCACATTCATGAACTCGTTATTTAAATCAGTAAGTTTAATATTTATAGTATTTATTTCTGATTTGATTTCAGATTTTAAATTACTATTTTCTGATTTGACTTCCGTTCTAAACTCATTCAAATTCGTGTTTTGTCGGTCAAATTTCTCATTTTGTCGATCGAATTTACTACTCATCATTTCCATAAATAATGCTAATTGACTAAGTACGTCTACATTGTAGATTCTGCTACTCTTAGCATCTACCGTCTCATTCGTTAATTCGTCTGTTGTATTGTCTACACTCTCGTTAATATTTGTCGATATTAAATCGTCTTGCGTAACATTTAAAATTGACCCCTCCACAATATCTTCACATAAATTTGCACTCTCGCTTTTCTCTGCCATTTTAATCAGGTTGTAAATTAATTTATTTTAATTTTTAATTCACAATGTCCCTGTTCGGGCGCCAACCAAAGCAGTACGAGTTTAAAATAAATAGTAACCATCTAAAAACCTGTGCCTATTAAAAGCGGCAACTGAAATTTTGCTTGTTTTTTAAAATGAAAAAACTTAAACTGGTATCACTTACCTTCTTCGCGAATGACCAGGGTGTCGTCTGATGTACTTAGGCAGAGAAAAACAACAGGTAATACAATGACAAATACATATTTTGCGAGCACAAATAAAATGTTATTTTATTTGTTTAAGGATGACTTTTTTTTCTGTTTACTTTGTTATTAAAATTGCGACAAAACTCCTACTTCGCATCTCCATTATTTTTCTTAACGAATTACTGACATTTAGATTTTTTACTTACATGACCAATACGCTATTAACTAGTTACAACTATAACTTAATTAAATTATTAAGACGGCCCAGCAATGCCCACACTCAACTCACATTCCGTTTTAATTCCCCATTTTATTTTATTATTAATTTTGCCAAAACTAGAGCTCTTTTACATGAAATTATTTATATAATGAAACTAGGTGTTGTTACTTCACCATCAGCGTCCTCCTCGCCACGTGTTGCACTGATTATATGTCCGAAACGTTTGTCGATTCACCACATTTTAATCTTCTTTCTACACCACGCTTACTTCATTCCGAAATGTTAGTTCACTTTTTAGTACTGCTCCGGGTTCTCACCGGTTAGGTCGGCCGACCGCTAAAAAAAAAACTTTTAGTAAAATTTTATATGGACCGCATTCGGTCTGCAGGTGAGACGAACTGGGCAGCACGGCGTAACAGGCGCCGCTAACTTGAGTGCGTCATTTTTTTGTGGAAACCAATGCCTGTGGTTTTGTCGCCATAACTTCGTTCCATTTAAACTCATGCTGTTGTTTGTGTGCCGATCGTCTATGATATTGGTGCGGCACTGGCTAACGTCACGAGATGGGCGTGACTTAATTTTTATATCCGTCACCTTAGCAAAGGAGGCGAACAGAAATTAAACTTCTTGGCCATCTTTACGGTTCCCTACAGCGTGGGTCCACGCCCCTGGTGGTGTAATGTGTATGGGCGCGCTGTCACACTCTTACAAAATTCGTGGAAATGAAGGCTGGGTGAATTCTTGGTTACCGATTGCACAACGTGATATTGTGTCACCTTTGTTAAAAACTGTTCTTACAACACGTGGTCTGTCTCCGTTGAAATTAGCCTTCACACATATTTTTATAAATCCCCAAAAAATGCAATAAAATAAAATAACCCATAAATTTGGCCCGTTACAACTGGTTAATTGGTATTTAAGATTTTATAAGATGTACATGTTATTATGTTTTATCATGATGTTTTGTTCTCATGGTACTTATGTTGTCTTTTATATGTAGCAGGTATGAAGCAATTGCTTTAAGAAAGTATCAACTAATTGATACTAATTTCATTCATGTTAAACTTTATATGAATAACTATTTGTGTACTTACTTTGAGTAATTAATGGAGATATCGTTAGATAATATTTGTAAACTTGGCCAGGAAGGCAATAATTGTTAATAAATTGCCAAGGGGTTATTGTAATTATGTTATAAACAGATGAAGGGTTCAATAATAAAATAAATAATAATAAATTGAAATCAGGATAAAATAAAATTAGAATAATAGGCCATAAGCCAGTGACTCATTATACAGTAGGTCAGGTCAGAAAAGTTAAATAAAAAATAAAAAATTATAACACATGTAATAAAACAAATAGGCCTAAAATTAGTATTTTGTAAAAGGAAAATAATACCTTTTAAACTAAGTCGATCAAGAAGAATATGTAGATTTTAATAATGCATATTAGGTGAAAATTTTATATGATTTAATGTAATTTTAATAAGGGAGTATTTTATTAAATAAGTGCAAGAATATTTTCTAATTACGGCTCTAGGATAACAAATATTATCCGATAACAGAAGAAGAAATGGTTGTCATGGACGACTGAATGCAAGATATCTTGTTGATTTCAACACTTAATTGTTATATGTGAATGGGTTGAGTTCAGTGATACAAATCCAGAAAAGAAACTAAAAACCTAATGAATAAAGTATAATAAATGAAAATTCAAAAATAGTAATCCATTAAAAGGACAGTGGATCGACTGCCAAAGCTATCCCTCAACAAATATAATTCAATCTACTAATAAATTTAACGAATTTCTAAAAAACAAATTAATCAACCCATTAATGGCAAATGAATAATAATGAAGAGTAACCAGAAATAAATGAAGACAACCCATAGACTGGAGATGCCAACTTAATTAAATATATTAAAAACACAAAGAAATTTAAATAACGCCCAAAACATCACTTTACAAAACCAAACGAAGTCTTAATACTACACAAATTCCATTGGGACCGGTAACCACCAGAACCGGGAAGATTCAAGAACATCAGAACTGAAACTTCTACTACATCCTGGGACATCAATACCAAACTTTTATTGAGAAGACCGAGGCTGATATTTTCCAGACATTGAATCAACATACTGTTCTCGTCTCTGCGTAGCGAAACACGGCCACATTAAGTACCTTGTCAAAGTACGGTAAAAAACCAGCTTATGTTTGCACTTTATATAATAAGATTTTATAACTAAATTGTAATACCTAGTAACCTTAAATTGCATTACCTGACCTTACTAATAGTCACAAGAATTCCATGTACCCTGAGATGAAAAACAAATTAAAAAATATAATAAAATTTTATAACATCTAAATATTAATTCAATGACGAATCGATTCAATCCTGTGTAATCGATGTGTTGTGTCTGTGGCATGAGGAAGCATCTGTTTTAATTTGAATTAAAAAATATATATAAAATAAAGAATCCTTCTTGAATTTGACGATTTCTTGTTATTGGTAGAGTAATTAGTGCATTTTGAATAAGTTGTAATTTACAGAGAAAGGAACGTGAGAAATACAGCAAGCGGAACAACTTAACCTAGAATAACAGGCCGATTGTAAACAACAGCGCTCGTCTACGGACAGCTGGTGAATACGGGAGAATAGAAAACTAATTCGTTTCATCCATTCTCCTCTCTCCGCTCTCTCGATAGTGTATGCAGGCTAGGCATGAAGAAATATATTGAATTACCAAATATATTAACTGGAATAGAGCGTTATTCCTTCATAAAGCACTTAAATACTATCTAAAATAGAGATATTATCAATAATTGAATAATATAACCAACATAAAATATTGTCCCCTTATAAATAGATTGATATTGCAGTATTCAAGAGAGACCACTTACAACTTCAAAAAATAAAATAAAAACAAAACAATTAACTCAAAACACAACAAAAATAATTGGGTTACAATTTAACGAACCCAACAGTGGGGCATAACATATTACATTCAAAATATTTATTACAAATTGGCGTACAACGTGGGGCTTAATTAGGCGAGAGTTTCGAAGAGTATAAGGAGTCTAACTTTTATTACAAATTGGCGCCGACAATGTAGGGGCTTTTAAACATTCTCAAATATAATTAATAACGTAATCCAGTATTTATTACAATATATATATATATATATTGTAATATAATTTTTCAAGGTGTGTGTTTCTTATTTGTGAAGTTTAAGTGGTCTCTCTTAAGCACTGCAATATCAATCTATTTATAAGGAAACAATATTTTTATATGAGTGATATTATTCAATTATGGATAATATCTCTATATTATAAAGTAATTAAGTACTTTACGAAAGAATAACGCTCGACACCAGTTACTATATTGAGTAATTCGATCGTTATTATTCAAGCCTAGTCTGCTTCCACTATTGAGAGAGTGGAGAGCGGCTGAATTGAATTAATTTTCTCTTCTCGCGTAATTCACCGTCTGTCCGCAGACTAGCGCTGTTGTTTACAGTCAGCCAGTTATTATAGGTTAAATGGTTTGAGCCTGGTGTTCCTCTTGTTTCTCCCTTTATACACTATAAGTTCCTTAAATTACACTAAATCATTAATCAAGAATAATTACTCATCAAATTCAGGCAAGGTTCTTTATTTTTTTATATTTTTTCTCAAAACAAATGTTTCTCATGGCACAGATACCACACATCGATCAAACAGGACTGAATCGATTGAATTCGGGTTTAGATGTTTTTACAGTTTAATTATATTATTAATTTTTTCTTAATCTCAGGGTACATGGAGTTCTTGTGACTATTAGTAAGGTCAGACAATGCAAATTAAGGTTACTAGGTATTACAATTTAGTTATAAAATCTTATTACATAAAGTTCAAACATAAGCTGGTTTTTTACCGTACGTTGACAAGATACTCATTATGGCCGTGTTTCGCTGCACAGAGATGGAGAGCAGAATGATGAACCAATGTCTGGAATATATCAGCCTCCAGCTTCTCAATAAAAGTTTGGTGTTGGTGTCCCAGGATGTAGTAGAAGTTTCAGTTTTGATCTTCGCTAATATTCACGGTTCTGGTGGTTACAGGTCCCAATGGAATTTGTGTAGTATTAAGTCTTCGCTCGGTTGTGAAAAGTGAGGTTCTATACGTAAATTTAATTTTCTTTATTTTCGTTTTAAGGTATTTATTTACTTTGACTTCTCCAGGTCTTGGGTTGTCTTCATTTATTTATTGTTTTTCATTAGTACTCATTTGACGGTATGGTTATTTAATTTGTTCTTTAGATTTTTTGGTTTTAATTTTATTGATAGATTGAATTATATTCTCGGCGTGAGAGCCTCGGAAGTCGTCCAACCGTCTTTTTAATCGGTTACTATTTATTAATTTGGATTGATAGTACTTTTAAATTATTCCTTCGGCTTTCACGGCCGGTGTCATTTGAATTATGAAAGATATCCGGGCTGTTTGGCTGTGGTCCCTGGTTAAAAACAAAACCACCAAACGTTTCGGCAGCTCCACTGGCTGGAACACGGCCAAACAGCCCGGATATCTTTCATGATAGTACTTTTATTCATTCGGTTTCTTGGGTTTTTCAAGATTTTTAACAAATGATTTTTAACAAGTTCATATATAACAATTGAGTGTTGAATCAACAAGATATCTCGTATTTTGTCGTCCATGACAACCAGTCTCCGTTCTGTTATTGGATAATATTTGTTATCCTAGGGCCGTAATTAGAAAAATGTTCTTGCACTTACTTAATAAAATACTCCCTTAGTAAAATTACATTACATCATATAAAACTTTCACATAATCTGTGTTATTAAACTATATACATTTTGCTACATTTTCTTCTTGATTGTCCTAGTTTAATAGGTATTATTTTCCCTTTACAAACTACTAATTTCAGGTCTATTTGTTTTATTACATGTTTTATAATTTTTATATTTTAAGTCACTTATCATTTTAGTAATTAAGACTACTGCCTTCCTTTAATTTATTATATTACACTGAATGTTTTTACATTTTTTAGTTATTTAACTTTTCTGATCTGACCTACTGTACAATGTGTCACTGGCTTATGGCCAATCATTCCGATTTTATTTCATCCTGATTTCAATTTATTATTATTTATTTTAGTATTGAACCCTCCATCTGTTTATAACATAATTACAATAACCCTTTGGCAACTTATCAACAATTATTGCCTTCCTGGCCAAGTTTACAAATATAATCTAACAATATCTCTATTATTTATTCAAAGTAAGTACCCAAATATTTACTCTTCTAAAGTTTAACATAAATGAAATTAACATCAATTAATTGATGCTTTCTTAAAGCAATTGCTTCACACCTGCTACATACAAAAGACAACATAAATACCATGAAAACAAAACAACATGATAAAACATAATAACATGCACATGCACATTATGATAAAATATTAAATACCAATTAACCAGTCTACTCTCAGTTAATTAATTGATTAGTCTAAACTGTCTATAGTATTTTCACCTTATTGGACACTATGTTTATTGCTTACACCTTTCACTGACCACTTCATAGTTTATATTTATAGACATTTCTATTTTTTTGTTTATTACCTACTAACCTTACTTGGTATTATGGATTAATTTATTTAATGAAGGTTTACCGTTCTGACCTTTTTTATAACGGACAATGAGCGTTTTTTATTATTAATATGTTTATTATATGAAGGTTTACCTTCCTGACCTTAATTATTGCACACATTGGGTATTGTTTTATTTTGATAGTGATGAAGTTTTTGTGTAACGTATGGGACCTTAACTTCGTTACGTTACATAATACTCCCCCTCCAAAAGAAGTTTATTTTAGCTGAATGTGGTTTGGGTGAAATAAACTTATATTTTTTCATGCATTGGAATATTTGTTTGATAAAATTATCAATTTATAATGGTTTCAGTTTGTTATTGTTTCTGCTTTAGTATGCAATTCAATGGGTTCTTTGGGGTTTATTTTATATTTATACTCTTTAAACTTTTAATTGCACCAGAAAACTGTGTTGATACTCATTGTATATCTTGTCATTAAATTCTCTACTGGTACCTCACTCAGTTGTAGACCTGTCCTTTTCTCTGGAACTTTTAACTTCTTCTAGCTTATTACGCCATCATTTCTTATTATCATATTTATATTTTTATTTACCTCGCTTGGTGTATAATCCCTAAAATACTATATTTCCCTAACATTTTTCCCTAATATCATAGCTGGTACGGAATCAGAGGGGCTTCCATTACTCTGCCGTTTCCCTAACTATATCTTCTGAGATCAGAGGAACTTCATCTTTGTCTAGAAAAAAATTAAAGTTGCACTATCACATCACAATACATATAATTATTACCTATAAGGTAGCTCCTTCGCTACAAACTTATATTCAAGGGATGATTACTATTATTTCTGAGGTATCCTAATACTTTTTCTTAACTTATTTGTCTTGTTGTTCTGTAGTTCCATTTATCATATTATTCAGAGGTATAGTAGTTAAAGCTGTTCAATATTTATTTTAAATTCTTCTTAGTTCCGTGCTGTCAATTAATTATTCTTTAGCCTACGTATTTTATTATTTTTGATTCACTCCCATTTACTTCTGCAGTTAAACACTGAATCTCCTCCTTATCATAAATTGTATTGGCATATTCTTCCTTCATCTAACTCATTTCTAACCCTTCTTAAATAGCAACTAGTCTTAATTGTTTTTATCATTGTTATACTGATTAATCTGGTTATTCAAATAATTACTATGGTTATTAACCGCCTTTCTCTTCTTTTATGATTATTAGTTTAAAATAATTTCTTCAGAATTATATAGTAAGATGTTCTTACTTATTTTTAGAATTTTGTTGTTTTTTAATTGATTCCAAATAATTTATCTTAACTATCCTGTATTGGTCACTGTTCGGGCTGCTCTACCAATATGGTTTTCCGGTGGATTCCGTAGATTATATGCGGTTGTAAATCTTTCTATGGGATCGTCACAGTATGGATCATACACATACGGTTCTATGTCCTCTTCGTTCCGTCTATTTCTTCCCTCAGCATTTCCAGAATCGGGATTAGGTTTACGGTTTCCACGATAGTCCTCTTGGTTATCCCTCTCATCAGCCATGACATAGTTTATTTGAGCTATATGGGTTCCCTGGTCATTACTTGGTTGATTTTCTGAGGGTATGTCTCTCCTTTGTTCCCTGCTTCCTCCATCATTCTCGACGCTCCTATTTCTGGGTTGATTTCTTCCGTCATCATTCCCTCGGTTACTATTCCAATAGTCTCTTCCATTGTCAAAATTCCTTCGGCCTGTGCTGTACCGGTTATTATTAGGGTTATTATAATGGTTATTGTTTTGATAATTATTATTGCGGTAGTTGTTATTCATATAATTGTTATTAACATTTCGGTTATAATTATTATGGTTATACCTATTCACTCCCTGACGCAGTTCTTTATTTTGCTCCTCTCTCCTATTGTTCGAATAGTCATTTTGTCTTCGAGACCTCTGATAATAGTCTTCCATTTCATAACTGGCTAACAACGTTTCCATCGCTCCTACTGTCTTCACTTGCCCACTGCGTCTAGCGCGAACTATTTCTTCTTCAAAATGGTATGATAGCTTGTTCACCAAACACTCCTCTGGTATTCGCGGTTCTAGATGACGCGCCAAACACACTTTTCCCAAAAAGTAGGTAGTTGGGGACTGTTCTTGATTAACATTGAATCTTCCGTTGGTGATATTGTCCCTAATCATATTCTGTACGGAATCCGACCAGTATTTAGACCTAAAAACCTTCTTAAACTCTTCATAATTACTCGTTTCGTTTCGAACCGCCGACCACCAATTATCATTTATGTTTTTAAAACAGTCATCCAACAAATTCTTAATTATGTTCCATCGGGTCACTTTAATTCTACCAAACCATTCATCTATCCTATCTAAAAATTCAATGGGGTTTCCTCTATAAATTTTGAAATTAATGTTTTCCTTTTGATCCGGGGCTATGTGGTGTGCCAGGTACATTGGTCTATTTTGTAAATTTTCGATTGATTCCTTCATATTAATCAACTCTTGATTTTGTATATTTTCAACGGTCCCTTTATTATGATCTACTTGAGTTTTTATTTGTGTTATTTCATTGTTAACTCACTCTATTCTTCCAGCTATGTTAATTTGTACTTCGTCTAATTTCTCTTGGGTTTCTAGTCGTACCTCCTTTATTCTAGTTTCATTATTGTTTTCTACTTTGTTTATTTTGGCCTCTACTTCCACTCCGAGTTGTATGATGGTTTCATCAGTCTTTTCTAGACCTACCTTGGTTTCAGTTATTTGCTGTCTTACTTCCTCTTCGTAATCATCCACCCTTTTGCTAAGTGTTTCATTGACATTTGCAATCCTTTCATTGATGACTTCCCTCAACGCTTGGTTTTGTTCATTTGTAATTTGCCGCAAATCCTTATTACTGTTTTCAATTTTTTCATCTATTTGTTTGTTATTTTCCTGAATCTGCCTGTTATTCTCATCAGTTCCCTCTTTATTCTTGTCAAACTTCTCGTTCATTAGTTTGATTAAGTTCACACTCAAAATTCTGTTTTGTTTCTTTGAGTTTTCGTTAATACTGTCTATTTTGTTTTCTAGCTTTTCTGAGTTTTCTTCAAGCTTTTCTAACATTTGTTTGTTTTTCTTGTTGGTTTGTTTATTATCCTCCTTCATGCTACTCATTAATTCCATTAATTTTTCCCAGTTTACTCCTCCTCTGGCTTCCTCTTTATCGCCCGCCTGTTGTTCCATTTCGGTGTCTGTAATATCTCTGCTTCTTCTTCCCGTCTATCTTCTTCCATTTCTTGGTCCTTCGCTATCCTTTTAGAAACACCTCTCGTATGCATTCCTGTGCCTCTAATAGTCGCCTGCTCAAGTTAAGTAATAGCGATGTAGTCGATTTTTTACTTAACTCAAGCCCCACGTTGGGCGCCAATTTGTAATATAATTTTTCAAGGTGTGTGTTTCTTATTTGTGAAGTTGTAAGTGGTCTCTCTTAAGCACTGCAATATCAATCTATTTATAAGGAAACAATATTTTTATATGAGTGATATTATTCAATTATGGATAATATCTCTATATTATAAAGTAATTAAGTACTTTACGAAAGAATAACGCTCGACACCAGTTACTATATTGAGTAATTCGATCGTTATTATTCAAGCCTAGTCTGCTTCCACTATTGAGAGAGTGGAGAGCGGCTGAATTGAATTAATTTTCTCTTCTCGCGTAATTCACCGTCTGTCCGCGGACTAGCGCTGTTATTTACAGTCAGCCAGTTATTATAGGTTAAGTGGTTTGAGCCTGGTGTTCCTCTTGTTTCTCCCTTTATACACTATAAGTTCCTTAAATTACACTAAATCGTTAATCAAGAATATTACTCATCAAATTCAGGCAAGGTTCTTTATTTTTTTATATTTTTTCTCAAAACAAATGTTTCTCATGGCACAGATACAACACATCGATCAAACAGGACTGAATCGATTGAATTCGGGTTTAGATGTTTTTACAGTTTAATTATATTATTAATTTTTTCTTAATCTCAGGGTACATGGAGTTCTTGTGACTATTAGTAAGGTCAGACAATGCAAATTAAGGTTACTAGGTATTACAATTTAGTTATAAAATCTTATTAAATAAAGTGCAAACATAAGCTGGTTTTTTACCGTACGTTGACAAGATACTCATTATGGCCGTGTTTCGCTGCACAGAGATGGAGAGCAGAATGATGAACCAATGTCTGGAATATGTCAGCCTCCAGCTTCTCAATAAAAGTTTGGTGTTGGTGTCCCAGGATGTAGTAGAAGTTTCAGTTTTGATCTTCGCTAATATTCACGGTTCTGGTGGTTACAGGTCCCAATGGAATTTGTGTAGTATTAAGTCTTCGCTCGGTTGTGAAAAGTGAGGTTCTATACGTAAATTTAATTTTCTTTATTTTCGTTTTAAGGTATTTATTTACTTTGACTTCTCCAGGTCTTGGGTTGTCTTCATTTATTTATTGTTTTTCATTAGTACTCATTTGACGGTATGGTTATTTAATTTGTTCTTTAGATTTTTTGGTTTTAATTTTATTGATAGATTGAATTATATTCTCGGCGAGAGAGCCTCGGAAGTCGTCCAACCGTCTTTTTAATCGGTTACTATTTATTAATTTGGATTGATAGTACTTTTATTCATTCGGTTTCTTGGGTTTTTCAAGATTTTTAACAAATGAACTGTCCTCGTTCATATATAACAATTGAGTGTTGAATCAACAAGATATCTCGTATTTTGTCGTCCATGACAACCAGTCTCCGTTATGTTATTGGATAATATTTGTTATCCTAGGGCCGTAATTAGAAAAATGTTCTTGCACTTACTTAATAAAATACTCCCTTACTAAAATTACATTACATCATATAAAACTTTCACATAATCTGTGTTATTAAACTATATACATTTTGCTACATTTTCTTCTTGATTGTCCTAGTTTAATAGGTATTATTTTCCCTTTACAAACTACTAATTTCAGGTCTATTTGTTTTATTACATGTTTTATAATTTTTATATTTTAAGTCACTTATCCTTTTAGTAATTAAGACTACTGCCTTCCTTTAATTTATTATATTACACTGAATGTTTTTACATTTTTTAGTTATTTAACTTTTCTGATCTGACCTACTGTACAATGTGTCACTGGCTTATGGCCAATCATTCCGATTTTATTTCATCCTGATTTCAATTTATTATTATTTATTTTAGTATTGAACCCTCCATCTGTTTATAACATAATTACAATAACCCTTTGGCAACTTATCAACAATTATTGCCTTCCTGGCCAAGTTTACAAATATAATCTAACAATATCTCTATTATTTATTCAAAGTAAGTACCCAAATATTTACTCTTCTAAAGTTTAACATAAATGAAATTAACATCAATTAATTGATGCTTTCTTAAAGCAATTGCTTCACACCTGCTACATACAAAAGACAACATAAATACCATGAAAACAAAACAACATGATAAAACATAATAACATGCACATGCACATTATGATAAAATATTAAATACCAATTAACCAGTCTACTCTCAGTTAATTAATTGATTAGTCTAAACTGTCTATAGTATTTTCACCTTATTGGACACTATGTTTATTGCTTACACCTTTCACTGACCACTTCATAGTTTATATTTATAGACATTTCTATTTTTTTTTTTATTACCTACTAACCTTACTTGGTATTATGGATTAATTTATTTAATGAAGGTTTACCGTTCTGACCTTTTTTATAACGGACAATGAGCGTTTTTTATTATTAATATGTTTATTATATGAAGGTTTACCTTCCTGACCTTAATTATTGCACACATTGGGTATTGTTTTATTTTGATAGTGATGAAGTTTTTGTGTAACGTATGGGACCTTAACTTCGTTACGTTACATAATACTCCCCCTCCAAAAGAAGTTTATTTTAGCTGAATGTGGTTTGGGTGAAATAAACTTATATTTTTTCATGCATTGGAATATTTGTTTGATAAAATTATCAATTTATAATGGTTTCAGTTTGTTATTGTTTCTGCTTTAGTATGCAATTCAATGGGTTCTTTGGGGTTTATTTTATATTTATACTCTTTAAACTTTTAATTGCACCAGAAAACTGTGTTGATACTCATTGTATATCTTGTCATTAAATTCTCTACTGGTACCTCACTCAGTTGTAGACCTGTCCTTTTCTCTGGAACTTTTAACTTCTTCTAGCTTATTACGCCATCATTTCTTATTATCATATTTATATTTTTATTTACCTCGCTTGGTGTATAATCCCTAAAATACTATATTTCCCTAACATTTTTCCCTAATATCATAGCTGGTACGGAATCAGAGGGGCTTCCATTACTCTGCCGTTTCCCTAACTATATCTTCTGAGATCAGAGGAACTTCATCTTTGTCTAGAAAAAAATTAAAGTTGCACTATCACATCACAATACATATAATTATTACCTATAAGGTAGCTCCTTCGCTACAAACTTATATTCAAGGGATGATTACTATTATTTCTGAGGTATCCTAATACTTTTTCTTAACTTATTTGTCTTGTTGTTCTGTAGTTCCATTTATCATATTATTCAGAGGTATAGTAGTTAAAGCTGTTCAATATTTATTTTAAATTCTTCTTAGTTCCGTGCTGTCAATTAATTATTCTTTAGCCTACGTATTTTATTATTTTTGATTCACTCCCATTTACTTCTGCAGTTAAACACTGAATCTCCTCCTTATCATAAATTGTATTGGCATATTCTTCCTTCATCTAACTCATTTCTAACCCTTCTTAAATAGCAACTAGTCTTAATTGTTTTTATTATTGTTATACTGATTAATCTGGTTATTCAAATAATTACTATGGTTATTAACCGCCTTTCTCTTCTTTTATGATTATTAGTTTAAAATAATTTCTTCAGAATTATATAGTACGATGTTCTTACTTATTTTTAGAATTTTGTTGTTTTTTAATTGATTCCAAATAATTTATCTTAACTATCCTGTATTGGCCACTGTTCGGGCTGCTCTACCAATATGGTTTTCCGGTGGATTCCGTAGATTATATGCGGTTGTAAATCTTTCTATGGGATCGTCACAGTATGGATCATACACATACGGTTCTATGTCCTCTTCGTTCCGTCTATTTCTTCCCTCAGCATTTCCAGAATCGGGATTAGGTTTACGGTTTCCACGATAGTCCTCTTGGTTATCCCTCTCATCAGCCATGACATAGTTTATTTGAGCTATATGGGTTCCCTGGTCATTACTTGGTTGATTTTCTGAGGGTATGTCTCTCCTTTGTTCCCTGCTTCCTCCATCATTCTCGACGCTCCTATTTCTGGGTTGATTTCTTCCGTCATCATTCCCTCGGTTACTATTCCAATAGTCTCTTCCATTGTCAAAATTCCTTCGGCCTGTGCTGTACCGGTTATTATTAGGGTTATTATAATGGTTATTGTTTTGATAATTATTATTGCGGTAGTTGTTATTCATATAATTGTTATTAACATTTTGGTTATAATTATTATGGTTATACCTATTCACTCCCTGACGCAGTTCTTTATTTTGCTCCTCTCTCCTATTGTTCGAATAGTCATTTTGTCTTCGAGACCTCTGATACCGTTTTTTATATTGATAATTATAAATCTTTATGTAACGTAAGGGACTTTTGTTTTGTTACGTTACAATATATATATATATATATATATATATATATATATATTATAACATTGCCAAACCCTGATCACATTTGATATAAAAAAGTATGTAAAAAATGCCAAGAAACCATATATTTTGATAGATAAATGATAACGAGAATGAAAGTAGTAAATATAATCAATAGTGAAGGAGGAAGAATACAACCAAAGGTGATCACAAAACAAGAAAATACGAACTAGACTGACAGACAACTGACGTTGACACAACCCCAGAGATTGGCCAGATATCAACCAAAGTAAAGCGAGACAAGAAGACAGTGAAGAAAAAAGAAGAAAATAAAAAATTACATGGCCATAACAAGTAACTAACAAGATTGTTTTAAAAGAGCATAATTTTTTATTATTGTTAATAAGTTATGTTTAAATTTTTATTAGTGGTAACTTGTAAATGACAGTATCTCAGCAATTGTTATACATAAAAAACCATGTGTAGATATGATTGTATGTATATCCTTATCTATAGGTGATGTGTCAGCTGTTATGTTTAAAATTACACTCATACAGACAGGGAATAGAAATGTGTGCGTGGTTCAATCAGAGAACAAATTGTATATTCTACTATATACTTTGGAACTTTTACTAAGATTATTTCAGCAGTATGTATATTATTTCAGCATTATGTGTTTGAAAGTATAAGGTTTTGGAGAGTTTATTTATTCGCTAATATTATTACTGTTGCTACAGATGTAGTATGTTTCAATTAACACAATATATTTTAACATTATTAAGTTGTTGTTATTATTACTAATTATGACATTTCAGACCAATTTTTATCACTTTAATGACAATATATACAAAGTTATGTTTTGTTTGAAAGATGTATTTACAATACCATGTTGTTTGCATATTATAAAATGATATGTGACAATCTGAAGGTACCAAAAAAGACATGAACTCATTAGATACAAAAACTTTGTAATAATAGTGAGATCGTGAGAAATATAAGGGTAATTAGAGATAGGTAGGGAGTGACAAAGTTGAACAGTGAAGTGATAAGTGTAATAAAATAAACAGCATATAATCTTAAGAAAAAAGAGTTAAACAAGTGTGACAAACCCAAAATATAAGCACATGTTAAATGAGCAACTAAGTTAAGTATATTAGACTGAAAGGCACAAAATAATTGTGAATGTAATAAACAGAAAAAATATTATCTCAGTATAAAAATCACCAGGTTGATTACTGTTATAAAAGAGATGGTGTAGGTATAGCACTCACCAAATTTGTTCATTTGTTAATTTAAAGAAAGAAGTTATTGGCTTAATGTTTAAGGCAATAATTACCAGAAGAAATAGTTTCACAGTAATATGTTAGTATGTTTTAAGTAAGTAAGGAATTTATAAAGAAAATAATAGCAATACCTTTATAAGAAATAATAGGCAAACTATATTAATTATGTGTAATGAAAGGGAACATGACAGAATTATATTAAAACTTAGAAATAAGTAAATTATGTATTAGCATAGTATTATCCATTTTGGACTAAAACATTAATACATGGCTTAGACCAATCTTGTAAGATATCAAACTAATCTTTGAAAGAAAATACGAACATCTATGTAAAGATTACAACCATTGAAATTATCCCCAAGTAAATATAGCCATTATAAAATATTTATTCAAATTAAACAAAAAATTCAAGGTTTGATAACAATGGGTTTATTTTGAGATCGACCAGGTAGAATAATTACGTTACCATGGAAACTGTGGAGTAACAAGCCAAAAAATACCGTTAGATTTTTTACTGAATGTATGACGCTTTAATGAGATAGACGCTAACTTTCGAGTGACCAAAATTGTCCATTAAAACATAGCAAATATCAGAAAAAGTTATTAATAAGTGTATACCAAGACATAAGATAAAGACTGGAGCCATATTAGAGAAGTTGAGGCCAAATTAATGAAAAAAGAAAATAAATTACTACCAGTTAAACTGAAAAAGATGCCTGATGTCCTGAATCCAGCAAATTAAAGAAGATTATAGTATAACCCATGAATAACAGATCGTATGAATTCGCCATAACTACGGAAGTGATAAGTACATCTTAAATTACCCGAAATATATAAATAAACTCACGATAATTATCTCACTAAAGGTCGAAATCTCACTGAACTGAAATTCATTACTTTCAAAGATTAAAAAGAAATTTAAGTCACTGACAATTTATAAACTAACCAATATAAACTGTTGTTAATGATCCATAACTTGTAAACACTTATGCTACACTGCGCTAAACCAATTATACATACACAATATGTTAGTTAAGTTCACTTGATGTAAGGGTGTGTATTTTTATTGTTTTTAAAACATTTGTAATCCTTTGAACGTAACCTCAAAAACCTATGACAAACGACATTAATAATTTGTATACAATTTTCAACAGACGCTATCATTAAACGTCTGGTATCAATTCAAATATCGATTGTCAAACCCTGTAATTGTCTCATATAAATAACCGGAGCATTTGTATTAGAATAATTTGTATTAAATGAATAACAATCACTAATAAAAAATGTGTAAGTATTGAGTGTAACCACGGTGTTATAATTTCATTAGGAGGTGCACAATATTTTATGTACATTTCAGCAGACGACTAACGATTTACACAGCACACACAACGAATTGCTGAATGCTACAGTTGGCCTAGGCGGGCGGAAATATTTGAATTATTCAAACCGCCTGAGCTGCGCTGGTCATACACCTTTGATTTTTATTTTAATTGTTTTAAGAAAACAATTTGGCGCCACCGGGATTTTCTCACCCCTAGTGAACATCAAGACCTGGTTATTCGTACGTTCGCAACGGACGAAATCTGCGGAAGTTGCACGCAGTTGAACTACGGATCGAGAAGACACGTACACTCATTACACACAAATTGTACATTATACACATTTTGCAGAGTAAAACGGTAGCCGTACGCACGAAGACGACATTACAATATATATATATATATATATATATATATATATATATATATATAGTGACAGGACGAATAGTCACAATGTGACAAGCGTCACATATGCGTATAGCAAGATAGAAAATACAGTGCATAAAGCAATGGTCTGCTTAGTATAATAAGAAACAATGTATAAGATTAAGTAAATAGAGTTAAGAAAGTATAATAATAAGATTTGTGTAATTGTGTATCAATATTTCAAATGTAAAAACTGTTTAAAAAGAACATATCAGAGCGTGAACAACAACCTGTGACAGTGATAAACCAATAAGGGTAGAGTGTCATTAAACTAGCGGGAAAATACAGGGCAACGTCGCTAACGCGCTCAAAGCACTTCAGTCTGCATTAAACAACCGGTTCGAGTAGTCCGCTTTAAAACACTAGTTCGGAAAGTCTATGTTTAACAACCAGTCCGAGTAGTTTGCAGTAAAACACTAGTACGGAACATCGGTTTTGAATTACTAGCCCGAGCAGTGCGTAGTGAGTAAAATCACGCGACAAGTTAAATGTAAAAACACTCGAACTTAACGTGAAAGCGATTCCGTTCAAATAAATCAACAATAGAGTGAAAATAGCATCTGAACGTAAAAATTCCACAACAGGGAGCTGAGGACATATCCACATCAGGGAGGCTGTTCACACCAGAATCCAGGGAAGCTGAGAACACTCCACATCAGGGAAGCTGTACACTAGGGTGGAACGAAAATGGCCTTTTTTTAATTTTTTTTTTTTAGTTTTGTAATAGTGAGGAAAAGTTGCCTTTTAGGTTCAAAAAGAAGAAAAAAAAATTTGGTTGCTATACCACAACATCTTGAGGTGCCGCAAAGAGCTTAAAGTTTGTAAAAAAATTAAAAAAATTGAAAAATTATAAACTTTGATAAATTATTTTTTATGGTTTTCTCATACATATAATGTTACAAAAGATAGTTGTAAATACATATATAAGCATTAGAATTGGAAAAAATTATTAATTACAAAATATAATAATAATAAAAAAATATTTTTTAATGTCAAAAAGTTTGTATTTTTGCTAATTTTGAAACTTTTGCGAACATTTTGGTTGTTACAAATAGTAGTAAATAAGGTTGAAATAAAAGCTCGTCAAATCAATTATATATTTTTTTTATTAGAGCACACGTAAAAAAATATAATACACTTTAAAAGACATTGAAAGTTCATTTTTTATGATTTAAAAAACCCTTAATAATTACAAATGTTACAGCTGCAAAATGTTTGTTTCTACTTCATTGACACATTAAACTGTTTTTTTGAATCAAATTTTGTCATGTTCTCACGTGAGTCAATTTTTGCTCTCAAATATCCTTCTCTTGCGATTGAACTACAGACATTTTGAGCCGATTCGGTCACCAGTTTCACAGCTCTTTCCACTGCTTGCGTGTGACAAGGAAGCCGGGGAAAGTCAATAAGCGGGTCCCCTTTACTATTTGGTTGAGCTTCAGATGTCTTCCATATAAAGTCTTTGAGAGAGTCAGTGGAAACATGTTTTACCAAGGGGGGTTCAGTTACGTCATTTTCAGCCCATGAGATCATGTCGATGTAATCCTTTGCGTCAAAGTTTATCTTTGGAACTTTAAACTTCCTGACTCCGCCTCTACTTTCAGTTCTTGCTTTTAAAACACGTCGTAAACCAAGTTCTCTTACATTTTTGCGCTCATCACATAGCATGGACAAAAGGAGATTTTCTGCAGCAGCAAAGTACCCATTTCTTTGAATAACCGGGTCTAGAACGTTCTTGAAATCATCAGAGAGATAGCGTGAATATGAGATAAGCTTAAACAGATGTTTGGAACCATAAGTACATGAAGGTTTTAACTTAATGTTAAACCACACAGGTGCATACACTTTCACAATGTACTCAGCCAGAGTCTTAAGGTTTTCAGTTGGATTTTCCGTTGCCACATACAATCTAAGTATACAGTTCGCTAATGTAAGCACCTGGAGTGAGCAAGTTTTCCAGGGTTTCTGAAAGATAAATCTAGTGAGCAATTTCCACTTGATACAGCGATACACATATCCAATAAATACTTCTGATCTGTACTTAAATCATTTATGTTCTCCAAAAGAGGAAGGTTATTTTCAATTGGCAAGAAAGTAACCACAGGAAGATTAGCACAGTTTTCCAGCTGCTGACCTATTTCGCCTTTAAACTCACTGGGTCCCTTCGATTTACCATCTAAATGACAAAAAAGATGTCGCAAAGGTAGCTCATTTCCATGGAACAAACAAACTAACCATTGTAAAGGTCTTCCTATTTCATTTTCCATCAAAGAAATCACACCATTATTATGTCCAGTGTTTACAACGGTTCCATCACACCCAATAGCAGTAAAGTTCAAAAGTTGTTCGTTGTGTTGTCTATCTTCAAGAAACTCCAGTATACTGTCTGCTATGTCTTTTCCAGTGCCAGATTTAGGTGTTACGTGGCCTAAAAACTTTGAGTTTGGTTCCTCTATTAATGAAACATGCTCTTCTGAAATAACTTTTTTGTACAACTTAATTCCTTTCTTTTCTTGAACAATTGTTTTGTCTCTTCTTCCATCAAAAAACAATCCTCTATTTTCGGTTATCTGATCATAAAGACTGTCATTAATGAGATCTCTTCGATTTTTTGATCTTGCTCGTCTAATTTTCATCCTGTCTATTACTTTGATTTTGTCTTCCCCTGTGATTACACCCAAGTCCTGTAAAGCAGCACTAGCTATAGCTGCAGCAGCTCTATCTGATATTCCGGTATGGTCACAAATGGAAGCTACAGATGGCAATTTAATACGCATTTGAGTGCTTATCTTTTTCTCTTTTTTCAGTTTTGAAGGGCCTGGTAGATTTATCTCTTCTTGTATATTTGAAGGACCTGGTTGGTTTGCCTCTTCAGCGCTGTCATTGTCGTCAGTAACCGTTTCTGATACACTAGTATTTTTTGTCCGTTCTTGGTTAAACTTAACTGTTCTCATATTAAAACGCCTATTTGAAACTTTTTATTGCATAATCGAGACACATAAAATTCTTTGAAAAAGTTACAAAAAGTGTGTTTTTATAAAACTTTACCGCTCTTGCGGCACCTCAAGACATAATCCAAAAAGTTAAAAAAAAATTGTATGTCTTTTTTGATATAAAAACTGCTTTTTTGAGTTTTGAAACAAAAAAAAATTTTCTGACAACTTCTTAAAAAAAACTTTAAAATGTAGCGAAAATTGCAATTTTATGAAAATTTATCGTCCTTGCGGCACCTTAAGACGTGCTCCAATATTTTTCATATCTTTTTTTTATCTTACAGTAGAGTCTCGGTTATCCGCCCTTCGATTATCCGCCGTTCCGTATTATCCACCGCCCACGCGGCATAAAAAAACGTAAACGTAAAAAATATTTTCTTTAATTACTGCAACGAAAATAGTGTGCCAATAGTTTGCGGGCGTGAGTGTACGTGCTCTCTTTGTGATTGCTCCTGACTGTACCGCAGGAATTTGGCCTACTGCCCATCGCCTATTATAGCCTAGCTGTGACTCATGTGTCATTCACCCCACCCCACCCCCAACATCCAACGCTATCGCTCACATGCTCATCGCTAAGTAGACTGCAGTTTCTTGTTGTGTGCTGTAGTGAGCAGTGAGGCTATTTTTACGCGGTGTGTCCGTGAGTGACTAGTGCAGTTTTGGTGAAAGTGTCGTAGTGTAGTCTTGTTAATAGTGTTGCGATTATGGCTACGAAAAGGAAGAAAATTACAATAAAAGACAAGCTTGAGGCATTAAAAAGACTGGATAAAGGGGTAAAGGGGAAACGCTGCAGAAGGTGGCTGACCACTACGGCGTCGGTCATCGCACAGTTGGAGATTGGAAGAAGAGACGATTAGAATTAGAAAAATGGTGTTCCTCACGAGTTACTGAGACTGCTTTTAAAGATAGAAAAACTATGAAAAATAGTGATTATGAAAAAGTTAGCGAAGCGTTGTACATTTGGTTTACACAGTTCAGGGAGAAAGGGGTGCCTATTTCGGGACCTATCTTAAAAGAAAAGGCGTTGCAGTTTCAAAAAGAATTTAACGAAGGTGATGCAGATTTTACAGCAAGCGTTGGCTGGCTTGATAGATGGAAGAAGCGTTATGGAATCCATCAGTTGAATATTTGCGGCGAGAAACTGTCATCAAACTTTCAAGAAATGGAGCAGTTTAAGAAAAAATTTCAAGACTTTGTTGAAACTGAAAGCTTAACAGGAGATCAAGTATTTAATTGTGATGAAACAGGCCTTAATTTCAAAATGTTACCGAGTAAGAGCCTTGCAGCTAGAACTGAAGCTGCAGCCCCTGGCTATAAACGTAGCAAAGAGAGAGTGACTATTTTAGCATGCAGTAATGCCACAGCAAACCATAAAATGGACCTGGCAATGATTGGAAAGTCCAAAAACCCTAGGGCTTTTAAAGCCATTTCAAAACATGCTCTTCCAGTAAAATATTTCAATCAAAAAAGTGCATGGATGACTAGTGAAATTTTTAAGGAATGGTTTTTTAAAGAGTTTGTTCCTTCTACAGAGAAGTTTTTAAAAGACAACAACCTACCCAGAAAAGCAGTTTTACTGCTAGACAATGCCCCAGCTCACCCTGATCCAGACGAACTTAAGAGTTGGGGACATAAAGGCTATGTTTTTGCCACCAAATGTGACTGCCATTTGTCAGCCTATGGACCAGGGTTTTTTGGAAACACTTAAACGAAACTATCGAAGAAAGCTTCTGTCAACAGTCATACAAGAAATTGAAGATGGGCAAAACTTGATTAAGAAGTTGAAAAGTATAAATTTGAAGGATGTCGCTTATTGGGTCGCAAGGGCCTGGGCCGACGTCGGGGCACAAACAATTGCGAAGTCGTGGCATAAGCTGTTGGGCGAGGACGAAAATATGGCTGAAAGCATGCTGGATGAACTTCATGAAAGTATTTTGCCCTTGGTGCAACGTATCCCTGGATGTGAGGATGCATCGTTGGATGAAATAAAGAATTGGCTTTCAGGAGACGACCAATATGAAATAACTGACGAAGAAATTGTAACACTTGTTAATAGCGATGATGTTGTTGAAGATCAAGACTCTGAAACTGTTGAGCCCCAAAAGATCACTCACAAAGAAGGGGTTAAAGCTCTTGAAGCAGCCATTCAGTACGTTGAGCAGCAAGAGGAAGCCAGGGTTGTCGACATAATGATGCTCCAAAGGTGGCGAGACTTGGCAGCAAAGAAGCGGGAATCATCAGGGAGGCAGTCGAAGATCACTAATTTTTTTCACTCATCATGAACTGAACTCTCACTTCCAACATTTCTGACAGTGTAAGTCAATTTTATTACGTACACATTAGTCTGATTCTATATTTATTTTTAGTAAATTTTTCTTGTTAAAATTTACTGAATTCTTAAACTTGAAGCATGAAGTACTAAAGTAGGCGTAATTGTTTTCTCTTTTTTTGTAAGTGTATAACTTTAATATTGTTGCTTGTTCTCTAAAATGTTTTACTATAATTTTGTAATATAATTGTACAGTACTGTATTGTTTTCTCTATTGATTTGTTGTAAAATGTGATGTTTATTAATTACATTTACAAAATTACAACGTAATTTTATGATAAATTTGAGTTTTATTTAACTCTCCCTATTATCCACCATTTCAGCTTATCCGCCCTTCCGCCAGCCCGTTTATGGCGGATAACCAGGACTCTACTGTATCTACACCAAAAGGCAACTTTTCCGTGCTATTACAAATTAAAAATCCAAACTTGATTTTTTCGTTCCACCCTACTGTACACATATCCACACCATGGAGACTGGATGAACAAGAAGAGGAACAATTGGAACATTCAAACCCAGAAACGCCCATGAGATAGACGCCGGAGCTACAATAACAAGTAGAGTATTAAACATTTAAGTTTGAATTAAAAAAGACAGTAAATAAGAAAGAGAACAATTTCAGAGACTATAAACAACAAATTTATGTAATTAGTAAAGTAAGATAACAGAGCAAATTGAAGTAGAGTCATTTAAAGAGTTAAAGTAAAATAAAAAAGAAAAAACATTAAACACAATTCTTATAATAACTAAAGAGTTAGAATATGAAAAGCTTAGTCGAACAATAAAAATTATAGCAGTTAGCAAATTCATAAAAGAAATAGTAAAGAGTTAGAAGTAATTATTTCAAACACACCCATCCATCACATTCTCACACACAGGTCTACAGAATATAAATATAGCAGAGAAGTAAAAGTAAATTCCGTTAAGGTAAGTCTAATTCAAATTGCATTGGTCTTTGTGTGTGTATTAATACTCGCTGTTGCCCAAAATTGGCGATACCAGTAAAACACACCAACAAAGTCCAGTTGCAAAATCTGGTCAGTCGGGCGTTTACGAGTCGACATTTTAGAATGAAAGACAATGCCTGGTTGTCTGTGTGAATTTCACAATGGTTTCCATACAAATAGTACCTAAATTTTGTTAACGCATTTACAATTGCTAATATTTCTTTCTCTGAAGTGAAATAATTTTTCTCTGCCTCCTTCAGTGTTCTATTTGTATAGGCAATGACGTAATGTTCTCCATTCTTTCTGTGTTGATACAATACACCTCCTATGGCTTTACTCCTTGCCGTAATAATGTTAATAACGGGTTTATATAATTAGAATATTTTTCTGAAAATCGTCTGTAATACCCCGTAAGACCTAAAAATGCTCGTACTCCTTTTACATTTGTAGGGACTGGAAATTCGGTGATGCTCTTTATCTTGTCTGGGTCGGTACTCACTCCTTCAGCTGATATAATATGTCCTAAAAATTTCATTGACGATTTCATAAATTCGCACTTATCTTGCTCTAATACTAAATTTGCTTTTCTAAACTTATCAAAGATTATGTTTAAGTGTTCAATATGTTCCTTCAACGATTTTGAAATAACCAGAATGTCGTCTACAAATATTACTACAGACTGTTCTACTTCCGGTCCTAATGCTAGTTCTAAACATCTTACCATAGCTGCTAGGCTTGTTACCAATCCAAATGGTACTACTTGAATTGATAGCACTTGTTTCTGTACATGAAAGCGGTGTATTTTCTACTGTGTTGTTCTAGTGGAATTTGCCAGAAACTTGCTGTGAGGTCTAATTTACTCATATACTTAATCCCTTGACACTTTATAAACAATTCATCGGCGTTTGGTGCACAATCCAAGTTTTTCTGCATAATACTGTTTAAATTTCGCATGTCAAGACATAATATAATTTCATCGTTATTTTTTTTAACTATAACCATTGGGTTTATAAAGTTACTGTTTGAACGTTCAATAATTTGGTGTTTTAACATATTGTTTATTTCGATGTCTACCTGATTTTGATATTTTATCGGTACTGGATATGTTCGACGCACAAATTTATCTTCATCGGTCGTTTTTATCTGGTGTTCGTACACATTTGTTATTCTTGGTCTTTCACTGAATACATCTTGATTTTGTTGTATTAGTCGTTTTAATTCACTACTCTCGTGTGTGTTGAGTGTGTCATGTTTTGTTGCTGTTTTACGAGTTGGTGTTGCTACTTTTATTTCCGGCCTCTGAATCTTCATAGTACTTTTGTTATTCTCATATTTATTTAAATTTTCATTTAGTTTGATTATATATGTTGTCTTTTTTATCTCGCACTGCATGGTGTCTTGTTGTGTGTTTATTATTGCATTTATTTGTTTAAGTTGATCCATCCCAATAATTGCATCATAAATTAAATTCTTTATAATAATAGCTGGTATTTCTAAATTCATCTCGTCTTTATTTATGTTTATAAACATTTGCTGATCGACTTTCTCTTTCTGGTTTACGGCCGTTTGTACACACATATTATTTAATAGTAGCACTGGTGCCTTATTAAATTGTTTTTTATTTGCTTTTATAAATGTCTGGCTTATAGCTGACAGTTCGGCTCCTGTATCAATTAGTATATTGACTAACACATTATTTATATATGCTATTATGCATAGGCACTTACGTTTCACTGTATCGCTAGGTTTGTCGTCTATTCGCAATAGTTCATCCCTAATTTCCGGTGGATACACATTGTTTATTTGCACACATATTTCATTAGTCTTAATTTTATTTTTACATTTATAATTATTATCACTGGACGTCTTGTGAACGTCCCTTACTGCCCGTTTTTTGAAGTTGACTGTACCACCTCACTTATCCCTTCTTGTAGCGGTCTCGTTTCCGTTCGTATTGTTATATGCAGTCCACTCGTATATGCGTCTGTCTGGGTCGGTGTTATTGTTTGTATTTGAGCTGACTTATTCCAATTCTTATTTGTAAAACTTCGTTCATTATTATTACTATATTTATTTCGTGTACCTAAATACGGTTTCTTTGTATAGGTGTTTTGTTGTTGTCTGTTTTCGTAATTGTTTTCGCGACTTGGACCTGGTCTAGGTTGCATGTCTGACCTTGGTTGTTGTTTTAGCAAATATCTTATCTCTCCCCACTGTGCCAGCATGAGTAGGAGTTCTTCAATCGTCTTAGTTCCCCTCGTCATTACTGCAACATTGATATCGCTGTCAAAGTGATAAGACAGTTTATTTACGAGTTCACTCTCCGTCAACTTAGGTTTTAAATGTTTCGCTCTAGCTACAATGTCAATTACATATGCTTCTCTGAACTTATCTTTTGGCATGTATTCGTATTTATCAAACTCTAACTGGTTTCGAATTCTTCTTTGGATATGGTCGCTCCAATATCTTTGTTCAAATTTATTTTTGAAATCCTCGTAGGACGTAACGTTTTCTCTTATTATCGAATACCACTTTGCAGCTGTGTGTTCTAATCGACGTGATATCCATTCCACGCGTTCGTTATCGTTTAGATTATTTCCTACCATCTCCATATTTCTTTCACACTCTATTAAAAATTCTATTGGGTTTTCACTTTCCCATCCACTAAATTTCTGCATTTTCGGCATATCTTCAGGACTCCTGTAGATGTACATGATCTATTCTGCTTTCGTTTTCTTCATCTGTTTCTGCAGCTGTGCTATCTGTTCTCGTAGGTGTTTGTCGTTCTCCTCACCTTGTTCCTTATTTGTCATTATTGTTGTTTCGTGCCTAGCGACGACTTGGTCCAATATTTTTATATTTTCTTTCACCTCGTGTATATTTCCTTCTGTCTCCTGAGTAAATTTAGTTAAGTTTCTCTTCTTGGGCCTGTACCATTGTAGTTAACTCTTGTTGCTTCTTGTTTATAGCATTTGTCCATGTTCGCATATTTTCGCTTAGTTTCTTTAGTTCCTTGCTATTTTCTCCATGTAGTGCTCCGAATTCCTCTCGTAATTGTATCCTTGCCTCTTCCCACCATTCTGGTTTTTCTTTTCGTAGTCTTTCTTCACGCTCTTCTTTTTCTTTTCTTCGTTTTTCTTTTTCTGCTTTCTCTTCTTCTCGTTGTTGTTGTAGCATTTGCTGTATTGCTGCCATTATGTCGGTAGGTGTTTGCGGTTCTGCCATTTTCACGGTTTAATTATTGACCTAGTATTTCAAAATTACACATCTAATAGTCTATAAAATATTTTCTCAGTGCTGACAATTTCCTCCCCTTATAACTAACAATGGTTATACAATATTAACAATAGGTCTTTGTTCAGACCGAAACTTTCTTAGATCTAATTCCCTGTATTGTTCTACTGATACTTAACTTGTATCCTTTAAAATTATTACTACTCTGGATGTTGTTTCCGGTTTAAACTTCACCTCTCATCCGTTCTCACACTGGTCTGACTCTTATAATTCAGTTAAGGCTTCTAACGGTTTTTTATATTTTTTACTTCAAATAATTATTACAATTTATTTTAATTTTATATTTTCTTGGTTTGTTCTTTACATGGGTTTGTTATTTATCTGGGCGCCAGTCATAAACAAATATAATATTTTCATGCAATTATTTATTTTATGACAATTATTAGATTTTTAATTTTATTTATTTTATGTACATTTAATTAATCGCGCCCCACGCTTCGGGCCGCCATTTTACAACTGGACTTTGTTGGTGTGTTTTACTGGTATCGCCAATTTTGGGCAACAGCGAGTATTAATACTGTTCAGTTTATACACACAAAGACCAATGCAATTTGAATTAGACTTACCTTAACTGAATTTACTTTTACTTCTCTGCTATATTTATATTCTGTAGACCTGTGTGTGAGAATGTGATGGGTGTTATTTTTGAAATAATTACTTCTAACTCTTTACTATTTCTTTTATGAATTTGCTAACTGCTATAATTTTTATTGTTCGACTAAGCTTTTCATATTCTAACTCTTTAGTTATTATAAGAATTGTGTTTAATGTTTTTTCTTTTTTATTTTACTTTAACTCTTTAAATGACTCTACTTCAATTTGCTCTGTTATCTTACTTTACTAATTACATAAATTTGTTTTTTATAGTCTCTGAAATTGTTCTCTTTCTTATTTACTGTCTTTTTGAATTCAAACTTAAATGTTTAATACTCTACTTGTTATTATAGCTCTGGCGTCTATCTCATGGGCGTTTCTTTGTTTGAATGTTCCAATTGTTCCTCTTCTTGTTCATCCAGTCTCCATGGTGTGGATATGTGTACAGCTTCCCTGATGTGGATATGTCCTCAGCTCCCTGTTGTGGAATTTTTACGTTCAGATGCTATTTTCACGCTATTGTTGATTTATTTGAACGGAGTCGCTTTCATGTAAGTTCGAGTGTTTTTACGTTTAGCTTGTCACGTGATTTTACTCACTACGCACTGCTCGGGCTAGTAATTCAAAACCGATGTTCCGTACTAGTGTTTTACTGCAAACTACTCGGACTGGTTGTTAAACATAAAATTTCCGAACCAGCGTTTTAAAGCGGACTACTCGAACCGGTTGTTTAATGCAGACTGAAGTGCTTTGAGCGCGTTAGCGACGTCGCCCTGTATTTTCCCGCTAATTTAATGACACTCTACCCTTATTGGTTTATCACTGTCACGGGTTGTTGTTCACGTTCTGATAGGTTCTTTTTAAACTGTTTTTACATTTGAAATATTGATACACAATTACACAATTCTTATTATTATACTTTCTTAACTCTATTTACTTAATCTTATACATTGTTTCTTATTATACTAAGCAGACCATTGCTTTATGCACTGTATTTTCTATCTTGCTATACGCATATGTGACGGTTGTCACATTGTGACTATTCGTCCTGTCACAATATATATATATATATATATATATATATATATATAAATATCATTTTCTATATAAGTAACTCGATGTTTCTTGCCGTAATTATATAATTTGTGATGTTTTCAATTTGTTTCTTCTGCAAGTAGATAATATTGTATATTCTTTTTAACACCTGACGCACGTTTCACTGAAAAATATCAGTATCATCAGAGGTTTCTAAGCGAATTAATAACAATCGAAATAATTCTGTTAATATAAAATTAACGAATCATCGAATTTGTATCGATTTTAATGTAAAATAAAATAACTGATAATCGATTTAGGTCGATTAGTTAACGATTGTTTTAATGTTTATTTTCTTCAGCAGCTGTTTTCTCGGTTATATTTGAAATTTTGTTTATATTTTATTCATTTTTATTTTTATTTTTTAGTAAATTTATAATTTTAAATAGATCGTCTTGTTTTGTTTTTATTTGTGTTTGTTCTTTAATTAATAAGTTATTGTTATTGTGTTGTAATGGGACATTTTGGCCTACCTGGGGTAAAATAAAGAAATTTGTATTTTGAATGAAAACCAATAACATTTTTTACGATAATTTTGGGGAAACGTAAACAGAAGTGTAAATTTTATTAGTAGGGAAGTTGGCGGCACTGCTTGTGAAAATTATTCATGAAAATTTATAACGACGAAATAAACAGACAGCAAAACTGTGCCAAGGTCAGCTCCAGCGACTATAAACGGTAAACAAGTTATGTAACCAGATCAGACCATCTGACGTCAATATATACGTCAGAGCCCATCCTCGCTGTGGAATTCGGGTGTGTAAACAAAAACATTATGCTGGTGTAGTGATACTAACTTCAGAACAATAAGAATTGGTCATATAATCATATAACCACAGCAACTACACAAAATAGTGCCGTTCGTCTAGTCAGTCGGCAAACACCATCTATAAACATCGGACGCATATAACCGTCGCGTCCGCCGGCTAGCCGGTTAGGCGAAGTTTTCGTCGCCCGCACTTAGAATGTGAATACAGCACGTATAAAGTTTTATAAAATGTAAAATAACAATTTTAAAGTTTCTCAGAGTGAATTAACAGTTTAAAACATGTAAATTCAGTGAAGACCACGGAATAATCTACGTAGTGCGCGTAGAACAATGTGACGTCGTTTCGACTCAAATGAACAGATAAGTAACAAATGGGGTAGAACAACATTTTAACAAGGGTTAAACCAAATTGCAGTACTATTAATTTTTGTTGAACTGAGATCTCACTTAAGGGAATGGGGCATGTATGAATGCGTGGGTGAATAAAAAATTGAAGAAAAAAATAAGAGGCGCTGGTTTGTGTCAATAAAATTTGATAGTAGTTTTAAAAATCTGATTATTTTACTTAGAGATAGATAAGCTCAGATATAAAGGAAACTAACAAGTTTTGTCTGTACGACTTTCTTTTGAACATGTAAAAAATCTAAGAATTATTTGAATTGCAAGGGGTTGAGTAAAAGAAATATGAAAAATAATAAAGGATCAATAAAATTTAATTATTAATGAACAAATAAATGATTGTTATTATTTAAGCAACCATATTCTGCTCTCCCGGTTCGCTGATTCGAACCCTGGTAAGTAGCAATTTTATTTCATATGCAGTTGGCAGTACGCAAAATGGCATCTGAATTTCAAAGGTAAACATACCTGTTTGTGAGTAGGTAAGGTGAACAAAATAGTTAAAGGAAAATAATATCACAAATGGCGCTTCCGAACGTAGGGACAATTTATATAAATATATTTATATAAATACGGCCTACTGGGAGAGCAGAATGGTTATGTGAAATAACATAAAAAATTTTTTGAGGTACGTGAAAACAGACGTACAAGTATAAGGTTATGTTATGATTATGTGTAGTATGGGTAAATAGAATATTTTTTTTGATAATAAGTATATGTTATATATAGTAACATTTTGAAAAGAAATATATGTAAAATATTAAAAAAAAAAAAAAAATGGCAGATAATAACGAGAATGTCAGCTTAACTGACATTGAAAACGAAAGCCACATGAATATTGAATTAAGTGGAACTGAGTCAAAAATTATGGATGAAGGAATTCATTCAACGCCAGTTCAAAGTAAAAAATCTGATACAGATGATATGCTAACACGGTTGTATAGTGTGATGTGTAGTAATTTTAGTGAACTAAGAGGGGACATGAATGAATTGAAAAAACAAAATAAAGAACAACAAAGTGATTCCAATGTTAAATATGATAAAATAAATGCTAGACTTGATGTTAGTGACACTAAAATGAATGACAAATTTGACAGACAAAGTAGGGATTTTAATGAGAAATTCGATGTTCAAAAGAATAGTTTTGATGAGTTAAAAAACCAAATTAACGAAATTAATGAACGTTTTGAGAATACCAATGAAAAATTTGTTAGCAAATGTAACGATCTAAGTACAAAATTAGATAATGCAGTTAAGAGTATAGACGTTAAAATTAATGAAAGAGATGAGAAAGTTGACAGACAAATGTGTGAAATCACACTAAGTATTGAAAGTAAAATCAGTAACGTAAATGAGCAGATGGCAGACCAAATTAAGACTCAAATTGAAGAGCAGGGTGTAGAAACAGAAAATAAATGTGTAACTAAAATTAATGAAAATAATAATGATGTAGAAATTAAAATAATGGAAGTAGAAAGTGCATGTAAACAATCTATACAAGAGAGTGTGGGGGTTATTAATAAACATAACCTTCAATATCCAAATAAATGTGATAACAAATTTAGCATGATAGAGCAGAATATCACAGAAATCAAAGATGAATTACATGTGGCCGTAAGTCAAAATTTAAATAATGTTGCGGAGCGAGTAGTGTATACTCGCGAAGCAAAAGATGACATAGAGCTAGAACAATTTAATTGTGACAACTGTAGAGTACACCCGATGCAATTTTTGAATAGGGTAAGGGAATTCAATCGATTTAATAGTAGTAGTTGGGAGATTAAATTACTGAAAATTTTGAAGTGTTTTAAGGGTAATGCCGAAATATGGGCGGAAGTACATAATACAGAATGGAGTAGTTATGACAAATTTGAGTTAGCATTCCGAAACAAGTATTGGTCAGAAGAGGACCAGGAAATTTTACGCAGTAAGATCATGGGAACGGGGAATTTTGGGAGAATAAATAACCATTTAACCATGTACGTAATGAAAATATATAATGAGGCCAAGTACCTAGAACCGCCGTTGCCGTTCCGGTCATTTGTGAGACATATTAGCAAACACCTGCCCAGAGAGGTGCAAATTACATTAATGACGAGAGACATCAGAAATATAAATGAACTAGAGAGTACGTTAGATGTGTTACAAAATATCGGGGAACGTGACATAGGGAGGCGTCCAAACCTACCAGTAGTACTAAACAACAATAATTACCATCAGTATAGGGGAACACCAAACTTTCATAGAGGAGCGTGTGGGGGAAATTTTGATAATAGGGGCGAGAGTTGGCGATGTATAGACTGTAATGTAGATAACTACTCAAATAGAACAACTTGTTTTAGATGTCATAAGAACAGGGAGTGTACACGTAGTGAGAGAATGCATCACCAGCCAAATCAGCAGCAGAGAGGAGCAGAATACATTAGAGGAGCGCCGAGAGGAGGTGGAAATTACAACCGAGGGAGAGGAGGAAACAACCAAGCAGTAGCAGGTTCCTCCATGGTAAACTAGAAAGGACAATGGAGAATCGGGCCCAACCATTGTCAACGGAGAACCGGGTCCAAGTGACAGATGAATATCAGAGTAATATAATCAAAGTGGACATGGCGAAGGAGTTATTGGAAGAAGAGGACACCAAAGTGATGGAGCACAAAACCAGATTGACGGAGGTGACAGTCACCATAGAAGGTAAGAGTTATAAAACATTGATTGATACAGGTAGTGAGATATCCGTAATTTCTGAGAATGTAATGGGAGAATTAAAAGAAATAAATAAAAATATACCATCGTTGCCAGTTGCGGGAGTCACAGTAGTGGGGGTAACTGGGGTAAGAAGTAAAAGAATAACCAGACAAGTACAATTAAATATCTTGATAAATGAAATTGAATTTGAAAACACATTCCTAGTGGTTAAGGGGTTGAGTTTAGATGTAATATTAGGAAATGATTTTTTGGAGAGAAATGGGGCAGTAATAGATTTCAATAAACAAATAGTAAGATTTGAAAAGGGGAGTAAACCAGTCGGGGTAAAGTTTAAGAAAGTAGTAGATGAAGTTAAAGTTACGGGAATAAAAATAATACAAAAGCAGGTAGGCGATGGAGAAATAGAAACTAGAATAAATATGTGTCGAGAGAGTGAGAGTATAGAAAATGAGGAGGGAGAGATGCATGTGAGTGATGAGAGTGTGTGGATAAATAGAGCCAACAAATTTTTTAATGAAGGTGTAGTTGTAGGAAATACTCAGCGAGAGGAGTTGTGGCCAGTTGTGGAACGTTTCAGAGATGTGTTTGATGAATCGCCAGGGAGAGCGAAAGACTATATATGTGAGCTGAAGGTTCGGGAACATGCACCCTACATGCAGAGGAGTTATCCAGTACCATTTTCGAAAAGAAGAGCTGTGCAGGAGGAATTAGACCGGATGATGAAGGGAGACATCATTGAACGATCAATATCGCCATACTCAAACCCGTTAGTGGTAGTGATTAAGAAGGATGGAAAGGTAAGACTATGCCTAGATGCTAGAAAGATAAATCAAATTATAATACCTGACTGGGAGTCACCGGAACCAATTAATGAAATTTTATAGAAATTTAGTGGCGTTAAGTACATGACGTCATTAGACTTAACAGCAGGATATTGGCAGGTGCCGTTAGCAACAGAGAGTCGGAGATATACTGCCTTTCTTTTCAATGGCAAGAATTATCAGTTCAAACGTCTACCATTTGGGTTAAACACCAGTGTTGCTAGTTTTATCAAATGTTTAGATAGGATATTACAACCTAAAGATTTAGATTTTTTAACATTGTACGTTGATGACATATTGATAGCATCCAGAACATTCTCTGAACACTTAGAGCATATAGAGTATGTGTTAGACAAGTTACAGAAGGGGGGTCTGACAGTTAATTGGGATAAATCTAAGTTCTTACAAACAGAAATACATTTCCTGGGTTTTATTATTACGCAAGAGGGAATATTAGCTAACCCGGATAAGGTAGAAGCTATTATGCGCTTCCCAGAACCAAAAAACATTAAACAATTGCAAAGTTTTTTAGGTTTATGCAATTTCTACAGAAAGTTCCAAGAAAATTACGCACACACAACATCGAAACTAAGTGCAGTACTCCAGAAGAACAAGCAGTGGAAATGGGGAGAAACGGAACGAGACGCATTTAACGAAATTAAGAGAAAATTTAGCCATATGATTATGATGAATCATCCTGATTTTAATAAAACATTTTACTTACAGACAGATGCAAGCAACGTAGCTTTAGGGGCGGAGCTCTACCAGGAGGGCTGCGATAAGGGACATCTTACCATCGCCTTCGCCAGTAGGTCGCTTCTGTCTGCGGAGAAAAATTATACCACCACCGAGAAAGAACTTTTGAGCATTGTGTTCGCCGTGGGGAAATTCAGAACATACATCCTGGGAAACGAAACGGTAATCCGAACGGACCACAAGGCACTATCATTTCTGAATTCTTGCAAATTAACGCACAGTCGTCTAACCAGGTGGGTATTAGCTTTACAAGAATACAACTTTTCTTGGGAATATATAAAGGGGTCAGATAATAAAGTACCAGACACACTTTCCAGGGTAGATATTATAGAAAATAAAACAGGTAGGGACCTTAAAGAGATAGAAATTTTTAGATTAACTAGAGAAGATAGAATTTTTTGTGAAGAGTTAAGAGACATTAAGAATATGCAAAGATCTGAAAATAAATTGGGTAAAATAATCGTTAGTTTAGAAATGGATGTAGATGGGTCTGAATATAATACACGTTTTCAAGTATATCAGGGAATTCTGTTTAAAAAAGTAGAAGGGGGTGAGCGTGATTGGAGACTAGTTATACCAGAAGGGTTGATAGATAAAATTATTTGGGATTGCCATATAAGGTATGGGCATTATGGGGCAAGAAAGTGTGCTAATTGTAACAGTACAGAATTAACTGTACCAGAATAATGGTATGTAGGGATATTTTTATTGTAAATTTTATTGTAATCATGAAGTCTAACCAGGGCAAGTTAGTTTTGACACAAGTCCCAGTAATACGCAAATTCACCAGAGGGGAGCCGATCCAAGGTCAGCGGCGTACGAGCAAATTGAAACAAATAAAATGGCAGTGTCAGGCGCTAAAAATTGACAATACTGACTTTCTATTTTTCTTTTATAGAATTGCTAAACTGCTATAATTGTTTTTATTATTTAGACAAAGCTTTTCGTCATTACTGACATCTTCAGGTCTTAAACAACCTTTCTAAACATGACTTTCTATTGGTCCATTGTAACGAATCGTCATCAAAAACACAATGACGATATAAAACCATTACGTATTAACCAAAGCAGTGGTTGGAAAACAATAGACAATGACGTCAGATGCACGACCACTTACATAACAATTACGTCTAACCCGGTCTCAGTCGTCAAAAGTAAATCAGGGAGCATACACGCTCTAACAGTAGTGGGCAGTTTTCTGCCATCAAAATGTAACCTTTTACTGCAAAAATGATCTAAATAATATCACAGTAAACACTAACATTTACTAGCATCAGTGAACTTTATAAAACATGTATTCAAAGTAGAGTCAGTGAAAATGGACAACAGCAAACTGGACAAACACCTGCTCACCGCATGGAGCCGCTAAGGAAGGAACTACGCCACATCTATTCAGGAAAGCCCTACATTTCATTACTAAATTTCAAAAAGTAGAAAATATGAGCTCAATTTCTATAAAATTTGTCTAAATTCATGTGAGAGAGTGGAAGCGAGAGTGTGACCGGTGTTGATCAACCCAATAAAAATGAGGCGTTGGTTTGTGATCATGTTTAGTCAGTATCAAGAGTAAAGTATTAAAGAAATCAAAACTATAATTTTGTCCAATGATGAGAATTACATACATAAAAGAAGTCAGTTATATAGCATCATAAAGTGTACACAATTAACCTTGAGTAAGGTCAAGGGCGGAATAGCCTAGCCGCCATTTTGGAAATTTGAATCATTAACCATTGTTATGCTTATATTAATTTACCAAGTATCTGCTGAAATAAAACCAAAATTCGTTACAGTTCTCTAATGTGTCATGTTATTTCTATACCCAACGACTTCTGCCGCTGTCTGCTTAACGCAATTCTGGACCCAAAGCCTAATGCATGTAACTGAGCGAAACACGTGTTATTCCGGTGATGAGATTTTTTATGTAAATTACACAGATATGAACTATCATATATTCAGTATTAATAATTGTTTAATTTATACAAATAAATCTGTACTTTAACAGATGGCAGCCCGAACTTGGACTTTATATATAAATAAAAATATATAAATAAGCAGACAAGCAGAGGTTAGACGGGTAGTGAAATATACGAAAAAAAAAAAATATATAGAGATTACCTGTATAGGTTATGCATGGTACAAATAGAGTACAACACAACTAAAATAAATTTATTATTGTTAATATATTAATAATAAAAAAGAAAAGAAATGGCAAACAGTAATGAGACGAGTAGAACAGAATCAGAAATGATGGGTGATAGTATTCATTCAACATCAGACCCAACAAAAAGAGTTGAGGAAAATGACATAATAAGAATGATGAAACTGCTTTTTAATGAGCAGAGCGTCAAATTAAACCAATTTGATATACAATTGAGTGATATCAAAAAAGAAATTAAAAAACAGAGTTGTAATTTGGACAAAAGATTAATTGAAATAGGTACAAAGTTAGACAAAATACAGTTAGAAAATAAGAGTAGAGAATCAAATAAATTGGATGAAAATAAAGACAAGGTAAGTAGTGGTGATAATTGTGATAATAGAATTAAAAATATGGTATTAGAAAATAATTGTGTGAGTATTGAGAGTGGTGATAAAAGTATAATGGGAGTAGAATTTGATAATGAAGTGATAAAAAGTGTTGATGAATTAGAGAGAAAGTATAGAGAGAATTTACAGATAAAGGGGTTACAGGGGGTAAATTTTTCCCGTAATGTTGTAGTCGGGGGTGAAAAAAAGGCTTCACGAGTGTATTGGGTAGATAAATGGTCTACCGATAATTGTTTTTTGAATTGTTGTATTGTTCCTGTAGAAATCAGGAGAGGTTTTAATGTAGTAATACCCTCTGAATGGAGTGAGAGATATTTAGAGAAAGAGTTGTGTATAGATGGTGAGATGCAAGTATTTAAGTTAGATAGAGGTTATAAAGAGTTGATAGAGAGAGTAGGATGGAAGAAAACAAAATATATGAAATACTTACCTTATAATGAAGCTGATATAGCAGTAGGAGAAGATGATAACGGAAATAATGACTTTATAACGTACCTAGTGGTGACTGATTATACTGGAGGTGACAGGACAATAACCAATCGTGACAAGTTGTATGTTGAATTGATAGGGAATAACCCTATTAATTATGATGGTTTTATAAAATATAAGAATTTAAATGTGTATTATATTAATGATGTTAATATAACGTATTTAATAAAAAATAAATTGTACAGACCAAAGATAAGACTATTGTTTAACGATGGAGGGTAGACCTTCTATTGTGTTATGAACATTTAAGTGTGTGGACAGTGTTTTTAAAAATGGACTGATTAGGACTGATTATGGCAAATGATTTCATGATTATGTGAATTGTATATTTTTGTGTATTGATGTCTATGTATTTGTGTATTTTTGCTGTTGTGTATTTTGTGTATTTTTTTATGTAAACATGTATTGTAGAATTTTAGATAATTGAAGGAAGTTAATAATGATTTTGAAATGATATTATGGAATTTAGATTCTAAAGGGTTAGTAAATGATTATATATTTGGCTATTGAGAAGTATTGTTGTTAGTTGGTAAGTGATGAATTTCTAATGGTATATTAATGTTGAAATGTTGTAAAAGAGTTTGGGAATAGTGATAAATAAGGACATTGGAGTTAGGTAAATAGAGTTATTGGGAGTTAGGGAAAATAAAGTGCTGAGATGCTGACAATATATAAAGAGGTGTTAGATATTTTAGGGACACAGTGGTTAGCGATTATATGTAGAGTTGAGTAATGTGGATGGTAATTTTATAGTTGTTGTTGGTGATATTTTGTAATACGGGTATTGGTGTAGGAGTCCAACGAGAGATGTTGAGACGGGAGTGGACCGTTGTGTGCCGGAAAGGGTTATCTGAAAGGGTCAGGAACCGATAAGGGAATACACACATACTAGTACAAAAATGAGCGGTGCCAGAGGTTTTAAATTGGTTTTGTGAAGGGGGTTATTATAGAGATATTGGTGTCAAAATATATTAATGGTTAGAAGCGGTTAGTGAAAAAAGGGGTAGTAAGGTTAGGTTGACAGATGCCAAAATAAGACAGAGAAAAATAAGGAATAATAGAGAGTCACCCAAACTAGTAAGGATAAAAGGGTTAGAAAAGGAAAATTCATGATAGGAAGGAAGTTGTAAATGAAAGGTAAATGATAAATTTGAAATTTGTGTATAGAATCTAAATGAATGTTAAATATTAAAAGTTGAATAGAGAATTGTTGATAGGAAAAATGTTATAAAATTTTGCTACAAGTTATGTAAATATGAATTAAATAATGTGAATTGTTCAATGTTAGTGTTTAATGTTTAATATACAATATTTTATTATGTTTGATTAGGTTGATGGTAAAGTAGGTTAGGAGGCTACTGTAAGGGTAGTGACCATGATAATATTAAATTTGTGTTAGAGTAACAAGTCTCTGGGAAAAAATGATTCTGTTAAAAGGAGTAAAATTAAAGTAAAGAAATGAATAAAGAAATTTAGATAGTTAAAAATGCTGCCATGCTAGAGAAATATACTGATAGTAATTGAAATAAATGAATAAAAATAGTAGTTGTTGTTTGAGAATCAAAAAATTTATGTTGTGTTTAGTATAAGAGTATAATTTTATGATGAAAGAGGCAATTTAATATTGACGGGAGTCAAAGCAATTGATACAAATATGTAGGAGTGTTGTCAAGTAGAAGGCGTATCTATCCTAAATCTTGTTATATTTTATTGTGTTATTTGGTATTTTATAAATAAATGAAACCAATGCCTCAAATCACAAACCAATGCATCTAAGAGGAAACATATCAGTTGCGGATATGTAAATGAAGAAGGCCACTATTTTAAAGTTTGTATTGAATGTTTCAGAGTTTTATGGTGTTGTGACCGCGGTCCTGCGCTGGCCGGAGTGTCAGAACAGGAGCGTACAGTGCCTCATGGCCTTATGGTGTAGGGATCTCTCAGGAGAAGTCCAGTAAGGTCAGACGGGTACGATCGATACTATGGGACCAAGGGTAAGTGATTGAGATTTTCTTTTATTAACACTACAGGGGGTTGTGGCACATGTCTGAACTGATCCTTTTAGAAAAGTATGAATGAGTCAATGAAAGTTTTTGTGTCTCGACACCAAACCTTTCATTGAGGGGGTTTTGTAACAGTACAGAATTAACCGTACCAGAATAATGGTATGTAGGGATATTTTTATTGTAAATTTTATTGTAATCATGAAGTCTAACCAGGGCAAGTTAGTTTTGACACAAGTCCCAGTAATACGCAAATTCACCAGAGGGGAGCCGATCCAAGGTCAGCGGCGTACGAGCAAATTGAAACAACGAAAATGGCAGTGTCAGGCGCTAAAAATTGACAATACTGACTTTCTATTGGTCCATTGTAACGAATCGTCATCAAAAACACAATGACGATATAAAACCATTACGTATTAACCAAAGCAGTGGTTGGAAAACAATAGACAATGACGTCAGATGCACGACCACTTACATAACAATTACGTCTAACCCGGTCTCAGTCGTCAAAAGTAAATCAGGGAGCATACACGCTCTAACAGTAGTGGGCAGTTTTCTGCCATCAAAATGTAACCTTTTACTGCAAAAATGATCTAAATAATATCACAGTAAACACTAACATTTACTAGCATCAGTGAACTTTATAAAACATGTATTCAAAGTAGAGTCAGTGAAAATGGACAACAGCAAACTGGACAAACACCTGCTCACCGCATGGAGCCGCTAAGGAAGGAACTACGCCACATCTATTCAGGAAAGCCCTACATTTCATTACTAAATTTCAAAAAGTAGAAAATATGAGCTCAATTTCTATAAAATTTGTCTAAATTCATGTGAGAGAGTGGAAGCGAGAGTGTGACCGGTGTTGATCAACCCAATAAAAATGAGGCGTTGGTTTGTGATCATGTTTAGTCAGTATCAAGAGTAAAGTATTAAAGAAATCAAAACTATAATTTTGTCCAATGATGAGAATTACATACATAAAAGAAGTCAGTTATATAGCATCATAAAGTGTACACAATTAACCTTGAGTAAGGTCAAGGGCGGAATAGCCTAGCCGCCATTTTGGAAATTTGAATCATTAACCATTGTTATGCTTATATTAATTTACCAAGTATCTGCTGAAATAAAACCAAAATTCGTTACAGTTCTCTAATGTGTCATGTTATTTCTATACCCAACGACTTCTGCCGCTGTCTGCTTAACGCAATTCTGGACCCAAAGCCTAATGCATGTAACTGAGCGAAACACGTGTTATTCCGGTGATGAGATTTTTTATGTAAATTACACAGATATGAACTATCATATATTCAGTATTAATAATTGTTTAATTTATACAAATAATCTGTACTTTAACATAATGTTTTAAAGGAATCATGTATATTTAAGAATATGGAGAGGAGAGTTAGAAGAGTGTTAAGAGTTTGTGATTTGTGTCAGAAATCGAAAGTAGTGAAGTATAGAGTAAAAGGGGAGATGAATTATATAAAAGTTGAAAGACCATTCGATTTAGTTGCAGTTGATTTGTATGGGCCATTACACAGAGGTAGAGGTGGTGTATTGTATGTATTTGTAGTTTTAGACACTTTTTCGAAATTTGTTAAGTTGTATAGTATTAAGAGAGCGACGAGCAAAGTCCTCAGCGAAAAAATAGTAAGAGACTACATGATTAATGTAGGTAAACCAAAAATAATTTTATCCGACCATGGACCACAGTTCATAAGCGGCAAGTGGCGACAAACTCTTGGATGGGAAGGCATCATACCCAAGCATACGGCAGTTTACCATCCACAGTCCAACCAGGCAGAACGGGTGATGAGAGAGATTGGTAGGATATTTCGGGCGTATTGTCACGCCAAGCACACAGAATGGCCATCCTACGTTAAGAAAGTAGAGGAGTGGCTGAATTGTACCACCCATGAGTCCACCGGATTTACGCCGCATGAATTGATCAGAGGAACAAGGCCGCCTAGGATATTGGAACAACTTTTTAGCTATCCACCAGAAACGCAAACTATAGATGTGAATATGAAGATCCGACTAGCGAATGAAAATTTACTGACAAAAGGAGAAAGCAGAGACATGATGCTAAAGGTAAGTGGACTAAATATGAAGAAGGTCAATTAGTGTTGGTAAAGAGACATGATTTGTCTAGCGCACAGGATAAAGAGATAAAGAAGTTTTTCCTATTATATGAGGGACCATATGAAATCGTAGAAGTAAAGATGAGTAATGCGTACGTGTTACGCAACCCAGCAACGCAGGAGTTATTAAGTACACAAAATGCGACGAACTTGCAGTTGTATCGGTCACCATAAGTGTTTGATTTTAATGTATTATTTTATGTTGTTTCAGAAGGGACTCTCCCCCATTTTCGGGCGGTCACGGCTTCACCATCCCTGACTGTGGATTTTGGCTGTTTGGAGGCGGACCATGGTTGGCGGAACTTCTAAAGATGGGAGTGAAAGCAACGATGGTCCTACTCCACAAATTGGTATAAATAGAAAGGGTTCAATTGGCAATTATCCACGAACATATAATAGTTTTATTTTATGTAATAAAACGACCCAAAATTCATGTAACTTAACAAGTGCGACTCATGAGGAGTCATTTCATTACCCAGAAGTATTGTTCAGTGAGAAGAAACAATACTCCTCGGTAATGAAATAAACATAAATAATTTTAAATTGCGGTCGAATTTGTTTGAGGAGAAAAGGAACTAGTTGTAATTTAGATTTAGAACGTAGAAATTTAAGGTGACCAAATTGTTGGCAGTTTAGCAGTACATTAGTATAGTTGTTGCACTTGTTAAAACTATTAAAGTAAGTTAAATTATGTGTACTTAGTTTAGCTCCATGGGAGATAGTAACGTAAGTGTCGGAGGTAAAAAAAAGTTGGACTTGCAGAAGTGTCTGGATAAAAAAAAAACTTGTTATACAAGATGTGTGGGGAATTTTGGGGGGTAGAGTGGTGTTTATATAAGTGATATAATAATGGAATTTAGAGACAGCAATTGTAGAAAGGTTTAGTTTAGTCATTAGTGTGCTATTGCTGTGGTGGCATGTGCCACAGTAGATAGCGGAAAGTGTTGGGGGTAACAGAGAGTGTTACCTCCATCGGAGGCCAAAATGGCGTAAAATGCACGGCACACCCTTTTGTACAATTTTATATTGTATCTTGATAAACTGCCGTGCCGTGCAGATTAATGATGATGTAACATGCCTGAAGGTAGAGATGATTTCCCCGACTTTTCGGGCGATTACTGCCTTACCAGCACTAATCGTGGTTTTGGCTAGCGGTCAGCTATGGCCATAAATTAAGTCCCTTGACCATAGCTGGCTTGAAATTGGTTGATACTAGAAATTAATGGGGGGTGAAACTAGGGGAAATCCCAGAAACTATGGAACAGCGGCTGCCACTCTGTTCGAGAAGGAACAGCAAAGCCAGGTGGTAGACCCGCATTAGGGGCGTATAATATGTACATTTAGATATTATGATATCTAGTTTTATTAAAATATAACGCAGAAGCAAGGACAAGTAGATGACAAAATTCCTCCAAAACTTCAGTCCTTGTGGAAGCAACTGGACGCCACAGTCCAGGGGGGGGTCATAGTGTGTGTGGCAGGGAGGTTACCCAGGGGGATAACGAATTAAAAATTTGTTGTGTTTTAATAATAATTACTCGCTACTGAGATAACTAAATAATTTTGTTTTGATTTGAAAAATAGATGCACTAGATGTTCCCTATATTGTGTTTATTATGTATTATTGTGTTAATTGAATGTAGTATGTTAGGAATAAGGATTATAAAAATATAATAATATTTTATAGAATAAGTTTTCAATGTGTTTAAAGATTTTAGATAAATAATGAAATAAATTTGAGATAATTAAAATTTTCAATGGGTTGTAAAAGATAGAAGTTGGGTGATAGTAATTGTTTAAGTAAGACATTTGAGTCAGTCCAAGTTGAATATAGATGGGTGTTAAAGAGAATAAGAGATGAAATACAAGTAATAGAGAATTTGAATATTGATAGAGACACAGTAGTAATGGAGAATTTATGTGGAGAAATGAGAGTGATATTGATGTTTATAAATGATGATGTTATTTTGTAGTTGAAAGTGAAGAGAGTAATTAGTTGATTGGGAGAGTAATTAGTTGATGGGAATTTTGTAAGAGGGGGTGGTGTGGTAGGAGTTCGCAACAAAAAGGGTTGGGACGGGAAGGGACCGTTTAGTGCCGGAAAGGGTTGCCTTAGGTAGAATCCAGGGACCAGATTAAGGGAATGAGCTTTTGGGGGGGGAACACACATCCGGAGTACAAAGGGGGTAGAGAGTATTTTGTGATAAGGGTAGAATGATGTGAAATGAGTTAGAGTAGTTAGTTAGAGAAAGAGAAGGTTTGATAGACGTTTTGGGAGATGGGTGTCATACTAGTTAAAGATTTTGTAAGGGAGCGTTAGAGTCACAAAAGGGGAATATTATGGGTAAATGCCAAGTTGATAAAGTAAATTGTAATGAATAACTGAGAATCACCCAAATCAATGAAATGTTATGTAAAATGAAGGTTGGAAAAAAAATTTTAATTTTCTTGGGAAATGAATTCATAAAAGTTAAATTGAGATTAAAACGTAATCTTTATGATTTTATACGCAAATTTAAAGATGTACAGGGTGTAAATTGTGGTCAAACTTAAATGCGAATTGCTTATTTTTAATGTAATAACAACAATGTTTATTATGATGTACTTAGACGATTTTGTGTTAATTTGAGATATAAACTAGGGAGATGTTTAAGAACATAATGTGTTTAGAAGTAGTTGATTTGGTTATGTTATGTTACTATATATGTTATGTATTCCTATATATGTTAGAAGTAAGTGAAAAACAAAACCAGTGCTTCTTAACACAAACCAGTACCGCTAGGGGGAAACAGATCAGTTGGGGATATGGTGTTGTATAAGGCCACTAGTTGATATCTGATTTGTTGTTTCAGTGTTTGGTGATGCTGTGGCGGCGGACCTGAGCTGGCCAGCGCGTCAGAGCAGGGGCGTTAAGTATCTGTCTGACTTTATGGTGTTGGGATCTCGAGAGAGAAGTCCAGTATTGTCATTCAGGTGCGGTCACAGTCACTGGACCAAGGGTGAGTTAGATATTTTTTTTATATAAACCATACAGGGGGTTGTGGTGACATATCCTGGCTGATCCCTTTAGCAAGCAAGTATGAGTGTGTCAATGAGAGTTTTTATGCTTCGGCATAAAACCTCTCATTGAGGGGGTATTGTAACGGGACATTTTGGCCTACCTGGGGTAAAATAAATAAATTTGTACTTTGAATGAAAACCAATAACATTTTTTACGATAATTTTGGGGAAACGTAAACAGAAGTGTAAATTTTATTAGTAGGGAAGTTGGCGGCACTGCTTGTGAAAATTATTCATGAAAATTTATAACGACGAAATAAACAGACAGCAAAACTGTGCCAAGGTCAGCTCCAGCGACTATAAACGGTGAACAAGTTATGTAACCAGATCAGACCATCTGACGTCAATATATACGTCAGAGCCCATCCTCGCTGTGGAATTCGGGTGTGTAAACAAAAACATTATGCTGGCGTAGTGATACTAACTTCAGAACAATAAGAATTGGTCATATAACCACGGCAACTACACAAAATAGTGCCGTTCGTCTAGTCAGTCGGCAAACACCATCTATAAACATCGGATGCATATAACCGTCGCGTCCGCCGGCTAGCCGGTTAGGCGAAGTTTTCGTCGCCCACACTTAGAATGTGAATACAGCACGTATAAAGTTTTATAAAATGTAAAATAACAATTTTAAAGTTTCTCAGAGTGAATTAACAGTTTAAAACATGTAAATTCAGTGAAGACCACGGAATAATCTACGTAGTGCGCGTAGAACAATGTGATGTCGTTTCGACTCAAATGAACAGATAAGTAACAAATGGGGTAGAACAACATTTTAACAAGGGTTAAACCAAATTGCAGTACTATTAATTTTTGTTGAACTGAGATCTCACTTAAGGGAATGGGGCATGTATGAATGCGTGCGTGAATAAAAAATTGAAGAAAAAAATAAGAGGCGCTGGTTTGTGTCAATAAAATTTGATAGTAGTTTTAAAAATCTGATTATTTTACTTAGAGATAGATAAGCTCAGATATAAAGGAAACTAACAAGTTTTGTCTGTACGACTTTCTTTTGAACATGTAAAAAATCTAAGAATTATTTAAATTGCAAGGGGTTGAGTAAAAGAAATATGAAAAATAATAAAGGATCAATAAAATTTAATTATTAATGAACAAATAAATGAGTGTTATTATTTAAGCAACCATATTCTGCTCTCCCGGTTCGCTGATTCGAACCCTGGTAAGTAGCAATTTTATTTCATATGCAGTTGGCAGTACGCAAAATGGCATCTGAATTTCAAAGGTAAACATACCTGTTTGTGAGTAGGTAAGGTGAACAAAATACGAGGCGTGTCCGGAAAGTAAAGATACAAAGGTCGTAATTGGTCTAAAAATATTTATTTACAAATCATTAACTGACAGTTACGTAAATACATATATCTTTATTTCCCTACATAATTACCGTCATTATCCAAGCACCTATTAAGTCTGGGAACCAGCTTTTGTATCCCCGTGTCATAGAAGTCTGCCGCCAACCATTTGAACTATGTCATGACCTCTTCTTTTACCTCGCCATCGTTATCGAACTTTTTTCTGGCCAGATATTGTTTCAGGTGAAGGAACAAGTGAAAATCACTGGGCGCGAGGTCCGGGCTATGCGGCGGGTGATCCAAAACATCGCATTTCCAACTGCACGCATACTGCACGCGTGACCTCTGCGCTGCTCGGCAGTTGGAAATGCAATGTTTTGGATCACCCGCCGCATAGCCCGGACCTCGCGCCCAGTGATTTTCACTTGTTCCTTCACCTGAAACAATATCTGGCCGGAAAAAAGTTCGATAACGATGACGAGGTAAAAGAAGAGGTCATGACATAGTTCAAATGGTTGGCGGCAGACTTCTATGACACGGGGATACAAAAGCTGGTTCCCAGACTTAATAGGTGCTTGGATAATGACGGTAATTATGTAGGGAAATAAAGATATATGTATTTACGTAACTGTCAGTTAATGATTTGTAAATAAATATTTTTAGACCAATTACGGCCTTTGTATCTTTACTTTCCGGACACACCTCGTAGTTAAAGGAAAATAATATCACAGTGTTTGTAAATGTTAAGATTTTCCCAAATAAATATAAAAATAAAAATGAATAAAATATAAACAAAATTTCAAATATAACCGAGAAAACAGCTGCTGAAGAAAATAAACATTAAAACAATCGTTAACTAATCGACCTAAATCGATTATCAGTTATTTTATTTTACATTAAAATCGATACAAATTCGATTATTCGTTAATTTTATATTAATAGAATTATTTCGATTATTATTAATTCACTTAGAAACCTCTGATGATACTGATATTTTTTAGTGAAACGTGCATCAGGTGTTAAAAAGAATATACAATATTATCTACTTGCAGAAGAAACAAATTGAAAACATCACAAATTATATATATATGCTCTTATTATGTTTGCTAATGCCATTGCACAACATTGAACACCTGCTTAGCCTGAAGTGAACACTGCTTGATTATTTTGGTTCCATGATGCTCGTACAATTCTTTCAACATTATTTATCTGCATGTAAGCATTATCTACTCTTTGTTGTTGCTCTACAGTTTGATTAAATTGTTGTTGTTCAATTGAATTTTGTGTATGAAACATGTATTTACAGAGATAGCTTTATTCATATTAACATCAATATAACTCTCTTCATTTACCATATCTACAGATATAGCATTTTTCATATTAACGTCAATATTGTTCATATTAACGTCAATAAACTTAAAGTAAATAGTTTATTTTTAGATCCGGTTGATCGTCTAATTATTCGTTCAAGTTCTACAAGGGTATCGCATTCAATTATACATGCTCTACCAAGGTCTGGTCTTGCACTTGCACCTTTTGGGCCACATGAGTGAGAATTGGTAAAATAGAATTTTTCATTATAATGTATTACTCCAAGAGATTTTGAAGATGCAATTAAAATTCCAGCTTGATGATGTTTGAATAATGCAAGCACGGCTTCATTCAGAGTTATTCCATTATTGTTTTGATTTAAATTATTTTGGACATTTCCAAAAATATTAGTGTATTCCTCATATTCTAAAGAGAAATTCAAATCATATACAATTAAATCGTTTTTTATCACAGAGAAATTACGTATCTCTAAGTATCCGTCTTCGTTAATAGGAAATGCAGCTGGATCATTTTCTGTTAACACCCTAATATGTTTGTAAATACAATCTCCTTCAATCATGTTCATATCTAAAGTATTCATAGACCAATTTTGGGGTGGATAAACAAATGCTCTCACAATATTTGCAAGTGTCATTGAACAACGTTGAACATCTGCATAGCCTGAGGTAAACACATCTCGATTATCTTGACTCCATGATGCTCGCAGAATTCTTGATACTCCGTTAATTTTTTTGTAAAAATTATCTTTATGTTCTTTATCAATAACTTCATGTAACTGTTGCTGCGGTTTTTCAACAATTCTTACCAAATCCTCTGGAACATTTTTATTGATCTCCATGTCTTTATATAAAGGGTTATGTTCTTGTAACCATTTTAATGCATTGTAAACTTTTTCATGAGTTATAGAGAATTCTCTAATAATATTCAAGTCTACAAGATGTTCAGTAACAATCACTATTCCAGCATTACTTGAAGATCTTGGAAGCATATTTGGTAGTTTTTCACTGACTTCAAATATGTCTTGAGCAAATAGTACCGCTTGACCTCGAAAGCTGTACTGACCACACTGTCCGTCAAATTTTATAATTTTAACAAATGGTATTATTCTTAAGAGTAATCTCTGTTCACACTGAGACAGCTGTTGCAAAACAGCAGGTTGAACACCAGGATCCAAACAGTTCCAGTAAGCCTTTGAAGGAAGTGTCACTTTATTACTGGTGATATGTGCTTTACACCTATGACACAGAAGTAGGGTTGATTTTTGTTTTAGTTCATTAGGTATGTATGATTCTGCTGCTGCACTAGGTCGGCATGTTGCTACTTGATTCGGATAGCATTGTTTTGTACAAACAACACATATTTTATCACAAAATGTATTAATAGATTTATCAAATGTTTGCAGGTCAATATTCAACTGTGATTTTTTTGTGAGTATTTTTGTCTATCATTCTTCAATCGAATTTCCCGTTGTTGTAATGTTTCAGCAGCTCTTACTTGTGAATGATACAAACGATCACGTTCTAATCGTGTTTCTTTTTGTAATTTCTGTGACTTATGCATTTTGTATTGCATTAATCTAGCTTCTTTTTCTTCTACTGTTTCGAAAGGTACTGTTAATGAAAAGCATCTTCTACCCATTTCTAATCTAGCTTCAAGATTTTTATTTGACTGTTTCGCTTTACATTCTCTGCATTTTTGTAATCTGGCTTTCTTTGTCTCGATATCTTCATTTTTTAATTTCTCTAGTCTTTTATGGCCCTGTTTTTCCAATCGCCTTTTTCTCTGAGTAGTCGTTTCTGTTTGACTCATTTTTCAACACCTACAAAATTAATTATTCATTAAATATTTTGTACACAGTTTGATATGATTGCTCCACTAAGTCTAAAAGTATCCTGCCCCCCTTACGAAAATGTTTGCCAGCCGCTGGTACAGATGACACAGTAAGTTTGTATTACGTAGATACAGCAAATCAAAAACCAACTGCCATTATTCATTTTTCATTTCACATACATATTTCCAACGGTTGATACTGGAGGTTAAAGTCTTTAGTTATACGCATTGTTTACAATTAATGACTCGGAATCGAACATCAGACGGGTTATGTGTACAGTGAACCGGAGTTAAATTATAATCGAGTGATAAAACTATATAGTGAATTGTTAAAATAATAATAAATGAATTATATAGTGGAAACAACCAAAAAGGAATATAAAAGTGTGAATTTAAAAAGGGAAGTATTGTGATATTAATCAAATTTAAAAAATTTTTAATGGTTATTATAAACTAACTTGTGACACTACATATACTAATGAACTATTTTTTCACAAACACTGAACTATCACACAATAACACTGTTGTAATTTTTTTTGTTAGTTGTTAATCATTATTTTTGTGTGTTTAATTTTAAGAAGTGTAGTATTAATTAACCTAAAAAAGACAGTATCTGAGATCGAAAACTTTCAATAGTGCCATATACCAAGCCAGGGTAATTCATATTAAGAATTATTTATTTATTTTAATTTTAAAAGAGAAAATTGAAAGTGAAATGTTTTGTACAAAGTAAAATTACTTACCGTTATTTGTAATCACATAGACAGTTTTAACATTGAAAATGTTTATAAGGACATGTTGCACATTTGCGTGTGATCGAAAATGGGAACCGGTGAGTTTCCATAGATACTACTTCTTTGTTGTCAATTACGTAGTACACATATAAAACTTCGCTTATGAATGCGACTACATTTAACTTATAATCTGTACATTGGTAAATTTATGTATTTATTTATTTTTTCATAATATTGTATTGTCACGTGATTCAAGTGTATATGCAAAATTTCAAGTCGCTATCACATCGGGAAGTATGCGAAAATTCGATTTGAAAAATCCACTTTAGACCGACGGGAAAAGCAAGTTAAATAAAAGCGTTTAAATATACATTACAAGTGTTCATTCTTTCCGTATCATTCATACACAGGTTCTGACAATCGTAGTAAATTTTATGAAAATGTCAACACAGATGTTTGAAAATTGTGTGCAGTTAATGACTGACCTTAACAAAAAAATCTGCATTAATTCACAGTTTTTGCTAAAATGAGGATAATTTTTGGTGTCAAGAGGCTTATGGTATTATTATATCTGTGTTATATAACAATAATTTACTTTGATTTTCTCACCTTATATTATATGGTGCTTTTTGTTGTGATTCCCGTTCTTAATACAATGTACAATTATTTTTATTTTTGTTAACCTACAATTACAAGTACTATTTCTGATTAAAATTTCACGTTTTTAAACAACAAAAATTATCTACATTTCCAAAATTAAAATGTTTTTTAAAATTATCTTTATGACAGGAAGATGACAAAGCAGAATCTCGCTACAGATCACTAGCACTAGCGACCAATGATCAACAATATAAATGAAGAGAAATGATTGTGTAACAAATGTACTTGTTTGTATTAATAAATACTAACAATCAATAACAAATTGATCACCAAGAAAACACAATTAGTATGATGCAGCATCAGATTGTACATAACCTGACCATTACATTCACATAGGTGCAATCAACATGTATGCAACTTCGTTAGTTACAAAACATTAGTCAGAACCTATTTACTTAATTATGAAAAAATGCAAGATTTTACTCACTCGTTCTGTGCAATAGTAGTAATAACAAAAGAAATACAAAAGGTTCAAGGCGATACCAAAAATATTTACAGGAATCATTGCCGGATCGTTTAGGATAATGCCGTACTGTAACATTAGTATACCCCTGCAATACAGAAAATATTTTATATAAACAAACCACATGAATGTTAACATGTTTTAAAATGAATTATTGAAGAAGCAGATGTAACTTACATGGTCGTGCCTCCTATAAAAGGTAAAGGATCCACCCCTTTTGTATTACCTTTTTTTACTATGTCTTTGCATAGGAATCTAAAACAGAAGGAATAAACACACAGTTTTACAATTTTATTAATATTTATACAACATATTTTTGTTCGAAGGCTTTCACAGCCAGTGTCAGTTGAACTTAACTTATCTGCGGGGCTGTTTGGCCGTGGTCCAATGTTTTCATTAAACCAAACATTTCAGCACCACTGACTGCCATCTTCAGTGGACGTATTCAAGTCAAATCTAAGGCCTTCACCACAGTACTGTGGGCCTGGCGTATGACACCCCGCGTTAGCTTTGACTCGAAAACATCCACTGAAGATGGCAGCCAGTGGTGCTACTGAAACGTTTGGTTTTAATGAAAACTTTGGACCACGGCCAAACAGCCCGGCAGATAGTTTAAGTTCAATTTATACAGCATATTTAAGAATTTTGAACTACCAATTTATATTTATCAGTAGCTGTCTTAAAACTTTCTTCTAAACAACTTTTAGTTATCAAGAAAATTGCCAATACATAAGTATTTATTTAATATGACATTCAAATATAGTTGTTCATATAACATTTTTTACTTGACTATTGTCAGAGTACATTTCAACCATTTTAACACACTTAGCAGCTCAATATAACAATAGTCTTTTTATAATATATTTATATATTTTAATAATCTCTATCTGTGCATATTTTTTGTGGGTTTTGTGTATTTAGCAAAAATTTTAAATCAATGTCACAGTGTTCTCAGTGGCTTTATACTAGGTTTGATGATTGAGGATTGTTTAAAAAATGTTTGAGGATTTTTTTAATTTTCTGTGCCACAAATGTCAGAGTCAGATATATATTTATAATGGTGCAACTGTCTGTATTAATTCTCTGAATCTGTACCACACTGAATGCACAGCACAATTTAGATTTAACAAGGAATTTTGTAAGTTTGTGTTTAGGTGTAGTAGATGATTTTTATAACATCCATGAGTTCAAGAATAAAGAATGTGCATTAAACATGAGGGCTTAAAGAATGAGATACATTAGTATAATGTGGTGAAAACATTACAGAATGCTTTTGACGACTTTCGTATTTTGAGCAGTTGTAATGTGTCAAACAAGGGGGTTTTATTTTTTATTAAATTTATTCTGTATCATCATTGTAAGTCCCATGTAAAGGTTGTATTCAAACAATGAATTGTAACGTAACTTTTTGGGCGGAGTGTAGCTGGAGAATGCGATACTTGTTTGGAAACTGAATGTTTGTCACGTGCAACTACACTCGACGGAGCACGGCTTCTACGTCTAACATACAAAACCGACGCTACGAAAAATGGCGAGGCATAAAGATTTTATTTTCACGTGCTGTGTAGACGGCGGAAATCAAGTAAAGGCTCCGCCTACCTCAGCCTCCTATATCGTCTCCATGTAACAACACTAGCTCCAGTGGCCCATGGACAATCCAGACATATTAGACGTTCACGAAAAATTCATAACCTGAAGGCAGTGCCTTTCCTGTTGAGCCACCAGAAATAGTGGGGAGTCTTTGTTCTCACTCTAAGCAGTCGACTATTAACAGCAAAAAACAGCGGACGCGAGTAGTGGTGTGCATCGCCGGCTGGGCAAAGTTTTATCTATTATTAAAAATGGGAAAATAGTTAAAAGCGCAGTCGACTAAATAACTCTTCCCCGGCCGGGTGGATACAAAAGTTCGCGAACCGAAAAAATCTGTTCTAAACTATTCAAGATGTGGTAAAAGTGTAATTTAAAATGAGATAGATTGGCAAGAAACATACAACACCAAAGTTAACAGAATTCGACAGTGTGACATAAAATGTGGACGAACTAACATACCCGCAGTGCGACACGTGGCCAGCAGAGCCGCCGAGGGTTAAGTAGCCTGCGACAAATTTCCTTATATAAATAATTTCATTTAAAGCGCTCTAAATAAATAAAAAAATGGGGATTTAAACTGTATGAGTGTGAGAATGAGCAAGCTGGGTTGCTTTAAAATTTCAGTAGCGTTACTATAGATTAAGTTGTTCTTTTGCTTTGTCCTTTTAATATGTATTTTGTAGCATGACAGATAATCCACTTAATAAAGATTACAATATGATCATAATTAAATATCAATTACATTAAATATCAAGAAAAAGTCAAATGAAAACAAATAAAGATCAAAATAAAATACCACCATAAAGGGAAAAAGTAAAAGTAAAGAACCACAATGCAACAAAAATGTATAAAGAAAAATAAACCCCAAAAAACTAAAATAAAATAAGGATATACCCAGGTAGGATAGGAGTAGGTAAGGAAGATACCCCGAACAAACCAACGGACATGAGAAAACAATGTTACCTTGAAGAAACCAAGAAAGAAGAATTTTGAAGAAACAAAATTGTAGGATGGGAGGACTACAAGATATATCCAAGGGAAATAGTCCAGTCACCATGTACATTTTACCTGGAAAAAGGTCCGAAGTTAATGATCTTTTAATATGTTGTATGTGGGTATTCTGTGGTGTTTTCCAATTCGAGAACCCTGTGCGAACTTCAGGGCAGCCGAAAAACCTCGAAATTTTCGGACTTTTTTCAGTTTTTTTTCTTATAACTCCTAAACGACGAGTTCTAGCCGAAAACACTCCATTACAAAAGTTAAAGAGCATTAAATTTCCTACAATTTGCACTGCTTAAACTTTTTTTTAAACCAAATACGTACCGAGATATAGCGCTTCAGTTTCAAAAAAATTTTCAAAATATCGAAAAACTGCGAAAAATGCAGGTTTTCCCTAGTAACTTTCATCTTTTGACATTTCTATATGAACAACGTTCAATAACCTAAACAACAGAAACCCCACCCTTAATGAGATGTTCATTTCAGAATAAAGAACACAATAATTATCGATGTATAAAAAACGTATTTTATAACAATTTATACTACATGTAATGAAATGTGGGTATATTAACTAAGTAGAAAATATTTAAATTATTACAAATTAGCCATTAATATTAATTCATAGAAGCCTTGACCTCTTTGGTCCTGATGGCAAGTCAGTATTATCTCTCAGTAATTCCTCTTCCTCCTGAGCAATGATCTCATCGATGACGTCCTCCTCCTCGTCGCACTCAATGTCTGTGTCTTCCTCGTTGAGGTCGGTCTCAGGCGAATTCTCGCAAGCATTTCCTGCACAATTCTTGCAGATGGCTGAGCACCGGAGTCCTGCTTTTTTGCAGCTGCAAGCCCGGTGCTACACCCTGTCGTGTACTTGCATTGTATCATGTGCAGCAACTTTTCTGGAGCTGCATCCATGGTCGTTGTTATGGGGATCAGCCCTCGTTTCGTTAAAGTCCAGCCCCAAACTGACGGTAACTTTTCGTAGCCTAGCCACGTCTGCACTTGCAGATAGGTACGAAAAGAATGGTACCGGGCAGCGTCTCGTGTACGGGGCAATCTGGCAAGGTGGAATTTGGATTTTACCACGGAGTTGGAAAATATTCGGTAGCGAAGATCGTCCAGAGTATCTGTGTCCATGTTTCCACCGTACAGTGTTACAAGAAACTTTTCCCCTGCTTCCGAAATTTGGCGTGGTGTTGCTTCGTCATCTTTGAAAACACTAACAATGTTAGACAGAGAACGGTTTTTCTCATAAATAGTGAAAACTTTCTTCTTTCCTTGTCCAAATGGGTTCGATGTAGTGTCACACCCGCTTGCTGCATGAAGGAAAAGAATATCCTGAGTATTATATTTGCACGAAGCTGACGAATACAAAACACTGGGGGCATTATCTCTCCCACTCTTTTGGAAATAAACGTTATTTTGAGAAGAGCCTAACGCAGTCAGCAATACTAAGAGATCGACGTCTTCACCTGTGATAGTAACACTATCGAAGTCAGCAGCCTTAGATATTGCAGTTTTCACTATCATGACATCAGTATCTTCTATTGCCTGCTTAACCTCGATACCCTTTGCTGCCATTTCAGTCATCAGCATTGAAATAAAGTTTCTCTTGTTGGTGTCGTTGGACAGAAATTTTTCTTGTGACAGTGTAACGGCCGTTGTTAACGAAAATACAAATTTTGTGGACGATTGCAGCAAAGCCCGGCGATATTGTTCAGCTGCTTTGGTGCTCTGATAAGCGACGTCACTAGGGTATCCATCGAATACTACTATGGCATTACACCCAAAGTGTTTCTGTACGTAGTCCACATAGGTACTTGCACACTGACTCAAACGTGGGTGATGTAGTCTTACACCATACAACCTTATGCAGCAAGTACCCACCGTCAATTACTGCACATTTTCTGCTGCCAAGGTCTTCTTCCTCTACAGGAGTGAATGCTTCGTACAACGCTGACTTTTTGCCCTTGCGCATACCTTCCTCACTGAAGAGGGACATGGGGAAGGGTGCAAGCTCGAATCTGAATAAGTCTTTGAGGTCATCATCAGACTGTTTGGTAATGCAAACTCGTTGAAAGAGAGTTAGAGGGTCGACTGTAAATTTTTTGTTTTTAATTTTCAGAGCACTGGAAACTGAGGCTAGAGTTAACACCTTATTCTTCCGTTTCAACTTCACTTCTTCAAAATTTTTTCCACCATTCTCTTCATGCAGCTGATGCCGATTCCTCGCGCCAAGTGACAGTTCACCCCTTCATGAGCAATAGCTCCTGTGCAGAGTGACACAAGCTCCTCAATTTCAAGGAATGGTGGATGTTCAGCAAACCAACCACTCAGCTTCTCAATATCAACATTATCCCTGGTTACATGGGAAGGCCGCATATCCACATGTTGTTCAGATGTTCCTGAACGTACTTCGGTGAACATCTCTATCTGTTGACAGATGTGTTGGAGACACAGCATACCAACAATCCATCAAGAAAGCACACTGTCAGGTACGCCGCGTCCACGAGTCAGCCCGCCATAACTCTTCATCGCTCTCATTAGAACCTGCTCTATGGTTATGTCCGACCATATGCCAGACCAGAATTTATCAGTTTGACGAATAGTGAAGTAGCCTCCAGTGGTGAACTTGTGATATTCATCAGGATCCATTTTGTCTTCCAAGCTGAGCATGTCTTGGAGGTAGAGGTGTGAACTCTTGGCATAATGCAAATGACCTGCTGCATGGAAGTAGGGTATCATATCTCCGACACATTCGAGGTGCAGGCTCCAGTCCCCCATGTGTTCAGCTTTAATGAAATTTTTCATTAGGGTACACATACGGAAGTATTGAATCCATAGCGTAGCTGTTGGGCCACTATGTTATACTGTTCAGTCCACTTTGAACCTGGGTTTTTCTCCCTCCTGCCCTGGACTCCCTCCATTTTTAACACTTTTACCTGAAAAATTCTTCAATTGTTCTTCTGCTTGTATATTATTTTTTACTAAATCCTTTTGGACTTCTTTAATCCAACTTGATGTTGACTTCTTCCCCCACAGATATTTGAAGATTTGCTTTGTCAACCTATTGTCGTCCATTCTATATAAATGTCCAAAAAATAATAGTCTTCTTTTTCTCATTGTTTCTGTTATACTTTCTATACTTTGATATATTTCATCATTACTTCTTAATTTCCAACCTTCTGAAGTTTTTCGTGGGCCTAATATTTTCCTAATAATTCGTCTTTCCAAAATTTCTAGATTGATTTGTCTTTCTTTATTATTTACATTTTTAAGATTACAAATTTTAGGCCAGTCATCACAGAACATAATAAGTAAAATATGAATATCAATATTCGTTTTTATTCGTATTATTAGTTATTATTAGTATTCGTATTATTTCATATTCTATCCACAGCTTTACTGTATTTGTTTTATATTAACCTTACAGAGGTTATTATATGAATAATGTGATAGTGAGTGTATTAGTTTTATATTGTAAGACATATTTCTATGGTACTCAATTAGGAACTTCAAATGTGTCTATGTAGAACTGTTTGTATCAATGAATAGTTACTAAGCAAAAAAATAAAGATAAAAGTGAATAAAGTAAATGGCCTTTCTTTGTTAGCATATAAAAAAGAAATGTATAGTTAATTGTACAAGTCAGTTTGGATTGGTTAGCTTATATATAATAATACCTTGTCGCAACTTAATTGGGACTGTTGAAGATGTAAGGATATGTGAACCTGACAGACATATTTTTTATACAAACAAGTTTCCAGTTATGTCACAACAACGCTTCTCACAGGTGGCGGAAGAGAAGAGTGGCCTGCAGAGATAGCAGCTTGTAATGGTGCATTAGTTATTGTCTTTACTGTTATTAATAATTATCGTAGTTTATTATAATGGCACCCTGTACACACAGTAATAAGAAAGAACTAATAACACTTATAAAACATATAAATTTAGTTATGAAAATATAAAATGCATAAAGTTCTTTTAAAGTTTGAACAATGCTGATTACTCTAATTACAGATCTTCCATTGACAGCATCAAAAAGTCAGTAGTGATATTTCAATCATTCCTTAATGTCATACATGAGGTGTGAGTCATGCAGTTTTTGTATATTTGAGAAATTATGTCTTCTGTCTTTGTTCATCTATATTATATTATTCCTTTTAAAATAGTGCCAGTTGGGTATAACACAATTATACCAACGTTCTTTTCATCTTCAAAATGTTTCTGGAATACACTTCTTGGTCTAGCTTTCAACTAGGTGATTTTTCTTTTATGTTTTAAGTAGTCTATTGATTTGAGCATATAGTGAAAAAATTCACAGCACCACAGTTTTCATCTTACTATCACAATATTCCAAAAGCAGATCCAAGCATGTTTTCTGTAGTCTGTAGGGAGGAGGGGTTACGACCCCTCCTTCATTGGGTATGTTTCCCATGGGGCCTTGTACATAAAACCTGGAGGCAGGACATACCAGCTCACTTGCAGGCAACCACTGTCACCACTTCTCTCCATGCTGATCATCAACAACCTACCACTATAGGAAAAAAATCTCTTGTCTATAACCCCCCACCCACAGGGAAAACTCTTGGCCAAGAACTATCTCTACAATCTTCAAATTGTCCTTTACAGCTTTTGTACGATTTGTAAACCGTGTTACGTTTTATTCTTTTAACTTACCAATTTCTACACCGTTGCTTTTACTTACCTCACACTTACACGCCACCCTGACTTACCGAGCACAGAAGATTCCAAATTATTTATAGGTCGCCACCGATATCTTTAAAGGGTAGATATGGAGACCTTGAAACACTTATTTACCAGGTTCGTTAGGCGAAATTTGCCATACGGGATAGGTGACGTTAGTTTGGCGTAATAATTGACTTAACACATGGTTACGCTACTAATCCATTTTATTAATACTCATTTGAAATTTACTTTTCTATTTGTAATTCTTTCACCATTAATCACATTTTTTAGATAATCTCAGACGTTAAACATTCTAACAAATATTTAATTTTGAAAATACAAAGTATTGGTTATTGTGTCCTTTGTTGAAGAAAATACATATTAAAAGGACAAAGCAAAAGAACAACTTAATCTATAGTAACGCTACTGAAATTTTAAAGCAACCCAGCTTGCTCATTCTCACACTCATACAGTTTAAATCCCCATTTTTTTATTTATTTAGAGCGCTTTAAATTAAGTTATTTATATAAGGAAATTTGTCGCAGGCTACTTAACCCTCGGCATCTCTGCTGGCCACGTGTCGCACTGCAGGTATGTTAGTTCGTCCACATTTTATGTCACACTGTCGAATTCTGTTAACTTTGGTGTTGTATGTTTCTTGCCAATCTATCTCATTTTAAATTACACTTTTACCACATCTTGAATAGTTTAGAACAGATTTTTTCGGTTCGCGAACTTTTGTATCCACCCGGCCGGGGAAGAGTTATTTAGTCGACTGCGCTTTTAACTATTTTCCCGTTTTTAATAATAGATAAAACTTTGCCCGGCCGGCGACGCACACCACTACTCGTGTCCGCTGTTTTTTGCTGTTAATAGTCGACTGCTTAGAGTTAGAACAAAGACTCCCCACTATTTCTGGTGGCTCAACAGGAAAGGCACTGCCTTCAGGTTATGAATTTTTCGTCAACGTCTAATATGTCTGGATTGTCCATGGGCCACTGGAGCTAGTGTTGTTACACGGAGACGATATAGGAGGCTGAGGTAGGCGGAGCCTTTACTTGATTTCCGCCATCTACAGAACACGTGGAAATAAAATCTTTATGCCTCGCCATTTTTCGTAGCGTCGGTTTTGTATGTTAGACGTAGAAGCCGCGCTCCGTCGAGTGTAGTTGCACGTGACAAACATTCAGTTTCCAAACAAGTATCGCATTCTCCAGCTACACTCCGCCCAAAAAGTTACGTTACGGTTCATTGTTTGAATACAACCTTTTACATGGGACTTACAGTGATGATACAGAATAAATTTAATAAAAAATAAAACCCCCTTTTTTGACACATTACAATACCCCCCCCAATGAGAGGTTTTATGCCCAAGAGCATAAAAACTCTCATTGCTAAACCCTAAGAGGATCAGTGAGAATATGGCGCCAACAAGCCCCCGTTAATTTTTAAACACGTCATGGATAAACTACTCCCCTAGCTAGGCGACTATGGCTGCACCTGAACGAGATTACTGGACTTCTCTGTGCGAGATCCCAACACCATAAAATCGGACAGATACTCACCATAGTACCACCTAACCTCAACTCATTCCATCAAAAAAATCAAAAACTGGCCTTATATCATACCAGATCCTCAACCGATATGTTCCCCCTTACATGCATACTGGGTTGCTTTTAGCAAGTACTGGGTGTGTACACATACTCATTATTACACTGAATATAATGTCTATATACTACGTTGCTTATCTTACATTCATAAAATATTTTATTTTTTAACTTCAATTCCTTTTCTCCAATTAACGCTATGTTTTCAAATCAAAAATAAAGCAAACAAATTTAAATCATTTAAATTTTGTTCAAAAAATTAATCTAAGTCCAATATCAAAGATTTCATATTACCATTAATTTGATCAACTCCCTCCATTTACTCTTAAAATTTCAAAATCTCTAAAATGAATTTACAATTCTTCTTAACTAGCTGCTAACAATCATAATAACAAAATAAACTGAACACCTTATTAAATCATAAATTCCCTTATCATAATATTTGTTTACAACACATATAATATGAACAATATAAATCAGTTAATCCATCAACATATAACCAGCAATATATCCTGGACACAAAAACACAGTCTGTACTTCAAGCAATTTTTTTTTCATAATTAAATAATAATGTAATAAAATGTAATAATGTTTGATTAAACCTATATTCTGACAATAGGAAGAAAATTATACCATAAAATATAAATTAAAATTACATTGATTGTTACAAGAACATATGGATTGGTTATATTGACCATTATACAGTTCATACCAGTCATCAGCTGATCTCTCTGGGTCAGGTGAATGACCTTACCCTATATACACTGCACAAATCTATACTATGAAAATACACAACATCTGTTTATGATTCTTACACCCTAACAAACATACTACAACATAATAAAACATAGTACACTCATAATGAACATTGTTGTTATTACCTTAAAATAAACAATTCACCTTTAAGTTTGACCAAAATTACACACCTAACAGTTTTAATTTTATTTTCAAATTCTATTAAATCTCTTACTTGTTTCATTTGTTATTACTTTTTTACTATGATTTTCTTTTATTTAACACTTTCATCATTAATTGGTGTGGGTGATCCCCAATTATCCACAATGATCTACTTCATTGAAAAGGCATTAAAATACAATCTTACCCCTCTTTTGACTCTAACAGTCACTAACAGATCTACATAGGATGACACCCATCTCTCAAAACATTTCTCTCCACTAACTTACTACCCTAACTCACCTCGAATCATTCTACCCTTATAACAAAATACCCTTTACCCTCTTTGTACTTAGGATGTGTTCCCTCCCTATGCTCATTCCCTTATTGGTTCCTGGTCCCCCCCAGGTAACTCCGCCAACGCACATACGGTTCACCTCCCGCCACAGTGCTTTTCGTTGAGGACTCCTTATCACACCACCCCCTATACAAAATTCCACCATCTTTTAATTACTCTCCAATTACATCACTCTCATTACTTTACATATATGCTATATGCTACTGTGTCCCTACTAATACTCAGTTTCTGTACTACTTTTATTCCCAAGAATCTTATTCTGTTTAACACCCATTTAAACTTAACTCTGACTGATTCAAATGCCTTATTGAAATATTTATCACCCAAATTCTCACCTGTATTACCCATTGAAATTCATAACTATCTCAAATTAATTTAATCATTTAATTGAAAACCTCTTAGACCCATTGAAAATTTATTATTCACACATTTAATTATATTGCTAAGAAAATTCTGCAAACTAATTATAAGTGACATACTACATATTTAACTCCAGCCATCAGCTGATATCTCATAGTCAGGTGAATGACCTTATACTAGACATACTGCATACAATTTACACAAATTATATAGTTATCATAATAAATGTTCTTCTAGATTAACATCGTTATAACTGGCCCTAACACTTAAAATCGTTTGTTCTCATAAGTGAAATACATCACTAATCATCGAATCGTAGTTATAGCAACTGTTACTGAACAGGAACTGGGTCACCAACCACCCACTCTCTCTTTAGAGTCAGTGAAATTGAATGTCCCTCTGTTTACAGATGTCGTCACCCTCTCACTGATTGCTCAGTTACCACTCCTACTACATCATTTTCTTAATTCCCCCCTTTACCCAGTTACAATTACGTAACCACCCGCCGGATAAACGGGATCGAGCGTTTGCCTTGTGCACAGATGCGTTATCTGTGCCCCTGGCTTGTAACGGCCAGCTCCTTTTCCACACACACTATTGTTTCCTGCTGGTGGACTGTAGCGCCCATTTGCATCCCCAAGAACTGAAGTTTATATAGAGTATAGACGCTGCCTATACCGTTCTTGGTTCAACGTTATATAAAAATTCGGCATTACTGATGTCCGAGGACACCAGTAATCCTACTAAATATGATTCACACACTCTTAAAACGGCACTATCACCACCTTCGATGATAGCCGCTGTTCCATAGTTATGTAGGTTCCCCTGAGTTACCCCCCGGTTAATTTCTATATTCACCAATTTAGAATATATTTACATTATAAATCCACGGTCAGGGTTCGGTGAAGCCGTGACCACCCGAAATGTAGGGGAAACTACCAAAAGACATATAAGGTTCACACTGACACCGTTACTACAATTCTTGGATGGTAAACTCTTATGTGTTTGGTTATATTATTATTTATCACCTCTTAGACTCATTTACCATTTATTATTCGTCCCTTTAAACATTTTACTTTATTTAAATTGCATTATAAAATTCATACTAACATTACATCACTCATATACACGAATACAACATGATTACTGTCATAGACACAAAAAATATAAATATTTATCACCACCAAATCATGTACACAACTCCATGTATCTTCTGAAACATTATAACAATCATATGATTCCACAACTAAATACATTTTATATTTATTCATTTACTATTTATTATCAAGTTTAAATCTCATACAAATAATTTAAATTCATCATCAAAATCTCTTTATATAACATTTTAAATTAATCAATTAATACATCTCAAATTATTTAATTCAATCAATTATTGAAGACACAAGTTATTTTAATTACTTTACTCCAAAACAATTACAATTCATTTATTATCACCTTCATAATTATTCTCGTTATTTATTTAGTCTGCCAAAATATGATTATTATTAGTACATTAATTTCTACTACATACACACGTTGTTTACATAAAATACCCTTTACAACACAAACACAATTAATTTCACTATAAATTTATTTACAATTCTTCGTCATTAATTTTTTCTGTTTACCACACCTCATTTCATAAGTTAGCTAGGTCATTACCATAAACAAAAATATTTACAATGTCCATTCAACGATTTTTTATTTAACCCCCATCATCATATAAGAATCTGGTCTTATGACCACACCATTCATTTACAATCGAATACATTATAATATATTATAATAGTATATATTATATATATTATAATATAATATAATATAATATACATTATAATTATAATAGTCATCATTATTACTTTGTTCCATTGTATCAATACTATTGATAATACAAATATTATTGCATACCATTATTTCAAAATTCCTGTCGACATCGGGTAGGGTAATTTCTCCTTTAGTATTTTCTGTTAAAGTAAGGTAAGTTAATAATTTGTCAACATTATCATCTGCTTCTGCTACTCCCTCAGTTTCAATATAAGGTGAGTACTCTATATAATTACCAGCTCTCTCTACATCTAACCTTTCTACAAATTCTTCATAATTTCTATTCATCTTAAATAATTTTATCTCTCTATCTACACACAACTATCTCTCTAAATATCTCTCACCACAACACCATATCACTTTGTCTCTCTCACTCCATGCAGAGGGTACTGCTATATTAAAACACCTCCTGGTTCCTCCAGGAACAACACAAAAATTCACAAGACAATTAATGGTAGAACATTTATCTACCCAATACATTCATGAAGACCTTTCTTCACCCCCCCCCACAACACCACGGGAAAATTTTACCCTCTGCCACCCCTCTACCTGTACACTCTCTTCATACTCTCTCTCTACATGATAAACATTTGTTTCTACCCCTTTACAACCCATTACTCTCTCGCTCTCACTAACTATCTCACTCACTATCTCTACCTCATCACTATCTATTTTCATTATATCACCTTTAAATAGCTCGTTTTCCACTATCTTATCACTGTTACTTATTAATTCATTTTTATAATTATCGTTATTACTCACCTTGTTAATTATTTCTTCACTAATTTTCGTCATATTACTACCACTGTTACTTACCGTTGTATTAACTATCTGATTTACTTTACTTTTAATCTGTTCCTCTACTGACTCTGTCACTTGTTCCTTAAATGTCATTAACCGTTCGCTAATTTCGTTTATGATCTCACTTTTCAAACCATTGACTCTGGTATTTATGTCATTAAACTTACTGTCATTAATATCAAAACGTTCGTTAATCTCACCCCTCAATTCATTAAATTTTTTATCACTAACATCGAAACGTTTATTAATATCGTTAAGTTTTACATTCTGAATATCAAATTTAATATCATTAACATCAAATCGTTTATTGATAAGATTAAATAAGTCATTTAGTGACAATTCTTTTTCTCTTATTTTAGTTGCTACGGGAGTGGAATTTGCTCCCGCCTCACTAATTATTACTGATTCATCTGTCAGGCTTGGAGTGGTCTCCATTCCTGAATCATTTATATCATCTGATTCATTTACTATGCTTTCTTTTACTGTATTTGGGTCTAAATTCATTTCATCACCTCCTCCGTGACAGTTAGTTCACTCACACTGACTTTATTTTCATTATTATTCATTTTTATGAATTTAATTATTCTTTAAAATCAAATAATTAATTACTTATTTATTGTCTAGACAAAATCTCATAACTTCTACTCATAGTATTTTACGTCTTAACCTCTAACAACAAATCTTGTAATTTTTTCTATTACAAAAACCGCCTACTATCACCACCTATTTCGTACTTCAAATCAGGCCTAAACCCATATGAATAATTTCATTTGGGTTATACTGGCAGGGATCGCCATTTGTTACGTTCTATTCTTTTAACTTACCAATTTCCACACCATTGCTTTTACTTACCTCACACTTACACGCCACCCTGACTTACCGAGCACAGAAGATTCCAAATTATTTATAGGTCGCCACCGATATCTTTAAAGGGTAGATATGGAGACCTTGAAACACTTTTACTTATTTACCAGGTTTGTTAGGCGAAATTTGCCATACGGGATAGGTGACGTTAGTTTGGCGTAATAATTGACTTAACACATGGTTACGCTACTAATCCATTTTATTAATACTCATTTGAAATTTACTTTTCTATTTGTAATTCTTTCACCATACATCACATTTTTTAGATAATGTCAGACATTAAACATTCTAACAAATATTTAATTTTGAAAATACAAAGTATTGGTTATTGTGTCCTTTGTTGAAGAAAATTGTAACGAAACTAATAACTTTGGTGTTCCATTTACAAAATAAAAATATATATTTGTGTTATTTCAAATTTGAAAAAAAAATTTTAATTTGTTTTAATGTTTAATAATTTAGTAAATAATTCTTGTAATGGTGTAGTGTTAAAATTTTAAGTTCCTTTGAGTTAATTTTTGTCCATAATATCACTTATGGTTTACTAGAATTAAATTCAGCGTTAACAGGATTGTCTCACTCACTGATCAATTAGCGGTATTTCTTCTTTTTTGTGTGTATTACTTCCACTTGAGTAATGGCCGCCTCTCTTGTAGTCCTGTTGTTCACTAATAAGCTATTTATTAAATTTATAAATAAATTTTAAACCAAATTGTAGAATTACTAAATTTTATTGACAATTGTTTAAAAGAATCGATTTAAAATCGATGATAATATAATGCTCGACTCGTTCACAGGGCGATCGATTGTTGGTACATCTGTTATTTAATATAAATTTTTCTTAGGTTCTTTTAACGGTTATAGTTAATAGTCAGAGAAGGGGTAATGTCAGAAAGTATAACATTGTATAACATCTAGAAGAACATTTATTATGATAACTATATAATTTGTGTAAATTGTATGCAGTATGTCTAGTATAAGGTCATTCACCTGACTATGAGATATCAGCTGATGGCTGGAGTTAAATATGTAGTATGTCACTTATAATTAGTTTGCAGCTTTTTCTTAGCAATATAATTAAATGTGTGAATAATAAATTTTCAATGGGTCTAAGAGGTTATCAATTAAATGATGAAATTAATTTGAGATAGTTATGAATTTTCAATGGGTAATACAGGTGAGAATTTGGGTGATAAATATTTCAATAAGGCATTTGAATCAGTCAGAGTTAAGTTTAAATGGGTGTTAAACAGAATAAGATTCTTGGGAATAAAAGTAGTACAGAAACTGAGTATTAGTAGGGACACAGTAGCATATAGCATATATGTAAAGTAATGAGAGTGATGTAATTGGAGAGTAATTAAAAGATGGTGGAATTTTGTATAGGGGGTGGTGTGATAAGGAGTCCTCAACGAAAAGCACTGTGGCGGGAGGTGAACCGTATGTGCGTTGGCGGAGTTACCTGGGGGGGACCAGGAACCAATAAGGGAATGAGCATAGGGAGGGAACACATATCCTAAGTACAAAGAGGGTAAAGGGTATTTTGTTATAAGGGTAGAATGATTCGAGGTGAGTTAGGGTAGTAAGTTAGTGGAGAGAAATGTTTTGAGAGATGGGTGTCATCCTATGTAGATCTGTTAGTGACTGTTAGAGTCAAAAGAGGGGTAAGATTGTATTTTAATGCCTTTTCAATGAAGTAGATCATTGTGGATAATTGGGGATCAACCCACACCAATTAATGATGAAAGTGTTAAATAAAAGAAAATCATAGTAAAAAAGTAATAACAAATGAAACAAGTAAGAGATTTAATAGAATTTGAAAATAAAATTAAAACTGTTAGGTGTGTAATTTTGGTCAAACTTAAAGGTGAATTGTTTATTTTAAGGTAATAACAACAATGTTCATTATGAGTGTACTATGTTTTATTATGTTGTAGTATGTTTGTTAGGGTGTAAGAATCATAAACAGATGTTGTGTATTTTCATAGTATAGATTTGTGCAGTGTATATAGGGTAAGGTCATTCACCTGACCCAGAGAGATCAGCTGATGACTGGTATGAACTGTATAATGGTCAATATAACCAATCCATATGTTCTTGTAACAATCAATGTAATTTTAATTTATATTTTATGGTATAATTTTCTTCCTATTGTCAGAATATAGGTTTAATCAAACATTATTACATTTTATTACATTATTATTTAATTATGAAAAAAAAAATTGCTTGAAGTACAGACTGTGTTTTTGTGTCCAGGATATATTGCTGGTTATATGTTGATGGATTAACTGATTTATATTGTTCATATTATATGTGTTGTAAACAAATATTATGATAAGGGAATTTATGATTTAATAAGGTGTTCAGTTTATTTTGTTATTATGATTGTTAGCAGCTAGTTAAGAAGAATTGTAAATTCATTTTAGAGATTTTGAAATTTTAAGAGTAAATGGAGGGAGTTGATCAAATTAATGGTAATATGAAATCTTTGATATTGGACTTAGATTAATTTTTTGAACAAAATTTAAATGATTTAAATTTGTTTGCTTCATTTTTGATTTGAAAACATAGCGTTAATTGGAGAAAAGGAATTGAAGTTAAAAAATAAAATATTTTATGAATGTAAGATAAGCAACGTAGTATATAGACATTATATTCAGTGTAATAATGAGTATGTGTACACACCCAGTACTTGCTAAAAGCAACCCAGTATGCATGTAAGGGGGAACATATCGGTTGAGGATCTGGTATGATATAAGGCCAGTTTTTGATTTTTTTGATGGAATGAGTTGAGGTTAGGTGGTACTATGGTGAGTATCTGTCCGATTTTATGGTGTTGGGATCTCGCACAGAGAAGTCCAGTAATCTCGTTCAGGTGCAGCCATAGTCGCCTAGCTAGGGGGGTAGTTTATCCATGACGTGTTTAAAAATTAACAGGGGCTTGTTGGTACCATATTCTCACTGATCCTCTTAGGGTTTAGCAATGAGAGTTTTTATGCTCTTGGGCATAAAACCTCTCATTGCGGGGGGGGGGGTATTGTAATGAGTCAAAAAAGGGGGTTTTATTTTTTATTAAATTTATTCTGTATCATCACTGTAAGTCCCATGTAAAAGGTTGTATTCAAACAATGAACCGTAACGTAACTTTTTGGGCGGAGTGTAGCTGGAGAATGCGATACTTGTTTGGAAACTGAATGTTTGTCACGTGCAACTACACTCGACGGAGCGCGGCTTCTACATCTAACATACAAAACCGACGCTACGAAAAATGGCGAGGCATAAAGATTTTATTTCCACGTGTTCTGTAGATGGCGGAAATCAAGTAAAGGCTCCGCCTACCTCAGCCTCCTATATCGTCTCCGTGTAACAACACTAGCTCCAGTGGACCATGGACAATCCAGACATATTAGACGTTGACGAAAAATTCATAACCTGAAGGCATTGCCTTTCCTGTTGAGCCACCAGAAATAGTGGGGAGTCTTTGTTCTAACTCTAAGCAGTCGACTATTAACAGCAAAAAACAGCGGACGCGAGTAGTGGTGTGCGTCGCCGGCCGGGCAAAGTTTTATCTATTATTAAAAACGGGAAAATAGTTAAAAGCGCAGTCGACTAAATAACTCTTCCCCGGCCGGGTGGATACAAAAGTTCGCGAACCGAAAAAATCTGTTCTAAACTATTCAAGATGTGGTAAAAGTGTAATTTAAAATGAGATAGATTGGCAAGAAACATACAACACCAAAGTTAACAGAATTCGACAGTGTGACATAAAATGTGGACGAACTAACATACCTGCAGTGCGACACGTGGCCAGCAGAGATGCCGAGGGTTAAGTAGCCTGCGACAAATTTCCTTATATAAATAACTTAATTTAAAGCGCTCTAAATAAATAAAAAAATGGGGATTTAAACTGTATGAGTGTGAGAATGAGCAAGCTGGGTTGCTTTAAAATTTCAGTAGCGTTACTATAGATTAAGTTGTTCTTTTGCTTTGTCCTTTTAATATGTATTTTCTTCAACAAAGGACACAATAACCAATACTTTGTATTTTCAAAATTAAATATTTGTTAGAATGTTTAACGTCTGAGATTATCTAAAAAATGTGATGAATGGTGAAAGAATTACAAATAGAAAAGTAAATTTCAAATGAGCATTAATAAAATGGATTAGTAGCGTAACCATGTGTTAAGTCAATTATTACGCCAAACTAACGTCACCTATCCCGTATGGCAAATTTCGCCTAACGAACCTGGTAAATAAGTGTTTCAAGGTCTCCATATCTACCCTTTAAAGATATCGGTGGCGACCTATAAATAATTTGGAATCTTCTGTGCTCGGTAAGTCAGGGTGGCGTGTAAGTGTGAGGTAAGTAAAAGCAACGGTGTGGAAATTGGTAAGTTAAAAGAATAAAACGTAACACGGTTTACAAATGGTACAAAAGCTTTAAAGGACAATTTGAAGATTGTAGAGATAGTTCTTGGCCAAGAGTTTTTCCTGAGGGTGGGGGGTTATAGACAAGAGATTTTTTCCTATAGTGGTAGGTTGTTGATGATCAGCATGGAGAGAAGTGGTGACAGTGGTTGCCTGCAAGTGAGCTGGTATGTCCTGCCTCCAGGTTTTATGTACAAGGCCCCATGGGAAACATACCCAATGAAGGAGGGGTCGTAACCCCTCCTCCCTACAGACTACAGAAAACATGCTTGGATCTGCTTTTGGAATATTGTGATAGTAAGATGAAAACTGTGGTGCTGTGAATTTTTTCACTATATGCTCAAATCAATAGACTACTTAAAACATAAAAGAAAAATCACCTAGTTGAAAGCTAGACCAAGAAGTGTATTCCAGAAACATTTTGAAGATGAAAAGAACGTTGGTATAATTGTGTTATACCCAACTGGCACTATTTTAAAAGGAATAATATAATATAGATGAACAAAGACAGAAGACATAATTTCTCAAATATACAAAAACTGCATGACTCACACCTCATGTATGACATTAAGGAATGATTGAAATATCACTACTGACTTTTTGATGCTGTCAATGGAAGATCTGTAATTAGAGTAATCAGCATTGTTCAAACTTTAAAAGAAGTTTATGCATTTTATATTTTTATAACTAAATTTATATGTTTTTATAAGTGTTATTAGTTCTTTCTTATTACTGTGTACAGGGTGCCATTATAATAAACTACGATAATTATTAATAACAGTAAAGACAATAACTAATGCACCATTACAAGCTGCTATCTCTGCAGGCCACTCTTCTCTTCCGCCACCTGTGAGAAGCGTTGTTGTGACATAACTGGAAACTTGTTTGTATAAAAAATATGTCTGTCAGGTTCACATATCCTTACATCTTCAACAGTCCCAATTAAGTTGCGACAAGGTATTATTATATATAAGCTAACCAATCCAAACTGACTTGTACAATTAACTATACATTTCTTTTTTATATGCTAACAAAGAAAGGCCATTTACTTTATTCACTTTTCTCTTTATTTTTTTGCTTAGTAACTATTGTAACATCACAAGATGTCACCTAACCTAAGTGTATGTTATTAGATTTCATAAAACAGAATAACCATGTAAATAGGTATAGAATAGTCAAAATAAACAAGAAAGAAGAAACCAAGAGAGAAGAATAAAGCAGAAGTGCCATGGGAAACAGTAACGCAATAGCTGTTTGACACTACAACTAGACTGAGACTAAAACGAACTAATGGACAGAATAGATTTAAATTCAACTGTCAATTCAGTAAATGGTTAATGTAAACCGAATGTCATTTATAAACAAAAAACAAACGAATTAGCAGTTAAATACTGTGAAAGCAAAATCAGCATTTTTCTGATAATAAATGTGACTATGAACAAGTAGATAATGAATGCCAAAACCAATGTTAACAATGGCTATATTGTAGGAACTAAGATGTATTTCTGCATCAAATATACCTGTCAGAAAAGAGAGCTAACTATATAAGAGAATCTTATACCAATAAGATGTCTCTGTAATTTACCGAATTGAGAACCCATAGGCATTATAAAGGCCAAATTTCAGTGTAGGCGATATTCTACACTTAACAAACTTAGACCAAACATTAGTCAATAAAATGACTATCAATAATTATCACCAGTGCAAAATAAAATGCACCAGAACAATGGTTATGCATTAACATAACGAAAAATGATATTAAAACGATAGGTTTAGCCACGATTTTATTTGTAAATAGTAGCTCAAAACTAACTAACAGTAAACAAAATGTCATTAGTCAGTAGGATCATTTATTACTATGTATAGAATTAAGGTGTAAAAGTAAAGTTCAGTGAAAAAACATCAGTACAGTATTAATGGAGTCCGCACATAAACATTTGTTTAATAAAATGTTATGTGGATACGAGAAAGGTTAACTAAAAAGTGTAAAATCGGCGACTCATAAAGAGCAGACGACAGTAAGAATAGTGTACCCGAACATTGATTTTCTAACAATGTCGGTTAAGGTGAAGATAATCCGAGATCGAGTGATATCAATTTAAAGGAAACAAAACAATCTTTAATTTGATAATAATATCAACTCAATCGTGACGGTATTAAGTGTATGACAACTGTTAGCATCATTTTATAAATGTATATCAGGAATCTGAGTACCAATAATAATAACAATGACAGCAGAAGCGACCTGTCAATCATCTCAACATTCGACAGTTAGAAAAACCGTTACCAACCGCCAAAAAGTGATACGTCATCTTCGTCTCACCTGTCTGGACCAATAGGAAAATTAGTTATAAAATGATAATTTTACCTAAGCCCGATCCAAAAGGTGGGTATAAAAAGACAGACCGGCGAATTTTGAGAGGAGACCTTTACTAACTAACGAGCTGAACAGACGTACGCTCGTCTCCGCCACGTTTTTCTTATAACACATAGCGTCAGCTACCTTGTACTCTGGAACCAATAGTTAACAACAAGAAACTTTACTTCAAGTGCATCATCAATCAACTACAGTGTTCAAGTGCAGTTTGTTTTAATTTTGTGCGGGAATAACGAACAGAAAATAATTTATTGTCAGTATTCACGATCCATTTTTATCAGAAGAGGATCGAATTTCTGTTCTTGTGCGAATTAGTGCTGAAAGAAAGTAATCTCTATAATCCGATTACTTAAGTGATAAAAGGTTTTAATTAAAATAATTAAAACTACGAAGGTAAAAGTGCAATTATTATTATTCTTGATCTGAGCGCAATAACTTGTATTTTGCTACCATAACCTGTACTGACGCAAAACACAAAAACAGTATTTAAGATTACACCACGTTTCGATTTATTATTCAAATTTGTTATTAGTAAGTAAGCTATATGTTAGTTGTAAGGGTCCTCAATTGAATAATATTGTCATTAAAAAAGCAAGCGTTGATGAAACGCACGATCTTACAATAGATCGTTTTTTTTATTTTAATTACTTGGTCAAAGTAACTTCAAATTTTTTGATCGATTGTATCATTGGATACTGTGTAGGCATAATTGTTTTCTTTCGTGTCTCAAAGAATTCACAACTGAGATAATAATAATATCGATAATAATAACAATAATACTAATAGTAATAATTGTAATAATTTTATATTACAATAAATAGTATCTGGACTTAACCAGATTTATAACTCATGTTCTGAGCAAGCCGTATGAGGCATATAATAATTAACTTTTCATTGTACAACTTTGTATGTTATATTATGTGTATTTTTTGAATTCACTATAAGGGTGCAAATAAACCCATTATTAACAGCATCACCTGATTTGATTGATTTTTTTTTTTTGAATAATTAAATAGTTTCTTTTAATAAATTTAAACAACCTTCTGTTGTGTTTGACATATTGGAATAGCATTGCCAAAAAGTGGTACTCAACTATTTTAAATTTTCAATTCATCTATTAATTTTTATGAACGGGTTTTACACGGGATTTTCCCTGAATAAATCCGTGTGGCGCCCATTAATTTAATAAACAAGGTGACATAACCTTGCAACTAAAGGGAGTTGATGAATGTAAGCTGAGTTGACAGTTTAGTGAGCTTCAAGTAAACGCAATCAGGTACGTAAAAGTATATGTTTGTTTATGATATTGTCCAGACTTTACAGGACTTGACTTACTCAGACTACCTGTAATCAGAAGAAGTCTCTACAACCAGTTTCAACCAGACGAGATCTACTATCAAGCAATCAACTGCCATACTTCATGTTTTAATTTAAGATAATCTAACATTTAAATATAATCAACTTTATTATTTTTTGTTTAATACAAGGGAATTCTTTAAAAACAAGAGTATTTAAACCATTGTAAACACTGTGAGGAACTTGAATGTTGTATGGTAAAATACTTTACTACATTGGTCACCTTCAAGTAGAAACAATCATTCTCAACATTGAGTTATCTCCAAGGAACACTTCACCCATAGATGAATTTTGTTTTAATGAGACTTTTAATACTTTAACCACAAATTTAAATTTAAACAACAACCACTCTTTTATTTTACTTCAAGTTAATTGTAAACACACACGTTTTCATTTTATTACAGATAGAGTAGACAACCCGTGTGGCTTTAAACGGAATTTAACTATTATTATAATATAATTACTATAAACAAATAAACATAATCAGTTTAAACATAACCCTGAATAATCGTTTGGGTTATAAATTGACGATACCAACGTGGGACTTTATAAAAGGAGGAAATACCAAAACTAATAATAAAACCCCACACGTCATTTATTAGTTTGATTATAAATTGACGCATCCAACGTGTGGCAGATTTAACCACGAAACACACACACGTTATTAGTTGGGTTATACTATTCATTGATACAAACAGTTCTACATAGACACATTTGAAGTTCCTAATTGAGTACCATAGAAATATGTCTTAAGCCTCAATTACACCTGCCGAGTACTCGGCCGAGACAGTGCGTTCGGCCGAGTACTCTACTAATGTGATCAGTAAAGTCAGTACTCGGCCTAGTAACGGACGAGTGATTTGACCGAGGACAGTGGATAGAACGTGTTCTATTTTCTCGGCCGAATGAGTTCCCCCTCCACCCATGCACTATACTCGGTGCTCTACTCGTCTATCACTCGGTCAGTGAGATCAGTCGAGTCAGTGAAGTGTTAAGTGAGTCCTGTTCCGGGCGCTCTTTTTTTGTTATTATTTCATTGTACATTTTGTGCTTCTACATTTTTCAAATATGTCCAAGTGGTCCAGTGAAACAACGTTAAAGTTTGTCCAGGAATACAAAACACACGAGTGTTTGTGGGATTTCAAATCGACTGCGTACAAAGACAAAAACGTGCGGGATGCTGCTTATCTCAAATTGGTAGAAGCAATGAATTTACCCGACTTTGGTGTGCCAGAAGTAAAAAATAAAATTAAAAATTTGCGATCGACATACAACCAAGAAAAGAAAAAAGTCGAAGATTCTAAAAAATCGGGTAGCGGATTAAATTCAGTTTATGAATCTAATGTAAAATGGCTCAAGGAACTGGAACCTACCATGAACATTGGGGAGAAGAGGAAAACATATGATAATGTAAGTTATATTATTTATTACATACAATATTATGTCAAATAGTTTAATACATAATTTTATAAATTTCCAATATTTACACTTCATGGTCAATGAACCATTCTGCTTTGCCATGGCACTGCTCCAGAGTTAATAAAATAGCCGGCATACCTGTCTCTAAGTTCTCTTGCTTGTCTTGATGTATGATTTGCCACATTATTACGATTACTACTTGGCAATTGGTTATTAACTTCTTGTCTCCATGATCCAGGAATTGTAACACCTGCATCCACATCTTCAATGTCTAAGCTGCCTTGTGGAAGATATGTATTCGTACTCGTAATTCTCAACCAATTATGCAATGCACATGAAGTACGAATAATTTTATCGGTTACATGTTCACTAGTCATTATAGGCTTTTGAAATATCCGAAATCTACTTGTTAGAATCCTGAAGGCGTTTTCTACTATTCTTCGAGCTCTCGACAATCTATAATTGAAAATTTTTTGTTGAAATGTTAAAGGTTTATGTGAATACGGTTTCAATAAATACGTCTTCAAAGGAAAGGCGTCATCACCAACTAAAAATCCACCATTCGGTAACAAATCATTTTCAAGTTTTTCGTACATTAGAGAGTCCCTGAAAATACCGCCATCTGCGTTTCTTCCATTTGATCCAACGCTGATATAACGAAAACAGTAATCGTGGTCAACTATAGCAAGCAACACAATGCTATTGGAGCCCTTGTAATTCCAAAATTCGCTTCCACAATTTGGAGGTGCTTGAATTGAAACATGTTTTCCGTCAATACTACCATGGCATCCAGGAAAATTCCATCTAGTGTTAAAGCCATTTTCTATCACTTTCCACTCTTCTTGAGTTGTTGGCACCTGGAAATAAAAGTGTTGTGAAATTCTTCAGTCCCTGGTCATAATCTCAGGTTAAATAAAATTATTTAACCATGGAAAAATTCTGTAGTTAATGTCATGCTGAGCTACTGTAAATTCAGTTAATTAATTATACACAATAATACCAATATTAATATTTCATAATAGGTTTTAAGTCAGGTTGTAGGTTCTTTGAATATTATGAATAAACTAGAATAAACACAAAAGAATAAACAACTTTCACTAAGTAAATGTTCACCTATGAGATTGTCAGTGTCATAGTCTGCGTTTCAGTCTTAAGTTTGTCCTTTGTTTAGGGTATTTTATGTTTTTATTTATTCATTTAATCTATGCCTGTTCCATCTGTTTAATTTTATCTTAGGCCTATACCCAGGATTTCCATTCATCAATATAGAGGTTTTTATCAGTCTTATTAATATATCAAGTATTATACTGTATTAGTCTAATCCCACAATTTAAGGAACATCATGTCACATAACAATATTCATAAATTTTCGTTCTTTTTATGTTGCAGATTAATGAAGGGCAAGAGATCGTGGGTGAAAAGGACAATAATGAAGAACCTCCATCGACTTCACCACAAGTCAGTGCAGAAGCCCGTTCATCCTCCCCAAAACAAAAGAAAGCCAAAAGCCTCATTAATGCAGTGAAAGATCTCAAGCACTTACACGCATCTATCAATGCTACTGTGGATGATGAAGATTCTTTCGATGCATTTGGGAATAGTGTTGCAAAACAGTTAAGAAAGTTATCAGAAGAACGAGCGCTTTTGGCTCAGAGTGCAATCCAAAATCTTCTGACGGATTACGGTATTCAGGATTTACGAGAAAAAAAACAACGTTCTCAGTCAACACTGGCCTACGATAACCATCACCATTTATCAGGTGCATCTACGCCATCATCATACTTTGTACCTTCACCATCACTCTCATCGACTCCTCAATACCGGTCTTCACCACAGTCAAGTGACAGCTACAGTTACACGCAGACATCGCAGTCAGCAATGTCTCAGTACCAGACGTTACCACAGTCAGCCAACAGTGCAAGTGAATTCAGTCCTACAGGCTCCTCTGATAAACTGGTCTCGCTTATTTCTGTCACTTTCAATTAACTTTTGATTTAGAAACCTAAGTACTTGTGATGTTCTCATAATTAATTACATAATTCAAATATTTCAAATAAATATCTACTTCAATAGAAATATTAGTTTTAATTCACTTACCTTAATGTAATCCTTTAGGTGTTCGTAAATAGCATCCAAAACCTCTGGGATAAATTTAGTTATAGCTGGTTGGGACACTGAAGAAATATTGTAAAAAGCGATAACTAGCTCCTGTTGCAAGAAAACATAAAGTGACTTGTAATTTCACTTTTGCTGGAATAGCAGTTCGCAAAACAGTGTCTGTTTTTTGAATTTTAGGAGTTATAGCTTTAAGTAAAGAATCAAACTGCTCTAATCCCAGTCTCATAAAAGATCTATATTCTCTGAGATCTTCAGTTTCAAATTCTCTTAACAGGGTTGCAGTTGCTCCCCTAACATCTCTTCTCAATAGCCACGGTCTTGTCCATAATCGTTTTCTATTATTGCTGATTTCATGTTCGATTTCCTCTATTAAGGCAGGTATGATCAAGTTACAATACTGTTTAAAAACTGTCTTCACTTTTTTCATTTTGCCCCGCTGCGAAACCATGTTTAACGTATTCGAACCGATCTCAAAACGGACTGACTCGTCCACTGTCCCTCCGCATGTAATCACCTCTCTCCACTAAAGTTGCTCGGCCGAGTACCGAGTAGCGAGTGACTCGGCCCAGCACTCGGCAGGTGTAATTGCAGCTTTACAATATAAAACTAATACACTCACTATCACATTATTCATATAATAACCTCTGTAAGGTTAATATAAAACAAATACAGTAAAGCTGTGAATAGAATATGAAATAATACGAATACTAATAATAACTAATAATACAAATAATAACGAATATTGATATTCATATTTTACTTATTATGTTCTGTGATGACTGGCCTAAAATTTGTAATCTTAAAAATGTAAATAATAAAGAAAGACAAATCAATCTAGAAATTTTGGAAAGACGAATTATTAGGAAAATATTAGGCCCTTCAGAAGGTTGGAAATTAAGAAGTAATGATGAAACATATCAAAGTATAGAACGTATAACAGAAACAATGAGAAAAAGAAGACTATTATTTTTGGACATTTATATAGAATGGACGACAATAGGTTGACAAAGCAAATCTTCAAATATCTGTGGGGGAAGAAGTCAACATCAAGTTGGATTAAAGAAAGTCCAAAAGGATTTAGAAAAAAATAATATACAAGCAGAAGAAGCAATTGAAGAATTTTTCAGGCAAAAGTGTTAAAAATGGAGGGAGTCCAGGGCAGGAGGGAGAAAAACCCAGGTTCAAAGTGGACTGAAGACAGGAAGAAGAGACACAGTGAGAAGATGAAAGAGTATTGGAAAAAAGGAAAGAACAAAGAGTAAAGAATTGAAATTGGCATGTGGCCCCTAGATGGCCGATACAGAAAAAAAAAAGAGAGAAAGACAAATATACATATACCAAACATAAGTATTATTTTGTATTCCATTAATGAAATAACAGTAAATAAAGAATTGAAATCTCTAAAATGAATTCCCAATGAGGGTTAAAGATTATCAATTAAGAGATCCATTACGAAGTGATGTACAATAAGCAATGAGGTGCGGTAGGTGGGTGTTGATGAGAAACCACGCTGGGGAATATATGAGCTTACAGGGAATGTACTGTTAGAATGTAGCACAACAGATTACTTAGACGAGCTTATGACCTACATGCCATAAGGAAGAACAAAGAAAACAATGGACAGATCACTGAAGTCAGATCGGACCAGATACCTAATCCTGAAAATGATGATGAAGAAGAAGAAGAAGATGAAGATGATGATGATATCAATGAAATGATGATTAAGAGACTTTTTTACCAAACATATGTGCAGATGTTTTTAGTACAACAGGAAAGTCTCTATAAGAAATCTTTATGTTGGAATAACTAAAACTTATGTTCCTTATACAAGGGGTATTCTAAAATTACCCTCCCCTTGACTAATATAGACAAACAAGTTGTAATAGAAACATGATAAACACCAGTATACTTTTACATTGTTACTGCAAATCCACAATCCATTTTGTTTACATGTGTTGGAGTAGTGACCAACAAAAAAATCGGTATGGAGAACCATACATGACTTCCATGTCCTAAAATTTATATTTAAAATCATTTAAATAAGTGGATGCCGAGTTCTGAAGAAATTACGTATCAGCTAAAATGGTACCACCATGTCAGGTGGATTAAGACTATCCTCAACCTTTGTGAGGAAGGACTGTACTTTTGGATAAAATGTCTGTAGGTCGAACGAAGAGCTAGCTAAAGCTAGCTGCGATCTGATTCCTGTAATGAAATTGGACTCTAGCTGTGAGGGGCCGAGGGATGTCTATAGTGTTATGAAAGTATTTCCTGTCAATACTATACTAGTCATTTTTACTTACATATTCCTTAAGGAAATAGAAGTATGGTGATGGCAAAAAAAATCGTGTTCGAGATTATTGCAGATTCTGATTGTACTACACTCAAAACATGAAAAAAAGTCGTTTTCCGAAAAGTGTCTGTGTGTGTGTCTGTCTGTCTGTCTGTCTATGTGTAGATTTTTTTCTATGGCAAACGATAACTGCCGCAAATTCAAACAGAATCAAATAATTTTTTGCATACAGCCCTGATTTGTAGAGTACTCACGACCTATTGTTTTTGGTGGAGATCGGTTGAGGGAAAGGGGTAGTTTACCTGCAACGGTTTTTTTTTATCAAGGGAAATTTTTTTTTTTGGCAAACGATAACAGCCGCAAATTCAAACAGAATCAAATAATGTTTCGCATACAGCCCTGAATTGTAGAGTTCTCAAGACCTATTGTTTTTGGTGAAGATCGGTTAAGGGAAAGGGGGTAGTTTACCTGTAACGTTTTATGTTTTAACAAGGGTATTTCCTCTGGCAAACGATAACAGCCGCAAATTCAAACAGAATCAAAAGATTATTTGCATACAGCCCTAAATTGCAGAGTTCTCAAGACCTATTGTTTTTGGTGAAGATCGGTTAAGGGAAAGGGGTAGTTTACCTGTAACGTTTTATGTTTTAACAAGGGTATTTCCTCTGGCAAACGATAACAGCCGCAAATTCAAACAGAATCAAAAGATTATTTGCATACAGCCCTAAATTGCAGAGTTCTCAAGACCTATTGTTTTTGGTGAAGATCGGTTAAGGGAAAGGGGTAGTTTACCTGCAGCGTTTTTTTATCAAGGGTATTTTCTATGGCAAACGATAACAGCCGCAAATTCAAACAGAATCAAATAATTTTTTGCATACAGCCGTGATTTGTAGAGTACTCAAGACCTATTGTTTTTGGTGAAGATCGGTTGAAGGGAAGGGGTAGTTTACCTGCAACGTTTTTTATCAAGCGTATTTTCTATGGCAGACGATAACTGCCGCAAATTCAAACAGAATCAAATAATTTTTTGCATACGTCACTGAATTGTAGAGGACTCAAGGCCTTTTGATTTTGGTGAAGATCGGTTAAGGGTAAGGGGTAGTATACCTGCAACCTTTTACATTTTAACAAGAGTAAAGTACTTGAAAATTCATTTAAACTTTTTCAAACAATGGTAATTGATAAATATCGGTGTGGAGAACCATACATGACTTCCATATTCTAAGATTTATATTTAAAATCATTTTCAAAATGAAATATTACCATAGAAACTACTTCTTTCTACTTACTGCTTCAGCCTTAACCACAGTACTGTGGTCACTAACATATACCACCTCACGTTATCGCACTCGATTTTCACTGATGATGGAAGTCGATGGCATAGCCAAAACGTCTGGTTTTGTAGAAAACATTGGACTACGGCCAAATATCCCGGGAAGGAATTTTAACAAAAACTACTTCTTTGTTGCCGATAACGTTGTACACATATATATAAAATATATGCATAAAATTAATGGCTTGTATAAGTTAATGATTGATCTCCATTAAGTAGTGCTCAAGTTTCCAAAGTTTTAATATTATGATGTCCGTAATTAAAACATCAGAGCAGGTTTAGTGTGAATGAGGGTACACTGTGGACAAAAATTTTCAACATTTCCTATTGAGCATTGCTTAGAGTAAAGCTGCGAATCTACAGTGTATGTTTCACAGAACAAACACGCGAAAAAGAAGGAGCGCTCTGAAGTCACTCATGGACCCTCAGCATCTTGCAGAGGGTTAATTCCCTAAAGACGAAAAGTCTGTCTATGAATCGTTCCTCTGTAAACACGTGCAGTTACATTGCCCAGTGATCCACAGGAAGGAAATTGATGTCCATTTTTTTGGCTTGCACGCGTTATGTTGGTGTGGGTTTCGGCACTTTCCATTTAACAAGCGTGCAAATGTAAGAAAATAAACATGAGTGAGGCCAGAACTAACGTGAACTGTGTGTGTGTGTGTGTGTCTTACCTGCCTTTTTATTGCTGTAGGCATAATAATAAAATGGAAACGTAAACATTATATAACTGAGATATGCTTACCTGCCACGAACGATATATTATTTTATACATGGAGGAGTTCAGTGACATACACACATACAGAAGAATTATATATATAAAGATATTAACTCATACATAATTTACATTAAAATGAAAAAATTATAATTTTATTGCCTGGCAACAAAATTATTTTATTTTTAACAATTACCATTGTTTCAAAAAGTTTAAATGAATTTTCAAGTACTTTACTGTTGTTAAAACATAAAATGTTGCAGGTAAACTACCCCTTCCCCTTAACCGATCTTCACCAAAATCGAAAGTCCTTGAGACCTCTACAATTCAGGGACGTATGCAAAAAATTATTTGATTCTGTTTGAATTTGCGGCTGTTATCGTTTGCCATACAAAATACCCTTGTTAAAATAACGTTGCAGGTAAACTACCCCTTTCCCTTAACCGATCTTCACCAAAAACAATAGGCCTTGAGAACTCTACAATTTAGGGCTGTATGCACATAAACATTATTTAATTCTGTTTGAATTTGCGGCTGTTATCGTTTGCCAAAAAAAAAAAAATTTCCCTTGATAAAAAAAACCGTTGCAGGTAAACTACCCCTTTCCCTCAACCGATCTTCACCAAGGTCGTGAGTACTCTACAAATCAGGGCTGTATGCAAAAAATTATTTGATTCTGTTTGAATTTGCGGCAGTTATCGTTTGCCATAGAACAAAAATCTACACACAGACAGACACTTTTCGGAAAACGACTTTTTTTCATGTTTTGAGTGTAGTACAATCAGAATCTGCAATAATCTCGAACACGATTTTGTTTGCCATCACCATACTTCCATTTCCCTAAGGAATATGGAAGTAAAAATAAAATAATTTTGTTGCCAGGCAATAAAATTATAATTTTTTCATTTTAATGTAAATCTGTACATAGTATAAAGTAAAGTCGGTCCGTTTTCTCTCTGTGTTTGAAATCGCTAATCTCAGGAAGTACTGAACGGATTTTATTCAAGTTTTCGCCAATAGATAGAGTGTCTATCGAGGAACATTTATGTGTATAATTAATACATATATGTTGTACATTAGCTTAGCTATCACGGTTTATGTCAAGTAAGTGGTATAGTTTACATCTTATATATAAAAATGAATGTTTCTTTGTTTGTCCCGTATGCGTTCCTATACCATTCATCCGATTGCGATGAAACTTCGGTGAGTTGTTGTGCGCACGTCCGCGAAGGTTTCTTCCACATCTCCTCCTAAACCACTGTACCGATTTCAACCAAACTTGGCACAAATATTTTACGCAACAGGAGAACCAACATAGGATAGGTGTTTTTTCGATGGGGTCCTTTTGGGGGTTCTTTGGGGTCTTCCACATCGCCTCCTAAACCACTGGACCGATTTCAACCAAACTTGGCACAAACATTTTACGCAAAGGGAGAACCAACATAGGACAAGTGTTTTTTTCGATACGATCCTTTGGGGTCTTCCACGTCTCCACCTAAACCATTGGACCGATTTCAACCAAACTTGGCACAAATATTTTACGCAACGGGAGAACCAACATAGGACAGGTGTTTTTTTCGATACGATCCTCTGGGGGGTCCTTTGCGGTCTTAAAAAACTATTAGATCTGGTTACTATGGCAACCCAATAGAATAGATTCTGTTCTAAATATATTATCGCATTAAATTGAAGACCACGCGAACGAAGTTGTGGGCAACAGCTATTTATTTTTAAGAAGCCTAGTTTAATTAAACTTTATTAATTAAACTAACATTTTCATTACATACAACGTGAAACTCCGTAGCGAAGCACGGGTATTCTGCTAGTCATGTATAAGAGAAAATATATCGTGCGTGGCAGGCAAGCGTATCTCAGTTATGTACTGTTTATGTTTCCATTTTATTATTATCACTACCGCAATAAAAAGGCAGGGAAGACACACACACACACTTCGCGTTATTTCTGGCCTCATTCATGTTTATTTTCTTACGTTTGCACGGTTTTTAAATGGAAAGTGCCGAACCCATACCAACATAACGCATGCAAGCCGAAAAAGTGTCCAGCGTGGATAGCGATTTGCTTCCTGTGGATCGCTGGGCAGTGTAACTGCACGTGTTTACAGAGGAACGATTCATAGACAGACTTTTCGTCTTTAGGGAATGAACCCTCTGCAAGATGCTGAGGGTCCATGAGTGACTTCGGAGCGCTCCTTCTTTTCCGCGTGTTTGTTCTGTGAAACGTACACTGTAGATTCGCAGATTTATTCTAAGCAACGCTCAATAGGAAATGTTGAAAATTTTTGTCCATGGTGAACCCTCATACACACTAAACCTACTCTGATGTTTTAATTACGGACATCATAATATTAAAACTTTGGAAACTTGAGCACTACTTAATGGAGATCAATCATTAACTTATACAAGCCATTAATTTTATGCATATTTTTTATATATATATGTGTACAACGTTATCGGCAACAAAGAAGTAGTTTTTGTTAAAATTCCTTCCCGGGATATTTGGCCGTAGTCCAATGTTTTCTACAAAACCAGACGTTTTGGCAATGCCACTGACTTCCATCATCAGTGAAAATCGAGTGCGATAACGTGAGGTGGTATATGTTAGTGATCACAGCACTGTGGTTAAGGCTGAAGCAGTAAGTAGAAAGAAGTAGTTTCTATGGTAATATTTCATTTCGAAAATGATTTTAAAAATAAATCTTAGAATATGGAAGTCATGTATGGTTCTCCATACCGATATTTCTTTTTTTTGCCGACACGATTTTTTTTGCCATCACCATACTTCCATTTCCTTAAGGAATATGGAAGTAAAATTATAATTTTATTGCCTGGCAACAAAATTATTTTATTTTTAACAATTACCATTGTTTCAAAAAGTTTAAATGAAGTTTCAAGTACTTTACATTTCCTTAAGGAATATGGAAGTAAAATATAGAATTTTGTTAAAGTGAAATGAAATGTTTCCATAGAAACTACTTCTTTGTTGTCAATAACGTATTACACATATAAAACTTCTTATAAACTTTACTTACTCCATCATCAACTACCATTTTAATTTATAAAAAAATTACCCCCTCCCCTTCAACTACCCTTTTCATTTATAGATATTTCATCTACCTTTCTACAGTGGATTATTATGAACTTCTTTTCAGGATACTTTATTTATCAAAATTAAGCACTTTACTCTTGTTAAAATGTAAAACGTTGCAGGTAAACTACCCCTTTCCCTTAACCGATCTTCACCAAAATCAAAAGGCTTCGAGTCCTCTACAATTCAGGGCTGTATACAAAAAATATTTGATTCTGTTTGAATTTACGGCTGTTATCGTTTGCCACAGAAAAAATTCTACACACAGACACTTTTCAAAAAATGACTTTTTCATGTTTTTATGGTAGTACAATCAGAATCTGCCGTTATCTCGAACACGATTTTTTTCACCATGCCCATACTTCCATTTCCTTATGGAACATGGAAGTAAAAAATGGAACTTGTCAGTGCCTTTCACACCATCTGTGAGGTAGGTCATGGTATCCATTGAAACATCCATCACCAGCTTGGTACATTCAGGATTTAAGTGCTGGACGACATCGGAAGAGAGGGTTTTGGTTGATGGAAAGGTGTAAGTAAAACTATTCTGTGGTGCTGGGGTCATGCAGGACTGTACCCCAAATGATCCGTTGTGGACGGCGGTCATCCCGGTCAACCACAGAAGTATGAAATGTTGTAAGGTAGTACCGAGTTACCGATATGACTATCAAGTGGTCAACCAGTTATCTGGGGACATGCTGGTACATAAAGACAGATGCCGCATACTTGAAAGGACCAAACTTCATGGAAATTCACAGATAGGAAAACTGAACAGTCATGTGCGTGCTCTATCAGCAGCCAAATTGAGATCAGTACATCGATAAACTAAATCCAGCTGCCATCTGTAATCTACTGTAGACAACAACCTGGGACGCTATCAAATGCTTTGACAACACTGATAATGTTAATCCAGTCCAACTTTTGGCGCTGTACTATGGTAACAGCCTTCATCACCAAGAACTTCAAAAGGCAGTGCAATGATAATAATACATGGGTTATGATTATGTACAAATATAATACAGATATTTATGTAACTTTTCTATGTAACAAAATATTTCTGCATATTTTAGTTTTTTTTTACTTGCCAATTGGAGGTTAATTTTTTTAATTGCCCTCATATGTCGCTTGTTATGTACCATATAAGAGAACTCTCTTATCGTTGTTTTCTTTTATTTAATGTTAACGCCCGCGTTGTATGCGTCAATTTATAAGAAAACGCGATTCGGGGTTATCTTATATATTTATAAAATTATTATTATGTTTATTCGTTTATAGTAATTATATTAAAATAATGTTTAAATTCCGTTTAAAGCCACACGGATGGTCTAACCTATTTGTAATAAAATGAAAACGTGTGTGTTTACAATTAACTTGAAGTAAAATAAAAGAGTTGTTGTTGTTTAAACTTAATTTCGTGGTTACAATATTAAAAGTCTCGTTAAAACAAAGTTCAACTATGTGTGAAGTGTTCTTTTGAAATAACTCAATGTTGAGAATGGTTGTTTCTAATTGAAGGTGACTAATGTAGTAAAGTAATTTAAAATAAAACATTCAAAGTTACTTGCAGTGTTTACAATGGTTTAACTATACTTGTTTTTTAAAAAAATTCCCTTGTATTAAATAAATAAATAATGAAGTTGATTATATTTAAATGCTAGATTAACTTAAGTTAAAACATGAAGTATAGCAGTTGGTTGCTTGAGAATAGTTCTCGTCTGGTTGAAACTGGTAGTAGAAACTTCTTCTCCAGATGCAGGTAGTCTGAGTATGTCAAGTCCCGTAAAGTCTGGACAATATCATAAACAAACATATACTTTTACATACCTGATTGTGTTTACTTGAAGTCCACTAAACTGTCAACTCAGCTTACAATCATCAACTCCCTTTGGTTGCAAGGTTATGTTACCTTGTTTATTAATTAGTGGGCGCCACACGGATTTATTCAGGGAAAATCCCGTGTAAAACCCACACATAAAAAATACTGGATGAAAAGAAAATTTAAAATAGTTGAGTACCACCTTTTGGCAATGCTATTCCAATATGTTAAGCACAACAGAAGGTTGTTTAAGCTTATTAAAAGAAAATATTCAATTATCCTATAAAAAATAAATCAAAATCAGGTGATGCTGTTAATAATGGGTTTATTTGCACCCTTATAGTGAATTCAAAAAATAAACATAATGTAAACATACAAAGTCGTACAATTAAAAGTCAGTTATTATATGCCTCATACGGCTTGCTCAAAACATGAATTATAAATCTGGTTAATTCCAGATACTATTTATTTTTTAATAATATTAAAAATTATGATTATCTCAGTTGTGAATTCTTTGAGACACGAAAGAAAACAAATATGCCTACACAATATCCAATAATACAATTGATCAACAAAGTTTTAGGTTACTTTTGCCAAGTAATTGAAATAAAAAACGATCTATTGAAAGACCGGGCGTTTCATCAACGCTTGCTTTTCTAGTGACAATATTTATCAAGTGAGAACCCTTACAACTAACATATAGCTTAATTACTAATAACAAATTTGTATAATAAATCGAGACGTGGTGTAATCTTAAATAATGTTTTTGTGTTTTGCGTCAGTACAGGTTATGGTTGCAAAAAATGCAGGTTATTGCACTCAGATCAAGATTAATAATGATTGCACTTTTACCTTCTGAGTTTTAATTATTTAATTAAAACTTCTTAATCACTTAAGTAATCGGATTATAATGATTACTGGGTTTCGGCACTAATTCGCACAAGAACAGAATAATGCGATCCTCTTCTGATTAAAATGGATCGTGAATAATAACAATAAATTATTTTCTGTTCGATATTCCCGCACAAAATTAAAATGAAACTGCACTTAATCACTGTTGTTGGTTGTGGATGAACTCGAAGTAATCATTTCTTGTTGTTAAACTATTGGTTCCGATGTACTATGTAACTGACGCTAAGCGTTATTAAAAAACGTAGAGATGACGGGCACACGTCTGTACTGCATGCTAGTTAGTAAAGGTCTGTTTCAAAATTCGCTGGTTTGTCTTTATATACCCCTCTCTTGGATCGGCTCTAGGTAAAAACGTTGATTACTAACTAATTTTCTGATTGGCTTTGGCCGGTGAGTCGTTGTGACGTGTCACTTTTTGACAGTTGATAACGGCTTTTCCTAACCGTCAAATGTTGCGGTGGCAGCTAGTTGTCATTTTTGTTATTATTCATAAACAGTTTCCCTATGTACATTTTTAGAATGATGCTAACATCTCTCCCGCACTAAATACAGTTGCGATTGGGTTAATATTACTATCAAATTAAAGATTGTTCCTTTTCCTTTAATTTGATATCACTTATTCTCGAATTACTTTCACTCTAACCAGCATTGTTATGAAATCAACGTTCGGATACATTATTCTTACTGTCGTCTGCTCTTTATGATTCGCCGATTTTACACTTTTGGTTAACCTTGCTTGTATTCACATAACATTTTATTAATCAAATGTTTATGCGCGAACACCATTAATGCTGTACTGACGTTTTTTTTTTGCTGAACATTACTTGTACACCTTAATTCTATACATTGTAATAAATGATCCTACTGACTATGACATTTCGTTTCCCGTTAATTTGTTTTAAGCTACTATTTACAATTAAAATTATGATTAAACCTATTGTTTTAATAACATTTTTTGTTATGTCAAGGCATAACCATAGTTCTGTGCATTTTAGTTTACACTTGTGATAATCATCGATAGCCATTCTACTGACTAATGTTTGGTCTAAGTTTGCTAAGGCATATCGCCTACATTGAAATTTGGCCCTAATAATGCCTATTGGTTCTCAATTCGGTAAATTGTGGAGACATCTTATTTGTAGAAGATTCTCTTTTATAAATAGTTCTCTTTTCTAACAGGTATATTTGATGTTGAAATACATCTTAGTTCTCACTATATAGCCATTGTTAACATTGGTTTTGGCATTCATTATCTACTGTTCATTGTCACATCTATTATCAGCAGAATGCTGATTCTTCTTTCACAGTATTTAACTGCTCATTAGTTCATTTGTCATTTACAAATGACATTCGGTTTACATCAACTATTTACTGAATTGACAGCTGAATGTAAATTTATTCTGTCCATTAGTTCGTTTTAGTCTCAGTCTAGTTGTAGTGTCAAACAGCCCTTAGGTTACTGTTTCATGTGGCACTTCTGCTTCATTCTTCTTTCTTGTACATTTCGACTATTCTATACCTATTTACATGGTTATTCTGTTTTTATAAAGTCTGATAACATACACTTAGGTTAGGTGACATCTTGTGATGTTACAACCACCAGATACCAACTCAGCACTCAATGAGTATACCTTACATTGTTTTATTCCCTGATCACAGAATTTTATGAAAATTCCACCAGATACCAACTCAGCACTCAGTGAGTATACCTTACATTCCGTTTTATTCCGTGACCACAAACTTTTATGAAAATTCACAGAGTCTGTTCCACACAGGAAATATAGGTTTAATTTTCTACAGAAAATTTAACATTTTACTAAATCAATTTGGTATTTATTTGAATCAAAAATATATTTAAAAACTGAATATTTGTGATATTCAATTGGAAAGTATATTGTTTGTTGCATTCCATACGGAATATGTCAAAAATAAAACTGAAAAGTACACAACATTAATCATGTGAATGATCATTACATCAATTGACAAACTTGATGCTAATAAATTATGGACATACCCCAAAAGAAAAGCAAACTACAAATTATGGAGATGAAGTTTCTAAGAGGACTCGGACGTATACTGAGATCCTTCATTTGGGGGGGGGGTATAGATGATTTTAGCTGGGTAGAGGTGTTCGTGTATTGATAATTCATAGTAGGGATTTGCTAATTGTACTGTACTATAATGTTAAATCACAGCTGGTAGTGAGCTTGCAGATTATCATACACGCTTGTATCTGTAGCTTACCCAATAAGGAGTTGTAACTCCCACAATCCCCCTGGACTATGTGTTCCACAAAATAATAAACACTATAATAAGGAGAGACCTAAGGGTAACTTCAGTAATGGAAAAACAGAACAACTCTTGAAATTGGTTTGGACATTTAATCAGAATACATGATAGCAGGTGAAACATACATGAGAATTTAATTTTAATTATCCTTGAGTTTTGATTATCCTCAATACAGCATGCACTGATCCTAATTGATTTTTCTATTTTAAAAAATTCTACTTTTCTTGCTAGTCAATTGTAAACTGAGAAGAGGAAAAAACACAAATTTTGGATTCTTGGTTTACTTACTTATTACATAAATTCAAACACTGAATAACAAGTTGAAAATGCAAATTCCTCACTACATGAAGTATTTATTTACTCGTCTTCTTAAAAATATAATTATGTACAGAAAAATGGATATGCTTTTGTTTCCATTTAAAGAAACCTACCAATTACTATACAGTACACATTATGCAAAAAATTATACTTGAACCAGGAAAACACGACAAGCTAATACTTGAAAATATTACAAGCTACATTTTATAATAATAGGTAGTTTACTTATTTATTTAAATATTATCATGATACATTACAAAAATTATATAATATTTAATGGGATTATATTATATTGTTCACTAATACAGAGTACTGATAAAACAACAATTGCAAATATTTATGCAATTTAATTCGGTTAAATATATTTAATCCTATACTTAATATCACAAAATAATGCTGGAATTGTGTAAAGTATAAAAACCAGATTTACAAGTGTGAATGTATGACGTCAAATACTTAGGGAAACTGTCATATTCAACATTGTGAAACCACATAATAAGATTGCAGATGTGTCTGTGTGTGTGTGATTAAAATAACTGATAATGTACTTCCTTGTAATACTGTACAAGTGTCACAAACTGAGGTACTTTCCTTTTATACTGGACCCCTCCCCCAATACTTAAAATCTTATATTAAAAACTGAATGCACATCTTAAATAAACCCATCTCCTAGATGCTTAAGTTTTTAATAAAACAATAGGGTAAAAAAGGATTATAAATACTAGGCAGTATACAAGTTCCAATACAATGCACGGCAAGCAACAATTATGAGAAGTAAACAGCACTAGTACAGCTTCAATATTAGTGAATTTGCAGTACTTTACTTTGGTTTGGTAATTTTGACTCATACCACAGCAAAAATTCATTAATATTAAGAAAAATTTCCTTAGTCAATGAAAATTTGAATATACATTGAGAACTTACAGCTTTTATCACAAAATAATATTTAATAAACATACACAAATCCCTTACCTGCATCGGGTCTCAGAGTCTTCATGTGAACTCGTGCCTATAAGTGATTTAGGGTTATGTTTTATTAATGAACTTGACTCTCATTGTAACTGTTAATTTACCCAACTTTTATTTAACATTCTTTCATACTCTTTGAATTTACTGACTATTAATTTTTTTTCTCAAAAATTATTACTGTTTCTTTCAATTATTTTATTTAAAACATTTTAAAACACAAAACAAGCATTTAGGCTATTCTAACAGTACTCCACTTATTCTAATGACTAATCTAAATGATTATTTCAAAAGCAACCCAGTTTGCACACACACTACTTTCATTCATTTTACCCCGTTTAATTTAAATAAGAGATCTCTTTCAAATCTTATTTCTATATGTATTGATGGTAATTTAGATAGTTTGTTTACTTTCCTGATTTACTACGCCACGTTTTGAAGTTAGTTCATCCCTTTCGTTGTCCACTTTACTCTCGCACTGTTTTGGTCCGAAAAAGTTTCTGCTGGTTTAATTTTGATGCCACTGAATTATAACTGTTCTCACATTTTTATGTGCGGGCGAGATGAAAACTGTGCCCAGCCGGCGGACGCACACAACTGCTCGCGTCCGTTGTCTTGAGACGTCCGACTGTCTTTGTTCTCTGCACACCAAGCGAGAAAAAATGTATACGGACGTGACATTATCATGAGAACGTTGGACGACATCCACGCACTTGTGTGTGAACGCGCACCCCTGTTGATAACTTTACATTCCTGTACCAAGCCACACCAGTCTCGAAGATATAGTCCATTCACAAAATATACTCGGGTTAAATAAAATTGAAAAGGTTTAAATTACAAATCCTCATAGGTTTGTACCGTTACAACATTGTACAAAGGCTGTACTGCCAAAAACTGCTGAGCTGATAGTTGGATCCAGGGCAGGGTAGTTTTTAGTAGATGAAAAGGGGCAAAAATGGGGCTGTTTGTGAATATCTCTACAAATATGTTAGTACTTTTCTAAACTTTAAAAAATGTCTAGTATAGCGGTGTTCTTTCTTTTCTGATGTTAAAAGGTGACCCAGATATGCTGTTTAAAACAGAAGAATTTCTGTACGGCTTTCACAACTGCAAAATTCCTGATTTGTTTATTGCATATAACTTAAAAACTATTCAATTAAAAAAACTGCATTAATTCTTTTTTTAAATCATATGAAATTTCTTATAACTTGATATAGCTGACTTTCCTATATGATAAAAATTGGCCGTGATATGGCTATTTAAACATTTCCACGACACCACATGTGTATTTTTACCACATTTTTAACAACAGTTTAAATGAAGTACTATCAAGCAAAAAACATTGTTATCAATAGTTTAAATACCAAAAAAAAACCTTTAATTTAGTTCTTATTCATGTTTATAATTTCCTGACTCTGTATTTTGCCCGAGGCCTGCTGACATTGTTGCTATCAATAGGAGGTGAGGATGTTCCTGTATAAAACATGTTTCCATAGTGTATTTGTGTGTGTGTGTGTGTGTGTGTGTGTGTGTGTGTGTGTGTGTGTGTGTGTGTGTGTGTGTGTGTGTGTGTGTGTGTGAGATCGTCTTATGTTTAAGCAGAGTAAATTCAAGGAAATTTACTTGGTTTCTCTGAGTTTCTGTTTTATTGCATTGGTGATGACTATTTTCAGATATAATTTTTTTTTCAGATACTATTTTTAGATGTAAACTGTTTTTCAGACTTTCAATTTGCTAGTACATCTGGTCTCGGTGTAGTGTACTTGCGTTGAGTTACTGTACTTTTCACAGTTCTGACGTTTCTCCTGCCTATAACTCTCCAGTTGGTGTCCCCTATGTATACATAAACATACGAACGTATGCATATGTATGTCTATACATACCAACTGTTGTAGTCAGAACAAGATGTTTTGTACTCACATTGAGATACTAATAAAACTCATTAAATATATAAAACCACATAAATTACTTTGACCTACCTGTAGAGCTTCTATCCGGGGCCAGGATTCTCGTACGAACGTAAAATGTTAGCGTGATTTACAGGTTACTGAAATAAGTAACTTGACTCATTTTTTAATGAAGAGAATTACCTTTTACTTTAATTTTGAATCATTTAAAATTTCTTTATACACTTTACAGCATCTGAAATAATTTTGTGAGAACCTATTGCTTGGTTACATAATCAGCGTTCTTAATCTAACTTACACTACTGCTTACCTTATTTTACTTCCTCACACACACACACACACATATAGACTGCCCAGCCAGCAATTTTGCACGCACACAAACACACACAAAATTTATTTAACCCTTAACATTCTTTATAATAATAATATTCCCCCCACGCCAGCCACGCGGTCTTCGCGCACACTCATTGTTCGGTCATCCTTCTTTTAGTGTCCAAAAAAGTCTCTGGATATGTTCCGCACTTTCACCTAACCGCGGTCAGACAGATCTTTGTGGTTCTATCACTTTATTACTGGAAAATTAAAAAAAATTTTGTAGAGAGCCGACTTGGCTCCATGCCGGCCGACACGTATAGAGTAACTGGGAAGGACTGCGTCCTTTGCTGAGCGGGAGGAACTTCGTATTCACTGCCAACAGATTTTCGTCGCCGTGCATAGCTGATTTGCTGTGGCGTATGAGCTATATGCATGAAACATAGTCGTTATATCAGCCAAATGTGTAGACGATATTTGTTGCTGCTAGACTGATGTCCCTAGCAGTAGGCGGGGCTTAACGATATTTCCTGTAGTTCGTCTTGCTGATATCACAAACTGTTCGTTCATGCGCCATTTTTTTACAGCGCCGTTGGAGTTTCACGGCGTCCCTACAGCGCACATGCTTGAGATGTTAAGTGCGTGCATCGTCACACATATACAGAGTTCTGAGAATTTTTAGGGTGGTGCAAATTCCTTGCAGAGTTACACAATAGAAATTGCGCCTTGCCTTTGTTTCAACACTGTTTCTTGCCACGTGGTCTGTTATAATGGAATTAACGTTCGTCGGAAAATAAAACTTTAACAATAATTTTATAAAATCCCGCAAAAATGAAATAAATAAAATACAAATACCCCCTAACTGTAAGAAATAAACTGACCCAATTTTGACACGTTACAATACCGCCTCAATGAGAATTCTGCTGTCCAAAACAGAAGAAATCTCATTGATAAACCCCGAAGAGGACCGGTGAGGAACTGGTGCCAACAACCCCCTGGTTCTAACACTTCATGGGTAAACGACCCCCCTGGCTTGGTGGCTATGGACGCATCTGCACGAGATCACTGGACTTCTCCGTACGAGATCCCAACACCGAAAAATCGAACAGACAAGTACCACAGCACACCTCACCTTCTAACATGCTACCCCCCAAAATCCTCAATCCCTGGCTTAGATTATGCCAGATCCTCAGCCGATATGTTTCCTCTTGTATGCAAGCTGGGCTGCCTTTAGCAGATACTGGGCTCCCACACACTCACATTACATATTAACGTCACATATCATAAAATTGAAAAATTTTCAAAAGTTATTTAACTGGCAACCCATTGGTTGTTTTCAGGTAAAATTGATTCATAAATTTTATATAAATTTTAAATTATTCTCTTCCTTGTTTTTCTGTTTTTATTTAAAATGAGTGAATTTAAACATTTCTCATAATTAAGCATATCCTTACCCTAACAAGTGAATACTTAGTGTCTAACAATACAAGTCAATACAATAAATCAATAAAAATAAAATAAACATGGTTAGTAGACAAACAATAAAATAATCAAAGCTTAAAATATTCATTAGCTGGCAGGCGAAAAATCAAGATTTTTTTTTTTCAAAAAAAATTCTTTTCCAAAAAATTTTAAAATTCAAAAAAATTTAAATTTATTAAAATGTTTCCTTTACCTATAGAAATTGTTTAAAATTTGTTTGAATTGATCAAATAAACAAAAGTTGAACTAATCTCCTTACTAAACAAGCTTAGTATGTGTGACCTCATCAGCTGATCAAAATTTGGTCAAGTCCACAACCTTGACCCACATGTGTTATGTATAAGTTCTATCTGAAAATACATTCAACATCTGTAACATCCTAACTTGACACAAAACATAATAAAATAAAATATTTAAAATAACAAAATATTAATATAAATAATAAGTACATTGACAGTTAAATTATTCAAATAAACAATTCTTACTTTTGCATTATTTCCAAATTCTATCACAATTTTGCCACTGGTTTCAAAATAAAACTTTTATATCTTTATTAACAATCTCTCTCTTTATTAACAATCTTACTCTCCATTACTTTGGGTGATTTAAACATTTCTTTCCCTTAATTTACTACTTGATCTGTATACATATATAATCTTTCTCCCTATGACTCTAACCTCTAACAACTGTAACTCACGTGACACCCATCTCTATCAAAAACATCTCCCAAAACACTCTCTAACCCCAACTTATCATTAAACTCAAATCGCCACCTTCTCTCGATATAAAAAAAAAACTCTCTAACCCTTTGTACTAGGATACGTGTTTCCCCCCCCAAAACTCATTTCCCTTATCTGGTCCCTTATCTAGGATTCTACCTAAGGCGGCCCCGTCCCACTAAAATCGATCCCATCCCGTCCCAACTTATCATTATGTTGCGGACTCCTACATTACACTACCCCCTACTACAAAATTGCCATCCCCAAAAAATCTCAATCTTATTACCTTACTACAATTACAACAAAATAACATCATCAATTATAAACAACAATATATCGCTCAAAACTCTACATAGATTCTCCACAACTACTGTGTCAACATCAATACTTCTCAAAACTCTCTAATATACATTACTTCAAAACAACATTACATTATTTTCGTCTCTACTATTTCAACTTTACTTTGACTTCAACTTGGACAGATCTACTTGTCCCACAAAATATTTACCACCCAAAACTATCTTTTATTAGCTTTCACAAACTATTACGTTATTTCTCACTTTATCAAATTATTTTTATCATTACTTTAAAACATCTGTAATACATTAAGACATTACATTGAACATTAATTACCTGGAACAATTACAACCAATATACCAGTGACATTTTATTGCTGATCAGCTGATATTCCTAACATAATGAAAACACATCTCAAAATTGAACAAATTACATGAAATCTATATATATTTATTTCTCCTTACTTCTCACCTCCTTGTTTCCCATTTCTCTGATTCTGATAATTCATGTTAACCGCCTGCCAGACGGTTTAATTATTTACTTGGTTGCAAATATACACACATAATGAAGACACATATTGTTATCAATGCTTATATCTGACCTACGATAATAAAATAATACATTTAAAATCATAGCATGAACACCTTATATTGAATGTATGAGCATCTAATTACTTAAACAGAGCACAAGCATTTTTTATTGGATCAAATTTGAATTATCAAAAATTTTTATGTTGTAAAATTTAAATTCGTGACTCATCTGAGTCACCTCCCATCCACACACAAAATTTTCCAAATTTATTATTAATAATTAGTATATATCGACTTTTAATTATTATTAAAATTTTTTAATTATCATTTTATTGAACACAATTATTTCCAATAATCTCACTATTGAATTAAAATCTTAGTTACCTGTAAACATTTTTATTATACATGATTCATACTGTAAAAGTTCTATACTTACATTCCATTTAACATGGTATACACATAACATCTACCCCCTACACCCCAATACTTTCACCTCACCTCTGAAACATTTAACACAACTATCAGTTTACATCAAACAATTTAGCCATCTATTACCAAATTCCAACTCTCGAAAAAAAATAATTTAACTTCCTCAGAAAATTTAATTATATAACATTCAAATAATCAATCAAAATATTTTAAACATTTCAAATTGTTTTAATTAAATTCATTATTAAAATATAAATTCCATTATTATTGTTTGCCATTATACAAATTAGCCAATTACTGTTTCCAAAATTAATGTTATTATTTATTTAAATTGCAAAGTATTAATTTTATTATTATCACTTACCTATATACATACATTGCTTAGCTGATCTTCTACAATACACATAAAGGGACTACAATTATTTACAAACTTTAGTTATCAACTGTTCAGTTTTTTCCGCACTTCATTGTCCAAAGCTGCCATGTCAGAACCATAAAACATAATGTTTATCACTGTCTTTTATTGTTTTAATAGTTTAGCCTCCATCGTCATGGATTAATCTTGGTGTTATGTAGCATTTTTCAGTTTCATTAATACACCAGTTATTGTTTTGTGTATTATAACCATACAAACCAACTTCATTCATCTTACCCAAATACTCATTAAACCAGTCAACGTTAGGCATTTTTGTTACGTCTCCATCGGTAAATACATTCATGATCGGGTTAATTACTTTAGTCAAATCATTATAGTCATTATTATTCAAATATACTTCTAAACTTTCTTTCCATTCGTCATACTTTCTATTCAAATTATATAATTCTGTTACATACCATTCTCTACTTACCTCTCTCTCTTCATAACACCACATCACACTCTCACAATTATTCCGGACAGAGGGTACACAATTACTCAACAAAAATAAATACTTCAACTCATCTACCAATACGGGACTCTTGCCCTTCAACAACAACACTTGTGAACTCATTAAATCATCATAAACATTATCAACAACAAGGGGAAAATTTACCCTCTGTCCCCACTCTACCACAACATTATTTTTCCTCTCTCTCTCTAACTCATTAACACACCTTAACATCTCATAATCACATTCTAAAAATTCCTCAGTATTTTCATTACTTATTTTCACCGTATCGACCTCCAATACTAATTCTTCAAATACATTATTATACTCAATATTACTATTCTCATTATTTTCAACATTGTTACACTCGTCATTATAATTTTCAATTGTATTACTATCTCCCATACATACACACTCTCTTGACTCCTTTGCTTCTCTACATATTTCGGTTAGCTTACTCTCAAGACTACACAGTGAATTAGTTAATACATCAAACTTAGCATCATTCATGTCAAAACGACTATTCATATCGCTACTTATCACATTAAATTTGTTCTCAAAAATTTTTTCGTTATTGTCAAAACGTTTATTTAGTTCTTTAAACTTGCCGTTCTGCACGTCAAATTTCACGTTAATGTCACTAGACATGGTTCTCATGAAATTAAATAGATCGTCCAATGACAACTCTTTTGCTCTATTTGTTACAGGAGTAGATTCTGCTTGTGCTCCACTCATTATTACCGATTGTGTCAGATTATTCTCATCTATCAGGTTTGGAGTTGTCTCTAATCCTGAATCATTTATATTATTTCATTCATTGGAAACGCTTTCTTTGACCACCTTAGGGTCTGAATTAATTTCTCCCTCCCCCGTGATAGTTACATCACTCATACTAACTTTATCTCCGTCTTCCATTTTTCTTATTTATGAGATTTTGCTCTATATCAAATTTCAATTTTAAACATTTCTGTATTATTCAGTATAATATAATTTAAGTATCGCTTAACTACATCTTAACATCATTTACATATAATTGGTTCTCATTTCTATTTAACCTCTAAATCACGCTTACATCCTATTTGTAGGTACGGTTTTTACTTTATTTTTATTTACTCATAAAAACTGTCCCTGTCGGCTGCGCCATTGAGATACTAATAAAACTCATTAAATATATAAAACCACATAAATTACTTTGACCTACCTGTAGAGCTTCTATCCGGGGCCAGGATTCTCGTACGAACGTAAAATGTTAGCGTGATTTACAGGTTACTGAAATAAGTAACTTGACTCATTTTTTAATGAAGAGAATTACCTTTTACTTTAATTTTGAATCATTTAAAATTTCTTTATACACTTTACAGCATCTGAAATAATTTTGTGAGAACCTATTGCTTGGTTACATAATCAGCGTTCTTAATCTAACTTACACTACTGCTTACCTTATTTTACTTGCTCACACACACACACACACACATATAGACTGCCCAGCCAGCAATTTTGCACGCACACACACACAAAATTTATTTAACCCTTAACATTCTTTATAATAATAATATTCCCCCCACGCCGGCCACGCGGTCTTCGCGCACACTCATTGTTCGGTCATCCTTCTTTTAGTGTCCGAAAAAGTCTCTGGATATGTTCCGCACTTTCACCTAACCGCGGTCATACAGATCTTTGTGGTTCTATCACTTTATTACTGGAAAATTAAAAAAAATTTTGTAGAGAGCCGACTTGGCTCCGTGCCGGCCGACACGTATAGAGTAACTGGGAAGCGTCCTTTGCTGAGCGGGAGGAACTTCGTATTGACTGCCAACAGATTTTCGTCACCGTGCATAGCTGATTTGCTGTGGCGTATGAGCTATATCCATGAAACATAGTCGTTATATCAGCCAAATGTGTAGACGATATTTGTCGCTGCTAGACTGATGTCCCTAGCAGTAGGCGGGGCTTAACGATATTTCCTGTAGTTCGTCTTGCTGATATCACAAACTGTTCGTTCATGCGCCATTTTTTTACAGCGCCGTTGGAGTTTCACGGCGTCCCTACAGCGCACATGCTTGAGATGTTAAGTGCGTGCATCGTCACACATATACAGAGTTCTGAGAATTTTTAGGGTGGTGCAAATTCCTTGCCGAGTTACACAATAGAAATTGCGCCTTGCCTTTGTTTCAACACTGTTTCTTGCCACGTGGTCTGTTATAATGGAATTAATGTTCGTCGGAAAATAAAACTTTAACAGTAATTTTATAAAATCCCGCAAAAATGAAATAAATAAAATACAAATACCCCCTAACTGTAAGAAATAAACTGACCCAATTTTGACACGTTACAACATATACATTTCTGGGTTTTATACAGGATGCCTTATTTTGGTGTTCAATTATGGATAAAACATATTTATCTTAATTAAATTCCAATTGCATATATGTTTGCAATTATTGTTTTATCAGTGCTCTTATATTTATAATCAGTGAGCAATGGAGTGTAATCCCATAAAAACTACGTTGACTTTATATTGTGCCGTAACAGTGGCGGCTGGTGGTTCCAAATTTTGGTGGTTGTAGTAGTTGGTTGAGTGGATGGGAGAGGGGTTAAAAGACACTGAACTATCATAAACACAGTTTTATAATAGTAAATTATTACTATAATTTTATAACCTCAAACAACAAATAACGTTTACCTTAAACCTATGTAAACATTAAACCTAACACAACTTATAAATCAAGAAGGCTGTGCTGATTTCATACACAAAGGTGTGCTTCAGCACTACTAGCTACTAGCACTACTAGTTGCAGAAACTTTACAACCACCAAGCTTACATTGGGAAATTAGGACAATTGTGAAGAGTAGCGCACGTCCTCCCGTATGTTTGTGTAGTAAGCTCTGCCATTTACTACTGAAGTTGCAAGCGGTCTACAACCACCACCCTGTGCGCCACATTTGAATTTGTATGCGAACTTTGTCGTGTAGAATCTGATATGTTCTCCATTGAAATTTATAACAGTTTTAGCTGCTTAATGTTTTCGTATATTATTTTATAGTTTAGTTATTCTATATTAGTGGTTGTGCAATGCTGCAACCATAACACCAGCCGCCACTGTGCCATAATAATATTCAAGTAAATAAATGAATTTTGCAAAATGTATCTTACATAATTTTAAAATTACATGCAAATAACAAATATTATATGAAGTAATATTTATTGTACATATAAAAAATTGACTAATTAAGTTTTAAACAATGCAGACTAATGTCTTCAACATCAAAAATTTAACGAAGATGTCAAATTTTTTTTAATTTATAACAAGTACAGTGTTGCAAAAATATTAAACTGGAGGTTGTATGAATACAAAATACATATAAATAAATATGTCTCAAAAGGATTTTGCACTCATACTTTTGGAAGAAACATGACATACATAAATGGAGAATATTATACTACACTTGCTTAATGTTACTGAAAGTGCAAATCTTTACTGCTACCCACAGTAAATCACAAGCTACACGCAATTTGTTACTCAATTTTAGCAGATAATCAAGACCTTATCTTTACCTGATAACATTATGTTGTCACATATGTTGGACTAGACACAACCTTTTACAACAAGTCCTGTTTATCACACATTACAAGGCCCTTAAAACTGTTTCACATTTCAACAGTTACATATTTCAAAGCAATTGCTGTAGACTTGTGCAAAGTATACAAAACTATTAACTATACAACAAATTGTACAGTTCACTTTAACATGACCTCCAGTGGGTCTAGAGATATGAATCTATGGTTACATACATGGTTCCTGGCACAGCTTCCAGTTACATCTCTCTTCAAGAAAGTCTGAGCTGACCAAACGAATAGTGTAAACCGAATAGGTGGGAATTACAGGCACAAAGAAATTTATTGTGATAATTATATTTGATGTGACAAATACACGCATAAGTAGTAACTAAATCATTTTTCATTTATATTTTTACAATAAATTCAATAAAGTAGATTGTATAATGGTGTTTTTATGTTTTTATAGAAATATTTATTTCTTATTGAAAAAGCCAGATAAAATAAAAATCAATATTGCAGACAACCTAATGACTAAAATGAATAATTATGCATCAAATTATCAGGATACGTAAACTGTAGTATGAACAACAAAATGGTAAAAATTATATGCGTGTGTTTTAATTTTTCTAAAAGAAGTGATATTCTACTCTAGTAAATTGACATATTATATGCAACAGTTCCCTAGTTCAATAAATATAAAAAATAATCATTGTACATATGTTCTTTTCCTATCATGTATATAAGTTTAAATATTTAGATATAAATTATTATATATTGCGACAGTACAATCATATGCTGTACTGTGCATTTAATAGATAAAATAAATACTTAAATTAAATTTATAAATATCAAATAAATAAGCAGGTATGAGATTGAAAGCTTGGTTTATGTTAAAAATACGGAATGTAGACAGGCAGGCGCTGACCTGAACACTCACACAACTGTCGCTTGGAGTGTGTACTGTACAGTAGTAAGTGATGTGTGTGAGTGAGGTCAGCTCGAACATGAAAGTTTGCAATTTCACCCTGAATAATTATCAAATTACAGTTTTTATTTAGTTATAAGAAAACCATAGATGGTAGGAAAAATTCAAAGACTCCAAAATGTGTATAAAATTAATACGCACGTGTAGTGAGAAAACGGGATGAAAAGGACGTGCAGTGGGAATTCAGTGCAATTTTAAGTGCGTAGTAATTACACGGATTGTTCTATTACGATGGAAATTACTTGGACATGTGTAATTAAATCATCCATCGTTAGAGCACCCTGTAGTTCACATCAGACTTTGCCATTGCCAGAAATGTGCGAAAATATGAAATTGGACGAGAGTGGGAGAACTGACGCCACTGAGCAATTTCAAACCAGCAGAATTCTGTCTCAACAGGTTCTGTCTCGTACAGATGCTCGATTATAAATAGGGCACAAGAGAAGCGAGCCCTTCTTCTTAATCAGTCTTCAGATGCGGCGGGACGCTCTGTCCATTGGCGACGCGAGTTTCTAATTTTTGTTAATCGAACAGTAGACGCGGACGGACGCTTATGTTCATCATAAGTGAAAAATAGTAACTCTTAATCTGTTACCGAATACGACTGTACGTTAGGTCCGTCAGTCAAGACAAGTTACTATCTTACATCATGCAGAGGAACGTTATGCTGAACAGTAGAGGTGTCTGCTAGAACGACAGCAGCTGGTGCAAAGCAACCTCTCACACTATCCTATATCAACCAGATGGGTCCATGATAGACGAGTAACTGGAGGACGACGAGTGGAACCTGGAGACGTGCAGGGAACTCCGATCAGAAGAGGACATACAGATCAACGGAGGACATGAGTATAAGCTACAAAATCGAGGTGACAGATAATCCATTTATAAATTTTAAATGAGACCAAAAACATTTAAAAGAGATATTGAAATTTAAACATGAAAAAGAGAATCACTGTTATAAATTATATGTAAATATTTGCGTGACAAATGTAGATAATTTTTTTCAGTATAGTAATAAGAGTTTTATGTAAAATGTAGATAAAGAGGTTCAGAGAATTTGATTTAAATTTACTAAAATAATATTTTTGATGTTTAACAATTAATTTAGTCAATTTCAATTTTATTTTAAAGTTTGTAAAGCAATCAATGATTACCAAGTATGCAATACATAAATTAACATAGTTAAAAAAAAAAAAAAAAAAAAAAAAAAAAAAACTGCAGTAAAGCACACTGTCAGACTGAGCAGTCGAGTTTTAATATTGACAAATAAGTATTTAGAATATAACTTTGTTACTGTAGAATATAAGATTTATTTAATGTTAAATGTACTGCAACATTTGAACGTTTCAAGCAAACAATAATGAATATTTATGGCGAAGTAGTTGAGATTTTTAAACACGCTTGTGTTTTATAAATAAAATTATGAAAACTCGTTACAATTAAATCAACGACCATTACACCCACACTCCATTAATTGGTACACTTTACCAGTTTTGTTATATAAATTGGCCCTGAACTTGGGGCTACACAAATTAAATTATATATCAATGGTAGTTTTGTTATAATATATTCAGATGTAAATTTTAGATACATATTTTTTAAATTACGTTTGCATTGATAATAGGTCTATTCTTAAAACCATCCACTTATGTATGATGATTAGCTTAAATGATCAAATGTCCTTTGCACATTATAAAGTGTAATATAATAGATTGTCACTTGAGAAGACATGTAACATGAACAGATACAAACACATAAATAAAAAGAGTAACACAAAACATGGTAGGCGAGGAAAGGAGACAGCAGACTGTATATCAGAGAAAGATAAAGACAGGATTCTGTACAATCAATACCATTTACATAACTCTGTTTTTCTTCTTTAATAAGCTTCTGTTTATTTATTATTATGTTTTTATAAAATTATATAGTGGGGTTATTGGATTGTTACAGCAGGTTATCTTGGATCTGAAATCTTAAACTGTATTTTCCTATCGTTATATGATAGGACAGATTCAGATTTTTATTTTAAATAATTTGTTTATATTCTGTTCAAATTCTGTAAATTAAAATCAATTGAAAAAAATAAACGGTAAACTGTCTTTGGTAAGATAATAACATGATGGAATATAACAATCTCTCATCCGTTATATAATAATCTAACAAGAAACGTTTTTAGTCAGTGTACTGACTGCAATGACTTCATACGTCATAAACATGGACAGTGAACACCAAAATGACATGACAATTATGAACTGCTTCAGTTCACAATGTTTTCTGGTGGACACAATCTTGGCTCAACTAAACAATGATGAAATTGAAGCCTGCAGTGCTAACTGCACTTAGAAGTAGACTTTGGCACAACAGTGAGGGATGAAAAAGAAATTAAAAGTAGCTAGAAGAACAATAATTGGCTGCTTAATGGAATTTTTTTGAGACAGAAAATTGAAAGTCAAGGAAATTTAACATTTATGAAACTTCTTAGGCCTACCATAAGTAGTCTCTTGTATGGAGACATAGCAGTAGAAAGAACTCAAAGCACGGATGTGTTCAGGAGCACAGACAGGACAGATTTATCGCAAAGAGACAGAGTACAGAATTAGGATAAAAAAAAAACAACTGACAAAGTTGGAAAGATTTCGTATGACAGATATTGAAGGAACCCAGTTGGTATGGTATAACCATGTCTAATAAATGAATGACATAAGACTGCCAAATAAAATGCAGTGGGTCCTTCCAAACCACTGGAAGTATGATATACCTACAAAAGACCTGGAAAGAAGCTGTGATCTCAAGCAGAGACCTGTGAGAGTGCAGCACAGGTATTTTACCGACAACATACTCCACAATTAACTTATCACACTATAAAACATCGGCTCCAATCACTCATGTGTTTTAAGTTGAACACTAGACATCTGAAACACACTAACCACTACCAAAGCTAAACATATACGTAATATCAGTGTTAAAAGAAATTAAAAAAAGTAACTTGCTCAAATGTTTTTAATAATCAGATTTAACTATTTATTATATATAGGCCTACAGATAAAATACTCTTTTAGCTCTTGAAAACAAAAAGAGTTCACTTCCCTAAAGAGATTACAAAAATTTCATAATAACTGTACAGAAATTATTACTTTTTTAAAAAAGCTCATTTACCATATGTCTGACATTAACAGCCTATGTTTCCATATTTGAAAAAATTGTGGAACTTCAATAATTTTATTTTTCAAAAACATTCTTTACAATTCATATGTTAATAGTTATCACATTATATTATTTTTTCAAAAATGTAAATTGTAATATTTATTCTGCCTGAAATGAGATGGAATGACCGTAACATATTTATTTTTAATCTGATTATTCTAGTTTCTAATCTTGTGTGTGTGTGTGTGTGCGCGCGCGCGCACGCATTATAAGTTGTTTGAAGAAATTTGTAATGGTAATTTGGAATTGTTAAAAAAAACAAAGGTTTATATAAAAAGTGCATTATGGATATTTCTTCAAATTATAAATACTGAAAGTAAAATTTTATTGAATTATATTATTGTGTTTTCACCTGACACCCGTTTCACAGAATTATTCTGTATCTTCAGAGGTTTTTATATAAATTAACGAATAATCAATTTTATTTCAATTTAAATTATCGATTTTGTAATGTTTACGTAGCCAGCTGTTTATTAAGATATTCAATTTTCATTATTTTAATAAATGTATATTTTAAATAAATTATCTTGTTTTGTTTTTATTTGGCTTTGTTCTTTAATTAATAAATAATTATTATTGTGCTTGTAAATACTGAGATTTTTCTAGATATTCATTTTATTACCTTTTTGTAAGTTTTTAATTAATTTGATGTTTTGAATGTCTGGAAATTCGTGGTTATTATTTAAACAGTGTTTGGCTAAATTAGACTTGCAAATATTCGGTTTTAAAAATGCACTGCGATGTTGAAGGAATCTATCGAATAGTTTTTTTCTTCGCCTGCCCTATATAGAATTTATTGCAATCTGGACATTCTATTTTGTACATTCTATTTTTATTGTGAATGTTTTATTTAGTTTTAGATTTTTATTTTATTAAAAACAATATTATCTATGTTATAAAATATTTTAAATTTGTATCAGTAAATAGTTTATGAGTTATATTTCCGTAATAAGTAAAGGCTGTATATTTTATTTTATCATTAATATATGGATTTTTATATGTAGGTTTATAAGGTGTTTATATTTTATTTTATTTTCTAATTTATCGATTGGTTTTATTTTGTATCCATTATCTATTGCTGTTTGCTTGATAATATTTCTTTCTTTTTCATTTAATAGGATGCTATACATACCATAGATTAATGAATTGAATGCTGCCATTTTATGTTGGGGAGGATGATTAGATTTATTTGAAATGATTAAATTAGGTTGAGATTGTTTTTTGTATATTGAGAATCCATTTCTGTATAATCGAAACTATTTTCATTTCTATTTATGGTTTAGTCTAAGTAATTTAACTTATTATTTGATTCTTCTTATAATTATTTCTTAATTCATATAAAAACCACTGATGATAGGCTACAGAATAATTCTGTGGACGTCAGGTGAAAACACAATAATATAATTCAACAAAATTGTATTACAGTAGTGTTTACAATTTGAAGAAATATTCATAATACAAAAACCTGCAAGAAATATTGAAGAGTTACGTACAAAATTAAAAAGTACATTTAATACAATATTGGTATGTATACAATTAATTCTACTTATTTACTTATTTAATTCTATTTTCAATAAATAATTATATATTAATTTAATCCAAATGAATTATAATCATTTGACATCGATTTATTTAAATACATCATATTTTTTCATTACTTTACCTGTATCTACATTCAATATACACTCACTTCAATATAATTCTATATTACTCAAACACTGGTATACGAATTAGGTACATATAATTTTTTTAAAAGATAAACTTTATGAAACGGATTTTGGACTTGCAAAGGATCTAACTAGCAAATTAAAATTGTAGTTCTAGTGTTTATGATTAGTTCCAAAAACCGAGGTAGTTTTTGTTTCATTATTAGACTACAATATCGTATTTATTTATTAAACGCTTGATACCCGTTGACGCGCTTATATACCGGTACTGAAATCCTTAATCGATGTCGGAGGAAATGCTTTTTTAAGATAGTGGCTATTATAATTTAAATTCACAAGAACTTATAAAATTACTAAAAATATAATTCATTTTATATAACTATTAATACTTACGCTGGGGCAAAACATTGCAAAATCGTTACTACACCCGCAGCTGATCCGACGATTTCCTTGTAGTCTTCGAGGGCCATTGACACTGATACTAAAATCAAAACAGGATACGGTTACTTGTTTTCATTGAATGGCAATTTAATTACACCATCGTGGGTAATAAAGAATAAGTCGCAACTATGTACCATAATTATTTGCAAATACCGCAGTTACTTACTGTATTTAAAACAGATTTTAAAGTTCAGAATAGCATAAAAAAATTCTTTTAAGTTTTTGCATTTGTTATAAGAAGGAAAATTACTTACATTTTGCCTTTTGTACTAATAAAGAATATATTAAATTAAACCGACTCGAGCAGTCACGTAAACAGTCCGCTACTGAATAAGAGGTAACTGAATCCTTTGAAACCACATTGTTTATAACCTTGAAATTTGATAAAGCTGCCAACTTTTCTGCTGACGAGTACAGGCTGTTAAACTTAAAAACCGACTACACTATTATTTGGCTCACAATAACGTGATTATTTCGAATTCCTCTTATATCGATATGTATGAACACTCGATAAACTGACGAAAATTGACTTCGATTCAGTTAAAACGACCTTTTGCAGCAAAATGGCAACTCCGACATATTCAGAAGACGAATTAGGACAGAAGTGGGATAGATGTCTTACAGATGGGGTTTTAAAAACCGGTAAGATGTGAATAATATGTTTACTCTAACGCTTTCATCGTTGCCATTTTTGTGTATTATTTTATTGTACCTGTGACACTAATCGTCGAGCTTTTATAAAGTGGTTGCTTGGGGTTAACCATTAGTGTTAATGTTATTATACCCCACAATTATTTCTAGCTATTACAGATGAAGATGATCTACTGTGTTTATTAACTGTGAGATGAAGAATAGTGTTAAAGTGTTCGAAGTTTAAATTTAGTTAGGTTTATATTAACTGGGAGTGGTTCCTGAACTATTTGAATTATACTTCTCTTGAAAGGAAATTTTATTTCTCAAATCTCTTGTCATTTAGAAAAGTGAGTGTTAAGTATGTGTAGATAATCTGTGTGGTCTTACCTGTCATTGAAGGTCCGTTTGTCAGAATGAAATAAACAAGTGTTGTGAAGTTTTAAATCAATTTTATGTAATACCTGATTAAAGAATAAATAAGTGGACATTCATACCAGTAAAGAGATAGTGTGGTGATTTACCCAAATGGTAAATTGTGAAAATCTTTATATCTGGGCGTGGTATGTCTTATGTGTATTTATATGTAGTCAAAAACACTTTTTGAAACGGTAGTGTTGGGTAAATTTCACTTACAGATTTCTTCCACTTTTCTTTCAAAATTGTTTGCAATTACTTAATCCCAGTTTTATTTAAGTCTCCCCCTTTTCTCATTCTTCTCAGATTGTGCCCTCCAGATGTTGTCTTGTCTGGCTAAGACTATAGGTGCCGTACCAACTCATTTCCCTTTGGCCTATAAATTCCAGTATAGGTTGCATCTCTTGTGTCTCTTCTCGTATCCATATTTCTCATTATGTTTTGTAATCTCAAATATTTCATCTCCACTTTGCTGTTCATCTCAAATATTCCTGTCTTTCAACACCCATGACACACATCCCAATGGCAGATTAGGGCCTAAGTCTTTAATTATTTTCACCATCTTGATCTTTGTTTCTCTGCAATTCCCAATGAAATTTTTATTAATACCATAGTACAGTTTCTTAGTTGTTTTTTTTTCAACTCAATACATTCTTTGGAATGCAAAGAGGCAAATAACTCTGCAATCCATTTTCATGTATTACAATTTCCCATAATTGGAAACCTCGCACTTGCTCTATAATTTTCCCAATTGCAGTCTATTTTATTCCTATTAAGTGTAATCCCTTTTGTGTTAATACTGTGTTCCATACACTCTTTCACTTCCAACCATCAGCACATCATCTGCAACAGTCCCTTAAAAAATATTTACTCCTTTCGTGTTTTGTTAACCTGCCTTTAATTTTTTTTTTACTTTTTGCTGAACATATTCTAATAACATTGTCCAAAAATTAAAATAATAATAATGTATTCAGCCTTTTCCATTATCTTAATCATGATATTAGCGCTACTTATGTAATTAACATTATTTTTATGAAAGTTTTTAACATTTTGATTCATTTTCGTATCAGAAGAAAGAGTTGTCTTTCTTTTGTAATCTCCTATTTGTTCTCTTGGTATTTTATCAATAGATCTAAAAAGCTGGGAATATTTTTGTTCTAGCAAATGTTTCCTAGGAGAGAGTGTACTCTTTCCACCCCTAAAACTACTTTATATATTTTTGTTGTTGCTTATGATTACATCAGACAACTGGCCATCAGCTTTATAGCACATCACTATAGGCAACTGATATTATTTAAGTCTCTAAGACTTACATAAAGTTTTTGACAGTGCAGGATATGATGTAATTAGCTTCCTGAGTTAGCGTCTTGGCAAATTTGATATCTTCCTTTGCTGTAGATGTATGTATATTTTTCTAATGAACAGTTAGACACACAACTTTGAATTTTGATAAGGTCAGAACAAAGTGTTAAAAATTCATATTCACTAATAGGTTACATTGTGATATGCTTTCTCCTATATAGCCATCTTTGTCTAGACGTGCCATTATACAGTTATCAGAGTGTTTATAGTGTGTCATAAACAGATGAAATTTATATTATATGGTGTATCACGAATTTCGTTATAAAGATTCAAGGAGGTTCTGCTTCCCATTCATCATCTAATCTACACAATTTGAGAGTTTTGTACTTTGTGATCACTTTATGGTAATTCAGTAGATACCATGAACATATAATACTAAACAAGTTAACCAGTGTTGGTAGTGCTGTTTTGCATTAAATTGTGTGTCTGGACACGTGTGTGTGCATGCACACAATTATGTGTACATTAGCTTAGTAGATAATGTTCCTTAGTTTGGACAATCTGAAAGAGTAATATGTATAAGTATAAAATTATCATTGAAGTGGCAACTGTAGTTACTGATGATATTTATAAGTACTGGTATTTAAATAATTGTACAAATTAATCATAGAAGGAAAAAATAATACACTAGTATGTGAGTGAGGAGACAACTTGAAGGAGTTACAACCTGGTATAAAAGGCCTTGTATAATATATTTTTCCCCTTAAAGATAATTTTGTGAAAATGATTATCAGGTTTCTCACATTTGTTTTGCATCATAATTACCAGAAATATGAAGATTTTGGGCTACATTAAACCATCAACATTTTTTACTAGGATTAACACAGTGTGTTGAAAGAAAGTTACAAGTTAGTGTAGGAGTTACCTAATAAGCCATTTAGTAGTATGAAATAGGTCGTGGTGGTATATGGCATCAACAGCATATCACATATAATATAATCATTCAAAATCTCAAATTTTGTAGATTGTGATATCCATTTTTTTCGTCTCTACTGTAAAAGAGAACTATCCCCTTAATTATATCTCACAACATGTTGGATTTATGGAAAATGTGTAAAACTTTGCAAATACACAATTTTTGTGATATTCATGAACTTTAAAATTACAAAATCAAAATAGCTATAATTTCAGAAAAATATTAAATAGCCTTCATTCAAAATTTATAGCAATTGTAACACCAAGAATTTAAATAAGGTCACAGAACCTACCACACAAAGCCTCCATAAAAACAAAAACTGTTACACAGTAACCCATCTAATTAAAAATGTTTTTCTTTTTTCTAAAAAGTTGGCAGAATTTTGTTGTTCTTATTGTATATAATCTTTATTTGGCATATAACATTTGTAACTGGTATATCAAAATTGTGAAATGCAAAAGCTCATTGTACTCAGCAGTGGAGCAAAGTCAAATGACTTTACAAATTGTATAAGTTATTTTATATGCATATACACGTGTAGATGATACAAGAGCCTTCAAAAGAAGCTAATCATTGAATCTTACGAGCTTTTACAAATTCAGTGGCTTGGTTGTGTTATCATATTTTCCAACACATATACGAGGTGTGTTCAAAAAAGACCAAACTTTAACAATATCACGGTGGTATATACAAAGAGCGTGCCTCAACAAGTGGCGCTGACTAGCGGCAGCTTTCAGAAACATCAAATATTCCATTTCTTTCTACCATTGTTGTGATTCTCACTACAGCAGCTGAAATTAACATGTGTTCTAACCTCTCAGTTAATTTTTCCCGTAGATGAAATGAAAGAGCTTGAAAAACAACATGTTAGCATAAAATTGTGCTTCAGATTCAGTAAAATTTTTACAGAAACATTTGAAATGCTTCATCAAGCATATGGGGATGATTGTATGAGACAAACAAAGTGGTACGACTGGTTTACTCATTCCAAAACGGGAAGAACATCGACCGATGAAAATCCAGGACCTGTTCGGCCTTCAATGTCAATAAGTGATGATAAAATCGATGAAGTTCATACTATGGTATGTGAAGATTGTTGTTTAACTGTACGTGAGAATGCCGAGGAATTGGGTATCAACGTGGATTCATGCCACGAAAATTTTAACAGGAACTATGAACATCCATCACATCTCACCAAAATGTCGCGTTTGTTGTCCAATGATCAGAAAGAGAATCACGTTAATATCAGTCAGGAACTCCTTGACCATGCCAGTGCCGATGTAAACTTCATCAAAAACATTATAACAGGGAACACGTGGCTGTATGGATGCGATGTCGAAATGAAGACAGTCTTTGCAGTGGGTGGGAAAAGGATCACCTCGACCAAAAAAGCCAGGATGAGTCGGTCAAACATGAATGTGATGTTGGTGGTGTTTTTTGACTGGAAAGGGTTGGTTCATCATGAATTCGTATCACTTGGTCAGACAGCAAATAGCTAGTATTACAGGGAAGTTTTAAAGTGTTGGAGGGAATCAGTACCCAAGAAGAGGCCAGACCTGTGGAAAGAACAGACTTGGATGTTACAACATGATAACGCTCCAACTCAGGCGTCACTCCTTGTCATCGATTATCTGGCAAAATACAATACGACTGTTCTGCCCCACCCACCCTACTATCTAGACTTAGCCCCAGGAGACTTTATCTTGCTCCCAAAACTGAAGGCGACCTTGAAAGGACGTCGTTTTGAAACAATAGAGGATATAAAGAAAAAATGGAAGAGCAGCCGTATGCCATTCCAAAAAGTGCATTCCAGGAATGTTTCCAGAATTTGGCATTGGGAGCGGCGCATTGCCAGCAAGGGGGAATACTTTGAAGGGGATAAGGATACATAAGGTTGTTAGTACATTAATAAAGTTTTTGTTGCAACAGTTCGGTCTTTTTTTGGACACACCTTGTATGTGTAAGCGTACATTTTCATTGTATATCCTGGCAGACACTCCAAAAAGTGAACTGCTCTCTATAATGAACAGTTTTAAAATTTCTTTCTAATCTTTATATATTTTAATGAACATGACATTCTGAAAAACAGACATGGACAGCCCACAAAGCCAGATTTTAGACCTCTTTTTTTTCTACCTATAGCGGACAGATCAGAGGTCGGCAAAATCCTTCAAACCATAATTTATGGTAACACTTTATCATGGTAACAAACTTTTGCGTATTAAAAGTTATAACTACAAACAGGGCATGAAACAATTATAAGGCTGTGATATGTCTCTTTTCATCAAACTACGATAATTTTTTTTTTTACACGAACAGGCCAGCCGTGGACCACGTGAAGGTGAATATCATTTCCTTTTCTTCTCCTGCCAGAATGCCCTCATTCCCACACTATGCGCCACCATCCTTTCCGCTGTCCACCCCTTTCTCGTCTTCTTCTCACCACAGAAAACCTCAAGATTTTGAATTTTGTTTCTGTATGTATTTCTGTCCGCACAGTTGTTCAACGAAATACCCAGTTTTATAATTTCCTCCTTGGGTTGTTTGGTGTATCGGTTCAGACTAGAAAGTTGTCAAATATATATGAAAATCTGTTTATTTAATCTGGACCGATCCATCTGAACTGTATGTCCAAGAAATTTCAGTCTTTTCCTTTAGAAAGCCGTTTCCAAATCTTCAAGATCCCTGTACAGCTCTTCCTTGGGTCTGTGCCTGTTGCCCATCTTCAGTTGTGTTGGGGCCATAAATTTTTCCAAGAATTAATGTTTATATTTCGTGTTATATGTTTTTTTTTTTACTGTATAGTACGTACACATTAAACATTAAAGTACATGAACAGGGTGCCCATTCTCTTTTACATTTTGTCTGTTTCCTTTGATTTAATAATAATTGTGTTTTTTGAAATACAAATATAAAGTGAAATGTATAATTTCTTTTAAAATCAGATGATTTAAAATTATAGATTACCATGTCTCTTTTTTATATCCACATCCTTTAACACATTTTAATTCTTTCAGAATTTCCAATATATTGTAAACAAATTGATCTTGTTCAGAAGCTCAAAAACATGCAACAGAAAGTCCTGTAACTTTCGAAACACAATAATCAGTATGTGAAATCAATCTGTTTGAAAACAACTTACACAAGTATGGACTGTAATTTAAACTTAAATTATGTCTGACTGAACTTATTTTTGAAAATTACTGTTTTAGATTAATTGCTTTTTTCTTAAGTCATGTAAAATCCATATAAAAGGTTATTTGGTCCTGTTGTGAATGCAGCAAAGTTGGTCATCATATGGTTAAGTGACATCTATTTATTGCAGAATTGAATAACTTCAGAAACATTATAATCATACCAAGAATTCACATATTCGTACACCACCATGCTGTGTTGAAGCTGTCTTAAGAGTCAGTTTTTAATTAAAGTTTCTTTTTACCATGATTTTCAATAAGGTGCAAAGCTAAAGGGAAGAAATACATTTGAAACTAACTTTACTCAGAAAGAACTAAATCTGTTAAATAAAGGTTTGAAATATTGTCCAAACATACGGTACAAAAGAGACATGGAAATGTTATGTGTAAATACAGAAATAGCACTTAGTAATGTAGATAACCCAGATATAAGAAATAATGAATTAGTTTCCTGTGCAAACATTATATCAAAAAGTAATAAGAATAAGTACAGTCTAAAAGATTCAGATAAGTAGGCCTACATAGTTAACAGTTTAAAACAAAAAATTAATTCAAATAGTTTAGTGGTTTGCAAAGCTGATAAAGGCAATACGATTACAATAATAAATAGGAGCGAATATATTGAAAAGACAGAACTTCTCTTCAGGAATGACAATTTCAAGATATTAAATGATCCCACTAATAAGTTTCAAAAACAAATAAAATCACTTAATAAAAATTGCCCTAATATATTTTCAGACACAAAAAGTTTCATGCTAACTATGATGAACCCAAAAGCTCCTGTTTTGTATAGTTTACCAAAAATACATAAACCTAATTGTCCCATGCGCCCAGTTGTTTCATATGTAACTGCACCTGCATATAAAGTCTGTAAAAAACTTAATGAATTATTGCCAAAATATATTAACTTTAATCGAAAGTATGCTATTAAAAACACTTTACAATTAGTTAATAATATAAAAAATGTACATTTACCGCTGAATGCAAAATTAGTTTCATTTGATGTTAAGAATTTATTTCCGTCTATACCTGTAGATGTTCTGTTGTCTATCTGTTCCTCACATATACAAAATACTTTAACCTTAAATAGTGATCAGAAAAAAGAATTGAATCAGGCTGAGGAGAAAGGGAACAAGTCATTTTTTGCAACTTTTCAGGAGGAAGGAAAAATTAAATTAAACACACATTTTATACTATCCTGTCCAATTTTTGTGTGTGAATTCACTATGATAGCACTAAATTGTTTTTTAATGTATTTTGTACTAAATGTCTTTTATGTGACCAGAATTTGGTTTTAATTTTTGTTGACATGTTTCCTTCTTCCTCAGTGTCAGAATCGAATTTAAAGAAAACTGGTTACCGAAATGCAATAGACTTTACTTAATACTTAAAAAGATTATATTTGTTTAGTACAATCATTTATCCATCGAAATAAATATTTGTGTAACAAAAATTGGCTACATTTATTACAAATTCCATATTGTAAAGAGTTTGGAAAAATGACAATCTTATGATAGGATTTAAGTTAAAACTAAAGACTAATCAAACTAAACTAGAGCCTTTTTCATCAGGTTAGTAAAAAATATCAATAAATTCAGGAACAAGTAAAAACACAGTACAACATTTATCTGAATGTAAAAAAACGTTATTGTAGATAATGCTAAAAAATTAACTAAAACTAAAAATTATTCCTTGCATCCAAAAGAGTTTGTTTTTAAGTAAAGTAAAAAATGTCAATGATTCTGAACTTTAAATACACAAAATTCAACCTTTATAAGAATTTAAAAAAATGACTACTAATTTGAGTCTTTAAATCAGATCATATCAGAGAAATAGCACAGTGTTTTTGAAAAGTTAATAATAATAATGATTCAGAAATATATAAAACCATAAGACACTGTTTGATACTAATTTTCTTCACTGTCTGAATCAGTACCATTCCACGCAGCTATTTCTTGATAAAAGTTCTGAGATTCTACGTTGCATTCCACGTATTTTTGCAACTTTTTAATGTCTTCCAGTTTTTTGTTATTAATTGGCACACCGTTGTCGGGATATGCTCGTGTTGGTTCCAAAGAAATGACAGACAGATTAGGTTTCCCAAGTCGGAATGTATGAACTACACAACTGTTAATATATGGTCGAGCAACAACAACTCCAGGATCATCAGAACTAAAACTAAATTCTTTGAAACGACTAGGCATAAAAGACTGCTTTTTATTTCTAGGCGTTTCTGCTGTACTTGTCTCCACAGAAAAAACAGTTTTCTTGAAGTATTTCGGCCACCATTTATCAAAATAAAAAATGTAACTACTGTCCACCATACACACAAACGTATTTGATTTAGCACTGCAAATTATTTCCAAGTAGTCCCTTGGAGTGTATATCCGATCAGATCTTGCTATTTTCTTTTTAAATACACTGAAGTCTCGGACACATGCCAGGAAAGTGCCCCCTTTCAGGAAATTTGTACACTATTTGTGTAGGCTCCCAGTACTTACTAATCCAGAACACAGTCTCAGGACAGTGTGGTTTCTATTCTGTCCAGGACATGAGTCAGAAAACAAAGTTAACTCTGTCACATTTTTAGGCATAAAGTTTTTAATATAATGAGACAAAAAAGAGGAAACTTCATTTGCACCCTTTCTAGCCTGACCCTCATGGTAAAGATATATTACACAAGTACCAGTTTTTAGGTCATGTATATTAAAGGCATTAATCCATAACTGGCGCATGTAAACAATTTCTTGTACAGGGATTGAGGGCAGAGGGAGATTTTGCAAGAAGTCAAATGGAATCGCTCCAACACTTTCATTGTGTGAACATCTCTCTTTAGGTTCGTGCATTGATTTATAAAATGTATCAGCTCTTCTTTTGTGGATATTAAGTTCAGCCTCTGCTGCACGTTTAGCGCTGTCACACAAAAATGTATTCTTAATTTTTGTTCCAAGCTCTTCACACTTCGAGCAAACATCCACTTGAGGTCTACCAAACCTAAGTTTAAAGTTTTCTGAAAAGTGTTTTCGAAAAAAATCATATTTAATATCACTATCTGGATATTTCTTTATGAAAAGATCATATATAATTTTAATATTTAAACGAGCGTCAAGATATTCCGTTTCTCGGTTGCTGTAATGGGATTTATTGACTACTTATATGCTCATTTATTAATTGTAACGTGTGCTCAGAAATTTTAGCAGGGTTAGGATTACTGCCGCTTTTATCTTGTGGGGTTTTGCCAAGCTGGAGAAGCTTTGCTAACCTATAAACTCTTTTCTTAGAGATACCATGCAAGCTAATGAAAGCTATGGTAATTATGGTACTGAGGAGTAAGGGATCATGTCAGTGACTTGATCCCTTCCTCCGCAGTACAGCTAGCTCCATCTTGCAATTTATAGCCTAAACACTGTTATGACATGGTCCCTTTCTTCACAGTACAATTTGCCTTGCCTTAAAGAACAGTTTTCAAAAAAAAAAAAAAAAAAAAAAAAAAAAAAAAAAAAAAAAAAAAAAAAAAAAAAAATTGGCATTTTTGACTTGTTTCCTTTCTCCTCAGGCTGATTCAATTATTCTCGGCCTTAGATATTTGCATAGGACAAAATTATTTTCAGTTTAATAATAAAATCTATAAACAATTTAATGGCTTACCTATGGGCTCTCCTTTATCACCTTTATTAAGTGAAATCTTTATGACATTTTTGGAAGAAAACATTTTTACATCTGATAACCCCAACATAAAATATGTTTTTCATTGGGCAAGGTATGTTGATGATATATTTTGTATCTGGACGGGAACAGATAGACAGCTCCATATGTTCTTAGATTATATTAATTCCTTTTATAGTAGCTTGCAATTTACACTTGAAACAGAAAATATGAAAAGTTTAAATTTTTTGGATCTTACCATTACTAGATCACAAAATAATCTTGGTTTTCAGATATATAGAAAACCTACTTTTACAGATACCGTTATACATAAACAATCACTAACATCATGGCACATAAAATTAAGCAGTTTTCATGCAATGGTTAATCGTCTCCTTATAGTTCCTTTATCCAAAGAAAATTTCAATAAAGAGGTAGATATTATAAAAGCCATAGCACAAAATAACGGTTATGATGAAAGAATAATTGACTCTTTAATTTTAAAAAAACAGAAGAAAATTACTTTAAAAGAATTTTATTCCATAGAGCCAGATCAGGGTAACAAAAAATTTCACTTAACAAATTACATTCCGTGTATAACAGATAAGATTAATAATAGGTTAAAAAACCATGGTCTTAACATGGTATCAGTAAGCAAACGTAATCTTTTTTCACTACTAGTCAATAATAAAGAAAAATCTAATACACTGGAGAAAAATGGAGTTTATGAAATACACTGTGCAGAATGCGATGCTATTTATATCGGACAATGTGGCCGTGCTCTGAAACATCGCATTTCTGAACATAAGAAGGCGATTTTAACCAATACATCTAATACAGGTTTTGCAGATCATTGCTTACAACACAATCACTTCATAGACACAAAAAACATAACACTACTCCACAACATACAAAAAGGTAAAAAAATGGATTTGTTAGAAATTTTAGAAATTAAAAAAGCGATAAAAAATAACAAAAATTTAACCAATGAACAGACTGAATTTTGTGTATCCCCTTTATTAAAATCTGTTATTTAGTTTAGTTTATTTTATATTATTTTGAATGTTCATCATTATTTTAAATTTTGCATTCAGTTTATATTTAGTTCAGTTAATTTTATATTTTGCATTCATGATTGTATTTAGTTTTTAAAGACACCAGACCTTCCCTTGTCTCATGCACACACTCCCCCCCTCGCCATCACAACACAGATGTTCCAGATACGCCCTAAACAGATGTTTACCACCTACACTACTCTAACATCCTGTGTTCAGTAATTTCATTCACTCGCTCTTTGACAATGGCTTAAGTTAGTCGAAACAGCTGTCAGAGTTAATTAAAAAATTTGTGAAACTTACCAAGTGTTTTTATATATTTTACAAACCCTTTGAAACTAATAAACATGTTGTGACATGGAACACAAGAAATTTGTATAAAAATGTTTGCCTTTTGTCTGAGCTAGCTTCCGCTCACTGCAAGCTTCATCATAGGCTGCTCTGCTAGGCGCGCTGTGCATTCTCTTTTTTGAGATATTGCCATTGTTCGAAAGATCATTGTATTGTGTGTTGCGTAATGTGTTCAATTAGTATGTGTGATTGTTTGTTCGAGTGAGTTTAGTTTTTGGGCTTTTGTGTGTATGATTAGAATTTTCATGTTGTTGTTGATGTTTTGTAACTTAAACTATGGCGTTTAACTTAAATTTTGTTGTAACTTACACGTTGGCACCATCTCCAGAAACAGAACGGACAGCGCTCCTAGTGGCAGCCTCTGATGAATACTAATAATAACAATAATAAGGTAATAAGGTAACAATTTTTATCCAAATTACTGTGCTCCATGTTGGAATAAGGTTTATTAGTTCTCAGCAGCACTTGGACATGTTATGGACAACAAAATCCCAGAAATAAATATTGTTACGACAGTCTACTTGATCGTTGTAGGTACAGTGGAAACAAAATTACAAGACACCAATTAAGTCACTAATATTAAACACAATTGTATTACAATTATACTGCCCGATTATAAAATGTAATACTTCACTAATAACTACTTGAATCTACACAGTAATCTTGCCCGATAATAACTCGAACCGCTCTGTAAATATATCGCCACTAGGCCTATACTGAAAACTAAGGCCGCTGCCGCCATGTATTTATACCTGTGCTCACAGACCAGAACATTCCTAATTGCGTCTTAACGCCCGTGTGAACTGCGTAATTAACTGCGGCCTTGACACAGTCCGCGCGGCTGGCGACTTCGAGAAAACTCTCGCGGATGTATTGACAGTCACGTATGCCACATACATTTGAGCGAGATTCTTCAGGCACATTCGACAAACACATAGATTGTTCTGTGATGTCGTAACAATATATTTGATTGAACCTCGTGGACAGTTGTATGGTAAATTTTGAAGAACAAAAACTGTTAATATTGTTTTGTTATGTATGTATGAAAATGAGCATCATAAATACTTTGAAGAGTAAATTAATTTCTAATGTTGTATTTAAAGGAAGCTTTGTAAAAAATTTTGAAATTATTGTATGAAATAGATTAAAATTTCAGTTTTTTAAATAAGTTGATTTTTAGGTTTGGAATGTTTTAGCATTTTATTGATATTTAATTTTATTTGTAAATACCAGATTCCAATTTTGGGCTAAGATTTGGTAGGATAATGTTAACAAAAATCTATATAAAATTATACACCTAGTGCAGTTTTTAAGCCCTGGCACTATTGTATGAATGTAACATTATTCATAAATAAAAATTGTGAGTTTTACACACACACACACACACACACACATACACGTTAATTCAGTATTTTTTGGTCTTCACAAGGATTGGCTTGTAAATTTGCTTGTGTGAAAATGTATGTAAAAACTGCTAAGCCTTGTTTTGTATTTGTACTTAATAATTGTGTCGCACAGTATCCTTATTTGTGTTTATTTAAATGAAGGAAGAGGATCATTAGGCTGTAGAAGTGATTAAATCTTAAATAGCCTTTGCATGAGCTGCATCAAGCACTGCGTGTTGACAAGTCTTAAGCTTAGCCTTGAGCTGTCCATGACTGAATTTGTTATGGTACAATTATTGTTCAGTTTAGTCTGCTGCACTCTGACTATGTTGACTGATAATCTTCTTTATGACATCCTTTTTACCTCTCAATATTTTATATAAGGCAACAGATTTGTAATCAAAGTTGATCTTACTAAGCAGAGAATTTATATATTTATATTGACAGATAAGTAATTCATGAAGGTTACTGTAATGCTGTTTCATACCGTGATACCTCCTCTTCCTCCTCCGCCACTGCTGCCTTAGGTGTTTGTGTCATGGACGTTTGTATTAGGTTGGCCCTTTTATTGGTATACCAAATCCTAACATTATATTATATGTCTCACAATATATAGTCATATACATGGTGGAAGTCCATATACAATTGACATACATGCCTCCAATCTCTTTACTCCCAGTAATGTTTGGGGGGGATTTATGTATTGGACTGGGTCTGTTATGTATAATTGGTCTGTTGTGGATGTCGCTGTTTTGGAACCTGATCATCAATCTCCAGTAATTGTTTCTACCAGTGGGACAGGTCCTTTAATTTCGGAAATTCAACTTTTGCACATTTCACTCTTTCAGACATTTAAAATTTATACCATTTATTCAAGTTTTGTGCTACAGCTTTGGACTTTCAAACACTGACTGAGGTGTGAGGAAGTGAATTATTAAGACAAGTGCACTTGTTCGTTATTATTCCTGTTACTATGGTTTTATAATTAACATTAGCCTATTAAGAGTGCAAAGTGTTAAAATGATTAATTTTGTTATATGCGTATTCCTAGTTTATATACCTGTACAGTATAGACCCAAGATCGTGAAAAAATTTGCTCAGGCAAAAGAGGTCGCAAAGTTTGAGAAGCCCTGGTCTATGGCACACTACCACTGTTAACATATACAGTTTCTCTGATATCTTATTGCATTAGATTTAAAAATTAATTTCAATAACACTAGCTATGTGTGCCAATATTGATTAATTATTTTGCGCATGTACAAGATCTTAAACTTAGTTTGTAACATAATCGTTCTGTTTGTATGTTTTTAGGTGGTGGATTGGCGATTGGAATTTTAGCGTCATTACTATTTTTTAAAAGTAAGCCTAAATTATTGTAATATTTTAAACTGTAATAGTATTTTAATATGATATATATGATTAAGTGTATGATTTTAACGGTAAATGTGAGATTTTAACTATATATGATACGTTTAATATGTATATTTAAATTAAAGCTACGTGGAGCAAAGGGGCACAGTCTTCAATAAAACTAGACAAATATGTATACGCTGACTACTTAGTCATTTCGCAAGATCTGTAAAACGGATTATAAAAGTTTAAGAAGAACTGGAGAGAAGATATGACATTGGGTTAAGTATTAACAAAGAAAACTAATTATGTTGTCATGTCAACATCCAAATGTGAAAGAAAATTGCAGAATTTAAAGATAATTAATCAAGAGGTTTGAAGAAGTAGGCTAAATTATCTCGAGAACGTTATTGAAAATGAGGAATCCAATTATGGAAACAGTACAGGCAGGAAGTAGGGCCTACTTTGCAAATAAGTCAGTGCTAAGAAGCAAAATAGTTAACTAAAGCTTAAAAAAGTAATGTATACAGCCTGTGTCCATGTATGGGTATGAAACATGGACTGACCAAAAATTACAAAAATATATTGAGAGTAAACAGAAATTACACTGTTGTATATAAAAAAAATTGTGATTACCTCTTTCAAGCTTCTCAGCTCATCAGATCAGAAATAGGTATACACAGAGTATACCTTTCTTTTTTTTATGTTCAAAAAAAGACCGACCTTTTTGAATAACACATCAACCTGCACAAACAGCAAAGCTGCAACTGTGAGCGTACCTAGCGGTAGTTTTTGACAACAAACTGCCATTTATTCTGTCCCGCTATTAGCATTGGTCTTTGACATATATCGGATTAAGTGCGCACACTGGCCGGCGGATTAGTAACAAAGAGATTAAGAAAGACCTCGATGAACAACTTGTGCGTATGAAATTTTGCAGCAAAACTAGGTTAAAACTTTACAGAGACATTCTGGTTGTTGAATTAAGCATATGCAGAGGTTTCCATGAGCCGAACGATTATTTTAAGAATTTTTAACAAGAGAAAAAACAATGGTCGGTGCAGATCAAAGCAATGTCAAAGATCATGGGAAGAGAGCTCGTGATGTAAATAATCGTAAATTGTAAATAATCGTTTAGCTGCCGAGACTTCCTGAGAGAATACGCATCCATATAAGATCGTAAAATTTAATTTTGATAGAAAAATTTAAATGTGTCGTATCACTAAAATATTTTTACTGTGTTTGTTGACTGACGATCAGAAAGAGACACATTTTGAAATTGGTCAACAAATGCGTACTAATGCAAATGGTAATGACAACTGTGGAATGCAATGGGAATTAGTCTGTAAATATTTTCAAAGTTAGCAGAAAAATTGTATACACACATGTTGTGTTAAAATCTACATTCTCAGTTCGTTATAAATCCACCGGACGGTGTGTGCTCATGCCTACTACAGCGTGTGTAGCTCAAAAACTGATGATCATTACGGGATGGAAATAACAGCATTCCGGCGTCAAAACCTGTCGCTAGCAGTACTTAACTGAACACCTTGCTCTATGTGCAGGTTGATGTGCTACACAAATAGTTCGGTCTTTTTTTTTTTAACACACCTTGTATTTCCAATCTGCTGATGAGCTGAGAGGCTCGAAAGCACTAATCCAGAAATTTTTATACATTGGTGTGCAAGAATATAATTTCTGTTTGTGATTATAACCACTAATAAGACTTTATTATTTAAAATATATTAGAAAGGCTTAAAATACATTTTTGTGTAGGATCTTTGAACCAATTTGTGAGAGTAATAACCAAACAAGTTGGTATATCAATTAACAATGCGGGATCTAAACTAAATACAAGCTGGATAAATTAATAAAGGGAGAGATATAAAAAGATCTGTAAAAGCGCAAAAGCTACAGCGGCTGTGTCATATGGAGCAAAGAAGTGAGACTTTATTGTCCAAGAGGACTGTGAAAACCAAAGTTTTTTTGTCTTAGACTAGAGGATTACTGTGATTGTGGTGGATGAAATGTGTATTTGAAGATAAGAAAACAAATTTGAACAAATAGTAGTTGAAAACACAGAACCTACTTTGTCTATAATGACCTATTTAAAAATGTGATTAGTAACAAAAGTGAAAAAAAGCACCAGGGCTAGTAATAATACAAAGATGCATTAAAACAAGTAATTTGTTGCAGAAATAATATGCCTTACGTGTAAGGAAGAGCTGAGCATGAAGAAAGTAACAATGTAGGATCCAAAGAAAGTTTGCAAAGAACAGTATTTAAGGAATAATGAGATAGAATAACTGTTGAAGGAAAATGTAGTGAAGTTTAGTAAATTAACTTGGTTTCAGGATATTTGTAGATAACAAAAGGAAGCGGAATGAAGGGAGTGTGGAGAAAGAGGGGGAAATAAATCCAGATCACAGAAGTTATAATAAACATAGAGCAATGAAAGTAGATGGTGAAAAGAAAAATATCAAGGGAAAAAGAAATGTAGGGAAATTACAATAGCAAAAATGTACCCATCAACAGAGCAGAATGAAAAGATAAACAAAAATATATTAACATCAGAAGAAACCATACACTGGCAATACACACTCCTCTATGGAGCAGAAATAAAGAGTGAAAAATATAGGCTAATCATCAGCAGAAAAACGAGATCTAAAGACCTTTCCCAAGAGCAGCTTTATTTTGTCTTTCTTAGAATTGTACAACCTAAAATAAGTTAGTTAAAAGTAATAAAAGCTGCTCTCCTTAAAAGGAACCTTTACTATTAAATTGAATATTGTATTAAGAAAGAGATAATAAAATCATTTCAGTTGAAAGTGTAGTAGGTAGTATAAGATATTTGTAGAGGCAAGTGTAATAGATTTTGAACTCTAGTGTGAAGGTAAATTATAATACAGTAGAAAGTGAACAGTGATAAAATCTAAAACAAGGAAAAGAAAAAAAAACAGGGAAAATGAGGCAGGTTTGGTTACAGTGAATTTTGAATTTCATCAAGTCTTAATCACCTGTATTCATAACAGCATGTCCTTATTGTTTAATACAAGAATATAAAAGAATAGTAGCACCGGTTTTTTAGTATAGTAAGGACATAGAGAGCCCCTTCACTCTTTCAGTACTACATTTTGTGCACAGCTGATGATAGAAATAATTTGTCTTATAACTGGAATAATTACTGTTCAAAAAAAAACTGCTTTTAAGTATTCTGTTGTGTCCCCTCTGAAATAAAAATTTTTACCTTTTATTGTCCCTATAATTTTGTCTTATTACTGAAATTGAAAGAGTGGTACATTTATATACAATTTATCTTTGCTTTGAATTTCGCTCTCACTATTCATGAATAATGAATAATAAAATATTTATTGATTTTCACAACTCAAACTGGGTAATTTTTTAATTTTTATAGTAATACTATATAATACTAAATACAGGGGATTCAAAAAGAACTTTACAACTTTGAAAGCATACAGAAATTTATTCAGATAACTTACAGAGTCGGTTGAGGTGTCATTTCAAAGCAAAACACATCAAGTTTGTCATCCAACATTCATTGTGGTTCGATGTGGCTACCATTTGTAATGCGGCATACATCCCACCTGAAGTCAATTTCATTCCAGACTTTAGCCAGTAAATCGGGCATCACTTCTGCAGCGGCGGTGTTAATTCGAAGTCTCAGCAAGATCAGCAGGTAAAGGTGGTACAAAAACCCAATCTTCAATGAAACCCCACACGAAAAAATCTACCGGTGTCAAATCTGGGGAGTGAGGTGGCCACGGAATTGGACCTCCACGACCAATCCACCGACCTGGGAATCGGGTATCAAGAAAATCTCGGGACTTCTACGCAGTAGTGAGATGGTGCGCCATCTTGCTGATAGTAAACGCATCCATCTTGGTCATCCTTGTCTAACTGAGGAATTAGAAAATTTTCTAGCATATCCAGATACACAATACCATATATGGTTGCCTCCTGGAAGAAGAAAGGGCCATACACTTTTTGTTTGCTAAGGGCACAAAAAACATTGACCTTAGGGCTATCACGAATATGCTGCAAGGTTTCATGGGGGTTTTCACTGCCCCATATTCGGCAGTTATGGGTGTTCACCTTGCCACTGATGTGAAATGTTGACTCATCACTAAAAATTACATTGTCTAGGAGTGTCTCGTCTGCAATTCTATCAAACATTGCTGGCGAGCGACTTTATCTTCATCTGTAATGTGTTGAACCATGGTTAGTTTGTATGGCTTCAAGTGCAAGCGTTTACACTGTAACAGTACATACTGGCCCAATACCATAATTGTGGGTTATGTAGGTGTTTTCAATGTTTTATTATGTATTTTAAGCATACAGAATGGTTAGGTACATTGTCCCTTTGGAAAAAGGAACAACACAATTTCGGCCAGAGTAAGACACCAAAGTCGCCGATGGACGTGCTAAACTCAAAATCTACCATGGCGGTGTTTGTGACGAAAAGACTACAATACGAATTCCGATTGGACAATAACACTGATCCGTCATAACAAAAGCAATGACGCACTGACGACAACGCATATAACCAGTCTTAGTCCTGTGTGAAAAAAGAGTGGTGACGTAAAAATGTACGCACACAAACGCAATTTTACACTTGCCTCCGTCTCAATCCAACGTAGTTCTTCAAGGGTACAGCAGCGATGTATCGCTGTCTGTTCAGATTTACTATAAAATTTTAAAATCAACCAAAGCTAACTTTCAAATGTGATGGTGGAGCGTTAGTGCTCAATTGTATTAACATTTAAATCTAAAAAACATGTAGAATCAGTGATAACTATGTAATTAAAACAAAATAGACTTGAGACGAACACCAGCCATGCAGGGAACATCCAACCAACAGCAGCGAGGGATCTACGCCTATCTCCGTTAAGAGAAGTCAACCTTTTGTCATTTTCTATTTTAATCTAATGAGCTCATTAATTGAAAACAACTAATTAAAATCATGTACCCATAATTAGATGAGTGTATGTGAGAGTGTGAGAGTGAGCGCATGGCCATGAGTATATATGTATATGCCAAGGGCATTGGTTTGTGAATATAGCAAATATGAATTAATAAGTAATTAGAACTGCAGTACAAATATAACATTTTAACGATTTTGATTAGAGACCACCAGAAATATTAATATTGACAGGGCTGACTAAATAGCCACCATTTTCTTTTGTTGCAACTTTGTGCGACGCCATTGTAAGCACATGGTTATATACTGAATCTATTTGTTAATTAAAAAGTTTGATAGTAAATCTATGACGCCCTCACTGGGACATGATTAATTGTAATAATAATTATTAATAATAATTAATAACAATTATGGGTAAGACAACATTATTTATATATTTAAAGATTATTGACGAATTGCGTCATAAGTATAAATATAAATATAAATTTATATTTATTAGTAATATCACAAATGGCCCCGAACAGTTGACTTTATATAAAATTATTTTATATAAATAAGCCAGAGTCAGAGACATAGAGGGTGACGAGATGATATCCGGAACATAACAAGAGAGGTTATGGAGGTTATGTTAACAACCAGAGTAAATAGTAATTGTGTAATTTTGTTACAAGTAGAGTGAAATAGTAATTCCAACATTTAAAATAAAAATGGCAGATAATAATAGTAGCATAGAAATAGAAAAGTCAGAGACAGAATCTATTTTACTGGAAAGACACATTAGCTCAACACCTAAAGTAGTCGAAAATAAAATATCATTAGAAGACCTGTTCGCATTGATTAAAACACAAAATAGTGTGTTAAAAGAGATTGACGAGAAGTTTGATAGCCTCGAAAATGAATTGAAAAAACAAAATAATGTGCAAGACGTAAAATTGAACCAATTAGACGAGAAACTTAAAAAAGTTGAAAACGAAATACATAAACAAAATTCCAATGTTAATGAGAAAATTAATATAATAGAAACACAATGTAATGATATTAAAAAGCACACAGAAATTGTAGACGAGCAAATTAAAACTAAGATAAGTAATTTAAATGATAGAGTCAAACAAATCAATGAAACAGTTCAAAATCAGATAGAGACCCAAAATAGAGAAACAAAAAATAAATATGTAGAGACAGTAGAACAATTAGAAATTAAAACTAAGAATGAAGTAAATAAGCAGTTAGAATTGAAGACTCATATTTTACAAAACAAATTAGACCAATGTGAATCAGATGTAGTAGACCTAACAAAAGGTATTCAGACAATAGATAGCATTATATCAAAACACGAAAACAGTACAACCAATAAAATAAGTATGTTGCAAAATAGAGTTAAGGAAATAGATGATTTGCATATACAAAATTATAACGATGTGCATGTTAGATATAACCTAGTTGAAAATGATTTAACCAAAATGAAAAATGAATTACGGGGGGAGATTAACAAAAATTTAACGGGAAATACGGAAAGAGTTGTTATTACGAGAGATTTTTACAATGAAATAGAGTTAGAATTATTCAGTCATGAGAACCGCTCAATACACCCCATGCGATTTATTAACCAAACCAGGGAATACCACCATTTTAGTAGTAGTAATTGGGAGATCCAGTTAACAAAAATAATCAGATGTTTTAAGGGTAGTGCCGCGGTATGGGCAGAAGCACACAGGATAGAGTGGGGTAGTTATGAGATGTTTGAGCAAGCGTTTAAGGGAAAATATTGGCCAGAGGAGGAACAGGAAGAGCTAAGGAGTAAAATAATGGGAACGGGTAATTTCGGGAGTCGCACAAACAATAACATAACAATATACGTGACACAGTTGTACAATGAAGTTAAATATTTAGAACCTCCAATTCCTTTTACATCATTTGTAAGGTACGTTAGTAAGCATCTCCCTCGAGAAGTACAAATAATTTTAATGACTAAAGAAATATCGAATTTAAGCGAACTTGAAAAGATCCTTGACATTTTGCAAAATATTAGAGATAGGGAAGTGAATAGGCGAGTAACACCGAGTAATTATAAACTAAACCAGGTAGAATACCATCCACAGAGAAACCATTACAATGAACCTAATGTGATAAATAAAAATGACCATTATAAACCAGGTGAGTGGAAGTGTTATAGGTGTCAACAGGAGAATTTCCCATTCAGGCGACAGTGCTTCAAATGTAGAACGCCTAGAGAAGAACAACGGAGGAGAGACGAGGAGAGACGAGATAAACCACAAGGCAGAGAGACACCTGACACCAGAGGAGCGATGAACAACAACCAGAGGCCAGATAAGGGACACCGAGGCCCCTCCACCAGCAGACACCAGGAAAACTAGAAACGACAGTGGTAGCTAGGACCCGACCACTGTTCAGGGAAACGCAGGAGGTCCAACCAGTCGAGGAGATACACAGCCATGTAATAAAAGCAGATATTGTCGCTGACCTGATGGAAGAAGAAAACAGTGCAAACAGCGAGGTGAGAGCAGGACTGACAGAGATTCAGGTAACTGTAGGAAATAAGAATTTTAAAACTTTGATAGATACGGGTAGCGAAATTTCCGTGATAGCAGAAAACATTTTTGCAGAATTAAGAGAGTTTGACAAGGATATTCCAATCTTACCAGTAGCAGGAGTCACGGTAATAGGAGTCACGGGTGTACGAAGTAAGAGGGTCACTAAACAGATACATTTGAATTTTCTAATAGATAATGTAGAATTTATAAACACATTTTTAATAGTAAAAGGGTTAAGTTTAGATGTCATACTGGGTAATGATTTTTTGCAAAGAACGAAAGCTGTTATAAATTTTAGAGATAAGGTGATAGAATTAGATGGGGGTGATCGATCGGTAAGAGTAAAATTTGAGCAAATTTTAGACAGAATTAGAACGTGCGGAGTTAAAATACTACAGAAGGATGTAAGTGAGAATAATTTAGGTACCATGGTAAGTGCATGTATAGAAACAGAATATATGAGTGAGTTGGAGAGTGAAAAGAGTAATATTAATGATGCTGTATGGGAGTTAAGGGCGGATGAATTTTGTAATGAAGGTGAGGTGGTAAGGAGTGGCCAGCGTGCAGCGTTATGGCAGGTGATAGCGAGGTACAGAGGAGTGTTTGCCGAGGTTCCAGGAAGGGCAAAAGGGTATGAATGTGTATTACAAATAAGGGAACACACACCGTTTATGCAAAGGAGCTACCCCGTCCCTTACTCAAAAAGAAGCGCGGTGCAGAGAGAACTCGACAGGATGGTAGAAACAGGTATAATCGAACGGTCAGTATCGCATTATTCTAATCCACTTGTAGTAGTAATTAAGAAGGATGGACGCGTACGTTTGTGTCTAGATGCTAGAAGAATAAACCAGATCATAATTCCCGACAGAGAGTCACCAGAGCCTATCAATGAGATCTTCCAGAAGTTCAGTGGTGTAAAGTATATGACATCGTTGGATTTAACATCTGGATATTGGCAGGTTCCGTTAGCAGAGGTCAGTAGAAAGTATACAGCATTTTTATTTAATGGTAAGAACTACCAGTTTCGACGTCTACCTTTTGGATTGAACACCAGCGTCGCCAGCTTTATAAAGTGTTTAGACAAAATTTTGCGGCCCAAAGACTTAGACTTTTTGACGATCTACGTGGACGATATTCTGATCGCATCAAGGACCTTCGAGGACCATTTAGATCACTTAGACTATGTATTGGCTAAACTGGAGGCAGGAGGACTCACCGTGAATTGGGATAAGTCAACATTTCTGCAGACACAGGTAAAATTTCTAGGATTCATTATCACACCTGAAGGAATCTCAGCTAACCCCGACAAAGTAGAATCAATCATGCGTTTCCCTGAACCGAGGAATGTGAAACAATTACAGAGTTTCCTTGGGTTATGTAATTTCTACCGAAAATTTCAACAGAACTATGCAGATTTAACCACAAGATTGAGCTCAGTACTCCAGAAAACTAAACAATGGAAATGGGGCGAAAAGGAGCGTACAGCATTTGAAGAGATAAAGAAGAAATTCAGTCAAATGGTAATGATGAACCACCCAGACTTTGAGAAAGTATTTTATTTACAAACGGATGCGAGCAATGTGGCCATCGGTGCAGAATTATACCAAGAAGGCGAGGACAAGGAGCATAAGGTAATAGCATTTGCAAGTAGATCACTGATCCAGGCAGAGAAGAACTACACGACGACAGAGAAGGAATTGTTGAGTATAATATTCGCAGTGGGAAAGTTTCGAACATACATTCTAGGAAGTCGCACAGTAATTAGAACGGACCACAAAGCTTTATCATTTTTGAACACATGCAAACTGGCTCATAGTCGTTTAACTAGATGGGTATTGATATTACAAGAATATAATTTTGAATGGGAATATATCAAAGGATCGGAGAACAAGGTACCAGATACTTTGTCAAGGATAGACATACTGCACAACAGAACAGGTAGAGATTTAAAGGAAATCGAGATTTTTAAGATCAGCCGAGAGGATAGAATTTTGGGAGCGGAGATGAGAGACATCCGGACCATGCAGCGAACAGAGGACAAATCAGGTAAGGTCATAGAGAGTTTAGAAAAGGAGGTAAGTGAATCAGAGTATAGTCAGTATTTTCAGGTTCATAATGGGTTATTGTTTAAGAGGATAGTAGGGGGTGAGCGTGTTTGGAAATTAGTAATTCCAGAAGGGTTAGTTGATAAGGTTATTTGGGATTGTCATTTAAGGTATGGACATTTTGGAGCGAAGAAGTGTGTGAAGGTATTGAAAGAGTCTTGTATTTTTAGAAATATGAAGAGAAGGGTTAGAAGGTTGTTAAAGAGTTGTGATTTATGCCAGAAATCAAAAGTGGTCAACTATAGAGTCGAAGGGGAGATGAATTTTATAAAAGTGGAGAGACCATTTGATTTGGTTGCAGTTTATTTATTCGGACCGTTACCAAAGGGTAGAGGAGGAGTGCAGTATGTATTTGTAATGTTAGATACCTTTTCTAAGTATGTGAGGTTGTATAGTATTAAAAGAGCTACCAGTCTGGTATTGAGTAAGAAAGTGACTAAGGATTACATGATACAAGTGGGTAAGCCGAAAGTGATTTTGTCAGATCACGGACCGCAATTCATCAGTGGCCGTTGGCGTCAGACGTTAGGATGGGAAGGAATCATCACGAAGCATACGGCTGTGTACCATCCCCAGTCCAACCAGGCTGAGCGTGTAATGAGAGAGATAGGCAGGATCTTTAGAGCCTATTGTCACGCTAAACACAGCGAGTGGCCGTTGTATGTTAAGAAGGTAGAGAGTTGGCTGAACAGTACCACCCACGAGTCCACCGGCTATACGCCTCACGAGCTGATCAAAGGGACACGTCCTCCGAGAATATTGGAACAGTTATTTGATTACCCATCTGAGAACGCACCTATGGACGCGAGCATCAAGATACGTTTGGCAAATGAAAACTTATTAAGCAAAGGAGAAAGAAGGAAGAATAGGCACGACACAAGAGGTAAGTGGATGAAATATGAAATAGGACAGTTGGTATTGGTGAAGAGGCACGATTTGTCAAATGCACAGGAGAAGGAAATTAAGAAATTCTTTCTGCTATACGAAGGACCTTATGAGATAATTGAAATTAAAATGCAGAATGCCTATGTACTACAGGATAGGGAGACTAAAGAAATAGTGGGTACACAAAATGCTAGCAATTTGAAATTATACTGGGAAGCATAGAAAAAAAAAAAAAAGAGAAATATATATAGAGGGGTACTTGATTAAAGGTGTGAATGAGAATTAACTGTGTATCGAAAAAAAAAAAAAAAAAAAATATATGTATTCCAGTAACAAAGATTTCTTTGAAAGTGTGAAGTAAAAGATGTTAAAATTGTTATAATTAGAGAAATGAGTATTGTTGGTTTTCCATCTGAAAACAGAGAAATATGTGTATGTAAGGTACGCTGAGCAGGTGATCCATTGTTGTCATTCCTATCCTTGTTATAGCAGTGAATATAGTGGTGAAAAAAGATAAAGCTCGAACTTGTAAAGTGTCTATGTGAAAATTTTAAATAATTAACGAACTTGTTTTTGAGCAAGAGTGAAGAGTATTTTGTAGTTAGGTGGTGTTAGTGAGTGATAAGTCAAAATTGGACTGTGAGAGCAGTTAATGTAAAAGAAGTAAAGTATGAGTAATGAGCTAGGACAGTAGTGACATGTACTACTGTGGCTAGTGAAATGGGTTGATGAGCAACACATAGAATGCTGCCATCATCGGAGGCCTCATGTGGGCGTAATGCACTGTACATCTTGAATGTAATTCATATTATATGTGATTTTATTTGTGCAGTGTAGCAATATTATTAAAGTGTAAAACATGAAAATGAGATTAATTTCCCCGACTTTTCGGGCGATTACTGCCTTACCAGCACTAATCGTGGTTTTGGCGAGCGGTCAGCTATGGCCATTATTTAAGTCCTTGACCATAGCTGATTTGAAATTGGTTAACCATAGAAATTAACAGGGGGGTATACCTAGGGGAAATCCCCAGAACTATGGAACAGCGGCTGCCACTCTGTTCGAGAAGGAACAGCGAAGACCGGTGGTAGAACCGTTTAAGGGCGCGTAATTATATAAGTTTAGATATTATGATATCTTGTTGTTTAAATGTGAAGCCAACACAAGAACAAAGGAGATGATAATTCCTCCACAAGTACAGTTCTTGCAGAGGCACCCGAGCGCTACAGTTCGGTTGGGGGGCAATAGAGTGTGTGGTTAGGAGGTCAATACAGGGGTAATGACGATAACAAGTTTTAAGATATAGTAGATTTTAAAGTTGGAAGTTTAAAGTTAAAAATGAAGTTAAATAAAATGTTCTAGTAAGCTGCCATTTACAAAATAGATAAATGATTATAAGTTGAGCAACAAAGTTTAAAGAAAAAGTGTCTGTCATGATAGTTGTAAGTTGAATTTATAGAAATACTTAGGTGAAGGTATTTTGGGGTATATTAAAGAATTATTGACATATTGTGTTATGTGTATAGATATAGATATGTTGTTATTTTCTTACAAATAAGAAATTGATTTAGGTGGTGGTAAAAATTCAAGGTAGTCTAAGTTTTATAGTTGAGGTTGAACCTGTTGATTTTAAAACCAAACCAATGCCCCAAACACAAACCAATGCGTCTAAAGGGGAACATATCAGTTGTAGATGCGTAAGTGTATCAGACCACTATTTTAAATTTTTGTATGCAATGTTTCAGAGTTTTGTGGTGTTGTGACCGCAGTCCTGGGCTGGCTGGAGCGTCAGAACAGGAGTGTAGAGTGCCTCATGGCCTTATGGTGTAGGGATCTCTCAGGAGAAGTCCAGTAAGGTCAGAGGGTGCGACCAACATCATGGGACCAAGGGTAAGTGATGATAAAATTTTTTCGTAACGTTATAGGGGGTTGTGGTGACGTATCTAGACTGATCCTTTTAGGAAAGTGTGAATGAGTCAAGGAAATTTTTTGGGTTTCGACACAAAAATTTTCCTTGAGGGGGTTTGTAACAGTACATACTGGCCCAATACCATAATTGTGGGTTATGTAGGTGTTTTCAATGTTTTATTATGTATTTTAAGCATACAGAATGGTTAGGTACATTGTCCCTTTGGAAAAAGGAACAACACAATTTCGGCCAGAGTAAGACACCAAAGTCGCCGATGGACGTGCTAAACTCAAAATCTACCATGGCGGTGTTTGTGACGAAAAGACTACAATACGAATTCCGATTGGACAATAACACTGATCCGTCATAACAAAAGCAATGACGCACTGACGACAACGCATGTAACCAGTCTTAGTCCTGTGTGAAAAAAGAGTGGTGACGTAAAAATGTACGCACACAAACGCAATTTTATACTTGCCTCCGTCTCAATCCAACGTAGTTCTTCAAGGGTACAGCAGCGATGTATCGCTGTCTGTTCAGATTTACTATAAAATTTTAAAATCAACCAAAGCTAACTTTCAAATGTGATGGTGGAGCGTTAGTGCTCAATTGTATTAACATTTAAATCTAAAAAACATGTAGAATCAGTGATAACTATGTAATTAAAACAAAATAGACTTGAGACGAACACCAGCCATGCAGGGAACATCCAACCAACAGCAGCGAGGGATCTACGCCTATCTCCGTTAAGAGAAGTCAACCTTTTGTCATTTTCTATTTTAATCTAATGAGCTCATTAATTGAAAACAACTAATTAAAATCATGTACCCATAATTAGATGAGTGTATGTGAGAGTGTGAGAGTGAGCGCATGGCCATGAGTATATATGTATATGCCAAGGGCATTGGTTTGTGAATATAGCAAATATGAATTAATAAGTAATTAGAACTGCAGTACAAATATAACATTTTAACGATTTTGATTAGAGACCACCAGAAATATTAATATTGACAGGGCTGACTAAATAGCCACCATTTTCTTTTGTTGCAACTTTGTGCGACGCCATTGTAAGCACATGGTTATATACTGAATCTATTTGTTAATTAAAAAGTTTGATAGTAAATCTATGACGCCCTCACTGGGACATGATTAATTGTAATAATAATTATTAATAATAATTAATAACAATTATGGGTAAGACAACATTATTTATATATTTAAAGATTATTGACGAATTGCGTCATAAGTATAAATATAAATATATAAATTTATATTTATAAATAATATAACAACACTATATGCGCCAAACAGTCGGTTGTGAAATGCCAGTCTCACGTGATGCACGTCTAGTTGATTTCTTAGGACTACGGGAAAAGCTTTCTCTGAGTTGTTCCACAGCAGCTTCAGGAACTTTTGGACGTCCTGGTGATTTTGCATGTCATACAGAACAACCAGTCTCAATGAAGGTTTGGTGCCAAGAGTAAATTGTAGGCTACTAGGAGGCTCCCTACCATACTCCGTACGGAATTTACGTTGAACTGCAGTTGCTGATTGCGTAACGTGAAACCAAAACACACAGTGAGCACGTTCCGCACCAGTAAAAGTAACCATTTTTAACAACAATGGTGACAGCGCTACTGGTGGGTGTATTCGGTATTAATGGACTACGTGAGTTAAAACGTGATGTGTTTTGCTTCGAAATGACACCTCAGCCGACTCTGTAAGTTATCTGAATAAATTTCTGTATACTTTCAAAGTTGTAAAGTCCTTTTTGAATCACCCTGTATTATGTAATAAATAAACCAGACCACAAGAGATAAACGAAAGGTGAAAGAAATAAAAAAAGTGCAACACAAACACACAATTATATCATAAAGAACAAAAACTAGTTATATCATTAGGTTACTTGCCATTAGCTCTGAAAGAGTTAGTAAATAATAAATAGTGGTATTAAACGTAAATTTTATAAATGAATATTAAACTGAAATTTAAAATGTTAAAGATAAACTGAAAAAAGTAGGTAATCATAGTAAAGAAATTATAAGTTGCAGCTTTGTGTAACCTGGAGTTTGACGGTTCCAATTATGTTAATCATAGCCAGAGAATAACATAGATTTATGTTAATCTATTAAAAAGTGGTCACACCCGGAGTCAACATCATTAAAATTAGAAACAATCAGGCTACTGGGGCATGGCTGATTATTTAAACTATTGTTTGTTCTGCTTATTCCTCTGCTGTGAAGTGTGTTCAGTCTTCCATGTATCTGAACACGATTTCTACTGAAGAAGGCCTCTGGTGGGTGGCCAGAATATTTAGAATGAACAATAGTGTAAGCAATCAACCACAGCCCAACAGCCCAGTTAGTTCTAATTTGAATAATGTTCTGTCTTCTTTGCTTGTAAAACCAATCGGTTGAATTAGTTTTGCTTTATACCTGTTCATTAACAAATATAGTTTCCAAACACATTCTTAGTGATATATGTAATAATAGTTGTTAATAGTCTAAACATTGTTTCTTGTTACATAGGAAGAAGTTGGCCTATATTAGTTGGGACAGGATTTGGTTTTGGATTAGCATTTGGTAACTGTGAAAGAGACATCAATGCTACATTCGCATTACCATCCAGTGGATCAAGTAAAAAGGTAATACTAGTAGTACAGTGCATATACAGGTGGGCCATAAATTGCTTGATACTTATAATATTATAAACCAAGTTTTTAAGCAGCTTATGGCCCACTGTGTACATAATGTAATTTATAACTGTTGAGCTTCCAGAAGAGGGTAAAAGGAAAGTTGGAAGCCAAAAACTGAGATGGATGGACAGGATGAATCAGGACTCTTGAAATTAGAAACTGGAGGAGTGTGGCTAAGAATAGAGAAGAATGACCAAATTTTCTGAAGAATACCAGGGCCCGGAAAGGCCTGTCGAACCAATGATGATGATGATGATGAGCTTCCAGAAGAAATAATAAAATGTGCTGGTCCATTGTTTCCTTGCTGCTTGCAGAATTTTATTTTGGGGTCACCCATCTCCCAACAGAACTTCTGTAGATATAGAGAATTCGTTATTTCTGGCTGCTAAAATTCATAATAAATTGTGACGTACTTTAGGTATAAATTTACCTAAAGGTACATGTATTTCTTTTAGACGTACTTTAGAAAGACAATAAAGGAAAACAGTTTTACAGTATTTTAGCTGGGTGAGAAATTTGTGGAAAAAATGATATATCAGACCATAGTCCAAAGCATTATGGCGTATGCAGCAGAAGTATGGGTTATTAACAAAAAGAATGAAAGAAAGATTCTTGCAACAGAGATGGAATATTGGAGGAGGTGCTGTGGAATAACTAGAGCAGACCGAATAACAAACGAGGAGATCAGAAGAAGAATGGAAATGGAAAGAAGTGTAGTAATTGACTACATCGAAGAAAAAAGATTGGTGTGGTATGGTTATGTCCGGAGAGCCCAAAATAGGTGGATCAGCAAAGTGACGGAATGGAGTCCATTAGGCAGGAGAAAAAGGGGAAGACCGAGAAGATCTTGTAGGGATGAAGTGGATGAATCTATGCAACGTGTAGGACTTGAGGAAGGACAATGGGAACATTGGGAGAATTGGAAAGCCAGGTTGAAGGAAGGGAGACGGCACGAGCTGTAGCAACCCTATATATATATTGAGCCATTTATTTTGGGATTACTTACGCTATAAAATTATGACAGGTATAATCGTAATAATAATAACACAACGTAATTTGGTTTAGAATCATTTAAAAATTTATTAATTAAAAATTTTCTATTTTTTTGCGATTTAAAAATATCATTATTATTCGCATGTGTGTAGCCGTAGCACATATCTAGTTATTAACATATAAGTAATAATCTCGTATTACACATAGAACATAATATACACTCTTATACTACAATAAACATTTGTAATTATATAATATTGCTCTCGACTTGCTCATTTACTGTGATAATTATTAGATTATCTAATCTCTTTTTAATAATCTATTTTCTTTTGATTATATTGCATATGCATTGCTTTGTTTTCTAATAAAAATTTACTATTTACTTTTATATTCATTTAAATATCATTGACTAAGTTATTTATTCAAAATTATAGTTTTATACTTTTAAACATTACTCTAACTACTATACAAATAAATATTTACATTTCCAAAAGTTATTAATTCATCTTTGAATTATATTGTCTTCCTTTTTGCATAATTATATTGTCTTTACGTGAGTCTTTGTTTTACAAATACATGGTTTTGTTTCACCTTATTTGTCATGGTAATACTCAGCGTATCGTCTTCGGTCCTAGGTCCTCAATCCTGGATGCTCCTCTGTAGTCGTGTAGTCCTGAAGTCCTTGATCCTTGTCCTTCAGATCCTCTCCGCAGTCCGTTGCCTCGTTCTGTACGCTGGACTCTATTCCCTGTACTTGGCTGCTCCCTTGTATCCCGTCATGGCCTCAGGTTGCAGGTGCTCTCACGAAAGTGATGAGTAGTCGTGAAGATCCTCCGGCTGCTGCTGTGGTTGATAGACAAAGAGTTGTTGTTGGGCAGAGCCTCCGGCTGCCACGGTAGTTGATTGAGAAAGAGAACTAAGTTAGCACGTCTCGAGTATTTATACCCTAGGGGGCAAAAATCATGTTTCGACAATATTCTGCAGGTCTCAGTCTGTCGTTGGCGTCCCTTTCAAAACACGATTATTTTCACACTTATTTCGCTTGTCTTCGCCATATGCGAAGTCTTTTGCACATTACCCAATATTCATCTTGTCGGTAAGTTTTATGTGTTCATTGTGTATAAACCGTTTTCCCTATCTTAATTAATGTAAGTTTTATTTATATTTATTTTCACTATAATCGCACTTTTTATTATTTTCACACTATTTTTTATACACATGTGCGTCTTTATTTTATACACACTGTGGCATATTTGGTTTTGTGATATTATGCACACAATCTTTACAATTTAAATAATTCATATGATTTAATAGCGTTCATTAAGGGGTGACACTTTGCAGGAATCAACAGGTCTCACACACACACACACACAAAATACATGTGTACACACCGACACAGCTGCATGGCGTGATTAACCTGTCCCAGCATGAAATTTGGTCGTTCCATTTACAGTTCAGATTGAAAAATGAATTATTATTACTAACAATATGAATTATTTATTTACTTTAATTAATTATCTTAATTACTCGTGCAATGCAAAGTACCCTATACATTTGCACTGTTGCATTATTTCCCTGCTTAATAAAAAAAATTTAATAAACAGGTTTATTAAAATTTGTATTTTTACATTAGACAAAATAGTATAGTACATTTTAACAATACTATATTTATTTACATTATGCTCATAATAATGAATAAACTATTATTCAATTTACCCTTATGTGTGGTGGGCTGAACAAATTATTCCCCTCCCATACATGTTGACTTGGTGCTCGCTTCGCAGTATCTACTTTAATGCATGTTCTGCTTTACCTGTCACAGTGACCTAGTTATTCATTCATAGAACTTCCTTAAAGAGCTGGCATGGTACTTGCCTAATTCTTTCTGTCTTGTGTCATCATACACAATGAAAGTTTGTTTGCCAATTTGTCTTAGCAAAGTGTAAAGTCCATCATACAATCTGAAGAATTTTTTCGCAGTATTATCAATACGTTTACCAACTGGATTGGTTTTTAATAATATTTTCTCTCCCACGTTAAATTTCTGCAACTTGTGAGTTCTGTTGAATCGTTCTATTCTCTTATTACCTTTTTCCATTATTCTTCTTTTCGTATGTTCAATCTTAATGCTTAACGGTATCGGTAAGTTCAGAATAGCAGGTTTGTGAACATACCTCTTCCAAAATCTGTCGGGCTGACAATTTTGTTCAATCTCTGTCGGTGTGTAGCTCGTTGCTTTGCTATAACTCTCATTAATGGCTTTCTCAAAGAATGGTAAATACTCTGCCCATTTATTGTGTTGGTTATGGGCAGTAAATACATAGGTACTTACCCAATTCTTTATTCACTCTCTCGGCTAAATTTCCCTGTGGATGTCTGATGGATGTGAGTATGGGTTGGATTCCATTTTCTTTTAATATTCGATTCCATACCTCACTTTGAAATTGCACTCCTTGATCACTAAGAATCCTCTTCATCTTACCATGTATTGGAATATATTTTTGTAACAGAATTTTTAGGACGGCTTTCATTGTGGGTCGCATAATAGGATACAGATGAACTGCCTTAGAAAACACGTCTATACAAACTAGTATGTGTTTAACCCCCCGACGTGATCATGGTAATGGCCCTCAGAAGTCCACTGCAACTAACTCCCCTTTTGCGTCCTTCTGTATACTTTGCATTTCCACATATGTGTGAAGATTAGGTTGCTTAGCAGTCTGGCAATCATAACATTTCTTCAGTTCACTTTTAATTTTTCTAAACATGTTGTTGATAGTAAAATCTTCTCTAAGGGATAAATAACATTTTAATGCCGATGCATGAGCTAAGCTCTCATGAGTTGGTGTTATCAGTTTAAATAACATCTCGTCACTCAACACAACTTTCCAATCATGTCTTATTAATTTGAAAAGAATGTTGTTATGTAGCTTATATTGAGCTGGTAGGTGAGATTGATGTTTTAAATTTCGTAAGGTAATATCTTGATCATGTTCTTCTGCTAGATTTTGTAGCATTCTTCTCACTTCGTTGCTAGCTTCAAATCTTATGGGTAATAGACGTACTTCGTTATCTTCCTTATTGTAGATCTCCTCACATTCTTGTGGCTAAAATCCATTTCAGTACACAAGAGTTCATTACTTTACATTTCCGTAGAAATGACAATTCTTGATGTATTGACATATTATTATTAACATATTATTCACATATTATTAATAGGTAAAATCGTATTTTAAAAATAATTTTTATTTACAGTCAGGCATTGTGTGAAGTTCCTCTTGATTCACACCCTTCGTCTGTGCTAAACAATTCTTCTCGTATGTCGACAGGAAATATGTATTGTTTATTGTTGTTGAGTAGCCGACTGTACGGCTATTTCCGCTTCACATTCTCTCTTTGAGCTATTGTTCATTTTTACCGCGTTTGCTTTGACCGTGTAACGTGGACGATCATATGGAGTTGAGAATTTCTTCCTAGGAGACGGCCAGACATAGCCCCTCTCTCTCCTGCTGCTTCTCTCCTTCTCTTGATGAACGCCTTGTTTATTAGCTTGTGTTAGAGAAACTTGTGCGGTACTCGCGTTAACGTAAGATTTATTTCGCGTTCGTTGCGTTTGTTGTTTATAATAATCACTGTTGTGGTTATGGTTATAATTGTGATTATCATGCAGTTGATAATTGTGTTGTGTGTTCTCACCGTGAGTGATGTTCTCAGATTGTTTTACAAGTATTAAAAATTCCTCAATTGTTTTAATACCTTGTGTGTAACCAGCAAGTTGGATATTCTTGTAACCGAGGTACGATAGTTTGGATTTTATTTCATACCCTTCTCTAATATGAATTATTTCACTAGAAGCGTCCTTAGTGGTTTTCAACGTTTCTTCCAGCTTATAATTATCTTGTTTTAATTCATTTGAATTTTCTTTCATTACATCTAGCTTATCATTTAAATTTTGTTTTAATTCTTCTTTTAATTGTACATTATCTTGTTTTAATTCCTCCGTTTGTTTTATGTTCTCTTGTTTTAATTCACCTATTTATTACAGTACAGTATTTACATTTTCTGCAAGTTTTATATTTTCTTGTCTTAACTCTTCTATTTGTTTTCTATTTGATTCTTCTATCACTGCTTGCATCATACCAAGAAGTGCCTCCAGACTAAAACTTGCTGGTTCTGCCATGTTGAATTATTTTTATTTATATTATGTTTTTAAAATAATTATTGGTGATCCCGGTTATACTATTCTTTTTTTTAGTATGTTGTTTTGTATTATTACTGTTATTATTATTAATATTACTATTATTATTACACTTTTCATGTACAATAATTACCTGTTGAGCGCCAGTTGTGCTATTATAATACACAACAAATTGAAATAACATTCAAATAATATTTAATATAATATTAGTTATTACATATAATATATTTTTTCATTTAACACACATTTTTAGAGCATACATTTAACTTTAAAAAAGATAGTTAAATGGCATGGTCATGCCCCACATTCTTGGGCGCCATTTGTTTTACAACGTTAAGTATTTGTGAAGCCCCCAACTTCTTGTGAGCCATTTATTTTGCAACATTACTTACGCTATAAAAATTATGACAGGTGTAATCGTAATAATAATAACACAACGTAATATGGTTCAGAATCATTTAAAAATTTATTAATCAAAAATTTTCTATTTTGTTGCGATTTAAAAATATCATTATTCGCATGTGTGTAGCCGTAGCACACATCTAGTTATTAACATATAAGTAATAATCTCGTATTACACATAGAACATAATATACACTCTTATACTACAATAAACATTTGTAATTATATAATATTGCTCTCGGCTTGCTCATTACTGTGATAATTATTAGATTATCTAATCTCTTTTTAGTAATCTATTTTCTTTTGATTATATTGCATATGCATTGCTGTTTTCTAATAAAAATTTACTATTTACTTTTATATTCATTTAAATATCATTGACTAAGTGTAGCGGGTCAATTTTTTGGTGTTTTTATTTTTACCGTATGGGGCAAGTACATTTTTATTTCTTTCATTTTGGTGCGGGCTTGTAAAAGAAGTTGTGAAAATTATTGCGCAACCAGATTCAGTCCAGTATAACAGAACGCATTGCAACGTTATTTTCCATGCAACAGCACGATGTTGAGAAACAGTGAGACAAAAGCGATACGCAGGTGTTATTGTGTCACGTGGCGAGCAAAGCATTTACCCCCTTCAAAATTCTCAGAAATCTGTATTTGTGTAACAGCACACCGACGCAACTGTATCACCACAAATCCGAGTGACGCATCCAGCCACAAAACAGAATGCCCTGGGACGGGCAAAATCCAGCAATGTGCTTTTTTGAGCGGCAGGAAGTCATGGCTAAATCCGGCCTTTCCAATGACGTCAGCGGAGCCAAGTACAATATCGGCCTTGGGTCACACACACATACCAGCTTTATTCCACACATAAAATGGTTAGCTCACAGCAAATGAGCAATGAGCGACGAAACCATAGTGGCCGTGAACAACAGCTTCCCGCCAGAGAAAGGAAGATGTAACTGTTACGTTACCAGTTCCAGCCCCAGTCGACAAGCAACAGTTCCCGTTATCGGGTCGGCCTCTGTAGGCTCGTCACACATATTTAAATATTTTAAAGTTGTAGTACAGCAAAACTGTTAAGTGACCGCGGTCAATACGACTAGGGAGTCGGATCAAGTTTTTTTTTCTTCAGAACAGTGAAACTGTGTAACCGAACAATGCATGTGCGGGAAGACCGAGTGGCCGGCGAAGGGGGCTTCTGATTTGCATAAAATGTTAAGGGGTTTTTTAATTTAGTATCAATGTGAGTGTGGCAAAGCTGGGCGGCTTTCTGTGTATATTTGTGTTTGCATTTTATGTTTGTGTCCTAGAAAAAATAAGGTAAGCCGTAGATTGTAAGTCATATTACAACAGAGTCACGTGTTGCACAACACCTGAAACATGTATTTACTAAATGTATGTTCTTAATTTCACTAAAGTAACAGTAAAACATTAAAATGGAAATTCTCTTCTTAAACTTGTGTTATGTAAATTATTTACGCAACCTTCAAAATTGTGCTTGTATCTTGGTGTTCGTATGAGACCCTGGACCCAAAAGAGCATGTCGGGATGGTAAGTGAAAGTCATTCTAGGTATTTCTATGTGTATGGTACTCAAAGTAATTGTGATAAATAAATAGCTTCACATTTGGCGCCACGAAACAGGCACGAATTGCAAAAAAAAAATTCCATACCTACAAATGGGATACAAGCACAGTTGAGAGGTTAAGTAAAAAAATACGTAAAAGGTACTTATGTAAAGTTGTGCAGTTGTGCAAAAGAAGTAAAGAATAGTTGTTCACATAAGAAACAGAGTAAATACCAAAAAATAATAATAATGGAAAATACAGCAGAGAACGGAGTCGATTTGTCCGACTCGACTGTGATAAGTGAAACAGCTGAAGTTGACGAATCAGCTGTGATGAGTAGTCCTGAAATACATTCAACACCGAATTTAGGTCAAGACGATAAAAACATGAATGTGCATAACACAAATGAAAAAGATAATACAGAGGATTCAGGGATTCAAGCAACCCCGACCTCAACAAAATGTAACAAATTAGATGATGATATAATGAGTATATTAAGAACCATATCAATGGACATTCATGTACAGAATAACAAGTTTAACGAATTAAATAGTCGCTTTGACAATAATGACATAAAATTAGACAGACAAAGTAGCGAATTAAATAATCGCTTTGATGAAATTAAGACCGAATTCAATTGCAAATTTGAGGCACTCAAATTTGATATTGATGAGGTAAAAATAAAATGCGAAAATAGTTGTAATGAATTGAAACGAGATATTGAGAGAATAGTAGAGTCAGTAGGAGAACAGAGTAAAAGCAAAAATAATAATGATAATAAGCAAGTAACCAGTGAGAACAATAATGTTGAAAATGAGAATATAATTAAAAATGCGGTAGTGGAGAGCAAGATAACAAATATTAACAATGATATTGAAAGTGGTGATGTAACTGAAAATGTAGTAGTAGAGAATGATACATTGAATAATAGTAGTGATAATGAGAGTTTAATGGGATTAGAGGTTAAGGAGGAGGTAATAGTTGTTGATGAGATGGAGAGTGTGTGTAAGGAGAGTTTAAGCGAATGTGTAGAGCAGAGGGTAGATTTTCCCCTTATTTGTGATGAACCAGAGTGTTCAAAAGTGTTATTTTTGGGCAAGAGACCCTTATTAATGAAAGATTTGAGTTGTTTAATTTTGTTGAATAATTTTGTACCCTCTGCATGGAATGAGAGAGAAAGTGTGATATGGCATTATGATGAGAGAGATTTAAATGGAGAGATAGAATTATATAAACTAATGAGAGATTATAATGAGTTGAAAGAGATGTTAGTTGACATGAAACACTTACCTGTTAAAATAGAGAGTGAAGATTATTTTGATAATACATGTTTAAATAATAATAATTTACTTTATGAAGAAAAAATAACTGACTTGATGACGAATATTACTAATGGAGACTGGACAGAAACAAATAATGTTGACTTGTTTTATGAGTATTTGAGTATGATGGATGAGTTTAGTTTGTATGGTTACCACACACAAAACAGTCATTTGTGTGGTAATAAAATTGAACGATGTTATGTGAAACCCCGTCTAATTTTTGACGATGGAGGTTGAGCCTTAAATTCACAATTGGACAATTTCAAATATGTTAATATATGGTAATGACCTAGCTGATTTTAGATATTGAAGTGTGATATAACTGAATAATTATTGCTGAAGAATTGTAAATACATGTTTAGTGAAGTTAAGTGTAGGTATTATAAAATGTTAGATAAACAATGTATGTATGTAGTAGAAATTGTTGTGATGATAATAATAATATTAATATTTTGCACCTTAAATAGATAACAAAAATAATTTGGAGGAAGATAATGAATGGGTTGTAACTATTATACTTAATGAAAGTAATTAAAAATGTTGTTTTCAATAACTGAAATAATCAAAACAATACATTAAATCCTGTAATTAAATACAACTAAATAACTATAATAAACCTATAGTTAAATAATTATAAATAACTATGAATAATATAAAACAGTAAGTGGTAGCGGATAGGTGTTCCCCACTTGTCCCAGTGGGGTTCGTCTATTTCAGGGACGCGCCCCTGCCCACGCGAGCCTTGGTTTTCTCCATGTACCTTTATTTTCGGAGGAAGCTTTGTCCCTACCTTTAGTCCTAGTTCTTGACCCTGTAATAATCCTCACCCCTTTTATCTTCCCGATTTCCCTAACCCTCCCCTTAGAGTAAACACATAAACAATAGTTACACAAATTGGCACACTTTTTTGAACCATTTGATTGCTTTAATTCTAAATAATACATTAGGGTAATCCTCAAAATTAAACAAACTGGCGTTATTTATGACTTGTAAACTCATCCCTTAATTAGGTAGGTAGTGGAGAAGTTTTGTGGCTGAGTAGACAAACTAGATAATAAATTTTGTATAGTTTAACCGAATTATGGTATATAGAGATGGGGTTGTAGATTAGTGGTTGTGGTTTGTTTTGTAATTTGAAAGAAATAAAAGGGAGGGTAGTTCAGTATATGCACTGTAGGGGTTCTGTTCGTCTGCCATCGCATCTCTGTATACTATGATACGGTACATGTAACATATAACCTATTTACAGGTAATTAAGAAAAAATAATAAGTATAAATATTACAATAAGTATAATATCAAGTAAGTAAATAATTTTGGAAAATATTTTACCGTAAAAGTTGTAACCAAAGGGTTTAATAATTATTTTGTGGTACCTGCTATGTTAGGTTATGAGTACGGGACATTGGTAGTTGGAATGTGATTGTGGAGGAAGTTAAAGAGGGGTTAGAACCAATGATGTCATGTTTGTAAAATCTATTGAAATAATAAGAAAAACTGAAACATTTAATCACATAGAATCATTTTGAAAATTGTAATCAAAGTTATGGAAATTGTTTTGAATGTACTAAGAGATGAAATAGAATCGTAACCGCCCTGGAGTAACTTAATATTGTAGATGCTAGTGCTGTGTAAATTTATTTTGATTCAAATTGAAATTGTAATGTTACATATTTTATACATTAACTTCATAAAATAAAAATGTAAGAGACAAGTATGTTATCTAAAAGAATTATAAAACCTGAAAAGTGTAATAAGCAGATATGGCAGTATATGATGTTGTGAAGCTACTTTTTAAACAAAATATATAAATACAAAATACAAATACCTAAGGGATTCACTGTTGACTCAAACTTCCTAATAATTTCTTCAGGCGCCATCTTTATTGCCAACTGTAAAGGAAAACATTACCAAGGTTCGTTTCAGCGAACTAGGAGAACAGAACATGGTTATTCGAAATAAAGAAAACTTTACTTTGTTTCCCCTTAATAGATTTTATTGACATTTTATTACTGCTAACACACTACCTCCTGACATCTCTACTATCAATTCAGATTAATGAAATTTATTTAGTATATAATGGTAATTGAAACATAGTATATAAATTGCAACTATACTTTTATAAAATTAAACATAACTAACATATACATTATGACCTAACAACACAAACCAGCCTTCTTAATTTATTTAGTTTCACTCACTCATGTACTCCCCACACACACACAATGAATTTATACCCCGTGAGATCTCATAGCTTTGAAATAAAAAAGAAATGTTAAATATTTTAATATTGAAATTTTAAATGACATTTTGAATAACTGAAAATTTTGAAAGTTTGTTTTATTTGGGTTCTGATGTACTACTTATCTGCCAAACGACGTCATTTCGCTCCACCCGCACTGCATCGATTGTTTTTAAACTTTCACTTCCTATTTCCGAACTGTTATTATAGATAAACTGTTAATCACATTTTTGTTATTAATTTCAGCTGTTAACGCATATTTAACTATTTTATTCACATTTGGTAAAGAGTTGCGGGCCCGCACTTACGTTTCGAAACTTTTATACAGACCACTCGCGAGTGGTGATGGCGTTATACTGGGCAGAGAAAAAAGCGCTATTTTTTCAAGCCACGGTTGTTGTGTGCTTGATTCTATTGTTTTAGAGTTTGTATCCTTGCGCCAGTACACTACTTTCGTTATGTAACTTGTTTACTCCTCAAGGATAGGCTCTGACGTAACGCTCGCCTGACACGGTTATGTAATTTGTTGACAGATTTTGTTACATAACGTGTTACGTTTTTCGTGTTCGTCATTGTCCTTGAATTGCCCTTGGCACAGTTTGCCGGTTATTAAAACTGTTTATATGAATATTGTCTAATAACTTTGTCTTCAACGCCTCAAGCAGTGTTGCCGTTGTTGGGATCGCTTCCCCATAACAAATTTACCTCTCGGTCATAAAATTTTTCTATCACTCAAAAAGTTAATTATCATTTATGAAACAATACAAATTCTGTTATTACCCCAGGTATGCCCAAAAATGCCCCGCTACAATACCCCCTCAATGAGATATTTTATGCCGAAGCATAAAAAATCTCATTGACACATTCATACGTGCTAGAGGGATCAGCCAGGATATGTCGCCACAACCCCCTGTATGGTTTACAAAAAAAAAATATATAATCAACTCACCCTTGGTCCGGTGACTGTGACCGCATCTGCATGACAATACTGGACTTCTCTCTCGAGATCCCAACACCGTAGAGTCAGACAGATACTCACCGCCCCTGCTCTGACGCGCAGGCCAGCTCAGGTCCGCCGCCACAGCACCACCAAACACTGAAACAACAAATCAAAATATTAAATAGTGGCCTTATACAACACCATATCCCCAACTGATCTGTTCCCCCCTAGCGGTGCTGGTTTGCGCTAAGAAGCACTGGTTTTGTTCTTTATTTATCGCTAACATATATATGAATACCTAACTACAACATGATAAGATTCTCTTACACTAACAAACACAACATAACATAAGAAAACATAGTACACTTCTAATTCACATTAAAATAAACAACTGGTATTTAAAATGTTACACACTTTCCATCATTAAGTTGGCATATAAAATCAGAAAGATACTTTTAAACTTGATTTACTCTTATTAATTCGTTTCTCAACATTACAAAATTTTTTTTTTTTTTTTTTTCAATCATGGCCATCATTATTCCATTTCATTATTTTGGGTGATTCTCCGTTATTCATTATAATTTACTTTATCCACTTGGCATTTACTCATAATCTTACCCCTTTTATTACTCTAACGCTCCCTTACAAAATCTTTAACTAGTATGACACCCCACTATCAAAAATTTACTAACCCTTATCTACCTCTAACTACTTACTACTGTAACTCCAATCGCCACCTTCTACTCTTATATAAAAAAAATACTCTCTAACCCTTTGTACATAGGATACGTGTTTCCCCCCCCAAAAAAAACTCAATTCCCGTTCTCTGGCCCCTGGATTTTTACCTAAGGCGACCCCTTCCCACTAAAACTATACTAAATCCCGTCCCAACCCTTATGTTGCGGACTCCCACATTACACTACCCCTACTACAAAATTGCCATCCCCAAAAAATCTCAATCTCATAACCTCACTACAATTACAACAAATTAACATCAACAAATAAACAACAATATATCACTCAAAACTCTACATAAACTCTCCATTTCTACTGTGTCTCCACTTATACTTCTCAAAATTCTATAACATTACATTAACTCAAAACAACATTGCATTATGTTCATCTCTACTATTTCTTTAACTCTGACTTCAATTTGGACAGATCTGTATGTCCCACAAAATTCAACTTGAACTGACTCAAACATTTTATTCAAACAATTACTATCACCCACTTCTATCTTTTGCAACCCATTGAAAATTTTACCTATCACAACTATTTTCATTTTATTTTAAAATCTATAAACACATTGAAACCATATTATCATATTTTTATAATTCTTATTCCTAACATACTAAATGCAATTAACACACTAAGACATAATAAACACAATATAGGAAGTATTTAGTGCATCTATTTTTTAAATTCAAACAAAATTATTGAGTAGCAAATCATCATTATTAATTAAAATATAGCAAAATTTTAATACGTTATCCCCTTGGATAACCTCCCAGCCACACACACTATTTCAAATTATATAAGACTGTGGCGCCTTTTCGCTTCCACAGAGACTGTATATTTTGGAGCAGGTTTTACCTCTCCGTGTCTCTGCTTCCGCTGTTAAGTTTTAAAATTAGTGAACATCATCATGTTCTCGTTAAATAATCACACACCCTTAAGACGGATCTGCCACCTGGCTCTGCTGTTCCTCCTCGAACAGAGTGGCAGCCGCTGTTCCATAGTTCCCGGGATTTCCCCTAATTTCTCCCCCCATTAAATTTCAAATCTGTACCAATTTCAAGCCAGCTATGGTCAAGGGACTTGGTATGACCATAGCTAACCGCTAGCCAAAACCACGATTAGTGCTGGTAAGGCAGTAATCGCCCGAAAAGTCGGGGAAATCAACTCTTCCTTCAGGCATGTCCACATCATTATTCTTATGCACGACACGGCAATAATCAAGTTACAATATAAAATTGTACAAAAGGTGTGCCGTGCATATTCGCCATGTTGGCCTCCGATGGAGGTAACACTCTCGGTTACCCCCAACACTTTCCGCTATCTACTGGGGCACATGCCACCCCAGCGACAGCAACTTACTAACTAATTAATTAATTAATTAAAATCTTGTACACATTATAATTCTATGACAATCTGTTCATCAATAATCATCTAATTCATTCATACCTTTATACCATTTGACTTTCTTAAAATTTTCATAATTATTATTATTAATTAATATATATATCATTCTCAATTATTATAAAAAAAATTTTAATCATTATTTTTATTTAGCACAATTATTTCAAAATATCTCATTACTGAATTAACATATCAATCACTCCTATCAACCTTTTTGTTATACATTATTCATATTGTAAAATTTCAATACTTACAGCCCATTTCTCAAAACATATACAACATACCACAATACTCTCACCTCACCACTGAAACATTTCACAAAATATTAGTTTACCTCAAACAATTCAGCCATCTATTATCAAATTCCAAATCTAGTAAAAATGATTTAAATTCCTTAAAAAAAAATTAATTATACAATATTGAAATAGTCAAACAAAATATTTAACATGTATTCAATTGTTTAATTAAATTCATTATTAACAATACAAAATTCATTACCATAAACTATTATTATTCAATTACTGTTTCTCAATATTAATGTTATTACTTATTTAACTGGCAAAATATTATTATTATTATTACCACAATTACACACATTTATTTATTTAACATTCCACATATACACAATCAAAGTTACTACATTATTATTTACAAATTTCAAATTTACAAAATATTCGTCAACAATTGTTCATGTGTATCTCACTTCATGTCCAAATCAGCAAGGTCATTACCAGAATTTACAGTATCTAACAAGGTCTATACACTGATATTCTAGTTCAGCCACCATCGTCATATATATATCTAGTGTATTTGTAACATTCATCAGTATTATCCACACACAAGTTATGATAACCATTACTATCATAATAATCTATCAACTCTATTTCATCCATTGTACCACTATAAATCTTGTTACCATAAGTTAGGATTGTCCAGTCTGTATCAGTGTTATTTGTTAATGTCAGGTAAATCGTTTTCTCGTTTTTGTATTCCTCAACTACTACGTCAGGTAAATCATTATAGTCAGGTAAGATATTATCAAAATTATTCTCTGTCTCTCTTTCAACAGGTACGTATTTCACATGATTCATCATCACCCCTTCTAGTATTTTTCTCAATTCATCATACTTTCTTTCTAACTTATATAGTTCTAATTCACTCTCAATACATAACTCTCTTTCTTCATAGCACCACATCACACTCTCACAATTATTTTGGACAGAGGGTACAACATTATACAACATTAATTCATTTAACAATAAGGGTCTCTTGCCCTGAAAAAACAACATTAAATCATCATCATCATTATAAACAATAAGGGGAAAATTTGCCCTCTGTCCCCATCCACTTACTACATTATCCTTCCACTCTCTCTCTACTTCATAAACACTCATTAACATTTCATTATCACATTCTAAAACTTCATCAGTACTATTTGTTATTATATTTTCATCATTTGCTTCTACATTATTCTTCACCCCCACTATACGCTCAGAATTTTCTACTATTTCGTCATTTTTACATTTTGTCATATTTAAAACATTGTCACCTAATTTCTCAACATTCCGTTCTAATTTATTTAAACTGTTTCTTATTGTTTCGTTAGTGCTTTCTAAATGTTTATTAATTTCTTTAATTTCACCTTTTAATTCATCAAATTTGTTATTGATTATTAAATTTTGCATATTGAATTTATCGTCAGAATCGCTCTTTTGTTCTTTAAATTTTAACTCTAACATCGCCTGCTGCTTGTCTGAACTCTCTTTCATACTGCACACCATGCTACATAAATATTTCATCATATCATTGTTATCTGAGTTTTTATTCTGAATTGGCGTTGAATGAATTCCTTCATCCATAATTCTTAATTCTATTTCACTTGAATTGTTATTTATTTGACTTTCAGTTTGACTATCAGATAAACTAACATCATTATTATCTGCCATTTTTCTTAAAATTTTTTATATATATTTCTTAGCAAAATATTATTTGTCATACATAATTATTATTGAGAAAAGAAAAAAAATGTTCTGCTCACTCATACTACAAAACATGACATAACCTTATTCTATACGTCTATTTTACGTACGAGAAAAAAAATTTATTTTTTACCTCAACAACCATTCTGTTCTCCCCGTAGGCTTATATTTATATAATTATATTATATAAATTGTCCCTGTTCGGGCGCCAAATGTGAAGCTACTTTTTAAACAAAATATATAAATACAAAATACAAATACCTAAGGGATTCACTGTTGACTCAAACTTCCTAATAATTTCTTCAGGCGCCATCTTTATTGCCAACTGTAAAGGAAAACATTACCAAGGTTCGTTTCAGCGAACTAGGAGAACAGAACATGGTTATTCGAAATAAAGAAAACTTTACTTTGTTTCCCCTTAATAGATTTTATTGACATTTTATTACTGCTAACACACTACCTCCTGACATCTCTACTATCAATTCAGATTAATGAAATTTATTTAGTATATAATGGTAATTGAAACATAGTATATAAATTGCAACTATACTTTTATAAAATTAAACATAACTAACATATACATTATGACCTAACAACACAAACCAGCCTTCTTAATTTATTTAGTTTCACTCACTCATGTACTCCCCACACACACACAATGAATTTATACCCCGTGAGATCTCATAGCTTTGAAATAAAAAAGAAATGTTAAATATTTTAATATTGAAATTTTAAATGACATTTTGAATAACTGAAAATTTTGAAAGTTTGTTTTATTTGGGTTCTGATGTACTACTTATCTGCCAAACGACGTCATTTCGCTCCACCCACACTGCATCGATTGTTTTTAAACTTTCACTTCCTATTTCCGAACTGTTATTATAGATAAACTGTTAATCACATTTTTGTTATTAATTTCAGCTGTTAACGCATATTTAACTATTTTATTCACATTTGGTAAAGAGTTGCGGGCCCGCACTTACGTTTCGAAACTTTTATACAGACCACTCGCGAGTGGTGATGGCGTTATACTGGGCAGAGAAAAAAGCGCTATTTTTTCAAGCCACGGTTGTTGTGTGCTTGATTCTATTGTTTCAGAGTTTGTATCCTTGCGCCAGTACACTACTTTCGTTATGTAACTTGTTTACTCCTCAAGGATAGGCTCTGACGTAACGCTCGCCTGACACGGTTATGTAATTTGTTGACAGATTTTGTTACATAACGTGTTACGTTTTTCGTGTTCGTCATTGTCCTTGAATTGCCCTTGGCACAGTTTGCCGGTTATTAAAACTGTTTATATGAATATTGTCTAATAACTTTGTCTTCAACGCCTCAAGCAGTGTTGCCGTTGTTGGGATCGCTTCCCCATAACAAATTTACCTCTCGGTCATAAAATTTTTCTATCACTCAAAAAGTTAATTATCATTTATGAAACAATACAAATTCTGTTATTACCCCAGGTATGCCCAAAAATGCCCCGCTACAATACCCCCTCAATGAGATATTTTATGCCGAAGCATAAAAAATCTCATTGACACATTCATACGTGCTAGAGGGATCAGCCAGGATATGTCGCCACAACCCCCTGTATGGTTTACAAAAAAAAAAAAATATAATCAACTCACCCTTGGTCCGGTGACTGTGACCGCATCTGCATGACAATACTGGACTTCTCTCTCGAGATCCCAACACCGTAGAGTCAGACAGATACTCAACGCCCCTGCTCTGACGCGCAGGCCAGCTCAGGTCCGCCGCCACAGCACCACCAAACACTGAAACAACAAATCAAAATATTAAATAGTGGCCTTATACAACACCATATCCCCAACTGATCTGTTCCCCCCTAGCGGTGCTGGTTTGCGCTAAGAAGCACTGGTTTTGTTCTTTATTTATCGCTAACATATATATGAATACCTAACTACAACATGATAAGATTCTCTTACACTAACAAACATAACATAACATAAGAAAACATAGTACACTTCTAATTCACATTAAAATAAACAACTGGTATTTAAAATGTTACACACTTTCCATCATTAAGTTGGCACATAAAATCAGAAAGATACTTTTAAACTTGATTTACTCTTATTAATTCGTTTCTCAACATTACAAAAATTTTTTTTTTTTTTTTTTTCAATCATGGCCATCATTATTCCATTTCATTATTTTGGGTGATTCTCCGTTATTCATTATAATTTACTTTATCCACTTGGCATTTACTCATAATCTTACCCCTTTTATTACTCTAACGCTCCCTTACAAAATCTTTAACTAGTATGACACCCCACTATCAAAAATTTACTAACCCTTATCTACCTCTAACTACTTACTACTGTAACTCCAATCGCCACCTTCTACTCTTATATAAAAAAAATACTCTCTAACCCTTTGTACATAGGATACGTGTTTCCCCCCCCAAAAAAACTCAATTCCCGTTCTCTGGCCCCTGGATTTTTACCTAAGGCGACCCCTTCCCACTAAAACTATACTAAATCCCGTCCCAACCCTTATGTTGCGGACTCCCACATTACACTACCCCTACTACAAAATTGCCATCCCCAAAAAATCTCAATCTCATAACCTCACTACAATTACAACAAATTAACATCAACAAATAAACAACAATATATCACTCAAAACTCTACATAAACTCTCCATTTCTACTGTGTCTCCACTTATACTTCTCAAAATTCTATAACATTACATTAACTCAAAACAACATTGCATTATGTTCATCTCTACTATTTCTTTAACTCTGACTTCAATTTGGACAGATCTGTATGTCCCACAAAATTCAACTTGAACTGACTCAAACATTTTATTCAAACAATTACTATCACCCACTTCTATCTTTTGCAACCCATTGAAAATTTTACCTATCACAACTATTTTCATTTTATTTTAAAATCTATAAACACATTGAAACCATATTATCATATTTTTATAATTCTTATTCCTAACATACTAAATGCAATTAACACACTAAGACATAATAAACACAATATAGGAAGTATTTAGTGCATCTATTTTTTAAATTCAAACAAAATTATTGAGTAGCAAATCATCATTATTAATTAAAATATAGCAAAATTTTAATACGTTATCCCCTTGGATAACCTCCCAGCCACACACACTATTTCAAATTATATAAGACTGTGGCGCCTTTTCGCTTCCACAGCGACTGTATATTTTGGAGCAGGTTTTACCTCTCCGTGTCTCTGCTTCCGCTGTTAAGTTTTAAAATTAGTGAACATCATCATGTTCTCGTTAAATAATCACACACCCTTAAGACGGATCTGCCACCTGGCTCTGCTGTTCCTCCTCGAACAGAGTGGCAGCCGCTGTTCCATAGTTCCCGGGATTTCCCCTAATTTCTCCCCCCATTAAATTTCAAATCTGTACCAATTTCAAGCCAGCTATGGTCAAGGGACTTGGTATGACCATAGCTAACCGCTAGCCAAAACCACGATTAGTGCTGGTAAGGCAGTAATCGCCCGAAAAGTCGGGGAAATCAACTCTTCCTTCAGGCATGTCCACATCATTATTCTTATGCACGACACGGCAATAATCAAGTTACAATATAAAATTGTACAAAAGGTGTGCCGTGCATATTCGCCATGTTGGCCTCCGATGGAGGTAACACTCTCGGTTACCCCCAACACTTTCCGCTATCTACTGGGGCACATGCCACCCCAGCGACAGCAACTTACTAACTAATTAATTAATTAATTAAAATCTTGTACACATTATAATTCTATGACAATCTGTTCATCAATAATCATCTAATTCATTCATACCTTTATACCATTTGACTTTCTTAAAATTTTCATAATTATTATTATTAATTAATATATATATATCATTCTCAATTATTATAAAAAAAATTTTAATCATTATTTTTATTTAGCACAATTATTTCAAAATATCTCATTACTGAATTAACATATCAATCACTCCTATCAACCTTTTTGTTATACATTATTCATATTGTAAAATTTCAATACTTACAGCCCATTTCTCAAAACATATACAACATACCACAATACTCTCACCTCACCACTGAAACATTTCACAAAATATTAGTTTACCTCAAACAATTCAGCCATCTATTATCAAATTCCAAATCTAGTAAAAATGATTTAAATTCCTTAAAAAAAAATTAATTATACAATATTGAAATAGTCAAACAAAATATTTAACATGTATTCAATTGTTTAATTAAATTCATTATTAACAATACAAAATTCATTACCATAAACTATTATTATTCAATTACTGTTTCTCAATATTAATGTTATTACTTATTTAACTGGCAAAATATTATTATTATTATTACCACAATTACACACATTTATTTATTTAACATTCCACATATACACAATCAAAGTTACTACATTATTATTTACAAATTTCAAATTTACAAAATATTCGTCAACAATTGTTCATGTGTATCTCACTTCATGTCCAAATCAGCAAGGTCATTACCAGAATTTACAGTATCTAACAAGGTCTATACACTGATATTCTAGTTCAGCCACCATCGTCATATATATATCTAGTGTATTTGTAACATTCATCAGTATTATCCACACACAAGTTATGATAACCATTACTATCATAATAATCTATCAACTCTATTTCATCCATTGTACCACTATAAATCTTGTTACCATAAGTTAGGATTGTCCAGTCTGTATCAGTGTTATTTGTTAATGTCAGGTAAATCGTTTTCTCGTTTTTGTATTCCTCAACTACTACGTCAGGTAAATCATTATAGTCAGGTAAGATATTATCAAAATTATTCTCTGTCTCTCTTTCAACAGGTACGTATTTCACATGATTCATCATCACCCCTTCTAGTATTTTTCTCAATTCATCATACTTTCTTTCTAACTTATATAGTTCTAATTCACTCTCAATACATAACTCTCTTTCTTCATAGCACCACATCACACTCTCACAATTATTTCGGACAGAGGGTACAACATTATACAACATTAATTCATTTAACAATAAGGGTCTCTTGCCCTGAAAAAACAACATTAAATCATCATCATCATTATAAACAATAAGGGGAAAATTTGCCCTCTGTCCCCATCCACTTACTACATTATCCTTCCACTCTCTCTCTACTTCATAAACACTCATTAACATTTCATTATCGCATTCTAAAACTTCATCAGTACTATTTGTTATTATATTTTCATCATTTGCTTCTACATTATTCTTCACCCCCACTATACGCTCAGAATTTTCTACTATTTCGTCATTTTTACATTTTGTCATATTTAAAACATTGTCACCTAATTTCTCAACATTCCGTTCTAATTTATTTAAACTGTTTCTTATTGTTTCGTTAGTGCTTTCTAAATGTTTATTAATTTCTTTAATTTCACCTTTTAATTCATCAAATTTGTTATTGATTATTAAATTTTGCATATTGAATTTATCGTCAGAATCGCTCTTTTGTTCTTTAAATTTTAACTCTAACATCGCCTGCTGCTTGTCTGAACTCTCTTTCATACTGCACACCATGCTACATAAATATTTCATCATATCATTGTTATCTGAGTTTTTATTCTGAATTGGCGTTGAATGAATTCCTTCATCCATAATTCTTAATTCTATTTCACTTGAATTGTTATTTATTTGACTTTCAGTTTGACTATCAGATAAACTAACATCATTATTATCTGCCATTTTTCTTAAAATTTTTTATATATATTTCTTAGCAAAATATTATTTGTCATACATAATTATTATTGAGAAAAGAAAAAAAATGTTCTGCTCACTCATACTACAAAACATGACATAACCTTATTCTATACGTCTATTTTACGTACGAGAAAAAAAATTTATTTTTTACCTCAACAACCATTCTGTTCTCCCCGTAGGCTTATATTTATATAATTATATTATATAAATTGTCCCTGTTCGGGCGCCAAATGTGAAGCTACTTTTTAAACAAAATATATAAATACAAAATACAAATACCTAAGGGATTCACTGTTGACTCAAACTTCCTAATAATTTCTTCAGGCGCCATCTTTATTGCCAACTGCAAAGGAAAACATTACCAAGGTTCGTTTCAGCGAACTAGGAGAACAGAACATGGTTATTCGAAATAAAGAAAACTTTACTTTGTTTCCCCTTAATAGATTTTATTGACATTTTATTACTGCTAACACACTACCTCCTGACATCTCTACTATCAATTCAGATTAATGAAATTTATTTAGTATATAATGGTAATTGAAACATAGTATATAAATTGCAACTATACTTTTATAAAATTAAACATAACTAACATATACATTATGACCTAACAACACAAACCAGCCTTCTTAATTTATTTAGTTTCACTCACTCATGTACTCCCCACACACACACAATGAATTTATACCCCGTGAGATCTCATAGCTTTGAAATAAAAAAGAAATGTTAAATATTTTAATATTGAAATTTTAAATGACATTTTGAATAACTGAAAATTTTGAAAGTTTGTTTTATTTGGGTTCTGATGTACTACTTATCTGCCAAACGACGTCATTTCGCTCCACCCGCACTGCATCGATTGTTTTTAAACTTTCACTTCCTATTTCCGAACTGTTATTATAGATAAACTGTTAATCACATTTTTGTTATTAATTTCAGCTGTTAACGCATATTTAACTATTTTATTCACATTTGGTAAAGAGTTGCGGGCCCGCACTTACGTTTCGAAACTTTTATACAGACCACTCGCGAGTGGTGATGGCGTTATACTGGGCAGAGAAAAAAGCGCTATTTTTTCAAGCCACGGTTGTTGTGTGCTTGATTCTATTGTTTCAGAGTTTGTATCCTTGCGCCAGTACACTACTTTCGTTATGTAACTTGTTTACTCCTCAAGGATAGGCTCTGACGTAACGCTCGCCTGACACGGTTATGTAATTTGTTGACAGATTTTGTTACATAACGTGTTACGTTTTTCGTGTTCGTCATTGTCCTTGAATTGCCCTTGGCACAGTTTGCCGGTTATTAAAACTGTTTATATGAATATTGTCTAATAACTTTGTCTTCAACGCCTCAAGCAGTGTTGCCGTTGTTGGGATCGCTTCCCCATAACAAATTTACCTCTCGGTCATAAAATTTTTCTATCACTCAAAAAGTTAATTATCATTTATGAAACAATACAAATTCTGTTATTACCCCAGGTATGCCCAAAAATGCCCCGCTACAATACCCCCTCAATGAGATATTTTATGCCGAAGCATAAAAAATCTCATTGACACATTCATACGTGCTAGAGGGATCAGCCAGGATATGTCGCCACAACCCCCTGTATGGTTTACAAAAAAAAAAAAATATAATCAACTCACCCTTGGTCCGGTGACTGTGACCGCATCTGCATGACAATACTGGACTTCTCTCTCGAGATCCCAACACCGTAGAGTCAGACAGATACTCAACGCCCCTGCTCTGACGCGCAGGCCAGCTCAGGTCCGCCGCCACAGCACCACCAAACACTGAAACAACAAATCAAAATATTAAATAGTGGCCTTATACAACACCATATCCCCAACTGATCTGTTCCCCCCTAGCGGTGCTGGTTTGCGCTAAGAAGCACTGGTTTTGTTCTTTATTTATCGCTAACATATATATGAATACCTAACTACAACATGATAAGATTCTCTTACACTAACAAACATAACATAACATAAGAAAACATAGTACACTTCTAATTCACATTAAAATAAACAACTGGTATTTAAAATGTTACACACTTTCCATCATTAAGTTGGCACATAAAATCAGAAAGATACTTTTAAACTTGATTTACTCTTATTAATTCGTTTCTCAACATTACAAAAATTTTTTTTTTTTTTTTTTTTCAATCATGGCCATCATTATTCCATTTCATTATTTTGGGTGATTCTCCGTTATTCATTATAATTTACTTTATCCACTTGGCATTTACTCATAATCTTACCCCTTTTATTACTCTAACGCTCCCTTACAAAATCTTTAACTAGTATGACACCCCACTATCAAAAATTTACTAACCCTTATCTACCTCTAACTACTTACTACTGTAACTCCAATCGCCACCTTCTACTCTTATATAAAAAAAATACTCTCTAACCCTTTGTACATAGGATACGTGTTTCCCCCCCCAAAAAAACTCAATTCCCGTTCTCTGGCCCCTGGATTTTTACCTAAGGCGACCCCTTCCCACTAAAACTATACTAAATCCCGTCCCAACCCTTATGTTGCGGACTCCCACATTACACTACCCCTACTACAAAATTGCCATCCCCAAAAAATCTCAATCTCATAACCTCACTACAATTACAACAAATTAACATCAACAAATAAACAACAATATATCACTCAAAACTCTACATAAACTCTCCATTTCTACTGTGTCTCCACTTATACTTCTCAAAATTCTATAACATTACATTAACTCAAAACAACATTGCATTATGTTCATCTCTACTATTTCTTTAACTCTGACTTCAATTTGGACAGATCTGTATGTCCCACAAAATTCAACTTGAACTGACTCAAACATTTTATTCAAACAATTACTATCACCCACTTCTATCTTTTGCAACCCATTGAAAATTTTACCTATCACAACTATTTTCATTTTATTTTAAAATCTATAAACACATTGAAACCATATTATCATATTTTTATAATTCTTATTCCTAACATACTAAATGCAATTAACACACTAAGACATAATAAACACAATATAGGAAGTATTTAGTGCATCTATTTTTTAAATTCAAACAAAATTATTGAGTAGCAAATCATCATTATTAATTAAAATATAGCAAAATTTTAATACGTTATCCCCTTGGATAACCTCCCAGCCACACACACTATTTCAAATTATATAAGACTGTGGCGCCTTTTCGCTTCCACAGCGACTGTATATTTTGGAGCAGGTTTTACCTCTCCGTGTCTCTGCTTCCGCTGTTAAGTTTTAAAATTAGTGAACATCATCATGTTCTCGTTAAATAATCACACACCCTTAAGACGGATCTGCCACCTGGCTCTGCTGTTCCTCCTCGAACAGAGTGGCAGCCGCTGTTCCATAGTTCCCGGGATTTCCCCTAATTTCTCCCCCCATTAAATTTCAAATCTGTACCAATTTCAAGCCAGCTATGGTCAAGGGACTTGGTATGACCATAGCTAACCGCTAGCCAAAACCACGATTAGTGCTGGTAAGGCAGTAATCGCCCGAAAAGTCGGGGAAATCAACTCTTCCTTCAGGCATGTCCACATCATTATTCTTATGCACGACACGGCAATAATCAAGTTACAATATAAAATTGTACAAAAGGTGTGCCGTGCATATTCGCCATGTTGGCCTCCGATGGAGGTAACACTCTCGGTTACCCCCAACACTTTCCGCTATCTACTGGGGCACATGCCACCCCAGCGACAGCAACTTACTAACTAATTAATTAATTAATTAAAATCTTGTACACATTATAATTCTATGACAATCTGTTCATCAATAATCATCTAATTCATTCATACCTTTATACCATTTGACTTTCTTAAAATTTTCATAATTATTATTATTAATTAATATATATATATCATTCTCAATTATTATAAAAAAAATTTTAATCATTATTTTTATTTAGCACAATTATTTCAAAATATCTCATTACTGAATTAACATATCAATCACTCCTATCAACCTTTTTGTTATACATTATTCATATTGTAAAATTTCAATACTTACAGCCCATTTCTCAAAACATATACAACATACCACAATACTCTCACCTCACCACTGAAACATTTCACAAAATATTAGTTTACCTCAAACAATTCAGCCATCTATTATCAAATTCCAAATCTAGTAAAAATGATTTAAATTCCTTAAAAAAAAATTAATTATACAATATTGAAATAGTCAAACAAAATATTTAACATGTATTCAATTGTTTAATTAAATTCATTATTAACAATACAAAATTCATTACCATAAACTATTATTATTCAATTACTGTTTCTCAATATTAATGTTATTACTTATTTAACTGGCAAAATATTATTATTATTATTACCACAATTACACACATTTATTTATTTAACATTCCACATATACACAATCAAAGTTACTACATTATTATTTACAAATTTCAAATTTACAAAATATTCGTCAACAATTGTTCATGTGTATCTCACTTCATGTCCAAATCAGCAAGGTCATTACCAGAATTTACAGTATCTAACAAGGTCTATACACTGATATTCTAGTTCAGCCACCATCGTCATATATATATCTAGTGTATTTGTAACATTCATCAGTATTATCCACACACAAGTTATGATAACCATTACTATCATAATAATCTATCAACTCTATTTCATCCATTGTACCACTATAAATCTTGTTACCATAAGTTAGGATTGTCCAGTCTGTATCAGTGTTATTTGTTAATGTCAGGTAAATCGTTTTCTCGTTTTTGTATTCCTCAACTACTACGTCAGGTAAATCATTATAGTCAGGTAAGATATTATCAAAATTATTCTCTGTCTCTCTTTCAACAGGTACGTATTTCACATGATTCATCATCACCCCTTCTAGTATTTTTCTCAATTCATCATACTTTCTTTCTAACTTATATAGTTCTAATTCACTCTCAATACATAACTCTCTTTCTTCATAGCACCACATCACACTCTCACAATTATTTCGGACAGAGGGTACAACATTATACAACATTAATTCATTTAACAATAAGGGTCTCTTGCCCTGAAAAAACAACATTAAATCATCATCATCATTATAAACAATAAGGGGAAAATTTGCCCTCTGTCCCCATCCACTTACTACATTATCCTTCCACTCTCTCTCTACTTCATAAACACTCATTAACATTTCATTATCGCATTCTAAAACTTCATCAGTACTATTTGTTATTATATTTTCATCATTTGCTTCTACATTATTCTTCACCCCCACTATACGCTCAGAATTTTCTACTATTTCGTCATTTTTACATTTTGTCATATTTAAAACATTGTCACCTAATTTCTCAACATTCCGTTCTAATTTATTTAAACTGTTTCTTATTGTTTCGTTAGTGCTTTCTAAATGTTTATTAATTTCTTTAATTTCACCTTTTAATTCATCAAATTTGTTATTGATTATTAAATTTTGCATATTGAATTTATCGTCAGAATCGCTCTTTTGTTCTTTAAATTTTAACTCTAACATCGCCTGCTGCTTGTCTGAACTCTCTTTCATACTGCACACCATGCTACATAAATATTTCATCATATCATTGTTATCTGAGTTTTTATTCTGAATTGGCGTTGAATGAATTCCTTCATCCATAATTCTTAATTCTATTTCACTTGAATTGTTATTTATTTGACTTTCAGTTTGACTATCAGATAAACTAACATCATTATTATCTGCCATTTTTCTTAAAATTTTTTATATATATTTCTTAGCAAAATATTATTTGTCATACATAATTATTATTGAGAAAAGAAAAAAAATGTTCTGCTCACTCATACTACAAAACATGACATAACCTTATTCTATACGTCTATTTTACGTACGAGAAAAAAAATTTATTTTTTACCTCAACAACCATTCTGTTCTCCCCGTAGGCTTATATTTATATAATTATATTATATAAATTGTCCCTGTTCGGGCGCCAAATGTGAAGCTACTTTTTAAACAAAATATATAAATACAAAATACAAATACCTAAGGGATTCACTGTTGACTCAAACTTCCTAATAATTTCTTCAGGCGCCATCTTTATTGCCAACTGCAAAGGAAAACATTACCAAGGTTCGTTTCAGCGAACTAGGAGAACAGAACATGGTTATTCGAAATAAAGAAAACTTTACTTTGTTTCCCCTTAATAGATTTTATTGACATTTTATTACTGCTAACACACTACCTCCTGACATCTCTACTATCAATTCAGATTAATGAAATTTATTTAGTATATAATGGTAATTGAAACATAGTATATAAATTGCAACTATACTTTTATAAAATTAAACATAACTAACATATACATTATGACCTAACAACACAAACCAGCCTTCTTAATTTATTTAGTTTCACTCACTCATGTACTCCCCACACACACACAATGAATTTATACCCCGTGAGATCTCATAGCTTTGAAATAAAAAAGAAATGTTAAATATTTTAATATTGAAATTTTAAATGACATTTTGAATAACTGAAAATTTTGAAAGTTTGTTTTATTTGGGTTCTGATGTACTACTTATCTGCCAAACGACGTCATTTCGCTCCACCCGCACTGCATCGATTGTTTTTAAACTTTCACTTCCTATTTCCGAACTGTTATTATAGATAAACTGTTAATCACATTTTTGTTATTAATTTCAGCTGTTAACGCATATTTAACTATTTTATTCACATTTGGTAAAGAGTTGCGGGCCCGCACTTACGTTTCGAAACTTTTATACAGACCACTCGCGAGTGGTGATGGCGTTATACTGGGCAGAGAAAAAAGCGCTATTTTTTCAAGCCACGGTTGTTGTGTGCTTGATTCTATTGTTTCAGAGTTTGTATCCTTGCGCCAGTACACTACTTTCGTTATGTAACTTGTTTACTCCTCAAGGATAGGCTCTGACGTAACGCTCGCCTGACACGGTTATGTAATTTGTTGACAGATTTTGTTACATAACGTGTTACTTTTTCGTGTTCGTCATTGTCCTTGAATTGCCCTTGGCACAGTTTGCCGGTTATTAAAACTGTTTATATGAATATTGTCTAATAACTTTGTCTTCAACGCCTCAAGCAGTGTTGCCGTTGTTGGGATCGCTTCCCCATAACAAATTTACCTCTCGGTCATAAAATTTTTCTATCACTCAAAAAGTTAATTATCATTTATGAAACAATACAAATTCTGTTATTACCCCAGGTATGCCCAAAAATTCCCCGCTACAATGTAACCAGAATGTTTAGACTATGCATGCTGAAACTGAGAATGTTTATAACTGAAAGTACCACCAGATGATGTTTGTACCATCAGAAAGTACCACTTTCAATATCATTGTTAATATTTGTTATCTTGCTCTCCACTACCGCATTTTTAATTATATTCTCATTTTCAACATTATTGTTCTCACTGGTTACTTGCTTATTATCATTATTATTTTTGCTTTTACTCTGTTCTCCTACTGACTCTACTATTCTCTCAATATCTCGTTTCAATTCATTACAACTATTTTCGCATTTTATTTTTACCTCATCAATATCAAATTTGAGTGTCTCAAATTTGCAATTGAATTCGGTCTTAATTTCATCAAAGCGTCAGATTGTTAAATAGAGAGTGATTTATAATAAAGATATAAAATTTTCATTTTTTCAAAGCCAGTGACAAACTTTTGGTAGAATTGAAAATAATGTAAAGTCAAGAATTGTTTATTTCAAATAATTTAAATGTCAACTTGATTATTATATTAATATTTTGTTTGTTTTAAATGTCTTATTTTATTATGTTTTGTATTTCAAGTTAGGATATTACAGATGTTCAATGTGTTTTCAGAACTTATATATAACATATGTAGGTCAAGGATCTTGGACTTGACCTAGTTTCGATCAGCTGATGAGGTCATACACCTACTAAGCTTGTATAGTAGGAAGCCAATTTTAATTTGTTTGTTTAATTAAGTCGAACCAATATTTAAATAATTTGGCATATGAGGGAAACATTTAAAATAAATTTAAATTTTTTTTTGAATTTTAAAATTTTTGAAAATTTTAATTTTTTTTGAAAAGAAAAAAAAAACTTGATTTTTCGCCTGCCAGCGAACGCATATTTTAGGTAGGGATTGTTTTATTATGTGTGTATTTACCACGTTTTGTTGTTTTGTTAATTGTTTAGTTTACTGATTTCTTGTATTGAACTGTATTATTAGACTAAGACATGTTAGGTTAAGTATTTGTTCAAGTAGAGAAAACTCTTAATTCAAGTCATTTAAAAGGAAACAAAAATAATGAAGAGAATTTTTTTTGAACTGTGAATTTTTTAAAACTTTTGTCAATTTTGAGGAATTTCTGTAATTTAGATAATATATTAGATAATATATCAATTTCACAATGTATCATGTAATGTGAGTATGTGTGAGCCCAGTATTTGCTAAAGGCAGCCCAGCTTTCATAAAAGGGGATCCATATCGGCGGAGGAGCTGTAATAATTTTAGCCAGGGGTTGAGGATTTTGGGGGGTAGCATGTTAGAAGGTGAGGTGCTCTGTGGTACGAGGCTGTTCGATTTCTCGGCGTTGGGATCTCTTACAGAGAAGTCCAGTGATCTCGTTCAGATGAGTCCATAGCCGCTGAGCCAGGGGGGTCGTGTACCCATGAGATTAAGAACCAGGGGGTTGTTGGCACCAGTTCCTCACCGGTCCTCTTCGGGGTTTGTCGATGAGATTTCTTCTGTCGTGAACAGCAGAATTCTCATCGAGGGGGGGGTATTGTAGCGGGTCAATTTTTTGGTGTTTTTATTTTTACCGTATGGGGCAAGTACATTTTTATTTCTTTCATTTTGGTGCGGGCTTGTAAAAGAAGTTGTGAAAATTATTGCGCAACCAGATTCAGTCCAGTATAACAGAACGCATTGCAACGTTATTTTCCATGCAACAGCACGATGTTGAGAAACAGTGAGACAAAAGCGATACGCAGGTGTTATTGTGTCATGCGGCGAGCGAAGCATTTACCCCCTTCAAAATTCTCAGAAATCTGTATTTGTGTAACAGCACACCGACGCAACTGTATCACCACAAATCCGAGTGACGCATCCAGCCACAAAACAGAATGCCCTGGGACGGGCAAAATCCAGCAATGTGCTTTTTTGAGCGGCAGGAAGTCATGGCTAAATCCGGCCTTTCCAATGACGTCAGCGGAGCCAAGTACAATATCGGCCTTGGGTCACACACACATACCAGCTTTATTCCACACATAAAATGGTTAGCTCACAGCAAATGAGCAATGAGCGACGAAACCATAGTGGCCGTGAACAACAGCTTCCCGCCAGAGAAAGGAAGATGTAACTGTTACGTTACCAGTTCCAGCCCCAGTCGACAAGCAACAGTTCCCGTTATCGGGTCGGCCTCTGTAGGCTCGTCACACATATTTAAATATTTTAAAGTTGTAGTACAGCAAAACTGTTAAGTGACCGCGGTCAATACGACTAGGGAGTCGGATCAAGTTTTTTTTTTCTTCAGAACAGTGAAACTGTGTAACCGAACAATGCGTGTGCGGGAAGACCGAGTGGCCGGCGAAGGGGGCTTCTGATTTGCATAAAATGTTAAGGGGTTTTTTAATTTAGTATCAATGTGAGTGTGGCAAAGCTGGGCGGCTTTCTGTGTATATTTGTGTTTGCATTTTATGTTTGTGTCCTAGAAAAAATAAGGTAAGCCGTAGATTGTAAGTCATATTACAACAGAGTCACGTGTTGCACAACACCTGAAACATGTATTTACTAAATGTATGTTCTTAATTTCACTAAAGTAACAGTAAAACATTAAAATGGAAATTCTCTTCTTAAACTTGTGTTATGTAAATTATTTACGCAACCTTCAAAATTGTGCTTGTATCTTGGTGTTCGTATGAGACCCTGGACCCAAAAGAGCATGTCGGGATGGTAAGTGAAAGTCATTCTAGGTATTTCTATGTGTATGGTACTCAAAGTAATTGTGATAAATAAATAGCGTCACATAAGTTATTTATTCAAAATTATAGTTTCAACTTTTAAACATTACTCTAACTACTATACAAATATGTATTTACATTTCCAAAAATTATTAATTCATCTTTGAATTATATTGTCTTTTCTTTTTACGTAATTATATTGTCTTTACGTGAGTCTTTGTTTTACAAATACATGGTTTTGTTTCACCTTATTTGTCGTGGTAATACTCAGCGTATCCTCTTCGGTCCTAGGTCCTCGATCCTGGATGCTCCTCTGTAGTCGTTGAGAAGCTATTATTTACTTCAAATAATAAAAAATTAATAAAAATACAAAACTTCTCCACACTTACTTACCTTGTCGGATTCCAGGGTCTTCACGTGAACTCGTAACCTATAAGTGACTTAGGGTTTTATGTTAGCAAGAAACTCGACTCGCATCATTTGTTAACTAACAACTTTATTTACCATTTTTGTTTATCCTTTGCTCTTTTTTCTTTTTTATAAAATACTCGTATGACCTCTCTTTTATATAACCTTACAAATTTAAACAGATTTGAACATTGAAACATAACTACTGCCGACAAAATTTAGCATTCATTTTTCTTTAAATTTCTTAATTACAATTAAGTACAACTGATTAATTAAACTACAAGTTACAAATTACTTAGATTATGTAAAGACAACCCAGTATTTGCACATACACTCATTCACGCTTGTTACCCCATTTATTTTTGTTTTATTTAGCGCTTTTATTAACTTGTCATGACTATTGGTTTAAAATTTCAGGTACTTCTCTGGTTATGTCCCTCCAGACCACGTGTTGCCAGCAGTATATTTTAGTTCGTCCAAATTACGTTTTCACTGTTAAACTGTTCACTGCATTTCTGTTTGATGTTACACTGTCCTTATACGGTTTTATCTGACTCTGTTTTATAATTTAATCACATTTTAATACTTTGGTTAAAATTTTAAGGCTCACGAGCTTATACATTGAACCGCTGTCTTTTTATTGTTTCTGTCTACTGTCACTGTTATAATTAATACATTCTCACTCCTTCGGCCGGTCTGTCTACATTGTTTTATGTATTTCGGGCGGACCGCGCGACAACGCAACTGCGTGCGTTAGATGTTATGAGCCGACTGTCTTTGTTCCCTACGCACTCGGCGAGAAGGAATTTATACGGACGTGACATTTCCGTGTGAATGTTGGCCAAACCGTGCGCTCGTCCGCAGGAATGCGCACCCTTGCTGATAACTTGCGCTTTGGTAATATGCTGTGCCTTACATGGAGCTACAGTCCGTGACCAAAAATATACTCTGTTTAAATAAAACTGAGAAAAACTTCAAATTGCAAAACCGCATTGGTTTGTACCGTTACAATACCCCCCCAATGAGAGGTTTTCTGCCGAAACAGAATGGTAATGGACACTAGAGTCTGGAGAGGTGCAGAAATATATAGCGACCATTATTTAGTAATGACCAAATGTAAAGAACAATTAGATAAAAAACAGGTATCCAACAGAGAAGAAATAATAGAATACAAATCTATCAGATCGTATAAACTGAAAAGTAGAGATGTAAGTAATAGGTTTAAAGATGTTATCGAGCAAAAATTACAAAGGTAAGTGAAAATATAAGGCATGCTAATATACACCAAGGCTGGAGAACAGGGTTGGCAAAAATCCAGGTTTTTTTATAACCATTACCCGGTTTTTTGGTTTAAACCGGTTTTTTTGGTTTAAACCAGTTAATTCAATCCTCATTGTTTTATTAGAATTTTTATTTGGACATTGAAAATGAAAACACAACTACTTTTTGTACAACTTTAATGTGAAACACAACATAACATATAAAGAAACAAAAATATGCATGTGGCTATCTGCACCTTATATATATGAATTTAAGTTTTCATAAAATGCTAACATGGCTAAGGATTGGCACTACTATTAAACATTTAAAATAAAAACGCGAGTCTCGAGGCTTTTTCCGTTCCCAGTTTGTTTCTAAGCTTGGAATGTACTAAACCAAAAGAAGAAAAAATTCTTTCCACACTCGCAGATGACGCTTGAGCAGTAAGCAGTTGTTCAATGATAGAAAATACGTTGGTATTAACAGCGTCAATCGCTTCTTTTGGCTTTTCCACCATTCATGTGCAGAAACTTCAGTCACCACAGATTCGTGAAAAAATGATTCCATGAATGGAGAAGCTTTGGCTTGAATTTGATTATCAATGGGAGAAGATAAGCTAATGCATACTTCGAACATGCAAAATCCAGCCCAATTTTCTTCTCATTTTCAGTTAGTTGTAAGTGGGGTTCAGTATTAATAATCTGTTTTGGATCAATTATGTATGCAAGAAAATGAGCTGGAGTTAATGCCATGTTGTACCTGTTGATAAATTTTTGTCTGATGGTTTCATTGTGTAGCATCCCAGAATTCTTTTTTAAGTTATTTCCACAAATACACAGCATGGGCGATAGGACATTCATTGCGTTGTACTTTATCAAATGTTACACTAATAGGCTTTAATATAGCAATCATATCTTCCACATTTCTTTTAACATAACATTAGCGACTTTGCTTTGCACGTTATCATCAATTTTATCTTGATGGTCTTCACAGATTTTAAAAAGCACAGACCAGCCTTTGATATAAGCCTGCAAACAATCCACTAAACTATTCCAACGAGTGTTAGCTGGCATAATAAGGTTTGGAGTATCTGATTGTCTATAGAGAGCATTTGCAAAATGGTTGTTTCGAAAATACTTAACGATAACAAGAACATGTTCCTTGATATTTGGAAATTGACAGTCTTTTGCAAGGAGATTCAAAACGTGTGCAGAACAACCATATGTTATTACATTAAAGTCATCATGATTTTCTAATAATTGTCGCATTTTTGCAACATTATTAGCATTATCAGTCACAACTGAACGCACATAACACTTTAGTTCTTCTTCACATTTCTTGATGCTGTTACATGCAATCTCTGCCAAGTATTCAGAGATGTGTGTGAATTTCCTGAGGTATCAACTGTGTCTACCAAATATGTATCACCTGTTGCAGTTGTTACAGTAACACACACAATTGGTTCATTGTGGACATTTGACCAACCATCAATCCCTGCACAAACAATTTTATTTTGTAACATTTCTGAGCACTTGCGTTTTTCTTCCATATAAATTGTATCCAACAAAGTACCTCCAATTTCTCTTCTACTCGGAGGATTATAACCGGGACGCAGTTGCTTCATTAATTGAATAAACTGTGGATGTTCAACACTGCGAAATGCCATATTGGTAGCATAAACCAATCGAGCTACTTGGAGAACTAATAAATCTTTTTCTTGTGATGTAGTTTTCACAACAAATGTGTGTAATAAAGATAAAGCAGCCTTTTTTGCCTTACTTGGGGTACATACTGAAAATTGACTGGTATCTGTTAATTCCCTTTGTGTCTGTGTGTCTGGAAAAATAAAAAAAATTGTTAAATTGTACGCGGTGCCATATCGAACTATTTTTGCTGAATTACGCAGACAACACTAGAACAAAGATAAGGCACAACCGAATGTACTACAGCAATCACAACACGATGTTTGGAACTAAACGATATGTAAGTTACCGTTGAATGATCTGGCTGCAAACTGACAGTACACTGAATACAATTTATCAAAAAATTAGGTTTTTTAAACATAGGGTTGGGGGTACAATGGACCAATTCAACTTTCGAAAATTTTAAATTGCAATTTTTTCGAAAAGTATGAATATTATCAAAACAGGAAAATTTTATCAGATGTATTTAAAAAAACTCACACATATTATTTGTATTATTGTATTAATACAGTTTAGGAATTACGACAGCTGCAGTGGTACGAATTAGACTGTTAAAAATATTTAATATATTTATAAGTTTTAAGAATGTTTTGATTCCTTAAAATAACAGTAAAATTTCAAAAATTATTTAATATAAATATTTTGTTAATTAAATCATTGTTTTTGCCACACATCTTTTATAGTGTCTAGTCTATACTTATGCAATTTTTTTGTTGAATATATGCATTTTGATATAGTGTATGTGTGTGTATATATATATAATATGTTTAAAAAATCTTTTACATTATTATATCAATATATGAGCAATTCCATGGAAAATTTTCTCCTTGTTTAAAACAAAAAAAATTTTCAACACATTTTATTTTGGAAAAATTTCCATAGTTTTTGTAATTATGATCCTTTATTTGATGTTGCATCATTAAAATAAGTGTATACAAACTTCACAGTTTATTTTAGATAAATATAGATATAGTTTTTTAGGTTTTTTTATTTTTAGATAAATATAGATGCTTCACATCCTGCTAGTTTAGTGTAAAAAGTTTTTCAGTGTATGATTTCCGAGCCAGACGCGCAGGAACTGTACAGCTCCGTCTAAAGTAAAAACTGTACATTAGCTCATGAAGTGACACGACAATGTTGACCTTGAGAGTTTGTGCAGCGAAAACGTAATTTTGTGTATAGTATTTTGCTGTATTTCGGCCGAAATATGTGACAATTATCGTTATAAAACTGCATATCAGTATCATAGTAGAGGGATTTATTGTTATACAGGATATCATTGTAACGGTAGGCGTTATAAATTAGCCTTATACCTTATAGATGATGAGCCGGAGATTTTCAAAAGCATCATTGTAGAGGGAGTTATTGTTGTATCGGATATCGTTCTAGAGAGGTTCCACTAAAAAAAAAAAAAATGAACATACTTACCATCATCATCACTATCGGTTCCGACGGTTCCACTTTTACACTTTTCTATATGCTTTTTCAATCTGCTTACTTGGCCTTCTAATTCATGTCCACATTTTTGACACTTAGCTCTGTGTCCTTTTCTGCCTCCCTCATTTTTTAGTTCATCGTAATACAGCCACACTAAATCTCTTTTTCTTCCACTCATTGTAGCGCATCAGTTCACTTCTGAACAGCAAATGAAAATTACACGTCTCTTTCTCATACAAGTGTATTCAGGGAATCACGTACGCCAAGATTTAGGGAATCCCATACGCCACGAATTCAGAGAATCATGTTAGGGTATGTACACACTAGGCGCACGCGTGCGACCGCTCGCGAGCGAACGCATACGTTCACTCAGTGTGTACGTCAAAACGAAGGCGAACGAACGCATTCGTTTGCCTGTGCTCGTGTTCGCTCGGGAGGCGGTACATCAAAGAAAAATTCGGACCGCACGTGCTCGGCTTGGTCATAATGTATACGTCATCAAGAACGCTTTCTCTCTGTTTTGTATTCTGCTTCAAATGCTTTTGCGCGCGCGCTATTTAAATTTAAATAATGTTTGTTAGTGTTCTTTTTTTTTTAAGTATAATCTTACAAAAAATTAATAAAAACCAATTTGGTTTTTTTCTAAAAAAAACCCAAGTGGTTTAAACCTCGGTTTAAACCTAGAGGTTAAACCTGCCAACCCTGCTGGAGAATAATGAAAGATATAATCATAGATACAGCAGTGGAGATTTATGGTGTTACTAAAATGAATAATAAAAGAAAACAGAAATGAAATAAAGGAGCAGATTAAAAGGAAGAAAAGGGAATGGAAAAAGTATTCAGCTAATAGAACTGTGGATAACTATGAACATATAATATAATCTATCTTCTGTATCCACGTTAAGCCTCACTGTTGTGAGTGCCAATATATATTATATCTTATCTCAATATGGGAAGGTATAATAATGTTTAAATATACCCCAGTTCCTCCCTATTTAATATATTTGTGTTATTGTGATTAAATTTATGTATTGAGTGTGTAATTCTAATTTTCTCGTTCAAGCCTAGCCCTCGTTTGAAGAGAAGAGAAGGAAGTCTTATCTGTTTCTCATTCTCTTTAATACCACAGTAGTCCGTGAGTAGCGCTATGGTCCACAGACAGCTGAAAATTATAGGTTAGTTACCGCGTACAATAATTCCTACGTTACACTCTCTACTGATTTTATAACTTGTTCACACTACACTAAATATTATATAAATGAGACGATATCGTTAATTTCTGAAAGGATTCTTTATTAAGATTTTAATATTTCTTGCCAACAAAGTTCTTTCTTTACGGAGATACAAAAGTCTATAGTATTAGAAGTAATCGATTATCGATCGGATTCAGGGTTATATATTATTTTAGTTATTATTTTATATTTCTTTAAACACAGGGAGTGAAGGTTCTTTCAACTGTTAGTAAGGTCAGAAAATGCATAAATAGGATTACAAGGTATTACAGTATAGTATTAAGTTCTTATTAAATATTATTTAAAATAATTGTAGTTTACCGTCCGCTGGGCATCGTGACTCGGTAAGGCAGTGTACAGCTAACCTCGTCATAGTGTTTGTCAACAACGAATGCAGATGAATCAATCCTCGCCAGTCTCCGCTCCAAGTTTGAAATAAAAGTTGAATTCTTGGTCCTGGGATGATGCAGAAATGCTGCTCCTTTTGTTCACCAATGTCCGAGTTTTGTGGTTACGTGTTTCAACGACTTTCGTGTCCAACTACGCTTTTTCTATTGAGTTGTGGAAACTGATGTTCAAGTATAAATTTGTGTTTTATTTTCGTTCTTTATGTTATTGGATTATATAACTCTATTCAGGTACTTATTTCTCTGCTTTGGTTGATTAATTAAGTTAATATTTGCTCATTATATCGAGTTTTATTATTAGAGTTCTTCACTTATATTTTCTGTCAATTTTCATGTACAGGTTTATGATTGTTCGGTTATAAAAGACGGTTGAACATCAGTGAACCATACTATGGTGATTTATTACTTAATTTGTTTCCCAATTGTATTGTTTTATTTCAATTTAATCAATTTTTTTCTGAGTGCATCCAAACTAAACCGTCTTCGTTCATGGGTAATTATTCAATAATAGAATCAACAAATTTTATATCTCGTCGTCCTTGACAACCATGCTGTCTATCCTTATTGGATATTATATTATACTATAACCATTATCATACAATGTTCTTACACTCATCAAAATAATCCTTTACTAAATTTCCATTATACCCTATTATAATTTTACATATTGTTTGTTACTAAATTTTATATATTTTGCTATCATTTCCTCTTAATCTACTTGCTCTAACAAGTATTATTTTTCTGTTACAAAACATTACCTATCGGTATTATTGCACTATTGCATTTTGAGATTTTATTTAAATTGAATTTATTTATCGGTTATTAGCAATTATTATTAACTTCTCCTAACTCATTAGATTCTATTTAGTATTTTTTACAAATTTCTTTACCTAACCTTTCTGACCTGACTTACTCTACAATGTTACTGGTTTTTAGGCCTATCATTACACTTTTATCTACTTCTGATTTTAATTTGTTACTACATGCATTATTATAGAATCCTTCATTTGTTTATGATATGATTATACTAAACCCTTTTGTATCTCGTTAACAACTATAGCCTTTCTGGCCTGTTTACAATTCTAATCAGCCTACTATCTAATTACATGTATACAAACATTTAACTATATAAAGTTTAACAACAGCTCTGTAATGATATATTGACAACATCTAAAAAATGAAATTAATTGGTAATTAATTAATGAGTTTAACAACAGTTCTATAATGATATATTGACAACACATAATAATTAGTTAATTGGTATTCTATTAAAAGAATTACTCCACTTGCTACACACAAAAATAACATAACTATCATGATAATAATACAACATGATACAACGTAATAACAGGTACATTTTTATGAAATAAGTCATGTAAGAATTACTCATTCTCCTCTCAATTAAAACATCAATTATTATAAAACAGTCTAAGTTAGTTTTTACATCATTTGTCAATGTCTATTGTTTACACCTTTCACTGAACTTTGAGGTTTGTATTTATTAGCATTATTAATTTTTTTTTTCTTTCTACCTTGTATTCTTATTGGGGATAATTCATTTATTCAATAATGGGTTGGGTTTCTGACCTTTTACGAGTATGGATAATTATTATTTATATTTTATTTTGAAACTTATAAATTGATTTATGTAACGTAGGGGACCATATTTTCGTTACGTTACAATAAGCAACAAAGAAAAATTGTTAAAGAATTAGTTGGAAAAGCGAAAGAGAGTGCATGGAAAGATTTTGGAGAAAAATTGGAAAGAGATAGGTGGGAAAATCAAAAGCTTTACTTCAGAGTATTGAAATCTTTTAGAAAAGAAAAAACTGAGAATGATATACGAGGGATAACCCAAAAGTAAGGTCTCCAAAGGACTAGAGCCTCAGGGAAATATTTTGGGCGGCAGTTGGCAACACTGCTGTGTGGGGCCATCTCCCCTCTTTCAAACAAGCGGTCGCTGAGCTCGCTCGGTCGATTAGTCTTGGCTTGGCAGCCGTTAAGAATGGAGCTCCCAATTGCTGTTCCCGCCAAGTGCGGACTTCGCGAAGCCATTCGATTTCTTAACGCAAAAGGTGTTCAGCGTATTGAAATCCATAGACAGTTGATTGAAGTATATGGTGCGGGGTGTATGGATGTCAAAAACGTCCGCAAGTGGTGTAGAAAGTTTAAAGCTGGTCGTACAGAAATTCATGATGACAAAAGAAGCGGGAGACCGTCAGTGTCAGACGAGACTATCAGGAAACTTGACGAAGTCGTGCGTGAAGATCGGAGGATCACTATCCACGAGCTCTCTTGTTTCCTTCCTGATGTTTCGAAATCCACCATTCAGAGGATTGTGACTGAAAAGTTGAAATATCGGAAGGTGTGCGCAATGTGGGTACCGCGAATGCTCACAGAAGACCACTTACGGCAACGCGTCGAAGCTGCCCACAAATTTCTTGAGCGCTATGCAGACGAAAGAGACGACTTTTTGAATTCCATTGTCACAGGTGACGAGGTCAAACGCTATCTCAATGACATGGCGGCGAGTTTCTATGACACTGGCATACTAAAACTGCCACAGCGGCTTGAAAAATGCATTGAACGTAACGACGATTATGTTGAAAAATAGTGTGTTCTTATGCTTCACAACCATGTAAAAAGTTTTGATAATAAATTTTTTTTTCTATTTTTAAAAAATATGGAGACCTTATTTTTGGGTTACCCCTTGTATGTATATATAATGCTAATGGGAAAATACTGATAGAAAGAAACGATATAATGAATAGATGGAAAGAATACTTTCAAGGAATACTAGGTGGTAAGGACATCAACAAAGATGATCATAAAGTCAATATTAATGAAGAAGAAGATAGAGAGGATGGTGAAGTTGCAGAAGAAAAAATAACGATGCATGAATTAGAAGTAGTGATTAAATGACTTAAAGTGGGAGATTCACCTGGAACAGATAAAATTACAGCAGAAATGATAAAGAATATGGGGAAAAAGGGGAAAGAAATACTTTTAGAAATTATCAATAAAGCGTGGACAAGTGTAGACATACCAAGAGAATGGGAGGAAACATTGATAGTTCCTATTTTTAAGAAACGTTAACGCAAAAAGAGATTGTAATAATTATAGGGGTATCAATCTGTTAAATACAATTGTTAAGGTTTATGAGCAGATAATTAATAATAAATTGGTCCCAATTTTAGAAAATAGTTTGGAGGAATCGCAGAGTGGCTTTAGATCAGGGAGAAGTGTGCAGGATCACATTTTTACTCTGCAACAGATAGCTGAGAAGTCGATACAACAAGATAAATTGGTATGTTTGGCTTTTATTGATCTTGAGAAGGCTTTCGATAGTGTGCCTAGAGCAAAAATATGGGAAAGTTTAAAATATAGAGGAATAAGGAGTAAAATAATTAAGGTAGTACAGAGGTTATACAAAAATAATGTTAATTATGTAATTGGTAAAAATATGAGGTCGTTAGGATTTACAACAAACTATGTATTAAGACAAGGAGGTGGACTGAGTCCGACATTATTCAACTTGTATATGGACGACATTATTAAGAAGGGTTCACTGAAGGTTAAGAAAATGCATGTTGGATACAGGAACTTGCGAAGTATAGAAGTAGCAGAAGGGGCTTTTGCAGATGATGTAGTGCTAATGGCTACAAGTGAAGGGCATTACAGGGTAATTTGAATATATGGAATGAAGTTCTCCAGGAAAAAGGGATGAAAATAAATAAGACCAAAACAAAGGTAATGGTAATGGGGGAGAAAATAATAAATATAGAGATTGGAGGAGTGAAGATAGAACAAGTAAAACAATTCAAATATCTAGGGGTTATAATAGACAGTAATGGGAAACAAGAAGCCACATTAAATGAAAGAATTGAAAAGGCAATAAAAGTATACTATGCATTAAACAATATATTTATAAATAAGAAAGAGATATCAAGAAAAACGAATATGAGTGTGAATAAAACAGTATATAGACCGGTTTTAACATACGGCTGTGAGACATGGGTGCTATCCAAAAGCCAAAAAAGTAAAATCCAGGCAGCAGAAATGAAATATCTTAGGAGAGTAGTAGGAGTAACAAGGAAGAACAGAGTTAGGAATACACAAATAAGAGAGGATCTGGAAGTGATATCGATTCTGGATTTTATTGAACAGAGACAACTATGCTGGTTGGGGACACATGCAGAGAATGGATAGTGATAGAATGATAAAACAGGTTTGGGAGGCAAAATCAGTGGGGAGAAAGAAGAGAGGAAGACCGCGACTGACTTGGGATGGAATGATGGGAAACATTTTGAGAGAAAGAGGCTTGGGCTGGAGGGAAGCGAAGGCATTGTCAATGGATATAGTAAGATGGAAAAAATGTGTATATAGAGTGTAGTTGATGTACTTATCATATATTGATGTAACCCGACACCAATATGGTATAAGGGTATTTTGATAATAAATAATAAATATTTTAGTTCGTCCAAATTACGTTTACACTGTTAAACTGTTCACTGCATTTGTTTGATGTTACACTGTCCTCATACGGTTTTATCTGACTCTGTTTTATAATTTAATCACATTTTAATACTTTGGTTAAAATTTAAGGCTCGCGACCTTGTACATTGAACCGCTGTCTTTTTATTGTTTCTGTCTACTTTCACTGTTATAATTAATACATTCTCACTCCTTCGGCCGGTCCGTCTACATTGTTTTATGTATTTCGGGTGGACCGCCCGACAACGCAACTGCGTGCGTTAGATGTTATGAACCAACTGTCTTTGTTCCCTACGCACTCGGCGAGAAGGAATTTATACGGACGTGACATTTCCATGTGAATGTTGGGCGAACTGTGCGCTCGTCCGCGGGAATGTGCACCCTTGCTGATAACTTGCGCTTTGGTAATATGCTGTGCCTTAAACGGAGCTACAGTCCGTGACCAAAAATATACTCTGTTTAAATAAAACTAAGAAAAACTTCAAGTTACAAAACCGCATTGGTTTGTACTGTTACATCGTGTAGTCCTGGAGTCCTTGATCCTTGTCCTTCAGATCCTCTCCACAGTCCGTTGCCTCGTTCCGTACGCTGGACTCTATTCCCTGTACTTGGCTGATCCCTCATATCCCGTCATGGCCTCAGGTTGCAGGTGCTCTCACAAAAGTGATGAGTAGTCGTGAAGACCCTCCGGCTGCCACGGTAGTTGATCGAGAAAGAGAACTAAGTTAGCGCGTCTCGAGTATTTATACCCTATGGCGCAAAAATCATGTTTCAACAATATTCTGCAGGTCTCAGTCTGTTGTTGGCATCCCTTTCTAAACACGGTTATTTTCACACTTATTTCACTTGTCTTCGCCATATGCAAAGTCTTTTGCACATTACCCAATATTCTTCTTGGCGGTAATTCTTATGTGTTCACTGTGTATAAACCGTTTTTCCCTATCTTAAATAACAAGTTTTATTTATATTTATTTTCACTATAATCACACTTTTTATTATTTTCGCACTATTTTTTATACACATGTGCATCTTTATTTTATACACACTGTGGCGTATTTGGTTTTGTGATATTATGCACACAATCTTTACAATTTAAATAATTCATATGATGTAATAGCGTTCATCATGGGGTGACGCTTTGCAGGAGTCAACAGGTCTCACACACACACACATACGTATAATACATGTGTACACACCGACACAGCTGCGTGGCATGATTAACCTGTCCCAGCATGAAATTTGGTTGTTTCATTTCAAGTTCAGATTGAAAAATGAATTATTATTACTAACAATATGAATTATTTATTTACTTTAATTAATTATCTTAATTACTCGTGCAGTGCACAGTACCCTATACATTTGTACTGTTGTAATATATATATATATATATATATATATATATATATAAATTTGTGGATACAAGGGTTTCAGCCCCCAAAACTTCTCTTTTCCTACACCCATGATTGTAACTCGAGAGTACCCTCAGTTTCACGTACTGTGGTTGGAGTTTTCCAATGAATTATCAACACTTATTTTATCATGGTAAATTTAGAATAGTAAGATGTAAATTTTACAAAAATTGTATACGTATGTAATTTTTAATTCATATATTTAAAGCTGAGTACATTGTATGTATGAAATACTGAAATATTGTTTACTTCTACTTTGTAGGATGGTGATTTCCTTACCTACGCCTTTTCCAGAATCCCGTCTGTATTGAATCCTTTTGGCAGAACTAATTGAAATTGGAAAGGTTTGTGTTCTTTAACGTCCTTCTAATGTATTCACAAATAATGTTTTATTTTATTGTTTTTTTTTTAATAATTAATAAAGTTGTGTTAAGTGGTTATGATGACAAATAGAAATAACACTGTTGCACACCACTATAAATAAAAATTCCCGATTAGCACTTGCAACTTCACAGCTCGTCATATTTCCAATCTGATGATGAGCTTTGAAGGTTGAAAGTGCTAATTGGAAATTTTTATTTGTAGTGGTGTGCAACAGTTATCATTTCTGTTAATATTTAATTTTTTGTTTACAGTCCTTTAATGATATTTAGCATAAATATATTCTGATACCGTTTTTATTGTGTTATTTTCTTATCCAAGGGAAAGAGAAAAGAAGCATATATTCTGACATTATTATTATTATTATTATTCATTTTCTTTAGTTTAGAAATATTTATGAGACCAGTATTATTATTTTAATTGTATGTCAATAAAATTGTTACGTTCTATTACTTTACCTTACCAATTTCCACCACGTGACTTCTACTTACTGCGTGCGATCTTTTTACGCACTCGCCCTGATTACACGTTACACTGACTTACCAAAACAGAAGACACCAAATTACTCATAGGTCGCCACCAATATCTTTAAAGGACAGATATGGAGACCTTAAAACACTTTCACTTACTTACCAGGTTCGTTAGGCGAAATTTTCTATACGGGATAGGTGATGTTAATTTGGCGTAATAATTGACTTAAAGCATGGTTACGCTATTAATCCATTTTATTCATTTTAAAAGTTATTTATTCTCTGTATGTAATTCTTTTTTATAAAATACTAGTATGACTTCTCTCTTATATAGTCTTCCAAATTTAAACAGATTTAAACATTAAAAACATGACTACTACCGACAAAATTTAGCATTCATTTTTCTTTGACATTCATTAATTACCATTACATACAACTGATTAATTAAACTACAAGTTATTAATTACTTAGATTATGTAAGGCCAACCCAGTACTTGTGCATACTCTCTTTCACACGGTACTTAAATTTTCCCCCATAATATAGAGATCTCTTTAATATTGATACATTTTAGTGGGTCTGTGTATGATTGGTCTAAACTGTTACGAGTTTTGAAGAGTACTCATCTTGCACGTGTGGTCCGTTGTTGTGTCCCTGTTTTCACTTAAAAGTCCGGAAAATACCTTTAACTGTTCGTAATTTAGAAACTTTACTTCTGACTTTGCTGTTGCACTTTTATTAACACATTTTTTACAATTTTACTAAACTTTCGGCTCGCGAGCACTATTACATAGAACCGCGCCGCAGCCGCCGCTACTTAACAACAAACACTGTTCTTTATTCACATTCTTATATGCGGGCGAGATGGAAACTGTGCCCAGCCGGCGACGCACACCACTGCTCGCGTCCGTTACCTTCAGATGTTATTTGCCGACTGTCTTGTTCTCTGCGCACACAACACTGAGGAATGTATTCATACGTGACCAAAAGCCTGAGAACGTTGGCCGCCTGATCGCGCACTTGTGGGCGCATACGCCCCCTTGCTGACAATTTTACATTCCTGTAACGAGCCGTACCAGTCTCAATGCTATACTCTATTCACCATATATTCTTTGATGGAATAAAATTGAAAAGATTAAAATTATAAATACCCATAGGTTTGTACCGTTACAATACGGGGGGTATTGTAACCCCAGTCCCTTATCAATGATTCCCTTTTAAGATAATTCATATTATCTACTTCAATTAATTAATTTAATCATAAACTCTAAAATCCTTCAAAATGAATTTATTTTATATCTCTTATATTTCTTCACTCTTATCGAGATATTAACCATTATTATAAACAAAATAAAATGAACAACTTCTTTCTATTATAAATGCTCTCATCACTACATCTGTTTACAAACATATAATATGAACAATATAAATCAGTTAATACATTATCAACACACACAATTAGCAATATATCTTGAACATGAAAACACAACAGACTGTACCTCAAAACATTTTTTTTTCATAATTAAATAATAATGTAATAAAATGTAATAATGTTTTATTAAACATATACTCTGATAATTAATAGAAAGAAAATTATAAAATAAAATTACATTGATTATTAAAAGAACATATGGCTTGATTACATTGGTCAGTATACAGTTCACACCAGTCATCAGCTGATGTCTTACGGTCAGGTGAATGACCTTTCTACAGGCACACTACATACAAATAATACAAGGCAAAATACATAACACGTGTTTATAATTCCTACATAGTACCACATCATAAAACATAATAAACATCTTCTCTCCTAGAATTAATCTTTTCAAACAGTAAAGTCATTTATAAAATTATCATATAGAGTATAACATATTTAAATCCACTATTTCTGAACAAGTTATCTATTATAAAACGTTAATCATCTACCTTTAGCATAGTATCTCTTGACTCAAAATAAAATCATTTAATTAGCTCATCAGCATAATTCAGTTTAAGGTTTTAATCCGTTACTCCCCTGAATAACCTCCTTCCCACACACACTATGGCCCCCCTGGACTGTAGCGCCCAGTTGCGTCCACAAGAACTGAAGTTTTTTTGGGGGTAGACGCTGCCTACCCCGTTCTTGCTTCGCCCTTACAAAACATTCGGTGTTACTGATGTCCGAGGGCACCAGTAACCCTACTAAACTTAGGTATATGCCCTTAAATGGTCTACCATCCCATTCAATGGATAGCCGCTGTTCCATAGTTCTGGTGATTCCCCTGATTTACCCCCCCCCCCAGTTAATTTCTAAATTCACCTCTTACAACGATAACAGCTATGGCCAGTTTAGGCAGAACGTGACACAATGAGCCCTGACCATAGCTAGTCAAAGCTGAGCCAATTCCACGGTCAGGGTTTGGTGAGGCCGTGACCGCCCGAAAGTGGGGAATCACTTTAAAAAACAACATATAATTCATGTTTAAAATTCCTACACATTAACATAATCCATAATAATATACAACATAATTGACACTCAAATTGACCATCAGCTTCATTACATTAATATAAACAATTGACCTTTAATTATTTATCATTTACTATAATTCAAATTTATCATCAACATTCAATTTACATCACATTTCATTCATTATTATATCTCAACTATGAATTTTTTATTTCACATTTTCATCGTCAGTTAGTTTGGGTGATTCTCAGTCATTCACAATGATTTGATTTATTGAATGGGTATTTAAATATGACCTTACCCCCTTCTTCCTCCTAACAACCATTAACGGATTTATAGTATGACACCAATCTCTCAAAAATATTTACCAATAATTCTCTAACTCCACTTAAATCATTCTCCACTTATAATAAAATACCTGTTACCCTCTTTGTACCTAGGATGTGTGTTCCTTCCCTATACTCATTCCCTTATTAGTCCCTGGCCCTTTCCCAGGTAACTCCGCCAAACCTCAATTAAAACTATTCACCTCCCGCCACAATGCCTGTCATTGAGGACTCCTTACCACACCACCCTCTTTACAAAATTTCACCATCATCCATTTATTCCCCAATTACATCACTCTCATTACTCTACATATATGCACTACCACTACTGTGTCCCTACTACTGACCCGTTTCTGTATTATTTTTATTCCAGAATTCTTATTCTGTCTAACCCCCATTCAAAATCAACCTTGACGGACTTAATGCCTTATTGAAAGAATTATTATCACCCAAACTCTAATTTTTTACAACATTTTACATTAATATGACCATTGAAAATTATATTAGAAAACTCATAACTACCTCAAATTAGTTTAATCATTTAATTTAAACCTTTAACTCATTTAAAATTTATTATTCCAACATTAAACATTTTACTTTATTTAAATTGCATTATAAAATTCATACTTACAGTACATCACTCAATTGCATAAACACATGATTCCTGTCATAGACACAAAATTATAAACATTCATTACCAAAAATATCACGTACAACCATATGTACCTTCTGAAACATAACAATCATATGACTCCACAACTAAACACATTTTACATTTATTCATTTACTATTTATTTTAAAGTTCAAATCATATGAAATCGTTTAAATTCATTATCAAAATTCAATTAATTAATCTCAAATCCTTTAATTCAGTCAGTTATTTAAAACACAAATTATTTTAATTACATTACTCCAAAACAATTACAATTCATTTATTACAAACTCTCATTCTTTATTTGGTCTGATAAAAAAAATATTATTAAATAAAGTTCTACTACATACACATCTTGTTTACACATGATGTGTATGTAGGAGCTAGAGTCCATTTTATAATGACTATATTTACTTGGGGATAATTTCAATGCTTGAAATATTAACATAGATGTTCCTATTTTCTTTCAAAGATTGGTTTAATATCTTATACAAGACTGGTCTAAGCCATGTATTAATACTTTTGTACAAAATTTATAATACTCTGTTGATACATAATTTACTTATTTCTATGGTTTAATATAATTCTGACATGTTATTTTTTGTTAGTTGATGGTAATTACATAATTTACCTTGTTTTGTTATTTACATATAGTTTTCAGGTGTTTACAATTGGTTTTCTGTATTTATACTACAGCTATGTCATTTATAGGCCTAAACTGTTACATCTTATAATTTCTTATTTTGTTCTATTTAAACATTATTTATTGAGCATATCTTGTCTGCTTAACTTCTTTTCGTGTTTCTTGTCTTTTGAATTATTTTGGAACTGTTTTACAATCTATTGATGTTATTATACTTTTACAAAATTATTTCTTATCTGATATTTTGCTTTCAATTTACTTTATATTTATTATTTTGCTGCTTTGTTAAATTTATGTCATTACTAATTTTTATACCTATTCCCATTTCTCACACACCTCTTTAGCACTTAAATCTATTAATAAAACATAACATATAACTAACTTCATGGTCTGTATATGGTTCAGCCATGTTTCTTTTCATTAAAAATTATAATTATTATATTGCCTATTATTACTTATAAAGGTACTGCTACTACTCTCTATATAACTTCCTTACTTATATAAAACATACTAACATATTACTGTAAAATTATTTTTTCTTGGCTATACTCTCTTAAACAGCCAATAACTTAACTTTCTTTAAATTAAAAATTAACAATTTTGGTGAGTGTTATAACTACACCATCTCTTCTATAAAAATAATCACCCTGGTGATTCTTATACTGATATAATATTTTTTTCTCTATTCTTTACACTCACAATTATTCTATGTCTTACAGTCTAATACACTTAACTTAATTGCTCATACATCATGTGATTATGTTTTGGGTTTGTCACACTTGTTTACTATTCCTTTTTCTTAATATTATAAGTTGTTTATTTTGATACACTTATCACTTCACTGTTTATCTTTATCACTCCCTACCTATCTCTCACTCTTGGTTTCAAAGTTATTTTAGATGTACATTTACAACTATTCTTTAACATTAGGTGCCTTATTTTCTTATTATTCTAAGGTCCTTAACAATATACTTTATTTAACAATAACCATCTTATTTATTTTTTGTGGTTAGTGTACTTTATTTACTACCGTTTTATTCATTATTAGTTACATATTTTCTTTACTTATTTGTGTCTCTTTTCATGGATTCGTCTACTTAATCTCTGTGAATCTGTTCTCATCTTTTTCGGTCTTTATCTGGCCAATCTCTGGGGTTGGGTCAAAGTCGTTTGTTTGTCAGTCTAGTCTATTTTTTTAATGATTACTTTTGTTTACTATTCTTGTTTCTTCTTTCTTAACTACTTTGTACATTTTTTTCTTCATTACTTAGTTATTAAATTATCTTACTTTTTAGCATTTCTATAATACTTATTGATACTTTATATGATCAGATTTCTGCAACGTTATATAATATATATAAATCTAGTATTCCAATAATGAGAATGGAGCTACCCATAACAATAAAACACCCTAATTACGATTGATATTAATTTACAAAGATATATATTATAACCCAACTACTCTCTATAGTGTTGAATAATAAGATGTAAGTAAATTCATTTACTGGTGTATTCCACTATTTCCGCCGTTCGCTCCCGCCTCGGCGCTCAAAACCAGTGACGTAAATCGGAGCTGCCAATTGTCGCTCCGTCCGCTTTGCTGTGCTATCGTATCTTTTAATTTTATCAGCAATAATAATGCAAAAAGAAACAAACAGATGTACTCCTTTAATCAATCTTTATTCAAACGAATTGATCAATTACGTTTTTTTTCTTTATTTTAATACAAATTGTGACAAAATTATGTCGTCTTTGTTCATAAGTTGGTAGTTACTAATAACCTCGATAATGATACTCGTTGTTTTTATTCTATTAAATAAAATAATCTCAGGGCGTATTTTCTTTGAATGTTATGGTTAAACAATTAATACAACTCTTAAAATCAAAATACAAACTTTACAAGATAAGGGTATAAAAAGGTTTTGATGGTTTTATAGTGCAAACTAGTAGTCGTGGTTGTGTTGTCCACAGTTCTAGGTTATGAAAAGTTTTAGGTAGTTATTAGTTGTCGTTCAGTTTTTTGGTATTCAAAAGGTGTAATAATCAATTTGTGTTATCTTCAAGTGTTCTTTAGTGTTGGTGTATATTATAGTGTATGGTTTTTTTATTGTTTAGTTTTCTAAGTGGTTCGTGTGCTCAGATGTGGGTGTTGTTGTTAAATAAGTTTATAAAATTATACAGATTCACCCATATCCTCTTCTTTTATTCGTTCAGGACGAAGATGGGGCCCAAATCTTCCTTAATTCTTCTTCCAGGATTTAAATGCTTCCGAATTGGGGTCTTGTTGGTCTTGGGTTCCTCTAATGTTCTTCAATAACTGTCCTGATTCGTTTTACTATGTTTGGTATAGGTTTCCTCTTATTAAAATATAATTAGCTAAGATGTTATAAAAACGCGTCTGTTTTCAATGATGGTTGTTAAAGAAGTCCCTATTTTATTTATCTGAATTTTCGGTTGCTAAGGTAAAACTTGAAATCTGTTTGGTTGATTCAGATATACATTGTCATACAAATTCATTATTTTATTGCATGAACTTGGCCAAAACTTTTAAATTAGTATAACTTTGTTATACTAATTGGGAATTTAAAACTAATAGCATCATTATTTTGGTCTTAACATTTGTGACACATAGACACCAAACATGCCTATTTTTGCTTAAGTAATTCTGATGTTACATTTTTGCTATTTGAATTTTCTTAAATAATTTAAAACTGATTATTTCGATTCCATATTTACTGTGTATACTATTAATTATAAACCTATCCATGTTACAACATTTGTTTTATAAAATTCTAAATGTATTTCCTAAAATTTACAAAATTCCAAAGTTTTTATAGGCCTAGGCCTTGACATGTTAAAATGTCTATTTTCTGTTATTGTAACACCTATTAACTATGCAACTACCATCAAAACTACTCCCTATAACTCTATTAGTATTATTATTTAAAATTACAACAGTAATTATCACTGGAACATTATAAAAAACATAATTCACATTTTGTGATCAAACATTCTGTATATGCCTGGTTACATAAATCCTGCATAAGACATATCATCCACTCATTACCTAATGTTAGGATTTACAACAAACTATGTATTAAGACAAGGAGGTGGACTGAGTCCGACATTATTCAACTTGTGTATGGACGACATTATTAAGAAGGGTTCACTGAAGGTTAAGAAAATGCATATTGGATACAGGAACTTGCGAAGTATAGAAGTAGCAGAAGGGGCTTTTGCGGATGATGTAGTGCTAATGGCTACAAGTGAAGGGCATTACAGGGTAATTTGAATATATGGAATGAAGTTCTCCAGGAAAAAGGGATGAAAATAAATAAGACCAAAACAAAGGTAATGGTAATGGGGGAGAAAATAATAAATATAGAGATTGGAGGAGTGAAGATAGAACAAGTAAAACAATTCAAATATCTAGGGGTTATAATAGACAGTAATGGGAAACAAGAAGCCACATTAAATGAAAGAATTGAAAAGGCAATAAAAGTATACTATGCATTAAACAATATATTTATAAATAAGAAAGAGATATCAAGAAAAACGAATATGAGTGTGTATAAAACAGTATATAGACCGGTTTTAACATACGGCTGTGAGACATGGGTGCTATCCAAAAGCCAAAAAAGTAAAATCCAGGCAGCAGAAATGAAATATCTTAGGAGAGTAGTAGGAGTAACAAGAAAGAACAGAGTTAGGAATACACAAATAAGAGAGGATCTGGAAGTGATATCGATTCTGGATTTTATTGAACAGAGACAACTATGCTGGTTGGGGACACATGCAGAGAATGGATAGTGATAGAATGATAAAACAGGTTTGGGAGGCAAAATCAGTGGGGAGAAAGAAGAGAGGAAGACCGCAACTGACTTGGGATGGAATGATGGGAAACATTTTGAGAGAAAGAGGCTTGGGCTGGAGGGAAGCGAAGACATTGTCAGTGGATAGAGTAAGATGGAAAAAATGTGTATGTAGAGTGTAGTTGATGTACTTATCATATATTGATGTAACCCGACACCAATATGGTATAAGGGTATTTTGATAATAAATAATAAATATTTTAGTTCGTCCAAATTACGTTTCCACTGTTAAACTGTTCACTGCATTTCTGTTTGATGTTACACTGTCCTCATACGGTTTTATCTGACTCTGTTTTATAATTTAATCACATTTTAATACTTTGGTTAAAATTTTAAGGCTCGCGACCTTGTACATTGAACCGCTGTCTTTTTATTGTTTCTGTCTACTTTCACTGTTATAATTATACATTCTCACTCCTTCGGCCGGTCCGTCTACATTGTTTTATGTATTTCGGGTGGACCGCGCGACAACGCAACTGCGCGCGTTAGATGTTATGAGCCAACTGTATTTGTTCCCTACGCACTCGGCGAGAAGGAATTTATACGGACGTGACATTTCCATGTGAATGTTGGGCGAACTGTGCGCTCGTCCACGGGAATGCGCACCCTTGCTGATAACTTGCACTTTGGTAATATGCTGTGCCTTACACGGAGCTACAGTCCGTGACCAAAAATATACTCTGTTTAAATAAAACTAAGAAAAACTTCAAGTTACAAAACCGCATTGGTTTGTACCGTTACATCGTGTAGTCCTGGAGTCCTTGATCCTTGTCCTTCAGATCCTCTCCGCAGTCCGTTGCCTCGTTCCGTACGCTGGACTCTATTCCCTGTTCTTGGCTGATCCCTCATATCCCGTCATGGCCTCAGGTTGCAGGTGCTCTCACAAAAGTGATGAGTAGTCTTGAAGAGCCTCCGGCTGCCACGGTAGTTGATCGAGAAAGAGAACTAAGTTGTGACGATTTAAATAAAAGAAATAATCTAGAAAATAAAAAAAATTTAAAAATTAAGGTTGCGAGATCTTAAGCTATTTAAATCTCACTGTTTTAATATAAGATACCTGTATGTACTCAGTTATAAGTTATAACTTAATCAGTTATAATTAATTAGTTATAAGATACTCAAATAAAAAGATAAATTGTAAAGCGTTATTAATATCGGATTTAACCCTTTGCTTGTAAGCAGGCGCTTTCCTGTTGATTCCAGACTCGACATGCTTTCAGAGGCTTGTGTGAGTAAGAATAAGATAAAAAACTAATGTTAATAATAACAAAATCTGAAGACATAAAAAGTCGCTAAAACAACTGATTTAAATTATGTATATTTGTTTAGGGATAGTTTAAATAAATAAAAAAGTTAACTTAAATATAGTTAGGAACTATATTCTCGCGCGGAAGTTGTCCCACTAACTTTTGTCCAGTACCTGGCGAAGGGAGCGTAAATTCTCTCTCTTGCAAGGGCGACTCCGTACAGTGTAGACGTAAGAGCTATGCTCTTCAAATATGTGTATCATATTTGGTTTCATCTTCAGAAAGTGTACCAGATGTAGTTTGTTTAAAGCATCTGGATGTATTAATTAATGTAGTCATGTGAATAGACAATAAGTTTAAAGTTATGTAAAACAAAAAGTATTGAAACGTAACAAAAAGTGTAACACAAGATGACTACGTACTTCAACGTATAAAAACTATTCCAAAGTAATACCCGGAGATGTGAACTAGCAGAAGCCACAAACTCTACTGCACGTGACAGAATATGCAGATCAGGACATCCGAGTATCTACATGATCGTCGTAGATAACTACATGACCTATTGTTCTCCCTGCTAACTTTTGGAGCCCTTTACAGAGGAAAGCCAGACCGAGATGACGACGTAGCTGTTCCTGTTTCCCAAGACTGATACCCCAGGAGGAGTCTTCTGCATACCAATTAAAAGGTGACTCGATAGCCTGTCTATCGAGGGTTACTAATATTTGTTACACAACACATCTTGAAAGAGACTTTTCAGAAATGATTAACTTTGTAAAGACTTATAAATTAAATCTAATGTTTATAAGATTATATCTTATTAATTAATATTTCATGTAACTATTCTAACTTCATACGTTGTAACAGTTTATATGTTAATGTAGAGTAATATAACTCAAGCAATAATACCATTCTTAAATGTTGAATTAAAGAAAGTCTTGCAAGCTAATATCATGAAAAAAGTATAATTAAAAGTTTTAATACAGAAAGTTCACCCGGATCCGAGGTATAACTATATAGAATCTAGTTTGATGCCAAAGTTTAAAGAAACCTTTCGATAATTTAATAATTGAGTTAGTAATGTCATGGCATCAGTCAGTATGTTTTTCTTAAATGTTGAATAAAGAGAAGTCTTCTTGTTACACACATATGAGGAGTGCTTAAATCAATTGTATACCTTGCCATTGTTTCCTTACACAAAGTAAACAATTACACAGCTAGTAAGTAATATGTTATTTTAATTATTTGTGATCAATTCTGTTACAACGTAGGCAGCCCTTCTAATTAACGGAGTTTAATTATGAAGGGTTCCCTGGATTTGTAACGCGGCGAAAAGCTAGTTACAAAGTTAGCGCGTCTCGAGTATTTATACCCTATGGCGCAAAAATCATGTTTCAACAATATTCTGCAGGCCTCAGTCTGTTGTTGGCATCCCTTTCTAAACACGGTTATTTTCACACTTATTTCACTTGTCTTCGCCATATGCAGTCTTTTCCACATTACCCGATATTCTTCTTGGCGGTAATTCTTATGTGTTCACTGTGTATAAACCGTTTTTCCCTATCTTAAATAACAAGTTTTATTTATATTTATTTTCACTATAATCACACTTTTTATTATTTTCGCGCTATTTTTTATACACATGTGCATCTTTATTTTATACACACTGTGGCGTATTTGGTTTTGTGATATTATGCACACAATCTTTACAATTTAAATAATTCATATGATTTAATAGCGTTCATTATGGGGTGACGCTTTGCAGGAATCAACAGGTCACACACACACACACACACACACACATATAATACATGTGTACACACCGACACAGCTGCGTGGCATGATTAACCTGTCCCAGCATGAAATTTGGTCGTTTCATTTCAAGTTCAGATTGAAAAATGAATTATTATTACTAACAATATGAATTATTTATTTACTTTAATTAATTATCTTAATTACTCGTGCAGTGCACAGTACCCTATACATTTGTACTGTTGTAATATATATATAAATTTGTGGATACAAGGGTTTCAGCCCCCAAAACTTCTCTTTTCCTACACCCATGATTGTAACTCGAGAGTACCCTCAGTTTCACGTACTGTGGTTGGAGTTTTCCAATGAATTATCAACACTTATTTTATCATGGTAAATTTAGAATAGTAAGATGTAAATTTTACAAAAATTGTATACGTATGTAATTTTTAATTCATATATTTAAAGCTGAGTACATTGTATGTATGAAATACTGAAATATTGTTTACTTCTACTTTGTAGGATGGTGATTTCCTTACCCACGCCTTTTCCAGAATCCCGTCTGTATTGAATCCTTTTGGCAGAACTAATTGAAATTGGAAAGGTTTGTGTTCTTTAACGTCCTTCTAATGTATTCACAAATAATGTTTTATTTTATTGTTTTTTTTTTAATAATTAATAAAGTTGTGTTAAGTGGTTATGATGACAAATAGAAATAACACTGTTGCACACCACTATAAATAAAAATTCCCGATTAGCACTTGCAACTTCACAGCTCGTCATATTTCCAATCTGATGATGAGCTTTGAAGGTTGAAAGTGCTAATTGGAAATTTTTATTTGTAGTGGTGTGCAACAGTTATCATTTCTGTTAATATTTAATTTTTTGTTTACAGTCCTTTAATGATATTTAGCATAAATATATTCTTATACCGTTTTTATTGTGTTATTTTCTTATCCAAGGGAAAGAGAAAAGAAGCATATATTCTGACATTATTATTATTATTATTATTCATTTTCTTTAGTTTAGAAATATTTATGAGACCAGTATTATTATTTTAATTGTATGTCAATAAAATTGTTACGTTCTATTACTTTACCTTACCAATTTCCACCACGTGACTTGTACTTACTGCGTGCGATCTTTTTACGCACTCGCCCTGATTACACGTTACACTGACTTACCAAAACAGAAGACTCCAAATTACTCATAGGTCGCCACCAATATCTTTAAAGGACAGATATGGAGACCTTAAAACACTTTCACTTACTTACCAGGTTCGTTAGGCGAAATTTTCTATATGGGATAGGTGATGTTAATTTGGTGTAATAATTGACTTAACGCATGGTTACGCTATTAATCCATTTTATTCATTTTAAAAGTTATTTATTCTTTGTATGTAATTCTTTTTTATAAAATACTAGTATGACTTCTCTCTTATATAGTCTTCCAAATTTAAACAGATTTAAACATTAAAAACATGACTACTACCGACAAAATTTAGCATTCATTTTTCTTTGACATTCATTAATTACCATTACATACAACTGATTAATTAAACTACAAGTTATTAATTACTTAGATTATGTAAGGCCAACCCAGTACTTGTGCATACTCTCATTCACACGGTATTTAAATTTTCCCCCATAATATAGAGATCTCTTTAATATTGATACATTTTAGTGGGTCTGTGTATGATTGGTCTAAACTGTTACTAGTTTTGAAGAGTACTCATCTTGCACGTGTGGTCCGTTGTTGTGTCCCTGTTTTCACTTAAAAGTCCGGAAAATACCTTTAACTGTTCGTAATTTAGAAACTTTACTTTTGACTTTGCTGTTGCACTTTTATTAACACATTTTTTACAATGTTACTAAACTTTCGGCTCGCGAGCACTATTACATAGAACCGCGCCGCAGCCCCGCTACTTAACAACAAACACTGTTCTTTATTCACATTCTTATATGCGGGCGAGATGGAAACTGTGCCCAGCCGGCGACGCACACCACTGCTCCCGTCCGTTACCTTCAGATGTTATTTGCCGACTGTCTTGTTCTCTGCGCACACAACACTGAGGAATGTATTCATATGTGACCAAAAGCCTGAGAACGTTGGCCGCCTGATCGCGCACTTGTGGGCGCATACGCCCCCTTGCTGACAGTTTTACATTCCTGTAACGAGCCGTACCAGTCTCAATGCTATACTCTATTCACCATATATTCTTTGATGGAATAAAATTGAAAAGATTAAAATTATAAATACCCATAGGTTTGTACCGTTACAATACCCCCCCCCCCCAATGAGAGGTTTTCTGCTGAAACAGAAAAACTCTCATTGCTAAACCCTATGAGGATCAGCGAGGATATGGTGCCAACAGCCCCCCTTTAATTTCTAAACACATCATGGGTAATCTGCCCCCCTAGCTCGGCGACTATGGCTGCACCTGAACGATATTACTGGACTTCTCTGTTCGAGATCCCAACACCGTAAAGTCAGACAGTTACTCACCACAGTACCACCTAACCTTGTAACATTCTGAATAAAATTCTAAAACTGGCCTTATACCATACCAGATCCTCAACCGATATATCTCCCCTTACCTACATACTGGGTTGCCTTTAGCAAGTACTGGGTGCGTACACATACTCATTACTAAATTACACACGACCTCCACATTTTAAGAGTTAATGTAAAATTCGTAAACATTTTATATTGGCTTCTCCACAAAATTCATTCTCATTTCTCCATTTAATTTGTTTGACGTTATGGTTTCAGATCAACTCAAATTATGTAAATTTGTTCAATAATGCAATAAACCCCAGTCCCTTATCAATGATTCCCTTTTAAGATAATTCATATTATCTACTTCAATTAATTAATTTAATCATAAACTCTAAAATCCTTCAAAGTGAATTTATTTTATATCTCTTATATTTCTTCACTCTTATCGAGATATTAACCATTATTATAAACAAAATAAAATGAACAACTTCTTTCTATTATAAATGCCCTCATCACTACATCTGTTTACAAACATATAATATGAACAATATAAATCAGTTAATACATTATCAACACACACAATTAGCAATATATCTTGAACATGAAAACACAACAGACTGTACCTCAAAACAATTTTTTTTTCATAATTAAATAATAATGTAATAAAATGTAATAATGTTTTATTAAACATATACTCTGATAATTAATAGAAAGAAAATTATAAAATAAAATTACATTGATTATTAAAAGAACATATGGCTTGATTACATTGGTCAGTATACAGTTCACACCAGTCATCAGCTGATGTCTTACGGTCAGGTGAATGACCTTTCTACAGGCACACTACGTACAAATAATACAAGGCAAAATACATAACACATGTTTATAATTCCTACATAGTACCACATCATAAAACATAATAAACATCTTCTCTCCTAGAATTAATCTTTTCAAACAGTAAAGTCATTTATAAAATTATCATATAGAGTATAACATATTTAAATCCACTATTTCTGAACAAGTTATCTATTATAAAACATTAATCATTTACCTTTAGCATAGTATCTCTTGACTCAAAATAAAATCATTTAATTAGCTCATCAGCATAATTCAGTTTAAGGTTTTAATCCGTTACTCCCCTGAATAACCTCCTTCCCACACAGTATGGCCCCCCTGAACTGTAGCGCCCAGTTGCGTCCACAAGAACTGAAGTTTTTTTGGGGGTAGACGCTGCCTACCCCGTTCTTGCTTCGCCCTTACAAAACATTCGGTGTTACTGATGTCCGAGGGCACCAGTAACCCTACTAAACTTAGGTATATGCCCTTAAATGGTCTACCATCCCATTCAATGGATAGCCGCTGTTCCATAGTTCTGGTGATTCCCCTGATTTACCCCCCCCCCCAGTTAATTTCTAAATTCACCTCTTACAACGATAACAGCTATGGCCAGTTTAGGCAGAACGTGACGCAATGAGCCCTGACCATAGCTAGTCAAAGCTGAGCCAATTCCACGGTCAGGGTTCGGTGAGGCCGTGACCGCCCGAAAGTGGGGAATCACTTTAAAAAAAACATATAATTCATGTTTAAAATTCCTACACATTAACATAATCCATAATAATATACAACATAATTGACACTCAAATTGACCATCAGCTTCATTACATTAATATAAACAATTGACCTTTAATTATTTATCATTTACTATAATTCAAATTTATCATCAACATTCAATTTACATCACATTTCATTCATTATTATATCTCAACTATGAATTTTTTATTTCACATTTTCATCGTCAATTAGTTTGGGTGATTCTCAGTCATTCACAATGATTTTATCTATTGAATGGGTATTTAAATATGACCTTACCCCCTTCTTCCTCCTAACAACCATTAACGGATTTATAGTATGACACCAATCTCTCAAAAATATTTACCAATAATTCTCTAACTCCACTTAAATCATTCTCCACTTATAATAAAATACCTGTTACCCTCTTTGTACCTAGGATGTGTGTTCCTTCCCTATACTCATTCCCTTATTAGTCCCTGGCCCTTTCCCAGGTAACTCCGCCAAACCTCAATTAAAACTATTCACCTCCCGCCACAACGCCTGTCGTTGAGGACTCCTTACCACACCACCCTCTTTACAAAATTTCACCATCATCCATTTATTCCCCAATTACATCACTCTCATTACATATATGCACTACCGCTACTGTGTCCCTACTACTGACCCGTTTCTGTATTATTATTATTCCAGAATTCTTATTCTGTCTAACCCCCATTTAAAATCAACCTTGACGGACTTAATGCCTTATTGAAAGAATTATTATCACCCAAACTCTAATTTTTTACAACATTTTACATTAATATGACCATTGAAAATTATATTAGAAAACTCATAACTACCTCAAATTAGTTTAATCATTTAATTTAAACCTTTAACTCATTTAAAATTTATTATTCCAACATTAAACATTTTACTTTATTTAAATTGCATTATAAACTTCATACTTACAGTACATCACTCAATTGCATAAACACATGATTCCTGTCATAGACACAAAATTATAAACATTCATTACCAAAAATATCACGTACAACCATATGTACCTTCTGAAACATAACAATCATATGACTCCACAACTAAACACATTTTACATTTATTCATTTACTATTTATTTTAAAGTTCAAATCATATGAAATCATTTAAATTCATTATCAAAATTCAATTAATTAATCTCAAATCCTTTAATTCAATCAGTTATTTAAAACACAAATTATTTTAATTACATTACTCCAAAACAATTACAATTCATTTATTACAAACTCTCATTCTTTATTTGGTCTGATAAAATATTATTATTAAATAAAGTTCTACTACATACACATCTTGTTTACACAAAATACATTTTACAACACAAACACGATGAATTTCACTATAAATTTATTTACAGTTTTTTGTCATTATTTTTCTGTTTACCACACCTCATTACCAAATTTAGCCAAGTACAGTAAACCCTCGATTTAACGGACTAATTGGGGCTGAGGGGTGTCCGTAAAATTGAAAGTCCGTTAAATTGCAAATTTTGTTTTTTGAGAATATATTTAAATCAAATAGGCCTATAACACTTGATTTTTTAATACTATTAATATCATGCAAATACCGTATTGTTCCGAATACAAGCCGCACTTTTTCTCCTAAAAACATGGTCGCTAATTTGGCCTGCGGCTTGCATTCGCGCTCTAACGAAATTCGAAGTTATACCTGACTTCTGGTGGGATGAACGCTTTTGGTATCTATGAGTTGTTTACTGCCTAAGCAACAGCAGTTTGCCCGGCTGTAGTTAACTCTGGCATTATGATTTATGACTACAACCGAATGTTTTAACAGCAAACTGAAGAAAGAATAGGAAGATAAAGTGTAAGTGCGTGCGCATGCGCGTGTGCTCGCACCCTTCTGTAGGCAGCAAGACAAAGGATGAGTAGAGGGGGTGTGAGTAACATGTTTCTAAATAACGGGTAAACTGCCAGTGTGGTTTTCTATTGTAACAGCGACAACATCGCTTATCTGTACTTTGTTTTCATTCGGCGTTTTTGTAGTGCGTTTGCGGTATGAGTGATATTGTGGAGACTAAAGGCACGCAGTCAAATCAAATTAAACGTAACCCCTACGATGCGAATTATAAATTAATTGTGATACAAAATGTAGAAAAAACATGCAATCGCGAAGCCGCAAGGAAATTCGATATTGATGAATCCTGTATTCGACGATGGAGAAAACAGAAGGAACGACTTTTAAATGCAAATACTGCGGGACGAGCACTCGCGGGACCTCAAGTTGGGCGTTTTGTAGCAGTAGAGTTCAGAGTCTGTGAATACGTACGGCTTTTAAGAAGGCAATGACTCCCTATCACTAGACATGTTTTAAAATTAAAAGCTTTAGAAATCGTAGAAGAATTCAAAGTCTCCGGTTTCAAAGCCAGCTTCGGGTGTATAACACGAATGATGTGAAATGGATTTGCGCTTAAATGACGTACATCACTCGCGCTAAAACTACCGAGTGACTACGAAGAAAAACTCCTACAGTATCAGCGATTTGTCATTCATTTACGCAAGAAGCATAATTATTCACTTGAACACATGGCAAATGCCGATGAAACGCCTGTATTTTTTATTTACGTATATTTACGGTGGACCAAAAGGGAACCAAATCTGTAACAATAAAGATTACGGGAAATGAAAAATTACGTGCCAGTGTAATGCTTGCTGTATTAGCCGATGGACGAATATTTCACAGTGAAATAAGATATTATATTGATCAGTGTATATTGTTCAGTGTTAGTCGTAGTGATGTCTTCCACTGAACGTGTGCGACGCCTGCGTTAACGACAACGCAAAGACAGGGATCGTGAAGAATTAAATGAATCAACTCCGTTGATGAGAAAATATGCGTGTTTCAAAACAAGAAGAAAAGAAACGAAAGAATGCTGCGATAGCCAAGCAATATCGCCAGAACAGGAGAGTCTGCAGTTTATGCACATTATACGTTTCAGAAGCCTAAAAACATGCTGATTTTTTTTTCTTTTTTTTTTTTAAATTCTGTCCGTTAAATCCGAAGTCCGTTAAACCGAGGTCCGTTAAATCGAGGGTTTACTGTATTTACCATGAACTAAAATAATAAAATGTTCATTCACTGTTTCTAACCCCCATCGTCGTAAATTAGCCTTACTTTCACATAACCATTCTCATCTTTACTCACACTCATTTCATTATTATTATTTATTTATATAATAATTCTTTAATATTTCAACTTGTTCCGCAAAACCCACATAATAATCTACTGGATTATCCCACATTATTATTAAATCATATAACCTGTCTACATCATTAATTTTGGTCTTGTCACCGTCTGTATTATTATCTATCACCCTTAAGTATTTTAAACTCTCATTTTCAGAATCATCTACTATTAATATTCCACGTCTCTGCACAGGTAAGCATTCAATATAATTATCACCGTTATCATTATTTATTTCCGCACTATCTTCATAACAAGGTAAGTCTTTCATATCATCTATTTTTTCATATTTTAACTTCTCTTTTAACTCCTTATAGCTTCTACTTAACGTGAATATTTCTATCTCCCTATCTACAAACAACTCTCTCTCTCTCTCTCTCTCTCTATATATATATATATATCCCACCATAATGCCATATCACATTTTCTCTACCATCCCATACAGACGGTACTACTACTATATTAAAACACCTCCTGGTTCTTCCAGGAACAACACAAAAATTCAAAGGACAATTATTGGTATCTCATAACTTTGACTTACAGTGTTTTACATCTTAACCTCTAATCACAAATCTCGTAATTTTTTACTATTACAAACACCAGCTATTATCACCACCTATTTCGTACTTCAAATCGGGCCTAAACCCATATGAATAAATTCATCTGAGTTATACTGGCAGGGATCGCCATTTGTTACGTTCTATTACTTTACCTTACCAATTTCCACCATGTGACTTCTACTAACTGTGTGCGATCTTTTTACGCACTCACCCTGATTACACGTTACACTGACTTGCCAAAACAGAAGACTCCAAATTACTCATAGGTCGCCACCAATATCTTTAAAGGACAGATATGGAGACCTTAAAACACTTTCACTTACTTACCAGGTTCGTTAGGCGAAATTTTCTATACGGGATAGGTGATGTTAATTTGGCGTAATAATTGACTTAACACATGGTTACGCTGTTAATCCATTGTATTCATTTTAAAAGTTATTTATTCTCTGTATGTAATTCTTTTTTATAAAATACTAGTATGACTTCTCTCTTATATAGTCTTCCAAATTTAAACAGATTTAAACATTAAAAACATGACTACTACCGACAAAATTTAGCATTCATTTTTCTTTGACATTTATTAATTACCATTACATACAACTGATTAATTAAACTACAAGTTATTAATTACTTAGATTATGTAAGGCCAACCCAGTACTTGTGCATACTCTCATTCACACGGTATTTAAATTTTCCCCCATAATATAGAGATCTCTTTAATATTGATACATTTTAGTGGGTCTGTGTATGATTGGTCTATACTGTTACTAGTTTTGAAGAGTACTCATCCTGCACGTGTGGTCCGTTGTTGTGTCCCTGTTTTCACTTAAACGTCCGGAAAATACCTTTAACTGTTCGTAATTTAGAAACTTTACTTCTGACTTTGCTGTTGCACTTTTATTAACACATTTTTTACAATATTACTTAACTTTCGGCTCGCGAGCACTATTACATAGAACCGCGCCGCAGCCACCGCTACTTAACAACAAACACTGTTCTTTATTCACATTCTTATATGCGGGCGAGATGGAAACTGTGCCCAGCCGGCGACGCACACCACTGCTCGCATCCGTTACCTTCAGATGTTATTTGCCGACTGTCTTGTTCTCTGCGCACACATTGCTTAGGAATGTATTCATACGTGACCAAAAGCCTGAGAACGTTGGCCGCCTGATCGCGCACTTGTGGGCGCATACACCCCCTTGCTGACAATTTTACATTCCTGTAACGAGCCGTACCAGTCTCAATGCTATACTCTATTCACCATATATTCTTTGATGGAATAAAATTGAAAAGATTAAAATTATAAATACCCATATGTTTGTACCGTTACAAAATGAATGTAACACAAAATATACAGTGTATAACGTAAAAGATGTCGTCACTGTATATGTTCAGATTCTATGCATCAGTGTAAGAAAAAGTAGTTCCGATATACCTAGATGTAGCATACAAAAAATTAAGTAGTCAGAATTTATGGTAAGCTGTTTTCCACTATAACTCACTTATTTGTTATTGGATTTGAAGAAACAAGATGCCAATGTGTTCGCAAAAAAAATGTAACAGTTTACTTAATAAACCATAATTTGATAAAATTAAAATGTACAGAGCTATTAGTAATCCGAAAGTTTAAATAACTGTCATTTTGAAATTTAAGATCACAGAATAACCATGAATTTTTGTTTATATAGAGAATATTATAATAAACATGTGTACCAAGTGAAAATCCCCCTTAATTTTACATTTTTTTTAATAATTTTTTTTTTTATCTGGGGTCGTTACTTATTGTTTAAAACTAGGCACTAGTCCTAGGTGGAAGAAAAATGTACTGGGCCCAGCGTGACAGGACTTGCAATAAAACAATCATATAACAGTAACAGTAACAACCTTTTATTGGTGCTTTCCTTTTATAACATTATAATACATGTCATTTCATCAAGAGGCAACTCGCATACATACACACATATATATATATATATATTACTATAATACTATAAGTACATCCAGAAGCCAACACACAAATACTGCACCAGAAGCAAGATGGCGAAGGCTGAAGATGGGAGAACAGGATCTCCCGAAACATGTTCCTAAAGGAAAAAATATATCTTGAGGTAAAATAGTTATAAGTATTATAGTATTATATACATCAAGAAATGAACTGTAGCAGAAAGTGATTGAAATATATATATATATATATATATATATATTATAATAACTCTTTGATCGTCCCTCTAAATTGTATTTTGTAAATGTGTAAGAGTGTAATGTGTATACTCTCAAGTCTTACCAATCCGTAGTCGCTCTGTAACGTAACTCACGCAGATTGCGTCCGTTGCGAACGTACAAATAACCAGTATCGAAGTCTTTACCTGTTCTATGTTGTATTTTGTAACTCCCGAAAGGCGCAAAATTGTTTTTTATAAAACAATTAAAAATTCTGCAGTTAGATTATCTCCTGTATACTGTAAAGGATAATTCGAATTGCCACGCTGATTGGAGGGAACTCGACTTTCGCTCGTTGTTGGGATGAGTTGCCAACACAAAATTTGCGTAAAGAAATCTAGTCTCCGCTAAAGCACATAACATACATAATACTATTCAAATAATTACAAGTCAGTTAGTAAAGGTTCGTACTGATTTAATTTGTTCATTAATTCATTAATTTTTGATTAATAATCATACAATAAAAATTATTATAACAAAGTTTATGCCTCAGCAGCAAATTCGTTTTCACTCAGCGGATAGCAAAGGTGGCAAGTGCTTCAGCTTATGAAGCTATAATTTTATCGTTCTTATTTATACAATTTATTCTGCCAGTGAATTCTTTTTAGTACGAAAAAGGTTTATAACAAGATGTTCAAATAAAGTACACCACTTTACAATCGTGGTACTTAAATACTAATAAGATCTATATGAAAACTCAACGGTATTGTGTTAAAGTGTGTGTCAGTTTAGGACATAGGTTATATTTCATTTACATACAGTGTTATTTAATGTGATTTATTAATCCTTGAAAGAAATTTGTGGTCCTAGTTTAGAGTGAGAGTTATTCAGAAAATGGTTAATCAATTTGGTTCGTAATTAGTTATAATTTATTTAATACTTAACAACATCACGTTGTTCGAGTTATGGATCTTCAATTATCTTCACCAATGAATTATTTCCTTCGATTAGTTCCAAAGATATAGATGCCGTCTATTTCTGGCGTCTGTTTCTTAATTCATCCAGTTTTTATTTTAAATGTAGTTTTAATATTCGGTTATTGTCCCTTCATGTGTTACAGGAACTATGGTGGACATCAGTTAATCAATTGGGTTTCACTTTAGTTTAACTTTCTTAGTTATTCTTCCTTCAAATGGTCATCATCAATATAGCGTCTGTTCCTCTGGGTAGTTAATAATGGAACTCTCGTTTCGTAACGGTCAAAATTGTAACAACGTTCTGAGCCGCTATTATTGACATCATCCCCTCCATTACCAACTTCCCCTCCACCATCGAGTATCAAGAAAATCGAATTGACTAGACAACGCTTTAAACTATTCAAAATTTATAATTTTAACTTTCTTAATATTGTAACGTTACATAACCCAGTCCCAATAAATGATAACTCTTATACTACCATAAAGGTCAGAAATGGGTAAGCTATAACTAGCTATAAATTAAGTTATATCACTAAACATTATAAACGATATTGAAGTGATATACAGTGACAAGTGAGTTCTAGTGTACCCAGTGTGGAAATAAGTGAATGTGAAGAGAACTTTTTATAGACTTGTGCTGTAGATGTGGGAGTTATGAATTATAATAGTAGACTGTGATGCTACTAACTAATTATGTATTTTGTTTAGTTATTGTAGGATTTATATTGTGTAGGCAACAAAATTTAGTACCTATGTTAATTTTATATTTAATAAAATAATTGTGTTATTATATAAGATAACCCAGGGTTTAAAAAATAAAAGAGTTAAATATAAGATAATAATAAAAAAATAAAATAATATTGTATGAGGAAAATGGCAGAAGAAAATAGTGCAGTGTAAGAATACTATAAGAGATTAATAAATAATATATAAATTCATTTAAAGTTAATAATAATATTAAAGACTTATATTTAAAGTTATAAGAAAATAAACTAAAAACTGTTATATAAATCAAATTGGGAAATAAACCAAAATTAAAAAGAATTATTTTTCTGTAAATCAAAAATAAATTTATAATAATTAAAAACAGCCTATATACTCAAAAGTAAATAGCAGCACCAATAAAAAATGATATAAAAATTATGGGTTACTAAGAGTAACAGAATAACAAGATATTGTTTAATCGAAATTGAGATTGGAAACTGTTCGGTTGGAAAACGTAATGAGACCAAAATTGTATTAAAAAACCTTTGAAAACATTTGGGACAGTACAAAATTATCACAAAATTTAACTAACAGTATACACCTTATGTACCACTACTTTAAATATCAAACGTAACTTGCTTTACCCTATAACAAAAGTGAAAAACCATTTTCAAGATTAGGCCTAGCCAAGCCTCGCTTCGAGTTTTTAACGAGATGATATCTGATAGACGTTCATGAAATTACAAAACAACTAGGAACACCACACGAGAAACCGCTTCACGCTAGTAAGAACTTCGAGGAAAGAGGTAATATAAACATTTCTTTTAATATTTAACCAAGAAAACCTCAAATCAAATCGTCGTGCAGTACAGAAATTTCTAAAGTGATATCATGTGTTTAATAAAAACATAATCTGCTCTCTCGCGGACAAATCCGGAACTACGTACTAAAAGAATAAACAAATTTTCGAAATTGATTATTTTTATCTTGTAAAGCGTAGTATATAATTATCCATTTCTGACCATCTCATAACACAAAGAACTTACCCTTAACCCTGGGGAAATAAATAAAACGAATTATATGTTGATTGATGTTTAAATAAAAGATAAAATTGTAAAATCAGTAAAAACCAGATTTTATGATAATTCCATGTTTACCCAATGAAGTCGATATCATGAATTAGTTATTGTAAGGATCGATTGTAATATTTGTATGTTGGCGGAAGAGAAAATCCATATTATACAAATAAATACTATTAAGAATTTATATTGAATAATAAAATGTGTCTTCTTTATTGTAGAGGGTAGTTGTGGTAGATTTCAGTAAACTAAGAAGAGGACTATCCATCAGTTAGTATTACGGAACAGTGTCGTTTGGTTAACCTATATTTGGAGACTAACGTCAAAATCAGCTGATCTCATACACGGCGAATATTTGAAAAAATTAAGAACTCGTCTACTCCGAGGGTAAACAAACGGTACTCGCTCTCTCTTCCAAATAAGGCTAAACAACTTCCTTAATCTTGACCCAAATCACACACACTCGATTTCTGCTTTGTTTGGGTAACATTACCATCAAATTTATTTAAACCTTAGTACTTATAATTCATAAGTGGCGATTGCTAAAAGGTGCTCTGACCGATCCGAGACTGTAAAAAGACGGATGTTACGCACACATTATAAGTGACACGTTACAGAATGACGCATACAACGGGGGGCATATAATATCACTCTACTATACCTCATAGTCATTACGTTACAGAATGACGTACTAACGTGGTGCTTGAATAAGACGGAGGTCACACCTATAGAGTCGTTACGTTACAATATATATCTATATTTCTATTGCTTACCTGGATGACCGGCTCACCTGTTTAGAACTAGGAGGGTGCCTCCTAGAGGAAGAAAAGCATCATGCTGGGGAACCATTAGGTTAATTAATTAATGCAGTGACCTCAATTTCCAAAACTCAACAATCAACATTTATTGGTTCTTATTTCCTTTTAAAAGACTTGCATACACTTCACAATTTACATGCAAGACAGTTACATAGACAACACTGATAAATAACTGAGAGACTTCCTCAGGGAAAATAAAGGAACGATGTATGACTCATTCTAGTAATGCTGAGAAGTGCCTTCATACTGCATAGTTTAAGTAAATGCCAATTCACCAGCTGTAGCTTAAAACATTTCGTTTTTATATTATTTTCTTTTTTTTTATCACTATCACCTACTAATATACTTATAAGGAGCTGTCCTCACTATAAAAAAAAATTATTTCAGATGCCAGTCTTGTTCAACAGTATTTTGAAAGAAAAACTATTGTTCAGATATAAATTCGTTATCATTAAAATAAACAGGGTTTGCCGGATATTAAGTAATGTAAAGATGAAATCAAGAGTTAAAGCAAATGTCTATTTTTTGTGTTAAGGTAGCTTGCCAGGTCATTACTTGACCAGAGTGTCAAGTGGTACAGATGGTACAGATATGCACACCAAGGAATTAAGTTAATGGATTATTAATGGATTAATAATTTGACATCCATTTAACCGAAGTATCACTGTCCACTGTCTAGAATTATTGCTTTGATCATTGTAATAAAAGTTACTTACACAGCATACACCAGAAAAGTTCATCAGAGACTTACCTTTCATTTTGGCCGGAGCACGTTACATACTTATGAGTTCCTTTATTTTCTTCACATTTCATTTTTGCCTGATCCTTTGGTCACGGTTGAGCGAGCCGGAGATACCCTAGGGCACACCCTGGTTCTTAGCCAGCCATGGTAAATAATTTACACCCGGTATTACAAAAAGAACAATTAACTTTACTTTGATCACATGCAGCACAAAACACGTGTAGCTGTCTAGCAGGTGGAAAAAACCAGAGAGAACCCGTACGCTCTCTGAACAACTAGCCCCACCACTTAGCGGGACAGGGGTGAGGAAATTAAGTTGCCTAGTCTCTCTACTAGACCGCGCAAGCGTCTCTACATCGCGATCTAGTCTACACATCGTGACTATACAGTAAATAACTAAGTCTGATACTGCCTTTTAACATAATAATTTTATAGCCGTAATTTGACTTGATAATTTTTTATTTGTTGCCGTAACGAAATTCCTTAGTTACGGCACACCGCCACAACAAAAGAAGTCCAACGGGTTGGACGACATTGGGTTGGCTACAACTGGAGGAAAGCTGGGGACTAAATAAAACTGTTAAAAAAAAAAGATAAAACGGAAGTTGAAAACGAAAGAACACCGGAAAGGACAAGGTGGGTGTGTGTGGAAGATGCTGGAAGTGTAAGCGGTCGCGACCTAAAGAGAATGAAAAGAGAAAAGGAAAGGAGAGGAGCCAAAATCCATATAAAACTTTAAAACCTTTAAAACCCCTTAAAACGGTTAAAAACTCTAAAAGGTAAAACCATTAAACCCAAAAATTTTTAAAACCAGATCCTCCAGGACAGCCCCCCGAAAACCAAACCCAAAGACCTTAATTAATCCTTACTGGGGTAGCAGTATATATATATATATATATATACATTTCTCTCAAGGAACCTCTAATCGAGGACACGCTTTCAAATGCGAAACATGCGCCACTCTCACCTGCATTCCGTCCTCTAGACCCACCAGGCTGGCAGTTACCGGAGAGACAAATTTTGAAATTCCGAATGGTCCCATCCACCGATAACAGAGCTTGGTGGCGCGACCCTCCACTCTAGAGCTGAGCGGGTGGCTCCTACAGTACACCAACTGTCCCACCTTAAAAGGGTTGGGGACTCTCCCAGCGTTGTAACGATGCCGCACGCGCTCGTGCGATCGGAACAGAGCTATCCTCAACTCTTTCCACCTGTGCGAGACCCCCCCATTCGGCGAATCCGGAAGAAGATCCTCCAATCTTCACAAATTGCTAAGAGGGTGTACAGGGGAGAAACCAAACATGACCTCAAAGGGCACGGCTCTATGACTTTCATGAAGGGAGGAGTTGAAAGCCATTTGTAACCACCTAAGATTCTGGTCCCACGTGTTCTGCTGTTCCGCGTGGTATGCGATGAGGGCGGATCTGAGGTTGCGATTAAATCGTTCAGCGTGGGAAGGTTGTGGGTGATAAGGTGAAGTGGTTACATGTTGAATGCCGTGCTTGAAACACATGTTTCGGAACTGCCTTGAGATGAACTGGGGGCCATTGTCCGAGACAATGATGGAGGGAAGCCCGAAATGCTGAAAGATGCTGGTCTGAAGGGCTGTGATGGTAGTTGCAGCACTTGCCTGACGCAAAGGAAGTAGCCAGATAAACTTAGAGAAGGCATCCACACAAACAAGGAGGAACGAATTCCCGGCCTTGCTATGTGGGAAAGGACCCACGTAGTCGATGAAAACCTTCTCCATAGGTCTGTTAGCCACCTCAGAAGACAGCAACCCCAACTTGGTGTTCTGAGCGGGCTTGCTCAGACTACACAGGTGACAACACTTCACCCGGTTGATGATGTCCCGGTCCATGCCTTTCCAGATGAAGTTCTTCCTAATCGCGGCAATGGTCTTAGAAACACCCAAATGGCCTCACACCGGGGAATTGTGATAGTACTGGAAGACCATGGGTACAAGCTTCCTCGGCAGCACTATCTTAGGAACCCGTCCTCTACGTTCCTTGCAGCAGAGGACGCCCTTGGACAGAAAATAAGGAGCCTTAATCTCGCCTGATTTAATATTTTCGATTATAGGACCCAATGTCTCATCATCAAGCTGATGAGGGATGACATCAGTAAAGGCGAGGGGAAACTCCAAGAGTAAGGCGCAGGGTTCATCTATTGGCTCCTCACTGGGTAGATGGTACATTCGTGATAAAGCGTCGGCAACAACATTTTGGGTTCCCCGCATATGCTGTGCCCTGAACTTAAATGATGAGATTTTGACCACCCAGCGGCCAATTTTACCCAGTTGTCGGGGATGCGCCAGAAGCCAAGAGAGGGCCTGATTGTCGGTCTCTAGCAGGAACTCAGCATGTTCCAAATACCTTCTAAACTTGTCAAGGGCGAAGACTACTGCCAAACACTCCAACTCATAAACAGATGATTTCTTTTCGGTGTCAGTGAGGGTCCTAGATACAAAAGCTACTGGCTGCCGAGCACCATCCACCTCCTGCGAGAGCACGGCGCCGATCGCAACAGAGCTGGCATCAGACTGCAAAATAAAGGGCTTCGTGAAGTCAGGCATCCGAAGCACGGGCGGTGACAGAATGGCCTCCTTCAGGGTCTCAAAGGCCCGCTGCTGTTCGTCGCCCCACACAAATTTGACACCCTTTTTTCTCAAGGAATTTAGGGGAGCAGCAATCTCGGCAGCCCCGGGAATGAACCGCCGATAAAAATTCACCATCCCTACAAAGCAGGCCACCCTTTAGCGTCCCTTGGAGGAGGGAAATCCCGAATAGCCTGAGTCCTCTCTGGGTCTACCGTGACCCCTTTATGAGACACAAGGTGACCGAGGAAAGAAATTTCCTCCTGGGCAAATTTCACCTTGTCGGGGTTTACTGTAAGCCCCGCGCACCTCAGGTGACGCAACACCTCTCGGAGGTGATCCATGTGTTCCTCCAAGGCGGTACTGTAAATCAGTAGGTCATCTAAATAGTTAAATACATACTGGAATTTTACATCGTGGAACACAGTGTCTAGTAGACGGGTTAGCGTCTGAGCACCAACAGCCAGTCCCATGGGGACTCTCTTATATTGGTACAGGTTCCACGGTACGCAAAAAGCCGTGTACGGCCGAGAATCCTTGTGTAAGGGTATCTGGTGGTAGGCGGAATTTAGGTCAAGTATAGTGAAATAGCGGGCCTGCGAAAACCAGTCAAAGGCCGAATGCAGGTCCGGGAGGGGCACCGACTCAACCTCTATATTTTGATTTAATTTTCGATAGTCAATAACCAGCCGATGCTTCCCTCCCAGTTTAGGCACCAAGAATGCTGGACTGGCATAGGGTGACGTGGAAGGTTCAGTGACACCCTGGTCTAACAATTCTTGAACCTTCTCACGCAAAATGGTCATTTTGGGAGGGGTGAATTTATAAGGGTGCGAACGGACAACCGAGGAGTCACAAAGGCGGATACGATACTCAAGGTTATGTGTGAGTCCGTGATTGGCAGTCAGTACCTCGGGGAACTCCTCACACAATTGAAGAAAAGTGGTCTGTTGGGACTGGTTTAAATTATTAATAGACGCCGGGGGTTGACGCTCTTCAAGTCCCTCCCCCGACGCGTCCTGATATCCAAAAAAAGGAATGCGCACGCCACGGTGAAACTTAAAAAAACAAACGTGCCCCTGGATATCGAGAACCAGACCACTTTTAGCGATGAAGTCCGCACCCAGAATACAATCTACACTCAGATTAGGAGCGACTAGAAACTCCCACACCCACGAAAAATAGTTTATTTTAATCTTGAAGGCCACCATTTTTGAGGTAGGCAAAACCTCCCTCGAGGCCGTCCAACACACCACCGACGAAGGTGCACTCGCCTTAATTAAGGACTCCCTAACCAACTGCTGATAAACACGGGACGAGATTAAACACCGCGCCGATCCCGAGTCCACCATGCCCTAATACGGCCTTTTCCAACCTCTAACTCGAGATAGGGACACATGGAGAGACCAGGATGAATAGGCTTAGGAGAGGGCTTCCCAGATGGGTGCCCAGCTTCAACTGAACAGGACGGAACATGAGATACGCTAACTCTACCACGCGTGGGGAGGGACCGGCGTCCCCTCAATCCCCCCATGCAGGCCGTTTTTTGAAGGGCGTTTTTCACCCGAGACCTCAGACCGTTTGAATTGGCAATTCCACGCCAAGTGCCCCATCTTACCAAAATTATAACAACCATAGTCTTTCCTTTCCGTGTTGTTACCTCGTTGTTCCCGGGGAGGTGGCCGGTGTTGACCAGATGTGGAACAGGAGACAGGGAATTCCGAAATGCCGGAGCGAGTCTCATCATTCATCTGGATGGTGCGGGCGAAGACACAAGCTCCGCTGAGATCCTCGAACCTTCGCGGTCTCTTCAGGAACACCAAACGTGACCTCTCCTGAGGATTGAGGCCCTCCAAGATGACACGGACCACCTCAGCCTCCGACACGTCCACACGCAGCACCCGGGCAGCACTCTGGATTGAAGTTATGAAAACATTTAATTTTTCCCCGTTCCCCTGAACTCTATAAAATAGTCTTTGCTGCATCTGGTCACGCAGCCTCCCGGGCATAAACAGCTCCAGAACATCTCTGTGGAAGGTACCGAAATCCCCGCCCGCGCTGAGATGCCAGACCACACGATCCAGTAAAGGCGCCCGACAATAAGGGTAGATCATGTTCAAAAGAGAGGCACCAGTCACCCCAGGGAAGTCATAAATCCCGAAACCCCCTTCAAAAAATTTCACCAGCTGGTTCAGATCCAGACTGTCGACCACAGGAAGCCGACGGAGGAGATCATAGATGGGGTTTGGTAACGAATCGTATCTGATGCTGGAAAGGGTGGTACCAAAACCACGAGGGACTTCCACCTGATCACCCTGAAATCCCTGGGGGCGACTGTCCAATGAAATAAGAGGACGTTCCTCCACCAGTGCATTACATGATTCCCCCAGGAGATCCACCCGCTCAGTGGCCACGGCCTGGCGCGTGAGCATCTCTTTCTGTTTACTCGGACTCTCCCGAACCTCACTAGGAAGGCAAATTTTCGACTGCAGGGCTGTCGCAGCCCACCTAACCTCTTCCAGTCTGTCCTGAGACAACAAATTGCGGAGACGATCAGACAAGTGGTGCATCTTTTGGGTCACCCTCTGCCAAACTCGGGTAGAACTCCCCATATATTCAGAGTCATCCATCAGGGTGGAGAACTCCGTCCATTTATCTGCACACAAAGCTAACTCCTCCTCCAGGTCCTCAATCTCGACTCTCTGTAGAGGGACCTCCCCCGCAAGCAGCTCTCGCAGTTGTTTCCTCAAGGACGCTACATCCCCGTGGGGGACCCCACCCCGCAACCGTATCTCATACTGTAACTCGTCCTTATTAAAATACTCGGGCACCAGGCCACGGCCCTCCCACCACCCACTACTCAGCCCTGCCTCTGACATCGTCCCTCGATACCATGTCTTTATTTCAACTAACCAATGACAATCAAGGCACCCCAGGGCTCCCCGACCCAACACCGGGCCAACAACCAATACAAAAAGACCATATGCTATAACACCAACAATGGACAATGACATAAACACGTACACAAACAAACAATTGACACTTAACTCAGCACCCCCCAAAGATACAATTTGGAATCACTAACACGCCTGTGCTCACCCTCTGGTGTCCCAGCCCAGCAACCGCTCCCAAAAACCAAATTTTTACAATACCATACACATAAATTACAAGAAAAATGTCATAATCAACTATACATAGGCTTATTACAAACATTGAGGTATGAGACCTCACTACAAGACTGACAGTGCATGTTCGATTAAAGTATCGAGGCCACCGCATCAATTTTCAATTTTTGTTTCAGAGGTGGCCAGAACTACGTCCCAACCACGCTCTGCTACCATTTGTGAGCCGCTATTATTGATATCATCCCCTCTATTACCAACTTCCCCCCACCATCAAGTATCAAGAAAATCAAATTGACTTGACAACGCTTTAAACTATTCATAATTTATAATTTTAACTTTCTTAATATATATCTATATTTCTATTGCTTACCTGGATGACCGGCTCACCTGTTTAGAACTAGGAGGGTGCCTCCTAGAGGAAGAAAAGCATCATGCTGGGGAACCATTAGGTTAATTAATTAATGCAGTGACCTCAATTTCCAAAACTCAACAATCAACATTTATTGGTTCTTATTTCCTTTTAAAAGACTTACATACACTTCACAATTTACACGCAAGACAGTTACATAGACAACACTGATAAATAACTGAGAGACTTCCTCAGGGAAAATAAAGGAACAATGTATGACTCATTCTAGTAATGCTGAGAAGTGCCTTCACACTGCATAGTTTAAGTAAATGCCAATTCACCAGCTGTAGCCTAACACTTTTTTTTTTTTTTTTTTTATAATGTATCACCATCACCTATACTTGTAAGGAGCTGTCCTCACTATAAAAAAAATTATTTCAGATGCCAGTTATTTTGAAAGAAAAACTATTGTTCAGATATAAATTCGTTATCAGTAAAATAAACTGGGTTTGCCGGATATTAAGTAATGTAAAGATGAAATCAAGAGTTAAAGCAAATGTCTTTTTTTGTGTGTTAAGTTAGCTTGCCAGGTCATTACTTGACCAGAGTATCAAGTGGTACAGATGGTACAGATATGCACACCAAGGAATTAAGTTAATTCTCCGTTTAACCGAAGTATCACTGTCCACTGTCTAGAATTATTGCTTTGATCATTGTAATAAAAGTTTACTTACACAGCATACACCAGAAAAGTTCATCAGAGACTTACCTTTCATTTTGGCCGGAGCACGTTACATACTTACGAGTTCCTTTATTTTCTTCACATTTGATTTTTGCCTGATCCTTTGGTCACGGTTGAGTGAGCCGGAGACACCCTAGGGCACACCCTGGTTCTTAGCCAGCCATGGTAAATAATTTATGCCCGGTATTACAAAAAGAACAATTAACTTTACTTTGATCACATGCAGCACAAAACACGTGTAGCTGTCTAGCAGGCGGAAAAAACCAGAGAGAACCCGTACGCTCTCTGAACAACTAGTCCCACCACTTAGCGGGACAGGGGTGAGGAAATTAAGTTGCCTAGTCTCTCTACTAGATCGCACGAGCGTCTCTACATCGCGATCTAGTCTACACATCGCGACTATACAGTAAATAACTAAGTCTGATACTGCCTTTTAACATAATAATTTTATAGCCGTAATTTGACTTGATAATTTTTTGTTTGTTGCCGTAACGAAATTCCTTAGTTACGGCACAGTTCTGTATCCATGGTAACTCACTTAACTCTGATTGGCTAAGTATATTCGAAACTATAGTTATCAAACCTGATTTTTTGTTCAAAATGAATAAATATTTTATAATGACTATATTTACTTGGGGATAATTTCAATGCTTGAAATATTAACATAGATGTTCCTATTTTCTTTCAAAGATTGGTTTAATTTCTTATACAAGACTGGTCTAAGCCATGTATTAATACTTTTGTACAAAATTTATAATACTCTGTTGATACATAATTTACTTATTTCTATGGTTTAATATAATTCTGACATGTTATTTTTTGTTAGTTGATGGTAATTACATAATTTACCTTGTTTTGTTATTTACATATAGTTTTCAGGTGTTTACAATTGGTTTTCTGTATTTATACTACAACTATGTCATTTATAGGCCTAAACTGTTACATCTTATAATTTCTTATTTTGTTCTATTTAAACATTATTTATTGAGCATATCTTGTCTGCTTAACTTCTTTTCGTGTTTCTTGTCTTTTGAATTATTTTGGAACTGTTTTACAATCTATTGATGTTATTATACTTTTACAAAATTATTTCTTATCTGATATTTTGCTTTCAATTTACTTTATATTTATTATTTTGCTGCTTTGTTAAATTTATGTCATTACTAATTTTTATACCTATTCTCATTTCTCACACACCTCTTTAGCACTTAAATCTATTAATAAAACATAACATATAACTAACTTCATGGTCTGTATATGGTTCAGCCATGTTTCTTTTCATTGAAAATTATAATTATTATATTGCCTGTTATTACTTATAAAGGTACTGCTACTACTGTCTTTATAACTTCCTTACTTATAGAAAACATACTAACATATTACTGTAAAATTATTTTTTCTTGGCTATACTCCCTGAAACACTAAGCCAATAACTTAATTTTCTTTAAATTAAAAAAAACAATTTTGGTGAGTGTTATAACTACACCATCTCTTCTATAAAAATAATCACCCTGGTGATTCTTATACTGATATAATATTTTTTTCTCTATTCTTTACACTCACAATTATTCTATGTCTTACAGTCTAATACACTTAACTTAATTGCTCATACATCATGTGATTATGTTTTGGGTTTGTCACACTTGTTTACTATTCCTTTTTCTTAATATTATAAGTTGTTTATTTTGATACACTTATCACTTCACTGTTTATCTTTATCACTCCCTACCTATCTCTCACTCTTGGTTTCAAAGTTATTTTAGATGTACATTTACAACTATTCTTTAACATTAGGTGCCTTATTTTCTTATTATTCTAAGGTCCTTAACAATATACTTTATTTAACAATAACCATCTTATTTATTTTTTGTGGTTAGTGTACTTAATTTACTACCGTTTTATTCATTATTAGTTACATATTTTCTTTACTTATTTGTGTCTCTTTTCATGGATTCGTCTACTTAATCTCTGTGAATCTGTTCTCATCTTTTTCGGTCTTTATCTGGCCAATCTCTGGGGTTGGGTCAAAGTCGTTTGTTTGTCAGTCTAGTCTATTTTTTTAATGATTACTTTTGTTTACTATTCTTGTTTCTTCTTTCTTAACTACTTTGTATATTTTTTTCTTCATTACTTAGTTATTAAATTATCTTACTTTTTAGCATTTCTATAATACTTATTGATACTTTATATGATCAGATTTCTGCAACGTTATATAATATATATAAATCTAGTATTCCAATAATGAGAATGGAGCTACCCATAACAATAAAACACCCTAATTACGATTGATATTAATTTACAAAGATATATATTATAACCCAACTACTCTCTATAGTGTTGAATAATAAGATGTAAGTAAATTCATTTACTGGTGTATTCCACTATTTCCGCCGTTCGCTCCCGCCTCGGCGCTCAAAACCAGTGACGTAAATCGGAGCTGCCAATTGTCGCTCCGTCCGCTTTGCTGTGCTATCGTATCTTTTAATTTTATCAGTAATAATAATGCAAAAAGAAACAGACAGATGTACTCCTTTAATCAATCTTTATTCAAACGAATTGATCAATTACGTTTTTTTTCTTTATTTTAATACAAATTGTGACAAAATTATGTCGTCTTCGTTCATAAGTTGGTAGTTACTAATAACCTCGATAATGATGCTCGTTGTTTTTATTCTATTAAATAAAATAATCTCAGGGCGTATTTGCTTTGAATGTTATGGTTAAACAATTAATACAACTCTTAAAATCAAAATACAAACTTTACAAGATAAGGATATAAAAAGGTTTTGATGGTTTTATAGTGCAAACTAGTAGTCGTGTTGTGTTGTCCACAGTTCTAGGTTATGAAAAGTTTTAGGTAGTTATTAGTTGTCGTTCAGTTTTTTGGTATTCAAAAGGTGTAATAATCAATTTGTGTTATCTTCAAGTGTTCTTTAGTGTTGGTGTATATTATAGTGTATGTGGTTTTTTTATTGTTTAGTTTTCTAAGTGGTTCGTGTGCTCAGATGTGGGTGTTGTTGTTAAATAAGTTTATAAAATTATACAGATTCACCCATATCCTCTTCTTTTATTCGTTCAGGACGAAGATGGGGCCCAAATCTTCCTTAATTCTTCTTCCAGGATTTAAATGCTTCCGAATTGGGGTCTTGTTGGTCTTGGGTTCCTCTAATGTTCTTCAATAACTGTCCTGATTCGTTTTACTATGTTTGGTATAGGTTTCCTCTTATTAAAATATAATTAGCTAAGATGTTATAAAAACGCGTCTGTTTTCAATGATGGTTGTTAAAGAAGTCCCTATTTTATTTATCTGAATTTTCGGTTGCTAAGGTAAAACTTGAAATCTGTTTGGTTGATTCAGATATACATTGTCATACAAATTCATTATTTTATTGCATGAACTTGGCCAAAACTTTTACATTAGTATAACTTTGTTATACTAATTGGGAATTAAGCAATGATGAAACAAGCATCATTATTTTGGTCTTAACATTTGTGACACATAGACACCAAACATGCCTATTTTTGCTTAAGAAATTCTGATGTTACATTTTTGCTATTTGAATTTTCTTAAATAATTTAAAACTGATTATTTCGATTCCATATTTACTGTGTATACTATTAATTATAAACCTATCCATGTTACAACATTTGTTTTATAAAATTCTAAATGTATTTCCTAAAATTTACAAAATTCCAAAGTTTTTATAGGCCTAGGTCTTGACATGTTAAATTTCTATTTTCTGTTATTGTAACACCTATTAACTATGCAACTACCATCAAAACTACTCCCTATAACTCTATTAGTATTATTATTTAAAATTACAACAATAATTATCACTGGAACATTATAAAAAACGTAATTCACATTTTGTGATCAAACAATCTGTATATGCCTGGTTACATAAATCCTGCATAAGACATATCATCCACTCATTACCTAACAAAACTATAAATAACATAAACACAACTTTATTCTTACTTTCAAACATTAAAAGAAAAAGTTTAATCATTTAATAATGATTTTATATCTTTCTATTTGTCTTAGACAGTTCAGCCATTGCTGTACTAGGTACTTTTACTGGTTTTTTCATCTTGTCATATACATTTGATAATTATTATTTCTTAAGCCTTGTTTACACATGGATTGGCATTTCTATATTTTTGTCCATTTTTTATTATTTGTTTTTATTACACAATAATTGTCAAATATATCATATGTACAATTTAAATATGGTTAAACAATGTATGTACAATACGCATGCGCATATTATTATTGTTATAACGGATGTATGTATTCTATGAAGGTTAGTTCTATGAATAAAGTCTTTTCTAATCAATGTGTTGTCTAACTGTATTTGGCAATATAATTCCAATATTAAATAATATCTCTCACAGGTTATGGGCCGACACTAGTAATTTGGAGATATATAGACGTGTGTTAGTTGTAATTACGTCGGAATTATTTACAGAGAAAAGTTTGTTTACATATACAGGCTCAAAGTGAAAGAGTTCACGTGCTTAACCTAAAATGGCTACGTCTACGGTTCCCTTTCCCCTGCTAAAGGCAGATAATTTTTCCACTTGGAAATATAGAATACGTCTTGTTCTGAATAAAGAGGGTGCACTCGTAACATTAGATAAAACAGACACAGAAATTGCAGCACTCACAGGTGCAGATTTGACCAGTTTCCAATCTAAAGACGTAAAAGCTCAATGCATCATCGAACAGTCAATATCAGATAAGTATATTGAATACATAGAGAGTGCACAAAGCGCCAAAGAAATGATTGCAAATCTGGAAAATATCTTCCAGAGAAAAAGCGCATTATCTAAGATGTTTATAATGCGAAAGCTATTGAAAATGAAATTCGTCGATGGCGAAGTACAAGATCATTTCACTAAATTCGAAAAACTCATAAAAGAACTCGATGGCGTAAGCAAAGTTGCAACCGATGATACCGACAAAACGTGTTACCTTCTTCTGACAATGCCGGAAAGCTTTGAGAGCGTCATTACATCGATAGAAACGATAATGAATAAAGACGCGACAGTATATTCGTATTCTGATGTAAAAACAAGGTTATTGGATACTGAACTCAAAAACAAAGAGAACTCCAATGCAGGTGATAAGGTCGATAACGACGGTAACTGCTCTTTCTACTCTCCAGGTGAATATAAGAATAGCTCACAAATGAGGTACGAAAATGTAATATGTCACACATGTAGAGGCAAAGGACATTTCAAAAATGAGTGTCCATCAAACAAGGATGTGCAAACTCAACAGACGCCTCAGACGTCATATCGCGGTAAGAGAGGGAGAGGAAACTCTCGAGGACGTGGAAGAGGCAAGACGACAAGACATACGTCAAATGTTGCACAGAGCGAAGATGATCAAGAAGAAGAATTTGATTTCATTTCCGCTGAAAATATTGAGAAAAATGGCGCTTTATCCTCAGAATTACTAGGAAATACTCGATCCATTAAATTCATTTTAGATAGTGGTGCCACAAATCATTAGGTATCAGAAAATTTGGAAAAGCTTATGGAAAATGTTGAAGAATTGGAGAATAAAATGGAAATAAAAATAGCAAATGGTAGCACTATAAAAGGTACAAAAAGAGGTATAATTCGGTTGAAAGTGTTGAACAATAAAAATAACAGTTATGTTTTCATAAAGATACCTGCTATTATTGTACCTGAGTTTCCCTACAATCTCTTATCAGTGAAAAGAAAGAGTTCAAAGGGATTTGATTGTGAACTTACGTATTTATCACCATTTAATTAACTTATAAAAACTATACCATAATAAAAAACTTACACTTACTGTTTTGCGTGTTCTTGGGTCCAGGATCTCATACGAACTTTGGGATACAAGCGTAATTTTCAAGGTTGTGTGAAGAACTTATACAATGCATCTTGGAAGAGAAATTAGTTTTCTTTTATTACTCCAAAGATTTTAAATTGATACTTTTTCTCCAAATTTAGATTTTACATACCTTCAAAATATTAAGATTTTACAAGTTGTGTAATCATTACGTCTTATATGCTATTCTTATTTTCTATTACTTACAAGAGAGCCCAGCCTGCCATTCTCACTTAACTTAATTTTAATTTCTTTAATACCCCATACTCTTTTAAAACCCCTACCCTTACTTTCAATAAACGAAATGACCCCCGGCCACGTGGTCTTCGCGCACACCCATTGTTCTTTTCTAATTTCGTGTGAAAGTGTCCAAAAAATGTCTGATGTAGTTTTACATTTTCTCTTGACCGCGGTCACATAAACTTTTTGGCCATAATTAACACCTCTTCTGTTGATAGAGTAAAACTTGGTTGACGAGCCTACTTTAATTGTACCGGCGCCGGTGGATACAACTGTGAGACTGCACTGTAATGTAACAGGTACTTTTCACTTTTTGCCGGGAATCAGTGTTTCACTGCCACTATGCTTTCGTCGCTCCGGGCTCATTTGTTGGGAAGTAACCACTTTATATATGGATTAAAGCTGGTATGTGTGTGTGTCCAGAGGCCGATATTGGACTTGGTTCCGCTGATGTCACCAACAGTAGGCGGAGTTTAATGCGCCTTCCGGGAGGTTTTAGAGAAGACGACTAATATTTTTTACGCTCTGGCCATCTTGAGTTTTTTGTTAGAGCGTCCTTGAGCGCGTGCGGGTGTAGTTGCGCTTGAGCGTTGACACACATGTACAGAGTTCTTAGAATTTTGGTGGAGGTGCAAATGCTCTGCCGCATTCCTCAACCGTGTTACACCACTGAAATTGCGCGTCGCCTTTGTTCCAAACGCTGTTTCTCAACTCTGGTCTATTACCCTGACAAATACGTTGCACAATAATACGGTTTTACAAATTTATTTCGTAATATTTTATAAGGCTCCCGACCCAAAATGAAATGAATAAAAATATAATTATCCCATACTGTTGAAAATAAAAACACCCAAAATTTGACCCGCTACAATACCCCCTCGATGAGAATTCTGCTGTCCACGACAGAAGAAATCTCATCGATAACCCCGAAGAGGAACGGTGAGGAACTGGTGCCAACAACCCCCTGGTTCTTACTCTCATGGGTACACGACCCCCCTGGCTCAGCGACTATGGACTCATCTGAACGAGATCACTGGACTTCTGCGTAAGAGATCCCAACACCGAGAAATCGACAGATTCGCACCACGGCGCGCCTCGCCTTCTAACATGCTACCCCCAAAAATCCTCAATCCCTGGCTAAAATTATTCCAGCTCCTCCGCCGATATGTTTCCCCTTTTTGCAAACTGGGCTGCCTTTAGCAGATACTGGGCTCACACACACTCACGTTACAGGTTACCATAACACATAAAAAATAAAACTTTCTTTTAAAATTTATTATAAATTTAAAAAATTTAAAATTCAAAAAAAATCTTTTATCAAAAAATTCTCTTCCTGGTTTTTCTAAATTTTTGTTTCAAATGACTTAACCTAGACATTTCTAATAATATAAACACATCCTTACTCTAACAGGAGAACCACTTATAGTCTACCAATATAATACAATAGAATAAAATAAACATGGTTAATGCACACATAATAAAATAATCATTACTCAAAAATATTCACTCGCTGGCAGGCGAAAAATCCTTTTTTTTTTTCAAAATTTTAAATTTAAAAAAAAATTATTCATTAAATATTTATTAAATTCATTTATTAAATAACATTTATTAAAATTATTCAAATATTGGTTTGAATTAATCAAACAAACAAATTAAAATTGGATTCCTACTATGCAAGCTTAGTAGGTGTATGACCTCATCAGCTGATCGGAAGTAGGTCAAGTCCAGAACCCTTGACCTACATATGTTATATATGAGTTCTGAAAACACATTGAACATCTGTAATATTCTACCTTGACATACAAAACATAATAAAATACAACATTTAAGATAAACAAAATATTAATATAATAATCAAGTTGACATTTAAATTATTTAGAATAAACAATTCTTGACTTTACATTATTTTCAATTCTATTAAAATTTCTGTCACTGGTTTAAAATAAAAGCTTTTATATCTTTTATCATAAATTTCTCTCTTTATTCAACAATCTTACTCTTCATTTAACAATCTCGCTATACTTTACTGTGGGTGATGTAAATTATTCATTCTCACTTACTGTATTACTAGATCTGTATACATATATAATCTTTACCTCTCCCTCTGACTCTAATATTCATAAACTTCAACTCCCCTGACACCCATCTCTACCAAAATATCTACTAATCAGAACACTCTAAACCCCAACTTATCATTTAACACAAAACGCCACCTTCTCTACATATAAAATACTCTCTAACCCTTTGTACATAGGATACGTGTTTCCCCGCCCCCAAAAAACTCAATTCCCTTATCTGGCGGCCCGGATTCTACCTAAGGCGGCCCCTTCCCCACTAAAATCTATTCCTATCCCGTCCCAACCCTTGTTGCGGACTCCCCAAATACACTACCCCCTAATACAAAATTGCCATCCCCAAAAATCTCAATCGCATTACCTCACTACAAATACACAAAATAACCTCATTAACTATAAAAACAACAATATGTCACTCAAAATCTACATAAAGTCTCCATTACCACTGTGTCAACATCAATACTACTTAAGATTCTGTTACATCACATTAACTCAAAAACATCATTACATCATAATCATCTCTGTCATTTCAAATTCAACTTTGATTTTAACTTGGACAGATCTACGTGTCCCATAAAACATTTATCACCCATGAATTATCTTTTATTAATTGGCATAAATTATTGTTATTTTATTTCTCATATTCTTTTTATCTTTACTTCAAAATATCTGCAATACGTTAAACATTAATTACTTGTAACATTTACAAACCAATATACCAGTGACGTTATTGCTGATCAGCTGATATCCTAACATAATAAAAACACATCTCAAAATTGAACAAATTACATGGAATATACGTATTTATTTTTATTCATTCTCCCTTCTCACCTCATTGTTTCCCATTTCTCTGATTCTGATGCTTATGTTAACCTGCCAGACGATTTACTTATTGGCTTAAACACATACACACATAATAAAATTACATATTCTTATCTAATAGACAACAATAAAATAATACACTTAAAATTATAGCATGAACACCTTATTTTTAAACATCTAAGCAGCTAGTTACCTGAACAGAGCACAAGCAGTTTTATTTGAATTAAACTTTGAATAAGCAAAAACTTTTACGTCATAAACTTTAAATTCGTGACTTCTTTGCGTCACCTCCCAGCCACACACACTATTTCAGATTATGGAGGACTGTCTCGCCCTTTCGCTTCCACAGAGACTGTATATTTTGGAGCAGGTTATGCCTCTCCGTGTCTCTGCTTCCGCTATTAAGTTTTAAGTACTGAACATCATAATGTTCTTGTTAATAATCATGCACCCTTAAAACGGATCTGCCACCGGTCTTGCTGTTCCTCCTCGAACAGAGTGGCAGCCGCTGTTCCCTAGTTCCGGAGATTTCCTCTAATGTCCCCCCATTGAATTTCAAATATATACCAATTTCAAGTCAGCTATGGTCAAGGGACTTGGTATGACCATAGCTGACCGCTAGCCAAAACCACGGTTAGTGCTGGTAAGACAGTAACCACCCGAAAAGTCGAGGAAATCTAACTTTAATTTCATTGCCTGTTTCATCAATACCATTATGTGCGACACGGTCATTTAATATTGTGTGTAAAACATTTTTATTTTACACGTATAAGGTGTGCCGCACATTTATCGCCAGCTTGGCCTCCGATGGAGGTAACACTCACTGCTACCCCCAACCCTTTTCGCTACTTGTGAGAGCACAGGCAACCCCCACAATAGCCACTTAATAACTAATTACAATTGACAACTAATTAAAATTTGTATATATATTATCATATAATATTTGCATCAACACTCATTTAACCCATTCATAACCTTTTACCGTTTAACTTTCTTCAAATTTTCAAAATTTATTATTGATAATCATTATCTATCATTTTTCATTTATTATTAAAATTTTTTAATTATCTTTATTTCTTGAACCAACTTATTTCCAAATAACATCTTATTACTGAATTAGAATCTCAATTACACCTGTAAATAGCTTTTATTATACATGATTATAAAATTTTTCTACTTACAATTCCTTTAACATGCTATACACACAAAACATAATCACCATCATCTCTGAAACATTTCACAAAATTTATTTTAAATTACATAATTTATCATTCATTTCCAAATTTCCATCTCGTAAAACAAACTGAATTTACAAAAAAAATAATTACAACATTTACACAATCAATTAAAATATTTAAAATATATCAAATTATTTTAATTAAATTAATTATTATCAATATAGAATTCATTACCATCCAAACAATTATAATTATCTGATTACTTGTTTTCCAAATTAATTTGGTTTATTTATTTAAATTGCAAGTATTTCAATATTATTATCACAACAATCTTACATACACACATATAAATTCACTATGTTCTATTTACAACTCTTGTTAATTATTATTCCATTTTTTCCACACTTCTGTCCAAATCTGCCATGTCAAACAACCATAAAACATAATGTTTAATTGTCTTTTATGTTTTATATTTTAGCCACCATCGTCAAAAATTAATCTTGGTTTTGTATAGCACTGTTCAATTATATTGACATACATATTGTTGTCTTGTGTGTCATAACCAAACAATTTCAATTTATCCGTTATACCATAATAATCATTCACCAAGTCTAAGTTAAGTATTTCTGTTAAATCTCCGTCAGTAAATATTTCCAATATCGGGTTAGTTACTTTCGTATTATCAATTAAATCATTGTTGTTCAAATACACTTCTAATATTTCTTTCAACTCATCATAATCTCTCTTTAAATTATATACTTTTAATTCTCTCTCAACACACAATTCTCTATTTAAATCTCTCTCATCATAACACCATCTCATACCTATAAAATCATTCCACACAGAGGGTATAATATCATACAAATAAAATAAACTCAAATCTTCTACTAACACGGGACTCTTGCCCTTCAAAAACTCTTGTGACCACATTAAATCATCATAAATAATAAAAGGAAAATTTCCCCTCTGTCCCCACTCTACTACAACATTATTTTTTCTCTCTCTCTCTAACTCACTGACACACATTAACATCTCATAATCACTGCATTCTATACTTTCATTAATACTCTCATTATTTATTTTTACTGTATCAGTCTCTGATACTAATTTCTCAAACACATTATTATTCTCAATATTCAATTCATTATTTTTGACATTATTGTTATTATTTGTTATTATATTTTCATCATTTGCTTCTACACTATTCTTCACCCCCACTATACTCTCAGAATTGTCTACTATTTCGTCATTTTTACATTTTGTCATATTTAACACATTGTCACCTAATTTCTCAAACTTCTGTTCTAACTTATTTAAACTAGTTTTTATTGTTTCGTTAGTGCTTTCTAAATGTTTATTCATTTCTTGTATTTCATATTTCAACTCATCAAATTTGTTATTCTGGATATTAAATTTAGCGTCAGAATCACTCTTCTGTTCGCTGAATTTCATATCTAACATTGTTTGTATCATTTTGAATATTTCATAACTATCGTCAGACTTTTTGCCTTGGACCGGCGTCGACTGACTTTCTGTTTTATCGTCAGTGAAGCTGACTCCCTTGTCATTACTTTTATTTTCATTATTTGATTTTGGGGTCGTATGGATCCCCGAATCATCTGTATTATTTGATCCATTCATACTACTTATGTTCAGAGTTTTGTCGCCTTGACCTACATTCGGTGTTGAATGTATGTCAAGACTACTCATCACAGCTGATTCGTCAAATTCAGCTGTTGTTTCACTTATCACAGTCGAGTCGGACAAATCGACTCCGTTCTCTATATTTTCCATTATTATATTTTTAAATATGTAATTTATTTCTTATCTGTCTGAACAAATATTTTTTATTTATTTTACGTAACTTTACGTCTTTCACTTAACCTCTCAATTGCGCTTGTATCTTATTTGTAGGTATGGTTTTTACATCAAATTTTTAACTTATAAAAACTGTCCCTTTTGACTGCGCCACTGTGAACTTACGTATTTATCACCATTTAATTAACTTATAAAAACTATACCATAATAAAAAAACTTACACTTACTGTTTTGCGTGTTCTTGGGTCCAGGATCTCATACGAACTTTGGGATACAAGCATAATTTTCAAGGTTGTGTGAAGAACTTATACAATGCATCTTGGAAGAGAAATTAGTTTTCTTTTATTACTCCAAAGATTTTAAATTGATACTTTTTCTCCAAATTTAGATTTTACATACCTTCAAAATATTAAGATTTTACAAGTTGTGTAATCATTACGTCTTATATGCTATTCTTATTTTCTATTACTTACAAGAGAGCCCAGCCTGCCATTCTCACTTAACTTAATTTTAATTTCTTTAATACCCCATACTCTTTTAAAACCCCTACCCTTACTTTCAATAAACGAAATGACCCCCAGCCACGTGGTCTTCGCGCACACCCATTGTTCTTTTCTAATTTCGTGTGAAAGTGTCCAAAAAATGTCTGATGTAGTTTTACATTTTCTCTTGACCGCGGTCACATAAACTTTTTGGCCATAATTAACACCTCTTCTGTTGATAGAGTAAAACTTGGTTGACGAGCCTACTTTAATTGTACCGGCGCCGGTGGATACAACTGTGAGACTGCACTGTAATGTAACAGGTACTTTTCACTTTTTGCCGGGAATCAGTGTTTCACTGCCACTATGCTTTCGTCGCTCCGGGCTCATTTGTTGGGAAGTAACCACTTTATATATGGATTAAAGCTGGCATGTGTGTGTGTCCAGAGGCCGATATTGGACTTGGTTCCGCTGATGTCACCAACAGTAGGCGGAGTTTAATGCGCCTTCCGGGAGGTTTTAGAGAAGACGACTAATATTTTTTACGCTCTGGCCATCTTGAGTTTTTTGTTAGAGCGTCCTTTGAGCGCGTGCGGGTGTAGTTGCGCTTGAGCGTTGACACACATGTACAGAGTTCTTAGAATTTTGGTGGAGGTGCAAATGCTCTGCCGCATTCCTCAACCGTGTTACACCACTGAAATTGTGCGTCGCCTTTGTTCCAAACGCTGTTTCTCAACTCTGGTCTATTACCCTGACAAATACGTTGCACAATAATACGGTTTTACAAATTTATTTCGTAATATTTTATAAGGCTCCCGACCCAAAATGAAATGAATAAAAATATAATTATCCCATACTGTTGAAAATAAAAACACCCAAAATTTGACCCGCTACATGATGTTCAATTCAATAGTGGTGGAAAATCAGTTACTATCTCAAATAACAAATTGCAAATGAAATGTGAATCCGAAGGAAATTTGTATATGGCTCAATTTTCAATAGCACACCCTTCGATGAGTGAAACTTGTTGCATTTCATTAAGTAAGGATCTACAATGGCACCGAAGACTTGGACATCTCAATGCTCGAGGTCTTGGATCACTAAATTTTCCACAAAATTTTGGAGTATGCAGTCCCTGTAACCCAGGTAAAGCAAAACGAAAGCCTTTTAAGGATGTACCCTTACCAAGGTCAAACAGAATTGGAGAAATCATTCACAGTGACTTGGCTGGTCCTTTTAAAATACACAACATGAAAGGTGAAAAATATTATCAAACGATTATCGATGACTATTCACATTTTACCCAGGTGTTCCTTTTAAAACACAAAAGTGAAGCAGAAAGAAATATTATGAATTATGTCCAAGAGTTAAAGGCCAGAGGATATTACTCTTCAAGAATCAGGTCAGATTGTGGTGGAGAGTACTCAACACATGTGTTTAAAAATTTCTGTATACAAAAAGGAATAGTCAATGAATACACTTTGCCACATACACAGCAGCAGAATGGAGTTAGCGAAAGAATCAATTTCACTCTAATGAGTAGAGTACGAACACTATTCGCTGAAACAAATTTGCCTAAGTTCTTGTGAGGTGAAGCAATACGTTGTGCTGCATACCAATTGAACCGCTCTCCAACAGTTGCCCTGAAGGAAAATAAGGTACCCGCTGAAGTCTACCTAGGTAAAGTGAATTATGACAAGTTGAGGGTTTTTGGTTCAAAGGCTTGGGCATATAAACTGCCTGTTCTAGCAGACAAGCTAGAAACAAGATCAGTTGAATGCATTATGGTAGGCTATGCTAAAAATGGGTATAGACTATGGGTACCCAAAACAAGTGAAATTATAATCTCAAGGGATGTTACCTTTGATGAAATTAACATCAGCTATACTAGTCAGAAAGCCTTAGAAGATATCCCACAAATGGTAATTGGAGGTGACAGTGTAGGTGATAAAGACCATCAAAGTATGAGCGAAGGAGACGTCCAGGTTCAAAATGTCACTGGCACCTCACCTGCACATAGAGACAGCAGTCTAAGCGATACTGTCCAACAGAGTAATCAAACATCACTGCAGAGAAGTGAAAGAATTAAAACTGTTCCAGAGAAATTTAAAGATTATATACTGTACAAGGATTATAATGAAAGTTTTAGTCAAAATGAAGATGAGATGCACTTAGCGTACTGTCTTTGTGCAGGAGTACCAATCTCTTATGAAGATGCCATATGTACTAGAGATGGTTGGGAAGAAGCGATACAAAAGGAAATAAGTGCCCTCGAAAAACATCAAACTTGGAAGGCAACAAATCTACCCAAAGGCATCAAAGCTATTGACACAATGTGGCTTTTCAAAATCAAGCCTGATGGCACTAAGAAAGCTCGTCTAGTAGCAAAAGGATTTCAAGAGGAAGTGTCCTCCAACATTTATGCACCAGTTGCTCGACTTTCCACCATCAGAATCTTACTGTCTGTAGCACTGCAAAATGGATGGGAAATTAAACAACTTCATATCCTACAGCATTCCTAAATGGCAAGCTAGACACTGAAGTTTATATAAAACCACCCAAAGGAGTAAAATGTCCAACGGATGCTCTAAAACTCATGAAAAGCTTATATGGTCTTCGCTCTTCACCCAGAAAATGGAATGAAAGGTTTAACGAGGCTGTGCAACATCATGGTCTAATCAGATCTCAGAATGACTTTTGTTTGTAGTTGGGTAAAAATGCTTACCTTATTATATGGGTTGATGATATAATCATCACAGGTGACAAGAGCGAATGTCTAAAAATCATTGAGTTCCTTAAAAAGGAGTTCAACGCAAAAGAATTAGGAATCATCAACAACTTTCTGGGCACAGAAATCAATGTAAATAAAGAGCAGATTACCATTTCTCAAAAGGAATTCCTACAAAAAGTAATTCAAGATTTGGTCTGGAAAATGGAAAACCGATGGATATGGAACACAATTTCCAGGTTGACTTATCTCTACCAGTGGACAAAAACTTACCTTACAGAGAACTCCTTGATTCACTTATCTACATATCAATTGTAAGTAGACCAGACATAGCTTACGCTACATCTGTCTTAAGTAGATATCTTGATAAACCCACTAAACAACTCTGGATTGCTGCGAAGAGGGTATTGAGGTACTTAAACGGTACCAAGCATTTGAATCTCACATTTCATAAAAATCAAGATACTGGATTAATCACATATTCAGATGCAGATTGGGCAGGAGACATCACCAGCAGAAAGAGTACAAGTGGATGTATAATATATCACTGTAACAACCCTGTATCCTGGTTTACAAAGAAACAAACATGCGTATCCCAGTCAACAGCTGAAGCGGAATACATAGCATGTGCAATGGCAGCGATGGATGTGGTATACTTTCAACGCATATTTGTGGAATTGAAGTGCAATGTCTTAATTCCTTTAATTTATGTAGACAACCAAAGTGCACTTAACATGTGTGAAAGCTATGAGAATAGCAGACGTACTAGACATATAGACATTAAATATCACTATATTAAGGATCTTATACACAAAAAACTTATTGAATTAGAGTACATAAAAACCCAAGATAATGTAGCTGATATTTTCACAAAATCCTTAAATAATATAAAGTTTGCAAAGTTTTTTGAAAACTCAACATAAAATAGTTTTCAGATACCAAAAATTTTCAATTTTGCATTTATTTTTTTTATTTAAGTATATTTATCAACTGTACTCATACCAAAACTGTTCCAAATGTAAATTAAGGGTGGTATTTAAATTATATGGGTATTTAAATTGAGGGGGAATGTCAAATATATCATATGTACAATTTAAATATGGTTAAACAATGTATGTACAATACGCATGCGCGTATTATTATTGTTATAACGGATGTATGTATTCTATGAAGGTTAGTTCTATGAATAAAGTCTTTTCTAATCAACGTGTTGTCTAACTGTATTTGGCAATACAATTCCAACATTAAATAATATCTCTCACAATAATCTCTTCTTTGATTGTACAGTATTTATTTTATAACATTAGGTCCACCATTAATCACACTATTTTAATTGTATGTTTCCATGTATCTATAATGATTGTGTTCTTGTATTATTCACTTATATTGGTTAGTTAACATTTTTTTTTTACATTCTGTTGTGTATTTGGGCCGATTATCCCTCAGTTTGTATTTTGATTATTTCTATATTGTATTGTGGTATAACTTTTATAGATACTTTATAACTCAATTAATTTTAAATTTTAATCATTGTTTACTTTTTATGTCGGGCCTTAGTAACAAATGCAAGAAGAGTTTATGTACTGTACTTACCATGTCGGGCCAGATTCTTTTCGGCGAACTCAGGAGAACAGAATTATGGTTATTCAAAATAAGAAAGCTTTAATTATCTCCCATACTTAAGTTTTATTGACATTTGATTATTTCCTTTCATCTATATATTTTTTTTTTTATATCATTGACAAACTACCTCTTCAACTCCCTCATCTGTTATAAATTCCCATTCTAAAACGCACATAAATCAAATTGAAACATGGTACAAAAATTTTCAAACAATAAGAAAATCAAGATATTAATTATAACTAATTTTAAAGAAACACAAACCAGCCTTCTTTATTTATATAGTTCCACCCGCACACACACACACACACACACACACAGTTATTTTATGCCCTTAGAGATCTAATTTCTTTCAAAAATATAGTAATAATGTTTAAATTATGATTTCTGCTCTTATTAAAATTTGTTTTATTTCTTTGCTACTTAGCTGAATTTGAGTTTTGAAGATGTCGCTTTGCTCTACACACACATTTTATTTTCACTGATAATTAATTTTTGCCAAACTGTTATTGAATAAAGAAAACTGTCATTCACAGCATTTATGTATTATTTATATCACATTTTAAACTGTTATTTACTTTTTTGTTGTTTTGCGTCACATTTTATTGTACTGTGGGCCCGCAATTTACGTTCCGGAACTTTATAGGTATCACTCGCGTGAGTGTTGAATTAAGACTGGGATGAGACAAACGACACTACTTCGTAAAGTGACCGTGACTGTTTACCAACTTTTTCATTGTCTTCAGTTCGTATTCCTATGCCAGCAGTAGTTCGGCTAACATTCCTACATTCCAGCTTTGGGATCGTCGCTGACGTAATATGGTTCAACGTTGTTTACATCATTCGTTACACAATCTGCAAGTCACTGGAGCTGACCTTGACACATTCTCGCTTGTTGTTTACTGCGTTGTTATAATATTCATATATAATATTTAAAAGCAGTCCTACCACTTTCGCTACCAACAAAATTTACCTTTATTGTGACTTTATGTTTACGTTTCCCAAAATTATTATTATTACGTCGAAAAATGCTATTTGCTTTTACGAAAATACAAATTTATTTATTTTACCCCAGGTAGGCCAAAATGTCCCGTTACAGTATGATACATTTAACAAAACAATTTGTTTTACTGATAGTAATGGTCCATAATGCTGTCTGGCTTCGTAGGTATTATTATTGTAATTGGTCGAATTTTATCTCATCATCTGGGTATTTCCATCACTTTACCTAAACATTCATTTGGGTATGGTCAGTTATAGTCTAAGTCAGTCTAAAGTTGCTATTTGTTCATCTTCACTATCATTTTTAAAAGATATGTTTCTTCTTGTTAAGTTTCTTATCCATGATCTTCATTAAATCTGGTATGATATCAAGCTATGCCAAATGTAATGTTACATAACACCCTGCCACCAAATTTGATTATTTTAATAAAATAATATATTTTGTTGAAATTATCAATTATCTTATCTTTCATATTAGCACTTGTTATCCTTTTTATGATCTGGTATACTTGTCTTTAATTATAAGTGTTCCATCCCTGGAACATGTTACCTCCCTAACAAATTAATCATTATCACGTATATCTTGAAATCAGTCGGGGGGGCTCTCTTGACCTAATACCCCTCTGTCCTTATAATACATAATACATCAATAATATCGATTGCTGGAGCTATCTCATCAGTCAGTCACATTTAATAATAACTAGTCTATTCACGACTAAATCAAATAAAAATAATATAATAATATATTCTTGGGATGGTTCACTCAGTTTAAATTCTCAGATCTAAATATTTCTTTCCATTAATTCCTTCAGATGTTCATTTTCTTGTGGCGATATTAATAACATTTTTTTTTTAATGGGTACTATCTTCTTTCCTTCTTTATCAGTACTGCTTAATCTTCATTTTTCATTCACTATCTTTATTCAATTAAAATGTAACAAGTATCTGTATCTATAGTTGTTGTTGATTCTCTCACAATCATGATAGCTGTTAGTTATTCGTAGTAATTTCGTTTCTAGTCTCGTCTTATTTTCATCGTCGATTGTCTACATTTGTCTTTTCTTATTCATTTTATAATACTTTGGTTTCTCCTGATTCATGGATGTTTTCTCTTTCTTTTATATCCAAATAATAAGTTCGTAATTATATTTAATAAGATGTGCTTATTTCGTTTAGAATTTTGAGATTTATTCAAATTCGTTTATTCACTTGATCCAAAATAACATTATCAAAATGTACTGTAAGTTGTCCTTACTATTTGTTTGAATTTTGAGATTATTTCAAAAATGGTTTTAATTGGCTTCATAATACATTTTTAAGGAAACTTGGTTGTATGTTCCCTTAATCTTCTTTGTCTCCACATCACTGATTACATAAGTATTGTTGTTATTGTTTTTTTACAACAACATATTGTCCGTTATAAAGTAATAATAGCTTTTTTGCTATTCCTTCCTTAGAACTTGGCAATTCGCGGTTTTTTAACAATACTTTATCTCCAATCTTGTACTGGATTATCTTCTGTTGAACTATTTTGTATTTTTTCCTTCTTTTCTCCACTTGCTCATTCAGTTTGCTGTGGAATCTCACGTTGTCGAACTGGTAATCTGGGTTGTTTGGGAAGTGGATTATTTCAATAATTTCTTGGGGTGGTGGTCTTTCATGCATTATAGTATATGGAGTATCTTGTATTGATTCATGGTAAGCTAAGTTGATAAAGCTTTCTGTTTGTGTAATGTAGTCACTCCACTTCTGGTGTTTATCGAAACAGTAGGTCCTGAGGATCCTGCCGACCTCCCTCAGTACTCTTTCCGCCGGATTGCTATTTGGGTGATAGACAGATGTTTTATATGTCTTGACACCTAGGTCTAACAAAGTCTCCTTCCATACCCTTCCTCGGAATTGAGTTCCGTGATCTGTAATAATTGACTTTGGAGTTCCTAATTCTGGTATGTATTGTTGGGTTACTATTTGCAGAATCTTTTTTGTAGTTGCCCGATTAATGGGGTACAGTTTTGTAAATTTGGAGTAATGGTCGAACATGATTATAATGAATTTATATTGTTTCCTCCCTCCACTACGAAGTAACGGTCCACACACATCTAAAAATACTCTCTCTAATTTACCAGTTGATGTAATTGGCTGCATTATTCCTTCTGTTTTCTCGTTATTGCATTTTGCCAATTAACAGATGTGGCACTGCCGAATATATTCTCTAACTCTCCGGTTGATATTCTTAATGTAAGTGTGTTCCTCAAGTGCTTTCATCACTTTTAATGCATAAGCAATGGGATATGATTTCTTATTAAAATTTACAGGCTCCTTGAATTGTAGTGTAAATTGATAATTTTTTACTTTGCCAGGTATATCAGAGAAAACATAGCGGTATTTATTATATACTGATATTAACTTTTCTATTTGTTGTGTAGTTAAATAACATTCATTTTGTTCTGACCGAAATTGTCAAATCTCTTCTCTAATTTTTCCAACCATAAACTGTCTTCACTCCCAAAGTATTCCCTTCTTATATTCCATGAATCATCTTGATCATTATTGAATTTTCTTATACTATTAATACTATTGCATGAAGGTACATTTTTATTTTCTACTAATTTTGCTGTCCACTCTATATTATCCATTTTTAATGACACTATGGCCCGTCTCATGTCAATTATTGCTGAGTATTTTCTCAAAATATCACAGCCTATTAGTAGATTAAATGGTAGGTTACTAGCTATTAGAAAAATCATAGGTATAGCTATATTTCCGCTGGTCACTGCTAATGATACCTGTTTTCTTATTGACTTGTTTTGCCTTCCGGTGGCTCCAATTAAAATTATATTCTGGATTGGTAGAGTCGGTAAGATGATCTTACTTAATTTTTGAATTTTGTGGTATTCGTTGTTATCGATTAACGACACGTTTGCGCCCGTATCTATCATGAATCTTGTGTCTAGTCCATTTACTTGGGTGATAATATAGGCAATCTCATTATTCGAATTATTGTTCGTTATTGTATCTTCGTTTAGCAATTCTTCTCTCACATTTAAAAAAAAATGATTATGCACTATTGTAATGGTATTGTCAGTCGTTTTGTCTCGTCCTGGTAAGTACCCAAATTGTCGGTTCAGTGATGGGACCTGTTGGTTTCTCACTGCCGCGGTCCGTTTAAATCAGGGCTGATCTCCTCGGTCCTGTTGTCTGGTTGACCGGGTCTGTCTCTATTCTGTAATTCTTGTATCTCAATGGCGTTATTATTGAACGTCACTATGTTTCTGTTACTCCTGTCATCGTCGCAGCTCCTACTATGCCTATGTTCATCCCGGTAGCGTTGGTTATTCTCCTCCTGAAAACTTCTCTCCCGGTTCCCATTATAATTCATTCGTCCCTGGTACGAACGTCTTCCCGTATTTCTATCTTCGGTGCTCACATAATTCACATGCCTTCGATATGTTTGGTTTTGGTTGTTATAATTGCCATTATTATTCTGTCTGTATCGGTTATCGTAATTGTTTTGATGACCTCGGTTGTTCTGGTAATGATTGTCTCTATCATTGGCACGCTGGTATCCGTTGTTATTATTATTCGTAGGAGAGCTACGGTAATAGTGGCTGTTGTTATTGTTGTTATTATTCATCGCATTATTCCGTGGATAGTGGTTATTGTTATTATTATTTTGGTAACTACGTTGATAGTGGTTACCGTTGTTGTAATTATTATTATTTGGTCTATTCCCGTTGTTTTCATATCGGGCGTCGCAGCGACCATTATTTCTATCCATCTCGTCGCTCCTTCGTCTGTATTGGAGGAAGCTCTTCTCTTGTTCCATTTCCGCTAACAATGCCGACATCTCCTCAATGGTTTGTATCCGTCCGTTTATTCAGCCTCTCGTAATTTCTCCACCATAGTGATAAGCCAATAGCCTCACTAGACATTCAGTAGGAATTGCAGGCTCTAAATGTCTGGCTATGTTGATCTTACCCAGAAAGTATGCGGTCGGAGTTTGTTTGCCATGTAGATCATAGCGGTCCAATCCTATGTCACTTCTTATCATGTGTTGTGTGGCATCAGACCAGTATTTGGATTTAAATTGTCTTTTAAATTCTTGAATATTTTGTATATTCGGCCGCATCGCCGTCCACCAATTATCATAGACTTCTCTGAACATTTCATCCAGCGTACTTCTAATTACAACCCATCTGTCTTCTCCGGTTTTTGCTATTTTTTCTTCTACCCGTTCTAGCAATAGCATGGGGTTTTTTTCTATAATTCTGGAAGTTGATAACTTCTCGGTTTTCCTCACATGTGGTATGGGCACCGGTACATTGTCTGTTTCTTAGAGAGTTGATTTCATCTCTATGGGCAGTTGTTTGGTCTTGTACCCGACTAAGACTAGTACCTATGCTTTCTAATCTTTCTCCCATCACTGCTTGGTTGGTTTGTATATTTCCTGTTCATCCATTTGTTTCTTCCCGGACGCTCAGTATCTCTTGGTTCATCCACTCACACTTTTCCTCGGTCTCGGATTCTACCCTTTTAATTTTGGTCACCGGTTCTTCTAGCTTCTTGTCCCATTCTTCCTGCAATTGCCGGTTATTAATTTCCATCTTGTTATTCCACTCTTCTTTTAATGACTCTTTCTGTTCATCCAATTTTTTCATGGTTTCCTGGTAACTTCCCTTCAATTCTTCCCTCAATGCTCTATTATTTTCGTCTATTTTCTCCTCCATTTTCCTGCTATTCTCTTTCAATTCTCCCATCTTTTCTTCCATTTTCTTATTAGTCTCTTCCAATTTTCGACTCAATTCCTCCTTTGTCTGTTTATTATTACTCTTTATTTCCTCCATAGACTGTTTATTGTCCTTTTTTAATTCCTCCATCTTCTTACTCAAGTCTTCCTTCATTTCGTCCATTAGTTTCTTATTACTCTCCTCCGTTTTCTTACCAGTTTCCTGCATTAATTCCATCATACGTTTAATCATTTCTTGCGTCTTCTTGCTTTCTGTTTGTGTGGGTTCTTCTGGTTGTTTCTCCTGAGCCTTCCTTATTATATTTTCTACTTCCTCAACCGGTGTTGCTTCCTTGTCTTCCATGCTTAATTCGCTTTCTTTCTCGGTTTCAGCCGCCCATTTGCGCGATGTTTCTCGCTTCCTCATTTTCATTTATTTTTTGTTGTTTGATTATAAATTATATGTTAATTTATTGCCTCACACGTTGGTTCGCCAATTTATAACCCAACTACTCTCTATAGTGTTGAATAATAAGATGTAAGTAAATTCATTTACTGTTGTATTCCACTATTTCCACCGTTCGCTCCCACCTCGGCGCATCAAAACTAGTCACGTAAATCGGAGCTGCCAATTGTCGCTCCGTCCGCTTTGCTGTGCTATCGTATCTTTTAATTTTATCAGTAATAATATGCAAAAAAAAACCAAATAGATGTACTCCTTTAATAAATCTTTATTCAAACGAATTGATCAATTACATTTTTTTTCTTTATTTTAATACAAATTGTGACAAAATTATGTCGTCTTCGTTCATAAGTTAGTAGTTACTAATAACTATACTGGGATCAACCTCGATAATGATGCTCGTTGTTTTTATGCTATTAAATAAAATAATCTCAGGGCGTATTCGCTTCGAATGTTATGGTTAAACAATTAATACAACTCTTAAAATCAAAATACAAACTTTACAAGATAAGGATATAAAAAGGTTTTGATGGTTTTATAGTGCAAACTAGTAGTCATGGTTGTGTTGTCCACAGTTCTAGGTTATGAAAAGTTTTAGATATTTATTAGTTCTCGTTCAGTTTTTTGGTATTCAAAAGGTGTAATAATCAATTTGTGTTATCTTCAAGTGTTCTTTAGTGTTGGTGTACATTATAGTGTATGTGGTTTTTTTATTGTTTAGTTTTCTAAGTAGTTCGTGTGCTCAGATGTGGGTGTTGTTGTTAAATAAGTTTATAAAATTATACAGATTCACCCATATCCTCTTCTTTTATTCGTTCAGGACGAAGATGGGGTCCAAATCTTCCTTAATTCTTCTTCCAGGATTTAAATGCTTCCGAATTGGGGTCTTGTTGGTCTTGGGTTCCTCTAATGTTCTTCAATAACTGTCCTGATTCATTTTACTATGTTTGGTATAGGTTTCCTCTTATTAAAATATAATTAGCTAAGACGTTATAAAAACGCATCTGTTTTCAATGATGGTTGTTAAAGAAGTCCCTATTTTATTTATCTGAATTTTCGGTTGCCAAGGTAAAACTTGAAATCTGGTTGGTTGATTCAGATATACATTGTCATACAAATTCATTATTTTATTGCATGAACTTGGCCAAAACTTTTAAATTAGTATAACTTTGTTATACTAAAATTTATAAAATTCTAAATGTATTTCCTAAAATTTACAAAATTCCAAAGTTTTTATAGGCCTAGGTCACTGGAACATTATAAAAAACGTAATTCACATTTTGTGATCAAACAATCTGTATATGCCTGGTTACATAAATCCTGCATAAGACATATCATCCACTCATTACCTAACAAAACTATAAATAACATAAACACAACTTTATTCTTACTTTCAAACATTAAAAGAAAAAGTTTAATCATTTAATAATGATTTTATATCTTTCTATTTGTCTTGGACATTCAGCCATTGCTGTACGAGGTATTTTTACTGTTTTTTTCATCTTGTCATATACATTTGATAATTATTATTTCTTAAGCCTTGTTTACACATGGATTGGCATTTCTATATTTTTGTCCATATTTTATTATTTGTTTTTATTACACAATAATCTCTTCTTTGATTGTACAGTATTTATTTGATAACATTAGGTCCACCATTAATCACACTATTTTAATTGTATGTTTCCATGTATCTATAATGATTGTGTTCTTGTATTATTCAATTATATTGGTTAGTTAACATTTTTTTTTTTTTACATTCTATTGTGTATTTGGGCCTATTATCCCTCAATTTGTATTTTGATTATTTCTATATTGTATGATACATTTAACAAAACAATTTGTTTTACTGATAGTAATGGTCCATAATGCTGTCTGGCTTCATAGGTATTATTGTTGTAATTGGTTGAATTTTATCTCATCATCTGGGTATTTTCCATCACTTTACCTAAACATTAATTTGGGTATGGTCAGTTATAGTCTAAGTCAGTCTAAAGTTGCTATTTGTTCATCTTCACTATCATTTTTAAAAGATATGTTTCTTCTTGTTAAGTTTCTTATCCATGATCTTCATTAAATCTGGTACGATATCAAGCTATGCCAAATGTAATGCTACAATATATTCCGTCCCCTTTTACAATAATTTGTCTTTATCATTATAAATTGATACTGGTAGCAAACAGTCTTAATTATTCAAAATTTAAATTTAATTTAATTAAAATTTAAGCAATTTAGTTTAATACATTTAGTTGGTCTATTGAATTATTCAATAAATGTGGATTATATAAAAATGAGTTAACTGTACACCTTCTTTAAACTGTTTAGACATGAACGACTATATTCCCCCATATCAGCACAAGTCCTTAGCTATATCAGATATTACAGACACACATGTATACATAAATGCAGCCTTGCTCTTGTACAAAGTATTACTAATGCAATTAATCACTGAAATTACAAACATGTGTCCATGAAGGTTCTAATGTCTCTTTTATCATTATAATTTTAACCCTTGTGAATATTACATATATGTCCAATGTTCCATTAAATGATAGTGTGTGGTGTAGCTAAATTTAAATTGGAAATTTCCCACCTGGATTTGGAGAATGAAAAGCGGCTATGACTACAGTGATGGTTTATGATGATGGTGCTGATAGGTGAAGAAGGCAGCGGTTACATGCTGATGGGTTGTTCTTCGGGAACTACTGGTTCTCCCTGTGGCTGGTGACGTGGGGGAGTGGTTTACTGTCGGTGTATTTCCCTGATGATGGCTGGTGTAGGTGCCATCACATCAGCTGTTTCCCATTCCTCGACGGTCCAAGGACCCTGAGAGCTTTAAAGGTTTAAGTATTCATGTAGAGTCGGAGAGAATGCGTAACAAACCCAGTCGCCAGACCACGAGCGAGCACTTCGGAGGTTGAAGAAAAAATGGGAATGAACACACGTTTTACCCAAGCAGAACAGTAACGGAAACTTGTAGTAGGATCAAAACAGCTGTTACGAGGCTACTATCTGACTTTCGACGACGCACACCGCAGTGTGCTATCGCTCAGGTCGACTGAGCGGGACCAAAGGCCGTGACCTTGGCGCGACTACGAAAATGCCGAGCAAGATCGGCACACCCTCACCCCAAAATGGCAACTTGCTTGCCCCAAAATCAAATCAATCGTAGCCACTTGGCTGTACTATAATTACCGAAATCGGTGTCTCGGCTGCTCGGGAAACTCTCAGTGAACATATCGCACTCAGGAGGCAGGACTCCCGAAATATACGACCGCGACTACATCTTCATGAGCATAACATCACTAGCCTTCCCTGGGGAAATCTCAGTAAAATACGCCGCACTTAGGAGAACAGAGGCTCAGAGAGGAAACGAACATAGAGGAAAGAAGAATTGGAGAGAGAGAGAGTGTGTGTGTGTGTGTGTGTGTGTGTGTGTGTGTGTGTGTAGTACTGCATGCTTACTGGGCCCTGGTCTGCATACAGCGAGAAGAGACAGAAGAAGAACAGAAGAAAGATGAGATTAGCGCCGACTCTGAGTTCTGACCTTCTAAGGCCTCCTAACCTCACGAACTGAGACCCCAATCAATATCTACTCAGGACCTTCTTCTATCCCCCACTCACCAAGGACCGAACCGCCCTTAACTCAACGTCCATTCTCCCCACACGACCCCCTCCCGCCAAGTCAATCCCAGGGGACCGTCCCAAACGTCACCCTTACTGGTGACACCAATCTACTGCCACACACGTATTCATGCCCAAAGGCCAACAAGGTACTACAGACCTTGATATGAGAGTGCATACCTTCTCAAACACCGTCCACCACTTGGACCGACCACCCATATACTACTGAACAAGGTGTCCACAAACCTTGATATATGGATGATCAACTTCCTACACTAGTGTGAACGGCCCCGACTAACCAGGCAGAGAAAGATCGGGTGGAGGGCACACGAACAACAATCCCAGATCGCTGGATGTATTACTTAATCTCCATACGTGAAGGGGGTGGGCAACTTCACTACGGGACAGTCTACGCTCAATGCATACCACAACACACAAAACTGAAGACACCAAGCGAGAATGCGGCATGGATCGGACCCGACAATAACACCATGCTAATAACTGAGTAACATCCGTTGATAATAGATCAGCTGATTGCAAAGAAATAATTCAAATTACCCCAGAACTCGGAATGCCAGGCACGCAACAATAACATGGGACACTGCACCGTTTATCAGATAAGCCGGGAACAAAGCTTGAAACGCCGATACAGCAGTGGCTATCAAATGGTCAAAGGTAAACTCGCCTCGGCATGCATCACTGTTAAACTATAGCATAGAATCTAAACTTAATATCTCACTGCAGGTCATGTTTCTTTTAAAAATATATCTCCTATGCCCAGATTATCATTCGAAAATTTTCCATCAAAAACTGGCTATAAAATTTCGTCCTTAACTTGTTTTTAAATCATTCCTTATTTAAACAAAACTGGCACAAGCCCTTCTCCCTTAGCCTGAATACCCTGAAGATCAGACTTCCTTAACACCGGTGGAGACATGCTTGCCTCCTTGGGAAAACTGATCGAATTTGGATGCGCATGTGGTACTAGTTTCGTGTTTTGAGGTGGAAAGAAAGCCGAGATCATGGAAAGAATACTCCAAAGATGACAGTCCCACACACTACCCTGTCAGCGAGACGAGGCTTCTTGAAACAGGTCAGGCGAAAAAACGCGAGAAGGCGGCGAGCGCATGCCCGGACAAAACAGCCAACACAACAACAGAATTCCACATCACAGGAGCAACAACAGAAACGTCCTGGTGAAAACGTGGAGGACCACAGCAACAACTTGGCCCACCATAACAGCAACAGCAGCAATTCCTTAGAGTACTGACGCCGATAGAGCTTCCCAGCATAGTGGAAGCGAAGAAGGTGCAGTCATGTTACAACAGTGAACAGTAAATGGGTTTAGGGAAATCAAAATGAGAACCGGAAAGGGGGAAGTAATGGTATCAAGTTTCCCAAGAGTGGGAGATGTACGATCGGAGGTGCCAGTAGACCGCACCACCACCAACCGGCCCCTGTCGACAGCACCAACACACACAGGATCTAATCGGCATCGGCAGTCAGTGCACATGAGGAACAGCACAACAACACATCATGACAAAACAGAAAGACTCAATTTCATTCAAGTAGCATCTCAGGGTCCTCTAGCGGGGCGAGAAATGGGAAACACCAACTCTAGAGAGAGAGCTCCACAAATGCACAAATAAAGAAAACACACAAAGACCATGCACAAGATATATACCACAAACATAACACAGAATATCATTCAACGCTCCAACAAATACAACATAACACTCAACAAATGACTATAATTCATGAACTGGCGCTTAAAACTACATAATTAAATTTCAAAAATTCCATAAATAACACATCCCCAAATCTCCAAGTCAACTACCGAGATACCTGGCCCGACCATGTATTAATAATCTATAATCTCTATAATCTATAATCTAATAAACTAAAAATTAATAATCTATATCTCTCATAGGGTGACTCCCATATCGTGAGCACATGGCTCCATAATTAATCGCCAATGAGTCCTAACTGGAAAATAATTCGATAGCCGGATATACTGCTTATAAGTACATGAACAATAACACAACCACCAATAAAATTTTCTTTCACTATCATTCCCTCAAAAGTGACATGAACACATACATATATCATCACTTCAGCCTCAGTGACAACCCAAAAAATTTTATATTAAAAATTTTTTGTTTATTAATTTTAATTCTTTGCAAAATTCCCCAAATTGCTTTGCAAGTCCTGTCACACAAAAAACCACGCTCTGTTACCAATTGAAATTGAAACTCCCCCTTAATTTTACATTTTTTTTTATAAATTAAATTTTTTTTTTTTTTATCAGGGGTCGTTACTTAATGTTTAAAACTAGGCACTAGTCCTAGACGGAAGAAAAATGTACTGGGCCCAGCGTGACAGGACTTGCAATAAAACAATCATCTAACAGTAACAACCTTTTATTGGTGCTTTCCTTTTATAACATTATAATACATGTCATTTCATCTAAGAGGCAACTCGCATACATGCATACATATATATATATATATATATATATATATAAATCTAGTATTCCAATAATGAGAATGGAGCAACCCCATAACAATAAAACACCCTAATTACGATTGAAATTAATTTACAAAGATATATATTCCGTCTCCTTTTACAATAATTTGTCTTTATCATTATAAATTGATACTGATAGCAAACAGTCTTAATTATTCAAAATTTAAATTAAATTTAATTTAATTAAAATTTCAGCAATTTAGTTTAATACATTTAGGTGGTCTATTGAATTATTCAATAAATGCGGATTATAAAAAAAATGAGTTAACTGTACACCTTCTTTAAACTGTTTAGACATGAACGACTATATTTCCCCATATCAGCACAAGTCCTTACCTATATCAGATATTACAGACACACATACATACATAAATGCAGCCTTGCCTCTTGTACAGAGTGTTACTAATGCCATTAATCACTGAAATTACAAACATGTGTCCATGAAGGTTCTAATGTCTCTTTTATCATTATAATTTTAACCCTTGTGAATATTACATATATGTCCAATGTTCCATCAAATGATGCTGTGTGGTGTAGCTAAATTTAAATTGGAAATTTCCCACCTGGATTTGGAGAACAAAAAGCGGCTATGACTACGGTGATGGTGGTTTATGATGATGGTGCTGATAGGTGAAGAAGGCAGCGGTTACATGCTGATGGGTTGTTCTTCGGGAACTACTGGTTCTCCCTGTGGCTGGCGGCGTGGGGGAGTGGTTTACTGTCGGTGTATTTCCCTGATGATGGCTGGTGTAGGTGCCATCACGTCAGCTGTTTCCCATTCCTCGACGGTCCAAGGACCCTGATAGGTTTAAAGGTTTAAGTATTCATGTAGAGTCGGAGAGAATGTGTAACAAATCCAATCGCCAGACCACGAGCGAGCACTTCGGATGTTGAAGAAAAAATGGGAAGGAACATGCGTTTTACCCAAGCAGAACAGTAACGGAAACTTGTAGTAGGAACAAAACAGCTGTTATGAGGCTGCTATCTGAATTTCGACGACGCACACCGCAGTGCGCTATCGCTCAGGTCGACTGAGCGGGACCGAAGGCCGTGACCTTGGCGTGACTATACGAAAATGCCGAGCAAGATTGGCACGCAAGTTTCATTAAGGTATTCCAGTCTCTTCTTGAGATACAAAGTTATCCTATGATGGCCAGATGGAAAGTGAGACATTTTCGAACCTATGTGTGTTGAAACTTTTATTTCAATACATAGAATTCAAATATAGAACTCCTTCTATGTTAAGGTCAGTGTAGGGGAGCCATGAATTCAAGACTGGTAACATGAGTTTGCGTAATTTTCAATATAATAACATGCTGAAACAAATAGTAATTTTAGGGCTGCTATCTTATCTAAAAGTAAACAAAATATGTTTGTATATTAGATTATAAAATGTTAACTTAATTAAACATGTAATATAATATATGCAACTTTTTGTGTGTAGGCCCTAATTGATTTAAATGCTTTGAACTTTTTGCTTAAATTTTGTTTGAATAAGTTTTATCCACCTTCTTCAGATCAGTATTTCATTCTAGATAATACTAAATTAGAAATTAATTCTTTACTGGTGAAAGTGGCCTTGAATATTTTGAGTCTTTATGTATTTTATATTTTCATATCTGCAGTGTATAAAAAAATTCTTCGTATTGTTTAAATTAGCAGCCATCCTTACTATTTCTTTTATGAATTTGCTAACTGCTATAATTTTTTATTGTTCGACTAAGCTTTTCGTCATTGCTGACATCTTCAGGTCTTAAACAACGAGAGACCTTTTATAGTAATCTATAAAAAAATTACTCGTTGAGTAGACACTGTAAGGGTACATATCTTCAACATGCATTTTAAGAAGCAGCATGAGAAGAATAGAATACTAAATAATTAACACTATAAATTAAAAGGGATGAATCAGAGATAAAGCAATGGGTATTTAACATAATTATAAATTATAACATATTATAACGATCAAACATATAAAGGTAATAATAAAAGTAACCTCTGATAAGAGAAGAGTAGCAAGCAACGGAGCAAAACTTGGAAAACAACAGGACAATGCGATTTAACCAAAATAACCCAATAGATATGGTAAGTGAGTAGGTAGAAACAAACCCCAACCCCAGTGATAGGACAAATAGAGACAAAAAATAATCAAAGGCAAACAAATAATACAAAACACAAATGATAAATCAAATGTAGTAACAAGCAGTATATAAAGTTATGTAAACCAGAAGTACACTACCAATAATGATTAAGTGAAACAATTGTTAATAGATTATGTGTGTTAGTCATAGCCTTATAGTGAGAATATATAGAATATGCCTTATACATAAAATATAGAAAAATTGACTATAAAATTATGTTTTAAAACCCAATAAAAAAAAACAAGAGTGAGAGATAGGTAGGGAGTGATAATAATAAACAGTGAAGTGACAAGAAGAAATTAAGATAAACAATTTATAATCTTAAGAAAAAAATAATAAATAATGGTAATAAACCAGAACCATAATCAAATGGTTGATAGACAAATAATTTAATTGTGTTAGCTAGTAAGAAACAGTGTAGTTGTGAGGACAAAAATAAGAAAACATCTTCTATTACTAAACTAATCACTAGGATGATTATCACTATAGAATAGATGGTGTCAAGACAATACTCACCCAAAATTGTTATTTGTTTGATTAAAAGAGTTATAATTTATAAGAAGGAATATGGCTGAACAATGGACAGACCATAAACCTATTTCTATGTTATGTTTGGTTAGTAGGATTAAGTGTTAAAGTGTGTAAGAGATAGGAGTAGGAATAAGCTAGCAATGATATAAATTTAACAAGCACAAGATTAATCATCATTGTAAAAATAGAAAAGAAAAGAATATCAGACAAGAAATGATTTTGTAAAATTATAATAACATTAATTGATTGTAAAACAGCCCCAAAGTAATTCAAAAACAAATAAGTACTAAATGACAATAAGCAGAACATATGGATATAATAAATAATGTTTAAATAGTGTAAAATAAGAAATTCTAGACTGTTACAGCTTAGGCCTATAAAATACCTAACTGTCTAACTTCAGAAAAAACCAAATTAACTATTGTATCTGAAAAGTAAGACCAAGTAACTTATTGATTAGAATTAACTAATAATAATAATAGGTCAGAAATGGAATAAACAGTATAAATAAGTGAAATATGTAAACATTGTGGTGTAAAACCACAATGTACATTGTAAACATAACGTGTTCCTGCGCAGGTCCGCGTCGGCCGCGTGTATCGTGTTTTCGTTCTGTTTTGTCTCGGTTTTAATATGTGTTAAATTATTTAAGTATTTTTGTTGTATTTTTGTGTTGTTTTTATTATCTGACAGGATGTGCATACATCAACAAATGTATTTTTAACTTATATTCATCGAGGATCTGAAGATGACACTTAATGTGTCGAAACTCGAGTAATCCTGTTTTCGGATTTCAAAAAGCGTGACGGTAGGTAATTAACCTGTTTTATAGTGAAATATGTAATAACATAACATTAGCAATTTTGTCAAAAAACATTAATACATGACCAAGCCCAGCTTTGTGAGATGTCAAATTGATCTTTGAAAGAAAATAGGGACATATATGTTAATATTTCATACATTGGTAATATCACCAAGGAACAATAGCCATTATAAAATATTTATTCATTTTGAACCAAAACCCAGGATTTATAACAATAGTTAACAAATGTATACAACCAATGAGAGTGGAGTTGGTTACCATAACAACGTAACGTTATTATATTTAAAACCGTTATAAAACGAGAGTCCATTATTAACGATCCAGCGAGACAGATGCTAAACTGAATTCGTCTCAAAGTTTAATAAAGAAGAAAATAAGATCCAGATGAAAATAAAATGAATACAAGAAGTCGAACATAGTTCCAGTAAACCAAGGAGAAACAATAAACCAAATTTTAACAATAAAAAATAAATAAAACTCTGAATAATAAAAAATAGAAGCTAGAAGAAGAAGGAAAACCATACCAAGGAAAATTAACGAAAGTATAAACACAACCTGGAAGAAATACTGGTGACCCATAGCAAGAAACAAACAAGGTTTTGTTAAGTATAATTAAAATTACCAATAATCACGAACTAAATTAATTAACCTTTTTCACCAACAATAACTCTCACTCCGAACTTTGAACACTAAATTCTTTCAAGGATTGATAGATAATATTTATTCAAACTGTATGTAACTGTAACTTAACCTACGTACGAAGCCTATAATATTGACACACACTTTTAAACACAAAGAATTTAATTTTATGTAAACCTTTTTAGTATTTAAGTACCATTAATGTAAGGTGGTGTACTTTAATCACATCTTGTTTTTAAATTTTTTCGTAATCCAAAGAACTCATTGGCTGAATAATTTGTGTAAACTAAATAATATCGGCGGCCATGATGGTCTCGTCAGAACGTTCAGTCAACATAGCCAATCCCTGAGATATAATTTGTTTATAGCCGGAGCGAAACTTTTTTATACTAATTTCTATTGGACTTGAATGATAAACAATTATCGAATATTGAACACTAATAAACTAGTACTGATAATTAATAATTGTCCTTTGTTTTTTTTTTAAATATATTATATAATTTGTGTACTTTAGCGGTGAATAGAATTATTTACCAAAATTCTATGTTGGCAACATGTCGAACGACAAGCGAGATTCGAATTCCCACTAGTCCGCGTGGGTAATTTGAATTCATCAACATCGCACAGAAAAACGACACCGATCAAAACTTTTAATTGTTTTAAGAAAACAATTTGGTGCCTACCGGGAAGAAAAAACAATGAGTAAGGACAGGTAAGGATTAAACTTGAAGGATTCGGTACTGTTTATTAGCGCGTTCGCGATCTTCACCACTAAGCGAGATCTATAACAACACACATGTGAAGAGCTGTTTTAATTTCTTCCTAAAGTCACAATACGAGTAGTATTCACGTATTAGTTATTACTGAATGCTGAAATTGGATAACAGCCATTCTCAAAGTCAATAAGAGTGGCTTTAATTTAAATAGCCAAAACTAGCATTGTGTTTTGTAAATAAAGCACTATTGCAATTCACCAAGTACAGTGAAAACAAGATCAATCATAAAAGAGGATACAAAGAATCATTGACTGAAACTTAAGTAATATGATAAGATAGATAATATTGTGTTTGCCATCATTTGATTATTATTAGTATATTATATCATTTGTCTGTCATAAGGACTGTCTGAACAAATACAGATGATATTTCAGTGTTGCCAGTTAACAGTTTTAAGATCATTGTTTTACCCGTTCGCTGCGTATTATTTAAAATTCTGTGTAGCAGTGTTATAAAGAATCATGCCGCTAGATGCGTCCACCAGTATCGCTAAGGAACTAGTGTCGTGTGTATCATTGTCATAGAAAGCCTTATTTGTTTACATTGTGCGTTTTGCATGAGGTTGAGTTTGTGGTATTTTGTAATTGCCAACATGGAGGACTTGGTGAGCAGAGTTGGTGTTAAATTCTGTTTTAAACTTGAAAGTTGGTGCTAAACTTTTGTTTAAAACTTGGGAAAACAGCAGCTGAGAAATATCAAATCTTGAAACAAGCTTTTTAGAGTGACACTTTAGGTCAGACTCAAACCTCCAATTGGTTTAAGCACTTCAGAAATGGCAAAACATTTGCTAAAAATGACAAAACATTTTGAACTTCCTTCAATTGGTATAACCAATACAAACATTGTCTATGTTTGTGAAACAGCTCATGAAGGTTATCAAAAAAGCGTGCCAAGCCTGGACCAACATGAAGTCTTTGTTGATTTGCTTTTTTGACGTCAAAGGCAGTGTCTCCACATTGAAAGACAGTAAATGTGCAATTCTGCTGTCATGTTTTGAGATGGCTTTGAGAACAAGTTCAGTGGAAAATAATATTATGAGACATGGACCAACCAAACATGGATATTACATCATGACAGTGCACCAGCTTATTTATCACTCATTGTGCATCAGTTTTTAATTCTGTGAACACAGCTACTGGTCCCAAAAATAAAAATGGAGATCAGGAGGAAAAAATTTGATATGCTAAAGGGGAGTAAAAGGTATCAAAGGATGTTCTGTAGATGCTTACAGAAAGTGACTTTCAGTACTTTTTCTGAGTATATTAAAATCCTGCTGCTGGAATTGGTATAGCAATGCAGCGGATGGTCACTTTGAAGAATTTTTTTTTTTTTAAGTACCGTTCTGAAATTTTGGATAATACCTTGTACATGCTGAAGCATGGCTTTTCCTATGTCACTTTCCCTTTTTATATAACTGTCAGATATTGTTTTGATTATTTCATCATTTTGAATAATGAGGCAGAGTAAGTTTTTGCCTACACTTAACAGTACTTTTTCTTATTTCTATGTCTTCATCTACTCTCGCAAGAACTTCATAATTGCTGATTTTGTTCATGCATCATATTTCCCTATATTGTCCATATCTCACTGGTGTAAAGTACATAAGTTCCTAGAAATCTTTTTCTTGTGTATAGATTTATTTCTATAGCAGTTGGCAATTCCTACGTACTGTTGAATGCAGCTTTTGACCAATTTTTCTTAACTTTGTGTACAGAATGGGCCAAAAGTCACTACCCATTGTGAGTTACTGAGTTACCCATTGTAAACATTAAGATAACTTTGGTTGTGATCTTCCCATCGATTTTAAATTGCGCGCATCACTATTAAGGTATTTGTGTATATCACTATCAGACACAAACCAAAGGCGCGAAATTTAGAATCGATGGGAAGATCACAACCAAAGTTATCTTAATGTTTACAATGGGTAACTCGATAAATCACAATGGGTAGTGACTTTTGGCCCACCCTGTATATATAGTTCTTAAGAATTTGATTATATTTATTTATAGTCTATTTTTTTTTTACAAACTATTTTCTTGAGAATATCACATTATTACTGATTAAAGAAAATAATGTGTCATTGTTTGTATCTATTTATATACTGTTAAGTGCCATAGTATGACACTGTATAGTATAAGTGTATTGTCTTGTAATATTGTAGAAATAAGCGTTTGAAACCATTAACCACTGACTACAAAAGAGATTATATTGTCTACTAAAAAAAAGATATATCTTTAGTTTGTTTTCTGCCAAACTGGTATGAATTTGGGCTTTAAAACTGATAAATTTAAGGAATAAGTATCGCTAAGAGAACGGTAGAAAATGATACATTACATAAGTGATAACAAATATTGTTTTGAAAACAACCAAAAATTTTGTTTTGAATTTTTAAAGAGAAGACAGACTTCAAAGAAACTAATAGAAGCTCTAAATAACGTAACCGTATTTATGTAACAATTAATCAATGCAAATTTGTTAAAAAAGTTACATTTGTGATAACAACTGACCTTGAAAATTAGATGTCATGTTTGATGTCTGTTTCAGCACTCTAAAGTTGTGTGTCACTCAAGTATATACTCAGTTAGTAATGTCAGTTTTACTTGTAGTTTTTAATAATTTGCTGGATAATTAAAAAAACTAGAATAATGTTTATTTCGTTTACTGTAATGTGGACATAATATTTTTGTTATGATTGTATGAAAATGTTATTGTTGTATTCAGTAATTTTAGGCATTACTGTAACATTCAGTACAATGTATAAGAAATTATGTTTTAAAATCATCTTCCAGTATGGACATAACATAATTTAAAAAAACATAATGGACACCGGCCGCAGAAGCCTACGTGAGAACAATGTATAAGAAAGTTTATAAACAATACTCTTTTTTTCTTGTATTAAAATTTAATTCAAACAAATTGTTTCATCAAGTACTGAGCAAGATAGTAGTGATTAATAATGTAAATTTGTCACTAAGTAGAGTCATAAATTAAGGGCTTGAGAAAACCATTAGACATGTGCCACAAAATTGTATTTGTAATAGTGATGTGAAGAGTCAAGACTTCCAGATTTCATAATTCAAGTATACTGCAAAGTATTTATCTATCAGCTTATGTATGTGATAATCGTTAGCACTATAACGAAACTTTAGGCTGATGTTACGTTTAATGTTGGTCATCACTGTGGGTTTTATCTTAACAAAAGTATCTTTGTAGATGTAAGCACATGATTCAGCATAGAAGTTCATTCAAAATATTATAGGTTCAGGTTATCAGGTTCCTTCATTTGTTAAATGGTTGCATTCTTTCTCAATCAGAAATTGTGTCATTTACTTGAAACAAAAAATTAATGAATGTAAGACTAAGAATATTTTCAGAACAAAAAACCTTTCAAGTCTTGAACTTAAATGGTGGACACATGCTTTAACAAAACGTAATGTTAGTAGAAAAAGAGAGAAAATAACAGAAGTCTTCCATCAGTGAAAATGTGAGAATAATCAGAGTATTCTTGTGGGAACCTAAATGTAACTAACTTTAGTTTCACACATGTAGAAATCTTGAACCCAAAACCACCCCTTCTTAGCTTCCTATCATCCAATTACTTATAGGCAAATGGAGAGAAAAGCTAAAAACAGATAGAAAGGAGTTAATAAATATGAATTATAGATTGAGAGCAGAGTTTCTGATGAGAGTTTTAAAGGTGAAGGACAGAAGACATATGTGTAAGTTTTTGGAGTATCAGAAAAAGATATAGAGGTGTAAGGAAAGGCTGTTCATCTATTTAAAAGTTTCTAAAGAAGTTACAGTCTTGTAGAACATGGTATGATAAATATATACTATTAAAAAATATCTATTAAAATTCTGTTAAATAATTACAAATGCTGTTCAAAAAGTTTACTTATTTTGCAATGATTTTATTCTAACTAATGCTCTTTCTAATTTTAAAAAGAACAGTTATAATTTGTAATTTAATTTAGACCAGTTTAATAATGATGAATCCTCTCAAACGCCAATCAAGCAAATTGTTGTGTGTGTGGGTAGACCTAGAAGAGATGACTGGAGGATCTTTGAAGGCGGAACAGAGAGCACATTGCCTATGCCCTGACATGAAGATGATGATGATGATGGTGTTTCTCCAGTACTTTTAAATGTTTCCTATAATCTTACCATTTTTATTATTATTTTGAGTTTTTTGTGTTTACTACAGAACGGGATTTTGTAAAACAAGGATTTCTGTGTACCATAGTACAGAAGAAGCTAGTATGGTATTTTTATTATTTGTTGTACGTATAATGTAAATAAATGTTGTGAAAGATTAAATGCTTTTTGATTGTGAATTTTTGGAAACCAAGAAAATGTACTCTGTAATCAGCTATGGCTTATGATTTGTATGTCTTTTAATATAATCTATCTCACTGATAATTCTTTTATGTTACAGGCTTAAGGGAATCCTGGGCTATATTATGGTTAGAACAGCTGGGTAGAACTGACAGAGAGATTCGGTACATCTCTTCATCGTACTGTACATATAAATAAAATATTACACATTTATTTATTGCAACCATCAAATTTTCAAAACCTCAAAAAACACGTTTCATGAAGTTATACAATTTGCAGATTGGTCCTGTATTTGGTTGTCAGCAGAATACAGGAAGAAAGATCTGTACACATTTTTCCTTTTTAGTATTTTTATTTCAATTATTTCTTGCAGACTGATTTAAATGTAAAGCCAAGCAAGAACATGGCTTGTGTAAATAGATTAAAAAAAAATAGAATTAATCATAAATGTTGCAAATTCAACATAAGAAACCCATTTAATATATACACATATATATTATATTTATGTATAAGTAGAGATTTGTTATGATTTTTTGTTTGTTGAATGTATTTAATTCAGAATGTAATTGGTGAAAACATGTTATTCAAGTAACTGGGCAATCAATATGGCACATAATGTCCCAGTATCACAAGCTTGTCTGGGTGCAGTATTGTTGATTTTGTAATATACTGTAAAATAATAATATAAAATATAAATAAATTCATTTTGTTAAAATAACTGGGGTTTACTTGTCTTTAATTCATACCCAAATGTGATTTGTGTACTATGTAAAGTGATTTGTAGACTAGTTATAACTTTGTATACTTGTACATAATCCATTGTTATACTTCAACAACCAGAATAAATGGACAACTTCAGAGACAGTCTACACTAGCAATTGGCAATATCAGAATCCTGTTCATCATTTGCCTTACTAATGTGATCTGAAGATTACAGTGAATTCTTACTTCATATTAAAATTTATAACATATTAACAGTAAATAAAAAAAAAATAGTGTCCAGTGATATGATTTGATGTTGCAGTGATAATAATTCATTTATTTTCATAGCACGATAACTTTGCCTTAGCAGTTTGACAGTACAGTTTAATTGTGTGCATGTGTGAAACACATTGCCAACCATGCTGTCACATAAACACTAATTCTAAATGTGAAGGTTTATGATCAGAAGATGTGCAATCTGAACAAGCTATAACTTTAATTGTTTTAATTAAAATGATAGTTATTTAAATCGTCCTGTGTTTAGTGCGTTACAGTTGTTATGTATAATTGCTGTAATCATAGTGTGAGTTATAACCTTTATATTGTTATATTAATAATTCCACCTACAAAATCAAAGTTATTTTATAAAAAAAAAACTCCCAAATCTCATAAGTATTAGATGTAATTAACTACTTGATGATGCCTGTCAAAGTTCGAAGATGGGCTTCCCATTTGAATTTATTGTGTTATGGGACCATTACCCAAATTAAGAATAGCGTCACCTGCAGAAACCAGAGTCGATACATACTTGAACTATAACATAGCCACTATTACATCTGCCCCACTGAATGAAGGTGAGACGTACCATCCAGAAGCTGAAGAGAACAATAAAACCCATGCAGAAAATTAGATCCCCCCCAGAATTGTGGAAACTTGGTGAAAAAGACCTGTCTGATGCTCTCGTGCAGTTAAGTCTGAAAATATGGACCACTGAAGCAATGTCAAAATTTTGGGAACTTGTTATCTGCCCACTGTACAAAGGACACGTGACCTTAATCTACAAAGGAGATTAACAATAAAGTGCAAGAACTGTAATGAAATCTCCCTTTATGCTCGGCTTATAAGATTTTCTCAGGTATACTGTGACAAATAATTAGACCCTGCCCTAAAGAAGCCCTTGGTGATTATCAGGATGGTTTCAGAGAAGAAAGATCTGCAATAGACTAATTATTTATTGTCCACCAAACTATGGAAAAAGTGTGGGAGTGTATTGTCAGTATTTATCAAATATTCATTGATTTCAAGCAGGCTTATGATGATGTGAAGATAGACCGTCCTTTTTGTATCTGTGGAGGAGCTAGCAATACCAGCAAACCTAATAAAATTAACTCAATTGATGAAACACTCCAAAGAAAGAGTTAAAATTCAAAATAATATAACAGAGCCTTTTGACAGTATACAAGGATTTAGGTAAGGTAATTGATGCATGCACCCACTCTATTTAACATTGCCCTTAACAAAAGCATAAAAGAGCTGGAAGTAGATGTGCAAGAGATTATGTGCAATAGCAGATAATCTGACAGCCAGATGATATTGATATAACCAGGTGGTCAAAGTGAGGAGTCAGGGAGCTATATGATGAACTCACAGAGAAAGCTGCAGATGTCATATTGAGAGTAAGGTGATGGAAATGAGATGGAGGAGGAAACAGGGTCAGAACTGGATTATCAGAGGCGACAGCATCATGATTGTCTGTGACTTTAATTACCTGGGTAACAAAGTAAATGACAATAGTGATATAGCCCAGGAGACAAGAAATAGATTTTGAAAAGTACCAAGGCACTCTTTTGCTCAAATCCTGTACAGGATCCAAGCTGGTTTAACAAAAATCTAAACTTATTATATACAAGATGATATCTTGTGACCTACCGTCACATACGGGTGCAAAAATCTTGGAATTATTATGAAGAGATGCTGGGCATGTTTTGAGTACGGTACTGAGGAACATTTTTGGATCAGTACAAGCAATAATTGATTGCACATCAGGTTCACTTACAAACTGTAACAACTATACAAAGAACACAGCATCATATATTATATCAGGCTATAACACTTAAGATAGGAAAAACATATGAAGGTCAATTGTGAAAAGTTCGCGGAGTGACTATCTATCTATAGCTCAGTGGTAGAACTAAAACCTTTTGTTGCTGCAAGACATATATTTCGCGTGAACACCTGGTAATTTTTAGATATATCTATCAATTTCTTGGCTCTTTACCAGCTGTGTGAAATTTTCCTGTCGCGCTTGTTTTTAAAATGCACAAAATCAATCATCGTGTTGTGAATCAATTCTCTGTTAAAAACATTTTAGCGACAATGAAAAAACACAATTGTAAATGTTTAGGAGATGCTGCACCTTCAGAAATTTCAGAAAGTGGGGCACACTCTAGTTTAAACGTGGTCATACAAGCATTGAAGACGATCCCAGCAGTGGACACACAAAAAATGACATTACTGAATAAATTTCATACGGTGTTGGAAGACCGCAGATTGAGGAGTGGATGACATTGCTGAAGTCATAGGCATCTCATATGAGGGTGTGCATCATACTTTAATTCAAGAACTTGGTGTGAACTTGCATTGTGCAAGGTGGCTGGCACATCTGGGGTTGCATTTTTTGGGCGTCCAGTGCGGGGGAAGAACATCTTCAATGCTCCTACAATCACGTTTAAACTCAAATGCCTATTTACAAAACCATTGGTTTTGAAGTCGCAGCATCTCCTTACATATTTACAATTTGGTTCTAAATTTCCATTGGCGCTAAACAACTTTTAACAAAGAATCACACCATGATGTTTGATTTTGTCCGTTTTTCAAAACACACATGACACGTCAATTTTAAACAGCTTCTAACCAATGAATAAATTGATAGATAGATTTCAAAATTAACAGGAGTTCACAGAACATACAATCCTTGCAGCACATGAAAAAATTTTAGTTTTACCGCTAAACTACAGATGTCGCTCTGCGAACTTTTCAACTGACCCTCATAGAGCAAATGAGTGACACCCCAAATACCCAAGAAAATAGTCAAGAGGCATACATTGGCCACCAGAAGAAAAGGAAGAGCAACAACAAACTAGTAGGACAACAGTGAGATGCTGCGACTCTTGTGGAGGAGAGGAATTAGTGAACGGTTGTGGGAGATGTCATTGTTAGAAGAGGCCAGGGCCAAGTGTGAGATTAGCATTGACAGGAAGGAAGGAAGATGCTGGTATTGCATCTACTTATAATAATTGTATAATATCTTCAAATACAGAATTGGATAATAATTTTAGGTGTCTACAGTTTACTTCAAAGTAGGAAATTCAAATTCTGTATTTAACTAACAAATAAGTTATAATTAAATAATAAATAAAAACATAAAAGTAAGCAAGTAAATTTTAACACAGACTGACTTCACTACAAACTGGTATTCACATCTAAAACTTTTTAAAGAACAGTTATCACAATGTTCATATAATGATACTAAATATCATCATGATGTTCAGATAATACTGAACAGCAGATGTCAACAACTAACATGTATATATAACAATAACAAGCAGATACTTTGATGATAATTTCTAAAGCTCTGATATGTTCATAAACCCGCTACTGCACACCTAAATGCCTTGTAGTTCCCGAGTTGGAAAGAATTCTTTGCGAGTTGAGAGCACACATATTCAACTGATATTTCTAATTATAATGTTCCATATATGAAAAAGTGGTAAAAAAAAGTACCTTAATAACTTAATGAAGCCATTCCAATGTAACTATATACCCTCTAAAAGAGGAACCCTCCAATATCAAAAATTTCATAAGAAATAGCCTTAACAGACTGTAAAGAGATGACAAAAATGGCTGACTTCCTCTTCAGTATGTTCAGTGTGCACCCAGTTTATAGAATGTATATAATATTGTCACTGCTGTTAATAAAAAAAATAAAAACAGTTGCCTAACGATTTTCATTTAACTGTCTCGAAAATCCATGGCAACTTTAAAAATGATACAATTATTTTGGTAATGTCAAAATTTTAAGTGAGTAATAAATTTCTGTATATTAGTAAAACCAGCATGAGAAAACCAGAAGAGATTGTTGCTAAACTCACTGGAGACAGCGGCAAAAAACAATGGGATAAATGTGTAACGGAAGGCCTCATTAGATTTGGTAACTATGCATCAAATTATGGTGTTTAATCTTTGTACGTAGCCCGTTAATGTATTGTATTTCACCTTCACCACTAAAATATCTAATTACCAATATTTCCATTTCAGCTGTTTGTCCACTCCAGCTGGCATTGACAATTTGAATGCTTACAATTTTTTTTTAATAATAAAATCAGTATCTAAGTATAGGTTGGTAAAAACCGACCACTGCTGACATACCTACCATTAAAGTAATATTTATTAATTTATGATAAAGTTCAGAATACAAATGTGTTAGCAGTTTTCATATTATTATTGTGCTCGCTTTCTTTAATTGAATGTTTTTTTTTCTTTTGTATCACATGTTGTGGTTCAGACATTGAGAAGAGATTCTTAGAAAGAAATTGTATTAAAGGAAGGAAGGAATATGAGAGGCTGTTTTAATCACCTGTGGGAATGAAACTTTTTTACTTGACAAAGTGATCAAGTAAAGAGGGAAAAACATAAGGGAAAGATTAAATATATGAATGGGGGACAATGATTTTACAGAAAATGCATGGGAGTGGAATTACCCAGAAAACATGTAATGAAGATGATACAATGCGGCCAGATACAATGATACTGGTGTGGCGGCTGGTGGTTGCAGTAGCTGGTTGAGTGGATGGGATAGGGATTAAAAGTCATTAAACTATCATAATCACAGTTAAAAAAAAATAATACTATAATTTTATAACCTTAATGGATAATGTTTATCTTGAACCAAAGTAAACACTAAACCTGACACAACTTATAAATCAAGAAGGCTGTGCTGATTTCATGATGCAACTAAGGATGTGCTACCACACTACTTTGCAACCAGCAAGCTTATATTGGGAACATAGGACAATTGTGAAGAGTAGTGCATGTCCTCCCATATGTTTGTGTACTAAGCTCTGTTGACTTTGCTGCTGAAGTTGCATGCGGCCTACAACCACCAGCCTGCGTGCCACATTTGAATTGTATGCGAACATTGCCGCATAGAATCTAATATGCTCTATGTTGAAATTTATGACACTTTTAGCTGCTTAGCATTTTCATGTACTATTTTATAGTTTAGTTATTCTATTCTGGTGGTTGTGCAACGCTGCAACCATAACACCAGCCGCCACTCTCAGACATTACTGTTTAAAAAATGTTAAAATAAGTTTTTTCTATTTTATTAATTAATAAAATATTTCTCCTCCAATGGAATTGAAAATGTTAGCAGGGATTTGCCACAGTTGTTTGGTTAGTATTTTTTTCTTTCAGTCCTTATTCTTACAATAAACATTAATTGAACAGCTGATTTATACTAAAAACTCAACACTCAAAGATAATGTTGTTCACCATAACACAGTATATACTGTATTCCAGTGGCGGCTGGTAGTTCCACATTTTGGTGGTTGCAGATGTCGGTTGAGTAGAGGGGGGGAGTTAAAAACACATTAAACAAAAGGCAGACCTACTACATATTTATGTGCATCATACATAGTGCTTCCGTATGGGGGAAAATAGAAAATTACTCTTTTCCAATTGTTTGAGCAATTAATTTGTGGGAAATTCCAAGTAAGTTGTGATGAGACAGTTCATCTAACAAGCATGATGCAAGCGACTGAGCATTCTGTTTAGGAGGAGCAATGAAACCCAAGAATCTTCAACCGGTTTACCTTTTATTATATCACAATACACTATGACCATTTGAAAAACATTAGCAATCAACATCAGTGGCAAGCATCAACAATTACAGCCAAATAATCCGCTCAAGCTCAGGACTGAAACCAATTAAGCCTCGAAATACGCCCGGATCTGATAAAGATTCAGTCTCATCATGACCCCGCAAAGCTAATTCAAAAGCTCCACAGAAGCGAATACAATTTATTATTATCTTTAAGACGTAACGTTTATTGCGTAATCTTTTGTTGTGTAAAACAATATTTCGTCTATACTCACTGCCCAGCTGCTGTGCTACAGTATTATATTAACTGTACCGAAAAGAGAATACTGAAAATAATTATTTATATGTACACTTGACGCCTGATGATTTCTTATTTTTTCGGCTAGACGATTAATATCTTTCTTTTAGAATTTTGTCCAGGGGTCCTCTCCTCCAAACAATAAACATGAAAAACAAAATAAAGAATTTCTTTCGTCACAATCACACAACTAGTCGGTATTTTCATTATATTCTAGTTTAAATGATCGATTAAATTGTTGACTGCCTGATTTTACAATTTGATTTATTGTTAAGGGAGGCTTTTGGCGTCCTAGTCTATTGGTTCTTAATGCTATTCATTTTAAACTAATAATAAACACGTTTAAAAGCACGCAGAATCGCTAATCCAAAAAGCACAAACACAAAAGCACACAGCGGCACTAAACAAAGAAAAAATAATACTTAACACCCAATTTAATTAATATAAAGTCGATGGACACTTTATTATCACAATCGCAGTTATACAAAATTATTAATATAATTTTATAAATTCAGACATTCGGTAATGTCTACTGGTATCTCTGATATGAGCACAGCAGCGCTTGCGGTGGCAGTTTGCAGTACTCCAATGCACCACCTGAACCTATTCGCAACCGCCGTGTATTTTATCCCTACTGTGTTTTTGTCACTGTACTGTGTTCAAGTCGTATCACAACAATTGCGTTTGCTGGTTTGCAGAGCACAAACAACTACCCACGTCCAAACCAACTACCGGTAGCGCGCGTAACTTACTCGTCTGTAATGTGCTGCGTTAAACATATTTTGACATTTTCCGAGCTGTAGCAAAATAAGTTCGTTTGAAAAATAACTGTGAAAAATAAGATTGCTTTAACATAAAAAATTTTGTTGTATCACTTAGTCTGTATATATATACACATTTATGTTAGACCTATAAATACTGGTGGTTGTGCAACCTTACAACCTTAACACCAGCTGCCACTGCTGTATTCATATATTTTGTAACGATACAATTAAGCCAAATCTCGTACCAGTGATAAAAAAGATAATTCTTGATATAAAATTACTTCATATGAAATAAAATGTGTAAAAAATGATTAAAATGTAAATACTTTGACAAGACGTACAACGATATTACCCAACCCAAGTGATTGAGCCAAAAACATAAACATAAAGAAGGGAACCACGTAACATACTTATTAAAAATGTAAATATTTTGACATGATTGAGCCGACAACCCAAATATACTTAAGAAAATGTGATAGACAAAACAATGATGGACACAGAACTAAAGAAGAACCAGAAGAAGAGGACAGATCCATACAAGTAAACAGAATTTAAATCAGAAGTGAAGAAGAGGAGAACCAAACCAAGATGAAGAATGAAGATGAAGATTATTGAAGAAGATGAAGAGGAAGAATGAAGAGGAGACAGATAAAACTCAGGGGGAAACTAACACACATATATAAAAGGGAAAGATTGTATGTTAAAGATAGAATACAGTCAATAAACCTTAAATAATTATATATTAATAAAACCAATGTTATTATTATTATTGATTTAACACATGTACCCATTTTTGAGACAATACAATTATAAAGCAAAGTAGTGTAGGAAGAGTACACTAACCCTGTCAGAAAGGTTAGATTCAACCAAAACTCAACTAGCCTAATGTTGTTTATAGTAAACATAATACTAGAACAAAATAGTGAGAAATGGTAGGAAAAAGTATAGGGGTTACCCATTAAATAACACTAATTACAAAACAGTGAACCAAAGTGAAGTGCTTTAGTGAAGTGTTAATGCCTTAAAAAATAGTGAAAGTGAATGTGAAACATTCAAATTAGAATGCTAAGGAAATAGACACTCTTTAAAACATTGATAAACCACCAATGATTAGAGTGGAATTATAATTAGTTGTATACCTAGAAGTAATTAAAAATAGTATTTGAAATTAATATAAGGAAAGCATGTGACATATCAGGGAGAAAGCCCAGTACCATAACTTGTGTTAACATGGCATGATAGGATAGAAGTAAAGTTTGTTATTAAAGATTAAAATTATAAAGAATACAACACCCCATGTTGAAAGGGGAATCAACCTTAATAATATTAGAGAAGGTGACAATGTTTATCACCCTAGTTTATAAGACAAGATAGAAATCAATGTTAGTACTAAGAATAATTTATGACTTATAAAGAATAATTGATTCAATGTTAAAGAAGGAATATGACTGAAAGGGGACTTACAGTCCATAAACCTAACTATTATATTTTAAATGAAAAGCAATGAAAATGTATGTTGAATAATAATTAAAACACAAACAAATAAGTGAAGCCCATCAGGCTGAATTCAGAATGTAATTTAAAAGGGAAATACACTAGAAAACAATCATGGCTGTTTGTAACTATAACTTTTTTTTATAGGAAAACAGTTAACTGCCAAGAACATTTCAAATGCAAATTGTATCAATTTCACAAAAAATCTTACTAATCTAAGAACAGTGAATGGACAATAATTATATATCAGTTATTTCAACACAGAAATATTATTGTAATAATTTAATTCAAGAAAAATATGTTATTTATTAAATGTCAACTAATTAGACTATAGTTAAAGTGTAACAGAATAGGACCTTATGAGGTATCATTGTAAACTTTGAAAGGAAAGAAAAATAATAGTGATGTCATTTATTATCCCAAAGGAATTATAAGGGAATAAAATCATTAGGAAAATACTTAATAAATTTGAATAAAAATTCAAATATCTCTAACAATGTAAGTTAAGAGTAATTAAACAAGCATTGAATTATTAGTTACTATGACAACGAGTCATTTGAGGCTTATTTTTCCGTTAAATTAGATAGACGCTGAAGAAACGAAGCGTGGGTACGCCACACAAGAAATTGGACAAACTAAAACTTTAATTTAAACAGTTATAACAAGTCAACTAGTGAATTCAAATGATCCCACGTGAAGATACGTCGATCTGTACAGAATTAATGATGACCAGGAACGAAATTGAACAAACTAATTAAAGAAAAAGCCCAGACCAGTTTGAAGAAGACGCTGGAAGCCTACAACCAGCCCAAAATTCGAAAAATAAACGCCTATCCTGATGACGACCCCTTCAACGTGAGACGAATTGATAAGTACCGAATAATTTCTTACTCCTAAAACCCCAAATCACTTAAATTATTTTCAAATGATAAAATTTCTCACTATTTAAAAGTAGTATTTTCTTTCAAAGGTAAAGGCATAATTTACTTATATTAAAAAACATTTATAAAGATAACCTTATTTGTAAACATAATTACTGTAACAGAAATACGACACTACGGAACAAATTGTACAAACACATTATAAATCCTAAGTACCTATAAGGTATAATAGTGTACTTTCTTTTCATGTAATCAACGTTTATGTCTATTTTTCATGATCAAAAGAACTCCAGGTTTTAAAAACATAGTAATTTTGTTAAAAGGTAAATGAACGATAATGTTTTGAAACCAATTTTGCCAACTTGAGATATTTAGTGTTTCAAGCTCTAAGCCGGAGCATAATATTATAAATTTGTTTATGATTCAATTGTCATGTTTATTAATAATTAAATGTGTATTAAAAAACGCAGTACAGTACATTACTATCTTGTTATTTCATAGGATTTTTTGTAAATATATGTGTGTTAGCGAAGTTGTAAGTCATAGCCAACTAGCGCTTGTCACGATTGGCCGAGTCAACAACCTGTGTAGCAGCGGGAATAATTCGAACGCCACAGCTGTCCATGCTAATACCACATATTACTTTAAAAATTAAATGTTTTAATTGTTTTAACAAAAACAATTTGGCGCCGCCCGGGAATCGTAATCCCCATGAATTAGCAGGTAGGTTGTACTGGTGACATTGACAACGCTACGGACTCCAGTAGTGACGTCGATTTATGTAACAACCAGTGTGAGGCAAACACATTACATTCACACTAATACACCATATAAACAAGTGTGAGACATTTTAACAGGTACGACCTCGTTTTATTGTTACATATTGGCTTCCATCGCAGGGCTTGAAGGCGGACGTTATATATTGTTACATATTGACGCCAGCAACGTGGGACTTCACAAGTCAACACACACCCTGTTATACTAATTGTTACAATTTACATATACATAGTAAAACAATTCCATTTCTAAATGCAAGTAAAATAAATAAAGTAGTAAATAAATGCAAATGTTTTGTATTATATACATATTTCTACACAGAATATTTATATATATTAATTAAAAACAGATTAAGTAAAACAAATAGAATGTATTATGAAACAGACATCCTCTGCAAAAAGAGAACTAAGTATGTAAACCAAAACATCTGTACAGATTCATATACATATGTAGCCAAAAATGTGGAACAGTATTAGGGAAGAAAATCCAAAAGTTCAAATCTAGAATTATTGCCACAAAATTATAATGTATGGGGAAATGGTGTGCGCCATGCTTTTATAAATAAACATCCTGTTTATATTATACAGGTGACACAAAATTGCACAACACTACTTCAGGAGCTGATTTGGGCCATTAATATTAGCAAAAACGTTCCTATAAACATGTGTCCTAAAATTCTTCGTTTACGAGTCATGGCTAGCAAAATATTTGCTGTGATATCTGCCACAAGGGTAAAATAAAACATACTGAAATTCTTGGAACTTAAATTCAGGGATAAATTTGATGGTTTTTGACATGATAAAACAGATCCCAGAACTTAAGAATTTTTTACAATTTATTGAAAAAATTTTTGTATACAAAAATTGTACACCAAAACACAATTTTTTAGGTTTGATGTAAAATAACTTTCTTAAATAGCTTATCAATGGGAAATGTGTAGAAAATGTAATTCTGAGTAAACTGAGGTAAGTAAACTTGCTAGAAAACAAATATAACTTAGAGAAATTCAACTTTTACTAAAAACAAAACAGACCAAAATTTGGCAGAAAAATGGAATAAAAAAATTAATTTAAAAATATGAAAAAACTAAAACAGAATTAAACTGTCTACACATCCTTGAAAAGTTGTATGTACTGATTAGCTATTTAACAAAGTTAATCTACATCAAACCTAAAAAATTGTTTTGTGATACCAGTTTTTGTGTGATTTACAATGATTTTCACAAAAATTACTAAAGATACAGTTCTGGGGCCTGTCTCATTCATTTTTCAGATAAAACCCATATGAAACCATCAAAACCTCTTAATTTAAGTTCCAAATCACAGCAAAATATTTCTAGCCACAACTTGAAAACAAAATTTTGAACATATGTTTATAGGAATGTTTTTCCTAATATTGTAACGCAACATAGTTGAGGTTCCCCAACGTTACATAAAAGATTGAATGAAATATGGTCAAGGACCATACCGACTTAAGGTTGTTCAATAGATCATGTGCTCGAGAAGTAACTCAAGCCAAAAGGAGGCAATGACTAGTATTGAATGTATAAAAGCCAGACTAAGGAATGATTGGATGTAATGAAATGTTTGTTTTGTACTGTGACATATTAAGGTCTACAGAGTATTTATATTGTATGTTGAATATGTTAAAAATGAAATGTTGTTTGATAATAATACTTAATCAATAATTATGTTTATATTTATATTAGATTTTTTTTTATACAGCACAGTATAGTTACCAATGTTAGGCACTGTACTAAGTTGTCAGTATTGTATAAAATTGAAAGATACTGTTGTTCTAATTAATGTTTATAAACTGGATCAGGAGTGTGACCAGTGTTTCAAGTCTAACAAGTAGTTCTGACAATTATGTCATAAATTAATAAAGGGTTCCAGAACCAGTTAATTAATATAAAAACAACTAACCACCAGTAAATTAAATTTCATGTAATTAACTATGTAATCAATAATTAATTGTACAGTAGGTCAGGTAAAAAGAAAATTAAGTTAAAAACCAAATTATATTATAATGGTTGTAAATGAATCTATAGGCCTAAATTCCATATTAGTGAAAGGAAATTAATACCTTTTTAGTAAACCCAGTCCAACGAAACTCTAGTAAAACATTTACTGTTTAGTAAGGAAGGTTAGGGGAGAATTTCATGTGATTCAAGATTAATCCAAGCATGGAGTATTTTATTGGAAAGGAGTAGTAATATTCTATAATGCCGGCTCAAGGATATATAGAGAACGTGGTTGTTAAGGCAACTGATATATAATAAGTTGTTGATTTTGAATAAATGGGTACTGATTGTTACAAGCTATTAGATTGAAATGGACCGATATATTTAAAAATATATGAATAAATATAAAGGAAAGATATATCCAAACTGATAAAGCCTTTTTGTAAAACAATTATATTTGAACGCTAATGAATCATACAAATTAAATAACACTCTAAATTATCAATGAGTACAATAAAAAAGAATTGAAAGCTTCTCACCTCAGTCACTAAATAATTCCGCTGAATTTGGTATCAAACCAATTCATGCTATAAATTGAAGACCAGTAAAGAGTTAAAGCCTGAATTAACGGAAATATTTGGAAATACAGAAGACTCGGTTGACGAAATAACCTTCATTGACAGCGTAAGCTGAGATCCTAATTCCAGTTCATTGGGACCAAGAATTGTGAAGTCGCAAAAGAAGAATCGAAGCACAAGAGTTCCTGTGGGATTACCAGTACACACCATCATCAATTCATTGAAAACCAGAGCAATTTTACTGGGTGAAGACGATATAAACTGGATTTTGACCGCTGTTGACAAACATTCACCGCCTAACGAAGCTTTCGTCGTTTGGGTAAAAAACAAATTATTCTCATATCATTGTATTTTAAGTAAATAATTTTATTCTTTTGTAAATTGAACAACCTTAATTATGCATTTTACCTGGCCTTACTAATGGTTCAAAGAACTACACGAACCCTGGTATAAGAATTATTTGTCATTATTTTCAAGAGTATATGTTTTTTAGAGTTTGAATAATTAAGAATCGATATATGTTGGGATAGTCGATTGGATCATCTTATTGTTTGTCTGAGACAAAGTAACTTGTTAAATATCAGAGAAAAATAAATAAAGTACATTTGTTGTATGAGATAACGTTTTAGTCATTGCAGAGAAAATATTATATGTAGTTGATGTAATAATTTATAAACAGATTGATACAAACACTCCGAATAACTAACCTATAAGTACACGTATTTCTAGTAACAGCGCTTAAAATTTGCAGCTGGTGGGACGGGAGATTGCTGAACTAACTGGTTTTTTAATACTAAATTTGAATGAAACTTTTATCATTGAGTGACTAGGGTTGAAACAAATACCACTTACATTCAGTAAATACTCCATATATATTACTCATATTAAACAACCACTGAGAACTAAATTAAGTCTATAGAATAATACCATTATAAATTCAGGAACATAATTCTAATTTTGTGGACTTAATAATCTATGTTCTGAGGGTTTCACCGGTCACAACCGAAAGGTATATTAGTTAATAACCTATTAATTAAACCAGGTAACAGCATTTTAATTGTTACGAATCGCCACCTACAACGTATTATTTGGCGTTTGTTACACCGGAGTCTCTTATAACTAATCACACTCATAGACAAGATTTCTTTACAATTTGACGTCTCCAGCTGGTATCATACACTATAACATACGTCCTCACATAATTAACAAGTAGTTCTCTACAAAATTGGTTACAACAGTGGGGTTTGAATAAGACGGACGTTTCAACGCTAGTACCCAACATATTTATTCCATAACAAATTGACGACTCCTACGAGGGGGACTGATCAAAGAAGGACTCGCCATTAGATTTCTATTACAAATTGACGCTCACAACGTGGGGCTTAAACGAAATCGAGGACGCTTAGTAATTTAGAGTTTTATTACAAATTGGCGCTCAACGAGTGGGCTTTAGGTAAGTAAAAAATCATATTATTTGTTACTTAACTTGAGCAGGCAACCATTAGAGGCACAGGAATGCATACGAGAGGTGTTACGAAAAGAATGGAGAAGGAACAAGAAACAGAAGAAGATAGGAGGGAAGAAGAAACAGAGGCAGGTACAGATATTGGAATGGAACAACAGGCGGGTGATAAGGAGGAAGCCAGAGGAGGCCTAGATTTACAAAAATTATGGGAATTAATTAAAGAAGATTCCAAGAAACAGAAGGAAGAATTAAAAGACAGTATTAAGGAAAGTACTAGTGAACTTTTGAGGCAAGCCATAAATGAAAATAATGAACAATTGAAGGCCGATTTTAGACAAATCAATGAAAAGCTAGAAAATAAAATAGACAGTATAAATGAAAATACAGAAAAGCTAGAAAATAAAGTAGACAGTATAAATGAAAATTCAGAGAAGCTGGAAAATAAAATAGACAGTATTAATGAAAACTCAAGGAAACAAAACGAGATCTTGAGTGAGAATTTAATCAAATTAATGAATGAGAAGTTCGACAAAAATAAGGAGGAGAATGATGAAAATAACCGGCTAATAAATAAAAGTTTGAACCAAATAAACGAAAATTTTGACAGGAATGACGAGAATTTGAGACGGATTCAAGACGATCACAAACTAATGAGTGAAAAACTTGAGGAAAACAATAAACAAATGAAAGCAGATCTTGAGAAAATCAATGAGGATAATCTAATACGAATCGATGAGAGAATTGAGCATTCTAACAAGGAAATAAGGGAAAATGTTAATAAAGAGAATGAAGTATTAAGACAAGCTATCAATAAGAAAATTGAGGACGCTAGTGAGGCAATCACCCAGAAGGTAGTTAAGAACGACGGTGAAAGAAAACAGGACATAGCGGAAACAAATAGAAAACTGAAAGCGACCGATGAAGTTGTTACACGAAATAGAGCTGAACTAGAGGTCAAGCTAGGCCATATAGAAGAAGAAAACCGAATTCAAGTGGAATCAATACGAACAGATTGTGGAAACCAGCATCGAAATTTAGATACGGTCATGAATGAAGTACAGGAGCAAGGACAACGTAACCAGGATAGAATCGAGAACCTACAACGATCAGTTGACAACCGATCGATCACTGTCCCATATACACAACATATAGACGACCGGGAGACCATCAACTTTAAATCATACAGGAGAAATCCAATGGAATTCTTGGAACGGGTTGGCGAACAAATCATGAGAACTGGTGAAAACAGGTGGCCAATAATTCGTCGTTATTTAGACGAACATTTTAAAGAAACTTATGATAACTGGTGGACAGCCACCAGGCACGAGATACGAAGAATTTAAAATAGCTTTTAAAGCCAGGTACTGGTCAGACGCCACCCAGAACGTAGTAAGGGAGAGCATCAGTTATGGAAGATATGACGCCAGCAGGGGAACAACACTTACCGCCTACTTCCTGGGAAAAGTATGTTTGGCAAGACATCTTGAACCAAAAATCCCAGAGGAAATTCTCGTCACCAGGTTAGCATACCACTATGATAACGGTATATCAATAGCACGATCAGGTGGACAGATAAAAACTATACAGGCCATGTCAACGCTATTGGAAGAGCACGAGCGTGAGGTACATTATCGAAGGAGTCGTCAGAGAAACGACCAGTACGGGAACAGGGATTTCCCAGACTATAACAATAGAAACAATAACCATAACAGTCATAAGGCGAATAACCGGACGAACTATAATGGCAGGCCTGGTAATTATGGTAATGAGGCATACCAACGGCAAAATAACAACAACAGCCCAAGGAACAACGGAAATAATTACGGGAATAGACAGAGTATTCCGAACAACCAATATAACCGGTCGTATAACCCAAGTTACCAGAATCAGAACACAAACAACCGAAATTATGATAACAGTAACCGTAACCCGAATAACCAAAACCAAAACTACAGAAGAGTTAATTATGTGGGGGCGTACGATAACTATAACGGGAGGACATACTACCGAGGACATCGGAGTTTTAATAGAGACACCGATTGGAACCAGTACAATGACAACGACAGAAGAGAGACTAGAACTAATGGGGGCAGAAGTCGGAGTCAGGAGGACTACCGCCGGGTTAACTACGAAGAGGATTGTAGGATTGTCCATTACGGGTTTCCAGACCAATGGTGAATTTTATAAGGGCCGAAGAGAATGGTCCAAGGAGTGATCAACACCAAGGGGAGAATGATAATGAGTGTTTACAATGGAGCAATAACATCGGAGAATCCAGATCCGGAAGCGAGAACCAAAGAAGGGACGATCCATCTAGGAATGTCCGAATAATTTATAATCAACAGAACCCACCAGAACGCTGGATTCCCCTAAGAGGAGATGGCCACCGACCCAATACATCCCAGGATGTAAGACAAGAAATAAATGAAGAAGAAGCCACGGCCGACAGATGGAATACATAAAGAGAATAAAAAACCAAAAATTCTAAAGAAACTGTAAGAACAACTTACTCAATAATTATTCAGAAACAGTATAATTTAAAATAAAGAGGATAAATACCCCAAAATTCAAAAAAAATGAAGTAAGCTCAACTTACAAACAAGTATCTAAGAAAACAATTTATGAGGTATACAAGAAAGAGAATTTTGAAGATAAAAAAACAACCAAAGTCAAAAAATAAGTAAGAACACCTTACTATACAATTTAGAAGAAATTGCTTTAAACTGATATGAAAAAAAAAAATAAAATAAAATAACACTGATTCAACCTAATAAAAAATCATCAAAACCAAAAGACGAAATGAGTTTATCTAATGTAACATAATAGTGAGAAATGTAATTTAGAATGTAAAAGAAATAATAATGATTGTGCCAGTAGAATATAGCTACATAATGTAATGTATAGTACTGACCAAAATCTCATAACCAGCTGTATTGATCACAAAAGGATATGAGCCAATGAAGATAAGAGAATGAAGAAGCCAAAATGGAACCCTCAAAAGGATCACAAGAAAAGAAAAAAACAAATGGTTAAGAATTATCCGTAAAAAAACCAATTAATAAATGTCAATAAAGTAGCCAAGTATTGGAGAGAAAAAGTGTATAATAGAAGGAAGAATTAATATGAAGAAATAATATGATCTGAGTTAAAGTACAGTGAATAATCCCTAGAATATGATTATTATTTATTATTTTATTGAAGGTCACATGATGACTACCTTACGAGGTTTATTAATGAAGATTGACTGTAGAATATTCCAGCAATCATTTAACTGGGCAGAGATGATGTTCCTCTGATCCCAGAAAGTATGTAACGGACGACGGTAACTGGTTAGCCGATAGAGCACCACCGATTCGATTCCAGTTATAATGTTAGGGAGGTTTAGGAAAATTAAATATTAGAGGGAAAACTCACAAATAAATATAGAGAATCAAATAAAACCAGATCCAAAATGTATAATTAATAAAGAATGTCACAAGAATGATTATAGAAATAAGATTTAAACTTGGGAAATAATTGATTTTAAGAAGAAATGATAATAATATAACGGTTAATTATGAAATATAAAAGCACTATAAATAGGCAACCAATTGGCCAGATACAAATTAGAAGTTTATTTCTTGCTAAACTTTGTTTATACCAAAATAAACTTATTTCGAAGGGGGGGTGTTATGTAACGCAACATAGTTGAGGTTCCCCAACGTTACATAAAAGATTGAATGAAATATGGTCAAGGACCATACCCTGACTTAAGGTTGTTCAATAGATCATGTGCTCGAGAAGTAACTCAAGCCAAAAGGAGGCAATGACTAGTATTGAATGTATAAAAGCCAGACTAAGGAATGATTGGATGTAATGAAATGTTTGTTTTGTACTGTGACATATTAAGGTCTACAGAGTATTTATATTGTATGTTGAATATGTTAAAAATGAAATGTTGTTTGATAATAATACTTAATCAATAATTATGTTTATATTTATATTAGATTTGTTTTTATACAGCACAGTATAGTTACCAATGTTAGGCACTGTACTAAGTTGTCAGTATTGTATAAAATTGAAAGATACTGTTGTTCTAATTAATGTTTATAAACTGGATCAGGAGTGTGACCAGTGTTTCAAGTCTAACAAGTAGTTCTGACAATTATGTCATAAATTAATAAAGGGTTCCAGAACCAGTTAATTAATATAAAAACAACTAACCACCAGTAAATTAAATTTCATTTAATTAACTATGTAATCAATAATTAATTGTACAGTAGGTCAGGTAAAAAGAAAATTAAGTTAAAAACCAAATAATGTTATAATGGTTGTAAATGAATCTATAGGCCTAAATTCCATATTAGTGAAAGGAAATTAATACCTTTTTAGTAAACCCAGTAAGGAAGGTTAGGGGAGAATTTCATGTGATTCAAGATTAATCCAAGCATGGAGTATTTTATTGGAAAGGAGTAGTAATATTCTATAATGCCGGCTCAAGGATATATAGAGAACGTGGTTGTTAAGGCAACTGATATATAATAAGTTGTTGATTTTGAATAAATGGGTACTGATTGTTACAAGCTATTAGATTGAAATGGACCGATATATTTAAAAATATATGAATAAATATAAAGGAAAGATATATCCAAACTGATAAAGCCTTTTTGTAAAACAATTATATTTGAACGCTAATGAATCATACAAATTAAATAACACTCTAAATTATCAATGAGTACAATAAAAAAGAATTGAAAGCTTCTCACCTCAGTCACTAAATAATTCCGCTGAATTTGGTATCAAACCAATTCATGCTATAAATTGAAGACCAGTAAAGAGTTAAAGCCTGAATTAACGGAAATATTTGGAAATACAGAAGACTCGGTTGACGAAATAACCTTCATTGACAGCGTAAGCTGAGATCCTAATTCCAGTTCATTGGGACCAAGAATTGTGAAGTCGCAAAAGAAGAATCGAAGCACAAGAGTTCCTGTGGGATTACCAGTACACACCATCATCAATTCATTGAAAACCAGAGCAATTTTACTGGGTGAAGACGATATAAACTGGATTTTGACCGCTGTTGACAAACATTCACCGCCTAACGAAGCTTTCGTCGTTTGGGTAAAAAAACAAATTATTTTCATATCATTGTATTTTAAGTAAATAATTTTATTCTTTTGTAAATTGAACAACCTTAATTATGCATTTTACCTGGCCTTACTAATGGTTCAAAGAACTACACAAACCCTGGTATAAGAATTATTTGTCATTATTTTCAAGAGTATATGTTTTTTAGAGTTTGAATAATTAAGAATCGATATATGTTGGGATAGTCGATTGGATCGTCTTATTGTTTGTCTGAGACAACGTAACTTGTTAAATATCAGAGAAAAATAAATAAAGTACATTTGTTGTATGAGATAACGTTTTAGTCATTGCAGAGAAAATACTATATGTAGTTGATGTAATAATTATAAACAGATTGATACAAACACTCCGAATAACTAACCTATAAGTACACGTATTTCTAGTAACAGTGCTTAAAATTTGCAGCTGGTGGGACGGGAGATTGCTGAACTAACTGGTTTTTTAATACTAAATTTGAATGAAACTTTTATCATTGAGTGACTAGGGTTGAAACAAATACCACTTACATTCAGTAAATACGCCATATATATTACTCATATTAAACAACCACTGAGAACTAAATTAAGTCTATAGAATAATACCATTATAAATTCAGGAACATAATTCTAATTTTGTGGACTTAATAATCTATGTTCTGAGGGTTTCACCGGTCACAACCGAAAGGTATATTAGTTAATACCCTATTAATTAAACCAGGTAACAGCATTTTAATTGTTACGAATTGCCACCTACAATGTATTATTTGGCGTTTGTTACACCGGAGTCTCTTATAACTAATCACACTCATAGACAAGATTTCTTTACAATTTGACGTCTCCAGCTGGTATCATACACTATAACATACGTCCTCACATAATTAACAAGTAGTTCTCTACAAAATTGGTTACAACAATGGGGTTTGAATAAGACGGACGTTTCAACGCTAGTACCCAACATATTTATTCCATAACAAATTGACGACTCCTACGAGGGGGACTGATCAAAGAAGGACTCACCATTAGATTTCTATTACAAATTGACGCTCACAACGTGGGGCTTAAACGAAATCGAGGACGCTTAGTAATTTAGATTTCTTTACAATATTAATGGCCTGAATCAGCTCCTGCTGAAATTGAAATAGAATTTTGAATCCCTCTGTATAATAAAAAAACTGTAAATTATTGTATAAAAATGCCTTTGAGTATAATTACTGTATATAATTTTGTAAATGCCTATGATAAGAAAAGTCACAGATTCATATTTGATATCAAAACCAAATCTGTCTAGGAAATAATGAGTTGATATAAATTTTTCTTAAGAATCATCAAAATGTGCTTTGTTGTTATTAGCAAGTGGCTGGAATATGGCTCATGCCTTCAGTACTTTAGCTTCCCAAAAAAGGCTCACAACATCCTTTTGATTATATTTAGGAGGATCAAGATGTCTACAGGTTAAAAGATGATTCACAACATCACACTGTCCCGGCAGGCAGATAGTACACTGGTCTTTGATGATGATTCAATCATATTTTATATGTGTATGTATTGTTATGACAGTCTCACTGATCGCCATATGGTACAGTGGAAAACAAAATACAAGACACCAATGAAGTCACTAATCATCAGCTTTAATTATACAATTAATAATGTGTAATCAACAAGATTATACTCATACAATAATTCAAATAAAATTTGTCCACACGCAATAATAATGTCGACTAATAGAGTCCCGCACAATTATAACACCTTCACCATAATACTTCGAACCTCACTTGAATAAATCACCACTTAAACTCACTGAGTAATTGCCCGAAGTAAACTGAAACTGACCATCGCTGAATGCCTATATTTATATTCCGCTGACATGCCAGAATAATCTTTCACTTTGAATAACGTGTTAAACAAACAGGCGATCTTGAATCCACTAAAAACAGTGTCCTTGATCATCCTTGATCACAGTGCGCTGGCCGGTACGGTCTGGAATAGACTCGATGGTTGACACATGACAAGTGGCATGTAATTGTCATCTCAAAGTAGCAGCAATATGTACGCACACACACATTACTGCTGGGATAGGCGAGATACTTTTAGAACGTTCCGTAACAATATATACAGTATATATTAAACACTTTTTGTTACAGTCTGTTTCATGATGCATATTATTTATTTAATATTTATAACTATTTTACCTCAAGATATATTATTTTCTTATTTGGAACATGTTTTGGGAATCCTATTTTTCCCATCCTCAGTCATCTTAATTTCATCCAAAATTAAGATGGCTGAAGATGGGAAAATAGGATTCCTAAAACATGTTTCAAATAAGGAAATAATATATCTTAAGGTAAAATAGTTATAAATATTAAATAAATTATATATATGTTGGTTAAGACAATCGTGGCCAGCTTCTAGTCAAAATAGAAATGATATCCTTGGTATATGTCAAATATTTTTACTGTACTATATTTTTCATATTTTAAAAAGATAGATCCTGTCTGAAGTGTTACTACTCTTTTTGCATGCAATTCTTTTTATAGAATTTCACATCATCTATTTCTTGTCACCTTATATGTTAGTTTATGTATGGTGCTGCCTTTTTAGCCAAGAACGGAGCCGGAGGCAGCGTGTTCATTTCCCTACTAAGCAATGTGAGATGATACTATCCATAACAGGATAACCATTTTATCTTGAATGTAGATATGTCTAGTTTCAATTTCATCTGTTTGTTCTTATTTTTAACCAGCTATTATTACTATTTTCTTGTTCATTCTATGAAAATGTACATTTTGAAACTGTACATGTGTGTAATCAATATTTGGAGCAGTCATGTTTACTGAAAAAAGGCAATAAAATAATATCATACACAAACACAGAAGAGGAATCACAATGACACTAATGATTTACATCCACTATACCAATGGGAATACTGATATGCAGATCATTTTTTTTTAGATTTGAATTTGAATATTACTATTCCAATAGGAACTGCATATTATATAAATCATTAGTGACTCATACAGGCACATCATGAACAACAAAACCCAAGGATCAACTGTGAAAAACAGCATTCATATATTTGCTAAAATAGGATTGTTTACATAATTGTATAAATAAAACACCATGTTCACTAAATGAACAGAAAGTTTGTGTGTGTGTGTACATGCTTTTGAACAAGTGTCTTCATTAGAGGCCAAAGATTATGTGCCCTTAGTGAAAATATAAAAGTGAACATAAAAGAAAAATATTGTTTACAGGTGGTGGACTTATCATTGGATCACTTGCATCACTTCTATTAATGACAGGTAAGCAGAAATGTGGTCTGTATAAACTGTTTCTATATAACGCAGTAAACATACGAGGGGCGACCCAAAAGTAATGAGAATTTTTCTCTGGCAGTTGGTAGAACGCTAGTTCCGACTTCTCCCACTAGGTGCCTTCACTAGACACCATTTTGTATCAGTTGCCCTAGCGGCATTGTTGTGGAAACATTAGCGCGGTCAGTGTAACTATTTTTTGTAAGCGCTGTTTCACATTTTCAGCGATTTGTCAATCGCAGACATTAAATACCAACGTGCTAACATCAGGTTCTGTTTCCTGTTAGGGAAATCAGCAGCAGAAACTGTCGCAATGCTTCGGACGGCTTATGGGGAGGAAGCTTTGAGCCAAGCAAGGATTTTGAGCCGACAAGAAAGCACACGCGGAACGAATTTTGCTGCAACACATTTCATCTTCAGATCTTCAGTCAAAATTCGTTGGCATGAACTCCAGGATATTCCAGTCATTTCCTCCAATTCATCGATTGTTCTACGACGATCAAACATCAAGATCGCAACACGGATTTTTTCAATGTTTTCGTCCGTATTGGAAGTCGAGGGACGTCCCGGTCGTGGTTCATCTTCAATTGACATTTGACCACTTTTAAACGAGAAAACCACTCGTAAATCCTTGCCTGGCTCAAAGCTTCCTCCCCATAAGCCGTCCGAAGCATTGCGACAGTTTCTGCTGCTGACTTCCCTAACAGGAAACAGAACCTGATGTTAGCACGTTGGTATTTAATGTCTGCCATTGACAAATCGCCGAAAACGTGAAACAGCGCTTACAAACAATAGTCACACTGACCGCGCTGTTTCCACAACAATGCCGCTAGGGCAACTGATATAAAATGCTGTCTAGTGAAGGCACCTAGCAGGAGAAGTCGGAACTAGCGTTCTACCAACTGCCAGAGAAAAATTCTCGTTTCTTTTGGGTCCCCCCTCATATGTACAATTTCATTTTTCAGAACTGATAACTGTAATATATGAAGAAACAATTGTTGTAAATAATAAACTAGGTGAAGGAAATATATGTACTTACCAGTTTCTTTTTAATTTTTAAAAGGACTGTGTTCAAAAGAGCTCTCATGTCATGGACTGGCTTTACTATTTTGAAAAATATTCAGACTATTGATAAATATATTTGAGGGATTATAAAAATAATTGAATTATAAGTGGTATTTGTGATTATCATTTAACACATTTAGGTAGTACATATTTGATTTTTAAAAAAGATTAGCTCAAATAATCCCAATCTTAAACTGATTTTGTCACTCATTATAATTAAATTATTATTCTAATACATGTAAAGGTTCAAGGGCTGGACATGTTTTTTTTAATTAATTTTAACACTTCAAACAACCAAGAAAAATCTTGAGATATGGCAATGGCTTTACACAATTTTTGCTTTCAATATTACTGTCTATACATTTAAATCTTAAGCGGCCCATCCATTAACAAGTAAAACTGACAAGGAAACATGTGAACACTTGGCAAGCCTTGAACAGGGTGCTACAGCCTTGGGAAGGCTCGACAAGTCTCGAATAGGCTTGGCACATTTCCTTGCAAGTTTCCATGAAACTGCCCATCCATTTACAAGTGAACTTTGCAGTGATCCAGTTGTTGTTTTCAATATGCCTCCTGTTCAAAACCATCAAATAGTCTGTTTGGCTGTAAATTTAGCAAAGTGTTTGAAAGCAAAAAGAAGACATAGGTTTTGGTCATGAAGTTGGTTTTTGCAAAGGAACTTAAACTTATTAGATGAACTCTGATTAAATGATCCAGATAGTTACCAAAATTACCTTCGTATGCATGAACTCAGTTACTTAATAAATAAATAATTCACAGTAAATAAATACACAATAACACACAGTAAACAAACCAATACCTACAAAACAAACTGTACGAGTTGTAAATACAGTGCAACCGGATATGACCTTGACGGACTGTCTGTAGTGTACAGCGCATGCGCCAGAAAAAACTGACGTGACTTGCTGTGAAAACTTCCAAATGGTTTTAATGCCGCAACGATCCTTGTCGGATGCATTTTCTTGGCCTTGCCATGCCATGTTGCGCCCATCCACTATAAAAACTGACAAGGATCCTTGTCGAGGCTTGCGAAGAAATTAGTCGAGACTTGACAAGGAAATTGCTCAAGACTTGCCAGTCAAGAAACTTGCAAGGAAAAGTGTAAGTGGAAAAGTAAAAGTGAAAAGTGTTACTCCAAGCCGCTTTAGAGGCTTGGAGTAACATCAAAGTAGTGATCTCAATGTTGGGATAAAAAGAAGTGCTAGAAGAATGTATCATCATAAAAGACAGTTATTTATTTTTATGCTACAGCTTGTAAGCCTGTCCTAAATGCTGGATAAATATTTTGTTTTGTTGAAGTGAAAGTGATATTTCTGAACATTATGATGATGATAATGATGCCATCGATTGTGGTTTTGTAAAGTCTTTCCATAATTTAGTAATATACGTGGTGAAACCCACACACACACACACAATGATTATTGACCTATAATTATATTTCTGTACTAGCAACATATAGACTTAAATGAAATATCAAACAATTTATAACTGTTTCTATAAAAGAAAGTTACACTCTTTTACAGAATGGCCTATAATTTTCTGCTCTGGAATTGGTTTAGCACTGGCTTATGAAAACTGTGATCGTCACTTCAAACAACCTTCAAAGTACAGTCTTGATAACTTCAAGGTAATACTGTAAATCAAGTATAGGCTAAATATTGCAATATTCTTGGATTTTGTTGTCCATGACATGCCCGAGTGTTATCACTATCTAAAACATATTATTACAACACAGAACACAATTATTTTTTATGAAAATTTTTACCTCAACTGCCTGAACCAGTTTCCACTCACTATGAGCTTCATCACAGGTAAGCTCATAATGAGTGAGGTTCAGGCACTGAGATGAACATTTACAACATTTTGATCTAAAATAATTTTGTTCCATGTCATAATAATATATTTCAGTTAGTTTAAATATTTATAATTAAAAAATTTGATTATTATTTATTTAAACCAAATTCTAAACGAACTGTTATCATACTCTTTTATCTGTGTTACTTTGACTGATTCACTATAAAAGTTTACTGACCTTTTGTAAAAACAAATATATATGATGTTGGCTTATTGTTAACTTGGCTGTTAGCTTTCTGGCATCCCAATATACTTGATGTTTTTTGAGGTTTCAAGGTTTTCATCAAGTTTTTGACAGCAAAATTGTAACCCATAAAAATGTTTTATAATGTACAAAATTTGTGTTTAGCACTGTTTCCTAATGGACCACTATCATACTAAACAACAAAATGTGAACTGATACACAGTTCTAAGCATGTAGTAGGGTATAGTGTACGAAACAAAGTGTTATATGTAATTCATTTTTATGTGCATAATCTACAAGTGACCTACCAATATCAAAAACAAAAAGAGAAGAACTGAAAATAATTTTTATTGAAACTCTGCAACTTTTTAGCAATATTATAAGCAAAAAAAAAAAAGACAGAAAAATATGTAAACTTTCTTAGCTCAACTACTATGGAAACCTCACAAAAATTATGCAACTAGATGTTGAAGTCTTTGGAGGGACCTTTTGAACTTCTCTTACTCCATCTAACTACAAATGTCAGTGTATATTTTCTGCAATAAATTTGCCTGTTGCAGAATTTTGAATCATAAAAGTATCAATTATCAACATAGTTTATCCAGCTAAACATTACTTTTTTCAGCTAGATTAATCACTTAATGCAATTAGATTTTACACTCTTCTCAACTGTTCACTATTTAAAACTTATTTTTCAGCCAAACTTTTTAATCCAAGTACAATGTTACCATTTTACATTCTATGTCTATTTATAATACATAGATATAATAATTAATACATGACAAACAGAATTATCACTGTTGCACACCACTATAAAAAAAATTATTCCGATTAGCGCTTTCAAGCTTCTCAGCTCATCATCAGATCGGAAGTGGTGTGCAACAGTGATAATTCTGTTTGTGTGATTATAACCACTAACACAACTTCCTTCATTAAAATTAATATATAGTAAATTCCTCATGAAAAATGAACTGCAGAGAACCAGTGCATCGCAGAGTTGTTCTAATTTTTACTTTGTTGTTCTCAACTTCTACATTGACAGTTGAAGTAGTATGAGTATGGTGTTAAAAGTTGCACTTCATAACTATGCGGTTGAGACACCAACTGGAATCCATTGTACATACTGAAAACATAGGTATGTTTGTTTGGTAACACCAACTGGCAACATCAGAGTGTTCCTGTGGGAAGAGTGTCATAATAAACATTAGAAAGAATGGCTAGTTTCAAAATGCCAAATCCCCACTCCTCATACATTTCATAATATTAAAACACAAGATAGAGTAAACAGAGTATAGATAAGTTGTTTATGCAAAACAATTTATTCATAGTATTGCGTTAAGTGTGCACTGGTATATTAGATTTATTTTGTAGTTAAACAATACAGTAGCAGTTTTTGTTTTGTGTATGTGTACACAACTTTAGAAAGATGGTTATGTTCCATAACTACAAAGAACAGAAGAAACTCTATGAAATAAAGTTATCCAAGACTGCTTTATGATTCAAGATGTGGCAAACTGAAATATATGAAATAAAATGTAATAAAAGTCATTCCACTGTTCATATGAAAAATGAAAATGCTAATAAAAAAGAACAGGTGGGTAACACAATGGAAAAGAGGTTGCTTTGTACAGTGTTATTTGTCATGCTTGACAAAGGTAAAGCTCAAAGTCAAATCAGTCCAACCACGTCTACTGTTGAGACAAAGCACCAATCTGGCTGAGATAAGGAGACTTTAGTTAGTAACAAACGTGATACACATGGGTATGAATGTGATATTCTCAACAACACATTTTCCCACCAGTGTACACGGTTAAACGCAGAATGATACTGTGTTGTGTGAGCTATACCACACCATAGATAGAAGGCACAATAGGCAATTGGTCTAATGCTTAAGAGGAGATAATGATAAACATGATGACTAATCCAAAAGGCAGAACTGACTGAAAATTCAAAAAGACTCAAGAATAAGATGCAAATTAAAGAACAGATCCCATAAAAAATGATTAAATGTTTGCTGAGTTATACAAAAAGCTTCCTGTAGTGTAACAAGTCATGAAATTATTTCAGCCATTACTCCTTAAGAGTTGTTGGCAGTTGTATTTTTATTAGTGACAAAGATTATATATCCACAACATACTGTCAGTGTTTCTGAACTACTTAGCATATTTTGAGGATAAAAGTTTTTGGATTAAATTATATTTATATCCATCAGTGCTCTTATAACATAATATACCATTATTATAAGAACAGAATTCATGCAGTCCTCTTTTCATGATACACCATACATACTCAGAGAAGATGCTTAGCTAGATTATCTCCATATTAATGTTTTAAAGCATTGAACAATAATGATCAGAATGCATTTAAAAAGACATTCATATAATTTAACAAGTGTTAAAATAATAAATGATGGTACTTTACAAAAAACTAGATCATTATTTTGTTTAGTTTTCACATGTATAGGAAGTACCTTTGAATATAATTAAGTATCTGTAAAAGTTTTTTACACCAATGGAATAGTTCTGTATAATCATTTAAAACTTAATGTTTCTGCCTTCTTGTATGCCAGTTTCAACACATAATTAGTTATGACTATAAAGTAAGTCAGTAAAGTTTCTAGATATCAAAATATTTATCTGCATATTCATATCCAACACTGCAGTGCACTCAATATGCTGTTGCCATTTGTTACTGCTTCATAACTTTTAGATCAAATCAACTTTTTGTTGTTCTTTGCTCTTGCTGTATTGTAATTATTTGAGTCTTGCTGTATTGTGATTTTTTAACTTGGTTGCGTCCTGCCTAGATGGTCAATCCTTTTAGATGGTCACCTAAAGTCTGACCAGAATGTTAGGGTAATGTAAGTTTATTGGATAAAATTTGTTTAGTTTGGCCATTTCTGCCCCACCTAATATTTGTTAGATTCAAAACTGTATTACTACGAGGGCCATCTCAAAAGTAAAATTCCCTGATTTAGGAAAAATAAAAAACACGTGTAAAAATTAAAAATAAAACTAAACTTTCATTCAAAAACATGTACTTATTTTTCAACATAATCTCCTGCCTTGGCAATACAATTTCTGTAGCGTAAACACAGGTTTACAGTTCCTTCTTTAAACCACTGCATGCCCAGATTTCGAAGCCAGGCGTCAACCACCTGTTTCACTTCCGCAACTGTTTTGAAACGTTGTCCTCCCAGGTGTTTTTTGGGATGGGGGAAAATATGGAAATCACTCGGAGCCAAATCGGGTGAATATGAGGGATGGTTGAAAATCTCCCTTCAAAAGGACTCCAACAAATTCTGCGAGATTCGCGACTTTGTCGCTCAATACTTGCGAGGAGAAGAACTTTGTTGCTCAACAAAACTTTCCTTTTCAAGAACGATATATGCCAACAGCGGACCATTTGAATGGTCATGCACTCAGGTCCGTACAAAGAAACTAAGTGACGATGAATTTCAGCCGCCGATTTGTTTTTTGTAGCAAAAACCCAATCACACTATGCACTTTGCAATCGGACACGCTGGTAAATGGAACGTCCATGATTTTAAATTTCGTGTTGTTGTTACGTTGCTACCCAAAGGATGAGGTTTTGGCACTACTGCTACTACACACAAATAAGTTCTCTAACCTTCGCCAGCCTGCTTGCGCCATTTCCATTTGAAAGAAAAAATAGGGAAACTTACTTTTGAGATGACCCTCATAAAATCTATGTCCTTTAAAGTATTATCCGTAGAAACAGTACAAACTAAAAAACCAGTTAAAAAGGACAAAGTATTTTCAATACGGGTTCTGCTGATATTGTTGATTACCACATTTGCTGCTATCTTACACACACACACACACACACACACACACACACACACACACACACACACACACACACACACACACACACACACACACACACACACACACACACACACACACACACACACACACACACACACACACACACACACACACACACTAATATGCAATGTTGGCTTGTGTACAAATCATATTTGATGATTCAACTGAAGAACGTAAAAGTTTCAGGCCTCTATGCAAAGCAGAGTGAAAATAAATTCATTACACATGATTAATCATTTTAACTATGAAATAACTTAAGTAGTATTACATTATTTTTAAGGAACTAATAAGTGTGACTGATTCATAAATGAGGCCAATCAAGAAATATGAACTCACAACACTCACACAGATAACAAACTGTTTTGTTCAAAGTGGGGGGAAATGGCTACACACCATTACCTTTAGGAAATACATGCCTCACAGTGTGTCAGATTTCATTCACATTAATTTTGCATAGCTGCTGTGGTCTCAATTTGTTTCTTCTTTTAGTAAGACTATCTTAATGTGAAATGTCACTTCAATCCAATTTTTTTTTTTTTTTTGCTTATCTGATATTTTTGTACAATGTTTTTAGGTGTTAAGTTGCTACTGTGCACTCTGCATATGATCTTTAAGCTCACCATTTACTGCATCCAAAAAATGTACAATAAACTTTCTCCTTTCTATGTCAACAGAGTATGTAAATTAATCTTTGATCTGTCTGTAGGTCTATTAACCAAAATAAATAATGACTATATTAATAGTAATGATATATACAAAAAGTTAGCACAACTTCAAATCCAGTAAAACTAGGTTCTAAAGCAGACTTACAAATCTAGTAGATAATGAATTTTTCAGTGAAGGGTTAGTGAGGATCGGTTAAAAATAACACAAATTTTAACTTATTTGTGTAGACGTTTCGACAATGTTTATTGTCATCAAGACAACTGTTGCTGACGCCAAACACACAACTGTGAAGTTTAGCGTCACAGTTGTGAAGTTTGGTGTCAGTTGTGTGTTTGGTGTCAGCAACAATTGTCCTGATGATGACAATAAACATTGTCGAAACGTCGACACAGATAAATTAAAATTTGTGTTATTTTTTACCAATCCTCACTAAACCCTAAACTGAAAAATTGATTGACGGTCACTTCTAATTTAAGGATCTAGTAGATAATATAAAGCTTTACTTGTTACTGTTTTATTCACAAGTCATCACTGTTTTAATGTACACCACAGTTTCAATTAAGATTCTCTATAATCATAAGAATTATTGATAAAGTGTACAAAAATGCGCACCTAAAAATACCTGAATTTTTGTTCATCACTTAATTTTTTCTATTTCAGAAAAAGTAGTGTCAGTTCAGCCATGTAACTGAGAAATTCCACTATGCCCAAACTTCAGCACTAAGCCAAACTGATAACTTTGCGGAGCACTTCACATGAATGTGCGACAGTGGAGTGACTAGTAATAGGACTGCATAACTTGTAATGGTGTAACTGTAATGAAGTATTAATTATATTAATTAACTAACCTTTCACAAGCTGTCACTGAATTACCATATTAATGAGTATGGATCCAGGACCCAGCAGCACTGAGAAACATTACTAATTTGGTTGAAATAGTGAAGTATTTTATTCTTTCGTTTTCACAGCTGGGCACGTAAAATGTGTTATGATTCTCAAACTTATATAGGCCTACTGAGTATTCATAACCTATAATAATGTACCCGTCTTACAGTTTATACGTCATTTTTAAATTCATGAGAACAGTAGTAAATACGGGACTACAAACAACAAGTACATTTCATTATTCACAATTTTATTAATGTGGGAGAATAAATTATTTTTTTAATCCCAAAATATAGTGTGCATCACACATAATTGGCTTTTCAGAGAAGGTTAGTACATTAACAGATGTTTTACTCGTTTTATTTTCCAACCAGCCTTTATATTTTCCTTCTTTTACTTTATAATGGTGTTTAATTTATTTTTAAGTATATGTTACAATTGGCACGTTTGGACGTTATTATTTATGAGTAAACTAGGTTAGTTCGTAAACGTAAAAATTTATATGATTAATGCACTGATACTTAAATAATCAAAAACATTCACGTTTGTCGTCTTCGATCATTCCCCACACCCGGGTTCAATCCTAACAGAAAGAAACAAATATCAGTTACAGATAAACAAATACATTGCCACTAGCCAACGAGCTTGCACACGAACATGGTCTCAGACTTTTATAGTTATATGGCAACACAAGTGTGTAATGTAAAGTAACAAATATTCCTTAAATTATGTCACGTGTGTTGTATCAGTGTAACAAAGAATAGGTATGCGTTAAGTTTTATCGCAGATTGTTGTTCAAGTAATAACAACAGCCGGTAAGAAAAACGAACGCCATTTTATTTATAGTGCTTTTTGACGGCTGGGGTTAAGTATTGACGAATTTGTTGGAAGAGTTGGTAACTGGTCGTCGGGAAAAGGATGTCTGATACGGTAAGTTCGTTACAGAAGTGGTGGTTTGTTAACAGCTCTGCCGGTATTTTGATATATTTTGTTTACAGCGGGTAAAGTGTACTGAGAAACGTACTGCATTCTGCTAATATTGTGTTCGTACTTATAAAATTAATATTACGTTAAACGTTCATCGTAACTACTAGCATTCAGGCACGAAGGTAATTGTACAGAATAACTAAGTTGTGTAAAACATGTGTCTTGTCATATTTTTATACGGTATACTGCGGTGTAATTGAAATTGGTCAATACAGCCATGTTTATCAAGTTATTTATGATTGAACTGTAAATTTTGTTTATTATGTTTTTAAGTAAAACAGTTATTTGGTGTATTAAGTTTTAGAGTTGTTGTCTTGTTTGTTCATCATCTTCTTTCACTCTAAGTTTTAGAGCCTGTGGTCTTCTGACACTACACAGTTATTTAACCATGGAGAATTTAATTTTAAACAGTTCTCCATAACTTGATAATTAAATTGTTATTGCGATGTCTTGTCATCAGAAGGTTGTGCATTAAATAATATTGATGTATTTTTTATGTGTAGTTATTTGTAAATTCAAACATAAATAACTAGTGAAATACCGGTATTGTTTAAAATTACCATTACTACAAATATATCTTCATGAATAAAGTTGCAAACTCCATTTAAATTCATGGATACTATTGTATTGTGTTGTGATAACAATTAATAAACACTAATACTCATCACACAAAAATAAGTTGACAAGTAAAATCTAGTCGTTTTTTATATCATCTTACTCTGGATGAGGTAATTACACCTGTGTTTAAAGCTTATCAGGCTTTTACTAAACAAAGTTTAGTACTTAGTATGAGTGAAAGATTAGAGTTGGTACAGTTCCTTAATAAGTATAAATAATACGGTGATACTCATGAGTAATATTCATGTTGAATATATGTTCTCTTTTATACTTATTTATAGACATAAATCTCTATAATGTTCTCATATGGAGGAGAACAGTTTTAACTAATCAGCGTTGAGGTGTGTGCATTACTAACTTTGAAATGTACCAGATTTTGAGACAGCAATTAAGTGAATACACTGTTTTAGAGGTGCTGCTGGAATGACTAAAAATGTGAAAATAAATGTTAAACAATTTTTCCATTTCAAAATGTATTTCCAGAATTTTTTTGCAACTTGCAAATAAAAAGTGTAGATTCTTTTTGGATGTACACCTAGTTTTGACTTGTAGTTCATGTAGAAACACAATAAACTTGGTTTTGTGGCTGCCAGACGAGACTAGACTAGGTAGTAAACAAGAGACTATTACAGTTTTCATTTTTGTCATCAGGACAGTTGTAGAGAGTTATTATGACAACAAAAACTGAACTTTGGACATAAAAAACACAGTTGCCTTTGGTATCGTAAGAATTCAACTACAGTTGTCATCATTATGATGACGATAGTAAAATATTGTAGAAATTTAGACACAGATATTGTAAAAATTGTGTTTATTTATTGACAAAAAATTAGCAGAAGCTTTTGTCATTTAATTATACAGTTTTTTTATAATATACAGTAGGCTAAAATTTTCTCAGTCCTGTGACTGTCTTTTTAAATGTCAGATCTCAGTCCTTTATATGTGTTTTATAAATCACATATAGCTGGATTATAAGTAAGTAAAATGTAATACAGAGGAGTTGGCAGGATATTTCTATGGAGGGGGTATTGATAAGAAGCAGTGTGAGAGGTGTTGGTAGTAGTGGATTTACCAATTATTGTAACTCACTGAGCATGTTGTATAGTGGCTGCTGGTGACTCGGTACTTTCTTACCCTACCTGGGCTATTGGGTCATGTATTGGTTATTTTTACACTTTTTATTTTATGCAGTGTAACAAAACATTTTTTACAATTGAATTCCTTGTAATATATTTGAAAAGAGTTCAAAAAATAAAATAATAATAAACCGTCAAATGAACATAAACAATTACAAGCGTATTATGTTTTTCATCACATTTATATTGTGTGGTATTTAATAAATTACACTTAGCCCAACCACTGAAAGCTCATAGATGTCACTGTACCACCTGCGTACCAACATCTGTGGAAAGATGTCTAGTAAAGATGTTTTTTTTACTAGATACTCCTAGTAAATACTAAAGGTAATAGACTTAGCTTTTTACGTAGTGTCAGGGTATTTTACTTAAGTGGTTATTAAAATTGTAAAGTGGTTTGTGATACAATGTACTATGATAGTTTACCATCAAAAATTAGGTTTGATAATGTGTAGATTTTACCCGAAAGACCCACTGGGGATGTTATAAACCCATAGTTAACCCTGTTTGGTCTATCATTGCAAGGAACATATACTACGTATAGGAATACTTTATAGGAATATGAAAATGCTACAACAAAATTCTGTGTTAATTTTATACCTTATGTAGTGTTCCCACATTTTTCACTTTAGAACATCTTTGGAACATTCATTAGTTGTGCAGTGTATGGACCCATTTTCATTTGTTCATTGCATGCATGATGAGTCTTATCTGTTGTGTCTCTATAAAGAACATTTTAGTTTCTGCCTAGCCATTGGCTACTGTACACATCCCTACTCCCTCTCAGACTTACCAATACTCTCCTAGTTGTTAACACAATTCATCACTTTGCCTGGAGCCTGATGTTTGCTTACATTGTTACTTACGGTTTTTATTTGTTGTTGTTTTTTATACATCACTGAAATGAGTCTGATAGAGTCAGCTACTGTAATTCTGACTGAGGAAGATACTGTTACGACGGTCTACAGTGGAAAACAAAATAAGTACAAGACACCAATTAAGTAACTATCACCAGCTTTAATTTTTACAGTTAAACAGTTCGTAATTAACAACACAGTCTCCTACAACAAATCAAATAAAAATTGTTCACATGCAAATAAATGTCAACTAATATTAAAACACAATTGTATTACAGTATGCTGCCTGATTATAAAACACAACACTTCACTAATAACCACTTGAACGCACACAGTAATATTGCTTGTAATCGCGCGACAATAACTCGAACCACACTGAAAATATATCACAAGCAGAATGATCACTGTTGCACACCACTATATAAAAATTATTCCGATTAGCACTTTCAAGCTTCACAGCTTATCGTCAGATCGAAAATGAAACAAATTCTCGATTTGTTTCACCCCACCCTACCCCACCCCACCCGCTCACACACAACAAGCTATAATTCACACATAACACTGGAACACAAGGAATTTGCTAGAAAAATATGTAACTGTCCAGATAGAGGGACAGGGCTCAGGGGGTGGGGAAGAGACATTTGAATTATAGCTTGTTGTGTGTGAGCAGGGTGGGGTGGGGTGGGGTGGGGGTGAAGGGTTTGTTTTCAGGTTATTTGTTTCATTTTTGATCTGACGATGAGCTGTGAAGCTTGAAAGCGCTAATCGAAATAATTTTTATATAGTGGTGTGCAACAGTGATCATTCTGCTTGTGATTTTAACCACTAACACAACTTTTCATTGAAAATATATGCTACTATCCTGAAACTTAAGGCCGCTGCCGCCATGTATTTATACCTCGGCTCAAGACCAGAACGTTCCAAATTGTGGCTTAGCACCAGTGTGAACTACGTAATTACTTGCGGCCTTGACACAGTCCACGCGGCTGGCGGCATCCAGAAAACTCTCGCGAATGCGTCTAGAGTCACGTATGCCACGCACATTAGAGTGAGATTCTTCTGGCACATTCGACAAACACGTAGATTGTTCTGTGATGTCATAACAATACAATAATTTGATACAATATTTCTTTCAAGAGAGAGGATTACTGGCAACTCCAAGAAAATGCGCAAACGACCATAATATTGTACAGCTCACTCAGGTTGTTGGAGCTGTTCAAAATCTACATATCGCATTCATAAACGGTTTAAAGTAGTGCATGGTTCAGCATGTTCAAATATCCTCACCCAAATATATACTTGGCCTTTTGTATATGCTTTGGCAAAATTTTGTGATAATGAGCTGGGTAGAAACTACTGCACAACAGTTATTAATAAGTAAAATAAACTAACAAATATTAACATATTAAATAATTTAAATTTAGGAATAAAAATAAAATAAAAAATGAAAAACGAAACGGGTGGAGACAAGTTGAAACAAAGATGAAACCAAAGATCCAAATTAAAGGTACAGTGAAGAGCAGAAAACTGCACTTGGATCTCAAATCCTTGCGAGCATCAAGATGTGCAAGTGTGTGCACGTATACATAGACACGTAACATATTAAAACCTTATAAAGTATGTAAATGTTTATTATAAACTATTTGTATGTCCAAAAGTGGTTATTTTCATTACAAAATTTAACACATAAGTTACGTTTACATTAAAAAATTATAACGAGTTTAATGAATTTGCACAAAATGAATGCTAAACATCTCTATTTTCTAAGACAATTGATTGAGTGCTTCATTGACAACAAAGAAAAGCTGTTTTCTTTGAAACAGAAGAATAATTGTTTTCTTTAGAAACAACAGAAAAATTGTTTTGTATGTATGCACATGCATTTATTTGAAAATATATGTAGTCATTTGTTCAGCTGTAATATGATTTTGATATTAATTGTAAGTTTAATCACAATTATCGTATATTTATACTATAACTAATACTTTTAACTATATATATATAGTTACAATACAAAAAGCCACACCAATACCAGGGAAAAAACGATGAATCAACTATATAAAATGTTTAAACTAATGAAAATAAAATGACTATGACGCGACAAACGACTATAACCCAACCCAAGTGATTGACTCAATAAAATGAAATCAAATGAGAAGGTAAATGAAAAGGAAACAAACAAATAATATAGAACAGAAAAGGAGAAATGTTACACTCAAATAAAGTAATGAAAAAGAAATCAATAAATAATAACTGTAAATGATAATTATTAGTATCAACTAATTAATCAATGTAGATGATAATTGTTAAAATCCAATAAAGTAAAGACAAACAAAGTACACTAACAAAATAAATAGAGAGTAAATGTTATAAATAACTCTATAATGATATGAACTTGTTAACAGTATAACTAACCATTGTAAAGTGAGAGATAGATAGATAGTGAACATGAGTAAGTGAGAAAGAGAATTTAGTGTTAGGGAATACCCACTAGTAACACTTAAATACTATAAAAAGTGCAAAGTGCCAGTGTAAAACCCCCAAAATAAATAGAAACCCTATTGATAGGTATAGACACCTAAAAACCAGTGATAAACACTAAAGGTTAATGGTGAAAAGTGATAGGAAATAAGAATATTGTTACTATTAGGATTAAGAGTAATTGTAGATGAGGAATACAATAGTATTCAGGGAAAAAATCCCATGGGGAGTCAAAATGTTAGTGTTACCATGGTTAGCTAGTAAAGATTAGAAAAGAAAAAATGTGGTAAAGAATGTAAATGCAAAATCAATAAACATCCTATGTTCAAAGGGATAGTTAATTAGATAATGTAAATGGTGTGATGATGTTTGTCACCAAAAAATAAATAAGAATAAACAAAATGTAAACAAGAGTAGCATAATAACTGTTAAAGAATTGTTTGATTAAGTTTATGAGTAGGAATATGGCTGAAAGAGTTATACAGACCATAAGTCTAAATGTTATGTTATATTTTATAGAGAATAGTAAATAATAGACCAATTATAAACAATGGCAATATAAATAAGAAAAAAGATAAATTCATATAAATCTAATAATACTGGAAAAGCAGTTAGAAGATAATAGACAAACCATGATTTTGTAAAATAATGAAAACATACAATTATTATAAAACAGACCCAAATCAATTCAACAAGTAAACAAATCATTAGCAACACAAAACAAAACATGTATAAGGGTAAAATAATATTTAATTTGTATAAAATAAGAAAAGATAGCCAATTACTACTTAGGCCTATGAAATGCCTAACTGTAAAAAACCAAAAACAACAAATTGTAAGAAATTAACTATGATATTGGCAAATCCAAGGCAAGTAAATAGTTAATGATAATTAGTGGATCATATTAAGAGATAAATGTTAAATTAAGTACATAAAATAAGAAAGAAATGTAATTAGATAATATCAACATAACTGTCAAAATATTAATACATAAGCAAACCCAGCTTTGAGGGATGTCAAAATGATCTTTGAAAGAAAATACGAACAGTTGTGATAATATCTCATACTTAGATAAGAAGACCAAAGAATAATAGCAATCAGAAGATATTTAGTCATTTTGAATAAAAATTCAAATATTATAACAATGGGCTTAAGTCATGAGTAGCCAATGAGAGTCAATCAATTACCATGACAACTGAACGTTATTTATGAGTATTCCGTTAGAAACTGTTAGTCCATTATTGAAGCTCAAGACGAAGAGACGCCAAGCCGTAAACGACTCAAATTTTAATACAAAACGATAAAAAGTAATCCAAATTTAATAAAATTAACAAGTAAGAAGATGATGAAGGACTAGGACATCCAACTGAGGCCAAGGACCAATTTATTAAATTCTAAATTAATAAATTTCAATCAACTTATACGAAAAAGATGCCAGGCGTAATTAAGTCCCAAAATGATGGAAGATTGATGACCATAGATGACCCCAAACTATTTCAACTGAATGACATTACACCTGAATTCAACTGATTCACAAGTATTGCTGAGTTACCCGAATTTATGGATTAAATTCTTTTAAAATTTTTCTCACAACACTTTGAACTCTCACTATAAACTGATGATCTTATTTCTTTCAAAGATTAATTAAAAAATAAAACACTAAACTTATGTGAACTATAAAAATAACCTGTATAAAAATTACGAACTTTTGAAACACACTTTATAACACTTCAGGAACAAATTGTAATTACTCCTTATAGTATATAAGTACCAGTAATGTAAGGTAGTGTACTTTATTAAAAATCAAATTGATATTTTTTCGTGAACCAAAAGAATCCAGATTCATGAAGGAAATTAATAATAAACAACAAAGTAGACGCTATGTCTAAATAACTCGTTCACAATCGATTTCGCCAAGCCTTGAGATACAATTGTCTTTTACCGCCGGTGCAAATTTGTTTAATAACAAAATATAATTTTGTGTAATACTGAATAACTACTAATCACAATTTAATAAACTAGTACAGAGTTGTAACCACTGTTCTTTATTTCATAGGAAAGTGCATTATATGATTTGTGTATTATAGAGACGAGCAAAAGTGACGGTAAGCGCTCACGTCGGAAACTCGGCAAACTACCAGTGAGATTAAGAAATTCTAAAGTGGCGGGAGTAAATTTGAATTCACATACCGTCATAGTCACGAACGCTCAATCGTCTTATTTTTTATTTTAATTGTTTTCAGTTAAAACATTTTGGCGCCACCTGGGAAATACAACTAGATATAGAAGAACAGGTAAGGTTTCCACTCGCGTGTACTGGTAATTCGAAAGATCGCTACGGACATCGTCAGCGTGAACATAAAGTAATGACCACGACGTGTGAGGCGAACACACAAAACATACACTTTTACAGAGTCCGCAAAGATCTACTCGTTACAATATATATTTTTTCAATCACTTTCTGCTACAGTTCGTTTCTTGATATATATAAAGTATTTAAAATTTATAATTATATTACCTCAAGATGTTCTTTTCCTTATTTGGAACATGTTTCAAGAGTTCCTGTTCTCTCATCTTCAGCCTTCGCCATCTTGTTTCTGGTGAAGTATTTGTGTGTTGGCTGCTGGATGTTATTAAGGTAGTTTGTTGGTCTTTGGTCTTTTAAAGTTGTATTATTGTGTGTGGTTGTGGTATATGTTTTTGTATTTTGTGTATTTTTGATGTTGAGTGCTTTGAATATTGTGTCATGTTTTGTATCGATTTGTATTTGTTCTGGTATTAGTTTGTTTTGTGTTTTATGTTTGTATATTTGTAAATTTTCCAAAATGTTCATTATGGTGCCTTTGTGTGGTATATGTTTTATTAGTGATACATTGGTGATGTTTGGGAATTCGTGTCCTGTGTTTATTGCATGTGTGGCTAAATTGGATTTATATATTTCTGGTTTTTTGTATGCGTTTAGGTGTTCAAAATAACGTTTTTTCAGCTGTTTTTTTGTTTGTCCTATGTAACATTTATTGCAAGCTTGGTATTCAATTTTGTATATACCGTTAGTTGTTGTATTATCTTTGTTGTGTGAGGTATTTAGAATTTGTAATTTATTTTTATTAGTTTTGTATGCTATTTTTATATCTGTGTTTTTAAATAGTTTTGTTAGTTTTGTCATTTTATTATTTATGTATGTGAATGTGGCCCATTTTTGATGTTGTTATTATCTATGTGTTGTTCATTTTGATTGATTCTTAATTGTTCAGTTTTTATTTTATATTTGATTTTATTTTCTATTTTGTTCACAGTATTTTTATTGTATCCATTTTCATAACCTATTTGGTATATTATATTTCTTTCTTTGTCAGTTTCATGTTTGTTTAGGGGAATTTTGTACATTCTGTTAAATAGTGAATAGAATGCTGCCATTTTATGTTGTGGTGGGTGGTCAGAATGGTTAGGTATAATGATGTTAGTGGAAGTTGGTTTTCTATATATTGCATATTGTATGTAGTTGTTGTATCTTGTGATGGTTATGTCTAAATAGTTTATTTTGTTATGTTTTTCTTTTTCTTCTGTGAATTGTATTTTAGGATGTATGTTATTGATTTGTTTCAGTATGTTCTCTGCATTTGTGTTTTTGTTATTTGATACATATAGTCCATCGTCTACATATCTTATCCATATGCCATTTGGGTCCTGTGATTTTATAATATTTTGTATTTTTGTGTCTACGTGTTGTAGGAATGTTTCTGCTATTATGCTTGATAATGGTGATCCCATTGCTAAACCTTCTTGCTGTTGATAAATTTTGTTATTAGTAATTTTGTTTTAGTATTAATTGGAGGCTATTTTTTATTTTGGTTATATATTGTTTGTTTTCATTTTGTTCTTTAAGTTTGTTTATTATTATGTTTATTGTTTCTTCTACTGGGATGTTGGTGTACATGTTTGTGATGTCATATGACGTGAAAAATGTATTTTCATTTATATTTATTGTTTTTAGTTTGTTTGTTAATTCGTATGTATTTTTTATGTTTTGATAGTTATTTGTTAGATGGTTATTTTTTAGTTTTTGTGCTATTATTTTTGCTATTTTGTATGTAGGAGCTTTTTTGAAGTTGATTAATGGACGTATTGGGTTGTTTTTGTGTATTTTTATTAGGCTATTCATTTTACGTGGTTCTGGATTATTATTTATATATATGTCTATTTTTCATGTTGAAAATGTTTTTAGTTGTTTTTATTAGTTTTATTGTTTAAGATAGTTTTCTGTTGGGTTTTTGTTTAGTTGTATGCAATTATTATTGTTGATGAAGTCATCATTATACCTAACCATTCTGACCACCCACCACAACATAAAATGGCAGCATTCTATTCACTATTTAACAGAATGTACAAAATTCCCCTAAACAAACAAGAAACTGACAAAGAAAGAAATATGGTATACCAAATAGGTTATGAAAATGGATACAAAAAAATACTGTGAACAAAATAGAAAATAAAATCAAATATAAAATAAAAACTGAACAATTAAGAACCAATCAAAATGAACAACACATAAATAATAACAACAACAAAAAATGGGCCACATTCACATACATAAATAATAAAATGACAAAAATAACAAAACTATTTAAAAACACATATAAAAATAGCATACAAAACTAATAAACATAAATTACAAATTCTAAATACCTCACACAACAAAGATAATACAACAACTAACGGTATATACAAAATTGAATACCAAGATTGCAATAAATGTTACATAGGACAAAAAAAAAAAAAAACAGCTGAAAAAACGTTATTTTGAACACCTAAACGCATACAAAAAACCAGAAATATATAAATCCAATTTAGCCACACATGCAATAAACACAGGACACGAATTCCCAAACATAACCAATGTATCACTAATAAAACATATACCACACAAAGGCACCATAATGAACATTTTGGAAAATTTACAAATATACAAACATAAAACACAAAACAAACTAATACCAGAACAAATACAAAACATGACACAATATTCAAAGCACTCAACATCGAAAATACACAAAATACAAAAACATATACCACAACCACACACAGTAATACAACTTTAAAAGACCAAAGACCAACAAACTACCTTAATAACATCCAGCAGCCAACACACAAATACTTCACCAGAAACAAGATGACGAAGGCTGAAGATGAGAGAACAGGAACTCTCAAAACATGTTCCAAATAAGGAAAAGAACATCTTGAGGTAATATAATTATAAATTTTAAATACTATATATATTTATATATATTACAACGCTCCCTTTCGTCTAACACAATTATCTAATATTTGTGATGTTAGATAAAAAGTTACTTACCCGTGATTTTACTTTACCTGGGCGCCAGAACAAATCCCAGATACAAATGACACGGTTTCAGCTTAGCTCAGCGCATGGAGACACTCTTTCTCAGGATTCGTTCAGTGATTGTGGTTTTCAAGGGGAATCGTTACAAATAACTCTTTAAGATTTGCTTTGATTATTATTTTTAATGTTTTAATAAATGATTTTGAAAATTTTGACTTGTTAATGGTAGGACTTAATTCTACCCTAACCTTCTAATTATTGAGCGAGTGTGGAAAGTAATGATTAAGACGCTCAAATGACCTATAGCTCTTATCTGGTCTGATTAAGAAATTTCTATCTCCCAAACCAGTGCTAAAGAACAGGTCTACAATAATTTGCACGTCCAATACTACACACTATTTTCCATTCAACACTCTTATACTAAATTAAAGCTAATCTTACAGTAAAATACAATGTGTGCTTTTCTTAGTGTCTTTTTTAAAATTGTTTATTGTTTTATTATATGTTTAGCGCTCATATCATTGACCAATGAATCTATTTCTTACTGTTTTGATGCGTTGACCGAAGATAGGAATCTGTAGAGGTCCTCCTTTCGATGGTGATGCACAGAAGAATGGGTTGATCAATGTTGTGGAAGATGCCCTGGCAATTACAGATGCTGTAGCCTTCTGTAGCACAGGTCCTTCACGGCTGATGGATTAATTAATTAACTAATTAATTAATTAACGGTGATTTTACGCAGCTAGTGTTATTGAATGTTGTTAATTTATCTATACTGCGGACTACTTCTCGATTTAGAACTCAATTTTGCACTGGTGTGTAATTTAAAAAATTTCTGTATGCGAGTTATACACGTCTAGTGTGTTTCAGTACCGAACGAAGAGTGATGCTACCCCTCGCTTGGAGCTGGCGTCTGTTTTAAATACGGGCTGCTGATTGGTTGTACAAATAAATCATGCGTTTTCCAGTTGTGACAATCTCGAACAGGTCGGTCTAACACTCCGTGACAGGTTCCAAACGGCAGAGAAATTCTTGTCAAAATTGTACTTCCTGTATTTACAAATCGATTGATTACAGGTATTTGCAAATGTGTTTCCGAAGATCTGACCACAGAATATTGTAGATTAGGTCTTTATCTGTGTGTGTGTGAAAACACCTTATTCCTATGTAGCATATTTCTCTCGTTATTCCTGTTGGCGTGCATCATCCGTATAACTTCTTTATTTGTTAATTATATTAACTGAGCTTGCGGCTACTTATAAAACTTTTCTTACTGAATACAATGCTGTTTTCAGAATTGCTGTATATTTACAACTTTTGAAGTTATCGCAGGTTGAACTGATAATTCGCTTTGAGTAAAATGACCTGTTTGAACTGGATTCTATTGTCGCTGTGACACGGTTAGAGTGAGATGGCTGCAATTCTACGCTCTCTCTCTCTTCCTCACTGCGTTACGCTCGTCCCGTCTATAGCTTTCATATAACGCTCTGATAGGACGCTATTATGAATCGTCATATATACCCCCACTAGGTATAAAAAAATTGATTATGTAAATCATTTATTTTTTTCGAATGTACAGTTTTACACTGAATAAAATTTTGCACATTTACTTTAGCACTTTTTCCCGCACAAAACTTACACTTATACAATGTTACTTACATCTATCTTACAACTAAAGATTACAATGTTTCTTAACCTAACATGGTATATTGGAAATTTATATGATCATTTTAATCATCATTTTGGATTAATTAATGTCAAAATTTAAATAACAACACTACATTTATTTAAATACTATTTTTAATATTATAATTAATATTGATTCAAAACAATTATTTATTTATTTTATTTGACCAGGTTTGATTTATATACCTTACTGCTCAAATTATTATATCTTTATGGGTCAGTATTTTTGATTATTCTTCCACCTATGGGAACATAGCTTATATAGCTTACCGTCGGATATAGAAAATCCTGGTTTGGAGTTGGTAACTGCTACTAATGGGTTTATATAGGGACTACTTGCTCTCTCTGTAACTCCATTCGCTAACATTTGTTGGATCTCTTTCTCCACTACATCTCTATAATGTAGAGGGATTGGATAAGTCCTTTGTACAAATGATGCATTTTCAGTTAGTGTCAACTGATGTTCATAGAACCTAGCTCTTCCAGGCTCTGTTCTGAACACATCACTATACTCACCAACGAGTTGCTGAATTGTGTTCTGTTGTTCATTGTTCAACTCAGTCCCAATATTGATTTCTGGAGTATTATCAATACAGTGCTGGTCACTCCTAACGTCAACTACAGGTTTTTCTATATACCCTTTGACGACACTTACCGAGTTCCAATGCTTAAACTCTTTAATACCTACATTTATTTTATTAGCATTTATTTCCATAGTAATAGTATTTCTTTTAAAATTTATTTTTGCTTTCCATTCAAGCAATGTATCTACCCCAATAATACAATCATGAATGGGTTTAGGGACTATTAGAGCTACTATTTGGGTTTGGTTACCATTTACACTGACAGGTAAATATATATTTGTTCAGTTATCTTTTGCATTTTGGCTCCAGTGGCTCCCTGTACATTACAATGTTTTACGGGTAGTCTGGGACAATTTTGCAACTGATAATTATCTACAAACTGAGCTAACACAGGTAACTTCACTGCCAGTGTCAATAAGCGCTCGTACCAGTAGATTACTGATCTTGCAAATTATTTCCGGACATTCAGGATAATGGTTTCTACCCACTTCTTGCTCCTCTTTTAACAAGAACTCCCTATCGCTCACTTGTTTTATATTATTAGCTACATTCTTCTTACCTGTTTTCTTTTGTGATTTCACTGCAGGTAATGGTAGGTTTAGTTTTGTTTCTTTTCTACCTGCAGTGGCTTCCCGTTTCCCGTATTCATTTTACTAGTCGATGGTTGCTGCTCGGTAGAGGTTATAGTTGTTTTACACACTTTATACCCTTTATTAGATTTATTTTCTACACTTCTACTCCTACCTTTATCCTCCACTTCCTGTCGATTTTGTGGTTTATTACCCGGATATGGGGTAAACCTTTTTTATTTCGTACGTTCATTATCTCTCCTCTTATTTGAGTAGAACGTTGGTTCTTGCTGATCGTCTCCAGAGCAGTTACTCAGCTGATTACTTACCTGCTGTAGGTCCCTCTCTAAATCTAGACACTCATCTACGACCATAATGAACTTTTCTAAAGTATCCACTCCTCTAGTTGTGGTTGCTACTCTAGTGCGTTCTGAGAAATGACGCGCTAGCTAATATACTAGGTCTCTTTCTTCTATTGGTGGTGTTAGATGTTTAACTTGCGCCATTACATTTAGCACATAATTGGTAGTTGTCATATTCATTGACGGATGATACTTACCAAATTCTAAATGATCACGTACCCTTCTTTGTATTTGAACATTCCAGTACTGTGCTAGAAATTTTTCTCTGAAGTAGGTTTGGACTCTGTCCGAGATGACTTTCCACCACGTACCTGCCCAATTCTTGAGAAATCGGCCTAACATGTCCTTCTTGTCCTCGTCGTCCATCAGTGGATTTACACGAGTTACATACGCTTCGAACAGCTTCAGGAATTCCACAGGATTCTCATGTGGGTTACCTGAAAATGCAAGGTTTTCCGGTTCTTCCTTATAGCCGCCACACCTCACTACTTTGGTTTGCTGTGACTTCATTGCTTTAGTCAGATCCTCCCGCATTACCTTCAACTGCTGTTCCATCTTTTGATGTATTTCGTCACTGTTAGCCTTACTCTCTACCTGTTTCTTAACTTCACTAATATTTACACCCAGTTGGGTACACTCTTCCCTAGTATTTTGGATTTCTTCTTTATTTAGAAGTGTTTGTGTTTTTAATTCAGCGGTTACTTCGCTGAATTGTTGATTAATGAGGGTTACTTTGAGTTCTAACCTTTCATGTAATTCATTTCTAAATTTATTTAGCTTGTCGTCTTGACGGCGAAAATTAGTGTTTACTTGTTTTCTAAACTCATCTAGCGTAGTTTTAATCTCTTTGGTATGCTTATCAAACCTACTATTACTCTTGTCTATTTTATTATTAGTACTATCTAATTTACTAGCTAGATTAGATATTTCTTCATCTATTTTAAATGTAGCCTCCTTACTAAATGTTACATAGGACAAAAAAAAAAAAAAAACAGCTGAAAAAACGTTATTTTGAACACCTAAACGCGTACAAAAAACCAGAAATATATAAATCCAATTTAGCCACACATGCAATAAACACAGGACACGAATTCCCAAACATAACCAATGTATCACTAATAAAACATACCACACAAAGGCACCATAATGAACATTTTGGAAAATTTACAAATATACAAACATAAAACACAAAACAAACTAATACCAGAACAAATACAAAACATGACACAATATTCAAAGCACTCAACATCGAAAATACACAAAATACAAAAACATATACCACAACCACACACAGTAATACAACTTTAAAAGACCAAAGACCAACAAACTACCTTAATAACATCCAGCAGCCAACACACAAATACTTCAACAGAAACAAGATGACGAAGGCTGAAGATGAGAGAACAGGAACTCTCGAAACGTGTTCCAAATAAGGAAAAGAACATCTTGAGGTAATATAATTATAAATTTTAAATACTATATATATTTATATATATTACAACGCTCCCTTTCGTCTAACACAATTATCTAATATTTGTGATGTTAGATAAAAAGTTACTTACCCGTGATTTTACTTTACCTGGGCGCCAGAACAAATCCCAGATACAAATGACACGGTTTCAGCTTAGCTCAGCGCATGGAGACACTCTTTCTCAGGATTCGTTCAGTGATTGTGGTTTTCAAGGGGAATCGTTACAAATAACTCTTTAAGATTTGCTTGATTATTATTTTTAATGTTTAAATAAATGATTTTGAAAATTTTGACTTGTTAATGGTAGGACTTAATTCTACCCTAACCTTATAATTATTGAGTGAGTGTGGAAAGTAATGATTAAGACGCTCAAATGACCTATAGCTCTTATCTGGTCTGATTAAGAATTTTCTATCTCCCAAACCAGTGCTAAAGAACAGGTCTACAATAATTTGCACGTCCAATACTACACACTATTTTCCATTCAACACTCTTATACTAAATTAAAGCTAATCTTACAGTAAAATACAATGTGTGCTTTTCTTAGTGTCTTTTTTAAAATTGTTTATTGTTTTATTATATGTTTAGCGCTCATATCATTGACCAATGAATCTATTTCTTACTGTTTTGATGCGTTGACCGAAGATAGGAATCTGTAGAGGTCCTCCTTTCGATGGTGATGCACAGAAGAATGGGTTGATCAATGTTGTGGAAGATGCCCTGGCAATTACAGATGCTGTAGCCTTCTGTAGCACAGGTCCTTCACGGCTGATGGATTAATTAATTAACTAATTAATTAATTAACGGTGATTTTACGCAGCTAGTGTTATTGAATGTTGTTAATTTATCTATACTGCGGACTACTTCTCGATTTAGAACTCAATTTTGCACTGGTGTGTAATTTAAAAAATTTCTGTATGCGAGTTATACACGTCTAGTGTGTTTCAGTACCGAACGAAGAGTGATGCTACCCCTCGCTTGGAGCTGGCGTCTGTTTTAAATACGGGCTGCTGATTGGTTGTACAAATAAATCATGCGTTTTCCAGTTGTGACAATCTCGAACAGGTCGGTCTAACACTCCGTGACAGGTTCCAAACGGCAGAGAAATTCTTGTCAAAATTGTACTTCCTGTATTTACAAATCGATTGATTACAGGTATTTGCAAATGTGTTTCCGAAGATCTGACCACAGAATATTGTTGTTTAGGTCTTTATCTGTGTGTGTGTGAAAACACCTTATTCCTACGTAGGATATTTCTCTCGTTATTCCTGTTGGCGTGCATCATCCGTATAACTTCTTTATTTGTTAATTATATTAACTGAGCTTGCGGCTACTTATAAAACTTTTCTTACTGAATACAATGCTGTATTCAGAATTGCCGTATATTTACAACTTTTGAAGTTATCGCAGGTTGAACTGATAATTCGCTTTGAGTAAAATTACCTGTTTGAACTGGATTCTATTGTCGCTGTGACACAGTTAGAGTGAGATGGCTGCAATTCTACGCTCTCTCTCTTCCTTACTGCGTTACGCTCGTCCCGTCTATAGCTTTCATATAACGCTCTGATAGGACGCTATTATGAATCGTCATATATACCCCCACTAGGTATAAAAAAATTGATTATGTAAATCATTTATTTTTTTCGAATGTACAGTTTTACACTGAATAAAATTTTGCACATTTACTTTAGCACTTTTTCCCGCACAAAACTTACACTTATACAATGTTACTTACATCTATCTTACAACTAAAGATTACAATGTTTCTTAACCTAACATGGTATATTGGAAATTTATATGATCATTTTAATCATCATTTTGGATTAATTAATGTCAAAATTTAAATAACAACACTACATTTATTTAAATACTATTTTTAATATTATAATTAATATTGATTCAAAACAATTATTTATTTGACCAGGTTTGATTTATATACCTTACTGCTCAAATTATTATATCTTTATGGGTCAGTATTTTTGATTATTCTTCCACCTATGGGAACATAGCTTATATAGCTTACCGTCGGATATAGAAAATCCTGGTTTGGAGTTGGTAACTGCTACTAATGGGTTTATATAGGGACTACTTGCTCTCTCTGTAACTCCATTCGCTAACATTTGTTGGATCTCTTTCTCCACTACATCTCTATAATGTAGAGGGATTGGATAAGTCCTTTGTACAAATGATGCATTTTCAGTTAGTGTCAACTGATGTTCATAGAACCTAGCTCTTCCAGGCTCTGTTCTGAACACATCACTATACTCACCAACGAGTTGCTGAATTTTGTTCTGTTGTTCATTGTTCAAATCAGTCCCAATATTGATTTCTGGAGTATTATCAATACAGTGCTGGTCACTCCTAACGTCAACTACAGGTTTTTCTATATACCCTTTTACGACACTTACCAAGTTCCAATGCTTAAATTCTTTAATACCTACATTTATTTTATTAGCATTTATTTCCATAGTAATAGTATTTCTTTTAAAATTTATTTTTGCTTTCCATTCAAGCAATGTATCTACCCCAATAATACAATCATGAATGGGTTTAGGGACTATTAGAGCTACTATTTGGGTTTGGTTACCATGTACACTGACAGGTAAATATATATTTGTTCAGTTATCTTTTGCATTTTGGCTCCAGTGGCTCCCTGTACATTACAATGTTTTACGGGTAGTCTGGGACAATTTTGCAACTGATAATTATCTACAAACTGAGCTAACACAGGTAACTTCACTGCCAGTGTCAATAAGCGCTCGTACCAGTAGATTACTGATCTTGCAAATTATTTCCGGACATTCAGGATAATGGTTTCTACCCACTTCTTGCTCCTCTTTTAACAAGAACTCCCTATCGCTCACTTGTTTTATATTATTAGCTACATTCTTCTTACCTGTTTTCTTTTGTGATTTCACTGCAGGTAATGGTAGGTTTAGTTTTGTTTCTTTTCTACCTGCAGTGGCTTCCCGTTTCCCGTATTCATTTTACTAGTCGATGGTTGCTGCTCGGTAGAGGTTATAGTTGTTTTACACACTTTATACCCTTTATTAGATTTATTTTCTACACTTCTACTCCTACCTTTATCCTCCACTTCCTGTCGATTTTGTGGTTTATTACCCGGATATGGGGTAAACCTTTTTTATTTCGTACGTTCATTATCTCTCCTCTTATTTGAGTAGAACGTTGGTTCTTGCTGATCGTCTCCAGAGCAGTTACTCAGCTGATTACTTACCTGCTGTAGGTCCCTCTCTAAATCTAGACACTCATCTACGACCATAATGAACTTTTCTAAAGTATCCACTCCTCTAGTTGTGGTTGCTACTCTAGTGCGTTCTGAGAAATGACGCGCTAGCTAATATACTAGGTCTCTTTCTTCTATTGGTGGTGTTAGATGTTTAACTTGCGCCATTACATTTAGCACATAATTGGTAGTTGTCATATTCATTGACGGATGATACTTACCAAATTCTAAATGATCACGTACCCTTCTTTGTATTTGAACATTCCAGTACTGTGCTAGAAATTTTTCTCTGAAGTAGGTTTGGACTCTGTCCGAGATGACTTTCCACCACGTACCTGCCCAATTCTTGAGAAATCGGCCTAACATGTCCTTCTTGTCCTCGTCGTCCATCAGTGGATTTACACGAGTTACATACGCTTCGAACAGCTTCAGGAATTCCACAGGATTCTCATGTGGGTTACCTGAAAATGCAAGGTTTTCCGGTTCTTCCTTATAGCCGCCACACCTCACTACTTTGGTTTGCTGTGACTTCATTGCTTTAGTCAGATCCTCCCGCATTACCTTCAACTGCTGTTCCATCTTTTGATGTATTTCGTCACTGTTAGCCTTACTCTCTACCTGTTTCTTAACTTCACTAATATTTACACCCAGTTGGGTACACTCTTCCCTAGTATTTTGGATTTCTTCTTTATTTAGAAGTGTTTGTGTTTTTAATTCAGCGGTTACTTCGCTGAATTGTTGATTAATGAGGGTTACTTTGAGTTCTAACCTTTCATGTAATTCATTTCTAAATTTATTTAGCTTGTCGTCTTGACGGCGAAAATTAGTGTTTACTTGTTTTCTAAACTCATCTAGCGTAGTTTTAATCTCTTTGGTATGCTTATCAAACCTACTATTACTCTTGTCTATTTTATTATTAGTACTATCTAATTTACTAGCTAGATTAGATATTTCTTCATCTATTTTAAATGTAGCCTCCTTACTAAATGTTACATAGGACAAAAAAAAAAAAAAAACAGCTGAAAAAACGTTATTTTGAACACCTAAACGCGTACAAAAAACCAGAAATATATAAATCCAATTTAGCCACACATGCAATAAACACAGGACACGAATTCCCAAACATAACCAATGTATCACTAATAAAACATACCACACAAAGGCACCATAATGAACATTTTGGAAAATTTACAAATATACAAACATAAAACACAAAACAAACTAATACCAGAACAAATACAAAACATGACACAATATTCAAAGCACTCAACATCGAAAATACACAAAATACAAAAACATATACCACAACCACACACAGTAATACAACTTTAAAAGACCAAAGACCAACAAACTACCTTAATAACATCCAGCAGCCAACACACAAATACTTCAACAGAAACAAGATGACGAAGGCTGAAGATGAGAGAACAGGAACTCTCGAAACGTGTTCCAAATAAGGAAAAGAACATCTTGAGGTAATATAATTATAAATTTTAAATACTATATATATTTATATATATTACAACGCTCCCTTTCGTCTAACACAATTATCTAATATTTGTGATGTTAGATAAAAAGTTACTTACCCGTGATTTTACTTTACCTGGGCGCCAGAACAAATCCCAGATACAAATGACACGGTTTCAGCTTAGCTCAGCGCATGGAGACACTCTTTCTCAGGATTCGTTCAGTGATTGTGGTTTTCAAGGGGAATCGTTACAAATAACTCTTTAAGATTTGCTTGATTATTATTTTTAATGTTTAAATAAATGATTTTGAAAATTTTGACTTGTTAATGGTAGGACTTAATTCTACCCTAACCTTATAATTATTGAGTGAGTGTGGAAAGTAATGATTAAGACGCTCAAATGACCTATAGCTCTTATCTGGTCTGATTAAGAATTTTCTATCTCCCAAACCAGTGCTAAAGAACAGGTCTACAATAATTTGCACGTCCAATACTACACACTATTTTCCATTCAACACTCTTATACTAAATTAAAGCTAATCTTACAGTAAAATACAATGTGTGCTTTTCTTAGTGTCTTTTTTAAAATTGTTTATTGTTTTATTATATGTTTAGCGCTCATATCATTGACCAATGAATCTATTTCTTACTGTTTTGATGCGTTGACCGAAGATAGGAATCTGTAGAGGTCCTCCTTTCGATGGTGATGCACAGAAGAATGGGTTGATCAATGTTGTGGAAGATGCCCTGGCAATTACAGATGCTGTAGCCTTCTGTAGCACAGGTCCTTCACGGCTGATGGATTAATTAATTAACTAATTAATTAATTAACGGTGATTTTACGCAGCTAGTGTTATTGAATGTTGTTAATTTATCTATACTGCGGACTACTTCTCGATTTAGAACTCAATTTTGCACTGGTGTGTAATTTAAAAAATTTCTGTATGCGAGTTATACACGTCTAGTGTGTTTCAGTACCGAACGAAGAGTGATGCTACCCCTCGCTTGGAGCTGGCGTCTGTTTTAAATACGGGCTGCTGATTGGTTGTACAAATAAATCATGCGTTTTCCAGTTGTGACAATCTCGAACAGGTCGGTCTAACACTCCGTGACAGGTTCCAAACGGCAGAGAAATTCTTGTCAAAATTGTACTTCCTGTATTTACAAATCGATTGATTACAGGTATTTGCAAATGTGTTTCCGAAGATCTGACCACAGAATATTGTTGTTTAGGTCTTTATCTGTGTGTGTGTGAAAACACCTTATTCCTACGTAGGATATTTCTCTCGTTATTCCTGTTGGCGTGCATCATCCGTATAACTTCTTTATTTGTTAATTATATTAACTGAGCTTGCGGCTACTTATAAAACTTTTCTTACTGAATACAATGCTGTATTCAGAATTGCCGTATATTTACAACTTTTGAAGTTATCGCAGGTTGAACTGATAATTCGCTTTGAGTAAAATTACCTGTTTGAACTGGATTCTATTGTCGCTGTGACACAGTTAGAGTGAGATGGCTGCAATTCTACGCTCTCTCTCTTCCTTACTGCGTTACGCTCGTCCCGTCTATAGCTTTCATATAACGCTCTGATAGGACGCTATTATGAATCGTCATATATACCCCCACTAGGTATAAAAAAATTGATTATGTAAATCATTTATTTTTTTCGAATGTACAGTTTTACACTGAATAAAATTTTGCACATTTACTTTAGCACTTTTTCCCGCACAAAACTTACACTTATACAATGTTACTTACATCTATCTTACAACTAAAGATTACAATGTTTCTTAACCTAACATGGTATATTGGAAATTTATATGATCATTTTAATCATCATTTTGGATTAATTAATGTCAAAATTTAAATAACAACACTACATTTATTTAAATACTATTTTTAATATTATAATTAATATTGATTCAAAACAATTATTTATTTGACCAGGTTTGATTTATATACCTTACTGCTCAAATTATTATATCTTTATGGGTCAGTATTTTTGATTATTCTTCCACCTATGGGAACATAGCTTATATAGCTTACCGTCGGATATAGAAAATCCTGGTTTGGAGTTGGTAACTGCTACTAATGGGTTTATATAGGGACTACTTGCTCTCTCTGTAACTCCATTCGCTAACATTTGTTGGATCTCTTTCTCCACTACATCTCTATAATGTAGAGGGATTGGATAAGTCCTTTGTACAAATGATGCATTTTCAGTTAGTGTCAACTGATGTTCATAGAACCTAGCTCTTCCAGGCTCTGTTCTGAACACATCACTATACTCACCAACGAGTTGCTGAATTTTGTTCTGTTGTTCATTGTTCAAATCAGTCCCAATATTGATTTCTGGAGTATTATCAATACAGTGCTGGTCACTCCTAACGTCAACTACAGGTTTTTCTATATACCCTTTTACGACACTTACCAAGTTCCAATGCTTAAATTCTTTAATACCTACATTTATTTTATTAGCATTTATTTCCATAGTAATAGTATTTCTTTTAAAATTTATTTTTGCTTTCCATTCAAGCAATGTATCTACCCCAATAATACAATCATGAATGGGTTTAGGGACTATTAGAGCTACTATTTGGGTTTGGTTACCATGTACACTGACAGGTAAATATATATTTGTTCAGTTATCTTTTGCATTTTGGCTCCAGTGGCTCCCTGTACATTACAATGTTTTACGGGTAGTCTGGGACAATTTTGTAACTGATAATTATCTACAAACTGAGCTAACACAGGTAACTTCACTGACAGTGTCAATAAGCGCTCGTACCAGTAGATTACTGATCTTGCAAATTATTTCCGGACATTCAGGATAATGGTTTCTACCCACTTCTTGCTCCTCTTTTAACAAGAACTCCCTATCGCTCACTTGTTTTATATTATTAGCTACATTCTTCTTACCTGTTTTCTTTTGTGATTTCACTGCAGGTAATGGTAGGTTTAGTTTTGTTTCTTTTCTACCTGCAGTGGCTTCCCGTTTCCCGTATTCATTTTACTAGTCGACGGTTGCTGCTCGGTAGAGGTTATAGTTGTTTTACACACTTTATACCCTTTATTAGATTTATTTTCTACACTTCTACTCCTACCTTTATCCTCCACTTCCTGTCGATTTTGTGGTTTATTACCCGGATATGGGGTAAACCTTTTTTATTTCGTACGTTCATTATCTCTCCTCTTATTTGAGTAGAACGTTGGTTCTTGCTGATCGTCTCCAGAGCAGTTACTCAGCTGATTACTTACCTGCTGTAGGTCCCTCTCTAAATCTAGACACTCATCTACGACCATAATGAACTTTTCTAAAGTATCCACTCCTCTAGTTGTGGTTGCTACTCTAGTGCGTTCTGAGAAATGACGCGCTAGCTTATATACTAGGTCTCTTTCTTCTATTGGTGGTGTTAGATGTTTAACTTGCGCCATTACATTTAGCACATAATTGGTAGTTGTCATATTCATTGACGGATGATACTTACCAAATTCTAAATGATCACGTACCCTTCTTTGTATTTGAACATTCCAGTACTGTGCTAGAAATTTTTCTCTGAAGTAGGTTTGGACTCTGTCCGAGATGACTTTCCACCACGTACCTGCCCAATTCTTGAGAAATCGGCCTAACATGTCCTTCTTGTCCTCGTCGTCCATCAGTGGATTTACACGAGTTACATACGCTTCGAACAGCTTCAGGAATTCCACAGGATTCTCATGTGGGTTACCTGAAAATGCAAGGTTTTCCGGTTCTTCCTTATAGCCGCCACACCTCACTACTTTGGTTTGCTGTGACTTCATTGCTTTAGTCAGATCCTCCCGCATTACCTTCAGCTGCTGTTCCATCTTTTGATGTATTTCGTCACTGTTAGCCTTACTCTCTACCTGTTTCTTAACTTCACTAATATTTACACCCAGTTGGGTACACTCTTCCCTAGTATTTTGGATTTCTTCTTTATTTAGAAGTGTTTGTGTTTTTAATTCAGCGGTTACTTCGCTGAATTGTTGATTAATGAGGGTTACTTTGAGTTCTATCCTTTCATGTAATTCATTTCTAAATTTATTTAGCTTGTCGTCTTGACGGCGAAAATTAGTGTTTACTTGTTTTCTAAACTCATCTAGCGTAGTTTTAACCTCTTTGGTATGCTTATCAAACCTACTATTACTCTTGTCTATTTTATTATTAGTACTATCTAATTTACTAGCTAGATTAGATATTTCTTCATCTATTTTAAATGTAGCCTCCTTACTAAATGTTACATAGGACAAAAAAAAAAAAAAAAAAAAAAAAAAAAAACAGCTGAAAAAACGTTATTTTGAACACTTAACGCGTACAAAAAACCAGAAATATATAAATCCAATTGAGCCACACATGCAATAAACACAGGACACGAATTCCCAAACATAACCAATGTATCACTAATAAAACATATATCACACAAAGGCACCATAATGAACATTTTGGAAAATTTACAAATATACAAACATAAAACACAAAAAAAAATAATACCAGACAAATACAAAACATGACACAATATTCAAAGCACTCAACATCGAAAATACACAAAATACAAAAACATATACCACAACCACACACAGTAATACAACTTTAAAAGACCAAAGACCAACAAACTACCTTAATAACATCCAGCAGCCAACACACAAATACTTCAACAGAAACAAGATGACGAAGGCTGAAGATGAGAGAACAGGAACTCTCGAAACGTGTTCCAAATAAGGAAAAGAACATCTTGAGGTAATATAATTATAAATTTTAAATACTATATATATATATATATATATATTACAACGCTCCCTTTCGTCTAACACAATTATCTAATATTTGTGATGTTAGATAAAAAGTTACTTACCCGTGATTTTACTTTACCTGGGCGCCAGAACAAATCCCAGATACAAATGACACGGTTTCAGCTTAGCTCAGCGCATGGAGACACTCTTTCTCAGGAGTCGTTCAGTGATTGTGGTTTTCAAGGGGAATCGTTACTAATAACTCTTTAAGATTTGCTTGATTATTATTTTTAATGTTTTAATAAATGATTTTGAAAATTTTGACTTGTTAATGGTAGGACTTAATTCTACCCTAACCCTATAATTATTGAGTGAGTGTGGAAAGTAATGATTAAGACGCTCAAATGACCTATAGCTCTTATCTGGTCTGATTAAGAAATTTCTATCTCCCAAACCAGTGCTAAAGAACAGGTCTACAATAATTTGCACGTCCAATACTACACATTATTTTCCATTCAACAATCTTATACTAAATTAAAGCTAATCTTATAGTAAAATACAATGTGTGCTTTTCTTAGTGTCTTTTTTAAAATTGTTTATTGTTTTATTATATGTTTAGCGCTCATATCATTGACCAATGAATCTATTTCTTACTGTTTTGATGCGTTGACCGAAGATAGGAATCTGTAGAGGTCCTCCTTTCGATGGTGATGCACAGAAGAATGGGTTGATCAATGTTGTGGAAGATGCCCTGGCAATTACAGATGCTGTAGCCTTCTGTAGCACAGGTCCTTCACGGCTGATGGATTAATTAATTAACGGTGATTTTACGCAGCTAGTGTTATTGAATGTTGTTAATTTATCTATACTGCGGACTACTTCTCGATTTAGAACTAAATTTTGCACTGGTGTGTAATTTAAAAAATTTCTGTATGCGAGTTATACATGTCGAGTGTGTTTCAGTACCGAACGAAGAGTGATGCTACCCCTCGCTTGGAGCTGGCGTCTGTTTTAAATACGGGCTGCTGATTGGTTGTACAAATAAATCATGCGTTTTCCAGTTGTGACAATCTCGAACAGGTCGGTCTAACACTCCGTGACAGGTTCCAAACGGCAGAGAAATTCTTGTCAAAATTGTACTTCCTGTATTTGCAAATCTATTGATTACAGGTATTTGCAAATGTGTTTCCGAAGATCTGACCACAGAATATTGTTGCTTAGGTCTTTATCTGTGTGTGTGTGAAAACACCTTATTCCTACGTAGCATATTTCTCTCGTTATTCCTGTTGGCGTGCGTCATCCGTATAACTTCTTTATTTGTTAATTATATTAACTGAGCTTGCGGCTACTTATAAAACTTTTCTTACTGAATACAATGCTGTTTTCAGAATTGCCGTATATTTACAACTTTTGAAGTTATCGCAGGTTGAACTGATAATTCGCTTTGAGTAAAATTACCTGTTTGAACTGGATTCTATTGTCGCTGTGACACGGTTAGAGTGAGATGGCTGCAATTCTACGCTCTCTCTCTTCCTTACTGCGTTACGCTCGTCCCGTCTATAGCTTTCATATAACGCTCTGATAGGACGCTATTATGAATCTTCATGTATACCCCCACTAGGTATAAAAAAATTGATTATGTAAATCATTTATTTTTTTTCGAATGTACAGTTTTACACTGAATAAAATTTTGCACAGTTACTTTAGCACTTTTTCCCGCACAAAACTTACACTTATACAATGTTACTTACATCTATCTTACAACTAAAGATTACAATGTTTCTTAACCTAACATGGTATATTGGAAATTTATATGATCATTTTAATCATCATTTTGGATTAATTAATGTCAAAATTTAAATAACAACACTACATTTATTTAAATACTATTTTTAATATTATAATTAATATTGATTCAAAACAATTATTTATTTATTTTATTTGACCAGGTTTGATTTATATACCTTACTGCTCAAATTATTATATCTTTATGGGTCAGTATTTTTGATTATTCTTCCACCTATGGGAACATAGCTTATATAGCTTACCATCGGATATAGAAAATCCTGGTTTGGAGTTGGTAACTGCTACTAATGGGTTTATATAGGGACTACTTGCTCTCTCTGTAACTCCATTCGTTAACATTTGTTGGATCTCTTTCTCCACTACATCTCTATAATGTAGAGGGATTGGATAAGTCCTTTGTACAAATGATGCATTTTCAGTTAGTGTCAACTGATGTTCATAGAACCTAGCTCTTCCAGGCTCTGTTCTGAACACATCACTATACTCACCAACGAGTTGCTGAATTTTGTTCTGTTGTTCATTGTTCAACTCAGTCCCAATATTGATTTCTGGAGTATTATCAATACAGTGCTGGTCACTCCTAACGTCAACTACAGGTTTTTCTATATACCCTTTTACGACACTTACCGAGTTCCAATGCTTAAACTCTTTAATACCTACATTTATTTTATTAGCATTTATTTCCATAGTAATAGTATTTCTTTTAAAATTTATTTTTGCTTTCCATTCAAGCAATGTATCTACCCCAATAATACAATCATGAATGAGTTTAGGGACTATTAGAGCTACTATTTGGGTTTGGTTACCATTTACACTGACAGGTAAATATATATTTGTTCAGTTATCTTTTGCATTTTGGCTCCAGTGGCGCCCTGTACATTACAATGTTTTACGGGTAGTCTGGGACAATTTTGCAACTGATAATTATCTACAAACTTTGAGCTAACACAGGTAACTTCACTGCCAGTGTCAATAAGCGCTCGTACCAGTAGATTACTGATCTTGCAAATTATTTCCGGACATTCAGGATAATGGTTTCTACCCACTTCTTGCTCCTCTTTCAACAAGAACTCCCTATCGCTCACTTGTTTTATATTATTAGCTACATTCTTCTTACCTGTTTTCTTTTGTGATTTCACTGCAGGTAATGGTAGGTTTAGTTTTGTTTCTTTTCTACCTGCAGTGGCTTCCCGTTTCCCGTATTCATTTTACTAGTCGACGGTTGCTGCTCGGTAGAGGTTATAGTTGTTTTACACACTTTATACCCTTTATTAGATTTATTTTCTATACTTCTACTCCTACCTTTATCCTCCACTTCCTGTCGATTTTGTGGTTTATTACCCGGATATGGGGTAAACCTTTTTTCTTTCATACGTTCATTATCTCTCCTCTTATTTGAGTAGAACGTTGGTTCTTGCTGATCGCCTCCAGAGCAGTTACTCAGCTGATTACTTACCTGCTGTAGGTCCCTCTCTAAATCTAGACACTCATCTACGACCATAATGAACTTTTCTAAAGTATCCACTCCTCTAGTTGTGGTTGCTACTCTAGTGCGTTCTGAGAAATGATGCGCTAGCTTATATACTAGGTCTCTTTCTTGTATTGGTGGTGTTAGATGTTTAACTTGCGCCATTACATTTAGCACATAATTGGTAGTTGTCATATTCATTGACGGATGATACTTACCAAATTCTAAATGATCACGTACCCTTCTTTGTATTTGAACATTCCAGTACTGTGCTAGAAATTTTTCTCTGAAGTAGGTTTGGACTCTGTCCGAGATGACTTTCCACCACGTACCTGCCCAGTTCTTGAGAAATCGGCCTAACATGTCCTTCTTGTCCTCGTCGTCCATCAGTGGATTTACACGAGTTACATACGCTTCGAACAGCTTCAGGAATTCCACAGGATTCTCATGTGGGTTACCTGAAAATGCAAGGTTTTCCGGTTCTTCCTTATAGCCGCCACACCTCACTACTTTGGTTTGCTGTGACTTCATTGCTTTAGTCAGATCCTCCCACATTACCTTCAACTGCTGTTCCATCTTTTGATGTATTTCGTCACTGTTAGCCTTACTCTCTACCTGTTTCTTAACTTCACTAATATTTACACCCAGTTGGGTACACTCTTCCCTAGTATTTTGGATTTCTTCTTTATTTAGAAGTGTTTGTGTTTTTAATTCAGCGGTTACTTCGCTGAATTGTTGATTAATGAGGGTTACTTTGAGTTCTAACCTTTCATGTAATTCATTTCTAAATTTATTTAGCTTGTCGTCTTGACGGCGAAAATTAGTGTTTACTTGTTTTCTAAACTCATCTAGCGTAGTTTTAACCTCTTTGGTATGCTTATCAAACCTACTATTACTCTTGTCTATTTTATTATTAGTACTATCTAATTTACTAGCTAGATTAGATATTTCTTCATCTATTTTAAATGTAGCCTCCTTACTAAATGTTACATAGGACAAAAAAAAAAAAAAAAAAAAACAGCTGAAAAAACGTTATTTTGAACACTTAACGCGTACAAAAAACCAGAAATATATAAATCCAATTGAGCCACACATGCAATAAACACAGGACATGAATTCCCAAACATAACCAATGTATCACTAATAAAACATATACCACACAAAGGCACCATAATGAACATTTTGGAAAATTTACAAATATACAAACATAAAACACAAAAAAAAATAATACCAGACAAATACAAAACATGACACAATATTCAAAGCACTCAACATCGAAAATACACAAAATACAAAAACATATACCACAACCACACACAGTAATACAACTTTAAAAGACCAAAGACCAACAAACTACCTTAATAACATCCAGCAGCCAACACACAAATACTTCAACAGAAACAAGATGACGAAGGCTGAAGATGAGAGAACAGGAACTCTCGAAACGTGTTCCAAATAAGGAAAAGAACATCTTGAGGTAATATAATTATAAATTTTAAATACTATATATATATATATATATATATATATATATATATATATATTACAACGCTCCCTTTCGTCTAACACAATTATCTAATATTTGTGATGTTAGATAAAAAGTTACTTACCCGTGATTTTACTTTACCTGGGCGCCAGAACAAATCCCAGATACAAATGACACGGTTTCAGCTTAGCTCAGCGCATGGAGACACTCTTTCTCAGGAGTCGTTCAGTGATTGTGGTTTTCAAGGGGAATCGTTACTAATAACTCTTTAAGATTTGCTTGATTATTATTTTTAATGTTTTAATAAATGATTTTGAAAATTTTGACTTGTTAATGGTAGGTCTTAATTCTACCCTAACCCTATAATTATTGAGTGAGTGTGGAAAGTAATGATTAAGACGCTCAAATGACCTATAGCTCTTATCTGGTCTGATTAAGAAATTTCTATCTCCCAAACCAGTGCTAAAGAACAGGTCTACAATAATTTGCACGTCCAATACTACACATTATTTTCCATTCAACACTCTTATACTAAATTAAAGCTAATCTTATAGTAAAATACAATGTGTGCTTTTCTTAGTGTCTTTTTTAAAATTGTTTATTGTTTTATTATATGTTTAGCGCTCATATCATTGACCAATGAATCTATTTCTTACTGTTTTGATGCGTTGACCGAAGATAGGAATCTGTAGAGGTCCTCCTTTCGATGGTGATGCACAGAAGAATGGGTTGATCAATGTTGTGGAAGATGCCCTGGCAATTACAGATGCTGTAGCCTTCTGTAGCACAGGTCCTTCACGGCTGATGGATTAATTAATTAACGGTGATTTTACGCAGCTAGTGTTATTGAATGTTGTTAATTTATCTATACTGCGGACTACTTCTCGATTTAGAACTAAATTTTGCACTGGTGTGTAATTTAAAAAATTTCTGTATGCGAGTTATACATGTCGAGTGTGTTTCAGTACCGAACGAAGAGTGATGCTACCCCTCGCTTGGAGCTGGCGTCTGTTTTAAATACGGGCTGCTGATTGGTTGTACAAATAAATCATGCGTTTTCCAGTTGTGACAATCTCGAACAGGTCGGTCTAACATTCCGTGACAGGTTCCAAACGGCAGAGAAATTCTTGTCAAAATTGTACTTCCTGTATTTGCAAATCTATTGATTACAGGTATTTGCAAATGTGTTTCCGAAGATCTGACCACAGAATATTGTTGCTTAGGTCTTTATCTGTGTGTGTGTGAAAACACCTTATTCCTACGTAGCATATTTCTCTCGTTATTCCTGTTGGCGTGCGTCATCCGTATAACTTCTTTATTTGTTAATTATATTAACTGAGCTTGCGGCTACTTATAAAACTTTTCTTACTGAATACAATGCTGTTTTCAGAATTGCCGTATATTTACAACTTTTGAAGTTATCGCAGGTTGAACTGATAATTCGCTTTGAGTAAAATTACCTGTTTGAACTGGATTCTATTGTCGCTGTGACACGGTTAGAGTGAGATGGCTGCAATTCTACGCTCTCTCTCTTCCTTACTGCGTTACGCTCGTCCCGTCTATAGCTTTCATATAATGCTCTGATAGGACGCTATTATGAATCGTCATGTATACCCCCACTAGGTATAAAAAAATTGATTATGTAAATCATTTATTTTTTTTCGAATGTACAGTTTTACACTGAATAAAATTTTGCACATTTACTTTAGCACTTTTTCCCGCACAAAACTTACACTTATACAATGTTACTTACATCTATCTTACAACTAAAGATTACAATGTTTCTTAACCTAACATGGTATATTGGAAATTTATATGATCATTTTAATCATCATTTTGGATTAATTAATGTCAAAATTTAAATAACAACACTACATTTATTTAAATACTATTTTTAATATTATAATTAATATTGATTCAAAACAATTATTTATTTATTTTATTTGACCAGGTTTGATTTATATACCTTACTGCTCAAATTATTATATCTTTATGGGTCAGTATTTTTGATTATTCTTCCACCTATGGGAACATAGCTTATATAGCTTACCATCGGATATAGAAAATCCTGGTTTGGAGTTGGTAACTGCTACTAATGGGTTTATATAGGGACTACTTGCTCTCTCTGTAACTCCATTCGTTAATATTTGTTGGATCTCTTTCTCCACTACATCTCTATAATGTAGAGGGATTGGATAAGTCCTTTGTACAAATGATGCATTTTCAGTTAGTGTCAACTGATGTTCATAGAACCTAGCTCTTCCAGGCTCTGTTCTGAACACATCACTATACTCACCAACGAGTTGCTGAATTTTGTTCTGTTGTTCATTGTTCAACTCAGTCCCAATATTGATTTCTGGAGTATTATCAATACAGTGCTGGTCACTCCTAACGTCAACTACAGGTTTTTCTATATACCCTTTTACGACACTTACCGAGTTCCAATGCTTAAACTCTTTAATACCTACATTTATTTTATTAGCATTTATTTCCATAGTAATAGTATTTCTTTTAAAATTTATTTTTGCTTTCCATTCAAGCAATGTATCTACCCCAATAATACAATCATGAATGAGTTTAGGGACTATTAGAGCTACTATTTGGGTTTGGTTACCATTTACACTGACAGGTAAATATATATTTGTTCAGTTATCTTTTGCATTTTGGCTCCAGTGGCTCCCTGTACATTACAATGTTTTACGGGTAGTCTGGGACAATTTTGCAACTGATAATTATCTACAAACTTTGAGCTAACACAGGTAACTTCACTGCCAGTGTCAATAAGCGCTCGTACCAGTAGATTACTGATCTTGCAAATTATTTCCGGACATTCAGGATAATGGTTTCTACCCACTTCTTGCTCCTCTTTCAACAAGAACTCCCTATCGCTCACTTGTTTTATATTATTAGCTACATTCTTCTTACCTGTTTTCTTTTGTGATTTCACTGCAGGTAATGGTAGGTTTAGTTTTGTTTCTTTTCTACCTGCAGTGGCTTCCCGTTTCCCGTATTCATTTTACTAGTCGACGGTTGCTGCTCGGTAGAGGTTATAGTTGTTTTACACACTTTATACCCTTTATTAGATTTATTTTCTATACTTCTACTCCTACCTTTATCCTCCACTTCCTGTCGATTTTGTGGTTTATTACCCGGATATGGGGTAAACCTTTTTTCTTTCATACGTTCATTATCTCTCCTCTTATTTGAGTAGAACGTTGGTTCTTGCTGATCGCCTCCAGAGCAGTTACTCAGCTGATTACTTACCTGCTGTAGGTCCCTCTCTAAATCTAGACACTCATCTACGACCATAATGAACTTTTCTAAAGTATCCACTCCTCTAGTTGTGGTTGCTACTCTAGTGCGTTCTGAGAAATGATGCGCTAGCTTATATACTAGGTCTCTTTCTTGTATTGGTGGTGTTAGATGTTTAACTTGCGCCATTACATTTAGCACATAATTGGTAGTTGTCATATTCATTGACGGATGATACTTACCAAATTCTAAATGATCACGTACCCTTCTTTGTATTTGAACATTCCAGTACTGTGCTAGAAATTTTTCTCTGAAGTAGGTTTGGACTCTGTCCGAGATGACTTTCCACCACGTACCTGCCCAGTTCTTGAGAAATCGGCCTAACATGTCCTTCTTGTCCTCGTCGTCCATCAGTGGATTTACACGAGTTACATACGCTTCGAACAGCTTCAGGAATTCCACAGGATTCTCATGTGGGTTACCTGAAAATGCAAGGTTTTCCGGTTCTTCCTTATAGCCGCCACACCTCACTACTTTGGTTTGCTGTGACTTCATTGCTTTAGTCAGATCCTCCCACATTACCTTCAACTGCTGTTCCATCTTTTGATGTATTTCGTCACTGTTAGCCTTACTCTCTACCTGTTTCTTAACTTCACTAATATTTACACCCAGTTGGGTACACTCTTCCCTAGTATTTTGGATTTCTTCTTTATTTAGAAGAGTTTGTGTTTTTAATTCAGCGGTTACTTCGCTGAATTGTTGATTAATGAGGATTACTTTGAGTTCTAACCTTTCATGTAATTCATTTCTAAATTTATTTAGCTTGTCGTCTTGACGGCGAAAATTAGTGTTTACTTGTTTTCTAAACTCATCTAGCGTAGTTTTAACCTCTTTGGTATGCTTATCAAACCTACTATTACTCTTGTCTATTTTATTATTAGTACTATCTAATTTACTAGCTAGATTAGATATTTCTTCATCTATTTTAAATGTAGCCTCCTTACTAAATGTTACATAGGACAAAAAAAAAAAAAAAACAGCTGAAAAAACGTTATTTTGAACACTTAACGCGTACAAAAAACCAGAAATATATAAATCCAATTTAGCCACACATGCAATAAACACAGGACACGAATTCCCAAACATAACCAATGTATCACTAATAAAACATATACCACACAAAGGCACCATAATGAACATTTTGGAAAATTTACAAATATACAAACATAAAACACAAAACAAACTAATACCAGAACAAATACAAAACATGACACAATATTCAAAGCACTCAACATCGAAAATACACAAAATACAAAAACATATACCACAACCACACACAGTAATACAACTTTAAAAGACCAAAGACCAACAAACTACCTTAATAACATCCAGCAGCCAACACACAAATACTTCAACAGAAACAAGATGACGAAGGCTGAAGATGAGAGAACAGGAACTCTCGAAACGTGTTCCAAATAAGGAAAAGAACATCTTGAGGTAATATAATTATAAATTTTAAATACTATATATATATATACATATATATATATATATATATATATATATATATATATATATATATTACAACGCTCCCTTTCGTCTAACACAATTATCTAATATTTGTGATGTTAGATAAAAAGTTACTTACCCGTGATTTTACTTTACCTGGGCGCCAGAACAAATCCCAGATACAAATGACATGGTTTCAGCTTAGCTCAGCGCATGGAGACACTCTTTCTCAGGATTCGTTCAGCGATTGTTGTTTTCAAGGGGAATCGTTACAAATAACTCTTTAGGATTTGCTTGATTATTATTTTTAATGTTTTAATAAATGATTTTGAAAATTTTGACTTGTTAATGGTAGGACTTAATTCTACCCTAACCTTATAATTATTGAGTGAGTGTGGAAAGTAATGATTAAGACGCTCAAATGACCTATAGCTCTTATCTGGTCTGATTAAGAAATTTCTATCTCCCAAACCAGTGCTAAAGAACAGGTCTACAATAATTTGCACGTCCAATACTACACACTATTTTCCATTCAACACTCTTATACTAAATTAAAGCTAATCTTACAGTAAAATACAATGTGTGCTTTTCTTAGTGTCTTTTTTAAAATTGTTTATTGTTTTATTATATGCTTAGCGCTCATATCATTGACCAATGAATCTATTTCTTACTGTTTTGATGCGTTGACCGAAGATAGGAATCTGTAGAGGTCCTCCTTTCGATGGTGATGCACAGAAGAATGGGTTGATCAATGTTGTGGAAGATGCCCTGGCAATTACAGATGCTGTAGCCTTCTGTAGCACAGGTCCTTCACGGCTGATGGATTAATTAATTAACGGTGATTTTACGCAGCTAGTGTTATTGAATGTTGTTAATTTATCTATACTGCGGACTACTTCTCGATTTAGATCTCAATTTTGCACTGGTGTGTAATTTAAAAAATTTCTGTATGCGAGTTATACATGTCGAGTGTGTTTCAGTACCGAACGAAGAGTGATGCTACCCCTCGCTTGGAGCTGGCGTCTGTTTTAATTACGGGCTGCTGATTGGTTGTACAAATAAATCATGCGTTTTCCAGTTGTGACAATCTCGAACAGGTCGGTCTAACACTCCGTGACAGGTTCCAAACGACAGAGAAATTCTTGTCAAAATTGTACTTCCTGTATTTGCAAATCTATTGATTACAGGTATTTGCAAATGTGTTTCCGAAGATCTGACCACAGAATATTGTTGCTTAGGTCTTTATCTGTGTGTGTGTGAAAACACCTTATTCCTACGTAGCTTATTTCTCTCGTTATTCCTGTTGGCGTGCGTCATCCGTATAACTTCTTTATTTGTTAATTATATTAACTGAGCTTGCGGCTACTTATAAAACTTTTCTTACTGAATACAATGCTGTATTCAGAATTGCCGTATATTTACAACTTTTGAAGTTATCGCAGGTTGAACTGATAATTCGCTTTGAGTAAAATTACCTGTTTGAACTGGATTCTATTGTCGCTGTGACACGGTTAGAGTGAGATGGCTGCAATTCTACGCTCTCTCTCTTCCTTACTGCGTTACGCTCGTCCCGTCTATAGCTTTCATATAACGCTCTGATAGGACGCTATTATGAATCGTCATGTATACCCCCACTAGGTATAAAAAAATTGATTATGTAAATCATTTATTTTTTTTCGAATGCACAGTTTTACACTGAATAAAATTTTGCACATTTACTTTAGCAGTTTTTCCCGCACAAAACTTACACTTATACAATGTTACTTACATCTATCTTACAACTAAAGATTACAATGTTCCTTAACCTAACATGGTATATTGGAAATTTATATGATCATTTTAATCATCATTTTGGATTAATTAATGTTAAAATTTAAATAACAACACTACATTTATTTAAATACTATTTTTAATATTATAATTAATATTGATTCAAAACAATTATTTATTTATTTTATTTGACCAGGTTAGATTTATATACCTTACTGCTCAAATTATTATATCTTTATGGGTCAGTATTTTTGATTATTCTTCCACCTATGGGAACATAGCTTATATAGTTTACCGTCAGATATAGAAAATCCTGGTTTGGAGTTGGTAACTGCTACTAATGGGTTTATATAGGGACTACTTGCTCTCTCTGTAACTCCATTCGCTAACATTTGTTGGATCTCTTTCTCCACTACATCTCTATAATGTAGAGGGATTGGATAAGTCCTTTGTACAAATGATGCATTTTCAGTTAGTGTCAACTGATGTTCATAGAACCTAGCTCTTCCAGGCTCTGTTCTGAACACATCACTATACTCACCAACGAGTTGCTGAATTTTGTTCTGTTGTTCATTGTTCAACTCAGTCCCAATATTGATTTCTGGAGTATTATCAATACAGTGCTGGTCACTCCTAACGTCAACTACAGGTTTTTCTATATACCCTTTGACGACACTTACCGAGTTCCAATGCTTAAACTCTTTAATACCTACATTTATTTTATTAGCATTTATTTCCATAGTAATAGTATTTCTTTTAAAATTTATTTTTGCTTTCCATTCAAGCAATGTATCTACCCCAATAATACAATCATGAATGAGTTTAGGGACTATTAGAGCTACTATTTGGGTTTGGTTACCATTTACACTGACAGGTAAATATATATTTGTTCAGTTATCTTTTGCATTTTGGCTCCAGTGGCTCCCTGTACATTACAATGTTTTACGGGTAGTCTGGGACAATTTTGCAACTGATAATTATCTACAAACTTTGAGCTAACACAGGTAACTTCACTGCCAGTGTCAATAAGCGCTCGTACCAGTAGATTACTGATCTTGCAAATTATTTCCGGACATTCAGGATAATGGTTTCTACCCACTTCTTGCTCCTCTTTTAACAAGAACTCCCTATCGCTCACTTGTTTTATATTATTAGCAACATTCTTCTTACCTGTTTTCTTTTGTGATTTCACTGCAGGTAATGGTAGGTTTAGTTCTGTTTCTTTTCTACCTGCAGTGGCTTCCCGTTTCCCGTATTCATTTTACTAGTCGACGGTTGCTGCTCGGTAGAGGTTATAGTTGTTTTACACACTTTATACCCTTTATTAGATTTATTTTCTACACTTCTACTCCTACCTTTATCCTCCACTTCCTGTCGATTTTGTGGTTTATTACCCGGATATGGGGTAAACCTTTTTTCTTTCATACGTTCATTATCTTTCCTCTTATTTGAGTAGAACGTTGGTTCTTGCTGATCGCCTCCAGAGCAGTTACTCAGCTGATTACTTACCTGCTGTAGGTCCCTCTCTAAATCTAGACACTCATCTACGACCATAATGAACTTTTCTAAAGTATCCACTCCTCTAGTTGTGGTTGCTACTCTAGTGCGTTCTGAGAAATGATGCGCTAGCTTATATACTAGGTCTCTTTCTTCTATTGGTGGTGTTAGATGTTTAACTTGCGCCATTACATTTAGCACATAATTGGTAGTTGTCATATTCATTGACGGATGATACTTACCAAATTCTAAATGATCACGTACCCTTCTCTGTATTTGAACATTCCAGTACTGTGCTAGAAATTTTTCTCTGAAGTAGGTTTGGACTCTGTCCGAGATGACTTTCCACCACGTACCTGCCCAGTTCTTGAGAAATCTTCCTAACATGTCCTTCTTGTCCTCGTCGTCCATCTATGATTTACACGAGTTACATACGCTTCGAACAGCTTCAGTAATTCCACAGAATTCTCATGTGGGTTACCTGAAAATGCAAGGTTTTCCGGTTCTTCCTTATAGCCGCCACACCTCACTACTTTGGTTTGCTGTGACTTCATTGCTTTAGTCAGATCCTCCCACATTACCTTCAACTGCTGTTCCATCTTTTGATGTATTTCGTCACTGTTAGCCTTACTCTCTACCTGTTTCTTAACTTCACTAATATTTACACCCAGTTGGGTACACTCTTCCCTAGTATGTTGGATTTCTTCTTTATTTAGAAGAGTTTGTGTTTTTAATTCAGCGGTTACTTCGCTGAATTGTTGATTAATTAATTCAGCGGTTACTTCGCTGAATTGTTGATTAATGAGGGTTACTTTGAGTTCTAACCTTTCATGTAATTCATTTCTAAATTTATTTAGCTTGTCCTCTTGACGGCGAAAATTAGTGTTTACTTGTTTTCTAAACTCATCTAGCGTAGTTTTAACCTCTTTGGTATGCTTATCAAACCTACTATTACTCTTGTCTATTTTATTATTAGTACTATCTAATTTACTAGCTAGATTAGATATTTCTTCATCTATTTTAAATGTAGCCTCCTTACTAAATGTTACATAGGACAAAAAAAAAAACAGCTGAAAAAATGTTATTTTGAACACCTAAACGCGTCCAAAAAACCAGAAATATATAAATCCAATTTAGCCACACATGCAATAAACACAGGACACGAATTCCCAAACATAACCAATGTATCACTAATAAAACATATACCATACAAAGGCACCATAATGAACATTTTGGAAAATTTACAAATATACAAACATAAAACACAAAACAAACTAATACCAGAACAAATACAAAACATGACACAATATTCAAAGCACTCAACATCGAAAATACACAAAATACAAAAACATATACCACTACCACACACAGTAATACAACTTTAAAAGACCAAAGACCAACAAACTACCTTAATAACATCCAGCAGCCAACACACAAATACTTCAACAGAAACAAGATGACGAAGGCTGCAGATGAGAGAACAGGAACTCTCGAAACGTGTTCCAAATAAGGAAAAGAACATCTTGAGGTAATATAATTATAAATTTTAAATACTATATATATTTATATATATTACAACGCTCCCTTTCGTCTAACACAATTATCTAATATTTGTGATGTTAGATAAAAAGTTACTTACCCGTGATTTTACTTTACCTGGGCGCCAGAACAAATCCCAGATACAAATGACACGGTTTCAGCTTAGCTCAGCGCATGGAGACACTCTTTCTCAGGATTCGTTCAGTGATTGTGGTTTTCAAGGGGAATCGTTACAAATAACTCTTTAAGATTTGCCTGATTATTATTTTTAATGTTTTAATAAATGATTTTGAAAATTTTGACTTGTTAATGGTAGGACTTAATTCTACCCTAACCTTATAATTATTGAGTGAGTGTGGAAAGTAATGATTAAGACGCTCAAATGACTATAGCTCTTATCTGGTCTGATTAAGAAATTTCTATCTCCCAAACCAGTGCTAAAGAACAGGTCTACAATAATTTGCACCTCCAATACAACACACTATTTTCCATTCAACACTCTTATACTAAATTAAAGCTAATCTTACAGTAAAATACAATGTGTGCTTTTCTTAGTGTCTTTTTTAAAATTGTTTATTGTTTTATTATATGTTTAGCGCTCATATCATTGACCAATGAATCTATTTCTTACTGTTTTGATGCGTTGACCGAAGATAGGAATCTGTAGAGGTCCTCCTTTCGATGGTGATGCACAGAAGAATGGGTTGATCAATGTTGTGGAAGATGCCCTGGCAATTACAGATGCTGTAGCCTTCTGTAGCACAGGTCCTTCACGGCTGATGGATTAATTAATTAATTAATTAACGGTGATTTTACGCAGCTAGTGTTATTGAATGTTGTTAATTTATCTATACTGCGGACTACTTCTCGATTTAGAACTCAATTTTGCACTGGTGTGTAATTTAAAAAATTTCTGTATGCGAGTTATACACGTCTAGTGTGTTTCAGTACCGAACGAAGAGTGATGCTACCCCTCGCTTGGAGCTGGCGTCTGTTTTAAATACGGGCTGCTGATTGGTTGTACAAATAAATCATGCGTTTTCCAGTTGTGACAATCTCGAACAGGTCGGTCTAACACTCCGTGACAGGTTCCAAATGGCAGAGAAATTCTTGTCAAAATTGTACTTCCTGTATTTGCAAATCTATTGATTACAGGTATTTGCAAATGTGTTTCCGAAGATCTGACCACAGAATATTGTTGCTTAGGTCTTTATCTGTGTGTGTGTGAAAACACCTTATTCCTACGTAGCATATTTCTCTCGTTATTCCTGTTGGCGTGCGTCATCCGTATAACTTCTTTATTTGTTAATTATATTAACTGAGCTTGCGGCTACTTATAAAACTTTTCTTACTGAATACAATGCTGTTTTCAGAATTGCCGTATATTTACAACTTTTGAAGTTATCGCAGGTTGAACTGATAATTCGCTTTGAGTAAAATTACCTGTTTGAACTGGATTCTATTGTCGCTGTGACACGGTCAGAGTGAGATGGCTGCAATTCTACGCTCTCTCTCTTCCTTACTGCGTTACGCTCGTCCCGGCTATAGCTTTCATATAATGCTCTGATAGGACGCTATTATGAATCGTCATGTATACCCCCACTAGGTATAAAAAAATTGATTATGTAAATCATTTATTTTTTTTTGAATGTACAGTTTTACACTGAATAAAATTTTGCACATTTACTTTAGCAGTTTTTCCTGCACAAAACTTACACTTATACAATGTTACTTACATCTATCTTACAACTAAAGATTACAATGTTTCTTAACCTAACATGGTATATTGGAAATTTATATGATCATTTTAATCATCATTTTGGATTAATTAATGTCAAAATTTAAATAACAACACTACATTTATTTAAATACTATTTTTAATATTATAATTAATATTGATTCAAAACAATTATTTATTTATTTTATTTCACCAGGTTTGATTTATATACCTTACTGCTCAAATTATTATATCTTTATGGGTCAGTATTTTTGATTATTCTTCCACCTATGGGAACATAGCTTATATAGTTTACCGTCGGATATAGAAAATCCTGGTTTGGAGTTGGTAACTGCTACTAATGGGTTTATATAGGGACTACTTGCTCTCTCTGTAACTCCATTCGCTAACATTTGTTGGATCTCTTTCTCCACTACATCTCTATAATGTAGAGGGATTGGATAAGTCCTTTGTACAAATGATGCATTTTCAGTTAGTGTCAACTGATGTTCATAGAACCTAGCTCTTCCAGGCTCTGTTCTGAACACATCACTATACTCACCAACGAGTTGCTGAATTTTGTTCTGTTGTTCATTGTTCAACTCAGTCCCAATATTGATTTCTGGAGTATTATCAATACAGTGCTGGTCACTCCTAACGTCAACTACAGGTTTTTCTATATACCCTTTTACGACACTTGCCGAGTTCCAATGCTTAAACTCTTTAATACCTACATTTATTTTATTAGCATTTATTTCCATAGTAATAGTATTTCTTTTAAAATTTATTTTTGCTTTCCATTCAAGCAATGTATCTACCCCAATAATACAATCTTGAATGAGTTTAGGGACTATTAGAGCTACTATTTGGGTTTGGTTACCATTTACACTGACAGGTAAATATATATTTGTTCAGTTATCTTTTGCATTTTGGCTCCAGTGGCTCCCTGTACATTACAATGTTTTACGGGTAGTCTGGGACAATTTTGCAACTGATAATTATCTACAAACTTTGAGCTAACACAGGTAACTTCACTGCCAGTGTCAATAAGCGCTCGTACCAGTAGATTACTGATCTTGCAAATTATTTCCGGACATTCAGGATAATGGTTTCTACCCACTTCTTGCTCCTCTTTTAACAAGAACTCCCTATCGCTCACTTGTTTTATATTATTAGCAACATTCTTCTTACCTGTTTTCTTTTGTGATTTCACTGCAGGTAATGGTAGGTTTAGTTCTGTTTCTTTTCTACCTGCAGTGGCTTCCCGTTTCCCGTATTCATTTTACTAGTCGACGGTTGCTGCTCGGTAGAGGTTATAGTTGTTTTACACACTTTATACCCTTTATTAGATTTATTTTCTACACTTCTACTCCTACCTTTATCCTCCACTTCCTGTCGATTTTGTGGTTTATTACCCGGATATGGGGTAAACCTTTTTTCTTTCATACGTTCATTATCTTTCCTCTTATTTGAGTAGAACGTTGGTTCTTGCTGATCGCCTCCAGAGCAGTTACTCAGCTGATTACTTACCTGCTGTAGGTCCCTCTCTAAATCTAGACACTCATCTACGACCATAATGAACTTTTCTAAAGTATCCACTCCTCTAGTTGTGGTTGCTACTCTAGTGCGTTCTGAGAAATGATGCGCTAGCTTATATACTAGGTCTCTTTCTTCTATTGGTGGTGTTAGATGTTTAACTTGCGCCATTACATTTAGCACATAATTGGTAGTTGTCATATTCATTGACGGATGATACTTACCAAATTCTAAATGATCACGTACCCTTCTTTGTATTTGAACATTCCAGTACTGTGCTAGAAATTTTTCTCTGAAGTAGGTTTGGACTCTGTCCGAGATGACTTTCCACCACGTATCTGCCCAATTCTTCAGAAATCGGCCTAACATGTCCTTCTTGTCCTCGTTGTCCATCAGTGGATTTACACGAGTTACATACGCTTCGAACAGCTTCAGGAATTCCACAGGATTCTCATGTGGGTTACCTGAAAATGCAAGGTTTTCCGGTTTTCCTTATAGCCGCCACACCTCACTACTTTGGTTTGCTGTGACTTCATTGCTTTAGTCAGATCCTCCCGCATTACCTTCAACTGCTGTTCCATCTTTTGATGTATTTCGTCACTGTTAGCCTTACTCTCTACCTGTTTCTTAACTTCACTAATATTTACACCCAGTTGGGTACACTCTTCCCTAGTATTTTGGATTTCTTCTTTATTTAGAAGTGTTTGTGTTTTTAATTCAGCGGTTACTTCGCTGAATTGTTGATTAACGAGGGTTACTTTGAGTTCTAACCTTTCATGTAATTCATTTCTAAATTTATTTAGCTTGTCGTCTTGACGGCGAAAATTAGTGTTTACCTGTTTTCTAAACTCATCTAGCGTAGTTTTAACCTCTTTGATATGCTTATCAAACCTACTATTACTCTCGTCTATTTTATTATTAGTACTATCTAATTTACTAGCTAGATTAGATATTTCTTCATCTATTTTAAATGTAGCCTCTTTACTACTTTGTTCGATTTGGCTAGATAAATTTTCATTTATTTGTTTTATTTCACTGGACAAATATTTATTAGTTTGTTCTATTTTATTATTAACATCAGTTATTAATTTTTGATTACTTTCCTCTAAACTTTTATTATTTTCATCAATTTTATTATTGGTACTTTCAATTTTACTTTCTATTTTTTCAATTTCATTAGACAATTGACTTTTATTTTCATCCATTTTAGTGGTTAACTGTTTAAACATTTGCTCAATTGCTGCCATATCTACAGATGATGATTTAGCCATTTTTACAATTTATTATTAACAAATTAAATTAACAATTATTTAATAGTTATTTGTAACCTTGAATTCCACTTTCTTTTCTAATTTACTAATACTACAATTTAACTATCACTTGGGTAAAAGCAACGCCAAATTATATAACTTTATTTATATAGTTTTGTGTTTAATCGGGTCCATTAGTTGGGCGCCAAATATATATGTAACTTATTTTTACATCACGTTTTTTGGTGGAAGATTGGTTTTCCGTCGTTGTCATTTTCATAACTGTAAATCTGCAGCCGTTACGAGGCACTGTTAATTTTACAAACTCAACACAAAATAAATTTGGTGATCTTAATCGAGCCCCTTAGTTGGCCGCGCCAAATACATACAACGCTCCCTTTCGTCTAACACAATTATCTAATATTTGTGATGTTAGATAAAAAGTTACTTACCCGTGATTTTACTTTACCTGGGCGCCAGAACAAATGCCAGATACAAATGACACGGTTTCAGCTTAGCTCAGCGCATGGAGGCACTCTTTCTCAGGATTCGTTCAGTGATTGTGGTTTTCAAGGGGAATCGTTACAAATAACTCTTTAAGATTTGCTTGATTATTATTTTTATGTTTAAATAAATGATTTTGAAAATTTTGACTTGTTAATGGTAGGACTTAATTCTACCCTAACCCTATAATTATTGAGTGAGTGTGGAAAGTAATGATTAAGACGCTCAAATGACCTATAGCTCTTATCTGGTCTGATTAAGAAATTTCTATCTCCCAAACCAGTGCTAAAGAACAGGTCTACAATAATTTGCACGTCCAGTACTACACACTATTTTCCATTCAACACTCTTATACTAAATTAAAGCTAATCTTACAGTAAAATACAATGTGTGCTTTTCTTAGTATCTTTTTTAAAATTGTTTATTGTTTTATTATATTTTTAGCGCTCATATCATTGATCAATGAATCTATTTCTTACTGTTTTGATGCGTTGACCGAAGATAGGAATCTGTAGAGGTCCTCCTTTCGATGGTGATGCACAGAAGAATGGGTTGATCAATGTTGTGGAAGATGCCCTGGCAATTACAGATGCTGTAGCCTTCTGTAGCACAGGTCCTTCACGGCTGATGGATTAATTAATTAACGGTGATTTTACGCAGCTAGTGTTATTGAATGTTGTTAATTTATCTATACTGCGGACTACTTCTCGATTTAGAACTCAATTTTGCACTGGTGTGTAATTTAAAAAATTTCTGTATGCGAGTTATACACGTCTAGTGTGTTTCAGTACCGAACAAAGAGTGATGCTACCCCTCGCTTGGAGCTGGCGTCTGTTTTAAATATGGGCTGCTGATTGGTTGTACAAATAAATCATGCGTTTTTCCAGTTGTGACAATCTCGAAATGGTCGGTCTAACACTCCGTGACAGGTTCCAAACGGCAGAGAAATTCTTGTCAAAATTGTACTTCCTGTATTTGCAAATCTATTGATTACAGGTATTTGCAAATGTGTTTCCGAAGATCTGACCACAGAATATTGTTGCTTAGGTCTTTATCTGTGTGTGTGTGTGAAAACACCTTATTCCTACGTAGCATATTTCTCTCGTTATTCCTGTTGGCGTGCGTCATCCGTATAACTTCTTTATTTGTTAATTATATTAACTGAGCTTGCGGCTACTTATAAAACTTTTCTTACTGAATACAATGCTGTATTCAGAATTGCCGTATATTTACAACTTTTGAAGTTATCACAGGTTGAACTGATAATTCGCTTCGAGTAAAATTACCTGTTGAACTGGATTCTATTGTCGCTGTGACGCGGTTAGAGTGAGATGGCTGCAATTCTACGCTCTCTCTCTTCCTTACTGCGTTACGCTCGTCCCGTCTATAGCTTTCATATAACGCTCTGATAGGATGCTATTATGAATCGTCATTATATATATATTGTAGCATAACAAAATTATCACGCTAAACATTTAACTTAATGCAACATAAATAAAGAAGAAAAGTTCCATAGTGAGTGAGAAGAATGAATTGTTTTAAGGATTACACTAGAAACTGTATATTAAGTCAAAATGTTAATAAAAATGAAAAATAACAAAGAAAACCATTGATCAAAATAACTTACTATGTAAAAACCTAATAAACCAGCAGTATACCCACTAGATTGGGGAAGCAGTAAAAGGGGAAGGACCAGAAAAAGGAAATAAAAGGATGAAACCATATTAATAAGGGAAATGTATTAGGTCAAGATGCAGAGAAACCACACGACCAGAAATTACTAATATAATAATGAAGAAGGGACAAAATATGTCAAGATTCCCACAAAGAGACTAGAACAAGAAGAACTATTTAAAAAAAAATGATAATCATGGAATATATACCATTAAACAAAATTAAAACTAATGTATTTAGATCCAGAACAAGTTACAAGATACAATCCCAAAGAAAACCGAATTGTATACTAGTTGTAAGAATAATATGTGAAAAAATTATTAAAAGGACTACCATTAGTGTAGCCAAAACAAGTGACACATTATAATAAAGTGTAGTATAAGAAATCTATTAAAAAAGACTACCATCAGTGTAGGGAAATACTAAATAAAAACTAAAGAGACAGTCTAATGACTGAGTGCAATTTTGATCATAAAAGTGTTTTAGTGATTAGGCATAATAATAATATAATAGGTATAAGATATTTTTATTTTATTATATTAGCAAATTAGGTATAGGGAACACAAGAGACAGTTAATAACTGAAAGTGTCAGTAGTTATAAGATATTTTTATGTTAATGTGTTATCAAAATAGTTATAGTAATTAAAAGAGACAGTTAATAACTGAAGATGTTATTAGGAATAAGATGTTTTAATAGGATAAGGTTTGTGATAAAAGGAAACATAAAAACAAAGGACAGCCAACGACTGATAATAGTGCTGATAATAATATGTTCCTATTATAATTCTAAATATATAGAAAATATTAGGCATAAGATGTTTTTGTTATGTTTAAATGATATTATAAAAAAAAGTTTAGTAGATATAAGATATTCCATTGTATTTTAAAATCTTGTTATTTAATTTTCCAGTGTGTAAGGCAGAGAGGCAAGTAGGATATAGAAATGTAATAATTTTATTCAAAACAGTAAACCATATATAATGTACAAGCAGACTAGCTAAGACACCATTTTAGAAAACACAGACTAGTAATATAAACCAAAACTATCTATCAGAGAATCAAGCTATATAATAGGAATAGAATTCAATACATACAATACAGAAATTGAAAATATAATTAATACAGATACATTTAATAGCAAATAGAATGACAAAGGAAAGAAAATTAACTTCTTTTGGAAACAAATAATACTAGGCCTATAATGGTAATCAAATCAGACTAAACAGTAAATTAATCAATATTGAAGTGTTTTAACAACAAAATTATTAACAACAAAGATAATCACGGAGTTATTAAGAATATTCCATGGAGATATTGTAAGAAAAAACAATTAAAAACCATTTAAACACTAAATTTGTACAAAATATGAGGCATACAATCATTATAAAAAATTGTAATTTTTGGGCTTAAATGAGCTTGAAACAAACCCAGCTATATATCCAAAGATGTAAAATTAATTAATCAATATTACTGAGTAGTTAGATTTATGTAAAATTAAGAAATATTTGAAATACAGTAAAAAATAAGAAAACTTATTATGTATATTTAGATGGTGAACCAAGTCTTAGACAGATATTTTTATAATCGAACAATATAAAGAGGAAAAAGACATAGCACAAATTACCCTAAAACGGTGCTTTACAGCACTGTTTAAATAAAGAGAACATTTATTTAAAGATATTTTCAAAGCAGATATTTTTGAGCTACAATAAATTAATTTTGTGTCAAATAACGAAATAACATTTTAATATAAACGTGTTTAACAGAAAGGACAATAAATTATAAAATTTCACTAATTGTGTATTCTTTTCTGCAAGTCTGGTCTGGGCTATAACCTGTTACCTTGCAGAAAATGGCGCTCGTAACTTTGGGGCATTAAAATTGCAAGCCAAATAAAATAAAAATAGCCAGAAAATGGTGCTTGCAACTTTGAGGCATTGAATTGTTAGCCCAATGAAGTAAAATAAAATTTTATTGCAAGATTAGTGAATGATACAATTATTGGAAGTTATATGTTAGAATAGGAACTGTATTTTTTTATGTGTATTAATTAAGGACAAGTAATAACATTTTAGTTAAATTTTATATGTGTGTAGTTAGGACGATTATTATCATTTAGTTAATTTATATATGTTAGTGTAGGACTGATGTATTAATTAATTTATTAGAACTGCTAGTGCTAAATAAAAATAATTATTATAAACGGACTAAATAAGAACTGTAATAACCAAATTTATAAGTAAAGAAAAAAAGATGGCGGAACAAGCTGAAATGATGCGTATGTTACAAGAAATTAAAGCTGACATGCAAAAAAATAATAATGAACAAGTTAAAACGAGTAATAAAATTAAAGCAGAAATGCAGAAACGCGATGCCGAAAATAGAAAACGTGATAATGAACTTAAAGCTATCATACAAACAGAATATACCAAGGCCAATAAATCACTTACCGAGCACATGGAGCTATGTAAAGCTCAAATCGAAAAAGCAAGAACGGGAATGCTATCGAACATTGGGCAATTACATAAACATGTGGACATGCGATTTACAACACAACAGAACGCCATTACAGAATATCAAGACCGTATAAAAGCTAATACACTGTTAATAAACCAACAAAAGTCAGAATTAGAACATAAGATAGACGAAAAATTTTATCAGGTGAAAAGGGATATAGCAGGGCGTGTAAACCCCACTGTGTGTTTCTACAGACACAATGAAGATCCGAATAACCAACCAAATTTTTGGGGAGACGGAAATCCAATTCAATTTATACGGGACTGCGAACATGGTATGGACTCGGTGGGTGATCAATTGAATGACTCAGATAGAATTGAATGGGTAACACGTAAGCTGAGTGGTTTGGCAGCACTGTGGTACTCCATAGTCTGGGACAATATTAAAATATACGAAGAGTTCATCAAATGCTTCGAGAATCGGTACTCGAATGAGCACGTGCAACGCAAAGTACGAGATAGGCTCGAGTTGAAATCTCTAAAGTTAAACACCTTAGACCGGAGCTGTCAGAGACGGAATTAGTACGTAAATTAAGCTACCACTTTGATATGAACATTCGTACAGCCATATAACACGTGGGGTAAATACATTAGAGGCACTGTTAAACATGTTGTCACAATGGGAGGATGTAATGCCCGCAGCAAAAGCTCACTACACATATGACACGAATAAACCATCATATAAACAGGGTACACCATTTAATAAAGATAAAGCCTCTGGAAATGATAAGACAGGGAGCGGCGTGCCTAAAAAAGCAGCCAAAAGCAGTAATCCATAAACATCACTATAGCACTAGCACGGGTTTGGATAAAGACAATAAGATCACTATAAGTCGTAGCACTAGAAGTAGTAATAACATGGTTGATTGTGAGGATGCTTGTTACAAAATTAGTGGTATCTACCCGTGTGATTTGCGGGAAGCGTTATTAGAAAGCGACACAGATCACTCTAAAAAAATAGAACGTAGAGCTGCATGTCCTACACTCGATGCATACATAAATAATGTTAAAACACATTTTAATTGACACAGGAGCAGAGATATCAGCTATCAGTGAAAATTTTATTAAGAAAAATAATAAATATTTTAAAAACACGGCAATATTACCCACGAATAAATTACAGATTCAGACTGCAGATAAAAATAAAACAGTAGCCATTGGACAAGAGTATATATCACATTAAAATACGATGAACTAGAAGTGGATATTCCGATTATTAATAATATTAAAGAAACTAGTATGTAATGTTGTACTTGGAGTTGATTTTCTAACGAATGTCAGGCTCAAATCAAGTTGGCTAAGGGTTGTGTGCATTGGATTATAAACGGTCGTAAATATCAGCTGTACTTGAACGATAACGAAGTAAACAAAGGTAGGCAACCTACTTATAGTCCAATTGAGGTAAGGCAGCCAGATATAACGATTAAAACTGACCACACTAGGGACATAAATAATTGTTTAAATACGCAGCAAATAAGTGAATTAAATAATTTAATAAAGAAACATTCTCATGTATTTTGCGAGCAACCAAGAGTGTCAAATGTGTATACACATAAGATTGAAGTGACGGAAGAATCTAAATTCATACGCCGTACTTACCCCATCCCTAAGGCGTAGCAACAGCAAGTCGATGCTGAAATACAGCAAATGCTAAAGAATCAGATTATTGAACGTTCGGAAAGCGATTTACTCAACCCTCTTGTTGTAGTTAAAAAGAAAACATGAGATATCCGGCTATGCCTTGATATGAGAAATTTAAATAGTATCACCAAAAAGATATATGACTGTGCTCCAAATGTGGATAGCTTATTTGTTAAGTGCCAAGGTGTACATGACTATGTACATGACTGGTACATGACCAGGCTCGACCTTACCAGCAGCTTCTGGCAGATTCCTTTGGACAAGGAAAGTCGGAAATATACTGCATTCCTCTACAAAAACAAAAGCTACCAATTTAAAGTAGTACCTTTTGTACTCGTGACAAGTCTAGTGGCAATTACTAAATGTTTAGAACTGGCACTGGGTCCCGAAGTAGAGGAATTTGTCAGCATTTTCGTGGATGACATCCTAGTCATGTCTAAATCATTCGAGGAACACTTAGAACACCTCGACATAGTGTTGAATAAGCTCCGTATGGTTAATCTAGTTTTGAAACAATCAAAATGTGAATTCATTAAATCAGAAATTAAATTCTTGGGGCATATCATAAATTCCGATGGTATTAGCACAGATCCAGCGAAAATTGACAGTATTGTTAAATTCCCCAACACCTAAAAAGGTTAAAGATGTTAGAGCTTTCCTTGGGTTAACTGGGTACTATCGCCGGTTTTCGCCGAATTATTCAAAAACAATAACACCTTTATTAGAGTTACTCAAAAAGGGGCATAAATGGATGTGGGAAGATAAGCATCAAGTCGCGTTTGAGAAGATTAAGAATCTGTTTAAAAATAATTTACACTTTTTCATCCGAATGACGAAGGTACTTATGTGTTGCAAACTGATGGGAGTGATACTGCTATCGGCGCTGTGTTATATCAGCGGGACACTACGGGAGAACATTGTGTCATCTCGTATGTAACTGTACCCTTAAAGGAGCCGAGAAAAACTATTTTACATCAGAAAAAGAAATATTGGCGGTTATCTATGCTTTGAATAAATTTCTGTACTATCTATGTGGCACACACTTTGAAATTCATACAGATAATCAAGCATTATCCTTTCTTCTAAGATGTAGATTATCCAACGCCCGGATGACTCACTGGATAATGATGATTCAGGAATACGACTTCACTATTAAATATTTTAAAGCGAGGAATAATAGAATAGCGGATATGTTAAGTAGGTACGCGCCTGAATTCACTGAAGAGCATGAGTCGGATCCTAGTAACGTAAAAATATTAGCTATGCAATATGAGATAAAGCCAGAGTTACGGCAGCACTTAGCTAGTATCCATTTAGAACAAGACACGGACCCTAACATTAATAAAATAAAATGAGCATACTTCATAAAGAAAAGCTGCGGTACTGCTGTGTTAATAATATTTTGTATAAATTAATGAATGAAAAAATGGAAAATTGTGCTTCCTAGTAGCATGTTAGAATCAATAACATGGACATGCCATGAAAGCTTAGCACATGCTGGTCCATATCGATGTTACTTAGCACTTAAGGAGGACTTTGTATATAACAATATGGTGTGGAGGATTCGCAGTATTTTGAAGACATGCCATGACTGTCAAACGGCAAAATCTCCGAATCTGCACACGTATATTGAACAACAAGTTATTGTCACTCAAGGGAAAGGTGAGTTGCTGTGTGTTGATTTCTTAGGTCCACTTCCACGAGGTCTTCGCAGATTAAGACACCTGATCGTATGCATAGATGCCTTCACCAAGAATGTCAGACTCTACCATGTAATCCGACCAACAACCAAAGTGGTGTTAACAGCAGTTCTCAAGAAATATATCCCAGAGAATGGACCTGTTAAGAGGGTCCTTAGTGACCAAGGAAAGCAGTTCCAGAATGTGCGATTGTCTACTACCCTCGAGACGAATGGTATCCAACCCATCCTTACGGCTATTCGGCAGCCACAGGGGAACCTGGCCGAAAGGGTAAATAAGGAGTTGGGACGACTGTTTCGGACCTACTGTCATGGCGTACAAAACATGTAGCCAGATTACATACGATGTGATGTTACTCACTTTTTACCCACTCTTCGTAAAATAACACTTACCGCTGCCAGAATTTCACTTAACGTCATGGTCCCCGTAAAACTTACCTTTTGAAACTGCCCAGGTCGCCACGATATTTTTCTAAAAGGTAAAATATCGAAAACTTATACACTCTTGCCCTTATAAAAATCCCGCGATCTGACTGTAATAAAATTCAGAAAACCCCCGATTTCGTTAGACGAATTTTTTCCACAGAAATGAGGAAGTGGCAGTGACGAAATAACTTAGACTAACACATTATTTCAAAGAGAATCATTATTTTTTAATGAGCAATTACCAACAAAATATTCATGCTATTAATCTTTTAACAACTTGACTTTAAAATTTTCGTACACTTTTACACTATGTTTTATCCAATTATATTTACATTCTATTACTTACTACTAGACTGCCCAGCCTGCAATGCACTCACACATTTATACACACTATTTATTAACCCCTCAACATCTTAAAAATTTTTGTTTTAACTCGGGGAATCGCACTAGAGCGAGGCCGACCAAACACGTGGCATTGTTCCGCGCTTACAAAAGGTCTGTATTGAATCGTTTTACTGCCTATAATGTCACAAATTTTTCACTGTGGTGGATTGATTAACTTCTTGGGTCCTGGTCGGTGTTAAATCGTTATTACACTTGATTTATCCATATGTAAGAGTTCGACCCGACCGGGGCCCGCGAGTCGTAACTACGTGTGTATTGTACTCTGTAGCTCGTGGACTGTGTGGCGTCCCTGCTTGAAGTCGACCGTCACTGAGAACGTAACAGGTACATGTTGCTTCGTTGAGTCGCAGGAAATGAGCAGTCACAGCCATCAGGTTTTCGTCGCCGTATACTGTTGATTTGCTGAGGCATATTCAGTTTATGCATGGATTATAGCTGGTATATGTGTGTGACCAGAGCTTAATATTGGACTTGGCTCTGATGACGTCACCAACAGTAGGCGGAGTTTAATGCGACTTCCGGGAGGTCTTAGAGAAGACGACGAATATTTTTACGCTCTGGCCATCTTAGTTTTTTGTCCAGAGCGTCCTTTGGAGCGCGTACAGGTGTAGTTGCGCTTGAGCGTTGACACACATTTACAGAGTTCTTAGAATTTTGGTGGAGGTGCGAATTCCTCTGCCGCATTACTCAACAACAACCTGCGTCTTATTGCTTTGTTTCACTGTTCTGTTACACTGACTGTTATACGTTGCACAATAATACCGTTATTTCGACATATTTTATAAGGCTCCCGACCGAAAATGAAATGAATACAAATATAATAAATGCCCCAAACGGTTAAAATAAAAACACCCAAAAATTGACCCGCTACAATACCCCCTCGATGAGAATTCTGCTGTTCACGACAGAAGAAATCTCATCGATAACCCCGAAGAGGACCGGTGAGGAAACTGGTGCCAACAACCCCCTGGTTCTTAATCTCATGGGTACCCGACCCCCCTGGCTCAGCGACCATGGACTCGTCTGAACGAGATCACTGGACTTCTCCGTAAGAGATCCCAACACCGAGAAATCGAACAGACTCGCACCACAGCGCGCCTTGCCTTTTAACATGTTACCCCCAAAAATCCTCAATCCCTGGCTAAAATTATCCCAGCTCCTCCGCCGATATGGATCCCCTTTTTGCAAGCTGGGCTGCCTTTAGCAAATACTGGGCTCACACATACTAACATTACATGTTACCATAACACATTAAAAAATAAAAAATTTCTCTTAAAATTTATTAAAAATTTAAAAAAATTCAAAATTAAAAAAAAACAATATTTTATCAAAAAATTCTCTTCCTTGTTTTTCTAAATTGTTGTTTCAAATGAATTAACCTAGACATTTCTACTAATCTAAACACATTTCCTTACTCTAACATGAGAACCACTTATAGTCTACCAATACAATACAATACAATAAAATAAACCTGGTTAATGCACACATAATAAAACAATCATTATCCAAAATATTCATTCGCTGGCAGGCGAAAATCAAGTTTTTTTTTTTTTTTTTTTTTTCAAAAAAATCAAATTCCCCAAAAAATTTTAAAATTCAAAAAAAATTTACATTTTGTTTAAAGGTTTCATTTATATTTAGAAATTATTCAAAACTGGTTTAAAGTGATTAAATAAACAAATCAAAATTGGATTCCTACTATACAAGCGTAGTAGGTGTATTTACCTCATCAGCTGATCGTAACTAGGTCAAGTCCAAAACCCTTGACCCACATATGTTACATATACTCTCTGCACCTACATTAAACATCTGTAACAATCTAACTCAAAGCACAAAACATAATAAAATAAAATATTTAAAATGAACAAAATATTAATATAATAATCAAATTGACTTTTACATAATAATAAAATAAACAATTCTTAACTTTACATTATTTTCAAATTTTATCAAAATTCTGTCACTGGTTTAAAATAAAAGCTTTTATATCTTTATCATAAGTCTCTCCTTTTGTTTAACAATCCTACTCTTCATTTAACAATCTCGCTATACTTTACCATGGGTGATATAAATTATTTATTCTCATTTACTGTATTACACCTGTGTACATATATAAACTTTCTCCCTCTGACTCTAATATTCATCAACTTCAATTATCATGACACCCATCTCTACCAGAATATCTACTAATCCCAAAACACTCTAAACCCCAACTTACCATTTAACACAATTCGCCGCCTTCTCCCATTATAAAATACTCTCTAACCCTTTGTATATAGGATACGTGTTTCCCCTACCCAAAAACTCAATTCCCTTATTTGGCGGCCCGGATTCTACCTAAGGCGGCCCCTTCCCCACAAAAATCTATCCCTATCCCGTCCCAACCCTTGTTGCGGACTCCTACATGACACTACCCCCAAATACAAAATTGCCATCCCCAAAATTCTCAATCTCATTACATTACTACAATACACAAAATAACCTCATTAATTACAAACAACAATATACCACTCAAAATCTACATAAAGTCTCCATTACCACTGTGTCAACATCAATACTACTTACAATTCTACAACATACCTTACTTCAAAACAACATTACATCATCTTCATCTCTATCGTTTCAAATTCAACTTAGCATTTAACTTGGACAGATATATGTGTCCCATAAAACATTTATCACCCATGAATTATCTTTTATTTTATTTCTCATATTCTTTTTATCCTTACTTCAAAATATCTGTAGTACATTAAACATAGCATTGAACATTAATAACTTGTAACCTTTATAACTAACCTACCAGTGACATCATTGCTGATCAGCTGATCTCCTGACATGATTAAAACACCATGAATACCATTCAAAATTGAACAATTACATGTAATACATTATCAACACTTACTCCTATTATGTTGATTGCCTGCCAGGCGGCTAATTATTGGCTTAGAAAAAAATAATACACATAATAAAATTACATATTCTTATCAATGCTTATCTAACAGACAACAATAAAATAATACACTTTATTGAAGTTAAAATTCGTTCCATTACGTTAAACATTTGTGTACATTTTATTATATTTGACTTGTATCCTAAAAATTTTATACTTACAGTCCATAATTCATATACTGACATACACAACTATATACACCATACACCACTACTCCAAATAACCTCTGAAACATTTAACAAAAAGTTATTTCAAATCAACAATTCATCATTTAATTACCAACTTCACTTCTCGTTAAACCATTTAAATTCATCAAAAAATTCAATTATATAATCTTTGAATTAATCAAAACATTTAAAACCTTTCAAATTGTTTTAATTAAATTAATTAAACATTTACAATTAGCCAATTAGTTTTCAAAATTAATTCGGTTATTTGTTTAAATTGCAAATATTAATATTATTATTACAACAATCATCTACACACATATTGTTTACTTAACATTCTACAATACACACAAATAATCTTATTAAACATTTATTTACAAATCTGCATCCTTATTTCTTTAGTCATATCACACTTCAATGTTCCAAGGTTGCGGGGTCACAAAACCATAAAACAATATATATAAAATTGTCCATTGATTGTTTATAGTCTAGCCTCCATCGTCAAAGATTAATCTTGGTTTTGTATAGCACTGTTCAATTATATTGACATACATATTGTTGTCTTGTGTGTCATAACCAAACAGTTCCAATTTATCCGTTATACCATAATAATCATTCACCAAGTCTACGTTAAGTATTTCTGTTAAATCTCCGTCAGTAAATATTTCCAATATCGGGTTAGTTACTTTTGTATTATCAATCAAATCATTCTTATTTAAATACTCTTCTAATATTTCTTTCAACTCACCATAATCTCTCTTTAAATTATATACTTCTAACTCTCTCTCATCATAACACCATCTCATACTTATAAAATCATTCCACACAGAGGGTATAATATCATACACATAAAATAAACAACTCCAATCTTCTACTAGTACGGGACCCTTGCCCTTCAAAAACTCTTGTGACCACGTTAAATCATCATAAATAATAAAAGGAAAATTTTCCTTCTGTCCCCACTCTACTACAACATTATTTTTTCTCTCTCTCTCTAACTCACTGACACACATTAACATCTCATAATCACTACATTCTACACTTTCATTAATACTCTCATTATTTATTTTTTCAGTATCAGTCTCTGATACTAACTCTTCAAACACATTAACATTCTCAGTATTAAATTCATTATTTTGGACATTATTGTTATTCTCTGTTAACTTTTTATCTGGTATTACATTCATCACATGTACTCCCATTCGCTCCACACTTTGTTCTAATTTATTCAAACTAGTCATTATTGTCTCATGGGTATTTTCTAGACATTCATTTAATTCTTGAATCTCGTTTTTTAATTCCTTATTCTGGTTTTTTAATACATTGAATTTAGCGTCAGAATCATTCTTCAGTTCATTATATTTAATATTTGTATCCCTCTTCATTTCTTTATTTTGTTCTAAAAGTAATTGTAACATACTCATTACATCACTATTCTCAAATTGATTATTTTCCATTTTTGTAATTTTTACTTTATCTCTGTAAATCGCAATGATACAAACCTAACCTACGTGCGTAATTATATACGATAAATCGTTTTTATAAATTCGTCATTACCACATCCTATTTTCTGTGTATTAAAATAGGTCTAGTTCCTATACAATTTATATACGAACATCCTGGCAGGGTCGCCACTGTGATGTTACTCACTTTTTACCCACTCTTCGTAAAATAACACTTACCGCTGCCAGAATTTCACTTACCGTCATGGTCCCCGTAAAACTTACCTTTTGAAACTGCCCAGGTCGCCACGATATTTTTCTAAAAGGTAAAATATCGAAAACTTATACACTCTTGCCCTTATAAAAATCCCGCGATCTGACTGTAATAAAATTCAGAAAACCCCCGATTTCGTTAGACGAATTTTTTCCACAGAAATGAGGAAGTGGCAATGACGAAATAACTTAGACTAACACATTATTTCAAAGAGAATCATTATTTTTTAATGAGCAATTACCAACAAAATATTCATGCTATTAATCTTTTAACAACTTGACTTCAAATTTTCGTACACTTTTACACTATGTTTTATCCAATTATATTTACATTCTATTACTTACTACTAGACTGCCCAGCCTGCAATGCACTCACACATTTATACACACTATTTATTAACCCCTCAACATCTTAAAAATTTTTGTTTTAACTCGGGGAACCGCACTAGAGCGAGGCCGACCAAACACGTGGCATTGTTCCGCGCTTACAAAAGGTCTGTATTGAATCGTTTTACTGCCTATAATGTCACAAATTTTTCACTGTGGTGGATTGATTAACTTCTTGGGTCCCGGTCGGTGTTAAATCGTTATTACACTTGATTTATCCATATGTAAGAGTTCGACCCGACCGGGGCCCGCGAGTCGTAACTACGTGTGTATTGTACTCTGTAGCTCGTGGACTGTGTGGCGTCCCTGCTTGAAGTCGACCGTCACTGAGAACGTAACAGGTACATGTTGCTTCGTTGAGTCGCAGGAAATGAGCAGTCACGGCCATCAGGTTTTCGTCGCCGTATACTGTTGATTTGCTGAGGCATATTCAGTTTATACATGGATTATAGCTGGTATATGTGTGTGACCAGAGCTTAATATTGGACTTGGCTCTGATGACGTCACCAACAGTAGGCGGAGTTTAATGCGACTTCCGGGAGGTCTTAGAGAAGACGACGAATATTTTTACGCTCTGGCCATCTTAGTTTTTTGTCCAGAGCGTCCTTTGGAGCGCGTACAGGTGTAGTTGCGCTTGAGCGTTGACACACATTTACAGAGTTCTTAGAATTTTGGTGGAGGTGCGAATTCCTCTGCCGCATTACTCAACAACAACCTGCGTCTTATTGCTTTGTTTCACTGTTCTGTTACACTGACTGTTATACGTTGCACAATAATACCGTTATTTCGACATATTTTATAAGGCTCCCGACCGAAAATGAAATGAATACAAATATAATAAATGCCCCAAACGGTTAAAATAAAAACACCCAAAAATTGACCCGCTACAACAGTTCTTCAAGCAGTCGCTAAATGAGAATTATAACACCACGATGGGCTTTACACCTACAGAACTGCACTCAGGTAAGCAACCTACCAGGGTTTGGGAGAGGCACATAAAAAAACTAGAGACCCAGAACCTACTGCTACCGTTGCACATAAAACAAAACATAGCCAAATCCCGGATAGAGCAGACGGCTGATCAACGGGCACGGTTGTTCAATGATACGCATAGAACTTTGAAGTTTCAGGAAGGAGAAATGGTCCTTCTGAAGGCAAATCCTGTAGGCCGTTCTGAAAATAACATGTCGGCTAAGTTCTTCAGATTGTTTAATGGTCCTTATAAACTAAGAGAACGGGTTGGCAGGAATACTTTCATCGTAGTTGATGAAGATCATAACAAGATAATTGGAAAATATCATGGCGTATCATTGAGAAAATATTACCCTTGTGAACGATCGAATCCATAAATACATGACCCTGAGTAAAATAATAATAATGATAATATGATGGAATGCATCTACTGATACGCAACTCGCTCATAGAAAACCACAATGTATGAATGGATGGACAGTACAGTATATTGGCTGAATGATAATATGAAAACCAGTAGACGTAGTTGCCACATTGCATAATATTAAGAAAGACATGAAATGAAGAATTAATTACGTTTTAGTTTGTGAAAATTTCTTGTTATGTTTTGGGTTATATTATTTGTTTAGAATGTTGTATTAGAAGAATGTTTTAAGTGTGAAAAAAAAGAAGAAAAAATTAATTTTCAAAAAAAAATTTGTTTTATTAACCTGGAGGCTTATGCAACGTGACAAGCTGTCTCATTATAGGTAAATGTGGAGCATAATTATTATCAGCTGTTATGAGTGTCCAGAACGATAGAAGAATGCTTGGAAATAGAATAATATTAATGAAAAATTAAAATTAATAGGATAAGTTAGTAATAAGACAATGTAAAAACTATGAAGATATAATTTAATATGTGAGTGAAGTGTTGTGTAATGTGGGTAGCAAATAGAAGGTTATGGAAGTTTATTCATGTGTAATAAAGCATTGTTCTAGAAGATTCAAGAACAAGGAAGTCGGCGAGCACGTGGCCGCTCCAGAATATAATATAGTGTATAGAAAATACGCCTACGCGCATATCGGCGGTGACGTCACTCGGCAGCGCGGCGGCATAAATTATTAAGCTGTATTATAAAAGCAGTAGCCAGTCTTCTCTTGGAGCTCTCTGAAAGTCGTCATACAGTACTCAGGAAAGCGGTCGGGGTGGGCATCAATTCCAGGCAGTCCTTGGGTCCGTAGAGTCATGATAGCAGCGAGTGTCAGCAGGAAACCAATACGGAGTTCGAGATAGTCGTCTACCGTTCCTGAGCTTCGTTTTGCTGATCGTGGCGGCTGGGATACAGAGACCTAGAGCAAGGCAGTTCCTGGAGGCGGTTACTGGAACGTGGAACCAAGACGACAGATTGCTGGAGGCTGGATCGAGATCGTCGACCGGGAGGACAATGAATACAATAGAACAGGGAAGTCAAATTTAAATAAATTTGTTATAAAATTATAAAACTTTAAAGTGTAAAGTAAAAGAACATTGATTTAAAATATAATTTTGTTTAAAGGAGACTTTGAACAGTTAAAACTTTACAGCACTGTTTAAATAAAGAGAACATTTATTTAAAGATATTTTCAAAGCATATATTTTTGAGCTACAATAAATTAATTTTGTGTCAAATAACAAAAGAACATTTTAATATAAACGTGTGTAACAGAAAGCACAATAAATGAATAAAATTTCACTAATTGTGCATTCTTTTCTGCAAGTCTGGTCTGGGCTATAACCTGTTACCTTGAAATATTCTGGGCTATAACCTGTTACCTTGAAAAAAAAATATATATATATTGAACGTAACGAAAATATGGTCCCCTACGTTACATAAATCAATTTATAAGTTTTAAAAAATAAAATAAAAATAATAATTATCCATAATCGTAAAAGGTCAGATACCCAACCCATAATTGAGTAAATGAATTATCCCCAATAAGAATACAAGGTAGAAAGAAAAAAAATGAATAATGTTAATAAATACAAACCTCAAAGTTCAGTGAAAGGTGTAAACAATAGACATTAACAAATGATGTAAAAAACTAATTTAGACTGTTTTATAATAATTGATGTTTTAAATGAGAGGAGAATGAGTAATTATTACATGACTTAGGTCATACAAATGTACCTGTTATTAATTGTATCATGTTGTATTGTTATCATGATAGTTATGTTATTTTTTGTGTGTAGCAAGTGGAGTAATTCTTTTAATAGAATACCAATTAACTAATTTTTATGTGTTATCAATATACCATTATAGAGCTGTTGTTAAACTCATTAATGGATTACTGGATTAATGGATTAATTTCATGTTATGTGTTATCCATATGTCATTATATAGCTTTTGTTAGACTTTATATAGTTAAATGTTTGTATACATGTAATTAGATAGTAGGCTGATTATAATTGTAAAATTGGCCAGAAAGGCTATAATTGTTAACGAGATACAAAAGGGTTTAGTATAATTATATCATAAACAAATGAAGGATTCTATAATAATGCAGGTAGTAACTAATTAAAATCAGAAGTAGATAAAAGTGTAATGATAGGCCTAAAAACCAGTAACATTGTATAGTAAGTTTGATCAGAAAGGTTAGGTAAATAAATTTGTAAAAAATACTAAATAGAATTTAATGAGTTAGGTGAAGTAAATAATAATTGCTAATAACAGGTAAATAAATTCATTTTAAATAAAATCTCATAATGCAATAGTGCAATGATACCGATAGGTAATGTTTTGTAACAGAAAAATAATACTTGTTGGAGTAAGTAGATTAAGAGAAAACGACAGCAATATATATAAAATTTAGTAACAAACAATATGTAAAATTATAATAGGATATAATGGAAATTTAGTAAAGGATTATTTTGATGGGTGTAAGAACATTGTATGATAATGGTTATAGTATAAAATAATATCCAATAAGAATAAAAAGGATGGTTGTCAAGGACGACGAGAGATATAAAATTTGTTGATCCGATTATTGAATACTTACCCATGAACGAAGACGGTTTAGTTTGGATGTACTCAGAAAAAGAATTGATTAAATTGAATTAAAACACCACGATTGGGAAACAAATTAAATAATAAATCACCATAGTATGGTTCACTAACGTTCAACCGTCTTGTATAACCGAGTAATCAAAAAACTGTATATGAAAATTATCATAAAATCTAAATGAAGAACTCTAATGGTAAAACTCGGTATAATGAGCAAACATTAACTTAATTAATCAACCAAAACAGAGAAATAACTACCTGAATAGAGTTATATAATCCAATAACATAAAGAACGAAAATAAAACACAAATTATACTTGAAAATCAGTTTCCACAATTCAATAGAAAAAATGTAGTTGGGCACGAAATCCGTTGAAACACGTAACCACAAAACTCTGACATTGGTGAACAAAAGGAGCGGCATTTCTGCATCATCCCAGGACCAAGAAATCAACTTTTATTTCAACTTGGAGTGAAGATTGACGAGCATTGATTCATCTGCAGTCGTTCCTGACCAAACATTAAGATGAGGTTAGCTGTACACTGCCTTATCGAGTCACGATGTCCAGAGGACGGTAAACTACAATTATTTAAAATATTATTTAATAAGAACTTAATTCTATATTGTAATACCTTGTAATCCTATTTATGCATTTTCTGATCTTACTAACAGTTGAAAGAACCTTCACTCCCTGTGTTTAAAGAAATACCAAAATCATAACTAAAATAATATATAACCCTGAATCCGATCGATAATCGATTACTTCTAATACTATATCTATTTTGTATCTCCGTAAAGAAAACAAACTTTGTTGACAAGAAATATTAAAATCTTAATAAAGAATCCTTTCAGAGTTTAACGATATCTTCTCATTTATATAATATTTAGTGTAGGGTGAACAAGATATAATATAAGTAGAGATTGTAAATTAGAATTATTGTACGCGGTGGACTAACCTACAATTTTCAGCTGTCTGGGAACCACAGTGTTATTCGCGGACTGCTTGGGTATTAAAGAGAATGAGAAACCAATAAAAATTCCTTCTCTTCTCTTCAAGCGGGCTAGGCTTGAGCGAAAAAATTAAATTACACGCTCGATACATAAATTTAACCACAACAACACTAATATATTAAATAGAGAGAAACTGGGGTATATTTAAACATTATTATACCTTACCATATTGAGATAAGATATAATATAAAGTGGCACTCACAACAGTAGGATAGAACCGGGATAGTATAAATTGGCGTTTCCAACGTGGAACATATTTAGAAAAGATTAATAGAACGAACCCGTTATAGTATAAACTGCGAACCCAAGAGTGGGGCTTAATTAGGAAAGCTCATCTAAGAGTATAATAAGAAGTAACACACACATACACGTAAGAAAAGACGCTATATGCGAGACAGTATAAATTGACGCATCCAACGTGTGGCAAATCAACACGGGAGGACACACCCGGTTACTCCTCTTCCTCGGATTACTGGGGTGTTCGGAATTATTTCTCTCCTTGATAATCTCCTTATCATCCGGCTCTCCCACTTTGCTGCTATGAAACCTTCATTTAAGTACCGGTCTCCCGTCATAGTATGACGTGTCGGCTACGTCATAATCCAGGGAACCTGTGATAATTGACTCTGGCCAATTATACAGGCTGCCTACGTTGTAACAAACTGAAACTCAAAACACAAGACTAACAAAATTACAATTATTCTAATTATAGGAAACAAGGGGAGGGGTTTAACTGATTTATGCACTCACTTTAGTATGTAACAAAGATGACATCCCTTTTATTCACATAGTATACGTAACACATTACAAATAAAGATTTTATTTACTCTGAGATTGTAAGGGGATTTTCTATCTAAAATAAAATGATCATTTAGATAATGAGTTTACCTCGGATCCGGGTCTTTCTTTTTCTTGTTAAGAATTTTCAAATTTACCATACTTGATTATATGATTACATTATTCCTTAAGTACCATTTGAAGAATGGTTTTATTTAGTTGAGCACCTTTTGAAGTTACATAACGAAAGTTAAGTTACAACGTATGATTACAAGAATTGGTGGTTACACCAGTTTAAATCTTAGAGCTTATTGATTGTCTTTTGAAAGTCTTTTTCATCTTTAATTACTTATATTTTAAAATATGTATAACTCACGGAAGACGAGCTTCCGCGTCACCTCTTATATTATGGTTAACTGTCTGTGTCTTGACGAGTGATTCTTCCGTACTCTTGTAGTCGAGGATTGTCCTAGGGGTAGTCTGTCCAGTAATGATGCAATGGATGTGATGGTGCCAGCTAACGTGAAGTCGTCAGGATTCTCGGCGATAGAGTAAAGGCAGTATAGGTCGAAGTCGTCACTTTTCACTGTTATTCACATCACCTGTTTAATTGCACCGTTGTGTTGGAGTTTACTTATTGTTTGTACATTATGTTGGAATTTCTTTTAACTTGAACAATATTTGACTGGTTATTTAAATTACAGGAGATGTCACCTCTTACACACGTTTTTCCTTTTTCTTACATGTTTGTTTCACAAAAATTAACTCACTACATTTTTGTTACTTATGCCTAGCTGTCCACACTTTTAGTGGAAGTTAACACTTAAATTAAAATACACACAAAATAACATTTTGTGAAGAGCCCCAGCGTGGAGCTGTTTACAGTTAGAAAGCTGCATCGTTAATCCCTAGTTGTTACAACAGGAAAGTTGCAACGACGCGGAGCGAATACTCCGCCATAATATAGTTCCATCTTTTATTTAATAATACAGTCTTACAATTAGACAAAACAAACAATCGAGATTTTCCTGGTATACTGAAATTATTATACCTATTACTAGTGACTTTAAATTATTAATTCTTTATATTATGGTTTACACGTATTTCTTATTTAATGCCGGCATGAATCCGGAATTCACAGGTCATAGCATGATAAGTTTAATAAAGGGTTAATAGTTTTATTCTTTAACTTTGCTTCCACAATTGTAATTAATTAATACTAGTTAAATTTTCTTATTTAAGTCTCATCACTACCATGAGTTAGTCCAGGGGTAATTGGTTTAAGAGTGCGATTTAATGTTTTTAACTAACTTCCCATTCTTCGATTTTTATTATTAAATTTTTTATTTTTTTACAATTTAAATCGTCACAATAGTTCGTTCCTTTTTAACTAACAGGTATTGTACCTCCTCTAACATAACATAGTCACTCATATTTAATACCATTTCATTCCCTTTTACTTCTGGATTATTTACCAAATTTTTGAATGTTATATTCCGTCTTGAAGATATGACTGATATCTTCTGATGCACTTCAATCGTCGACATATTTAATTGAGATCTAAACTTAATTAACTCCCTTTGTTCATTAATTGAAAAGTTAATCATCTCCAATTCTTCTCTTGTATTTATTATTTTCTTTCTACATATTTTTCTTATTTTCTTGGTCTTATTTTCCAGGTATTGATTATCCTCTTTGTGGTGGTTATTTTTATTTTCCGATAATATTACACCTTGGTATTCTCTAATTTCTATTTCCTTCCTGCTCTCTTCTGTATTCAGACTCACTTTAATACCTTCGGAAGTGCTGTCTAGTGTTTCATTCACATTCTTAAAATCACTGTCCATTGTTTCCTCTAACTTTCCGAGACTTTCATCCATTTGCTTATTTGTCTCCCCCTTGTATTCATCTGTTTTTTGGCTAAGTGTGTTACTGATCAATTCAATCTTCTCATGAATTTGCCTTATATTTTTATTACTTTCTTCAAATTTGGTGTTCATATATTCCCTTTGTCCGTTAATAGTTTCTTTCAATTCGTGGTATTGTTCATTCATGGTTTCTCTGATATCTCCATGAATGGTCTCAATTTTTTCATTGAGTTGTTTTACTAAACTTTCCTGAATACTATCTATTTTCTCATTGGTTTGTTTGTTTTGTTCCTCCTGTTTCCTAAAGTTCTCCTTATTTTCCTCATTGGTTTCCTTTGAGTTTTCCTCCTGTTTCCTAAAATTTTCATGTATTTTATCAAATTTCTTGTTTAATGTTTCACTTTGTAGTTTATTGCTTTCCAATATTATTCTCAACATCTCCTGCATGCTTATATCTTCTTTTTGGGTGGATTTATCTGGTTTGTCCCCTTGGGCATCCTCTTCAACTCTTTCCTTTTCCGTGTCCGTAACTACTTCGGTTTCTTCCTTATCACCCGTCGGTTGTTCCATTTCACTGTCCGTGACTACTTCTGTTTCTTGTTCCCGTCCACCTTCTTCCTTCTCCGTCTCTTCTGCCCTCTTCTTTGATCTGCCTCTAGTATTATGCATTTCTTGTCTTCTCATAGTTGCCGACAAAAATTAGTTTTTTTTCGTTATATTAACTTGCGTATATCCCGAAATTTCCTTCCTAATTAAAGCCTTTTAAGTTGAGCGCCATCTTATAACGTCTCGCGAGTCTATATCGTTTTGAATAATCGTCTCTCTTGCGATCGTCACTGTAATTATTTAATGAAAATCTATGTTTTATTTGCCCCACGTTATTAGCGTCATCTTGTAACATCTCTCAAGTCTCTCTGAGTTATTCGAATTACGTCTATTTGTACTCTTCGAAAATCTCGCTTAATTAAGAGTCACAGAATTTGTTATCTTTATGTTATAAGTCTTCAAAATCGAGTGTGTGTGATTATGCAAAGATATTGAATGATTTTCTTAAATTTTGTTTATGTGTAATCAATACCGTTGTTTGACAGTAGTTAGGAGAGAGAGTGAAAAAAGGCAAAGAGAATTACTCTCTCAGTATACGATTGAGTATTTCAAATTTTTCCGCTCATGGCATCAGCTGACTGCTACTTTTACGAACCCATTGAGGTTAAATGACTTCAAATGGTACGTAATAAATCCTGGATGTCCGGGCTGATTTCCTTTCTCTTCTCGATCTTCTTATAACCTGTAACCAACTACCACCTACTGGAAATAATACACATTTTTATTATTTAAACCACAAGGCATACCTTGAATTTATTTAACATTTTTTGTGGTCTCCCAAAACATGAATCGATAATCAATTATTGCATAAATCACAGATTTAGTTCGATCTTACTTTTACAAACATATATCATATAACAAATATTTTTATTTCAGTTTTAATAACAAGAAAGAAATGAGTAATTAATTTCCCAGGGTTATTTTAGGTTCTTTGAAGTCAGAAATGTATATGGGTCAGTATCGAGCCTTACATAAATTATTTTAAAATTAGTATAATTGGTATCATGTAGTTGATTTTTTGATTGCTAGAGCGCAGGCTACTTTTCTTCACTGACGAAAAAACAACACTAAAACATCATGGGTGCTGGAATGTTAGTAACAAAACCACGTTTTGCTGTTTTTTGGGTTAACAAAAAAATAAAGTTTATGTTCACCTCTTTTCCAGAAGTATTTAAAGAGAGTGTGCTGTTTCTAGTGTTATAAGTTTATAGTTGAGATGTAATTTAGTTAAATTTTAATAGGTAACGATCTCACCAACAATGTCAAATTTCGGTAGGCTAGGCTTGAAAAATGGAAGGCTGATTTTTCAATTTTCATCGATTTGCAGGCGTGAATTATTCTGTTCGAAGAATGTCTAAGATGTAGTGGATATCACTCATTAAGTTTATTAATTTGGCACTGATTATTTCCGAATGGTATTTATAAATTTCTTAATTTTTTCTAGACATTACACTTTTCAACTGCTCACTTCCAATATATCTGAACAATTAATTCAATTCTTGTTAGTTAGTTACTCTTAGTAACCAAGAATTTTTATGGTTTTTTTATTGGCTAATCTAGATACCTTTTAGTATATAGGCTAATAATAATTATCTATATATTAATACGTGAAGAGAAAACTTTGTACCCCTTTTTAAGCATATTGCGTGCATGGAGGAGTGTGAGATTTGGCATAGTTAAAGTTTATATGGAGAAGGAGTGCAGAAAGCTAAAATTTATATATAATATGTGTTACAAATACATTAAATAAAATAAAATAAAACATCCATTTGCACTTGAAAATTCATTTAAACTTTTTCAAACAATGGTAATTGTTAAAAATAAAATCATTTTGTTGCCAGGCAATAAAATTATAATTTTTTCATTTTAGTGTACGTTCATACTGCCAATGTCAAACACATAATAGTCTGTCGTTTGTTTATGTTCATACTGCCAATGTCAAACACATAATAGTCTGTGGTCAAACAGTCGCACAGAGTAGAGATTGTCGCCAAAGAATTTTAAAATGTTGCCAACAAATAATTACTGACAGATTGACTGAATGAGCTGTGAATTTTGTGTGATTTCAAATGTTCCTTTTTCAATAGTCTGTGGAGTGTATGTCAAGGCAAAAAGGCGTTTATTTTATATTTTGTATATTAGATATCTGTGTTTATATATTAATGTGCAGTTGAAAGAGAAATACAGCTTGCTTAATATACACCTGTTGCAAAAGGAAAATTTTGTAGCAGCAATTTGAATTGACTTACTCTCGCCTAATTATTGTTGGTGGTTTCAAAAAAGTAAGTACATTTTATTATTTTTAAATTAAACCCTGTCTAATCTTAGTTTCAGTAATTTCATTACATGTTTTTTTTTTACATTCAGATATTCGCACCTACTTCCTTTATGCCTCGACATAGAACATTGACGGGTCGGAGTGAGAGACAAAGAAGAAGGAATATATATTCGCGTGAAAGTCAAAATGATAATAGACCAAATGCAAATTTAAATAGTGTAAATAGTATACAAAATGATGAAATTATTTTGAGGGATACATTTAAATGCGCACTGAATGTCATTCCAAGAAATTTTAATACTTTTGATTTTGGATTAATGCATTTACAATGCAGGTTTTGCAATGCAAAACATTTCGAATCTGAGGTCACTTTAGGTGAAAGGACTGCATTCACTTCATGTTGTCATAAGGGTAAAGCAATATTACCGGCCTTAAGTCAAAATGAATACTTTAAATCATTGTATGATGGACTTACTTCAAATGAACCTTCAATAAAAAGAAAGTCAAAAAATTATTTTGAAAACATTCGTAAATACAATTCATCATTTGCTATGGTTAGCTCAGAAGCTAAAATTTCGGATACAGTTACGCGTGGAGTGTATCATTTTAAAATACATGATGTTTTTTATCACAGATCAGGTCCAATGAGTGCTGGATATGGTCGCTCACCATGTTATGGGCACCATTTTATGATGTTGACACTGCTGTCAATTATAGATTACGTGAACACTATAATCAAACATGCAATAACAATATAATGCGCGAAATCTCTCTTGAATTGGGATGCATAATCCTTTCGTTCGGTCATTCATTGCAATGAAAGATCATTGTCAGAGAGTTGAAAATCAAAATAAAGAAATTTGTATGCTCATTAAAGTAAATCAAGATTTAGATCTACGCCATTATAATGATGCAGTTCAAACTGATGTAGCAGTAATATTTAGTACAGTTGATGGTGAGCCACCCTTTGAACGAAATATGGTTTTGTTTTCAAAAGTTAATGGTACCATTAAAAATATCTGTTTTGGATTCATCATTGGACCCTTTAGCGTATCCATTACTTTTTCCAAATGGTGATACTGGGTGGCATATCAATATTTCTCATAATGTACCAACTACATCTAATTCAAGAGCGCCCAGAAATAAATTAACCATGCTTCAGTATGCAGCCTATCGACTTGCAATTAGAGAAGATTTTAGCATGTTGCACCATTCACAAAAATTATTTCTGCAGTGGATAGTTGATATGTATGTGAGAATAGAGGGCACAAGGTTACATTTCATTCGACAAAATCAAACAAGTCTTAGGTCTGAAGTTTACAACAATTTAACAGATTATTTAGAATTGAACCCCAATGCCAATAATGTTGGCCGTAGAGTAATTTTACCATCTTCATTCAATGGATCTCCAAGAAATATGTATCAGAATTATTTAGATGCAATGTCAATTGTACAACATTTCGGAAAGCCTTCTTTGTTTATTACAATGACTTGCAATCCAAGTTGGCCTGAAATAGTTAGCAATATTGGTGTAGGTGAGTCAGCTAATTTTTGACCTGATATTGTTGTGCGTGTATTCAAGTCTAAACTGAAAGCATTAATTAAGGGCCTTACACTAAAAAAAATCTTCGGTAAAGTTGAAGCACTCATTTATACAATTGAGTTTCAAAAGAGAGGATTGCCTCATGCTCACATTTTACTCTCTTTAAATGAGCAAGATAAAATTGTTAACGCTACCGATATTGATAAAGTTGTATCTGCAGAGATTCCTAACATTCAAACACATCCTACATTACATGAATATGTTGTAAAACACATGATGCATGGTCCATGTGGTGTACTTAATCTAAATTCTGTATGTATGAGAGATGGAAAATGCACAAAAGATTATCCAAAACGATTTAATGAATTTACATGTGAATCATTAAACGGATATCCATTATACAGAAGGCGTGATAATGGTATTAATGCTGAAGTTCGCGGTAGTTGCCTCGACAATCGTTATGTTGTACCATACAATCCGTATTTACTTGCCAAATTTAATTGCCATATAAATGTTGAAGTATGCACTACAGTTAAAAGTGTTAAATACATTTATAAATACGTGTATAAAGGCTATGACAGTGCATCTGTTGAATTAGGTTCAGAGAGAAATGAACCAGGTCAAGAAATACAAATTGATGAAGTTAAAAATTTTTTAAATGGCCGTTATGTCGGATCAACTGAAACTGTATGGCGCATCTATGAATTACCAATGCATTTTCAATCACATGTCATCGTTAGACTTGACATTCATTTACCGCGTAGACAGAATGTTTACTTTCGAGAAGGGCAAGAACGTCAAGCAATTGAAAATGCAAGACAAATAGCATTTTTTGAATTGAATCGATCAGATCCATCAGCGCATGAATATAAGTATATTGAAATTCCTTTGCATTATGTGTGGGAAGATTCCCGAAAAAAATGGAAGAAGAGAAGGCGTGGAGATGATAAAATCATTACACGCATATATGTAGTATCACCAAAAGACATCAAACTTTTCCATTTACGATTGCTTTTATTACATATCTGTGGTCCAAAATCATTTGAGGATGTTAGAACATACAATGGAATTATACACACTTCTTTTGTTGAAGCGTGCCATGCTCGCGCAATTGCTTCAAATGATAATGAATGGCGCGAATGTTTAAATGAAGCAAAAGAATTACATTCACCAAAACAAATGCGAAATTTATTTGGTTACATTTGTGCATTAAATGTGCCAGCCAATGCATTGGCGTTATGGAATGAATTTAAAGTATATCTTAGTGAAGATTTTTTGAGAGATTACAACGAAGAAGTATCCTTTAATACAGCTCTATTAGAAATTGAAAATATTTTGAATGTTCATAATTTGTCATGTCAAGAACTTGGTTTACCAGTTCCCACGTATTCGCAGAGAACAGACGAAGCAAATGCTATTGATCCAATAGAACAAAAGTTTCTGTTTTGTGAGCATTATGAAACTGCAAATATTGAACAGCGTAATCTAATTGATCGTGTGATTCGTGAAGTTTTGCACCATGATACTGGATCTAATGTTTTTTGTTTAACCGCTCATGCAGGTTGTGGGAAAACATTCACACAAACAGCAATCGTTCACAAATTAAATTCGCTTAATCTTAGTTGCATTGCAACAGCGTTCAGTGGCATAGCTTCAATTCTATTACTTGGAGGTAGAACTTTACACAATGTGTTTAAATTGCCTATACCCATTTTGAAAAATTCTGTAGTGAATATTACCGCAAATAGTAGCTATGGACGTTACATAAATTCATCATCATTGATAATTATTGATGAAATTTCTATGTGCCCACTACAAGTGTTGAAAATCATAGATAGATTATTGCATGATCTATGCGATGAAAATGATAAACATAAACCATTTGGAGTGAAAACGATACTTCTGTGCGGTGATTTTCGGCAAATCTTACCAGTTGCCCACATGGATCATGTGCAACTTTAATTGAAAATTGTGTCACGAGTTAGCATAAATTTGTTTATTTTCATAAAGTAACGTTTACTCAAAATATGAGAGCCTTACCAAGTGAAATAGAATTTGCCGAATTCTTGAAAAAAATTGGTAATGATGAAGCCCCACAATTCCCTCAGTTTGGTGAAAATATTATTGAAATACCTCAGCAATTAATAGGAGATGAAAATAATATTATTAATGAGGTGTATGGAAATATTTCCGAAAACATACTCTCAGATAACATATTGACGTCAGTTATTTTAGCACCTAAAAATGATGATTGTACTTTTATTAATACTGATATACTTAATCGAATACCAGGTGAACAGAAAACATATCATAGCTACGATAAAATAATCTGTGATGATGGCAATGAAATCAATAACTATCCAGTAGAGTTTTTGAATTCTTTGACTATTAGTGGTTTGCCACCACATAAGTTAGTATTGAAAGTTAATTGCATCGTTTTACTGATCAGAAACTTAAATACAAAGGAAGCATTAGTCAATGGAACAAGAATGCGCATCAAGTGTATGCATCGTAATGCTATTGATTGCGAAGTTTTAACTGGAACCGCACGCAATAAGAGAATTTTGATTCCACGTATAAATTTAACATATTCCGGTACTGTTTTACCATTTAACTTACAAAGAACTCAATTTCCAATTATACCTGCATTTGCGATGACAATAAATAAGTCTCAAGGACAAACATTCGAAAAAATTGGAATTTTATTGAGGCAGCCAGTTTTTACACATGGTCAATTGTACGTCGCAGCAAGTAGAGTTCGATCATTCGATGGTTTGAGATTTTATATTTCCGAATATAATGGCCAAGGGCATTTAGCAAATGATGAAAGAGTTTTTACAAAAAACATCGTTTACACAGAAGTTCTGAATCATTAAATTCACTTTCAAACTATTTTAAGTTCAATGGACAACATTTATTTTTTTAACCGCCCGTGTTTTTTTATTTAATGAAAAATATATGAAAAAATAAAGGCACGTATTTTTTATTTCATTTTTTATTTTGTATTAATTTTTTATTTAAATTTTATATAATTCGAAAAAGATAGGCAAAATAACTGTGTAGCCTTGGCGAAACCTGGTCAGTATGGCAATAAAAAAAAACCAAGGAAATGTCAAAAAACGTGTTATTGCTTTTTAAATATGGCTTAGCCAAGCTAAACCTCATTTTTCCTATCTTTCATATTTTTCAAATAACTCGAAAATTAATGCATAAAAAAAAATTAAAAAATTATACAAGCTTTGTAGCAGATAATCTTCAAACTGTTTTCGAATTTTGTACCTTACCAAAAATGAAATGTAATCCAGTGGAATTGAAAACAATGTATCTTATTCTTCTATGAATGTCAAGTCTCATTTTTATTAGTGTTTATTTGATTCAATAATAACATGAAAAAATTAAAACTGACAATGAATTATATCAAAAAATAAATATGAATACAAGCTGTAATTGTGTTTTTTTTCAACTGTTACTAACATTGAATTTTAAATTTCATAGGTATTGCAGGGAATTAAGGCAAACAACACATGCTAATGACGTATTTGTACACGCTCGCAGCTGACGTAATAGAACAAAATTCAAAAAAATTATGTGCAATGATTATAGAGGTATACTCTTTGACAAAAGAACCTCAATAACGTTCAAACTTAAAAATTTAATGAATTACGGTCGAATTTCGACCACTGGGCGACCACTAGTTATAATTTCATTTCTTCTTTTTAGAAAAAATAATCCTTTATAGATTTTATCTATAATCATATTTAATTTATTTACGGTTTTTCTTTATATTTTTTCTTAAACTTGTCCACTGGTATTTTATATTTTAATCCCTTTTATTTTGGTTTATTTATGATTTATAGTTCATTTAATGTATCCTTACTCTACACTATTTTTTACATGCCATCTTGCTAACATAGTATTATTCGGTATATTATTATTCTTTTATACATAACCCTGGATTATCTTACATCTAAACAAAATAATTATATTAAACAAAAATATTACTCCTAGTCATAAGACCTTTGTGGCCTACACAATATAAAATTACAAAAAATACAATGCTTGTCAACAGCAATATAGTCCACTGCTACAATATTGATTGTTTTTTCATCTCCAGCACAAATTTGTGAGATGCTCTTTTTAAATGTTTGACACTTTCACTGAGTACACTATGTTCCACTTTGTACACTGCACTTTTAGGATTTTGTTTACAGTGTTTTTAGAGTACAAAGGTTCTCATAGCTTGATACCTAATCCCCATTTCTGACTTTTAAAACTGGGTGATTACTGGTTTTAACTCTGGTGATTATGTTATCATATTTGGGTAGGGGTTATGTAACGTTACAATATATATATATATTGCAACACATCTTTTTATGATTTCTTTCATTATGGATTATGAGTTTTACATGGACCTGGTTAGGGTATACCATGCCAACACTTACCTGCAGTATATGGTACTTTTCTGCTTTGCCGGCTATTAGGTGTGGGATTTGGGCTTATTAGGTATCAGGTAACGAGTTGGGACGATGTGTTTTCAAAAGAATTATTTCAGGAAGCTGAGTTGTATAAATTGTGAATAAATGAAAACTACCTTTTTAGTCTATCTTTACAAAGATTATAATTGTCACCCTCAAGGTGCTTATCTTTAAACAAATCATAATAATAAACAGAATTTCAAATATTTAACACAATTTACGACGGGTTCCACCATTTATATTCTTTCTTGAATATTACTTTACACATATTTTCTCTAGTGATATATTGTTATAATGCTTACGTCTAACAATCACATATTAAAATCATATATCTTAGTACATAATTTATAAGTTCCTGGAAATAAGACATACACTACACAGTATATACACAAAACATATAACATGGAAATATACACACATATATGGGCAGTTTCACACTGTCTGCCTGTAATTATAATTCATTTATAAAAAATCATTTTGTTATATTGAATTTAATTATTTAATAAAATGGAAATACTGAATTGATTTCATTCTATGAAATCCGTAACCCTGTTCTTTATACATGAGAAAATAAAATACGAACTTTTTAAATGAATATAACAAGGGTTATATTTATCGTTATCTCTATGGTAATTATTATTAATATAAACACTTTTATTAAGGGTAACTCCCTTTTAATTATTCTACTCTTCAGCCTGCTTGGCTATCAACAATAATTAATATGAAACAATAAAATTTGTGACATCTAATATCTTGATAACACTCTTAGAGCTTCTCTGCACTCTCCCTTAATTTATCACATTTAATTTATCAAATATAATTCTTTATACAGTGCACAATCTCATGAAAACATTTGCTTAGAGTCTTTCTGCACTCTTATTAACATATTATTATAATAATCACACATTATCTAAATGTTCTGTCTTTTTGAATAAATGTCTCTATATGATATACAGTACAACATTTAAAAGTGTCTTTAGGCTTTAGTCATACCGCCTATATAATTAAATGTTTATCAATTATTTAAAACTGTTCAATTTCGCTTATAGCGGCTTTTCATTTACTTGTTGTGTTTTACAACATTATTATGAACCCTGAACCATATCAGGTCACCTGTTTTGATGATTTCATGTTACACAGATGTACACGGGTCTCAGGCGTCGGCGTTGAGTACAGCTATTCCTCTTGAAACCTCCGTCAGCGTCGGTTAGCGGTGTATGAACAGCTAGGCTAGGCGTCGTTCCTTTATCGTCATGGACACAGCGTCTCTGGCCTCGGGTATAGTCTGATGTCCGTAGTACGTAGTTGTAGTCACTCAGGTGTCTGCCGGTCTCATTGAAGCGTCTTCTGCAGCGTATCGTTCCGTGTGTACGAATCAACGAATACTTTATGAAATGAGAGAGATGCTCGTTTTGGCTCGCTATATAAAATCTTATCTGTACCCTTCTAAATGTACAATTGTAGCAGATAACGCTTATTATGCGTACTCCAGTTAGAACGATAAACATTGATAACAATGTTTCGTTATAACACTCCCCCACTTGCTTTAAAAAAAATTTTTTGTGCTTTACAGAACAACATATTTTTTTTTTTTTTTTTTTTTTTTTTATCTATGTTTAGTACATACACAGTCAGTTATATTACATGTTTATTAGAAAGAATATAAAATCTTATCTTAAAGTAACAATCACATATGGGTATTATTGGATATAATGACGCAGAGATGACGCATGGTACTTTCCGACGTCCTTTTGCTTCACTGGGTCATATACCATGTAGGTGTGTGGTCCTAGACGACTCCTTAGTTCATATGGGCCACAGAATAATCTGAAGAATTTCTTGGAAGTGTTTAATATTATACCATTTCCACAGGATTTGTCTTTATCAATACCTTATCACCAATCTGGAATCTTGTCAATCGGTGAGTTCTATTATACCGGTCTCTCCTTTTACCTGCTTGATGATATAACTGTCGTTCAGCTCTGTTTATTTTTATTTGAATTGGCAAATCTACATTATAATTTTCCGGTTTATTAATCATGTTGTGCCAGAATCTTTTAGGTATTTTATTCTCACTTAATTCTAACGGTGTGTATCCTGTAGCTTCACTATAATTGTGATTCATTGCATCTTCGAAAAATTGTAGATAGTCAGGCCATTTACTCAGGCCATTTGATTGTAGCAATATAACCTCATGTACTTGCCTAACTCTCTATTTATTCTTTCAGCAAGATTAGTTTGTGGATGCCTTATGGATGTAAGTATAGGTTTTATACCTTGTCTTGTCAATGCGTCCTTCCATAATTTATTACCAAACTGCTTACCTTGATCTGTCAACACTTTATCCATTTTTCCATACTTTGGTATATACTTCTGGGTGATGACATTCAGAACAGATTTCATGGTGGGTCTTCGTACAGCATATAACTTTACTAGCTTGGTAAACACATCTACCGTCACAATTATATGGCGGTACCCACGACTTGATCGCGGGAGTGGTCCAAGGAAATCAAGTGCAACTATATCCCCCTTCTTCTTAGTTCTGATACTCCCCATTTCAACGCAAGTGTTTAAATTCGGATGTTTGGCTGTTTGACAATCATGGCATTTCCTAACAATTATTTTAATTTTTCTGAACATATTATTACAGGTGAAGGCTTCTTTCATAGTTAAATAGCACTTCAATGGAGATGCATGAGCTAGACTACGATGACATGGCATAATTAATTGCTGTAACATGTCATGAGATAGCACAACTTTCCAATCATAATTAATAAGCTTAAATAAAATTCCATCTTTCACACAATAATTTATAGGTAACGGATTATTTTTTATATTCTGTAATCGCTGATCTTTATCTTGCTCTCTAGCGAGATTACGTAGTAATTCTTGTACTTCTCTCTCGGGTTTGTATGTTATGTTGCTAAGTACCCTGACATCTTGTGGTTTAGCTTCATGTGTTTCTTCTTTTTCTTCTATATAACGGCTTAAGGTATCAGCTACTTCATTGTCTTTGCCTTTGCAGTATTTAATGGTGAAAGAATATTCCCCAATGGCAAGTATCCACCGCATCAACCTCGCACTCTTTACCTTACATGTTAATAGGAAAGATAAAGCCTGATGATCTGTATGAATTTCAAAATGAGTTCCGCATAGATAGAATCGGAACTGGGATAATGCATATACAATAGCTAGTACTTCCTTTTCTGTAGTGCAGTACTCTATCTCCGCTCCTCGGAATACACGACTGGCATAGGCGATGACCCTTAAGTCTCCTTTTGAGTCTTTTTGATACAATACACTTCCCATTGCATATTGACTTGCGTCTGCATATAGCACATAATCGCCGTCTTTCTTCGGATGGTGTAGCATTAAATTTTGTTTAAACAATGTTTTGACTCGATCCACTGCTTCAGTGTGATGCTGCTCCCATCTCCATTTTCTCTTCTTTTGTGTTAACTCCAGCAGAGGTTTTACTGTTGCTGCATAGTCAGATGAGAAGCGTCGATAATAACCAGTCAATCCTAGGAAAGCTCTTACTCCTTTTACATTTTTAGGAATAGGGAAATTTAGGATACTTTGGATCTTGATAGGATCAGGTTTGATACCTCGTTCGGATATAATATGACCAAGGAACTTGATATTGGTTTTTAGGAATTCACATTTTTTATAATTGAGGGAAATTTTGGCTACTCTAAATTTCTCAAAAATAACTCGTAATTGATTTACATGTTCCTGAATAGTTTTCGACACGACGAGTATGTCATCTACAAATACCATTGTGTAAGGTGACACCTCCTCTCCAAGTGCATTTTCTAGACATCGTACAATAGCAGACAAGCTAGTGCTTAATCCAAACGGTACTACGTTGTATTCATAGGTCTTGTTTTTGTAGAGGAACGCCGTATACTTGCGGTCACTCTCTTGTATTGGTATCTGCCAGAAACTAGAAGTAAGGTCTAATTTTGTTAAATATCTAGCTCCTTCACATTTAGCAAATAACTCTTCAGCATTTGGAGCGCAGTCGTACATCTTTTCAACAACGTTGTTAAGGTTACGCATATCCATACACAGTCTAATCGCATCATCTTTTTTCTTGATTACTACAAGTGGATTCAGGTAATTGCTATGTGATCTGCGGATGACATTGTTATCTAACATACGCTGAATTTCTTGATCTACCTGCTCCTCGTATTTCATTGGAATCGTATATGTGCGTCTGACGAACTTGGACGGGTCAGTTACCTTAATTCGATGCTGGTAGACGTGAGTTTGAGTTGGTACTTCGCTAAAGATGTCCTCATATTCTTCTAACAGATCATTTATGTGTTGTTCTCCTGGCTGATCTTCTACTTCTTCTGGATGTGTCCGTTCTTCGGCTAATGTGATCTTGGGTCTACTAATTTTAAGTATTTCCGGTTGTGGAGGATTCTGTTCTTTAACAGGTGCTCTTAAATCTATAGTTTTACATATATTATTAACTGTACATGTCATTTGTCCATCTTTCATATTGATAACAGCATTGAGTCGGTCTAGCGCATCCACTCCCAGAATGCAGTCATATATTAGCTTATCAACTATCAGTACAGGTAATTCTATCTCTAATCCTTGACAGGTAATACTAACATACATCTGATGGTTTACTTTTTCCATCGATTTATTTGCTGTAGTTATTTGTATCTCCCGTGTAGGCAACTTCGGTACATTTTTAAAATGAGCATTATGAATTTTTACCCATGCACTATTGATAATTGTGACCTCACTCCCTGTATCAACTAATGCGTTAACAGGTACATTATTAACATACAGTTTTATTTGTGGACATACAGTATTATTTATTGGATTAATTTTATCGGTCATAAATAATTCTTCCCTAAGATCAGGTGGGAATATACCTCCTATACAGACTCCAGAATGTAGTCATTGATTTTCAGTCTTCGATGTGGATGGTTTATTACGTTCATCAGTGTTTCTCGGTGTCTCTTTCTGTTTTTTCTCAACGGTAATCGCCTGCGTATTTGCATTCCTATCGGATGTCCATGGTTTCGAAAATCGTTTCGACGAATTCGGCCATCGGTAACCTCCTTTGTAATTACCTCTTTCATTATTTTGCTCCTGCTTCTCATATGTTCGTCCATCTTCATGGCGTCTATCATATGATACATTTTTGTTTTTCGGATATTTTTCATCGTCTGTACGTCTATCTTCTCTGCCTTTATCTTCTTGGCGATATCTTTGCGAATACCACGTACCTCTATCTTGATTTTGGTTCCGGTTATCTCGCTGAACTCCTCTTGGTGGGTCTCGTTCACGGATTACACCCTCCATCTGTGTTAAAAGTATTAATAGATCTTCAATGGTAGCTATACCCTGAACATGTATAGCTAGTTGGATGTTCCTGCTGAAATGATTAGCAAGCTTAATGACTAATTCTTTTTGTGTTAAAGCGGGACGTAAATGTTTACTCCTCTCTACTAACATAATGACGTATTCATCTTCAGACAGCTTACCTGGATTATATTTACCAAATTCCAGTGTATTTCGTATTCTCATTTGTATGTATTCATTCCAATACCTCCGTTCGAATGCTAGTTTAAATTCTTCATACGTTTTTAAATCGTCATTCACCATCGTGAACCAACTGGCTGCTGCATCTTTTAAGTAACGGCTTACAAAGTCTATTTTATCTTTGTCACTGAGAATAGATCCAATACTATCCATTTCTTTCTCACATTTGATACGAAATTCAATGGGATTTTCCCTTCTGGATCCTCTAAAATAGTTAATGGGTCTCTCTTCTCTAGGTACGGTCGAGTATACTAACGCTTGTGTTGGTAGTCTTCTCACTTCTCGTGTAAGTCGGTCTACTTCACCTTTTAACTTGACTTCTAGCTGAGCTACCCTGTTGTCATGGTGTTGGATAGATTTCTTGATGGTGTCGTCTGCTGCGGCGAGACTTTTTGTTTCTTCTTCAATTTTCATGGTCTTCCTGACATTACTCTGCACCAACTCGCTGATGACTTGTATCTTGGTATCTTGTCGATGCGTAATTTTTTCGAGTTTCTGGTCCAGTGTGTTGGCCATCGATTTAAAATTTTGTTGTAGTCTTTTTCGCTGCTCTTCGAAATTTTCATTCATCACCACCGCTTGTTGTTTTAGAGACTCTTTAACTTTACCTTCTAAGGTCTCCATTCGTTCCATAATTTCTACCTTACTTTCAGCATTATACGCGTATAGTTTCTGAATTTCTGACGTGCTTGCTTCCAATCTTCTCATAGTTTCAGCACCACTAGTTTTTATTTCTTCAAACCTTTTTACGTTTTCAGCGTTGCTGGCTTCTAACTTCTTCATTATGTCGGCTAAACTGACCTCTTGTTTATGTGCCATGTTTAATTTTAATTTGGTGAACCGATTTTAAAATATTTATTATTAATTTGTATATTATTAATTATTTGGATTATTATTAAATATTGGTAGTCATTTATTCATCAACATACAACCGTTATCTTGGGCGCCTGTAGTATCAGTTTCTGATAACCACAATATTTATCTAAGCTCCCCTTTGTTTACTCTACTGATAACGCTAACTGTACGTTCTTATCAGCTACATTCAACATATAAATGCACGTTTTATAATAATTACACATCAACTCTAAATATTTGTTCTACGTGAATTTATATTTATTTAACTTCTTACTAATTTTTAATTTTTTCGTATTATTGTTTTTTTTTTTTTTAATTTATTTAATCGTGCCCCACGTTGGAAGCGACATTTTCTTTTGCAACACATCTTTTTATGATTTCTTTCATTATGGATTATGAGTTTTACATGGACCTGGTTAGGGTATACCATGCCAACACTTACCTGCAGTATATGGTACTTTTCTGCTTTGCCGGCTATTAGGTGTGGGATTTGGGCTTATTAGGTATCAGGTAACGAGTTGGGACGATGTGTTTTCAAAAGAATTATTTCAGGAAGCTGAGTTGTATAAATTGTGAATAAATGAAAACTACCTTTTTAGTCTATCTTTCCAAAGATTATAATTGTCACCCTCAAGGTGCTTATCTTTAAACAAATCATAATAATAAACAGAATTTCAAATATTTAACACAATTTACGACGGGTTCCACCATTTATATTCTTTCTTGAATATTACTTTACACATATTTTCTCTAGTGATATATTGTTATAATGCTTACGTCTAACAATCACATATTAAAATCATATATCTTAGTACATAATTTATAAGTTCCTGGAAATAAGACATACAATACACAGTATATACACAAAACATATAACATGGAAATATACACACATATATGGGCAGTTTCACACTGTCTGCCTGTAATTATAATTCATTTATAAAAAATCATTTTGTTATATTGAATTTAATTATTTAATAAAATGGAAATACTGAATTGATTTCATTCTATGAAATCCGTAACCCTGTTCTTTATACATGAGAAAATAAAATACGAACTTTTTAAATGAATATAACAAGGGTTATATTTATCGTTATCTCTATGGTAATTATTATTAATATAAACACTTTTATTAAGGGTAACTCCCTTTTAATTATTCTACTCTTCAGCCTGCTTGGCTATCAACAATAATTAATATGAAACAATAAAATTTGTGACATCTAATATCTTGATAAACACTCTTAGAGCTTCTCTGCACTCTCCCTTAATTTATCACATTTAATTTATCAAATATAATTCTTTATACAGTGCACAATCTCATGAAAACATTTGCTTAGAGTCTTTCTGCACTCTTATTAACATATTATTATAATAATCACACATTATCTAAATGTTCTGTCTTTTTGAATAAATGTCTCTATATGATATACAGTATAACATTTAAAAGTGTCTTTAGGCTTTAGTCATACCGCCTATATAATTAAATGTTTATCAATTATTTAAAACTGTTCAATGTCGCTTATAGTGGCTTTTCATTTACTTGTTGTGTTTTACAACATTATTATGAACCCTGAACCATATCAGGTCACCTGTTTTGATGATTTCATGTTACACAGATGTACACGGGTCTCAGGCGTCGGCGTTGAGTACAGCTATTCCTCTCGAAACCTCCGTCAGCGTCGCTTAGCGGTGTATGAACAGCTAGGCTAGGCGTCGTTCCTTTATCGTCATGGACACAGCGTCTCTGGCCTCGGGTATAGTCTGATGTCCGTAGTACGTAGTTGTAGTCACTCAGGTGTCTGCCGGTCTCATTGAAGCGTCTTCTGCAGCGTATCGTTCCGTGTGTACGAATCAACGAATACTTTATGAAATGAGAGAGATGCTCGTTTTGGCTCGCTATATAAAATCTTATCTGTACCCTTCTAAATGTACAATTGTAGCAGATAACGCTTATTATGCGTACTCCAGTTAGAACGATAAACATTGATAACAATGTTTCGTTATAATATATTGCAACGGAACACAGGATGATAAGCTATGTTGTTTGTATCAGAGCACATGGATGACGAGCATTTTCATGTTTAAATTGGTTTTATGTAATACTTTGTCTTTTAGCCGTAAGTTTTGTATTTAGAAATGGATAAGCATGTAGGGTATACCAAATTCTTCATAAAAAGATGTTCTTTATTGTCATGTATTTTTTGAGTGAATTTGTGCACGTGTGCGGGTATGATAACGTGTGATCGCTATATTTTCCGCGGTAATTAACCGATTGACGTGAAACTTTGACAAGGAATTATTTATGTAAATAGCTTCCATTTATGTGTACTCTATGGTTCATAACTATTTTAGAAATATGGTTTTTTAAGTAAGAAAAACTCAATTTGAAACACTTATCATTAATAGTGCCATACAAATTTGTAGATAATTCAGTGCAAGTTAGTGCATATTTATACATACTCTGTCTGGAAAAGTTTATATCGGTTGAAAGCATCAATCATGTGACTTGGGTTTAGCCAATCGGAAAACACTAAATTCAGTAAAATTCATTCTCTGTAAAGATCGACACAGTCTGTCTGTGGCAGTTGCAAGATGAAGTTGTGCTCATGCGTGAGAGAGTTGTTCTCGAGCGAACATAGTAAAGTATAACTTAACATAATCCTTGGTATTCTGTACGAAGTTCTGCGTACAGAGCCGAGTGGGTCAATTATTTAAATAGAATTATAATATAGTATAGTGCTTCTCGTGTAAGTTTAAGATATCCACTTAGGGAATATAAAGACACTTCAAGATTGCATGGAAGGTGTACGACTAATACACCTTATTAAATTGATACCCATATTCACCCTAAGATTGATAAAATTTACATATCAATTAATAATAAACTATTCTAAGGAAAATAATAAGCATTGTGTGTTTAACGTATTTGAGAAGAGGACGACAAGACGAAGAGGACACCAGACAAAGAGGATGCCAGGATGGGAGCGGCAGTAGGAAGTGGAGGATTGCACGTACTGAGGTCGTAGCCTCAATCAAGTAAAACCGATATGTTATTGAACATTATAAACTATTATTGCAAATTACAATACATGACAATTTATAATACAATATATCTCTTTAAAAACTATATTTGTGTGTATAATAAATAATTTTTCATCTCCATAATAGACTTGTTTGTGATTTTTACACACTCACTATATCCTTATTAGTATAATAAAATTTGATCTGTTGCAATATATATATATATATATATATATGAGGGTGGATCAATAAGTACCCGTGTTTGAAGACAGATGGCAGTGCTGAGGGAAACTGGCATTACCATCGTGTGCTGCCATCTGTCAAACAACGCCAAAACCAAATTTCAGATGATTCATAGCTTATTGGTGATTTGACAGCTGTTGTTGATTGCTGATTGCTGACTATGGACAACAAGTGGATACGGGTGTCAATTTCGAAGCAGTGTTTGGACCTTTTAAGCGAAATTCGCAGGAGTTTGGTGTCGAGTCGTCACCGTTGATGAAACCTGGATTCATTACTATAGCCAGAGACCAAGCAGCAGTCGAGACAATGGGTTTTTCCGGGCGAACCTGCTCCGAAGAAAGCAAAGACAGTCCCTTCGGCTGGAAAGGTGATGGCTACGATTTTTTGGGATTCAAAGGGTATAATCCTCATAGACGTTTTGGAAAAAGGATGCACGATCACGGGGCAGTACTACAGTGAATTACTGTACCGATTTGACAAGAAATTGAAGGAGACATGGCCCCATTTGAAAAAGAAAAAAGTGCTGTTTCACCACGATAACGCACCAGCTCACTCATCCAGAACCGTCGCTGCGAAATTACATGAATTACGTTACGAATTGCTGCCGCACCCACCGTACTCGCCCGATTTGGCTCCCTACGACTTTTTTCTATTCCCCAACATGAAAACTTGGCTTGCAGGAAAAAAAATTAGCTCAAACGAAGAGGTCATCGCCAACACAGAAGCCTATTTTGAAGAGTTGGAGAAATCTTATTTTTTAGCGGGGTTAAATAAATGGCCGGAACGTTGGGAAAAGTGTATCCTCCTAAAAGGAGATTATGTTGAAAAATAAAATAAAAAATTTGGAAAAAACTTGCGTTTTCATTCCTAACACGGGTATTTATTGATCCACCCTCGTATATATATATATATATATATATATATATATATATATATATTTCATTCACTTTCTGCTACAGTCCGTTTCTTGATGTATATAATACTATAATACTTATAACTATTTTACCTCAAGATGTATTTTTTCTTTAGGGACATGTTTCGGGAGATCCTGTTCTCCCATCTTCAACCTTCGCCATCTTGCTTCTGGTGAAGCAAGATGGCGAAGGTTGAAGATGGGAGAACAGGATCTCCCGAAACATGTCCCTAAAGAAAAAATACATCTTGAGGTAAAATAGTTATAAGTATTATAGTAATATATATATATATATATATATATATGCATATTTTTGCAGTTATTCGGTGGCCGTACATTGCACTGATTGCATAACATTCGGCGGCCGGGTGTATTTGGTGGCCATATATGGCAGCTGAATGATCATCTCTAGTTATTTCGTTTTCTTAACCTCCCAAGAACCCAAAAAAATTAATTTATCGAAAACATGTTGGCCACCAAATTTTATGTAGAACTTGTAATTTGTATATTTTTTAAGTTCATGGTATAACCGTTGGCAGCGTGACAGTCGCCTGTGTATATCTTGACATGTATATGTTACGGCATGTTTTACAACATTTAGCGGCTGAAAACTGGCAACGTTGCGGCATTCGAATGTCTGTATGCACGCACATATTTTCAGTTGTGTTTGTGTTATCATCAAGTTACGTTGAATGCTGATGCAAGAGTTCTTCCTGACTACACATGGTTATCTACGATATAATGAATTCTACACGCCGGATTACAGTAATACCAAAGGTGAATTATTCATGTATCTAGATCTGTTATCCTGACCCAGACATTTTCTTGTAAGGTCTTGGAATATAGGTACATTTTACAATGAAATGATTAATTTTACAATTATCACTGAGTGTCCATATTTTCCCTTAAAAATGGATCATTTTGTTTACATTGATTGAAACTACTCAAATTCTATCAATACTATAAATTACTCGAGTCCCTGTTCTCGGGCGTCACTGAAACTATATTAATTACTTCATTAATTAACTAACTCTTACCTTTGGGTTCCTCTCCAAGGTTTTACTGACGAAAACAGCTGCAGATAGGTTATTTGGGAAGGACGGTAACAATATAATAACCCAGTTTATATTTAAACAAATTTCTTCTGGTTTATTAAACAAATTAATTACTTCATCTTCCTTTGATAACAATGAAATACTGGTATATTATTTTATTAGTAATGCATTGCATTAATGACGAATAACATGGAATCAAACATATTTACAAAGGAAATCTTTTTTACTTCTAACCTATTACAAATTGTTTGTATTTTAAATGAATATTTATAATGAACCAGTACATTTTATTTTTATTTATTGACGTTATATCTTTACCTTAGAGATCTCATTTAAGCTGGAAATTTTTATTAAACATGATAGAAATTGATATAAAACTATAATTTGTTTTGGCCATGTAATTATGTTTTTCACTTTTACTTAACTGCATATGGTCCGATTCGTAGCCCTGCCTGTTGAGACGCTTTCTTGTTTCACGCGCACTCCGACACTAGTTCGCAGTGAGTTTAGTTGTTGTTAAATACTTTAGGCACTGTACTGTATTACTTTAAACGTTATGCACTGTATGGTATGTATTTATATAGCCGGCTGTAAATTTTCTCGAGCACTTGGATGGCAAAATTTTCTGGCCGCGATATATTATTTATACTTTTTATGAATGTTTTAACAATTAACTGGATAGGCCAAATTTATTTTACGGCCTATCTTGCACTCCCGAGGCCACCGTTTTTTGTTAATTAACTGTATGCTGTTTCTGTCTGATGTTAATGCTGTGGTGACAAGCTGCATACTGTTTCACACACAAAGACTGCTGTTGGGGCTATTACGTAATACGTCTGGCTTGGCTGTCTCCAGACATCAACAATAACACTGTATGTTGCTGGTTAAACTGGGGCACCTCACAGGTGACTACTGACAATTAAAAATTTACTGATTTAAATTGAATTTTTACTGTTTCTTTCTATCATACAATTCTGTACCGTTACATAATCCACTTTTCTAGACATGTGAAAATTCTTGTATTTCGTTGTCTATGACGTGTCCGTTACTTAACTAAATATAATTATTTCACTACGACTCAGAACACAAAACTTTTTATGGGTAAAAACGTAAAAGTTTTACCTTAGTTTTTACACATAAAAAGTTTTGTGTTCCTAGTCGTAGTGAAATAATTATATTTACATGTGAAAACGAGTGGTAATAAAAGGAAACAGAAAGGCAACACCAGTATTATTCAGTTTGGATGTTCAAAAGCACATAGACTTAATTCTGAACATAAGATGAAATTTTTTAAACGACGAAAACCAGTATATTTTTGCACCCCCAGGAACTGATAACACAATTGTCGGATACAGATTACTTCGAAAATATGCAATGCTTGGAGGTCAAAGACCTAACGCCATTTCGACAAGGACACTTAGGAAGCACCTTGCTACTATCTCTCTACTTTTCCACATGTCCAACGAAGATATTGAACAACTCGCGACTTTCATGGGACATACTTCATTGATACACTGAAGCAACTACAGATTATCTGATGACATATTCAAAACGGCAAAAATACAAAGCTATTGCTAATGATGGAGAAAGGTGAAGGGGCACCATAGATGAAATAGGTAGGCCGCTGGATGAAATAGATATTCCTCTGGAAGATAACCTTATTACAAACTGTAGAAATGCTATAAACTTCAGTGACAGTTCAGATAGCGAAAATGAATACCTGGAAGATATTGCACTTCATGATATTTCATCAGGTACTTCAAAAAATGCAGACGGCAGAGAGGACAACGTAATTACGATGCCAGAACTCAGTGAGGATGTACTGCAGCCATGTAAAGACAAAAAAACCGGTACCAAAAACAAGGTAACTAAAAGAGGTGTTCACAAATGGACGAATGAACAACGCAAGGTAATTGGAGATTTTTTTAAAACGCACGTTGAAGAAAAATTCGTCCAAAGAGACATGAAGTAGTGCAACTCTATGAATTATATCCACAACTAAACTTACCAGAAAAATGGAGCTCAATAAAAGTATTTGTGCAAAATGTTTACACAAAAAAACTGATGTAGCTAGGAAAAAAATCTCTTAAATAATAGGCCTACACTTGCTGCTTAAACAAAGCGAAACATGTTGGTGTAAATAATTTGTTTGATTATAGTTTTCATTATTGTATTATTAAACAGAATCTCTATGACACTTTTCTAGTATTGTATCGTTACGTATTATTTAATTTTTATTATTTCATGTCTAATTCAGTATGTAGGCCCTACTTTATTAATAATATTTTCTTTTAACGTGTGCTTTGTTTTCATTTTCATTTTTAGGATAGTATATAAGTTTTTTAAAAATGATATAACAATGTTATTCTGAATGTTTTCTAGTACATTTGTATCGCTATCTACAATTTCATTTTTATTATATGGTGTCTAATAAAGCATATATTAATATGTATAGTGTAGGACCGTATAGTGTAGGACCGATTGTCTGTGGTAACTGGGGGAAGGATGATCACGGATAATCGGTATACGTTAAGCATTAATTCAAAAATTGTACTGCAATGTTTCTCTTGCAGGGCAATAGGGCATTAAATCTAATCTCAGCATATTTATGTTAATGACGTGAGGTTTAATTATTAAACAATTATAACGAGTAACAGCTTACTTTTACAAAATTTTAAAAGTACAGCATTCACGTGTTTTTTGAATCTCTTTGCTGACGCACGTAATAAAATATTAAAGGTTAAACAAATTGAATTTTGTACTCAAATTTTCTAAACTTTCAACTATGGTAGCTAGAGTATACAGTAATTACATAATTGGTAAGACCATGGTTAATCTACACCACGGATAACGGGACAACGGAAAATCGGGGCTAAGATGTAATATATTAAAAGGAAACTGTTTTGTAAAATGTTATAAAGGTATGATTTTTTTTTTTTTTACTTTTCTGTTGTAAAAGAATGTCGTTCTGTAAGAGTGAGTTATTAAATTGTAACATTTTCAAAATAACCAAAATTTGAGTTTTCTTAACGTTTTTGCATCATCTCTATCAAAAAGTAGTATATAGCGCGTGTTTGTGCATGTGTGTGCATGCGCGCATACTGTAAACTACTTTTATAGCATGCGCGTGTGAATTTATGAATGTATTGTACATACACTGGCAGGTCAGGTCAAAAACAGTTTTCAAATCAACGCCTAATTTTATACACATCATCTTGTCAGTAAATGGGATAATGGTATGTCTCGGTTGGTTTGGTTTCTTATTCTACCATTGGCTTTTCTATTCTATCATATTTTAACAAAATTTCTTGAACCAGTTTCAAAATAGTGGCCTTTTTTTTTTTAAAGGCAGTCATGTTTTTGCTATTTCTGCGATAGTGGTGTGTTTTATTAAAAAATTGTAATAACAAATTAAATTATGCAAAAATCCTGTAATATGTGTTCTTACACATTTTTTGATTAAACGCATGAAACTGAGAAACATCAAGACTGTATGTTATGTTTTCTCAGATTTCTGAATTAAAGGTGTATTTCATCAAAAAATGATGTGTCAACAAACATTAAAGTACTCATAAAACAGTATTTTTTCTTGCAGCGTCTGATAAAACAAACTCAAAACGTAAACTGTAAAAAAACTCTTCTCACATCTGTTATTTCTGTATGAACATTATGGTAGAATTGGTGGGTAAGTACAACCTGAAATTTCAGCTCAATGATTTTCTTTCATTTTGGAGAAAGCACCCGTAATTCTAATTAACAGTGAATATTAGTACGTACAACAGCATGACAATGACAAAAACAAACCAAACGAACTGTGTTGAATAAACATATCTACAAAATTCTAAGACGATTGTAGCTGAAGTACATTTGGCAACGTTGCTGGCTTCCAAATATCATCAAGACTTCGAAGAATAATAAAAATTGGCAGCCAAATATAACCTATATACGTTATGCGCCAGATGACTGGAAAGTGACGGCAGCCAAAATACACCATTTCTAAAAGCTTATTAGTTTACTAATTTTTTTTAACATAAACATTACAGATGGGTTATTTAAGGTCTGGTAACACTATATATATGTTCAAATATATTTATATTTCACTCCTTCTCATGGCAGCTAAATGTCTTCAAAACTTAAGGCAGCCGAATAGATAGCGAGGTGTATATATTGTAACGTCTCGCGGGTATTAGCTAAAGTCAAAGTACCTTTTTGCGATCGTCACTTATGAATTATATTTACTAATGTTCAAATCAATCGGATTTGAAGTTTACCAAAAGAAACAAAAATCGAGTGTGTGTGATTTGGTAGAGATTAAGGAAGTTGTTTAATCTTAGTTAGAAGAGAGAGTAAGAACAATTTTGTTACACCCAGATTATACAACTTCTTATTTTTAAAATTTGCTGTTCATAAGATCAGCTGATTTTGACATCAACCTCAAAATGTTAGGTTAACCAAACACCATGGTTCGGTAATACTCCCCGGTGGATAGTCCTCTTCTTGGCTTACTGAAAATCTACAACAACTACCCTCTACAATAAAGAATACACGATTGATTATTTAACATAAAATATTCAGAGTATTTATTTGTATAATACACTGATTTCCTCTTCTTCCAGTATACAAATATTATAATCGATCTTTTCCAGTCAATAATACATTGGATCGATTTAGTTAGGTAAACATTTGAATTATCATAAAATATATTTTTATGATTTTATAATTTTATCCTTGATTAGACATTAAACAACATATAATTCATTTTTATTAATTTCCCCAGGGTTAAGGGTAAGTTCTTTGTGTTATGAGACGGTCAGAAACGAATAATTATATACTACGCTTTACAAGATAAAATTTAATAAATTTCGAATTTTTGGTTTATTTCATAGTATGTAGTTCCGGATTTGTCTGCAAGAGTTCAGATTATTTCTTTATTATACACATGGGATCATTTACGAAATATTGTAACTGCACCACAATTTGATATGAGGTTTTCTTGGTTAATAAGGATTAATAACGTTTATATTACCTCTTTCCTCGAAGTTTTTACTTGAATGGAGCTGTTTCTAGTGTTGTAGTTCTAGTTGTTTTGTAATTTCGTTGAAGGTCCCTAAGGTACAATCTCGCAAAAAACTCGAAGTGCGGTTCAGCTAGGCCAGATCTTGGAATTGGTTATTTCACTTTTTTATCGGGTAAAGCACGTTATATTTGATATCTGAAGGAGTTTGAACATAAGGTGGATACTGTGAGTTAATTTTTATTCCATTTTTGCACCGTTTCCGAAAGTTTTAAAATGGTTTTAATACAATTTTTGTGACATCACTTTTCTCAACCGAACGGTTTCCAATCGTTTTTTAACAATTAATCCATATGTTGTTATATCGTTACTCATAGTAACCAATAATTTTTATATCATTTTTTATTGGTGCCTCTATTTACTTTTGAGTATATAGGCTGTTTTTAATTATTATAAATTTATTTCTTATTTATAGAAAAATAATTCTTTTTAACTTTGGTTTATTATCCAATTTGATTTATTTAAAGTTTTTCCGTTTATTTTCTTATAACCTTAGATATAGGTCTTTAATATTATTATTTCCTTTAATTGAATTTATATATTATTTATTAATTTCTTATAGTATCCTTACACTGCACTATTTTCTTCTGCCATTTTCCTCATACAGTATTATTTTATTTTTTATTATCATCTTATATTTAACTCTTTTATTTTTAACCCTGGGTTATCTTATATTCAAACATAATTATTCTATTAAATATAAAATTAAACCTAGGTACTAAATTTTAGTTGCCTACACAATACAAATCATACAATAATTAACCAAAATACATAACTGGTTAGTAGCAACACAGTCTACTATTATAATCAATTGTTTCTACATCTACAGCACAAGTCTGTAAGATGCTCCCTTCAAAGTCACTTATTTACTCACTGGGTACACTATAACTCACTTGTTACACTTTATATCAATTAAATATAGTTTATAATGTTTGGTGATATAAAGTAATTTAGAGCTAGGTATATTATACCCATTTCTGACCTTTGTGGTAGGATAATTAAGTTATCATTTTTGGGACTGGGTTATGTAACGTTACATAAAGCCCCCCCCCCCCCACTAGAACAAATTTATTTTCGTTTTACTTGTTTACAAAATAAATTGTTGATTGCTTCAATTTTCATATCTGGTTTTATTCTTTGTGATATCATTTCATTTCAGACTGGTTGTATACTCCTTTTATTCGGTTATTGTTAATTGCTTTGATTTCATATGTATTATTCCCCTTCACCTGGGTTATGATGTAAGGTCCAGTATAAAGTAAAAGTAACTTCCTCGCAATACCCTCTATAGAACTGGGTAGTTGTCTATTTTTTATTAATACCTTATCTCCCATTTGGTATGTATCTAACCTTTTCCTTTTATCTTGATCCCTTTTTTTGTTGAAGTTCCACTTTATGCAACAATCTGTTGTGCATTTCAACTTTATTGAACTCCACTCTCTCTCCTGGAGGAAAATTTATTAACGATGTGATTTCTCTTGGTGGTGGTTTATCAAACATTACCTGATAAGGGCTGGTTCCGATAGTGTCATGGTATGACCAATTAAGGAAAGTCTCTGCTGGTTCAATGTACTGGCTCCATTTTTTATGTTCTTGGGGACAGTATGTACGTAGAATTCTACCAACTTCCTTTAATACGCGTTCGGCAGGATTACTACTAGGGTGGTATACTGATGTTTTGTATGTCCTTTTTTGCCATTTCCTCAATTCTTCTTTCCACCTTTTACCTCGAAATTGCGTTCCATGATCAGTTATTATGGTTTCCGGTTTTCCCACCTCAGGTAAGTATTTTTGAATGATTACTTCTAAAATTTTCTTTGTAGTGGCTCTACTGATAGCGTAGAGTTTTGTATATTTGGTATAATGATCAAATATAATAATTATATATTTAAATTTATGTCTCCCTCCACTTCTGGGAAAAGGTCCACATATATCTAAGAATGTCTTTTCAAGTTTACTGTTAGATTTTATTGTAATCATGGCTCCCGTTCTCTTCTCGTTATTTATTTTTACTAGCTGGCATATGTTGCAGTTTTTTACTATTAATCTTACTCTCTTATTTATGGCTTTTACATAACAGTGTTCAGATAAAGCTTTAATAACTTTGAGTGGTCCCATGTGACCATATCTTTCATGGTAGTCCTTTATTAGGGCTACTTCTGTTGCTTCTGGCACATACATTTTCCACACATGATCCTTAATGGTTGGACGGATAAAAAGGATTTCTTCATAAACAAGAAAAATTTCGTTATTATAGGATCACTTTGTAATATCCGGTCCTTAATTTTTGTTAATTTAGTGTCCATTTGCTGATCTGTTTTTATTTTATTAATTATATCTTGTAACTCCTTTTTCATTTTGATAATGTAATACATCTTTCCAATACTCTCTGGTTCTATTTCACAAGTTCCTTTTTCTAGGTTAATCCGTGACAATCGGTCTGCTATTACATTCTTCTTACCCGGGATATATTCCCAGTCTAAATTATACTCTTGAAGTATTAATACCCATCTGGTGAGTCTGCCGTGGTTAAATTTACAATTTTTTAAAAATGAAATTGATCTGTGATCGGTTCTTATGGTTACTGGGTATCCCAATATAAATGTTCGAAATTTTATACATGAGAACACAACACTCAGCAGTTCTTTTTCAGTTACTGTATAATTCCTCTCACAACTACTCAGTACTCTGCTTGCAAAACTGATGACCCCATGATTTCCTTCCTCATCTTCCTGATATATCTCACTTCCAAGGCTAATGTTGCTAGCATCACAATTTATGAAAAAACGTTTATTAAAATTTGGGTGGTGTAACATGATGCTGTCCAGAAATTTATTTTTTATTATCTTAAAATTATTATCTTCACTTTCTTCCCATTTCCACTTGTTTTTCTTCGAAAGTAAATATTGGAATTTGGCTGTTACTTCTGAATAATTCTGTTGAAATTTCCTATAATAGTTGCAGATCCCCAGAAAGGATTGTAGTTGTTTTAAGTTTTTTGGTTTAGGAAAATCTTGGATAGCCTTTACCTTCTCAGGAGATGGTTTAATTCCAGTAGCGGACAGAATGAATCCTAAAAATGGTAATTCATGTGTGATAAATTTAGATTTAACCAGTTTCAAAGTTATATTATATTGTAACAGTTTATTTAACACTGTTTCCACTCTATTACAATGTTCCTCCCATGTACAAGACGTAATTAATATGTCATCAACATATATTGTAGTAAAATCTAAAACTTCCTTACCCAAAATTTGATCCATGCATTGGATGAACACGGCCACAGAATTTACCAATCCGAAAGGCAAACGTTTAAAATGATAATTTCGTCCTTCGAATATGAAAGCAACATATTGTCTGCTGTTAGGGTGCAACTCTATTTGCCAATATCCACAGACTGCATCCCAAGTACTCATGTACTTACATCCATAGAATTTTTTCATTATTTCTTCAATCTCACCTGGAGACGTGCGATCGTTAATGAGCATTTTATTCAACTCCCGAGCATCAAGGTTTTATTCAACTTGACCATCTTTCTTCGGTATAGCTACCAATGGGCTAGTATACGGAGAACTACTTCTTTCAATTATATCTTCCAATATCATTCTTTGAATTTCTTTTCTTGCTGCCTCTTTCAAAGCTTGAGCAATGGGGTATGACCGTTTATTAAAATTTACATTTTCTTTGAACTTTAGTTCACACAGGAAGTTTTTTGCTTTTCCTGGTGACTCTGAGGATACTGATTTATATTTATTATAAATTTTTATAAGCTGTTGTTTTTGTTCTACATTAATTATTTCCTGGGCCTGCCTATTTTGAAACTCGATTATCTCTTCTATCTTCTCTTGCCAAATCTTTGATTCTGTTACTTCTGTATTTTTACCTAGGGTTAATCTATTATCCTCCCTAATAAAAAATGAGCTCGGACACTGAGGGGCACTTTGGCTACCAATTATCTCAGCCGCTAACTCACCTTCTTCTGTGCTCAAGGTTACTATACCCCTGGCCAGATTTATAATTGCAGTGTGTTGCCGTAGCATATCACACCCTATTAACACCCTAAAAGGTAGCCCTTTAGCTACTAAAAATCCCATAGGTATTCCTATTCCACTAGTAGTAACATTCAAAGACACTTGTTTTCTGATTGTTTTATTTTGCTTCCCGGTGGCGCCAATAATTGTTAAATTATTAATTGGTAAAGTAGGTATTCTCTCAGTAGTTAGTTCAGTAATCCGGTCCAGTTCTAATTGATCAATAATTGAAATATTTGCTCCTGTATCAATCATGGCCTCTGCTAACACTCCATTTAATTTTATTTGTATATAGACTATATCATTGTTTGGTGATGACTCTTTAATTGCTCTTTCTTCCATTAACTCCGCCTGTATATTTTTTTAAAAATGATTTCTGATAATTGTTATTGATCTGTTTAATTTATTATTATGATTAGGTCTGTGGTAAATTCTGTGCCCGGTTGTTTCTAGCAGTGACGGGCAGTCACATCTTCTCACTGCTGGTACCCGTTTCCCCGATTTCCATCATTATTATTATTATTTGGTTCAACATTTTCATTATGTTGAATATTGTTTACTGGTCTTCTTTCTTCATCACTATCTCTGAATCTAGGTTGTTCTTCACCCCTACTTCTTTGTGGACCTTCTTCTCTCTGATAAGAATCATTTCTGTAATTTCGATTATTATAATTTTGCCATCTTCCTCGATACCTGTTATTAAAATAATTGTTATTGGCACGTACATAATTTACTCTAGGTCAATTATCTCTAGGTGGTTCATTTTTCCGCTCCTCGGTATTCCCTGACCTCCATCTACTCCTGTAATAAGATTCTTGTTCATAATTCTCTAGTAGCGTTTCCATGCCTCCAATAGTTTTTATTTGTCCACTTAATCGTGCGCTTATAATCTTTTCCTCAAAGTGATACGCAATCTTGGTCACCAAACACTCTTCAGGGATCTTTGGGTCAAAATATTTTGCCACACACACCTTCCCCAAAAAATAAGCAGTAGGTGTTTGTCCTATATTGCGGTCATACCTACCATGACAGATATCGTCTCTAATAATGTTTTGCACTGACTCCGACCAGTACTTAAGTTTGAACATTGTTTTGAAACTCCCATAATCACACACCTCGTTCCTGATTACAGTCCACCAATTATCGTTAATGTTTTTGAAAGATTCGTCTAATATACCTTTGATCATGTTCCATCGGTTCTCCTTTGACCTATTCAAAATTTCGTCTACTCTCCCCAAAAATTCGAGTGGGTTTCTGCGATAATCCCGAAAGTTTACACTTTCCCTACTATCTTGGATAACATGATGATTACATGTAGATCTAGAACTTATTCTATCTACATCCCCTTGTAAGTTTGTTTGTATTTGTTGCAAATTATCTACTTTCTCTGCTTGGCTATGGAACTGATTCTTTACATTCTCTACCGTTTCGTGAAAATCTGTGAATTTACAGTTTAGACTGCTTTTTATACTATCTAACTGGTCATTGTTTTCTTGGCGTATGGCCATTATACGAACTTGATTACTTTGTTCCTCCCAGTCCATTCGGGCATCTATTCCTGTTTTGATTTGTTCCATCTTCTCTTCAGTTTTATCTAATCCTTGATTGGTTTCTATTAATTTCTTATCTGCCTTTTCCTTATATTCATCTACTCTTTGGCTAAGCGTATTACTGACCAGTTCAATTTTACTCTCAAGATTTTCCCTCAACTCCTTATTGAAATTCTCCATCTTACCCTCAATTTGTTTTAAAGTTTCATTATTCTCTTCAAATTTTGCATTCATCTCTTCTCTTTGTCCTTCAACAGTTTCTTTCAATTCATGGTATTGTTCATTCATGGTTTGTCTGATATTTCCATGAATGGTCTCTATTTTTTCGTTTAGTTGTTTGACTAAACTTTCCTGAATGCTATCTATTTTCTCATTGGTTTGTCTGTTTTGTTCCTCCTGTTTCCTAAAATTCTCCTTATTTTCCTCATTGGTTTGCTTCAAGTTTTCCTCCCGTTTCTTAAAATTTTCCTTATTTTCCTCATTGGTTTGCTTCGAGTTTTCCTCCTGTTTCTTAAAATTTTCATCTATTTTTATCAAATTCCTCGGCTATAAATCTTATCATGTCTTGCCAATTTGGTTCTCTCCTGACTTCCGCTTTGTCTGGTTGGTCCCCTTGGGCATCCTCTTCAACTATTTCCTTTTCCGTGTTCATAATTGCTTCAGTTTCTTCTTTATCACCCATCGGTTGTTCCATTTCACTGTCTGTAAATATTTCTATCTCTCGTTCCTGTCCACCTTCTTCCTTCTCCTTTTCTTCTGCCCTCTTCTTCGATCTGCCTCTGGTATTATGCATTTCTTGTTTTCTCATAACTGCCGACGATAATTAGTTTTTTTGTTATATTATTTTGTTAAATATCTCAAAATTCTTTTCTAATTACAGCCCTTTTACGTTGAGCGCCATTCTGTAACGTGTCGCGGGTATTAGCTAAAGTCAAAGTACCTTTTTGCGATCGTCACTTATGAATTATATTTACTAATGTTCAAATCAATCGGATTTGAAGTTTACCAAAAGAAACAGAAATCGAGTGTGTGTGATTTGGTAGAGATTAAGGAAGTTGTTTAATCTTGGTTAGAAGAGAGAGTAAGAACAATTTTGTTACACCCAGATTATACAACTTCTTATTTTTAAAATTCGCTGTTCATAAGATCAGCTGATTTTGACATCAACCTCAAAATGTTAGGTTAACCAAACACCACGGTTCGGTAATACTCCCCGGTGGATAGTCCTCTGCTTGGCTTACTGAAAATCTACAACAACTACCCTCTACAATAAAGAATACACGATTGATTATTTAACATAAAATATTCAGAGTATTTATTTGTATAATACACTGATTTCCTCTTCTTCCAGTATACAAATATTATAATCGATCTTTTCCAGTCAATAATACATTGGATCGATTTAGTTAGGTAAACATTTGAATTATCATAAAATATATTTTTATGATTTTATAATTTTATCCTTGATTAGACATTAAACAACATATAATTCATTTTTATTAATTTCCCCAGGGTTAAGGGTAAGTTCTTTGTGTTATGAGATGGTCAGAAATGAATAATTATATACTACGCTTTACAAGATAAAAATTAATAAATTTCGAATTTTTGGTTTATTTCATAGTACAGTCGACTCCCTCTAATCCGGACACCTCGGGACCGGATCCCTGTCCGGATTAAAAAATTTCCGGACCATCCGGCGGTTTTTTACTTATGTAAATTACAACCTGTAATAGCGTATCTATATTTATAAATCACATTTTAAGACAATTTTCAAGTGTACGGAACACAATTTTATGTTCATAAAATTGTCCCAAGAATTTTCGAGTCTTATTACACAACGCATAGTGTACTATGTACTAAAGTTTCTTAAGTTTAATAGTGGAAAATGTAATTAATTGTAACTGTAATGTATCTTTACAATGTGAATAAGGCGAATTCTGTTTCGTCGTTTCTAATAATAAACGTACAAGAAATAATTTATTGGCTTAATGGAGGAATAGCGATTAAGCCTTGTAACTACAAGGAATAGCGATTCCTTGTAACTACAGTAAGTGCGAGATTGAAGAATAAGACAGACGGCGAGAAATATGGTTAAGAGATTGTCCAGTCAAAGAAGTATGCCCACTATTGTCAAAATTGTATATATTTTTTGTAATTTATTTTAAGTCGTTATTTATGATTTAATAATGCATTTGTTATTACAGGTTTACATCTGACAGTGGATGCTACTGGTTATGACGTATATAATCAAAATATAATCTTTTATATAATTTTGCTTAAGGGAACTTAACAATAATAATATTTTCATAAGAGAAAGATAACGTGAATTATTACGAAAAAGATACACACATATTTACTTTCTTAGTTCATATGAAAACAAGTCTTTTGCTTTTGCGAAACATATAAGCCCACAGTCAAAGCAATGTTTTTCATAACGATTTCATTTACACTGTTACACACAGAGAAGCACTCAAACGCGACTCGCCAGCACACATATAAGCCCCCCCCCCCCACACACACACAATAAAATTGTCCCAAACGAATAAACTTAAACCTAAAACTAATGAAAAACTTGGCTTTGCAATATTAAAAGAAATCTGTTATTTTCTTCTGCTTCTTTACTTCAACTGTTTTCTTGAAGGCATAATCACGCCACTTCCTTAGAAACATAACATCCACAGCTGATGCGCCAGGCTGTTGTTCGACGTAGGTAGTTGCCAGTTCCAGTGCTGCCCTACCCTCTGCATGAGTCAAAATTCCCACGCCATTTCCCGCTTCACTATCACCTTCGTCGTCGTCTTCTTCTTTTTCTTCCTCTTGATGAAGGACTACATCGACGATTTCGTCATCATTCAGGATTTCATTAGCCAGTTCATCATCAGCTTGCGAAATCCATTCCACAACGTCATTCTCATTAATACTAGCAGAATCAGGCAGCCGTTGTAAATCCTTTAAAATTGAGTGGTTGTCATCAGGTTCAGTTGCATGAATATTTAACCCTATTGTATTTGGGTTGTCTTCTTGTCTCTTCTCAACGAGAGTTTCAACATCTGGCCACAATTTTCTCCAGGATTTGGTAAACGTAGATGATGGGATTTCATCATACGATTTAGCAGCGATATAAATGACGTCCTTAATGTTAATTGTCTTGAGCGTCTGGATGAGATAATTGTCTCATAATTGTCATTACCATCCATCTTATCCAAAATTTCTGAAAGAAGCTTCCTCCGGTATTTTCTCTTAAAGCATTCGATTACACCCTGGTCCATGGGCTGTGCGATACTTGTTACATTTGGAGGCATATATAAAAGCTTGATGTCACTGTAACTATCACATTCGAGACCTTCCTCTGGATGCGTAGGGGCATTATCAAGCACAAGAACTGCTTTTACTGGCAATTTCAAGGATGTCAAATGTTCTTTTACAGACGGAACAAATTGAGCCACGAACCACTCCTTAAACAAATAAGAATCCATCCAGGCAGACTTTTGTGACCTGTAATACACTGGAAGGGAAGACATGTTTAAGTTTTTGAATACTCTGGGTTTGGCCGACTTTCCAATCACAAATAGCGGCATCTTGTGTGTCCCAGTTGCGTTTGAGCATAGTGCAACAGTGATCCTTTCTTTATTTACTTTAAAGCCCGAAGCAGACTTTTCTTGAGGAGTGGCAAAGGTTTTATTAGGCAAAAGTTTATAGTTAAGCCCGCTCTCATCGATATTGTACACTTGTTCTGGGGTTAGTTTTTCACGCTCAATGATACACTTCAATTTTGCAGAAAAATCATTAGCTGCCGGTTGGTCTGCTGAAAGCTTCTCCCCGCAAACTCCAAGGAAATGCACTCCATTCCGTTTTTTCCATCTCGTTAGCCACCCATCGCTTGCCGAGAAGTTTCCTTTTTCCCCAAGTTTTGAATGAAGAATGACGGCTTTTTCTTTCAAAATCGGCCCATTTGTAGGAGTCCCTCTTCTACGTTCCTGCATGAACCACAACCATAATGCGTCATCAACAAGTTCATGGTGTGGTTTTTTCAAGGTAGATCGAGTAGAAAGGACGGATTCGATTTCAATTTGTATACAAAATTCCTCGATCGATTTTCTGTTTTTCCGCCAATCATAAACTGTGCTTTTCCCTACATTAAACTCCGTACAAATACTTTGCACTGATTCACCCTTATCTAAACGTTGTAAAATATTAAGTCTGTCTTGCATTTTAACCGTATTATGCTTCCGTTTTTCACTCATTTTTGAGAATTTTACTGTCAAATAATCAGAGTTACTGAAACTGCAATTTCACCTAACAAATAAACTCACTTATAATAACATATGTAACTCACATTGAAAATTATTAAAACACACAACAATATCAGTAGTAATTAGTAAAAACAGCTACAGTACACTGTATGACGATCCGGAGCAAACGCAATCGTAAGCCGAACTGAGGATCTTTGTTTACATGTAGGCCGGAAATAAACAGACACGCTCAATCCTGTCGTTTTCGGCCGCGAGAAACCCGGCGCGCGCTGATGACTCATTTCCAAGAAGTAGTCCGGACCATCCGGCGTCCGAACCATCGGAGTCCGAACGAGAGGGAGTCGACTGTATGTAGTTCTGGATTTGTCCGCAAGAGTGCAGATTATTTCTTTATTATACACATGGGATCATTTACGAAATATTGTAACTGCACCACAATTTGATATGAGGTTTTCTTGGTTAATAAGGATTAATAACGTTTATATTACCTCTTTCCTCGAAGTTTTTACTTGAATGGAGCTGTTTCTAGTGTTGTAGTTCTAGTTGTTTTGTAATTTTGTTGAAGGTCCCTGAGATACAATCTCACAAAAAACTCGAAGTGCGGTTCAGCTAGGCCAGATCTTGGAATTGGTTATTTCACTTTTTATCGGGTAAAGCACGTTATATTTGATATCTGAAGGAGTTTGAACATAAGGTGGATACTGTGAGTTAATTTTTATTCCATTTTTGCACCGTTTCCGAAAGTTTTAAAATGGTTTTAATACAATTTTTGTGACATCACTTTTCTCAACCAAACAGTTTCCAATCGTTTTTTAACAATTAATCCATATGTTGTTATATCGTTACTCATAGTAACCAATAATTTTTATATCATTTTTTATTGGTGCCTCTATTTACTTTTGAGTATATAGGCTGTTTTTAATTATTATAAATTTATTTCTTATTTATAGAAAAATAATTCTTTTTAACTTTGGTTTATTATCCAATTTGATTTATTTAAAGTTTTTCCGTTTATTTTCTTATAACCTTAGATATAGGTCTTTAATATTATTATTTCCTTTAATTGAATTTATATATTATTTATTAAGTTCTTATAGTATCCTTACACTGCACTATTTTCTTCTGCCATTTTCCTCACACAGTATTATTTTATTTTTTATTATCATCTTATATTTAACTCTTTTATTTTTAACCCTGGGTTATCTTATATTCAAACATAATTATTCTATTAAATATAAAATTAAACCTAGGTACTAAATTTTAGTTGCCTACACAATACAAATCATACAATAATTAACCAAAATACATAACTGGTTAGTAGCAACACAGTCTACTATTATAATCAATTGTTTCTACATCTACAGCACAAGTCTGTAAGATGCTCCCTTCAAAGTCACTTATTTACTCACTGGGTACACTATAACTTACTTGTTACACTTTATATCAATTAAATATAGTTTATAATGTTTGGTGATATAAAGTAATTTAGAGCTAGGTATATTATACCCATTTCTGACCTTTATGGTAGGATAATTAAGTTATCATTTTTGGGACTGGGTTATGTAACGTTACAATATATATATATATTTTTTTTGTAACAGTGAATAAATAAATAAATTAAATTCAAATCTCAAATGTGTTTATATGCCTCACGTTTGACACACCAAAATAAAATAAATTTCAATTAAATCTTCTGTTTTATATATCAATTCTTCTTTAACGCCTAATGTTGCTGGCGCTGAATATGTATAATTAAATAAAAGGATTAAATTCAGTTAAATTGAACAATGTGTTTTGTGATTATGTGTTATCCCACGTTGTTGGGTCAAATCTAAATAAAAATAAATTTAAATTAATAGGAAATGTATCTATTCTTCCTCAATGCCTCTCGTTGTAAGTTAATTTTATGAGGTTTTAATCTATTTATGTTTCTTAAACATTTTTTTTCTAATGATTTTATTTTATTTTTAATGTAAAAATAATTAAGTAAGTATTGGCTTTTAGAATGTAGAATTACTTTAAAAATTAATTGGAATGAATAATAATTTAAAATCGAATTTATTATCGGTGCTCACCTTGGTACCCAAAGTCGCTACCAGACTTCGCTTCGAATTGTGTCAACCCGAGCACACGTCTTTTTAATCTTTTATTAATAATTCCAAATAATTACAACAATTATGAATTTGTTTACTTAAGTATTCTTTTATTATAAAATAAATAAATACTCTTTCAAAGTTATTAGTCAAATATCCTAGATGTACAATTACTAGCTCATAGGTTGGCAGTATCGAAAAATTCTCAGGGGCTAGGTTAATTTTTGTTTATTAATTCAACTTAAATATGTTATGGGTTCTTCTGACTACAATAATTTACTTGAAAAATGCCCTTAGTGAAGTACAGAACATCACAGTTCTTCAATATATTACAGAAAATAAATAATTACTTATAATTAGTGAACAAAATCGTTTTTGGCAGCATACAATAATATTGTCCAGTGTCCTAGGTTAACAGTGAATTCACTTCTTAATTAATTCTAAGTGTACATAAATAAATATCTTATAATTAGTGATTACAAAAGTGTTAGTGTTCAGTGGTTCAGTGATTGTTCAAATAATAAAAATAGTGTATAATTAATATTTAGTGTCACACTTAGGTTATATAGAAATAATGACTTGAGTTGATCTCACCAATTATTATACATTGTTTAAACTCTGGTAGGTTGTTTTCACAATTAACTATTGTTAAATCACTCTTCACAATTCACGAATTAAGTTACTCACTGAATTTCAGAACTCACAAATATATCTTGATCACCTAACCTGTCTGGTGTTCGATACTCGTTAATAATTTCCTGGACACAAGTAATACAGGGAGTGTGTTCTTTACTCTTCGAGGTGTAACAATCAACTGACTGGCGTGGGTTAATTTTTCTGGCTTCTTGGACCAAAACTTGCAAAATTCCAATTGGACTAAGCCCTAGGCATTGTCATTTGGTGGCGTCGATTTTTTCTAGTTCCAATGTACCACCAAATAATTATTTTGAAACTCCCACCTTATACTAAATATAATGTTAATGAGATGGTCATTAATGAATTCCCTTTTTTGCACTGATTAATTAGACACCTCACAAGATAGGTTTCTGTTCAGTGTCTTAGATGTTACAATTTTTGGTTCTTTTGCCTAAATTTATGTTTTATATTTAAAAGTGCCCCTTCTGTGCCCTTAATGCTTAAAAACAATTCCTATTCACTTTCAATGTACTAATAACAGTTAAATACATTAATATTAATAATGGTTCTAACGAATGTTAACATAATTGTCTTATGCACTTTAACATCCTTAATTTTCCTAATATACATTGTGTTTTTATAAGATACAATAATTTTATGGTTTACATTATACTCTCTCCCTTACTACAGTTCTCCTGAAACTTACTCTAATTGCAAACACCAATTTTATACAATAACATTTTTAGGCCATTTCTTAATTTATGTAATATACACTTTAACATAATAATCATCATGATTTGTTTCCTTGCAACAGTTTATTCATGTTGTTTACTAATATTGACACAAATTATAAATCATAACATTTAAACAAACAGCTTTCTTACTTTAACATAATAATCATGATGATTTGTTTCCTTGCAACAGTTTATTCATGTTGTTTACTAATATTGACACAAATTATAAATCATAACATTTAAACAAACAGCTTTCTTACTTTAACATAATAATCATGATGATTTGTTTCCTTGCAACTGTTTGTTCATGATGTTTACTAATAATAATAATAATACAAATTATAAATCATAACATTTAAATAAACAGTTTTCTTTCTTTAGCATAATAATCATCATGATCTGTTTACTTGTGACAGTTTGTTCATGATGTTTAATAATAATACAAATTATATAACATAATGTTTGAATAAATAGTTTTCTTACTTTAACATGTAATCATCATGATCTGTTCCTTATGTAACAGTTCATTCATGATGTTTACTAATAATAACACAAATTATATACCATAATTTAACCAACTATATTGGTAATTCTTTAAACATATTAATTGTCTTCCTGACAAGTTCTATAATGGGATAATTTGTTCAGGTTTCCATATTAATAATCACTAAATTGTATGTCACAGATGTTAGCTACAATATTTTGATATGGTTTTCATTACACTTTGCAATATAACATTAATCATTTATGCCTAATGTGACATGAGTCTCACCTATGTTTAAGGCATTATGGACCTACAGCATTTGACAGAAATAGGTATTACAATGCTGTGACATTCCCTATATACTTTACTTGACTATGGTATATCATTTTTATAAACTAAAACATTTTACAACATATAACTTTCAACATAAACTTAGGACTTAACTATTGTTTTGTACTTCAATTGATTTTAATAATTTGGTTGGGTTATGCACTTTGGCATTTTTCTACTCTTTAACATATATAAGTTTGATATTTATTTAGGGAGAACTGTTACAATATATAAGTTTAATATTTATTTTGAGGGAACCGTCACGTTACAATATATAAATATTTTTAAAATGTAATAAATTAATCATGCATTACAAAAGTAACTAATCTTCAAATAGCATATCAAAGTTGGAGATACATGTCTTTCCTCTGTTTGTCTTCAACATGATTTTTTGGATACCTTAATAATATTTTATAGTATAGAATGGATGTTTAAATTTATGGATAAAACTTATTTTTCTCAAGTCTCCCCACAAATCTTGAAAGATTTTCTCAGGGAAGTAGATATGTTTTTTATATAATATAATCTGTTATTGATATGTTCAGTTCAGACCTGTGTATAGATGATTCTGACAGTAAATCAAATATAAATTGGAATTTTTTTATATACCGTAGTCTGCATTTGCAACTGAATAGTTTTTCCAGCTGATTGGCAGTTTTTATTAAGTCCATTTTCATAAAAAGTTTGGACATGTCAGATGCCAGTTGTGCACGTATTCTTCCACTTCTTTGTCATCGGAAAAGTATTGACTGTCCCCTCCCAACTCTTCCTTTAATGGTTCAGTCAAATGGTGGTCATTGTTAACAATTGGTGCTGTAAGGAGGATGTTCAATAGTGACAATAGTGAGCTTGCTGTAGTTTCTCATCAGATATGTCAGCAATATGGGTTGTATTGTTACAGTGAAAAAGCAACATACTGTGGATTGAGACGCTTTATCTTCTGGACCAATAAGTTGCTACACCCTTGTCCAACAATTTGTAGTAGTATGTAGCATTTATTGTTCTCCGATTAAGGGAAAAAATCAATATATACAAATGTAATTCCCCAAAACACTGGCAAGGATCTTGGCCACTGACAACCTTGTTTTTGCCTTTATTGGGGCAGTTAAATTTTTAAACACTATTTCATACTCATCTGCTTTTCAGGGTGCACCTACATTTCATCACATGTAAGAATATGCTTCAAAAATGTACCCTCTTGTGGTTCGTACCATAAGTCTCTTGACATATTTCACCTTGTTCAGCTTTATGATCAGCATTCAGTGTGTGGTGAACCCATTATGCAGAATTTTTTTGAAAATCGAACTGTACGAATTTTTTATTCACCTGTAGCTGATCTTGGTTTTTGTATTAATTTCATCCAATATTACTTGTTAGTCACTTTCAGTAGTCATGAACCCAATGAACTTTTTTGAGCTGGTTTTTGGTTGACACAGATGAGTCAGATTTTGTATATACCCACCAGAGAAGGAAGCATGCAAACACTTATGTTTTCAGTAGAAGTGATTGACCAAACTGCACATGTTCACATAAACTTTGCAACATTTTACTTGGTTCAACAATTCTATTTTTTAAAATTTAAAACTCTGAGGCTGCTTTGGGTACTACAAGTATTATAAAGATTTACATGATCAGGTTACTGGTCTGTTACACAACCCTCTATCAGGAGGACCAGAGACTCTTCTGTCAGGGTTACCATACCTTAGCCAAAAGGCCTCTGTTTTGGGGCACAGGAGGTTCACCCTCACCCTTCTCACCCACCAAGATAGGATTTGGTGGCTTTGTATCAGTTATTCTGATGCTGAATGTTTTTTATCATCAGTGAGCACTCTAAGATCCTAAGCCAAAATTAAGAAATGAACCAAAATTAAGAAATTAAGATGAAAAAAGGAAGGCACCCCAGCCCTTGAGTACTCTAATAGCATTGGGGTCAGAAAAGAACAAGAGTCAACAAAACAGACTAGACTGAAAAGATTAAAGGAAGGGATCTCACCCAAGACAAGTTGAAGCAAAGTAAGAATGCAGCTAAGGTGTATCGGGATTGCCAAATCCATATCCACAAGATGTGGACTCCTGATGTTGTCCAAGGATGTGATGGGTGCCGAAACAGGTTTATGTAACCTAATCCTTGAAGAAGAAAAGAAGAAGAAGACAAATTTGATAGTACTGTGGGCAGCAGGACTGGTCACTGGTTCATTCTATTAGGAACTAACAGAGTGATGGTATGGGGAATGCATAACAGCATATAGTGAGTCTAGAGACAACATGTCCATTGCTCACCAATGTAGTCTCAGTGTCATCATGCAATCATACATCCGCTGCTAAAAAGAAACCCTTGTTTGTACTTGACTGGCCCTCTTATGTACTAAACATAGTTGAACAAACAGTTTCAAGAGGATTATTTAACTTGGGTAGTGCAAAGTTTTCTTTTTAACTTCAGGTGAACATATGATAAGACGTGCTAGGTTTGTACTTACATGAATCCCTGTTATAAAAAAAAATTGGTATGGAGAACCATACATGACTTCCATGTTGTAAGATTTATGTTTAAAATAATTTACTTGAATTCGGTTCGGTAATTTCTAAAAAAATATCGCCCACCCTCAAACTAATTTCACTATTTATAGATATTTTTGTTATTATGGGGTAGTCATTTAATATAATGTTATTTTCAGTCACTTTATCCATAAAAATTAGATAGGCTTACTTTATTCTTATAAAGAACTGAACTACGCAGATAATCATCCCTTCTCCGAAGCGCTCCGAAGTCACTCATCTTGCAGAGGGTTCATTCCCTAAAGATGAAAAGTCTGTCTATGAACTGTTCCTCTGTAAACACGTGCGGTTACACTGCCCAGCGATCCACAGGAAGCAAATCGCTATCCACGCTGGACACTTTTTTGGCTTGCACGCGTGGTGTGGGTTTCGGCACTTTCCATTTAAAAAGCGTGCAAATGTAAGAAAATAAACATGAGTGAGGCCAGAAATAACGCGAACTGTGTATGTGTGTGTGTGTGTGTCTTGCCTGCCTTTTATTGCGGTAATGATAATAATAAAATGGAAACGTAAACATTAGATAATTGAGATATGCTTGCCTGCCACAAACGATATATTTTCTCTCATACTTGATATAAATTAAAATGAAAAAACATAGAATTTTTTTCAAGTTAATGAAATGTTTCCATAGAAACTACTTTTTTGTTGTCAATAACGTATTACACATATAAAACTTATAAAATTTACTTTCTCCATTATCAACTACCATTTTAATTTATAGAAAATTACCCCCTACCCCTTCAACTACCCTATTCATTTATAGATATTTCATCTACCTTTATATTTCATCTACAGTGGATTATTATGACCTTTTAAGGATACTTTATTTATTAAAATTTAAAGTACTTTACTCTTGTTAAAACATAAAACGTTGCAGGTAAACTACCCCTTCCCCTTAACCGATCTTCACCAAAATCAATAGGCCTCGAGTCCTCTACAATTCAGAACTGTATGCAAAAAATTATTTGATTCTGTTTGAATTTGCGGCAGTTATCATTTGACATAGGAAAATTCTACACACATACACACTTTTTGAAAAATGACTTTTTCATGTTTAGAGGGTAGTACAATCAGAATCTGCAATTATCTTGAACACGATTTTTTTCGCCCTAACCATACTTCCATTTCCTTATGGAACATGGAAGTAATAAAGAAAATATGTAAGCAAGTTATGCTCCTTAGGCTGGGGCCACACACAACACCAGTAGCAGAACTGAAAGCTGAGAGCATAGCAGTCTGGAATACTTACTACGGCCACGCACAAACAGGATATCGGAGCATATAAAATCCTCTTCAATCACTGAACAACTGCAAACTCTCAAACTTGAATGTTTTTATGTTAGCTGAAAGTGCATCTTCAAAATTTAATATTGAAGGGATTTCAAAATTTTAAAATCAGTAATCTGTATTTCACAAACCTTACTGTTACTTATATAATATTACGTAGGTACTACATGTAGGAAACAGAATGCACCCGGTCGAATCGATTTCAAAAAACAAACTGGTTTGTACGCTCAGCAACCAGCTTTGTTTCATGTATCTGTCCCGTTTCTCACTACCTCTCTGCTGTCTGTGAGGCCATTAACACTCCTTTTACATTACACGGAATGGCTCATTCGTTTGTTTGAATTGTAATCTCCACTCTGCTCTCCACTATCAGCTCCACTGTTAGTGGTGTGTGTAGCTGTAGTCTTATGATAGCTTTATAGCCACTAAGAATAGTTAGTTTGTGTGTATGAGTACCGCAATTAGCGTTCATTAAAGTATATTATGTTTTCAGACAAAAACTAATTGTAATTAAATATCACTATAATATTGACGACTCAGAACACTAAGTTTTTTATAAGTAAAAACGTAAAGTTTTACCTTACAGCCTAAACTGGCTTTCACCTATAGAAGGCTTCATCAGAGGCTGTCGTTAGTAGCGCGCTGTTCATCTTGTTGTTGGCGACGAGATAGTGTTTCGAAAGATCGAAGCTGTGTGTGTGTGTGGTGAGATGTGTTCGAATAATGCGTGCGATTTGAATTGTGTCTGTTCGTTTAGGATGTCGTTTTTATTTGTTTTTGTGTGTTTGTATATTTCTAATTGTTCTAGAGTGTCTAGTTTTTGGCCTTTTGTGTGTACGTGTAGTATGTTCATGTTATTGTCGATGTTTTTATATGTGTGGTTTGCTTCAATCAGGTGGTTTGCGAAGGTAGATTCTGTAGTGGTGTGGAGTGCTTTTGTGTGCTCAATGTATCTCTGTTTGAAGCTACGTCCTGTCTGGCCTATGTAGAATTTATTGCAATTTGAACAATTTAGTTTATATACACCGGGTAGATCGAATTTGTTTTGTGCTTTGGGCATGCGTTTTGATAGTGTGTGTTCTGTTTTGTTAGTAGTTTTGTAAACGATTCTGTATCCTGCTTTTTTGAATTTGTGGGCAATTTTTTCTGTTTGTTTGTTGATGTATGTTAGTGTAATGAATTTGTTGTTTTCTGTCTTTGTCTGTTGTTTGTTTTGTGTTTTGTGTAGGAGTTTACTGACTATTGTTCTGTCATAACCGTTAGATTCTGCTAGATATTTTATCGTGTTTAGTTCGTCTTTGTAGTCTATTTCATCTAAGGGGATGTTGTTAAGTCTATGTATCATGGTTCTAAAAGCAGCTAGTTTGTGTTGTATTGGGTGATTGGAGGTGTTGTGTATTAGTGTGTCAGTTGTAGTTGGTTTTCTATATATACTGAATTTGTGCCTGTGTTCTAGTTTTGTGATGGAGAGGTCTAAGAAGTTTATGGTATTGTTGTGTTCGTATTCGGCAGTGAAGGTTATGTTTTTATGTATTTTGTTTATGTGTGTTAGTAACAGTTCACATTGTCTTTTGTTTCCCCTGTATAGTATTAGAATGTCATCAACGTGTCTGTGCCAATATAGTATTTTATGTGAGTGTCTGTCATTGTTTGTGAGTATTTTTGTTTTTTCTAAGTGTTGGAGGAAGACTTCTGCTAGAATGCTGGATATGGGGGAGCCCATGGGTAGGCCATCGTTCTGTGTGTAGTATTTATTGTTATATCCAGCATTCTAGCAGAAGTCTTCCTCCAACACTTAGAAAAAACAAAAATACTCACAAACAATGACAGACACTCACATAAAATACTATATTGGCACAGATACGTTGATGACATTCTAATACTATACAGGGGAAACAAAAGACAATGTGAACAGTTACTAACGCACATAAACAAAATACATAAAAGCATAACCTTCACTGCCGAATACGAACACAACAATACCATAAACTTCTTAGACCTCTCCATCACAAAACTAGAACACAGGCACAAATTCAGTATATACAGAAAACCAACTACAACTGACACACTAATACACAACACCTCCAATCACCCAATACAACACAAACTAGCTGCTTTTAGAACCATGATACATAGACTTAACAACATCCCCTTAGATGAAATAGACTACAAAGACGAACTAAACACGATAAAATATCTAGCAGAATCTAACAGTTATGACAGAACAATAGTCAGTAAACTCCTACACAAAACACAAAACAAACAACAGACAAAGACAGAAATCAACAAATTCATAACACTAACATACATCAACAAACAAACAGAAAAAATTGCCCACAAATTCAAAAAAGCGGGATACAGAATCGCTTACAAAACTACTAACAAAACAGAACACACACTATCAAAACGCATGCCCAAAGCACAAAACAAATTCGATCTACCCGGTGTATATAAACTAAATTGTTCAAATTGCAATAAATTCTACATAGGCCAGACAGGACGTAGCTTCAAACAGAGATACATTGAGCACACAAAAGCACTCCACACCACTACAGAATCTACCTTCGCAAACCACCTGATTGAAGCAAACCACACATATAAAAACATCGACAATAACATGAACATACTACACGTACACACAAAAGGCCGAAAAGTAGACACTCTAGAACAATTAGAAATATACAAACACACAAAAACAAATAAAAACGACATCCTAAACGAACAGACACAATTCAAATCGCACGCATTATTCGAACACATCTCACCACACACACACAGCTTCGATCTTTCGAAACACTATCTCGTCGCCAACAACAAGATGAACAGCGCTACTAACGACAGCCTCTGATGAAGCCTTCTATAGGTGAAAGCCGGTTTAGGCTGTAAGGTAAAACTTTACGTTTTTACTTATAAAAAACTTAGTGTTCCGAGTCGTCAATATTATAGTGATATTTAGTTAAGTAACGGACACGTCATGGACAACGAAATCCAATAATTGTAATTTTTAATGCAACGTATGTGCAGTGTTCTTACCACTGTAACATGATAGATAATGAAGGGTCCATAAACATGACAGGATACAAATAGGAAATAGAGCATTTATGCCAACAGCAGACTATTGAGAACCAAACTCGTTAGTCATGACACAGAAATAAAAATATATAAGACACTTATCAGACCGGTTGTTACGTATGGAGGGGGGACATGGACACTGATAAAAAAAGGAACAAGAAACACTAACAAGGTTGTGTTCATGGCCAGGTTAAAGTAGATGACGAATAGACAATAAGAAATAATCAGGAGATAGATGTGTTATTGAATCTTGAGGGCATTGTAAGATTCATAAAGGCTCAACGAATATAGTGGCTAGTTCACTCAGAGCGAATGGATGATCAGCGTATGCCAAAGAAAATCCTGAGAGCGCAAGTCTATAAAAGCAGAAAGAGGGGCCGACCTAGGATAAGATGGTTGGATGATGTGCTAGAAGATCTCAGAAGAATGGATGTGAGGGATTATGCTGATATGGCAACGGATAGGAGACACTGGAGAAGATTGGTGTGGGAAGCCAGGGCTCATGATGGGCTGTACTGCTGAAGAAGAGAAGAGAAGGTGTGCAGTATTCTGAATTGTAACAGCTAATATTAATAAGCAGTTAAAATAAAGTGAGATTGTGATAACATTAAGAACGTCTAGTAAAAGTATGCAGGTTTACCCAATAAGGTTTTAAACTTTACTTAAAGTAAACTGAACTGCCTTCACTTGAGTCAGAAATGTTAGAGGTCAAGGTGTGAATAGCTGTACTTAATTGAAGATTCTGTATAATGTAATGAGAGAGATTCACTGTATGGTACAAGTCCAGAGGATTATCCTCACCTATTGTATGTTAGGAAGGATTTAAGACAAAGGAATGCCCTAGCATTGCCCTTACTTAACCTTACACTACAAAAGGTAGGGAAAGAGTTGAGAATTCAGTCATAAGCAACCATATTTAATAGAACAGTTAATATACTGGCTTATGTTGATGACACTGATACTGTGCCTGTATCCAAGGTTGGTATTTCAAAGTGACTTATAGCACTAACTCATCTGCCAGGAATATAAGACTCCAGGTAAATGAGGAAAAAACTATGTATATGTGAACTGGAGAAACTGTGAATGGACCTGACTGTTTTGAGGTAGGCCAAACTGTGCTAGTAGGTGAACACGGAAAATCTTTAGAAGAATATTGACAGCTAACCAATGCTAATGTGGGCTGCAGAAGAAGTTGAGATTCTGGTAGGCCTGCGTTGTGAGTGGCTGTAAAACTTGTAAATGTGATATCTTATTATTTTAAAGAAAGGTCTACAGAAGGTTCTGTGGTCCTCAGTGACTGAAGGCCAGACTTGTTGGTGGACACTAGGGACAGTGTTGGACTAGGCAAGTCAGTTGACCAAGGGACCTTGGGATAGGCTGCATGTGGGAGGCTGCCGAGAGTCTGATCAGAGTGCAGAATTGGAGAGTAGCAGTATACGTAGGATTGACAAAATTGGTGGACGCTCCTTAGAATGTCAGGACTCATTGATGAGTTATAGCACCATTTGATGATGGGATCTGTTTGATCTAAATGGGGCAGCGTAGATGAATTTAGAAGAATTTCAAACTTGGACTTTCCCAGACATTGGAAAAAACTTATGTCTGATAAGAAACATTCCCATAGTTTATGAGAAATACCTGATATGTAACTTTTCAGTTGTAAGAGATGTTTATTTTATTACCCAAATTGTACAGCAAAACAGGGCCAAATTTAAAAATAAACATAGTAAAACTGATATAAAGTATTGAATAAGAAGTAGTTTTGTTCTGCTTAAAAATTAAGACACTGGATTTATTATACATTTAATTAAATTTATTAATTTTTTGTTGTGTTGTTTTTGGCTTTCTAGTTTTATTCTATTTCGTCTGAAGACTTTTACAATATTGCCTGTTGTCCTCATCACTGCAATCATGGTATCTTCCTAGTAGAGGTATTTATAGTGTCCTACCTTCTTCCTATATTTTACCTTTATAATCCTTTATTTTATATTCCGCTGTACAGTGTTTTCACACACACACACACACACACACACACAATGTGTACATTATATACTTACATATTTGCAGTATATTTAGAGTATGGTGGACAGACATGAAGTGAGTATTCAAAGCCTAACATGCACAGAACCTGTAAAGAATGGCATTTTCTGGTTTATCACATGTTTTAATTTTTGACAACGGCAAATGTGTTGCAGTAAACATTTGCTAAACTGAGCTAAATACCATTGGAACTGAATATTAGCAAAATGTCAAATACCTAGAAAAAAGACTAAAAGTTATACTCTTAAATTTATTTGTTTCAAAGAGAAACTTTTTATTTTTATTATTATTATTATTATTTTAAACTCATGTTATTATGTTCATGTTCATTATCATGTCATGTAGTGTTGTACCTTGGACCAGACTGAATTTCTCTGCCATCTAGTGGAGAAACTTGACTTTAAGTATATGTAGTTGACAGTTGTGACACCAGGTGCTATTTACTGTGCTGGTGACCATTTTAGATTTTCAAGCCATGTGCTACTGAATGATTTTGGTTTTTCTACTTGCCAAGTAATTTTCTAGTGTGCGTTTGATTTGAATAATAGAACTACAGTGCTGTATTTGAAAGCAGAACTAAGGTAGGTAAGTACCACAATTTCATTCTCTGTAAGATAAAATAAGTTTTTAAGAAACATAACCTGAATTTGTTAACCTTAACAAAATTACAAAAATGGATACTTGTTGTACCTTGGACCAGTGTCAGTATTGTACCTTGGACTGGTCCAAGGTACAACATTTTTAGTAGAATTTTTGTGACTTGTTTAAGATTTCATATGTAATTATTACTTACAAATGAAATATATATATATATATACACACACACACACACACACATTTAGTCTATATATGGGTCCCTTAACTGTGTAGAGCCTAACCTAGATAGTGAAGTATTATTCATTTTCACAGAAAGATGCCCAGAAGTACAGGAGGGGTGAAAAGGCCTGCTGTTGACGTTCAAAGTTTGAAAGAAGCTATAGAAGATGTTCATGTCAGGAAGTTATCCATTGGAGTAGCAGCAAAAAATCACGGGATCTCTAAAACAACACTGCTGCGCCACTTGAAAGCACATACTTCCTCAGGAGATAAGGATTTTCAGTACAAGTCGAATATAAATGTGAAACAAATCTTTACTGAAGAAGAAGAGGTGAGTCTTGTAAATTATTTAAAGGTAGCTTCGAGACTACATTATGGCCTAACTAAAAGAGACACAAGAATATTAGCCTATCAGTTTGCAAGAGAAAACAAACAATCTATAACTGAAAAGTAGAATAACGAAGGCATTGCTGGTAAAGAATGGTTGAGAGGGTTTTTACAGAGACACAAAACTTTGTCTTTAAGAAAGCCAGAAGCTACGAGCCTTGCTCGTTCAACTACCTTCAATAAAAAAAATGTGGGAGACTTTTTTACTAATTTGAAGGCCTGTTTATCTCGTGATCAGTTTGATGCCAACAAAATTTATAATTTAGATGAGACAGGTAATTCAACTGTCCACGTTCCTCCTAAAATAATCGCACCTCGTGGTGCAAAACAAGTGGGAAGTATGACATCAGGTGAACGAGGGATTAATGTAACCATGATAGCTGCTATAAATGCGGTAGGTAATCATGTACCACCAATGTTGATATTCCCTCGCGTTCATTTCAAAAATCACATGTTGAAAGGGGCCCCACCTGGATCAATAGGAGGTGCTAATCCTTCTGGCTGGTCTAACGAAGATCTGTTTGTTGAGTATTTAAATCATTTTATAAAATATGTAAAACCTACAATTAATGAGAAAGTGTTATTGATTATTGATAATCATGATACTCATATTTCTATACCAGCTATAACGTTAGCAAAAAACAATGGCATCATTCTCCTAACGCTTCCACCACACACATCACACAAGTTACAGCCATTAGACAGAACAGTTTTTGGGCCATATAAAGCGTTTTACAATCAAGCTGCATCAGAATGGATGCTTTCAAATCCGGGAAAGCCTATGGGAATTTATGATGTTGCTGAAATTGTAGGAAAAGCCTATGGCAAAGCTTTCACATTTGAAAACATTGTTAAAGGATTTACAGTAACAGGAATATGCCCATTAAATGAAAACATATTTAGTGACAATGAGTTCTTGACATCTTATGTTACTGATCGACCATATGATGCATCCAATGGAGGTCAAAATGTTAACAATATAGATAACAGACCTTCATGTGCCACTGATTTGCCTTTCAACCATAATAGTGATGAGCCTAGGGCATCTGTTAGTTTTGTCCAGGAAAAATCATACGCAGCATTGTCTCCTGAAATGGTTCGACCTTATCCCAAAGCTCTTCCAAGAAAAAGCCGAGGAGGAAGGCAAAAAGGAAGGACCAGAGTATTAACAGACACTCCAGAGAAAGAAGATGTTGAAAAGAAAAAACAAAACCGTGTTAAACCAAAAGTATCTTATCCAAAGAGAAAAAAGTGCAAGCTTACATGTAGTTCTAAAGAAGACTTGGATGAAGAGTTGATCTTACAAGATTCAAGTGATGGAAGTGAATTTGCTGAAACTCTTTTTGAATTGCATAGAAGTGATGATGAAAAGGAAGAAGCTACTGCTTCAGAGGTGTCAATAGGGGATTTTGTCTTGGTTGAATTAGCAGGGAAAAAAACAAAAAGCATTATGTTGCTGAAGTTTTAAATATTGTTAGTGATGGATATCAGGTTAAGTTTTACAAAAAAATGGTTAACTCAAACAAGTTTTTGCCAGATGAGCATGATGTTTCAGATATTTTTGAAAGTGATGTTGTAAAGAAACTACCTTGCCCATGTACAACAGGTGCTTCTGAGCGCCAGTTAGCACAAATATATTTTCCAGTGGACTTTGCCACTTACACCATGTAACAAATTATAAATTTTTCAAGTATTTCAATAAATTATTAATTTTTGTATTAAATTATTATTAATTTGGTTTAATTTATTGTAGTTAATGTACCTGAAAACTTTGCAAAAAATGTGCCTTATTTGGATGAATATCTAGCATTAATCAACTAACAGGATAAGAAGATAAAAATAACTCAAAAATAGTGTTATACAAGGTAAAAAATAACTAGTAATACAATTGTTATTACTTTAAAAAATTTTTTTTTTTTGAAGTGAATGCTAAATATAATTCCAAGAAAAAATTCATATAATAGGCAAAAGTATAATGTATTAGTGACAAAACTTTCAAGTTATTGAGAAAATTATATCTTGCACAAAAAAATATACTGTATAGTGAAAATTGGTCCAAGGTACAACACTCTCCCCTATTATTATTATTTTAGTTCCTTACGTGAGTTCTTTACATACAAATTAAAAATTGTGATTTTGTTGTTGTTGCACATGTGTTTTACTAACACATAAAATTAAAGCAGAAATTCCATTTCGTTCTACACTACAAATATCTTGAAACCCTGTGTATGGAACTAATGTTATGTGACACCAAGTTGGCAATTATTGAAGCACCTCACATTGAAACTAAAAAAAGTCCATTTTCAAAAAACAAGCAAAGGCAGATGGAATATGTAATATGTTAGTTGGTCTGTTATATTTTTAATAGAGTCTGGCTCTGTAGTTAGATTGTGTTGGTCCTGCTCTCCTTAATATTGTTACGACGGTCTAACTGATCACCGTATGGTACAGTGGAAAACAAATACAAGACACCAGTGAAGTCACTAATATCCAGCTTTAATTACCACAATTAATAATTTGTAATCAACAAAGTAGTTTCTTACAACAATTCAACTAAAATTTGTCCACACACAATAATAATGTCAACTATAAAGAATTCCGCACTAATTATAACACAACAACACTTCGCTACAAACACTCTCCATGCTGAAGAAATCGCTCAACACCACTAACTGACAAGCCGACTGCTATGGCCTTTTATAGGTAGCACACACCTTCTAGAAGTTTTCCATCCTCAGTGTGGTGTGTCACCTACTGCACATTTCAAGTGTTCTTGAACACATTAGAACCTACTTGTGGGTGGCACACCTGACGGAGGCTACCTTGTGGGTGGCTACTTGACGGAGGCACACCTGTTTGACTAATGCAGGATGGTTGGAGGACTACGAGGACTAGGCTGTTCGATACGGTTCTTGTTACAGTATAAAAACTCCAGTTTTCTTCTATTAATGTTCTTGACTGTTTTTAATTTGGAAACTGCTTTTTCAACTTTTCAGGTGTGTGTGTGTGTGTGTGTGTGTGTGTGTGTGTGTGTGTGTGTGTGTGTGTGTGTGTGTGTGTGTGTGTGTGTGTGTGTGTGTGTGTGTGTGTGTGTGTGTGAAGATGTTTCATTGGTTCAACCCGTTCCAACCACACTTTTAATTCTAAATGTTCCACAATTTTATTTTGATCATACAGCCGTCATTGTATAGTATAGTATAACTGTCTTAAGTACACCAGATCTTAATGTTTGTGTAGATGTAAAAGGTGTGGCCACATAAAATTATTAACACTTTGACGCCGATGGATGTCAATTGACATCCTTTGAAAACATCCGAGAATGCCGATGGATGTCAATTGATGTCTTCAAGTTTCAATGTGTTTTTCATGATTCCGTATGTATTAAGACATCCTTGGAGCTGTTTTGAAATGATGTCAGGCCTTGTAGTACCAAAATCATCCGCTAGATCACATATGCGTTCACTTTCGTAGGAACAGTTGACATGAAACATCGCGTGCCAAACTGTTATGTTAGTTGCCTAAATACCACATGTGTCAAAATGTCAGACAAGCGTTTCTTGTAAAAAAATTATAAAAGTACACCTTTATAAACCAATATATATTATGTACATTATGTAATGTATTGTTTAATCCATTTCTAACAATTAAAAATAAAATTGCGAGTTTCTAGTAACAACATGTGTTTTGGCCAATTTTGTGTTCTTCCAAAAACATCGCTTTTTTGTAAAGCAATTTCAGGGAAAATAACCAACACAATGACATACAGTATACACCATTTTAAATAAGACACTTAGGTCTTCATAAAAACAGGCAGCATATTTTTTTACCATATAGTTTAGAAGATACAACGTTTTAAATATATGCAAAAATGGCCCGGCATGGGCGAAGAACCACTATATTAAGGGCCCGGCATCAAAGTGTTAAGGATTCATATGGATTTTCTAGACCCCAGTAGATTGGGATCTGCCAGTTGGTATGGTTTTAATTACCTTGATGATAATTTCAGGCACGTGAAAATGATCGTAAATTTTATTTCCTAATTGACAGGTCACACTCACACTTTACATCTGGATCTTTTGAAAATAGATGTTGTGTTGAATTATCATTATTTCATTTAACATGAAAATGTGTACCCTAAACTGGTAGTTTTGCAGAGCCAACATTATCAGTGTCCCCTTGTACTGTATGTCTATGGCTAAGCTATAAAATATTTTTAACTTCTACAGGCACATCCATAAGTGATTTTTTATCTGAAAATGATTTTCTGTCAGCTAGTTTTATTATTTTTTTTATTACTTTAAATTTGCATAATCTCATCCCTATTATTTTCTGTATATGGCGGTATACAAATTTAAAGTTTTTTTTTTAACCATATCTGGGCCATATGGTATGGACTCATTTACAGATGTCACAGTTGGTGTATCTCACATTTCTGAGCGGTGCAGATCTTTCAGAAATGTTAACTGCACGTGATAAAAATGAATTATTATAAACCAACAATGAATTGTATTACTTCCAAGTTGGTATACTGTTGCAAACAGATGCTTTCAGGGAATAATAATCAGTCAAAACCCCATATTAAATACATTTTTATTTCTTGTTGTGATGACCTTAACCCTTCGACTTCCATGCTGCTATTTGCATGTTATTTTGTATACACCAGGCTACTGTTTCCAAATAAAAGTATATCAGTTACAAAAATTAACCAATCCATCACATGAAATATCCTCCGTCGTATGCCCACAAAATTATTCCTGTTGCTCCCCCACCCTTACCCCACATCCTTACGCAGTGTACATCATGGTTGCTGGCCGTCAACAATTGATGACATACTATTCGTATGTCCTGGTAGTCAAGGGGTTAATAACAGTTTTTTTTTGTAAATAATGAAAACCAGTAGTGTTTACAATTGAGATTATTCTGTAGCTGCTTGTTACCTTCCTGTTATACATTGTCAGATACATTAGTTTGTTTATAAGTATTTTGAAACAATTTAAAAATTGATACAGACTGTATGCTATGTCTTTAAAATTCAGAAAATTCCTTTGGCAAAACTAATATGTGTAAGTGGTGAGAAATGAATGTCACAAAATGTGACAGATAAGCTTTAGGTGTTGAATACTAATTTCGAGTTTAGCATAAAGTAGAAAACCAACATTTATATTTTCTAATATAGTGTGATGTGTGCTCATTCAGAAATTAGGTTCTCTCATACAAATTTGATTTGTTGAAATTAAAAAATAATTTGTTTTTGTTGTTTGTATAATGGCATTTATTTAATAAAGTGTTACATACCAGCAGTTTGATTGTTTTGTTTATGTTGTGCAGTCACCAATGGTGAAGCAAGAGGATAGTGCAACCAACACGCCCCCAACAATGATTCATCATCCACGCCCAATAAACAACATGCGACGTGGCAGGCCGCGGCCAATCAGTCAGCGCCAGCCGCCCCCTGAAATTCCATTAGAAGAAGCAGCAAGGCTGGTCAGTTTATAAGTAATTTTAATTTTTAATATTGTTTATTTATATACTGCATAATTACATATATATTCCATACTATGTACATGTTATTTAATTTTAGAAAATTATAATTAATATACTTAGTATTCTGTATGTATTTTATGTGTCCTTGTTGAATATAGTATTTTCTAAGGTAAAACTATATGCATCAGCAACTATATTTGCAGATAAAACTATTTTTCCCTCATAGAAAGAAGGTGACCGAGGTTGTTGTAATACAGATACCTCATTTTGAAAGTCATCATTTTTTGGATGCCGTAAGCTATTACATTTGTTTTCGTTGGGCAATAATAGCAATTAACTTGTGTATAGGAAAATTTAACATATAGATACAACATAATAGGCTAAATATAGATATGGTATTCGATATATAAAAATTAAAAGATTTGTACTATTATACACGGGGAGACGGCTCTTTGAGCTACAGCCAACACGAACAGACCACAAGCTCTATGAAGGTGTCCCAAGAGAAATCGCCACCTTTGCAGCAAAGGCCAGAACAGGATATATAGTTACACAACAATATTTGTTCCAATTTAAACTGAGCACCTCCCTGAACTGTGAAAACTGTGGTGAGCAAAAGGAGGAATCACTGGCTCATATTCCCATGGAATGCACTTCCATCAATGGCAGGAGAGATAGACTGAGAGCACTTATTGGTGACAATGGGAAGCTGGAGGATGTCCTCAGGACCAAGGCTTTATGGGGTCTGGCGGCTGCGGTATACTATGGACATCGGGCCATCGGCATCACGTGATGCTGGATGCCTGACCCAAGACGTAAGAAGTAGGTACTATTATACACAGCTTCACGTGTGCGGGTGCACACACACACACACATGTGATATGATGCAATCTGTAGCCTGGCATAAATAGGAGACTGTATGCAAAGAGTTACAAGGAATTTAAGCAGAAGCTGTTTGGGGTAGAAAATACATTGAGTTGAGAGATTAGGTAAAAAAGGTGAGGTATTGTATGGTTCAATTTGTTCACCTGTAACCGGGTGGAAGGTGGACAAATTAGTTTGATTGTATTTATATCTTACATTCCTTTTTTTTAAATATGATATGGGTACACAAGTGGTGTACTTCACTTTTGTAGATAGTGAATGCGTATGCCTGATGCGAAGGAGTGGTTATAAACATTTTGGTTATAATGTTGTTTTTCTGTTTATTATTAGATGTATTATAACTACATAGTGTTTTAAGAATTTGTATTTTATCAAATGGTTCTCAAGCACTGATCTTATTAGACAAATTTAATAGAGTGGTAGCCTACCTAATTCTGTGTGATATTTTGCCATTGATTACTAGCTAAAAAATCCAAGAATAAAAAACTTTATCAGAGTATCATTTGGAATTAGAAGAATTTTGTCTCTTGAGTAAGCCATGATCTGTTACAATGTTGCCATAAAATTATTCTTGCAGAAATTATGTGCACAAAACTTATTTGATTAAGGAGTAGTTTCAATCATTTTAATAGTTTTCTTCCCACGGGATTTTCTTTAGTTGAAGACTAAATCTTTACCTTCTGTCTACCATTTCAGCATAGAAATCGCTGACCACCAAAGCTTCGTAATGGCATCACTTTACATTTTGTACTTATACATGTAATGCTTAATTTTTCAAGTGGAAACAAATGTTTCAACCACACAGCCAAACTGTTGGCTACAGTTGCCAGTACAGAAGAAAAATTGCCTCTTCAAAATCTGCTAATTCTTTTCCAGACTCACCTGCAACAAGTCTTTTGAATACTTCTTGTTTACCTGGAACTATAACAGGATAATGTCAGAAAATAATGATAAATTTAATTTTTACAAAGCCGAGTAATTTGTTCGTTTGTAATGATATTTGTAGATGTGACTTAATTATAATGAAATTTAACATTGTGAGATGAAAAAATCTCTCTCTCTCTCTCTCTCTCTCTCTCTCTCTCTCTCTCTCTCTCTCTCTCTCTCTCATGTGTGTGCACACACATACACACAGAATAAATAATTTTAAACAATCTTTTGTGTTTTTGTTTATAGGAGATGCAGGCTTTGCCGTCAAAGACCCCAGTATCTGTACTGCAAGAATTACTGAGTCGTAGAGGGACAACACCAAAATATGAATTGGTCCAAGTAGAAGGTGCAATTCATGAGCCAACGTTCAGATATCGTGTCACTGTTGCAGATGTTGTGGGTCAGTAGGCCTACTGTTTTTGTCATTTTAGTTAAAAAAAGTTTTCACATTTACATTTTTGTGTGTGAATGCATAGAATCTTCATATAATTATTTCTAAGGATGTATTTTTAACAATTTCAATGCCATACCCGTACGTAATATAGGCAGCGCTAAATGCTGCAGGGGACCATATGGGTGCTTGGTTTTCGTGTCTTTAAATGCATTTACCCATACGCTGTTCAATCAAAGTCTGTAGTTTGAGACTGATTTAATTCATTACATAACAGTCATTTGTTATGTAGCGTGCTGTTATAGTTTAGTTCAATATTTTACCAATAGATGTCTCCCAGAAACCAGCTGAAGTATTCAGTGTTCAGGTTCAGCTGTTTATGTGCTAGGCAACAGGTTGATGTGCTAGGTTACTGATTCTGAAATTGATGATATGGATAAGAAATGGATGATATGGTTCAGAACTACAAACTTGATGAATCTCCTGATCATGAAACGCATATATAATTTCGTACACGTAACCCATTTATGTTATGTGTTATGTGTATTATCATATACATTTTTTTTAATTCTTTTATTGATTTTCTTGTGTGCAGATGAATCACAAGTAGAAACAATGTGGCATTGGTACTGGGACTGATAATGCTATCCAACAACGTCTCTCATGTGTTTGATTGAGAATTGGCTATAATAGGGCCAACTGATGAAAACTGTCAGAATTTGACTGTTTTTCATTATTTACTGATAGAGACCAATTAAATTAGCTGTTAACGTGTAAATATAAATGCCATAAGTTTAAATAATGAAGATTTAAAAAATGGTTTTTCACGATGAGGTAGTATATTTAAGACTAATTTGTTAAAATTGTATGCGTGTGATCAGAGTACAGTAGACGCCCTCTCGTCCGGCCACCTCAGGACTAGACCCTAGGCCGGATTTCAAAATGGGTGGACGAACCGAAAATACGCTATAATGATAAAATAACGCTCTTTAACGAGTGATCCATACAATAAATGACCCAATACAGTCTATATAAGTTACTAATAATTATAATTACTCACCCTTATTCCATGGTAGCAAGTAAAAAAAAAAAACAAGGAAAATGACTACAAACTCACAGAGATATTACTGTATTTGGCAAAAATAACACAACTCTTTATAGAATATGAAAAACACATGAACATTAAAAGTGTTACTACAGAACGTAAAACTTGGAAATAAAAATTAAAAGAAATCAGTTATCTTCTTCTGCTTTTTTTGTTCAACTGTTTTGTTGAATGCGAAATCACGGCATTTCTTGATGAACATAACATCAGCTGCAGTTGCCTCTGTTTGTTGCTCGTCGTTGCTAATTCCAGGGCTGCTCTTCCCTCAGCGTGGCTCATTTTTTCCTCGACGTTTCCCACTTCTCCTCCTCCTCCTCCTCCTCATTGTTTAAGTTCTCATTTTGAAGCTCCTCATCTTGACCAGCAATCCATTCTGTAACGTCTTGTACAAGATCATCAGAGTGAGGCAATCATTGTAGATCTTTTAACAGAGATGCATTGTCATCTGGGTCAAAACCCTGAAGTTTGGTTCATTTGCTTTAGGGTTGTCTTCTTTATTCTTTTCAATGAGAAGAAAACAATTTGGCCATGCTTTTCTCCAAGACTTTGTAAATGTAGATGATGGCATTTCATCGTGTGCCTTAGGTACCATATAGATCACATCTTTCATGTTGATTGTCTTTAAGGCCTGATGCCTGTGATGCCAGGAATAAGACCTGTGCTGCCTTCATTGACCAGTTTACCTAGAATTTCCGTAAGAAGCTTTCTGCGGTACCTTCTCTTAAAAGGCTCGATGACCCCTTAGTCCATTGGTTGTGTAAGACTTGTGACGTTAGTAGGCAGGAATAATTATTTTATATCACTGTAACCTTCACATTCAAGTTCTTGCGGATGGGTAGGTGCATTGTCTAAAAGTGCTTTAACTGGTAACTTCAAACTCGTCAAATGATGTTTCACTTTAGGAACAAATTTGCTTTCGAACCACTCCTTAAACAGGTACGAATCCATCCAGGCTGATTTTTGTGCTCTGTAGTACACTGGAAGGGATGACATGTTTAAATTCTTAAAAGCTCTGGGTTTTGCTGATTTTCTGATTGTAAACAAAGGCAGCTTGTGGGACCCTGAGGCATTTGAACACAAAGTCACCGTGATTCTCTCTGACTGGCTTTAAATCCTGGGGCTGAAGTTTCCTTAGCCGTAGCAAATGTTTTCTTGGGCAAGAGTTTAAAATTCAACCCCGTCTCGGCAAAATTATAGACTTGTTCTGGACTAAGATTTTCACTAGCAATGATGTTGAACAGTATTTTTGAAAAATTGCTAGCTGCTGATGGGTCCGCCGACAATTTTCACCACAAACGCCAATGAAATGGACTCCATGACGCTTTTTGCAGCGTGATGGCCATCCATCACTTGCTGAGAATGTACTGGCATCTTGAAGTTTTGAGTGTAGGATAGTTGCTTTTTCTTTTAAATGTGGTCCACTTATCGGAGTGCCTGTTCGGCGTTCCTGCATAAACCATAACCACAAAGCATCATCTACTAATTCGTTATTTGGTTTTTTTTAAGTGCATAATGTTGAAAGCACTTTTTCAGTTTCAATTTGAGTGCAGAAAGTCTCAATAGATTTTCTGTTTTGGCGCCAGTCATTAACAGTACTCTTGCCTACATTAAACTCTTGTCAAATACTCTGGACTGATTCGCCCTTATCGAGACGCTGAAGGACTTGTAATTTTTGGTCCATAGTCACGAACTTGTGTTTTCGTTTCGCACTCATGTCGGAAAACGTTTTTATTTACACAGATACATACAGTATTATTATATACACAGGTATATTTACACAGACTGTATACTCAGATATATTTACACAGACTTGTGAAGAAACAAACTAGACTATATACACAGAACTCACAACATAAGACATACATCCGCACATGAACAAAAGCACGAGTCAACTGAGCTACATATATTTTCCGTTTAACAAGTTGGGGCCTGTTGCTGGAGGCTCGTCTGGACTGTGTGACTCACCGTATGGCTGGCCGAACCATCCGATGGCCGATTCACCGAGGCCGGACAAGAGGGTGTCTACTGTACTAAGAATATATGTAAAATCTGTATAGAAGGATCTTAAATTTGACATAATATTAATATTATTTTGTTAAATGATAAATTTGTTACAATACAATTTTTTGAAATATTGCTAAAAATGGTGTTTCACCAGAGATGGATGCAAAAAAACAGTGGTGTTGAAAGATTTAATGAATTTTATCATTGCTTGTACCAATGCTAAATTCACACATATAGTAGTCCTGAACTGATGATTAGTTTTAAACACACGTTGTTAACGTGATTGGTATTTAATTAGTTAAATTATCATTGTTACAGCAATGGGAACTGGGAGATCAAAAAAAGAAGCCAAACATGCAGCAGCAAAGGCTGTATTAGACAAATTAATCGGTAATACAGATTCATCTATGGGTAATTCTCCGGCAAACAGTTTAAATGAACAAATTTTGTAAGTAAAACAGTTACATATTTTAATAGACTAATGTGCAGTAGTTGAAACAAATTGTTTTAAAGGGTGGAAATTGATGTGCAGAAGTCAAAAGACATTATCAATTGTTATGTCAAAGTCATTGGATCTCAACCCTGCTTCTGAGGGGTGAATAATACAACAGTGGGTGTGCCAAGTCTATTTATTAACAAAAATGCCACCTACAGTACATGTGTGTGTACACGCGCGCGCGTGCACACACACTGGAGTTTACTCAAATGGTGACTTCTATTAGTTATTAGGATTTATCGTAAGTGCAGTGCTGTAAATAGTATGTTGCATTTATTTCCATTTGCTTTATGTTAAAAATATAGTTAAGAAAAAAAAAAACAAAAGTATTACTCTGGGATATAAATGAGATAAAAGTAAGATGCATACTATAGAATTTGTTACTGTAAGATTGAAATAGTTTATTAAATTTATGAATATTTGCAAAAATCATAAAACACAAAACGAATTTGATTACAATTTTACTACTTTATTTTAATGTTTTATTTTTATTTATACATAATATATGTATTATTATTATTTTAAGATTAGCATATTGTGTTGTTATTAATACAGTTACTGTAATTTGTACTCATAATGATCTACCAAATAGAATTTGTTACAATAAGACTTTTGCATTTTCTAAATTTAAAAATATTCACAAAAGTGAAAAAACAAAATCGAGTGACAAAATTTGTATTAGTATTGTAAACCTCTTGTTGTTATTATTAACATTATTTACTTGATACATTATTATAATGAACATAGTAGATGTTGTTACAGTAAGTTCAATGCACTTTTAAATTCAAAAATAGTTACTTACAAAAATTAGAAAAAGTACCCCCAATAAATTTTGAATTTATACAATTTTAATATATTTTCTTTTTTAATAGGTGAATTGTTTTATTGTTGTATTGGAGTGTTAGTGGTCTCAATTATGTCTACTTAGTAATTTTGTACAAACCACTGTGTTATCTTTGGTATTGACGAGCGCTTTCGGCAGTCAAGCCATCTACAGGTCATTTACCAACGTTGGTAAATGACCTGAAGATGGCTTGACTGCCGAAAGCGCTCGTCAGTACCAAAGATAACATAGTGGTTTGTACAAAATTACTTGTAGATGTATTATTGTTGTTGTTAATAAAGTTAATTTATTTGGTGTAGTGTGATGGGTAGAATCGTAATGGGTAGAAAGATTCGCAAGTGTATTGTCGTGCATTACTATAGTATGGGACTTACCATAAGCCCCAGGCTTACACAGCTTCGAGGTTACAAATAGTAACAGTTCTTCCCTGCCCCTCGCCCTACAGGGTTGTCGCACATTACACTTGGTTATGCGTAGGCAATGGTGGGGGGGGGGGGGAGATCTGTTGCAAACACTTCACATTCCATTGACAAGTCATTTCACTTGCTACAGGTTAACCATCTCCTTCTCAACATTACCCACGTACATATTACATTCAGTAGTTATAGGATTACATGTTTAAAGTTTTTATTATTTATTTTTATTATATTGTGTTATTGTTGTTATTTAATAGTTATATAAGGCCTATTCATGATGAATGATGATAATAATTTACAAATTGTTGAGGCTCCTCAAACTCCTACAGTGTCATCAAACAGAGGAAGAAGATCTGGTAATAAGGACTTAGGGAAGCAAGGAAAACACATCATTGCCAATGTTTACAATTTTTTACAGAGTCTCGTGGACAATCCATAGAAAGTTGAAAATTTGAATTTTAAAAGGGTTCAAGAGTTGACTGCCGAAGCTTATGGAGTAAGTTGATCAAGAGTTCAAGGTGTAAAGCGAGACGTGGATAAGTGTGAACGAAATGAACCTATTTTTGGTATACCGCTGAAGCATTTTAAAAAGAAGCTGATAGTAACAAATTTGGACATCTTCGCACAACGTCTTTGTCGAACAAAGACGTTGTGCGAAGATGTGTTTCTAGTTTTTATGAACGTGGAGAATACCCAATATCGGGAAAAATCCAGCAGCAGTTGGCTCCAAGAAATTAGTGCAGTGAATTTTCAAAAAGATTGGATTTACAAATATAAAAAGTGTAATGATGGCCAAAAATTTTTAATGGAAAGAGTAGATATTGCTTGTGCTCATGCTACTTTTCTGACAAAAATGCATCAAATTCAGAATGACAGTTTACAAAAGGCTCATATTTTATTTGGACAAAACACAGGTGAACCAAAATCACAGGAAATCAATGATTCGGCAGGGCCCAGAGAAAAGGGGTGGTTTAAAAGTGCCAGACGGAAAAGGTGGTAGATTAATTGTACTTCATTCGGGGTCAGCTGAAATAGGCTTCTTGAAGGAATGCAAATTAATTTTCCACGCACAGAAATCTTCATTAAATACAGATTATCACAACAAAATGAATTCGGAACTTTTTAAAGAGTGGTTCGTCAACTTCCTCTATTTGCTGGAAGAAAGTTCTGTCATAGTAATGGATAATGTGAATTGTCATTCCGCACTTGCTGAGAAAGCTCCTAAATCAAACTGGAGAAAAATGGAAATTCAAAAATGGCTGAGAAATCATAAAATTGAATTTTCCATGCAAGATATGAGGGCTCAATTGCTAAACAAAAACGAAATTAAAAAATTCGCTGAAAATATATGAAATTGATCAAATAGCCAACAAAATGGGTCATGAGGTTGTACGCCTTCCACCTTATCATGCACATTACAACCCAATTGAGTTGGTGTGGGCGCAGGTGAAAGGATATGTGGCTGATCGAAAAAATACTTTTAAAATGGTTGACCTTTAAAGACTGATGGACGAAGTGATAGCTAAAGTAACGGTTGAAGACTGAAGAAAATGTGTCCGACATTCCGAAGAGATTCAAAAGGACAACTACAAGAAAGAATGTCCTAAGAGATTTGGCTATAGAACGTATGATGATTACAGGACGGAAGAAAGTTCAGAAGATAGTGAATCCAGTTCTGATTGAAAGAATTTAAAAATAATTGTAATCCGTAAATTTTTGTGTATATTTTGTATTATAATGTGCATAATTTTTCTTTACCAAATTTGTTTAAAAATGAAGTGTTTTATTAAATAACATATAATAGAAATGACTGTTTTAGAAACAAATAAAATGTAAAGAAAACTGCCATATTAATAAAGAATAAAGAAAATAATTACTTATAAAATTGAAAACATAACACAAAAATTATATAAAGAAAGAAAAAACAGGAAAGAAGAGGATTTATTTCTCTCTTTGTTTGTAGTAGCTTGTTTGATGTAGTAGTGTGTGTGTGTGTGTGTGTGTGTGTGTGTGTGTGTGTGTGTGTGTGTGTGTGTGTGTGTGTGTGTGTGTGTGTGTGTGTGTGTGTGTGTGTGTGTGTTGTACACGAATGCGCTGACATTGTTTGTTTGTCTTCATAGTGTAACGTGCCCATGAGTGAGTGTAGCGCGTGAGTGAAGTGACATGGCAATATTGCAGTGGCCACGAGCAATATTGTAGTTTGCTTATTATGATACGTCTCACATAGTAGCAAACTACATTGTATGTGAACAATCTGTTTTGAGTGTTAACCAGCATTAAGATACTATGAATATGTTGTAATATTTTTTCTCTTTTACTCTACACTTTAATAATATTATTACTATATCTAACAAGATACGTATGACAGATACCATAATTTGGTAATTCTGGGTACTTACCAAATTCATTATTCGCTGGGCTTATTTTCTTCTTTTTTAAACTGTTTTATACCTAAGGGGTTCCAGGGTTTCGGGTACAGGAAGATTTCGAAATACAGTTGACGACACAATTGATAACAAAATATTCTGGAGGTTAACCATTAATTTTAATTCACTCTAAGTTATTACATACATAACCATGTGTTCACAATAATGACGTCATGTGATCTGACTCAAAACAAAATGGCGGTTACTTTCTATATCTCTTGGTATTCTTTTGATTTCTTTATTTACTGGATTGATATCAATTTAACGTTACTGCTGCAGCTTCAACATTATTAATTAATAGTTAATTATTTCTTACACAAACCAATGCCCTCGGCATATATGTTTATGGCCATACATTCACTCTCTCATTCGCACATTCAATTTTAGACCCGTACATTCTTTTGATTAACAATTTGATATTAATGAGCTCATGAGATAGAAAATAATAAAAGGAACTTCTCTGGTTAGTCGGAGTTGATGTCCATCCGTTGGTTGTGCGTGCTGCCCATGGTGATGGCCGGTGTTCGCCTTTTAGTCTGCCGTTCAATTAGGTTGATGTTCACACTGAATTTACATATTTTGTATCTTTCTATTAGCAAGTTATATGAGCCTTTCTTGCTCCACTACTGTGGCCAACATTTTGCCAATTATATTTAAACTATTGTAAAATTTTATGCACACAACGCTACATCGTTGTGGCTGCTATGAAGAATGGCGTTGAAATGAGATCGAGGCAAATGTAAAATTGCGCTTGTGTGTGTAATTCTTACGTCATCCAGCTTTGTCTTGCTGGACAACATCTCGTTACACATTGTACTCAGTGCGTCATTGTTCTTAGCGATGACGGAGCTGCGCTATAGCCCAATCATAATTCATATTGTATTCCTTCGTCATAAACACCGCCATGGCCTCTTCTGATGTTTTCACGTCCACCGGCGACCTTGGTGTTTTACTCTGGCCGAATTTGCGTTGTTCCTTTTTCCAGAGGGACAATGTACCTAACCATTCTGCATGTTTTAATAATTACATAATACAAAACATTGAAAATCACCCTTAATTCCCATAATTCTGGTACTGGGTCATTCTGTACTATTACAATGTAAGATGTTCGACCACCATTTGTTTAAAATACAGTAGAACTTGGCTAATTCGAAGCTGAAGGGACCAGTAAAAAATTCGAATTATCCAAAAATTCGAATTAGGAAAACTTTTAATAACGGTAGAAAAATCAAATCAAACACCGAAATTCAGTAAAGCAATTTCCTTATACATATGTATTACAAACGTATAAACATGTTTCTGTACAAAATATAGCATTTACAGTTTTTTAAAAAAGCTAGAAACTTTTGATTACATTTTGCAGTTAATACACTGAGTTATAGTAAATTCTTCAAGTTTATTAAGTGCTTGGAAAATAGCGTCACTTACGTTCTGCTGTCCTTCAACAAACCGTCTCAAGTCTTGAATGTAATTTGATGACTGTGAAGCCGTTGGAATCTGTATCTCTGGAAGTTCTAGCCGGTCCCCTTCTTCATCTGAAGATGTACCATCATTTCTTTTGTTCATAACATCAGCCACGATCTCCGCATCTGTCTGTTCACCGCACACCGCCAAGTCTTCATCCATGTTTACAAACTCTTCGTAACGAATGCGTGCGTCATGTCCAACATCTTCCCAGTTATCCGTAGTGGGTACGACTTCTCTAGCAGCTTTATTCTCCTCTTCACCTTCAATGTGGCAGAAACCACCTTTACGAAAACAATTAGCAATTGTTTTTTGCGTAACTTGGTTCCAAGCACTGTTGCACATGCGGGCAGCTTGAAGGATGTTAATCTTGATATTTTCGTGCTCATCTAAATAAGCACCTGACAGAATGTTTTGGACCACAAGCCGTCTGTAAAAATGCTTAAATTTTTTTATTACGCCTTGGTCCATAGGTTGAACTACTGAACTCATGTTTGGAGGGACAACCTTTACATTTTCCATCACAGGAATAGTGTTGTGCGCTGTACAGTTGTCAGTAAACAAGACGATTCTCTGTTTTGATTCCGAAATTTCCTGTTGATTTTTAAAAGCCATATTTCGAAAATTTCACCTGTCATCCAAGCTTTACTGTTTGATTCATATTCAACTGGTTTCATTTTTACATTTTTGAAACAACGTGGGGTGGCTGACTTCCCTATCATTAGCAAAGGCAGTTTTTCCGAGCCATCCATGTTTGCTCCGATTAAAAGTGTTATGCGCTCCTTGCTGTGTTTGCCGCCACTACAACTTTCTCCTTTAAAAGCAAGTGTTTTGTCAGGGGTGCATTTGAAGAATAAGCCCGTCTCGTCTACGTTAAAAATGTCTTTAGCGCCTCTATCAGAAATCATTTGCAACAAATCGTCTTTCCATGAATTTGGAGCTTCAACGTCAACAGATCCACTTTCCCCACAAACAGTTTTGAAAGACATGCCATTCCTTTCTTTAAAACCATCGAGCCAACCAGTGCTGGCCTTAAAATCATTTTTCCCTAAGCTAGATGCGAATTCCTCAGCTTTGGCTCTGACGAGGGGCCCACTGACTGGAATTTTTTTGTCCCTTGCTTGCTTAAACCACTTCACTACACATTCATCCACGTCAGGATTTTCTGGTCCTCGCGCTCTTTTCCTATCTTTGTCGCTGGCTTTACATACACTATTCAAAATCTTCTCTTTATTTTTTAGATACGTTGACAGCGTATTTGGTGGTATCCCGAATTCCTTGGCAATTTCAGATTTCTTTTTTTGTCCCTTTTCCACTTCCCGTATAACGGCAACTTTTTCGGCAAATGTCAATGATTTGTATTGGGTGCGTGTTGGTTTTGAAAGGGCCATGATGAACACGCAACACAAAACTGCACAATAAGCATCACTAAAACACACCAGTCTGTGTATACATTACTGTATAAAGAAAGGAACGGTCTCTCACTACAGAACACAGCTCGCACAGTAGAAACTCAAAAAGACTTAAAACTTCCACGAATGCAGGCAGACTGAACTGAAAGCAATAGTGAGGGTGGCTGACTGACAAGGCATGGAACAAGGGACAATGGCGGACGGTACCGTTACACGAGCCAGTCATGTGTCATCGCCAGATACTGACGGCAGTTCCACAAATTTGACACAAAGGACAAGCGTCTGTTCACAAAGGGTGATGCCTGTTTGTCTGTTTCCAGTCATGTCTCTATTGTTGCGTGGTCTAGCCCATACAGCAGGCAATTTTTTGTAGTTAGAGCAAAATTTTTATTTCGAATTAACCAAAAAAAGTTCGAATTACAGACGATGTTTTTGCATGGTTTTACATAGGATATTCAAGGGACCACGGTAAAAGTTCGAATTATCCACGAATTCGAATTATGCACGTTCGAATTAGCCAAGTTCTACTGTAATTTATTTTTTGTAATATTTTAGTACACAGCAAATTTGAAATTAAAAATTTTGAAACTGTAAAATACAGTACAGTATTAAAAAGAAATTTGAAAAATTAAAGAAATAGTAGTCTGAACTTTTTTTCTGTTTTTAACACTGTTTATCCATTTTCTTGCCACCAAATTATACAGACGTTTCAGTGCTGTGAATTGTAGTGAATCACATCATGTTTTTCTTACTACAGTTATGCGGTTACTAAAGATTTCAAACAGATCATTATATGATGGAACTGTTTCATCATTCTCACCACCACTTTCTCTGTTATTTCCTTTCTCGACATCACCTTTTTCTCTGTTATTTTCTTTCTATATAATCTTTAACACTTTGTACAATCACATCAGTCAAAAGTTGAAAATAGGACTGCCGCAGTGATCATTGTCACTATCATTTCTTTTACCATTTATGAGTATCTTCCACATCACATTCTCATACGTGTTGTAAAGGTAGAACCGTTAAAGAAATGTCATGTAACAGTACATACGGGCCCAATACCAGAATTGTGGGTTATGTAAGGGTTTTCAATGTTTTATTATGTATTTTTAAACATACAGAATGGTTAGGTACATTGTCCCTCTGTGAAAAAGGAACAACGCAATTTCGGCCAGCGTAAGACACCACAGTCGCCGATGGACGTGCTAAACTCAAAATATACCATGGCGGTGTTTGTGACGAAAAGACTACAATACGAATTCCGATTGGACAATAACACTGATCCGTCATAACAAAAGCAATGACGCACTGACGACAACGCAGGTAACCAGTCTTAGTCATGTGTGAAAAAAGAGTAATGACGTAAAAATATACGCACACAAGCGCAATTTTGCACTTGCCTCCGTCTCAATCCAACGTAGTTCTTCAAGGGTGCAGCAGCGATGTATCGCTGTCTGTTCAGATTTACTATAAAATTTTAAAATCAACCAAAGCTAACTTTCAAATGTGATGGTGGAGCGTTAGTGCTCAATTGTATTAACATTTAAATCTAAAAAACATGTAGAATCAGTGATAACTATGTAATTAAAACCAAATAGACTTGAGCCGAACACCAGCCATGCAGGGAACACTCAGCCAACAGCAGCGAGGGATCTACGCCTATCTCCGTTAAGAGAAGTCAACCTTTTGTCATTTTCTATTTTAATCTAATGAGCTCATTAATTGAAAACAACTAATTAAAATCATGTACCCATAATTAGATGAATGTATGTGAGAGTGAGCGCATGGCCATGAGTAGATATGTATATGCTAAGGGCATTGGTTTGTGTATATAGCAAAAAATGAATTAATAAGTAATTAGAACTGCAGTACAAATATAACATTTTAACGATTTTGATTAGAAACCCCCAGAAATATTAATACTGACAGGGCTGACTAAATAGCCACCATTTTCTTTTGTTGCAACTTTGTACGACGCCATTTTAAGCACATGGTTTTTAGAATGCATTTATGTTGACGATTAAAATTTGATAGTACTTTCACTCTAAACCGTGTTATCATTTGTGTCACCTTCTTTGACTCAAGAATCTCGCTGTAACGAATCCCTGGCACCCTTAGGTATAAAAGCATATTGCATAAGAAGAGTATGAGCCCGGCAATAATTAAAGTTGGTAAGTACACACGTGCCATATTATGGTACTATTTATTCGTATAAATAAAAATAGATTATAATGCAAAGTGAGTAATATCACAAATGCCGCCCTCACAGTGACTTTATAAGTAAGATCACAAATGGCCCCGAACAGTTGACTTTATATAAAATTATTTTATATAAATAAGCCAGAGTCAGAGACATAGAGGGTGACGAAATGATATCCAGAACCTAACAAGAGAGGTTATGGAGGTTATGTTAACAACCAGAGTAAATAGTAATTGTGTAATTTTGTTACAAGTAGAGCGAAATAGTGATTCCAACATTTAAAATAAAAATGGCAGATAATAATAGTAGCATAGAAATAGAAAATTCAGAGACAGAATCCATTTTACTGGAAAGACACATTAGCTCAACACCTAAAGTAGCTGAAAATAAAGTATCATTAGAAAATATATTCACATTAATCAGTGACAAATTCAATCAAATGAATGGTACGCTTAATGCAAAATTAGATAGTTTTGAAAGTGAATTAAAAAAGCAAAATACTTTACAGAATGTCAAATTAAACCAAGTAGAAGAGAAATTAGAAAAATTTAAAAAGAAAATACAGAGACAAAATTGTAGTATTGACAAAGTAGACAAGTTAGAGATAGACAAAAACAAGGTAAGTGGTGAGAATTATGATAGAATTACAAATATGGTGTTAGAAAATAATTGTGTGAGTATTGAGAGTGGTGATAAAAGTATAATGGGAGTAGAATTTGATAATGAAGTGATAAAAAGTGTTGATGAATTGGAGAGAAAGTATAGAGAGAATTTACAGATAAAAGGGTTGCAGGGGGTAAAATTTTCCCTTAATGTTGTAGTAGGGGGTGAAGTAAAGACTTCACGTGTGTTTAGGAAGGACGAGAGTGCCTTCAATGCGTATTTGGAAGACAAAAGGTCTACAAATAAAGTGGTCCCTGGTTTTTTTTGTGCACTTCACAGGTGGTGCAGTGATAAAGCAGTAGAGTCCCCTGCATATATGGAGAAAGAGTGTGTAGCTTGGTATGATGGTGAGAAATGTTTTGAGAGAGAGAGAAAGAGAGAAATTGAGATATATAAAGTAAAGAAAAATTATGAAGAGTTTATGAAAAGGTTAGGTGTAGAGATGATATATAATAAAAATAATAAATACTTACCTTGTAATGAAGCGGATATAGCAATCGTAGGAGATGATAATGAAAATAATGACTTAGTAACTTATCTGATTGTGACGAATTATACTGGAGGTGACAGGACAATGACCAATCATGACAGATTAAATGAGTTTGTGGAAAATAATGAAAATTTGAATGGTATATGCATTTATGATGTTAATATAAGAGATTCAATAATAAGCAATGTATATAGATATAAGATAAGACTATTGTTCGACGATATGGGGTAATTGTTTATTGTGTTATGAACATTTAATTGTGTGGACAGTGTTTTTAAAAAATGGACTGATTATGGCAAATGATTTCATGATTATGTGAATTGTATATTTTTGTGTATTGATGTCTATGTATTTGTGTATTTTTGCTGTTGTGCATTTTGTGTATTTTTATGTAAGCATGTATTGTACGATTTTAAATAACAAAAGAAAGTTTAAATGATATTATGAGATTCAGGGTATAAGGGTTAGTAAATGATTAAGCAGGTAATAGATTTGGATATGAAAGGTGTTGTTAGCAGATAAGTGATAAATTTTGTAATGGTGTATTAAGTTGAAATGTTATAAAAAGTTTGGGGATAGTGATAAATAGAGGCGTTGAAGTTAGTCAAATAGAATTAATGGGAGTTAGGGAAAATAAAGTGCTGAGATGCTGATAGTATATAAAGAGGTGTTAGATATTTTAGGGACACAGTGGTTAGTAATTATATGTAGAGTTGAGTGATGTGAGTGGTAATTATATTTGTTGTTGATGGTGATATGTTGTAATAAGGGTATTGGTGTAGGAGTCCAACGAGAGATGTTGAGACGGGAGTGGACCGTTGTGTGCCGGAAAGGGTTATCTGAAAGGGTCAGAAACCGATAAGGGAATGAGTTGGTTAGAGGGAATACACACATACTAGTACAAAAAGGTGTGGTGCCAGAGGTTTTAAATGGGATTTGTGAAGGGGGTTTATTATAGAGATATTGGTGTCAAAATATATTAATGGTTAGAAGCGGTTAGTGTAAAAAAGGGGTAGTAAGGTTAGGTTGACAGATGCCAAAATAAGACAGAGAAAAATGAGTAATAGAGAGTCACCCAAACGAGTAAGTATAGAAGGGTTAGAAAAGGAGAATCCATGATAGGAAGGTAATTGTAACTGAAAGGTAAGGACAAATTTGAAATTGTTGTATAGAATCTAATGAGTGTTAAATAATTAAAAGTTAATTGAGAATTGATGTTATAAAGTTTGGTACAAATCATGTAAGTTTAAATTGTTTAATGTAAGGTAAATGTAACAATGTTAATATGTAATGTACAATGTTTTATGATGTTTTATTATGTTGGGGGGCAATAGAGTGTGTGGTTAGGAGGTCGTTACAGGGGTAATGACGATAACAAGTTTTAAGATATAGTAGATTTTAAAGTTGGAAGTTTAAAGTTAAAAATGAAGTTAAATAAAAATATTCTAGTAAGCTGTCATTTACAAAATAGATAAATGATTATAAGTTGAGCAACAAAGTTTAAAGTAAAAGTGTCTGCCATGATAGTTGTAAGTTGAATTTATAGAAATACTTAGGTGAAGGTATTTTGGGGTATATTAAAGAATTATTGACATATTGTGTTATGTGTATAGATATAGATATGTTGTTATTTTCTTACAAATAAGAAATTGATTTAGGTGGTGGTAAAAATTCAAGGTAGTCTAAGTTTTATAGTTGAGGTTGAACCTGTTGATTTTAAAACCAAACCAATGCCCCAAACACAAACCAATGCGTCTAAAGGGGAACATATCAGTTGTAGATGCGTAAGTGTATCAGACCACTATGTTAATTTTTGTATGCAATGTTTCAGAGTTTTGTGGTGTTGTGACCGCAGTCCTGAGCTGGCTGGAGCGTCAGAACAGGAGTGTAGAGTGCCTCATGGCCTTATGGTGTAGGGATCTCTCAGGAGAAGTCCAGTAAGGTCAGAGGGTGCGACCAACATCATGTGACCAAGGGTAAGTGATGATCAAATTTTTTTGTAACGTTACAGGGGGTTGTGGTGACGTATCTAGACTGATCCTTTTAGGAGAGTGTGAATGAGTCAAGGAAATTTTTTTATGTTTCGACACAAAAATTTTCCTTGAGGGGGTTTGTAACAGTACATACGGGCCCAATACCAGAATTGTGGGTTATGTAAGGGTTTTCAATGTTTTATTATGTATTTTTAAACATACAGAATGGTTAGGTACATTGTCCCTCTGTGAAAAAGGAACAACGCAATTTCGGCCAGCGTAAGACACCACAGTCGCCGATGGACGTGCTAAACTCAAAATATACCATGGCGGTGTTTGTGACGAAAAGACTACAATACGAATTCCGATTGGACAATAACACTGATCCGTCATAACAAAAGCAATGACGCACTGACGACAACGCAGGTAACCAGTCTTAGTCCTGTGTGAAAAAAGAGTAATGACGTAAAAATATACACACACAAGCGCAATTTTGCACTTGCCTCTGTCTCAATCCAACGTAGTTCTTCAAGGGTGCAGCAGCGATGTATCGCTGTCTGTTCAGATTTACTATAAAATTTTAAAATCAACCAAAGCTAACTTTCAAATGTGATGGTGGAGCGTTAGTGCTCAATTGTATTAACATTTAAATCTAAAAAACATGTAGAATCAGTGATAACTATGTAATTAAAACCAAATAGACTTGAGCCGAACACCAGCCATGCAGGGAACACTCAGCCAACAGCAGCGAGGGATCTACGCCTATCTCCGTTAAGAGAAGTCAACCTTTTGTCATTTTCTATTTTAATCTAATGAGCTCATTAATTGAAAACAACTAATTAAAATCATGTACCCATAATTAGATGAATGTATGTGAGAGTGAGCGCATGGCCATGAGTAGATATGTATATGCTAAGGGCATTGGTTTGTGTATATAGCAAAAAATGAATTAATAAGTAATTAGAACTGCAGTACAAATATAACATTTTAACGATTTTGATTAGAAACCACCAGAAATATTAATACTGACAGGGCTGACTAAATAGCCACCATTTTCTTTTGTTGCAACTTTGTACGACGTCATTTTAAGCACATGGTTTTTAGAATGCATTTATGTTGACGATTAAAATTTGATAGTACTTTCACTCTAAACCGTGTTATCATTTGTGTCACCTTCTTTGACTCAAGAATCTCGCTGTAACGAATCCCTGGCACCCTTAGGTATAAAAGCATATTGCATAAGAAGAGTATGAGCCCGGCAATAATTAAAGTTGGTAAGTACACACGTGCCATATTATGGTACTATTTATTCGTATAAATAAAAATAGATTATAATGCAAAGTGAGTAATATCACAAATGCCGCCCTCACAGTGACTTATTATTTATATCACAGTCAATTCTATTATATGTATGCAAATAGATGCAGGGGTAGATTCAGCAATCAATGTGGGGGGGGGGAGTTGAATTTGGGGAATATGAAAAGTTGGGCCAATATTTAATGGTCTCCATTAAATATTTATACAATGGTCAGAATAAGTGAAGATAGAAATACAGCGTGATATTATCAGCACAATACGTTTATGTACGTACAAGTATAAAATCATATCTGTGTTTGTCACTTCATTGTTATTTTAATAATATTAGCGCACAGTTTAAAATACACACTACTCATTTAAGTATCAAACAAAAATTAACATGGTCATAAGTTACAGTTACAATAGGCCTAATTTTAGAGTAAAACCATGAACCTATGTAATGTGATATGAATTTTATATCACATTCACAATCACAAAACCATTCTATAATTACAAGACAATGAAAAAAAAAATTGTCTGAAGTGTTCATTGGGAGGGGGATTTCCTCTATTCCCCCTCCTGTGGATCTGCACGTGGATTGATGAGTCTGTTATATGGTGAAGGGGGTAAAAAGAGAAGAAGTAGCATTGAGAATTAATAGTGTTCTGTACTAACAGACGAACTGGATAATAGGAAATCCAGATAATTGGAATTGTACTGTATTTAGAAAAGTTGCCCTTACAGTGCTCAGGGTTATGGGCAGTCTCCAAAAAAATGAAAAAATAAAAATACGATCAATTGAGAAGAGATTCGTACAGAAAACATTATACAATAAGACAAGCTTGGAAAAAAATTGAAAAAGAAAATGTGTCAGACAGAAGTTAAGAACAAAAAAAACATGCAAATACAAGAAACTCAACTGATTCAGCACATCGAAATAACTGAAGACTGCGGTGAGTCAGAATGAGATGAACAGTAGTAGCAGATCTAGGAAAACATGGGAGAATGAAATAAGAAAAGTAGAAAATGTAAGAATAGAGAAATTGTAGTGTAGTGAAATGGTGCGTTATGATACTTAGCCACATGTGTAGTGTGCGTGTGCAAGGGTACAAAATTATTTTATGGGATATTCTTAAAAAAAAAACACATTAATTTGAATGACTATCAAAATATGAAATTTTGAAATGAGACATATCAGAATAATCATAATAAAAAGACCTATGTGATGACAGTAGTTGTTTTAAAAATTTGTAACTGAATGTTTGCGTTTTTTGAATGTAAAGGTTTTATAGCCTATAAAATCGATCCTAAAATATTTCAGGTTTTTTGAACTTGAATTGTTCTGTTTCTAAGCACTCTTGTACAGGTAAAGTTATTATCTGTAAAAAGACCATAAGGTGTACTACCAAGAAACCAATCAGATTATAAGAAATTGAGTTTTAAAATAAAATTTTGAACATACGATCAATCTACCTTTGGTATTGATTGCGAGTGAATGCTACTCTTGTCCAAGATGTTTGGTCTGCCAGTTGTGATGACCGCACATTAAAATTCCTGTGGAGTTACTACAATAGTTACTATAATTGTGTGCTATCCATGAAGTGCAAGGTAGTCTGTTTAGGAGTATATAGACAGTTCAACCTAACTGGAAAAGTGTATGCCTAGTGTACCAGTTTAAGCAGCAACAGTATCGGTTCATGGTGTGAAATTGTATGTAACCCCATGCCCGCCAGCAACCCTGAGGCCAGACACAGTAAATTAACCCAAATATTCTCCAGATAGTATCATAGTTGTCTTGATTATTCATCACTTCTTTCACAGCACTAACACTTATCTAAAAATGAAACTTTTTCTTGTGAACTTACTGTTTATTCTCTTCTTGTCGAACGCGTTTCTGCGTACGTATTCGCCTTCTTCAGCTTAGAGACAGACTGCCATCATTTAGTAACGGTTGTTGTGTGGAAAGTGTAGTGGGGGTCTCTTCTCGTCGAACGCGTTTCGGCATACGTATTCAACTGAACAATACGAAATATATAAACACCACACAACACAACCAAACGACACAATTAACGATCAATTACAATATAAATTACATACACTTTTTGACACAAGTATACAAAAAACAAACATTAAATTGAATCCCCGCGCCAATCCCCTTCCTCCACACACCACCCCCACTACACATTCCACACAACAACCGTTACTAAATGATGGCAGTCTGTCTCTAAGCTGAAGAAGGCGAATACGTACGCCGAAATGCGTTCGACGAGAAGAGAATAAACAGTAAGTTCACAAGAAAAAGTTTCATTTTTAGATAAGAGATAGTATCAGTCTGTCATCTGAAGGCTCTGCAGTCAACATTACAGGGATGTGAACTTATATTATTTTATGCACACTTATAAAAACTTATTTAAAGAAAGACTATTACAAGTTACGTCACTAAACACTTTATAGTTTAAATAAGACAAAAATAACTTTTTAAATTGCAATTTATTTTATTGTACAAAAATTAAATTTTAGTTAGTGTTATGAAGGTCAACAGAGACAAATTAAATATTTTTTGTGTGAACTGTATTAAAGGGACAGTAGATTGTTTGAAAAATTAATAGTATCATTAATAAATCAGTTTCTTTGCAGTAACCTCTATCTCAACTGTTTATCTATGCAACCCTTATACATCGATAAATATATATAAAAAGGTAAACATTTGTTACTGAATTTGTCATAAACTGACACAGCTAAAATGTTTAGGCAATCGAAAGTTTTAGCGTTTTATTGGCAGTGGCCATTTACCCCCACTTTAGGCCCTACCAGTGTTCATGGGGATGGTGGTAACACCAACTTTGGGAGTTTATGGTGTACACTGGTGTCTTGACCAACATTTTATTTTTGTTTTTGCTTCAGAACAGGAAACATGGTGTCACCATATGATGAAAAAATTGGTGGCAATCCTATTGGACTGCTGCAAGAATTGTGCATGTCTAGACGATGGCCTCCACCAGCGTATGAGACTGAGAATGAAGAGGGCTTACCTCATGAGAGGCAGTTCACTATCGCCTGCATTGTTTTTAAGTTTAAAGAAATAGGTAAGTGTTGCTGATCGTACATTGATTAACACACTGAAGAAGTAGCTGACAGCCAAAATAACGACTAAATTTGTAAAGGATAATGTTTTGATGAGAGTGCTATCAGTAGAGGATAGGATATTGGCATAGTGTTGTCCTATATGCAACTTGGATTCTATTTCCATTTTGGATAAAAAATAGTTTTTTAGGTTGTAACTTTCTTTACATACCTTACTTATCTTCAGAAGATTGCAAAAACAACAAAAGCCCCAGGGTCACTAACACATTTTTATAGGAGGAAATGTGGAAACCTTATCAACTTTCCCCATGAAAACAATTTAAAACAAAAACTTTCCCTCACAGAAGATGAACTGTGGGACTGCAGATCATAGGTTAGGTAGATTACGTAAAAATTAACTTAACGCATGTTAATATTGATATACATTTTATTTTATTTTGTTTTAATAAAATATTATTTTATCTTTTAAAATATAAAAAACGTGTTATCTATATATTCAGGCAAATCAGTACTTTCTCTCTATCTCTACTCTCACCCCCCCCTTTTTCTCTCTCGCTGATTCCACATATACAGTTTTAGTTCAAAACTTTGTATGTTATTTACTTAAATTGGCCCAATACTTTTAATACTTTTTATTTTACTTATCTGTTTTTTATATCTCAGTTAGCTCACGAGCACCACGTGGCCGAATTTACTTCGCACTTATCACATAGCCGATTTGGCGTACTTTTTAACGTACGCACACTGTTTAACTATAAACTTTTGACAGCTTTACTTTCATAGTTACGTTGTCATCCGAGGCACTGCTGATACTGTTCTTTCTTCATTACATTTTTACTGAGGCGCAACCTTCGTGAGTCAGCAGCCGTCCGTTCTACTTGGCGTGAAAACTGTGGCTACCTGACACTAACGCCAAAGCGTCCTACCCTCACCTCTCTCCGCATTCTCACATTAACCAGTATAGTCTGCTCTCCTGTGAGAACATCGTCTAGTGATGCTGACGCAATGTTCCTTGGGCGTGTGGAATTCGTTCAAAAGTCACGTACAGCTGTCAAGAATTTGCGCTGTGACAGCGCTTCTCATACCAAAATTCACGTACAACAAATTCCATTCTATCATTTTCTGATGTCCCTTGCACACGAAAATAGGTTTTTGTGTTATATGGAAAATACTGAAGGAAATGTACCATTACAAAGTGGTATTCGTGCCCATTAATATATTTTTTGTTAGCTGTCAGAGTTGGTGGTATAGGTGCTAGTTCCGTATATCTGTGTCAGAATCTGTGGTTACTCCCACACCATGTAATTAACTTGCCTACTCCAGACTGGTCCATGTCCTTCCATCCACAGCTGTTTCGCCAAATTTCAGAACGTAATGTGTAACATTCCAGCACTACAGTGTGCAAATAATGTATTTTTTGTGTGTATTGTTATCTGTTATATCAGAAGAGTACATTACGCGAACTATGTATGTATTTAACACTCAGTTCTCTTCAGTGTTCGTTTATATCTATGAACAGTCAAATTAATGGCCAAAAAATAAAAGTCAATATTTTTTCTTACAATTCTTTTTGTATATTCCATTATGTGTGTAGCGGGGCATTTTTGGGCATACCTGGGGTAATAACAGGATTTGTATTTTTTAATAGTAAATAACTTGTCAAGTGATAGAAAAATGTTATGACAGAACGGTAAATTTATTATTTGGAGCGATCGAGACGATGGCAGCATTGTTTGAGACGGTGAAGACCATATGATTCAACAATATTCCTATAAACAGTTTTAATAACCGGCAACTGTACCAAACTCAGTTCAAGGACAATGACGAACACGTTATGTAACAGTAAACACGTTACACAACCAGACATCAGGCGATGTGTTGCGTCAGCAAATTATATAACGATGTGTGTCACCAGTTTTGTCAACAGGCCAAAAACAGTCCACTGGCGAACGAATACAAAATGTACACCAATCAGAATTGAAAGAACAACGGCGACTTCATAAAATAGCGCCAGTGGCTAAGTCCCAGTATAAAATTAGTCAGTGAACCGGCCGGTCACAGATATAAGTTCCGGAACGCAAATCGGGCGCCCGTATATAACAATTGGTTTCAAAATGTGAACTTTCAATAAAAAATAAACAGTTTTATAGAGTTACAGTTCCGGAGAGTGAATAAAATAAGAAAATGTGCGGAATCGAAACGAAATACGTGGTAGAGACGGACTCATCAAGATCTTTGGCAGATAAGTAACCAACATTGGTTAAATCTAAAACCTTTTGAAAGCAAATTTTGAGAATGTTTAACAAAGAACTGGCAGCCTAAAAATAAAATTAAATTAATGAATCAATTAAACATGGGAGGGGAATAGAAATGTAGAGAGAGAGAGAGAGAGAGCGAATATAGAAATTTAAAAGAAGTGCTGGTTTGTGAAGATATATAATCATTAAATGTAATTATTGGTGAAATATAATCAAAGAAATATAATTAATAAATAAGACCAAATTAATAATGAAAAAGATGTAAGAAAAATAATTTTAATGACATTCATTTCACGAGTTCATAGTTAAGTTGGCAATAGTATGTAAGTGTAGGAAAAGAAGTTTTATTTTTTGTTGTTGTGTGTATTAAAGAATAAATAAACCTTAGGTTCATTGCCAATATGAATTAAATTAATTATTACAAATAAACCATTCTGATCTCCTGTTCGCCTAAAAAGAACCCTCATAAATTATTTTCTTGCAGTTGGCAAGATGGCGCCCGACAAAGTAGATAGTACAATTTTGACAAATTCGAAATCACATTATATTTAGTTATTAATATCAATAAAACGATATATCACATTTGGCTTCCGAACGCAGGGACAATTTTATATCAATAAATTTATATAAAATACGGCCTACGGGGAAAGCAGAATGGTTGTTTAAGGTAAAATAAATTTTTTTGCATACGTAAAATAGACGTATAGGATAAGGTTATGTCATGTTTTGTAGTATGAGTGAGCAGAACATTTTTTTTTCTTTTCTCAATAATAATTATGTATGACAAAATAATTGTGCTAAGAAATATATATAAAAAAAAAAAATTTTTTAAAGTAAAATGGCAGACAATCATGAAACTGTCGGCGTCACTGACAGTGTAGATGAAAGCCAGATAAGCATAACTGAATCTCAAATCATGCATGAAGGTGTTCACTCAACACCAGTCGCGAATAAAACGGCTGAAGATAATGATTTAATCAAGATGATGAAATTGCTGTTTAATGAACAGAAAAATGAAATCAATGAAAAGTTCGATATCCAAAATGAGAAGTTCGATATCCAAAAGAATAGTTTTGAAGAGTTATTAAAAAATCAGAATAAAGAGTTGAAATATGAGATACAAGAAATGAATAAACATTTAGAAAGCACTCACGAAATAATAAGAAACAGTTTAAATAAGTTAGAACAAAAGTTCGAGAAATTAGGTAACAATGTTTTAAGTAAGACAAAATGTAAAAATGACGAAATAGTAGACAATTTTGAGAGTATAGTGGGGGTGAAGAATAATGATGAAAATATAATAACAAAGAGTACTGATGAAGTTTTAGAATGCGATAATGAAATGTTAATGAGTGTTTATGAAGTAGAGAGAGAGTGGAAAAATAATGTAGTAATTGAATGGGGACAGAGGGCAAATTTTCCCCTTATTGTTTATAATGATGATGATGATTTAATGTTGTTTTTTCAGGGCAAGAGACCCTTATTGTTAAATGAAGTAATGGTGTATAATGTTGTACCCTCTGTCCGAAATAATTGTGAGAGTGTGATGTGGTGCTATGAAGAAAGAGAGTTATATGTTGAGAATGAAATAGAAATATATAAGTTAGAAAGAAAGTATGATGAATTGAGAAAATTACTAAAAGGGGTGATGATGAATCATGTGAAATACGTACCTGTTGAAAGAGAGACAGAAAATAATTTTGATAATATCTTACCTGACTATAATGATTTACCTGACGTAGTAGTTGAGGAATACAAAAATGATAAAACAATTTACTTGACGTTAACAAATAACACTGATATAGACTGGACAATCCTAACCTATGGTAACAAGATTTATAGTGGTACAATGGATGAAATAGAATTGATGGATTATTATGATAGTAACAATTATAATAATTTGTATGTTGATAAAAATGATGAATGTTACAAATATGTTAGATATATATATGACGATGGAGGATGAGCTAAAAGATCAGTGTTGGGACATTTTTAAATATTGTAAATTATTGGTAATGACCTTGCTGATTTGGACATCTGAAGTGAGATACACTTGAACAGTTTTGACGCATATTTTGTAAATAATATTGAATTCATTTGTGTGTATTGTGAAATGTTAAATAAGTAATGTGTATATGTTTTAGAAAATGTTGTGTTAATAATAATAATATTATTAATATTTTAGCACTCTAATTAAATAACAAAATAATTATGAAGACAATAGTTAATGATTTGTAGAATGTTGATAATAATTGAAATATGTTCTTTTAATAATAAATTGAATTAAATAAGTGGAGATGTTTAGATAGTGTGATTGAATGTTATGTGTTCTAATTTTATAAGGAATTTAAATTGTGTGATGAGATTTTAATTTAATAATCATGAATAAATAAATAAATGAATGGTTTATTTTGTGGAATTTTGTGGAACATAATGATTAGAAATATATGTTAATAATAAATTTTAAGCAATTTTGAAAAGCTGACTGCAACACAGGATAAGTCAATAATGATGATAAATAAAAAACAGTTAATGAAAAATTTTAAATAATAATGTTTATAAATTTTATATAAATTATTTAAAAGAGAATTGTTTGTTTGATGTTTGCTAATAATCCAGGTTTATTGCTATTTGTGTATTGTGTTATGTGATGTTTTAAAATAGTGTGGTGTGGAACTGCTATGGGGGAAGGGTGTAGATTTTGTATTAATATTTTATGTTAACAATGGTTAAGCTTCCATATAAAGTGGGTTAAAACCCCATCTACATTAATATTGTCATTTAAATATAAATTCGTAAATTTAATTTTACTTGTGATTCCCCAACTTTTCGGGCGGTCACGGCCTCACCGAACCCTGACCGTGGAATTGGTTTAGCTTTAACAGCTATGGTTGGGGCACATTACGATTGCGCGCTGCCATAACTGGCCATAGCTGTTATCGTTGTAAAGGTGCATTTTGAAATTGATGGGGGGTAATAAAAGGGGAATCACCAAACTATGGAACAGCGGCTGCCACTCTGTTCGAGAAGGAACAGCAGAGCCAGGTGGTAGATCCGTTTAAGGGTGTATAATTATTAACGAGAACATGTTGATGTTCAACAATTTTAAACTTAACAGTGGAAGCAGAGACACGGAGAGGTAAAACCCTGCTCCAAAATATACAGTCTCTGTGGAAGCGAAAAGGCGCCACAGTCTTCCATAATCTGAAATAGTGTGTGTGGCTGGGAGGTTATCCAAGGGGATAACGTATTAGAAATTTGATATATTTTAATTAATAATGATGATTTGCTACTCAATAATTTGGTTTGAATTTAAAAATTAGATGCACTAAATACTTCTTATATTGTGTTATTGTGTCTTATTGTGTTGTTTGCATTTAGTATGTTAGGAATAAGTATTATAAAAATATAATAATATGTTTTCAATGTGTTTACAGATTTTAAAATAAAATGAAAAATAGTTGTAAATTTAAAATTTTCAATGGGTTGTAAAAGATAGAAATGGGTGATAGTAATTAGTTGAATAAAATGTTTGAGTCAATTCAAGTTGAATTTTGTGGGACATAGATTTGTCCAAATCGAAGTAAAAGTTAAAGTAATAGTGGAAATGAAAATAATACAATGTTGTTTTGAGTTAATGTATGTTATAGAATTTTGAGAAATAAGTGGAGACACAGTAGAAATGGAGATTTTATGTAGAGTTTGGAGCGATATATTGTTTATTTGTTGATGTTAATTTGTTGTAATTGTAGTGAGGTTATGAGATTGAGATTTTTTGGGGATGGTAATTCTGTAATAGTGGTAGTGTATTTGGGGAGTCCGCAACAAGGGTTGGGACGGGATAGGGACCGATTGGCGCCGGAAAGGGTTACCTAGGGTGAGTCCAGGGACCAACATAAGGGAATGAGTTTTGGGAAGGAAACACGTATCCTATGTACAAAGGGTTAGAGAGTATTTTTTTTTATAAGAGTAGAAGGTGGCGATTGGAGTTAAAATAGTAAGTAGTTAGAGGTAGAGAAGGGTTAGTAAAATTTTGATAGAGGGGTGTCATACTAGTTAAAGATTTTGTAAGGGAACGTTAGAGTAATAAAAGGGGAAGTTTATGAGTAAATGCCAAGGGGATAAAGTAAATTATAATGAATAACGTAGAATCACCCAAAGTAATGAAATGGAATAATGATGGCCAGAATTGAAAAAAATAAATAAAAAAAAAATAATTTTTGTAATTTTGAGAAACGAATTAATAAGAGTAAATCAAGTTTAAAAGTAATTTTCTGATTTTATATGCCAATTTAATGATGTAAAGTGTGTAACATTTTAATTGTAAGTTGTTTATTTTAAAATGAATTATTAATGTACTGTGTTTTCTTATGTTAAGTTATGTTAGGTATTCTGATATATACATGTTAGTAATAAGTGAGTAAAAACAAAACCAGTGCTTCTTAGCGCAAACCAGCACCGCTAGGGGGGAACAGATCAGTTGGGGATATGGTGTTGTATAAGGCCACTATTTAATATTTTGATTTGTTGTTTCAGTGTTTGGTGATGCTGTGGCGGCGGACCTGAGCTGGCCTACGCGTCAGGGCAGGGGCGTTGAGTATCTGTCTGACTCTACGGTGTTGGGATCTCGAGAGAGAAGTCCAGTATTGTCATGCAGATGCGGTCACAGTCACCGGACCAAGGGTGAGTTGATTATTCTTGTTTGGAAACCGTACAGGGGGTTGTGGCGACATATCCTGGCTGATCCCTTTAGCAAGTATGAATGTGTCAATGAGATTTTTTATGCTTCGGCATAAAATATCTCATTGAGGGGGTATTGTAGCGGGGCATTTTTGGGCATACCTGGGGTAATAACAGGATTTGTATTTTTTAATAGTAAATAACTTGTCAAGTGATAGAAAAATGTTATGACAGAACGGTAAATTTATTATTTGGAGCGATCGAGACGATGGCAGCATTGTTTGAGACGGTGAAGACCATATGATTCAACAATATTCCTATAAACAGTTTTAATAACCGGCAACTGTACCAAACTCAGTTCAAGGACAATGACGAACACGTTATGTAACAGTAAACACGTTACACAACCAGACATCAGGCGATGTGTTGCGTCAGCAAATTATATAACGATGTGTGTCACCAGTTTTGTCAACAGGCCAAAAACAGTCCACTGGCGAACGAATACAAAATGTACACCAATCAGAATTGAAGAACAACAGTTGCTTCACAAAATAGCGCCTATTTCTCACCCCAGTCCAACTTCATCACTCGCGCGAGTGGTATCTATAAAAAGTTTCGGCAGTAAGTGCGGGCCCGCAAAACCATAAAATGTGAATACTATATTTTAAAACATGAACTAAAATCAAAATTTCGTATTAAAAGTGTAATTAACAGTTTATATATATAATAACAGTTCGATAATCATGGAGTGAAGTAAAGTGCGCACGTAAAACCATGTGACGGTTTCAGGAATAATAATCGGCTTCAAATTCAGCTAAGTAGCCATGTATCAATGAGATTTTAATAAGGGTTTTTCAAAATTACTGGCGGAATGGGGAAATTAATTTTGATTTCATAATCATAAAGTATAAAATATTTAAAATGAGATCTCTAAAGTAGCTTTGTGTGTTTGTGTGTGTGTGAGAATATAGTTTTACTATAGTTTATAGTAATAAGAAGACTGGTTTGCGTTCCCATTATAATTCTAAAAAATGTATTTCAAGAATCTGTTATTGTAATGCGAGTAAGTAAATTAAAAGAGATTCAAGGTAATCAACAACTATTATTCACGTTTTGTCAATTATTAATTCAAATTTTGTCTGTATGATTTTATTAACATGAAATATGAATAATAATAAAGTAATAATAACGTTTAATTATTGATGAACATAAATGATTGTTATTATTTCAGCAACCACATTCTGTTCTCCTAGTTCGCTGAAAAGAACCCTCATAAATTATTTTCTTGCAGTTGGCAAGATGGCGCCCGACAAAGTAGATAGTACAATTTTGACAAATTCGAAATCACATTATATTTAGTTATTAATATAAAGAACGAAATATCACATGTGGAAGCTAAGTAATGGTAAAGTTAATTTTGTGTAAACATGTTTATTTTGTATTTACAGAGAAATATGTGTATATGTATTAATATAATAGGTTGACCCAACTTAGTTTGTAGTTTTTTTCACTTGTTGCAATATCCGTCACTTTTTTCTTATTTTACTTTTTTAAAATGTTTATGTTTAAATCTATCATTTCTTTATTAGTAACTCGATGATTTTCTTGCAGTATTATTGTATAATATTATATATTATCAATTATAAATGCTTCTGCCAGTGAAGATTTATTAGGCCTTTAATAAACATTGGAACAGCACCAAATTATAAATTAGCTAAATTGCTAACACAAAGGCATATGCCTTTAACTTTCAGTTTTGGTATAATTAGGAAGAAAAGCCAACAAGAAATTCAGTATGTAAAATCAGCAAGGCCGAAGTGTGCTGGACACACAGGGAATTGAACCAGAAAGGAGTATAGTGATGAAGACAAGAGGCAGAGTCATAGATAGATGGGGTTGAAGGTGATTTGAGGAAGCTGTATGTTCCAAATTGGATGATATTAGTATGTAACTGTGACCAATGGTGGCATATTATAGAGCAGACCAAGGTTTATGTCGGGCTTGAGTGACAAAGGAGCAGGGAAGTAGAAAGAAAAGATGGAAATAAAGAGGTTGAGACAGGCAAATTTCAAGAGGTTTAAATACGCAGGATCAGGGCTTGATTTCAGGCAGAACGTGCCAGAATGGCGTTCCGGAACCTCTTGGATCAAAAAAGAAATTACCGAAAAAATAAATGAAAACAAAAACCTAATTATTACAAAAATTTACTACTACTTTTTAAATTTTGCCCCTCATCAGCCCAACAGTAGTTTTATCTTATCTACTATTGTTAAAAACATGTCCCAATAACCTATGTAGAAAATGAAATAAAAAAAACTTGCTTCAAAATTAAAACTACATGAAAGGCAACTGATTGGGAGGTTCCGAGAATATGTGCATTCCAGAATTTTTCTGGAGAGTCTTTCTACCTTGAAATATGCTATTGAATCAATAGCAGTATCTTCAAGTGAATATGAGAGGGCTGATTTCTGGCCATCATACAGCATTGAACACAAAGAGTAAGGAAAGGTCAAGAAACAAACAACGTGATGACACAATGATGAAACTATGGAAAATTTTGTTAAATATCTGAACCACCGAAACCATCAATTAGAGTTTGATTGAGGCTCCAGGATGATGCCATCATGAGTGACATGTTTTCGATTGTCGTACAGCTAACATGACGATGAAGCTCTTTAGAAGTATCAGTAAACTTTATTACCTTTTAAGATACAACTTTATACATATGTTACATATTTTATGAGGCTTTATAAATGTAGACCTTCTTTGTAATAACCTGATGTAAACTTATACGCTAATATAAAATATAAGTTACAACTTTTGAATTGATGTGTTTTGGCACCTATAATTTTAGAAATCAACCACTGTGCAGGATCATTATTGTGAAACTAGAATGTGAGAAATTATTGGATACAAGCAAATTATAACGCAGATGAGAAACAATGAAATGTCAAACTATATTAAACAGCAGTGGTAATATTTGAAGAAATCAAATGTCTCATTAACAGAGATGTGAATGACTGAGACAAGAATGTTAAGAGGAATATACAGACCGAAGAAAATAACTAAAGTAATTTAAAGAAGGTTAAATAATCAGGAGATAAGTGAAAGAATGTAAATGTTGTGGCATGATAAATGTAAAAAGAGAGATATTATTGTCAAAAATGTAATTTAATTGAAATTAAGGTCACAGGAAGTAGACCAGGGAAGACTGAGCATACGATAAGAAGATAAGATCATAGAAAATATAAACACTATGTGGGTTATAGAGTATATAGAGAAGTTTATATAAAATGGAACGGAGGAGGATGGTGGATGAAGCATACAGTAATAACATTGTGAAGATGAGACAAACAGTAGAGGTGGAATGACTACTAAAGTTAATGGGTCAGGAAAGGTCAATTTAATGGCTTGATTATAAGGTAATAAACAGAACAGTGCTGGACTTGTTCGGCGACTGCAGAGACAGCTACCATTTGTACTGGTGTAAGAAAGTGAAGTGTTTAAAGAAATATCTACACGTGAACTAAGTGTAAAGTACATCAGGGAGCACATTATACTCACTGCTAACATGGTTCCAGTAACTTGCTCCAGTAACTAAAATTTAACATTGAATTTTAGTGTTTGTCGCATGTAGACGCACATTTTAGTAACAAATTTTAGTGAATTGGACAGTGAAGATTCCATTCCAGTGAGTTGGCAGGTATCTTATTTACTGAGTTTTAGTGACTACCCCCACTCCAGATACCGGTACTTGCACTTATACTGCACTGACCACTAAACTGGTGTAAACAGATTTTTTAGTAAGCTACTTTAGTGTTTTTAGCATACGTACACGGTTTGTATCAGAAGTGTTTGTGTGAATCTTTAATTTATTTTTTATTAAATGTGGATTTGCTACTAAGTGGAATGAAATGAATATTCCACAAGTAAATTCATGGAATATTATAGAGAACATGAGGGTATTTGGAGCACGTCTCTTCCCACATATAAAAAAAAGCAAACAAGCCTGTGAAGCAGCTATAGAAAAAAAATATAGAAGCAATTAGTCAAGAGATGTAAATAATAAAATAAAAAAATTAAGATCAATATAGGCCTGTGTATAAGAAAAGATGAAAATAAAAAATCAAAATGTTTTGGTATGGGTACAGATTTTGAGTACTTATAAAAAATGAAGCGGTTTCGCATCATGCATTCATTCCTGCAAAGTCTGGATAAAAAAAGGGAAATATTCACAAAGATTTCTACGTGCCAGCCACTTTGTTATTCACAATAATTTTTTTTCTTTAATTCCTCCAGTAAGATTTATAAAAGTCCCGTGCACAAAACGTTCACACACTTTGTAACTGCTTTTTGAACCGCCAATATGTCTTAGATTCATTTTTAAGACTGTCAGCTATGTAGCACTGAATCCAACTAAACAGTTTTACTAAACTTATGTAAACACTGTAATGCTAAAACAAAAACCTGGCACGTTTAGGACTAGCTAGCAAGTTACTGGAACTGTGTAAATTAGCCAGTAGTTGTTAGAATAAAATTGCTTGATAGTTTCAATTAGATTGCAAAACTACAGGTTTTGTTTTATATTTGTAAATTTAAATCACTTGATGTAGTTGGTTAGTGAAAACTGTGCCCGAGTAATGAAACTGGTTTGAAAAAAATTAATTTACGTTTTGTATCAAGTATAGTGTGATCATCTTCAAAGTAGTACCCTTATCCATGCACACAGTATATCAATGCCATTGGTGATATTATGTATGGAACTCATCATCTGAGATGTCTTTTGAGACCTCTATTGTAGCCCTTTGCTAGTCTTCTGTTATTTCAAAATGGTGTCTGAAGTGCTACTCAGTAATTGTTTATTTATTTAATATTATTTTTTATCTGTAAGGTATAATCCAGACATTCGTTTAGTGTACTTAGGCAGAGAACAGTTGGCAAATAAAAATAACAATGCGCAAATCAAGTAAAATATAACATTATTTATTTTTCTTCGAGAACATAAAAAGATCATGTACACACTTATTCTGCCTTAAGGCATAAAATTGATTTCCAATAATTATTACAAAATATGAATACGTATATAAAAAGTTTATGCAAACTCAACACTTCTGGTTAGGCCTATATGCATATTTTTCACACACACAATTGTACACATTTACATACTTTTAGGTTTTTTGTTGTGCTCAACTTTAAAATTTAGGTAAAAGCCAGTATTTACAGTATTTAATTATTTTTTGAAATGTCTACTTTCCTGTTGATGCGTATGATTTCATCCTGCGGGACGTCTCCCGTTGTGTACACTGTCCGTTGTTTGCACTTTTATATCTTACGGCCGAACTGTTTGTTTATTTTATTTATCACTGGTTAATACATTATTTATACTTTTTGAAAAGTCTAAAACTGGTTGAAATCTCACATTGTTCAATTTACGTCTTATGCTGTTTATGCGGGCGCCCGCGATGCTGTTGCAGACGGCAAAAGATGGTAGTCGACTGGCGTTCAGTGTTACAAATTTCCGTTTGGTGCGTCTCTAAACTGGTTCTCTCCGCTCCCCGCCATACATCTCGTCCTCAGTACTATAACGTTCCGTTGGACTTAACATCACCTTTTTAACTTCTTCGCGAAATGTTTTTCGTCAACAAATACTTGATGTGTTGGTCACTGGCTATAAATAGATTTTCGTTATAATCTCATAACCATATATGGCCATGGAAATTATTTACTGGCTTCGCCTCCCCTCAAAGGGGCCTCATCTTTACATGTTATAGAATTTATGAAATTACACAATAATATTTAGGTAAATTTAGACCCGTTACAATACCCCCCCCCAATAAGAGGATTTATCCCGAAACATAACATGAGTGTCAAAGCTCTCATTGACACTCTCATACTTTCTAAAGGGATCAGCCAAGATATGTCGCCACAACCCCCTTACGTTTTATTCAAAATTGTGGTTAACTTACCCCTGGTCCAGTGACTGTGACCGTACCTGAATGACCTTACTGGACTTCTCTTTCGAGATCCCAACACCGCAAGGCCAGACCAGCACTTGACGCTCCTGCTCTGACATGCAGGCCAGCACAGGACCGCTGCCACAGCATCACTAGACACTGAAACATGAAGTCAAAAATATCAAATATTGGCCTGGTATAATGGCATATCACTGACTGATCTGGTTCCTCTTAGCTGTGTTGGTTTGCATTAAGAAGTACTGAGTTTTTTTTTCTTTGATCCTACATATGGATGAATACTTAGTCTAAGTATAACACCTTATAAGAATTACATACCAACATTCTGTATAACCTTCTCTAGTTAACTCTTACACCAAAATTCAAAATGATCGCTCTGATTCCCATCAACTTTTAAATAAACATTTCCATTACAACGTATAAATACCTTCCATTATAAATATTCCATTCACATTTCAAAATTAACAAACTCCTTATTAAAACACATTAAATCAACTACATTAGAACAAATTACTTACTTAACAGTCGTTAAGTATCTTCATATTACTCTTTAATACATTAAAATAAAATACTCCTCGTCAACATAACATCATTCATTTACATCAGAAAATTAATTACATACTCTACGTTAGTGATGTAACTCATTTTAATATTTAATATTTCGTTACTAACAACCTAGTAACCACCTTCTCCATCATCACATAATTTGTTATAATTTATTAAATTATGAATTTATTTTAAATTCCTCCATACACACTATTATCCCCCCCTGGACTGTAGCGCCCAGTTGCCTCCACAAGGACTGAAGCGGAAGGGATGAACACTTTTTTCTTTTCTTTCTCCCCCATCCTTGCTTTAGCGTTATACAAAATTCGGCATTACTGATATCCCGGATACCAGTAATCCTACTATATTAATATTCATACTCCCTTAATCGGTCTATCACCCATACTTAGGTATATAGCCGTGTTCCAAAGTTCTATAATCTTAGATTCCCCTGATCTAAACCCCCCAGTTGTATTTCTAAGTTCACCAATTTAGAATATTAAGCCAAATCCACGGTCAGGGTTCGGTGAAGCCGTGACCGCCTGAAAGTGGGAAATCGCATTTACCATATCTCTTATATGGTTTATCTTTATACATTGATAACTTAAATCTAATTAATTATGATGGCCAACTACAGACAAGGCCTCTAATTTTTTTTTTTTTTTTTTTTAGCTTAAATGGTGCTAAACAATGCACCCATTACCTTAATGTTTAAAGTAAAAGTTATACTTTCAGGTACCCCCCAATTCATTATAAAATAATCTGTATTTATTCGTCCATGATTTTAATGAATTAAAGGAATAATCAACATTACTCATGTGCATAATACCTTTTTAACTGTGTTACATTATAGGTTCCCTTTATTTCTCAATTTTGCAGGTCTGTTAATACATAAGCATTTTCCATTTTTACTTCACTAACCTCATAGGGACTGTCGTATAACAGGAAGAATTTTTTAATCTCTTTGTCCAAAGCTGATGGATTGATCGTGGTTTTTTATCAATACCAGTTGCCCTACCTCATATTGGATGGGTGTTAAATTCCTATCATGTCTTCTTTTCCGCTGTTCTGCTTTACTCAAAAGTCGCTCCTTGGCAATCACCAGTTTCCTCCCATGTGGTACCTCAGGTCGCGTCGGAAATTTTATCAGTTCCTCTATTATGCGTGATGGCCTTCTCTGAAACATTAACTCATGAGGACTGTAACTAGTGGACTCATGTAAGCTACAGTTAATGTACCCTTCTATTTTGTTCACAAATGTGGCCCACAATGAATGTTTTTGGTGGCAGAAGGTTTTAAACATACGCCCTAATTCCCGCATAACATGCTCACTAGGATTTGATTGGGGATGATACACTGATGTATGTTTAACTAAAATGTTTTCCCAACCTAATGTTTCCCTCCAGGTGTTGCTGGTAAACTGAGAACCATGATCCGATAATATTATTTTAGGTCTACCTACTTCAGTAATGTATTCACTGACTATCTTTCTAGCTAATACCAAGGATGTAGCTTTTTTAATAGGATATAATTTTACAAATTTGGTAAAAACTGTAACTTTATTTATTTATTTATTTTATTTATTATATTAAAAAAATTTCAAACTACCACCTACCTTTATTTCTTTTATGTGATCTGGCCAGATCTCTCGTGGTGAACTAACCCTGCTCGTACAACGAACTGATCAGTGCAGCAAATGAAATAAGGTGTTTGAAATGATTTATTTAACAAAGTATATCACTTAGCAGATAACATTTTATTTATGATTAATAAACATCTCTTCTTCCCACTCCCTTCCATGTATGAAATATCAAAAATGTTAATCTTTTCACATTATTTTTAACTTTTGAATTACAGTGTTATAATTTTGTAACATGATAGACACCTTAATTAAGAACAAAATTTACTTACAGTCTAGGAAGACGACCCAGTTTGCCCATTCATTCCATTCACACAAATTTTTACATACCCATATTTTTTAGAGCGCTCGTTGAATTAGTAAAATTAATTAAATAGGGAAAATAGCTCGTCGATTGCTTCTCTTGGTGCCTCTGATAACCACGCGCCGCACTACAGATTTGTTTGAAAGTTTTTCACATTTTTCACTTTCCGGTCTCCACGGTACGCATTTCGAGTCGAGAGGTTGTTTTAAAGTACATTTTCACTCTTTATGTATATGTTAGAAAATTTTTCTTCATGCACGAATTATTTTATGAACCCCGGCCGTGGGAAGTGTGTCGTCAACTGATGAAACGACGACTAACTAAAACCCCACTTTGTCTGACTGCTTCCGGTAACATACACGGCCCCTTAGATTACAAAGTTTTTCGTTACCGTTTAGGTAGCATGGTTTGGCATTGTGCACTGGTGTTGACGATGCTGACTGGCGAAAATATTGAGGCTGTGGAAGGCGTGGCCTCTAAGAGTATCCGGCAGCAACGGACCGCATGGAACAAAATTCTTTGTCTCTCGCCATTTTTCGTGGCGTCCCTTTGGAGTCTGATGTGCGTCGTCTATGCGCGCATGTTCCTGTTGCGCGTCTTTGTACATGCATCAATGCTTAATTACCGTGTGTTTAGACTCGGCATCGCATTCCATTGCCACCTCGCCGTTCACAATTTCACTTCATTGTTCCTTTGACGACAATTTTATTTCACATTGGGACTGACCGTGCAGATGGAAAATAATTTTATAACTTTAATAAAATGAAAACCCTTCCCTTTAGCCCCGTTACAATACCCCCCCCCAATGAGAGATCTTCTGCCGAAACAGAAGAAATCTCATTGCTAAACCCCTAAGAGGATATGGTGCCCATAACCCCCTATTAGTTCTTACACATCATGGGTAAACTACCCCCCTAGCTCGGAGACTATGGCCGCACCTGAACGATATTACTGGACTTCTCTATCCAAAATCCCAACACTATAAAATCGAACAGACACGCACCACAGCGCACCTAACCTTCTAACAAGCCACCCCCCAAAATCCAAACCCTGGCCTTTTTCCATGCCAGATCCTCAACCGATATGTTCCCCCTTACATGCATACTGGGTTGTCTTTGCCAAACACTGGGTGCATATACAGACTTATTATTATCGTTGTTTACAACACATACAATATGCATAACACAAATCATTTAACACATTAATATATATAATCCATAAATATTCTGAATCTCCAAACACCATTCTGAATACGCCAGGCATAAAAAACAACATTTTTTTTTTCATCATAATATCATTTTTACCAATTTCGGAAAAAATCAAAACCATTTAATTCAATTAAGCGACCAAATTGCATCAATCAATTGCCAGAAACTGGTTTTGTCTATAACATCAACCATCAGCTGATCTCTCTGGGTCAAGTCAACGACCTTGACATACAAATAATGTTATACACAGAGCTACATCATAAAGTACATAAAACATCTTTACAATTTCTTATCTTCAAACATAATACAATAAGACATTTAAAATTAACATGGTTATTATTACAATAAAAATAAAATTTTACATTTAAATTGACCAAAATTACACATTTTTATAGCTTCATATCATTTTCAAATTCTATTAGAATCTGTCACATGTTTCAATAAATTTTATATTTTTACTAGGACTTTCTTTCTTTCATTTTCCTTCTCAATAAGTTTGGGTGACTTAACTATTCATAATAACTTGATTTACAACTTGGCATTTGTATATAATCTTACCCCCCTCTGACTCTAATACTCATTAACAGCTTTAACTAATATGACACCCCTCTATCAAAAACATCTACCCCATTCTCTAACCCCAACTTACTACTCAACTCACATCGCATCATTCTACCCTTATATAAAAAAATACTCTCTACCCCTTTGTACTCCGGATGTGTGTTCCCCTCCCAGTACTCACTCCCTTATGTTGGTTCCTGGACTCCTCCTAGGTAACCCTTTCCGGCGCTAATCGGTCCCTTCCCGCCACAACGCTTTTCGTTGAGGACTCCTTATCACACCACCACCCTTAAAAAATTCCCCATCAACTATTTACTCTCCCAATACATCGCTTTCAACTACAAAATATCTCTACTTATTTATTAACTCAATATATCAATCATTACTCTACATATTTTCCCCATAGCTACTGTGTCACTATTACATCTCTCATTCTACATTACTTTTATTCACCACAATATTAATTTGTTCAACTCCCCTTTAAACTTAACTTGGACTGATTTAAATGTCCTAACGCCATAATAATCACCCCAATCCTCTCTTTCACAGACCATTTAATATTCTTAACTATCTCAAATTACTCCCATTATTGATTTAAAACAACACAAGTTTAATACTGAAACATCTAGTTATTGAAAACTCTGCAAATTATTTATAAATGACATACCACATATGTGACTCCAGCCATCAGCTGATGTTCTAGGTCAGTTGACTGACCTTGCTCTAACTACACTTTCAACCATTACACCTTATAAAATACATTATATGTTTACAATACTTATATTCTAACATACTAAAATAATAACACACTAAGACGTAATAAACACAATATAATAAACATCTACTACACCCCTCTTTCAAATCAAAACAAAATTATTTAGTCAGCTCAGTAGCGAGTCGCCATTATTAAGTTACAACAAAATTTTTAATTCGTTACTCCCTTGAGTAACCTCCCTTCCACACACACTATTGTACCCCCAACTGGACTGTGGCGCCCAGTTGCGTCCACAAGGACGGCATTGGTGGAGGAATTTTGTCATCTCCTTGTCCTTGCTTCTGCGTTATATTTTAAAATAGTTAGATATCATCATATCCTTAAGTTCTATATTAATAAGCCCTTAATGCGGGTCTATCACCTGGTTTACTGTTCCCACGCAAACAGAGTGATAGCCGCTGTTCCATAGTTCCGGGGATTTCCCCTAAGTCACCCCCCCAATAATTTCAAATCTATACCAATTTCAAGCACAGCTATGGTCAGGTTTACAATTGTTGGCCATAGCTGTCCGCCATCCAAAACCACGATTAGTGCTGGTAAGGCAGTAATCGCCCGAAAAGGCGGGGGAAATCATCTTTCATTTCAAGCATGTTTGACTTCGTTTTATAATACACTGCACGGCAACAAATCAACATATAATATAAAATTATATAAAAGTTGTGCAGTGTCTTTTACGCCAGTTTGGCCTCCGATGGAGGTAACACTCTGTCACTCCCCAACACTTACTGCTACCTACAGTGGCACATGCCACCACTGTACTAGCCTACTTATAGCTAAACTTAATGTCCTTCTACAGTTGCAGTCTCTACATTCCATAATTATATTACTTCTATCAACACCACACAACCCCCCCCCCAAAATTACCCATATATCTTGTATGATAACAAGTTTCTATTTTATTCTAGACACTTCTGCACGTCCTAACTCTCACTGGTACTACAAACTTTACAATTATACTTGGTAATTTCTTTACCTAAAATAAAATACAGCTACTGATATAAATTTAAATGCATAAACAATCCGAACTATACAACAGTAAAATTTTCTACACTTAAGAGGCTGTCTATTATTACTACTATTAGTGGTTGTAAAGCAGTAATCTTCCGAAAAGACGGGGTTTCTGCCGCGAATAGACTTGGAACCAGGCAGACATACTACATGAATTCACATCCCCTTTCTACTGCCTTTATCACCAGATCGGTTCCTTTTATTCTCCCATTTATTCCAACCCGCCGTCTGCCTCACTCCAACCCTTTTCGCAACAAAATTCGTCTTTTTAAATATTCTGTAATTGCTCTCATTGGTGAACTTTAATTTTACCAATGAGACTGAAAAATTTTGTTTGTGAATGCACTGCCTTTAATATATATATATAGCCTCCATAATTATTTACAAACACTCGAAGGCAGTGCTGGCACGTGACGGGTACACCTAACCGCTGCACCTTGAGTATAAAAAAAAAATATAATTCGTGTCACGTACCTTTAGGGGTCCCCCTCCCCGTTCAATAATGTGATGAAATTTCCAATCTTTACCAATTTTGGTGGAGCCAGACCATCGTCGTTTCCCTGCCCGAAGGAAGTTCTGCCAACCATGGTCCGCCTCCAAGTGCCGAAAACCACGGCCAGGACTGGTAAGGTCGTGACCGCCCGAAAATGGGGGAGGATCCCTTCTGAAAACATAAAACATCAAATTAAAATTCATACTTACATTGATACATTGTTAAAACTCCTATGATGACCAATACAACTTCAAATTTGTAGCATTGTGCGTCCCCATTATCTCCCTCGTCTCTCTGTTCTGTAATACATATGAATTCTTCATCTTAATTTCTATTACCTTGTACGGCCCTTCGTAGAGTAAGAAGAACTTCTTGATCTCCTTGTCCTGAGCACTCAACAAATCATGTCGCCGTACTAATACCAGCTGTCCAATCTCATACTGCATCCACTTACCTTTCATATCATGCCTCCGTTTTCTCTTCTCCCCCTTCGTTAATAAACTTTCATTCGCCAGCCTAAGTTTTACATCACGATCAATAATATTGGTTTCTGGTGGATACTCAAATAGTTGCTCCAAAATCCTCGGTGGACATGTCCCTCGTATTAACTCGTAAGGTGTGAACCCCGTTGACTCGTGGGTGGTGCAGTTTAGCCAGTCTTCAATCTTCTGAACATATAGTGACCACTTGCTGTGTTTTGCGTGACAGTATGCTCTTAAGATCCGGCCGATTTCTCTCATGACTCTCTCTGCCTGGTTGGATTGTGGATGATAGACGGCGGTGTGCTTTGGGATGATTCCTTCCCATCCAAGAGCCTGTCGCCATTTTCCACTGATGAACTGCGGTCCATGGTCGGATAGTACCACCTTCGGCTTTCCCACGTTGGTCATATAGTCGCGTGTGATCTTTTCGCTCAGCACCTTACTCGTCGCTTGCTTCACGCTATACAACCTTACATATTTGGAAAATGTATCTAGCACTACAAAAATATACATTACTCCTCCCCTACCCTTTGGCAAAGGGCCATACAGATCTACTGCTACTAAGTCGAATGGTTTTTCTACTTTAATATAGTTTAACTCCCCTTCCAATCGATAATTTACTACTTTCGATTTCTGACACAGTTCACAACTTTTCAATATTTTTCTTACTCTTCTCTCCATATTCTTAAATATACAAGACTCCCTTAGCACACACACACATTTCTTGGCTCCAAAATGGCCATATCTATAATGACAGTCCCATACTATTTTATCGATCAACCCTTCAGGTATGACTAACCTCCAATCCCTTTCTCTCCCCTGTACTTTTTTAAATAAACTCCCCTTAAACACCTGAAAATATTGTTTATATCCAAACACATCTAACTCTGACTCTACACTAGTTATTATTTAATTTAATTTAGCATCTTCCCTCTGCATTACATTTATGTCTTTCAATTCTTCCCCAAAAAGTCTATCCTCCCTTGATAACCGGTAAACTTCAATTTCTTTTATGTCTCTACCCGTTCTATTCCCCTCTGTATCTACCCGTGATAGTGTGTCAGGTATTCTGTTCTCTACCCCTTTTATATACTCCCAAGAGAAATTATATTCTTGTAGAGCTAGTACCCACCTGGTTAGTCTGCTGTGGGTGAGTTTGCAGGTGTTTAGGAAAGACAATGCCTTGTGGTCAGTCCTGATGATGGTGGTGTTTCCCAGCAGGTATGTTCTAAATTTCTTGACCGCAAAGACTATACTGAGCAGCTCCTTTTATGTCGTAGTATAATTCCTTTCAGCTGCTAATAAGGTACGACTGGCGAAAGCGATAGTGTGATGCTCCTTTTCGTCGTCCTCCTGGTACAGCTCTGCCCCCAATGCGATGTTACTAGCGTCGGTCTGCAAGTAAAATTTACGTTCAAAATTAGGATGATTCATCATGACTATACTTACAAACTTGTCCTTTATTTCGTTAAAAGCGTCCCTCTTTGTTGCACTCCAATTCCATTGTTTATTTTTCTGTAACACTCTACTCAACTTTGCTGTTATGTGTGCATAATTACGCTGAAATTTTCGATAAAAATTACATAAACCTAAAAAACTCTGTAATTGTTTAATATTTTTTGGTTCTGGGAACTTCAATATAGACTCTACCTTGTCTGGATTGGCTTGAATCCCCTCAGGTGTAATAATAAACCCCAAAAACTGTATTTCCTTTTGTAAAAAGCTTGATTTCTCCCAATTCACCGTCAACCCACCTAAATACAATTTATTTAAGACATATTCTATGTGCTCTATATGTTCTTCAAAAGTTCTAGATGCTATTAAAATATCGTCTACGTAAATAGTTAAAAAATCTAAATTTTTGGGTTGTAGTATCTCATCTAAACATTTAATGAAACTGGCAACGCTGGTGTTCAGTCCGAACGGTAATCGTTTGAATTGATAATTTTTTCCGTTGAATAAGAAAGCTGTATATTTCCTACTATTCGCTGCCAACGGAACTTGCCAATATCCTGCGGTTAGGTCTAATGAGGTCATATATTTTATACCGCTGAACTTCTGAAAAATTTCCTCAATGGCTTCGGGCAACTCCCGGTCTGGAATAATTATTTGATTAATTTTGCGGGCATCTAAACATAGCCTGACTCTTCCATCTTTTTTAATCACTACTACTAAAGGGTTAGAATATGGTGATACGGACCTCAATTATATCTCCCTCTAACATTTTATCTAACTCAATCTGAACCGCTCTTCTCTTCGCATATGGCACCGGATAACTTCTTTGTACGTAGGGTGCGTGTTCTGTAACATGGCAATTTTGGCCTACCTGGTACAATAACACAATTTATAATTTTTTTATGATAATAAATAACATGTTGAGTGATAGGGACAGAAATTATAAACTTGGGTAAATTTATTATTTGGAGCGATCGCAACGGTGGCTACACTGCTGTTGACTTTATCCGATGCAGAATTATTTAATAATATTGTGTGTACAGTTTTAATAACCGACAAACTGTGCAAAAGTCAGTTCAAGGACAAACACAACGGTAAACAAATTACATAACAGTGTCAGGCGATCTATCAGTTCAGAGCCTATCCTTGGTGAGTAATTCAGTTATGTAACGGTGACATGCAGCTGGCGGATTGATACGAACTCTAAAACAATAGAATCAAGCACACAACAACAGCCGCTTCACAAAATAGCGCTGTTTTCTCTGCCCAGTATAACGCCATCACCACTCGCGAGTGGTAGCTATCAAAAGTTTCGGCAGTAAGTGCGGGCCTGCAACATATAAAAAATGTGAAGGAATCTTCTTTTAAAAAGTGAATAACAGTCTTTAATGAAATAACAGTTTCGGCGTTATATAGTGAAAGCAAGAAGAAGGGTGCGGAATGACGGAAAATACGGGGCAGTTTTTCTGGACTCAAATATCAGCTAAGTAGCCATGTTGCCAGTTTAAAGTTTTAACAAAGTTTTCTTTTCAAAATTAACTACATAATGGGGGAAAAAATAAATTTAAATGAAACATAAAATGAGAGCTCTCAGATCATAGTGTGTGTGTGTGCGTGAGTAAATATATTTAAACAGAAGTGCTGGTTGCGCAATTATATAGTGGTTAAGTTTATTTGATGTCTTGTTTTCATATAAGTTTACAATTAACTAAATAATGAGTTGTTTTCTAAATTGAGCCCCATGGCCAAATATAATCACCATATTATAATGAAATTGACAAAATGGGAATAAAATGAAAAGTATTCGTAAACTTTCAATGTGCGTTGGTCATTTGCGTTTAACCATTTCTCTCTGTCAATAAGTACACCTGACGAAACCCTGGTTCACGAAAAGTTTAAATAATCAAATTACACAATAATAAATTTATTTTAAAACTAGTACCGTTTTAATGGCGCCCGTTAACATGGACCTTGTAAATTAGTATAATAAAATTTTACAAACAGGTCGAAAAAATGGCAGAGAGGAATATGAACGCAGATTTAGGTAGAGGTAGCGTAGAAGAATCAATTTTAAATGTCATGCAAGATCATATGATAACAACCAATGATTTTGTTGGTGAAAGTGTTGAAACAAATGTAGACGAAACTGTAGTAGCGGAGAGTAGTAGAGACGAGGGGGTAAATATATTTAACCAATTAGCATTGATGATGGAGATGATGTCAGGAATGAAAACTTGAGATTAAATCAGAAATAAATGTCGTAAATGTTAAACTGACTGATTTAAATAACGAGTTTATAAATGTGAGGAGCGAATTGAGAGCGAGTGAAATATATATGAATAGCCGTTTGGAAAGTATGAATGAGACTATTATTGGAGTGAGAGATGAACTGACTAGTGTTATAAATAATGTACAAGACGAAATGAGAAATGCTATCAAAATAATTAACGAGAAACAAAAAGAGAAAATGTTAGAAACAAATAAAAAATTTGACACATTGACAAGTAAAATTAATGACAAAATTAAAAAGCAAAATGACAAAATTGACAGTAATGTTCAATGTATAGTTAACGAATGTGAACAAGTCAAACGAGCTAGTGAAATACAAGAAAAAATAAATGATGAATTCAGAAGTAATTTTGAACAAGTTGATGCAGTTAAAATTAATATAACTAGTTTACAGAATAAACAAGCAGAACATGAGCGTGAAATAGTTAAAGTCAGAGAAGACTTGAATGTAACCATTAACCAGAAATTAAGTAATGTGAGTGAGAGAGTGAATGTGGAAGTAGAATTAGGATATTTTAGTAATGAAAGTAGGGGAGTGAACCCCATACAATTTTTGAACTCTATAAAAAGTTTTAATAAATATAACCAAGAAAGTTGGGAGGTTAAGTTAGTAAGAATTTTGAAGTACTTTAAAGGGGATGCTAAAATATGGGCGGATGCTCATAACGATAACTGGGTAGATTTTAATGAGTTTGAGCAGGCATTTAGAAATAAGTACTGGTCAGAAGAGAACCAAGAGGGGTTACGTAGTATCATAATGGGGTGGGGAAATTTTGATATTAAGCACATGAGTATTACATCGTATGTGACGAGACTATATAGTCAAGTTAAATATTTAGATCCACCAATGCCTCTTTCATCTTTTATTAGATACATCAGTAAACATTTACCCAAGGACATACGGTCCACAAAAAAAAAAAATTGAGAAACGAATTAATAAAAATGAAGTGAGTTTAAAGGATAATTTTATGATTTTATATGCAAATTCAATAATGATTGGAAGTGTGTAACATTTTAAATACAAGTTGTTTATTTTAAGATAATGATAACAATGTGAATTATTAATGTAATATGTTTTCTTATGTTATATTGTGTTTGTTAGTTTAAGAGAATTTTATGATTTTAAATATTTAAATGCATTTTAATTTGGGGATGAGAGAAATGTTTATGAGTCGATCGTCTGTTTATTTAAATTCTGATGGGAATCAGGGCAATGATTTTAAATTTTGGGATAAAGTTAATAAGAGAAAGTAGATAGCCTGGGAGTATGGAATTTTAAGTTGGGTATTATGTTGTTCTTAGGTATTCTGATATATATGTTAGTCATAAGTAAAAAACAAAACCAGTGCTTCTTAGCGCAAACCAGCACCGCTAGGGGGAAACAGATCAGTTGGGGATATGGTGTTGTATACGGCCACTATTTTGATATTTGATTTGTTGTTTCAGTGTTTGGTGATGCTGTGGCGGCGGACCTGAGCTGGCCTGCGCGTCAGAGCAGGGGCGTTGAGTATCTGTCTGACTCTACGGTGTTGGGATCTCGAGAGAGAAGTCCAGTATTGTCATGCAGATGCGGTCACAGTCACCAGACCAAGGGTGAGTTGATTATATTTTTGTAAACTATACGGGGGGTTGTGGCGACATATCCTGGCTGATCCCTTTAGCAAGTATGAATGTGTCAATGAGGTTTTTTATGCTTCGGCATAAAATATCTCATTGAGGGGGGTATTGTAACATGGCAATTTTGGCCTACCTGGTACAATAACACAATTTATAATTTTTTTATGATAATAAATAACATGTTGAGTGATAGGGACAGAAATTATAAACTTGGGTAAATTTATTATTTGGAGCGATCGCAACGGTGGCTACACTGCTGTTGACTTTATCCGATGCAGAATTATTTAATAATATTGTGTGGACAGTTTTAATAACCGACAAACTGTGCAAAAGTCAGTTCAAGGACAAACACAACGGTAAACAAATTACATAACAGTGTCAGGCGATCTATCAGTTCAGAGCCTATCCTTGGTGAGTAATTCAGTTATGTAACGGTGACATGCAGCTGGCGGATTGATACGAACTCTAAAACAATAGAATCAAGCACACAACAACAGCCGCTTCACAAAATAGCGCTGTTTTCTCTGCCCAGTATAACGCCATCACCACTCGCGAGTGGTAGCTATCAAAAGTTTCGGCAGTAAGTGCGGGCCCGCAACATATAAAAAATGTGAAGGAATCTTCTTTTAAAAAGTGAATAACAGTCTTTAATGAAATAACAGTTTCGGCGTTATATAGTGAAAGCAAGAAGAAGGGTGCGGAATGACGGAAAATACGGGGCAGTTTTTCTGGACTCAAATATCAGCTAAGTAGCCATGTTGCCAGTTTAAAGTTTTAACAAAGTTTTCTTTTCAAAATTAACTACATAATGGGGGAAAAAATAAATTTAAATGAAACATAAAATGAGAGCTCTCAGATCATAGTGTGTGTGTGTGCGTGAGTAAATATATTTAAACAGAAGTGCTGGTTGCGCAATTATATAGTGGTTAAGTTTATTTGATGTCTTGTTTTCATATAAGTTTACAATTAACTAAATAATGAGTTGTTTTCTAAATTGAGCCCCATGGCCAAATATAATCACCATATTATAATGAAATTGACAAAATGGGAATAAAATGAAAAGTATTCGTAAACTTTCAATGTGCGTTGGTCATTTGCGTTTAACCATTTCTCTCTGTCAATAAGTACACCTGACGAAACCCTGGTTCACGAAAAGTTTAAATAATCAAATTACACAATAATAAATTTATTTTAAAACTAGTACCGTTTTAGTTCCCTTACTTTTAATTCGCATTCATAGTTTCTTGCCCTCCCTGGTACATCGGCAAACTCTCGTCTAAACTCCTCTACTACCCGCCACAACGATTCACGTTGAGAACTCCCTATTACGCCACCCTCACTACAAAATTTAAGTGCCCTCTCTTTCCATATTTGCTCTCCACTGTCATCACACTCTGTTTTACACTCCTCCATACGTTCATACTAACTTCTGCTTCTTGTTCATTACCCCGATTATGTATCACCCTTACGCCCGAAATTCGTACTGCATCTACTACCCGCTCAAAATTAATCCGAACTGGTTCTATTTCATTGTTTAATTCTAACACCCATTTCTGGAAATCAATCACCGCCTTATGTTTAATCAGAAAATCATTCCCCAATATAACCTCAAGATTTAATCCACGTACGACTAGAAATGTATTATCGTACCCTACCCCGTTAATTATCATATTTAAATGTACTTGTTTACTGACTTTTACTCCTAACGCCCGTAATACCTACAATAGTCACTCCCGCAACTGGCAAAGATGGAATATTTTTATTTAATTCTTTCAATTCATCTAGTATGTGTTCGGAAATAACAGAGATTTCACTACCTGTGTCTATCAAAGTTTTTATCTCCTTACCTTCAATGTTGATTTTCACCTCGGTCAGTCCATTGTCCATCAGTCTCACTGCTTCGACGTCTTCTTCCTCCATTAACTCATCAGACAAATCGGTTATGATGATGTTGTTTTGATAGCTGTCATTTATTTGGACCCCAGAATCCTCCGTCGACAACGGTCGGGTCCGGTTCTCCATTGTCTCTCTTAGTTTACCGCAGATGTGCTTGCCACCGCTGGGTTGTATCCACTTTCACTCCGGTTCACCTGTTTTCCATGGTCGTCACCTCTCGGCACTCCTCCTTGGCCCTCTCCCCTTCGCTGGTATGCATGGTTGTTCTGCTCGGGTTGTGTTCCCTGTCGCTGACCCGGTCTCTCTCTCCTACATCTAAAAAATTTTGTGATGCATAATTTTCGTGCGAACACGCCGGACAAGTCCACATTGGGCCTCTATTATTTTGTTCTCGTCTGGGGTATGCCTGTCCATGTGGCGGTCCCCTCTGCGGTCCATGGTTCCCTCCGTTGTTCATATTCTGTTAGTTGTGGCGACGACTCATTTCTTGGTCACGGATATTCTGAAACACATCTAAAATATTCTCCAATTCGCTAATGTTGACTATCTCACGCGTCATCAATGATATCTGTACTTCCTTTGGTAAATGTTTACTTATATGTCTAACAAAGGATCTGAACGGCATTGGTGGTTCTAGGTATTTCGCCTCACTAAATATTTTCATTACATACCCTGTTATGTTATTATTGGGTCCCCCAAAATTCCCGGTTCCCTTAATTCTACTACGTAACACCTCTTGGTCTTCTTCAGACCAATATTTATTTCTGAATGCGGCCTCGAAACTTTCGAATCACCCCCATCGAATCACCCCCACTCTGTTTTGTGTACCTCGGCCTATATCTCCGAACTACCTTTGAAACATTTAAAAATTTTTAATAATTGTATCTCCCAGCTACTAGTATTAAACTTATTAAACTCCCTCACTCTATTAAGGAATTGCATAGGATGCACTCTTTTATTTTCACAACTAAACGACTCTAATTCAACGTCACTGCTTACGTCGCGAGTCATAATTACTCGTTCGGTAACAGTGTTTACTTGTTGGCTGATGGCCATACTCAACTCATTTTTTACATTCATAATATTCCCTTCAACGTTTATTAATTTATTGTTATTATCAGATTCAAGGTCACTTATTGTACTGTGTATTGTTTTAAATTCAGTCTTACAACTATTTTCTATTTCACTTATTTTATGGTCATTACTTTCAATTTTATTCATAGCATAACTAATTTTATATTCAGTATTAGCACTACATTCATTCATCTGTTTCTCCACAATTGTGTTTATTACACTGTATTGTTCCGTGATCTGTTTTTCTACTTTATTTGTTATCTCATTTTTTATATCAGAAACACGGCACTCTAATTGCTCGTTCATAGACTCTGCCAATTGTACTTTGATATTTTCACAACGTTCGTCAACACGTTTACATAATACATTATTCAGATAATCAACCTTTACATTTATACTCTGCTCAAACTTAATATTTTGTTCTTTAAGTTCTTTAAAATTAATATCATTTTTAATATTTTGTTGTTCACATTTTATTTTCTGTTCTTTAATGTCATTACTTAATTGGTCAAATTTGGTATCATTAACATCGAAACGACAATTTATTCTATCGAACTTTTCGTCATTGGCATCAAAACGTTTATTTATTTTATCGTCACTACTATCAAAACGTTTACTCATAAAATTCATGATATCGTCCATTGACCATTCTTTTTCTTTTATTTTTGTCACTACAGGAGTAGATTGTGCTGCTGCATTATTAATTGTAATTGACTCGGTTAGGTTAGCGTTAGTTACAGATTGAACGCTCAAATCAGCTGTTGGCATTGACTGACTTAATTCGCCCACACTTGGTGACGGGTCCATTGACCCAAGGCCACTCTCACTCACAACTGAATCTATCAAATTGTTCTCTTTTTCGTTGTCAGACATTTTACTGGTTTATTACTTGTTCTAACTACAATAAATTCAAAATATTATGCTATAGCATACATAAAATAACTCCTATCATAACTACGTGACTTTTACGTAAATTAATTTTTCTTTCATAACCGTATTTCACTTTCTGCACTGTCAAAATAGGCCAGTGTAATACAACTTTTTATTATATTACATCCTGCAGTCACGGCACCATTGTAACTTTATTTATTTATTTTATTTATTATATTAAAAAAAATTTCAAACTTCCACCTACCTTTATTTCTTTTACGTGATCTGGCCGGATCTCTCGTAGTGAACTAACCCCGCTCGTACGACGAACTGATCAGTGCAGCAAATGAAATAAGGTGTTTGAAATGATTTATTTAACAAAGTATATCACTTAGCTGATAACATTTTATTTACGATTAATAAACATCTCTTCTTCCCACTCCCTTCCATCTATGAAATATCAAAAATATTAATCTTTTCACATTATTTTTAACTTTTGAATTACATTGTTATAATTTTGTAACATGATAGACACCTTAATTAAGAACAAAATTTACGTACAGTCTAGGAAGACGACCCAGTTTGCTCATTCATTCCATTCACACAAATTTTTACATACCCATATTTTTTAGAGCACTCGTTGAATTAGTAAAATTAATTAAATAGGGAAATAGCTCGTCGATTGCTTCTCTTGGCGCCTCTGATAACCACGCGCCGCACTACAGATTTGTTTGAAAGTTTTTCACATTTTTCACTTTCTGGTCTCCACGGTACACATTTCGAGTCGAGAGGTTGTTTTAAAGTACATTTTCACTCTTTATGTATATGTTAGAAAATTTTTCTTCATGCACGAATTATTTTATGAACCCCGGCCGTGGGAAGTGTGTCGTCAACTGATGAAACGACGACTAACTAAAACCCCACTTTGTCTGACTGCTTCCGGTAACATACACGGCCCCTTAGATTACAAAGTTTTTCGTTACCGTTTAGGTAGCATGGTTTGGCATTGTGCACTGGTGTTGACGATGCTGACTGGCGAAAATATTGAGGCTGTGGAAGACGTGGCCTCTAAGAGTATCCGGCAGCAACAACAAGTTTGTTGTATCCGGCGTGGCCTCTAAGAGCATGGAACAAAAGTCTTCGTCTCTCGCCATTTTTCGTGGCGTCCCTTTGGAGTCTGATGTGCGTCGTCTATGCGCGCATGTTCCTGTTGTGCCTCTTTGTACGTGCCTCAATGCTTAATTACCGTGTGTTTAGACTCGGCATCCCATTCCATTGCCACCTCGCCATTCACAATTTCACTTCATTGTTCCTTTGACGACAATTTTATTTCACATTGGGACTGACCGTGCAGATGGAAAATAATTTTATAACTTTAATAAAATGAAAACCCTTCCCTTTAGCCCCGTTACAAAACATCCAGTACAACAAATAAATAATTTACCCCTCCTCGACTTTTGGGTAAAGGGCCATATAAATCAACGGCAACTATTGCTAAAGGACTGTCTGGTATTACATGTTGCATTAAACCCTCCTGTTTATGATTATTTACCTTGGCTTTCTGACAAATTTCACAAGCTTTTAACATTTTACGCACAGTTTTTTCCGTATTATTAAATTTACAAGACTTTTTTAATAAGTCACTGCATTTCTTGGGACCTATATGACCATACCTCAAATGACAATCTTTCACTACTTCAGGTACTATAACTTTAGGAAAACATAATTTCCAATCATCACCTTGTTCATTTGTACGGTGAAATAAATGTTTATTATACAAACTAAAATGTTTTTCCCATTTGTTAGGTATATTGGGTATTTGATTTAAGGCTATTATTATTCTACCAAGTTCTGTATCTCTTCCTTGTTCTGTTGCTAGATTATGTATTAATTTTTTCATATCTACTCCCTCCACTTCTTTGATTATAAATATTTTATATGTATTTGCCGTGTCTATTTCAGCATTATTATCAAAATCAGTTCTAGATAGGACATCAGCTACTATGTTTTCTTTACCCCTACAATACTCTATGGTTAAATCATACTCTTGTAGTATTAACATCCAACGCACTAACTTACCATGCGTTAGTTTACAGTTTTTCAAAAATGTTAATTCTTGATGGTCTGGTCTTATTATTACTTTGTTTCCTAACAAATACGTCCTGAATTTTCTACAGGCGAAAACTATTGATAGCGCCTCCTTTTCCGTTATTTATAGTTCTTCTCACTAGCTACTAAGGATCTACTAGCAAAAGCTATCACTTTATGGTTACCATCCCCATCTAACTGAAATAGTTCTACCCCCAAGGCTATGTCTGATGCGTCGGTATGTATGTAAAATGGTTCTATAAAATTAGGATGAGCTAACATGACTGTGTTTAAAAATTTATTTTTTATTAGCTCAAATAAAGTTTGTTCTCATAAACTCCATTGCCATCGATTATTTTTATTTAACAAATGCCCCAATTGTACCGTTAAGTAAGAATATTTGTCTACAAATTGCCTATAATAATTACACAGGCCTAAAAAACTTTGCAATTGTTTCACATTTTTAGGTACTGGAAAATTTTGTATTATCTCTATCTTCTTAGGGTCTGTACTGATACCCTTGGCTGAAATTATGTGGCCTAAAAAATTAACCCGTTCTTTTAAAAATTCTGACTTCTTAAACTTGACAGTTATGCCATACTCATGCAATTTACTTAATACTCTATCTAACCTTTCACAATGTGTATTAATATCTGGTGAAGTTATTACTATGTCGTCCACATAAACAGTTGTAAACTCTAAAATCTCTCTCCCTAGTACGTAGTCTAAACATTTAATAAAAATTGAAACACTTACGTTTAGTCGAAAAGGCAATCTACAAAATTGATAGTTCCTTCCATTATATAGGAATGCCACATACTGGCGAGACCCTTCCTCCAGTTCTATTTGCCAATATCCAGCTGTTAAATCCAATGTCGTAATGTATTTTGTCCCATTGAAACGTTGTAGAATTTCGCTCACCGGTTCTGGCGACTCTCTGTCTGGAATAATTATTTCGTTTACCTGTCTCGCGTCTATAAGCATAGTCTTATCGATAAGTCTTTCTTTGTAACCACTACTAAAGGGTTGGAATATGGTGAGGTGGATTTTTCTATTATCCTTTCTTCTAACATCTTGTTTATTTCCTCTTGTACTAACCCCCTTTTAGAGTATGGTACCGGATATGCTTTAGGCGCAAAAGTGTATTTTCTTTAACAATTAATCTACCCTTAAACCCTTTTACTAGACCTGGTTCACCTGAAAAAAACTAATTTATTTTTGTCTGTTACTTGTACTATTTTCTCCCTATCTTGATAACTAAATTCCCCAGTTTGATATAGGATTTTATTCATTTTTTCAACCCAACTATCTTCACTTTCAAATAATTCATGACTATTTACCCTTAAATTACAATAATTAATCATCAAGGGCCTGCATTCGTTTATGTTGTTATCAGAAATTAAATTTCCCTTACTAATTATTTTTAATGCTTTCATTTCTACAGTTCTTTTTCGTATAAATGGTATTTCAATTATATTATTTTCATTGTTTAATTTCATAGTCTGCGTATAATAGTTTAACTCAACATTAAAATTGTTTAAAAAATCATTACCCATTATTGCTCCCATATTCAAACCTGGAATGACTAAAAAAGTTACATTTATTATGTTTTTATTTATTTTTAGCTGTAACAGTATTTGCTTAGTTACTTTTTTACTCCGAACACCTGTTACACCTATAACACTAATTCCCAATACTGGTAGTTGTGGAATTGTCTCAGGGGTTTGATTTTTTATTTTTTCAAAAACTTTATCATCTATAGCGGGGTCATTCCATGTCAATTCAACCAGGCTATCTCACCCACCATTTTAGATTTTAATGAAACTTAGCTTGTTTGTTCTACCTATAGAGGTAAGGTACCACACCAAATTTGAACACTATATCTTACTTCGTTATCATGTTATGGCTATTCAAAGTTTTGAGGTTTTTCACATTTTGCTGTTTGGATCTCGCGAGACAAGAAGCGTCAGTAAATATAAAATAATTTGTAACTTGTTTATTTTACATCCAATCGTTGTGAAATTGTCAAGTTTTACTCTTTAAACTACAGGGATTCCAGAGAAAACTGTCTTTAGTCACTGCAGTTATGAACTTAAGTCTGAAAACTTACCAGATTTATTTTAGATAGTATTTCATTCTATGTTGGTCCATTTTCAGTTTCAAGCACTTAAAAGGTTTTTGACATTACTTTTTGAATAGAATTCATACACTCCTTTGAGAATTGGTATGTTCTTCCAGTAAAGGTGTGTGGGGACTCAACAACTGCAAGGACGTGAGGAATTGGCACCGGGCAGACATCATCTCGTGTTGGCCAGTAAAATGATGGTGATGGTCCTGCAGGATGTAAAAACTTAACTGTAACATCACCTTCTTCTTTACTCACTTCAGTTATTATCCCAAAGTACCAGAGATTGTCATACTTGCAAGTAATGTAACAAGAGGGATACAAGTCTTCTTCTTTCACATTTGATATCACTTCTTCTCTTAAGTTGTAAATGAGACTGGGCTTCTCATCACTGCTCATCCTTCTTGCTTCCAAAGTCCCAGAACAATCTTTTGGCCTAAAGTTATGGAAACTTCTTGTTCCCGGAAATGTTGTTAGGTCTTGAAAGCGTTCTTCAAGCTTAGAACGTATCAGATTTACAGAATCTTTGGAAATGAAGTGAAAGTTAACTTTTTTGATGTTTAATTTACAAAACTGAAAGAAATCATGTGGAGTTAGTATTTGGTTCTGAAGAGGCCTTTGGAGACTTTCTTTTTGTACTAGTCGCTTTACAGTTCCTCCAATCCCATCACATTCTGTTTTTCCGTGGCTTGTAGCAAAGAATGACCACTGAGCTTTTAACATGAAATCATTTTCATGCAGAGAAAGATTCATAAAATTGAACTTGTTTTTATATTGTGCTGCACAACCGTCACTATAATAGTGAATTTCTGTAATATTGGGAAAGTTTTCCTTGACAAATTCTGACACTTTTTCCTGTATTTTGTACACCATACAGACATCATGTTTTAAGTCATCTTATATGATGCAGTGTGATGAAACTATTTTTTTACCAGCAACACAACTTAAGTTTATAATAAGAGGATGTAATGTACAAGAGTCTGAAGTCCAGTGGTACCCCTGAGCCTCAGCCTGGATAGTAAAAGAGTAATTCTCGCTAAAATCCATTGAAATATCAGCAACATTTGATGCAGAGGAATCTTTGAGGCTTTTAAAATATTTTGATTGGCACTTTGCAATGTATGAATGTGGAACTAGTTTTTCTAGTTTGGTAGTGAGTTCATCACTAAATTCGTCAACATTTGCTGTACATGTGATCATTTGTGTCCTGTCTGTTGAAATCCATTGTTTGTATTCAATTCTGTCCTCTTCATCACAGTCGCAAAACTTTGTTTGTAGAAAGCCTGTTAAATTATCTTTAGAGGGGCAGTTGCCACAGTGTCTGAGCATGCATTCACGATTAGAGTTTTCACAAAGCAGCAGATTTATGAGCTCTTTATATCCCTCTTCAAGTTCTGCTGCATGAATGAGCAATATAACATTCTGGTGAATGGTGCAGACGCAGACAGAGTGGGTTCCACTGGCACCTGCCAAAACACACCATTTGGGGTGGAGCGTGCAGAATTTTGAAAAACCTACTTTCACTTCAGGATACTCCTATTTAAAATTTGAGTATATTTCATTGAGGTTACTCAAAATTAACCGTTTCTTCTCATATTGTTTTTTCCCTAAACTTACTACGTCTTTCATACCGGGTAATACCCTTGACTTTTCATCACTTTGATAAAAATTTACAACCAACGTTATGACTTCAGGCTTCAGTTTCTTCCCTCTTTTTGGTTCAGCAAGAAAACCTTTTTCTTTGAATAGACTTTGGGCTTGCCGAACAGAGTAATCAGAAACTTGAAAAGTATCTTTAATTTTTTTTCTCGACCAGTTAAGAGATGCTGGGATTGTTAGTAGCTGGACTTTCTTCTTTGATGCCAGTTGAGGTAGTTGGGTTTTGATGTTTTCTACCAGCAAGTCCATATCAGCAGCTTTTTGTTCCATTTCTTTTTCTAATTTCATTCCTTCTGGTGGTACTTCAACATCAAGAACAAATTCAATTTTATTTTTCACATTTTGTTGTAATTTTTCAATTTTCTGTTGTGCATAGCTTATTTTACAACTCTCATTAAATGCATGTAACTTTAAAGGTGAACACCCCACATCTGTTAAAGAAGCATTTAAAGAATCAATAGCATCTTCTTTTTGTAATTCATTAACTTCAAAATCATCGTCATCATTTAGCTGCAAGTCTTCTTCATCGCTGCCATGATTAGCTGGAGTAGTAAATAACATTTTACAACAAGAGGAACATAATTTTTCTCCAGGTTTAATTTTAAGCCCTTGCTTTACACATACCCTGCTCCTGTTCTAAACTTACCACTCTTAAAGTTTTGTTTATAGGTTTCTTGTGCCTTTTGTAAGGATTACGACAAGTTTTTTGTAGGAATTCATACTTTTTTAAAAATAAACTCTTATGGTGAAGGCAAACTGTAGTAAGATTCTGTACTTCAGTTCTTAGCTGTAGTAAATTTAGTTCTTCCTCAGACAATTCACATGCATTTTCTATTGCTTTTTTGGTGACATAACTTATTTTGTGACATTCTGTCTGTGTTATTATCCCTACACTGCTGCACTCATCTTCCATTTAAAATTACAGTGAAATAGCAAATTCAAATTTCTTATACATATGGTAATTTAAAACAAATGTTCTAGCAAGTATACTTTCATTGTTATTGTTTATTTCTTTTAAAATACTTATGAAAGTTCACTTACTTACAGTGTACTAGTGTTAATAATCCATAAAAGTAATTAAAACACACAGTAACCACTATACACTCACACATAGAATTAATAAATAAAATACTAAGCAGTAATACACTATGCTGTTTCCTCAAGAAGTACAAGTAACAGACTGACTAGGCAAGCAAAGAATAGATTGTCTGATTAAACCTGCCTGTCCAGACATGTCTGCACACAAACAAACATGACTGCACACTTTGCAAGCTGGGGCTGTTTCTACTTGCAGCTTTCTTGTTTTTGAATTCAATTAGTTCAAATAAGATTTTTTTATTCTTACTTTTTTAATTTAATTAAGAATTAATTGTAATTGAATAATCCCTTACTACTCATTTATTTATTGCTTATTACTTATTTCTACTTGTTGCTTATTGCTAATATTGCAAGTGGCAGTTTAATAATTGACATAGGCCATGGCCTAGGTCTTACAATGGCTCAATAAGTTATTATAAAACGTTTACATATAGTTAAAAAAACCTATACAAAGGAATGAAAACTCCAAACATTTTATTTTTTTATATTGTAGCCCATTTCATTAGGATTATTTAGAAGGAAAAAAATTGGGATTATCCCTTTCCCTTCTTAAGATATTGAGTTTAACGCTAAACCATGTTTTCGTTTTTAAAAATTTTAGAGATGCAAAAATAAGATTTTTTTCTGCTAAAATGGTTAACCTTAGAAGGATTTTGTATTTTTCTCTGGAATCCCTGTAGTTTAAAGAGTAAAACTTGACAATTTCATAACGATTGGATGTAAAATAAACAAGTTACAAATTATTTTATATTTACTGACGCTTCTTGTCTCGCGAGATCCAAACAGCAAAATGTGAAAAACCTCAAAACTTTGAATAGCCATAACATGATAACGAAGTAAGATATAGTGTTCAAATTTGGTGTGGTTCCTTACCTCTATAGGTAGAACAAACAAGCTAAGTTTCATTAAAATCTGAGATGGTGGGTGAGAAAGAAAATTGTTTTTTTGTGGTTGAATTGACATGGAATGACCCAGCGGTCAGTTCACTCCCTGAATCTACTAGAAAAGTGTATTTGGAATTAAACACTTCGGCTTCGAATTCTGCCTTGCTAAAATTACTGCTACTCTCACCTGCTTCTTCATCGGATAATTCATTATGTATATTAGTAATAAGTGACCGTATTGTTATGTGATTTCTAGATGGCTGAGGACTTTCCTTTTCAACCGTCCTTATTAGTTTAACTGTGCTGGAGGTGGTGGTTCGCTGTAAACCCCCCTGGGATCCCCTCTACCGTTTTGATTATTAGAAGGTGCTTCAACACCCCTAGTCCCGTTTAGGTTACCAACATATCCCCCTCTCCCTCTGTGGTTCAAACCTCCCGGCATCCCCCTATTACTGGTAAACCCTCTCCCTCTATTATTCCCTCTAAACTCATTACTATAATTTTCCCCTCTATTATAATTATCTTCTCTCCCTTGGGCACCACCCCTAGGACCCCGACACCTATAACACTGATTTCGAGAACTATTATAGTTGCTAGCTCTACAATTAGGGTGTGGACATAACCACGCCCTCTTATTGTCTTCTTCTTCTTTCATACTCTGGTAAGCTTCTAAGATTTTCTCTAATTCAGCTATATCAGTAAACTCCCGGGTTCTAATTGTGGATCGTACGTCTTTAGGTAAATGTTTACTGACATACCTTATAAAAGATGAAAGAGGCATTGGTGGTTCTAAACATTTAACCTGGCTATATAGTCGCGTCACATACGACGTAATGCTCATATGTTTAATATTGAAACTACCCCATCCCATTATTGTGCTGCGTAAACCCTCTTGTTTTTCCTCTGACCAATATTTATTTTTAAATGCTCGTTCAAACTCATCAAAATCTGCCCAATTATCATTATGAGTGTCCGCCCAAATTTTAGCATCCCCTTTAAAATATATCAAAATTCGTACTAATTTTATTTCCCAGCTTTCTTTATTATACTTATTAAAACTCTGTATAGAATTTAAAAATTGTATGGGGTTCACTCCCTTACCCTTATCACTGAAATAACTTAATTCAACATCAACATTCACTCTCTCACACATATTGGTTAGGTTTTGATTAATCGCTAGGCTTAGATCTTCTCTAACTTTAATTATTTCTTGTTCATGTTCTGTGTGCTCACTTTTCAAATTAGTTACACTAGTTTTAATTGTGTCAATTTGTTCAAAGTTACTTTTGAATTCATTATTAATATTCTCTTGTATCTTATTTGCTTTTTTAATTTGCTCACACTCATCAATTACACCTTGAACATTACCTTCAATTTTGTCATTTTGTTTTTTAAATTTATCGTTAAATCTACTAGTTAACGCCTCAGATTTTTTGTCTGTCTCTAGCAGTTTCTTATCCTGCTTTTCGCTAATTATTTTTATATCATTTTTCATCTCGGTTTGTATTTTACTTATAATTATAGTCATTTCACCTTTCACTCCCACAATAGTTTTACTCTGTTTCTCTAGTTTAGTATTTATTTCCACGAATTTATCACTCACTCCATCAAAATTCTCTTATACTTTTAAATTGGTTATTCATACTTAATTTACTCATTTCTATGTCACTTCTTCTATGCTTACGAATTCGTTATTCATGTCTCCTAATTTCTCGTCTTGTTTGTCAGTTTACCATTTACTTCATTTATCTCTGACTTGATTTCAATTTTAAACTCATTCAAGCTCGTGTTTAAATTATTATTTTCTGACTTCATTTCAGTTTTAAATTCATTTAAACTCGTGTTTAAATTATCATTATTCTTATTTTGTTGGTCAAACTTATTATTCATTTCTACGCTATTTGCATTTATCTCTGATTTGATTTCAGTTTTCAAATTATCATTATTCTTATTTTGTTGTTCAAACTTATTATTTATCATTTCCATCATCAACGCTAATTGGTTGAATATATTTACCTCGTTATTTCTACTACATTCAGCTTCGACATTTACATTCACTATTTCGCCTACGCTCTCGACATTTCCATGCGGGGTTATCATACTATCTTGTGTAACATTAAACACTGCTCCCACATCTACACTTTCATATAAATTTGTATTTGCATCTTTCTCTGCCATTTTTCGACTAAATTGTAAATCAATTTTAATTTACAATGTCCCTGTAAATTCGGGCGCCAACTGAAGTGTTACTCAGTAATTGTTTATTTATTTAATATTAATTTCTATCTGTAAGGTATAATCCAGACATTCGTTTAGTGTACTTAGGCAGAGACCAGTTGGCAAATACAAATAACAATGCGCAAATCATGTAAACTATAACATTATTTATTTTTCTTCGAGAACATAAAAAAGATCATGAACACACTTATTCCGCCTTAAGGCGTAAAATTGATTTCCAATAATTATTACAAAATATGAATACGTATATAAAAAGGTTATGCAAAACTCAACACTTCTCTGGTTGTAACGGTACAGAATTGGGTGTCAGAGACAGTAAAGATTCAATTCAGTTTTAATTTGAAAGCAGCTAGTATTCACCTGTGAGGTGCCCCATTGTAACCAGCAACATACAATGTTAGTATAAATTGTTGATGTCTAGACAGCCAAGCCCAGACATATTACGCAACAGCTTGCCAGCAGTCTCTGTGTAAATCACAGTAAGAACACTTCTTCACCAGTGTTTGCATCAGACGGTCACCTTAAGTAGTCAGTCAGTGGTTAACTAAAATGCTCGGTTGTTAATTACCAGTTTATACAGACTAGACAGTGGCAGATTACAGTTGTCTGCAAGTAAATTAAAAAACAGTGGCCTCGGGCGCAAGATAGGCCGAAAATAATATAATCGGCCTATCCAGTATAACTATTAAAGTGCTTAAACAATGTAGCGGTCAACTAGTTAAAAAGCTATTAGTGCTCGTACCGATAAAGTTACGTTGACCGACACAATCCTTAAATGTGAACGATATGGTTTTAGTAAACAGTAAAAATTAGTGAGTGATAAAACAAGTGCATCACCAGTTGGAGCGAAGCCACTACCAGGATGACTACCATATTGTCAGTTCAGAACTTTTAACTATATTAACATTTAACTATATTGTAACATTTGCATTTACAAACGTTTTTCTAAACAAAAGAGATCTCTAAGGGAACGTATCAGTTAACATACTGGTTCATAATAAGTTGTCATAGGCTAGCTGATTATGAAATGTTTATTTTATATAATCCATAAATTCAAATTTCACATTAAAATAAAATCAGATTTTGTTTAAAATACTGCATGTGTTAGAGTAAGTTATTACGCCCGTTGAACATGACCTGTCCTGTATAGAAAATCTCGCCTAATCGAACCTGGTAAGTAATTAAGAGTAAATAAGGGGAAAATGTATTAAGGTTTCCATATTTGTCCTTTTGTTTAAAAATATTGGTGGCGACCTATAAGTTTGGAATCTTCTGTTTTTGGTAAGTCAGGGTGAGTACATAAAAAGATCGTACAAGGTAAGTAAAAGTTAATAAGGGGGGGAAATAATACCGTAACAATGGCGACACTGCCAGGATGACTCATATGGAATCTTCTGATATGGGTTTAGGCCTGATTGGAAGTACGAGACAGGTTGTGGTAACGGCGTATGGGTGAAGAATTATTGTGTATAATTATTGAATAATTAGGGTGTAAGAGAACGGGTTATATGAGAGTGAGGGCGTTTTTGTAAACTACATAAACGTGTAATGAAAAATCACGAAAAGTAATTTGTAAGAGATTTATAATTGTGTAGGCAGTTTATTGTTTAAAAAATTATTTACTTAAATTAGTTACGTTGATAAAGATGGAAGACGTTAACGAAACAAATCTGACCGGCTCGGCAGTTACGAGTGAGTCAGAAGGGTGCTTAACCCCAATTATGGTTAAAGAAAATGCTTTAACTGAATCAGCTGTAGTGAATGATTAGGGGTTGGAGACAACTCCAAGCCGAATAGATGAAATTAATTTAGATGAAAGTAATTTAACACGATCTGTAGTAATTAGTGAGGCGGGAGCAAATTCCACTCCCGTAGTGACAAAAACTAAAGAAAAAGAATGGTCGATGAATGATATATTCAACCTGGTACAATCTATGTCTGAAAACATGGTAAAAAATAGTGATTTTAATAATAAGTTTGATGTATTAAATAAACGTTTTTATATACATGACCATAAATTTGATGAAATAAAGAGCGATATTAATAAGATTAAACTACAAAACTTTAATATCGAGAAACGTATAAATGATATAGATGAACGATGCAGTCTTATTCTTGAACAAGTAATTACAGTAAATGACAATTTAAAAAGCTTTGCAAGTAACAGTGGTAATATGACAACAGATAGTGGAGAAATTAATAACAAGGTGAGTAATACCGATGATTATAATGATGTTTTAACAAGTGATAACAATGATATTAAAAATGGTGATGTAATTGAAAATGGGGTATCAAAAAGTGATACAGTAGATAATAGTAATGATAATGAGAGTAGAATGAGAGTTGAGGTTGATCAGGGATTGCTAGTTACATTTTGTTTTAATTGTCTCCAAGTCACGTTACTAATATTTAGAATTAATATTAGGCAATTACCTGTATTAACTTCCGTCTTGTGACTTCTTTAGTTTTTTCCTTAAAACAACGCGTTTCGAGAATAAATTCTCATCATCAGGTTTAAAAAACTATAAAAACATCAAATTCACCCAAAAGGGGTCGTCAACTATTTAAAATACACAAACACAAAAACACCACACATAATTAAACACTGACACAGTCACGGCACAGTCCGATGCGCATCGTCTCGCCGCCAACGACCAACTGTTGCACTTTGTCTTATACGACCGTTATCATTGCCCGCTGACCCATCGATATCGATGGCCGTGTTGTACAGCAGATTCGATCGGAACGAAACTTTGTCATTAAGTAGCTGGTCCGTTTGTAACTTAGAAGCCCTATATATCTCATATTCCTCCACAGCGTTCATGTATGCACCCTTTTTACAATTATGAAGCAGTTAAAGTTTGTGTGGAAGTCTGAGTACTTATGATTATACAGCATTAAATGCTGAGCGTAACGTGATATCTCGAAAACTAGATCCAGTTACGCTCAGCATTTAATGCTGTATAATCATAAGTACTCAGACTTCCACACAAACTTTAAACTGCTTCATAATTGTAAAAAGGGTGCATATATGAACGCTGTGGAGGAATATGAGATATATAGGGCTTCTAAGTTACAAACGGACCAGCTACTTAATGAAAAGTTTCGTTCCGATCAAATCTGCTGTACAACACGGCCATCGATATCGATGGGTCAGCGGGCAATGATAACGGTCGTATAAGACAAAGTGCAACAGTTGGTCGTTGGCGGCGAGACGATGCGCATCGGACTGTGCCGTGACTGTGTCGGTGTTTAATTATGTGTGGTGTTTTTGTATTTGTGTATTTTAAATAGTTGACGACCCCTTTTGGGTGAATTTGATGTTTTTATAGTTTTTTAAACCTGATGATGAGAATTTATTCTCGAAACGCGTTGTTTTAAGGAAAAAACTAAAGAAGTCACAAGACGGAAGTTAATACAGGTAATTGCCTAATATTAATTCTAAATATTGCTAGTTAGTGTTTATGATTTAGAAAGGAGTATAGAGACAATTTAAATGTAGAGTATGAACAGAGGGCAAATGTTTCTTGTGGTATAGGTGAAGGAAAGGCTTCACCAGTGTTGTTGGAGGACAAAGGTTCCTCAAGAGTTTTTGTGGGAGGCAAATGGTCTCCGAAATGCCCCTTAATATTTTACAGTTTATCTGCAAGATGGTGTTTAAATAGTTTTGTGGTATTGCCCTCTGTGTGGAGTGAGAATATGAAATGGTGTGGTATTGAAAGTGATTATGAGTGAGATAGAGTGATAGAGTTGTTCAGATTAAGTAGAGATTATGAAGGATTAATTATGGAGTTAAATAATGAGAGAATTATTATCAATAATAAAGACTTACCTTGTGCAGTAGTAAATAATGACAATGATTCTATTGATGATAAATATGTACCTGTTGGGAGAAGGAGTGTACTTGTAGTAGCAGACAATTGTGGTAATGATGTAACTTACCTGGGTGTAACAATAAATACTGACGGAGACTTTACAAAAAACAATAATGCAGAGTTGGTTCATGGTAGAATAATAATGGGGGGTAACCCTGAGCATTATTATTATGGTACATTGGAAAAAATGAATTTTTATGGGTATTACACAAATGATATCCATATGAGACATATAAATAAAAATGAAAAATGTTATGTAATCATTAGACTAATTTTCGATGACGGGGGTTAGACTATACATGAATGAACAATTAATTATTTGAGAAATGGTAATTACTTGGCTGATTTAGGTAATGAAGTGTGGTAAATAATAAAACTATGACAAAAATTTGTAAATAAATGTGTTAATGTAAATGTATTATGTCAAGATGATCTTGTTGTAATGTATATTATAGCTTATGGGTAACACATGTTTGTAGTAAAGACGAATGTTATAATAATAATAATATTTCATTTTGATAAAATAATCAACAGGAGGAACTAATGAATTTTATTTTGAATTGTGAGTTTAAATTAAAAAGGTTTTAAATAATGTAATTAAAGCTAAATTGTTTTTAGTAGAGGTGGTATTAAAGTAATTTAAAAGTGTTAATTGTATTAATGAAGCAAAATTAATTTTGATGAGAATGGTAACAAACAGCCATTGATTAATATGCCAACAGTAAAAGATTTATACAAGGGTCATTTCATAAATAATGTACATAATTTTTTTATTTGCTTACACGTTTATTTTCTGACAACATCTCTTTACAATCCTTCAATATAGTATCCCTGCTTCTCAATTACCGTGTTCCAACGTGTAGAAAGCTTTGCAATTCCATCTAATACGCCATCTTTGTTTATCTGACGAACGGCTTGGGTAACGGCGGTAGAAAGCTCTTCAAGTGATGAATAACGATGTCCTCGCATGGGTTGTTTCAACTTTGGGAATAAGTCAAAGTCTGGAGGACTCATGTCAGGACTGTAGGGTGGATGAGGTAACACTTCCCAACCGTATTCACGCAGCTTTTTAGCTACGGTACTGGCGACGTGCGGGCGAGCGTTGTCATGGAGAATGAGTGGCTCAGCTTTGAGCAACTGAGGTCGGGTTTTGTGCAGTTTTCTGTTCAGTTTTTGAATAAAATCACGATAATACAGTCCTGTGACACGTCGACCACATGGAACTCTGTCTGTCATAATGATTCCATGATGATCGTAAGTGAAGATCATCATTTGTTTCACCTTGGATTGAGCTCGACAAAACTTTTTGGGACGTGGGGAGGATTGACCTCTTCACTCGTTTGACTGTGATTTCAACTCCAGTTCAAAGTCTCTAACCCACGTTTCATCAATAGCGATGATTTGATGCAGGAAAGCTAGACCTTCAACGTCAAATCTTTGTTTCAGCAAGGTCGCAATGTCCAGGCGACATTGCTTCTGTTCAGCACTCAAGCAGTGAGGGACCCATCGCGCAGAAATTTTTCTCTTGTTCAAATTTTGTGTCAGAATTCGGAATACGGACGTTGTTGAAATTCCTGTGACTTCAGAAATTTCCTCACATGTCACACGACGATCTTCTTCAAGAGCATCTGCCACAAGTTTTACACTCCTTTCATCTGTTGCTGTTTTCGGCCTTCCTGGTCTTGCGTCGTCGTTTATACGTACACGACCTTCAAGAAAACGATTTGCCCAGCGAGAAACTGTACTACGGTCCACTGTTAATGCACCGCACACTTCACTTAAAGCATTGTGAATTTCGGTTGGGTTTTTGCCACCTAAAGTTTCGATCTTAACGTATGATCTTTGATCCTCAACAGTCACAGTACCCGAGACCGGTGCAGGCTCCATTTCTAAATCGCATTATTAAAAAACAATACACGGTATTGATGAAACAAAAGCACGTGCTTCTTCCTTCAAGCCTTGAACTACAACTGACATAACAATCACTATCGACGCGTCCTTCACTACGCAGTGTTGCCAACCTGTGCATTATTTATGAAATGTCCCTCGTATGAACTAAAATTTGAAGGAAGCGTTAGTAGTGATGTAATCTGGAATGTTGAGACTGAGTCGGTGTTTATAACCAAGTCTTGGAGACCACTGTTGATGTAAACAGGTATGTTTACAGGTTGATGTTTACAGTCATGCTCGAGTTGACAACAACAAGAATGTTGTAGTTTGATGAATCATTGCTATGAGTAAATCCTATTATGAAACAAAAGAAATAAAAAAGATGTGATGAAATGGAGGTAGCTTTTTATGAATAACATAAGGAAATGACGTAGTGTTTTGATTGTAATGCAATTAATAATTTTGTTTTGAACATATGAAGAGACTAACTTAAACGTGAGGCGGTTTTGGATTAACGTAAAAGTATGAATGTTAGTGATGCGCTTAACTTTGTTTTGATTTGAATTTTAACTGTAATGATAAATTAAATAAAAATTGATGAAAATTGAAGGAAATTTTTGGGTAAAAAATAATCAAAAATGTATAGGCTTAGATAGTGTTTGTAAAATAAGACGTGCATACAACTGTTCATGTAACCCTTTATAAATGCCAATCTATGTTTTATGTTTAACTGTAGATTCCCCACCTAAATGCGGCCATGACCTCACCGGATCATGACCGTGAAAGTAGTTAATTGTGACAAATCATAAATTTTACTTGTTATAACCGGCTTGTGGTTTGTTTTTGTTTTGTTAACCCGGTGGTTTGTTAGATTTAGTAGGGGGGTTATTTTAGGGGAATCTACCAAATTTTGGAACAGGGCTATTTTCACCCATATAGGGGTGGTAGTCCATTAGGGGTGTATTCATAACTGTTAGTATGTTATACTGAATTTTTATTGTAACGCCGAAGCAAGAATGGGGGTGGAATGAAAGAAAAAATGTCCACCCCTTTCCGCATCAGTCCTTGTGGAAGCAACTGGGCGCTACAGCCCAGGGGGGTAATAGTGAGTGTGGATGGGGGGTGACCCAGTTACAGGTCACGAGGGAGATGTGGTTTACGGCTAGGATGAGGCCGACGATGGTCAAGAAGCCTAGTCCTGAACACAGTAAAAGTAAAATGTAACGGGTATCAAGGGTTAAGGGATTAGAAGGGGGGTTGGAAAAAAAAAGAGGAGGTAAGGATAAGGCATTCTTGAGGATATAACTTGTATTTCTTAGTTATGATTATTATGATTTACTGTTATTTTGTATAATCCATGTGTTATTTTGGATCATGTTGTATCCTGATTATGTTTTAACAGAAGAGCAAAGTAAAAGAGATAATGAAAGGTAAACAGAAGTTTGAGTTAATGTTGATGATGATTCATTTATATTGTATGTAATCTACTTGTACTTTTGGCAGGGAATAATGTTTTGTTAGGGGAGCAAAATTACCAATATATAACTGGTATATGGTTTTTATGTGCTCAATAAATGTAAGCAGACAGTAAGCTCGTATTGCTATATGTATATTACAAATTCAAGGAAAAACCAGTACTTTGTATAAACATGCACCAGTACTTTGCAATTAGTGAACCAGTACGGCTAAGAGGAAACAAATCAGTTGTGGATATGGTATAATGAAAGGCCCTTTTGTTAATCTTTTAATTGAATGTTACAGAGTCAGGTGATACTGTGGCGGGTATCTGCACGATCTTATGGTGTTGGGATCTCGAACAGAGAAGTCCAGTAAGGTTGGATGGATGCGGCCACAGTCACCGGACTAGGGGGGTAACTACCCATGATTTTAGTAAAAAATCTAAGGGGGTTGTGGTGCTATATCCTCACTGATCCTTTTAGGTTTTAGGCAATGAGAGTTTGTATGCTTCGGCATACAACCTCTCATTGGGGGGGGGGTATTATAACGGTACAGAATTGGGTGTCAGAGACAGTAAGGATTCAATTCATTTTTAATTTGAAAGCAGCTAGTGTTCACCTGTGAGGTGCCACATTGTAACCAGCAACATACAATGTTAGTATAAATTGTTGATGTCTAGACAGCCAAGCCCAGACATATTACGCAACAGCTTGCCAGCAGTCTCTGTGTAAATCACAGTAAGAACACTTCTTCACCAGTGTTTGCATCAGACGGTCACCTTAAGTAGTCAGTCAGTGGTTAACTAAAACGCTCGGTTGTTAATTACCAGTTTATATAGACTAGACAGTGGCAGATTACAGTCGTCTGCAAGTAAATTAAAAAACAGTGGCCTCGGGCGCAAGATAGGCCGAAAATAATATAATCGGCCTATCCAGTATAACTATTAAAGTGCTTAAACAATGTAGCGGTCAACTAGTTAAAAAGCTATTAGTGCTCGTACCGATAAAGTTACGTTGACCGACACAATCCTTAAATGTGAACGATATGGTTTTAGTAAACAGTAAAAATTAGTGAGTGATAAAACAAGTGCATCACCAGTTGGAGCGAAGCCACTACCAGGATGAGTACCATATTGTCAGTTCAGAACTTTTAACTATATTGTAACATTTGCATTTACAGACGTATTTCTAAACAAAAGAGATCTCTAAGGGAACGTATCAGTTAACTTACTGGTTCATAATAAGTTGTCATAGGCTAGCTGATTATGAAATGTTTATTTTATATAATCTATAAATTCAAATTTCACATTAAAATAAAATCAGATTTTGTTTAAAATACTGCATGTGTTAGAGTAAGTTATTACGTCCGTTGAACATAACCTGTCCTGTATGGAAAATCTCGCCTAATCGAACCTGGTAAGTAATTAAGAGTAAATAAGGGGAAAATGTATTAAGGTTTCCATATTTGTCCTTTTGTGTAAAAATATTGGTGGCGACCTATAAGTTTGGAATCTTCTGTTTTTGGTAAGTCAGGGCAAGTACATAAAAAGATCGTACGAGGTAAGTAAAAGTTAATAAGGGGGGGAAATAATACCGTAACATGGTTAGCCCTATATGCATATTTTTCACAAACACAATCATACACATTTACATACTTTTAAGTTTTTTGTTGAGCTCAACTTTAAAATTTAGGTAAAAGCCAGTATTTACAGTATTTAATTATTTTTTGAAATGTCTACTTTCCTGTTGATGCGTATGGTTTCATCCTGCGGGGCGTCTCCCGTTGTGTACACTGTCCGTTGTTTGCACTTTTATATCTTATGGCCGAACTGTTTGTTTATTTTATTATCACTGGTTAATACATTATTTATACTTTTTGAAAAGTCTAAAACTGGTTGAAATCTCACATTGTTCAATTTGCTGTTTATGCGGGCACCCACGATTGCTGCTGCAGACGGCAAAAGATGGTAGTCAACTGGCGCTCAGTGTTACAAATTTCCGTTTGGTGTGTCTCTAAGCTGGTTCTCTCCGCTCCCCACCGTACGTCTCGTCCTCAGTACTATAACGTTCCGTTGGACTTAACATCACCGTTTTAACTTCGTCGCGAAATGTTTTTCGTCAACAAATACTTGATGTGTTGGTCACTGGCTATAAATAGATTTTCGTTATAATCTCATAACCATATATGGCCATGGAAATTATTTCCTGGCTTCGCCTCCCTTCAAAGGGGCCTCATCTTTACATGTTATAGAATTTATGAAATTACACAATAATATTTAGGTAAATTTAGACCCGTTACAATACCTCCCCAATGAGAGGATTTATGCCGAAACATAAAAGCTCTCATTGACACTCTCATACTTTCTAAAGGGATCAGCCAGGATATGTCGCCACAACCCCCTTACGTTTTATTCAAAATTGTGGTTAACTTACCCCTGGTCCAGTGACTGTGGTACCTGAATGACCTTACTGGACTTCTCTTTCGAGATCCCAACACCGCAAGGCCAGACCGGCACTTGACGCTTCTGCTGTAACACGCAGGCCAGCACAGGACCGCTGCTACAGCATCACTAGACACTGAAACATGAAGTCAAAAAATATCAAATAGTGGCCTGGTATAATGGCATATCCCTGACTGATCTGGTTCCTCTTAGCTGTGTTGGTTTGCATTAAGAAGTACTGAGTTTTTTTTTCTTTGACCTACATATGGATGAATACTTAGTCTAAGTATAATACCTTATAAGAATTACATACCAACATTCTGTATAACCTTCTCTAGTTAATTCTTACCCCAAAATTCAGAATGATCGCTCTGATTCCCATCAACTTTTAAATAAACATTTCCATTACAACGTATAAATACCTTCCATTATAAATATTCCATTCACATTTCAAAATTAACAAACTCCTTATTAAAACACATTAAATCAACTACATTAGAACAAATTACTTGTAACAGTACAATTCTGGCCCTACTGTGTTTTGGGGAATAATCAATATAAATTGTATTTTATTTCAAAGTCACATATAAGAAATTAGTAAAGTTTTATGAAGGTTTGCAACTGCGCAATATCAAGTGGACAGAATTTGCTTCAAGGTCGAGAGTATACACTCAGAAACGACAACATTATTTTGTTCGACGAATATGTCAATAAGCTGCACCCATGTGTACGTCATACAAAAGTATGTGAAACACAGTTTATGCGCCTGTAAACAACCAAGGAGTGGAACCCTACACAAAGGAACTGGTGACGCAGTTGCTCCCCACCTCGGTATTGAAGCGTTGCAAACCGTTCTCAGTCAAAAATCATCCGTTACGCAGCATAGTCGGCCGGCTGTATATCAAAATTTTATAAAAAAATAAGTCTCGGACGTTTGCCTGTATAATGTAAAAGTGCAGTGTTTATATAAAGTAAAGTAACAGTGCAACGTAAAACGTAAACACAAAGTTTGGTAAAAGTTTTAACACCTATTAGTGCGATTTCAGCGATGGGACGTCTGCAGGACTAATTTCAGCTAAGTTACAAAATGGGGGGTACCCAAAAGTTTAAATAAGGATCAATACAAAATATTCAGTAATAACTAATAAAAATGAGCTCAATTTGGGGAAAGTTAAAAGAAAATTGTACCATAAGAATGTGAGCGTGAGTGAATGCGAGAATATCTAACTATATAACAAGTGCTGGGTTGTAAAGTTATTTCTAATTATGATATCATAAAAATATAATTGAATATGTTATTTTGGAGAGCTATTGAAATGTTTGAGGGAAATTTTAACTCGCATAGTGAAACTGCCTCTCATGGCGCAACACCTCATGGTGTATAGCAGCGTGCTTGTTGTGCACGGTAGAGTCACATGTTTTGTACGTAATATAACAATAAAAGGTAATGTCATTGGTAAACATTTCAAGCAAAAGTAAATTATTTCAGATAACACATTCCGCTATTTCGAGTTCGCTTAACCGAACTCTGCCCTCAAAAGTAAGTAAATCTAATATTTCTTGTATGATAACAAGATGGTGCCTGAACAAAATGTTGATTAAATATATTGATAATACATATTAATATTGTTACAAAAATAATTAATATAACATACTTACTTAACAATCGTTAAGTATCTTCATATTACTCTTTAATACATTAAAATAAAATACTCCTCGTCAACATAACATCATTCATTTACATCAGAAAATTAATTACATACTCTGCATTATTGATGTAACTCATTTTAATATTTAATATTTCGTTACTAACAACCTAGTAACCACCTTCTCCATCATCACATAATTTGTTATAATTTATTAAATTATGAATTTATTTTAAATTCCTCCTTCCACACACACTATTATCCCGCCTGGACTGTAGCGCCCAGTTGCCTCCACAAGGACTGAAGCGGAAGGGGTGAACACTTTTTTCTGTTCTTTCTCCCCCATCCTTGCTTTAGTGTTATACAAAATTCGGCATTACTGATATCCCGGATACCAGTAATCCTACTATTTTAATATTCATACTCCCTTAATCGGTCTATCACCCATACTTAGGTATATAGCTGTGTTCCAAAGTTCTATAATCTTAGATTCCCCTGATCTAAACCCCCCAGTTGTATTTCTAAGTTCACCAATTTAGAATATTAAGCCAAATCCACGGTCAGGGTTCGGTGAAGCCGTGACCGCCCGAAAATGGGGAATCGCATTTACAATATCTCATATGGTTTATCTTTATACATTGATAACTTAAATCTAATTAATTTGGCCAACTACAGACAAGGCCTCCTTTTTTTTTTTTAAGCTCAAATGATGCTAAACAATGCACCCATTACCTTAATGTTTAAAGTAAAAGTTATACTTTCAGGTACCCCCCAATTCATTATAAAATAATCTGTATTTATTCGTCCATGATTTTAATGAATTAAAGGAATAATCAACATTACTCATGTACATAATACCTTTTTAACTGTGTTACATTATAGGTTCCCTTTATTTCTCAGGTTTGCAGGTCTATTAATACATAAGCAATTTCCATTTTTACTTCACTAACCTCATAGGGACCGTCGTATAACAGGAAGAATTTTTTAATCTCTTTGTCCAAAGCTGATGATTGATCGTGGTTTTTTATTAATACCAGTTGCCGTACCTCATATTGGGTGGGTGTTAAATTCCTATCATGTCTTCTTTTCCGCTGTTCTGCTTTTCAAAAGTCGCTCCTTGGCAATCACCAGTTTCCTCCTATGTGGTACCTCAGTTCGCGTCGGAAATTTTATCATTTCCTCTATTATGCGTGATGACCTTTGTAGCATGACAGATAATCCACATAAATAAATTACTCAATGATCATTAATAAAGCTCTAATATATGGAATATCCAGATGAGAATCAATTAAAAGGCACTATTAATTAATATAATCACAAGAAAAGTAAACATAAAGAAAAAATCTGCAAATAATATATATACTACAAATTTAAAAACCCAGGAAATTAAAATGTGAATAACAAAATTACCCAGGTAGGATAGAAGCAGGCAATTAAGATACCCCGACAAAGAAACCAGACCAGAAGAAACAAAAGCATACACAGTGAAATGGTACTGATGAAAGAAGAAAGAAGGAAGAAGAAATATAAAATGAACAAAAATACTGAAGAACGAAGAAAGAAGAAATATAGAATGACCAAAAATACTGAAGAATAAGAAACCTGAGAAGATCCACTAGAAAAAAGGAAGTGAGACGACCCATACCAAATAGAAACCCCATAGGGAGAGAACCCAAAAACCCCAAAAATAAATGAATGTCCAAAGAGAAAGTATAACACCCCAAAAAACCATATCATAATGTAAAACTGACAAAAACCAAAGGTGTTAATAGTATTAAGTAACAGTGCACCCAAAAAAAGTTATTGTGTAGTTTATATGAACAAATCTTCACAGTCCCCCCATGGTTAAATATTTCATGTTGTAAAGCTAGAAAAGGACTAGTAATAATATTTATAAATAACCATGGACCAGTGTAAGTTATTGAATTATAGCCAATAAACTTTGAAAAGGTACATGAGTTGCCGTACAAATGAATAAACTTTAAGTGTTTTTTGAACAGTATCATATTTGATATGAAGTAATAATATTGCTAATGAAATGCTACTGAATCTATAAGAACATTCCATAGAATGAAATAATAACCAGATAGCTAGTGTTATACTTTAAGACGGGGAATACATCCTTAAAATTGGGAAATACAGAGCAGACTGTCAATAAATAGTTTTAAGAAAGTGTTAACCATTATATGGAACCAATATGTTATGTTCCTGTTCCATATGTTAACTAGACAAATAAGATTTATTAGTAAGCAATATTATTGTTATAAGATGTTATTTTGTTGTTACTTTAAATTAGGAATGCCATATCTAAAGGTAGATATCATTCCCCATGTTATAAAATGTTTTTAAATTATGTTACTAGGTATAATCAGTACACATAAAAGGTATTATTCAAGGTACCAGTTTTGATAGAGAGATGTGTTATATTTTAATTGTACAATCAATAATCACTGATATACCAGTCAAAGAACTCATTGTTAATAAAGTATATAAGGATAAAAAGTCAGAGAAGGGTATAAACTAACTACATTAGTAAAAATTTTGCAAATAGCAACACATCAAATCTAGGCCATATAATGAATTTAAACTGCAGAATAATCAACAAATCTAGTCCTATAAACCAGTTAAACTGACAGTATTTATGCAAGATAAACCCAACATATAGTATACCATGTAAATAAGACTTTATAAAGATATGGTCAGCAGATAAGTAAAATTACTTATTTATCTAATAAAATTACCAATAAAAATGGAATGGACTAACTGACATTATCAGAGGAGGAGTCATAGACAAATGAATTGTATTTAAAAACAATCATTAATAAACTGAATTGCAAGAAATTAAGTAAGAATAGACAATTATATCAATTTCAGATTTAATAGAATAATAATTATATCAGGTAAAATGGCTATTATTTGCTTAGACAACAGGAAATATAAAATTAGGCCTACCTTCCAAAAATGTAAGAAATATAATTTTCTAATGAAACTTTGTAACCCTATATTAATTATCATCAAAATAAGCAGAATAGAATAAAGAAACCGAATATGTATTTCGTATAGTTAACTAATAACGAAATTATTTTCTGAGTATAATGTATCAAAATAAAATGTATCGGAAGCTAAGATAATTTGAAACAATGTATAAGATATATTAAATTGGCTAAGATTTTCAGGAGACGAAGGAAATGAGAACAGTTCATTATTATCCGTTGACGAGTGTACTTAACGTAATTATTTGCCTGAAGTAACCTATAATGGCAAATAACATTATAAACCGAGTTCGGTGAAAATTTGCATAAAATCTTATTTTAAATTGTTTGTTAATTGTGAACCGGTGAAGTTAAAATATGAACAGTTTAACACCAATAAACTGAACCACATACGACTAATTAATCGAAATAACACCAATATCACACCATTTACAAACGGCAAATCGAGGTTAACCTGACACACATAGACCAAGTGAGATAGACACAATAACAACATTTTACACCAAGTGAACTATTCCACCATACACCAGTGACACTCAAATACATCCAGGACAATCATATACAATTGCTGAGACCATTCACACGGAGAAAAGACATCTTTATTTAACCAAAACTTTCGTCCAGGTTATATGTTACACTACGCATGCGCCAGTCGGCCATTTTGGGAATTGTCGTCACATTACTCCAGCTGTAGAGAACGACCTTCTGCTACTGTTGGTTTGAATAAATATCATATGCAAATGTTTTAGTGGATAGTTAGTGAGGATCGGTCAATAATACAACTTTTAGTTATTTTGCGTTGACGTTGCGACAATATTTATTGTCATCTTCAGGACAATTGTGGCTGACGCCAACACACAACTGTGAGTGTGTGTTGGCGTCACAGTTGTGTGTTGGCGTCAGCAACAATTGTCCTGAAGATGACAATAAATATTGTCGAAACGTCGACGCAAAATAACTAAAAGTTGTATTATTGACCGATCCTCACTAACTATCCACTAAAACATTCACTGATTGACGGTCACTAAAAAATTTAAGGATCATATGTAAACTTTTATTATTTTTAATTATAACATTGTATTGTTTTAAGGCATTTTATAATTGTAAGTGTTATACTTTCATGCCCATAACCTTCTCTGGCTATATCTTAAATAACCGTTTAAAGAACCATATTTTTATAATACTGATGTAAACTTTTATATCGACCGGCCCTGAGTGAGTCGATACTACTTTGTAACATCGATTCTTATCGAACAAAATAACTATTTTATTAATAAACGTGCTGTTTTGTAATTTGGATTTGGTTTTTCTTTAAAAAAAAGCTTAACAAATAAATTATTCAAGCATACCAACTAACCGAAAGGCGGTATATACGAAACAACGAATGCTTCAAGAAGAAGAAGAAGGGAGCCGTTTTTTCGACTAGATTTGGAGTTAACCAATTGTCCTTTAACAATTTTACTGAAAGTGACACTCTTACAAGAATAAACATAATACCACTTCATTTCTAATTACAAACAATAAACACGATTAGTTCCTAAATATTAAGATTAACATTTTCATAAAAAATATTTTTTCAGAAATTTTTTTTGTGAAATAAAAAATATTTTTTTTTATTTCAAATTGTTACAACAGCATTCACACAGATTATTTTGTTTTAATACAAAATTGGCTAGCCCAACAGGGAGGGATTAACGAAGACCAGGAACGTTACCAAATTGGCGCTTCCAAAGTGGAACATTACTACACATACATATAAATTAAATTATTTTGTGTTATGTTACACCTTCTCTGAAACATTAACTCATGAGGACTGTAACTAGTGGACTCATGTAAGCTACAGTTAATGTACCCTTCTATTTTGTTCACAAATGTGGCCCACAATGAATGTTTTTGGTGGCAGAAGGTTCTAAACATACGCCCTAATTCCCGCATAACACGCTCACTAGGATTTGATTGGGGATGATACACTGATGTATGTTTAACTAAAATGTTTTCCCAACCTAATGTTTCCCTCCAGGTGTTGCTGGTAAACTGAGAACCATGATCCGATAATATTATTTTAGGTCTACCTACTTCAGTAATGTATTCACTGACTATCTTTCTAGCTAATACCAAGGATGTAGCTTTTTTAATAGGATACAATTTTACAAATTTGGTAAAAACATCCATACAACAAGTAAATAATTTACCCCTCCTCGATTTTTGGGTAGAGGGCCATATAAATCAATGGCAACTATTGCTAAAGGACTGTCTGGTATTACATGTTGCATTAAACCCTCCTGTTTACGATTATTTACCTTGGCTTTCTGACAAATTTCACAAGCTTTTAACATTTTACGCACAGTTTTTTCCATATTATTAAATTTACAAGACTTTTTTAATATGTCACTGCATTTCTTGGGACCTATATGACCATACCTCAAATGACAATCTTTGAAGCTGTACGAGTTTATTAATGATTGAAATATTTAAATTTTGTCCCTGTTTAGGGCGTCATTTGAAGTACGACAAGTTAATAAGTTATTAAAATCTGTAAATTCGTATTACTTACCTTTAAAGGTAATGTACCAAGGTGTCGTCTGATGTACTTTGGCAGAGAAAAACAACAGGTGGTGCAAAATAAACAAGTACATAGTTATAATTCATACAACCCACTACTTTATTGTGTTTTCATCTCTTCTTCTCTATTTGCTAACATTTCACTTACACACAACTACATATTGAGGTGACAGCACCATCTGATTGAAATAACAAACTTATCTCTTATTTCTTATAATTAAATCATTTACTTAAAATTATGAAAAGCAACCCAGACTGCTTTCTCACACTCAGACATACGTAAATAATCTCCCCAAAATATAGCGCTCTTTACTTTGACATGTTTTATGATTGATTTTTTATGTAATAAATAGTTACTCTTTTGACATGTTTTATGATTGATTGTTATGTGATAAATAGTTACTCATTCGGCGTCACCTCCAACCATGCGTCGCACTTTGTTAATCTAGTTCGTCCACATTTTTAGTCACCCCGTACTTTTAGTTATTAAATTTGATGTCGTATGTTCCCTTCCGTTTTGTCTCACTTCAAATTGAACTCTCAACTGGACTTTTCCCACATTTTTATAAAATTTTGAAAAGGTTTTTGACTCGCGAGTCTTGATACACACCTGGCCAGGCGTATGATGTATTGATGACTGCCTACGCTACTTAAAAGCTGGTGAGCATTTCCTTTTGCACCGCCTACATGATGTTGGCGGGAATACAATGACGTTCAGACAGCTCATTGGTTCTTTTCGATCGTCGACGCTGTTCTATGGTAATACAACAGGCCGTGGCTCACCACTTCCGTCGTCTTCCCAAACACGTGGCAAGAAATCCTTTGGCTTAGCCATTTTTTGTTACGGCGTCCTTTTTGCTTGTGCGACGCAGGTGATGCGCTCGTGCGTGCGGACTCACATTCCACTCCGTTTCCCAACAGTATTGCGTTCTCTAGCTATAATCCGTTCAAAACGTTACGTCACTGTTCTTTGTTTGAATACAGCCGTTCTGCTTAGGACTTACAATGATAACATTGAATAATTTCAATAAAAATAAAAACTCCTTTTTTGCTACACTACATCTTTCACTACTTCAGGTACTATAACTTTAGGAATACATAATTTCCAATCATCACCTTATTTATTTGTACGGTGAAATAAATGTTTATTATACAAACTAAAATGTTTTTCCCATTTGTTAGGTATATTGGGTATCTGATTTAAGGCTATTATTATTCTACCAAGTTCTGTATCTCTTCCTTGTTCTGTTGCTAGATTATGTATTAATTTTTTCATATCTACTCCCTCCACTTCCTTGATTATAAATATTTTATATGTATTTGCCGTGTTTATTTCAGCATTTTTATCAAAATCAGTTCTAGATAGGACATCAGCTACTATGTTCTCTTTACCCCTACAATACTCTATGGTTAAATCATACTCTTGTAGTATTAACATCCAACGCACTAACTTACCATGCGTTAGTTTACAGTTTTTAAAAAATGTTAATTCTTGATGGTCTGGTCTTATTATTACTTTGTTTCCTAACAAATACATCCTGAATTTTCTACAGGCGAAAACTATTGATAGCTCCTCCTTTTCCGTTATTGTATAGTTCTTCTCACTAGCTACTAAGGATCTACTAGCAAAAGCTATCACTTTATGGTTACCATCCCCATCTAACTGAAATAGTTCTATCCCCAAGGCTGTGTCTGATGCGTCGGTATGTATGTAAAATGGTTCTATAAAATTAGGATGAGCTAATATGACTGTGTTTAAAAATTTATTTTTTATTAGCTCAAATACAGTTTGTTCTCGTAAACACCATTGCCATCGATTACCTTTATTTAACAAATGCCCCAATTGTACCGTTAAGTAAGAATATTTGTCTACAAATTGCCTATAATAATTACACAGGCCTAAAAAACTTTGCAATTGTTTCACATTTTTAGGTACTGGAAAATTTTGTATTATCTCTATCTTCTTAGGGTCTGTACTGATACCCTTGGCTGAAATTATGTGGCCTAAAAAATTAACCCGTTCTTTTAAAAATTCTGACTTCTTTTTGACAGTTATGCCATACTCATGCAATTTACTTAATACTCTATCTAACCTTTCACAATGTGTATTAATATCTGGTGAAGTTATTACTATGTCGTCCACATAAACAGTTGTAAACTCTAAAATCTCTCTCCCTAGTACGTAGTCTAAACATTTAATAAAAATTGAAACACTTACGTTTAGTCGAAAAGGCAATCTACAAAATTGATAGTTCCTTCCATTATATAGGAATGCCACATACTGGCGAGACCCTTCCTCCAGTTCTATTTGCCAATATCCAGCTGTTAAATCCAATGTCGTAATGTATTTTGTCCCATTGAAACGTTGTAGAATTTCGCTCACCGGTTCTGGCGACTCTCTGTCTGGAATAATTATTTCGTTTACCTGTCTCGCGTCTATAAGCATAGTCTTATCGATAAGTCTTTCTTTGTAACCACTACTAAAGGGTTGGAATATGGTGAGGTGGATTTTTCTATTATCCTTTCTTCTAACATCTTGTTTATTTCCTCTTGTACTAACCCCCTTTTAGAGTATGGTACCGGATATGCTTTAGGCGCAAAAGTGTATTTTCTTTAACAATTAATCTACCCTTAAACCCTTTTACTAGACCTGGTTCACCTGAAAAAAACTAATTTATTTTTGTCTGTTACTTGTACTATTTTCTCCCTATCTTGATAACTAAATTCCCCAGTTTGATATAGGATTTTATTCATTTTTTCAACCCAACTATCTTCACTTTCAAATAATTCATGACTATTTACCCTTAAATTACAATAATTAATCATCAAGGGCCTGCATTCATTTATGTTGTTATCAGAAATTAAATTTCCCGTACTAATTATTTTTAATGCTTTCATTTCTACAGTTCTTTTTCGTATAAATGGTATTTCAATTATATTATTTTCATTGTTTAATTTCATAGTCTGCGTATAATAGTTTAACTCAACATTAAAATTGTTTAAAAAATCATTACCCATTATTGCTCCCATATTCAAACCTGGAATGACTAAAAAAGGTACATTTATTGTGTTTTTATTTATTTTTAGCTGTAACAGTATTTGCTTAGTTACTTTTTTACTCCGAACACCTGTTACACATATAACACTAATTCCCAATACTGGTAGTTGTGGAATTGTCTCAGTGGTTTGATTTTTTATTTTTTCAAAAACTGTCATCTGTAGCGGTCAGTTCACTCCCTGAATCTACTAGAAAAGTGTATTTGGAATTAAACACTTTGGCTTCGAATTCTGCCATGCTAAAATTACTGCTACTCTCACCTGCTTCTTCATCGGATAATTCATTATGTATATTAGTAATAAGTGACCCTATTGTTATGTGATTTCTAGACGGCTGGGGACTTTCCTTTTCAACCGTCCTTATTAGTTTAACTGTGCTGGAGGTGGTGGTTAGTTGTAAACCCCCCTGGGATCCCCTCTACCATTTTGATTATTAGAAGGTGCTTCAACACCCCTAGTCCCGTTTAGGTTACCAACATATCCCCCTCTCCCTCTGTGGTTCAAACCTCCCGGCATCCCCCTATTACTGGTAAACCCTCTCCCTCTATTATTCCCTCTAAACTCATTACTATAATTTTCCCCTCTATTATAATTATCTTCTCTCCCTTGGGCACCACCCCTAGGACCCCGACACTTATAACACTGTAGTTGTTATATATAGAACTATTATAGTTGCTAGCTCTACAATTAGGGTGTGGACATAACCGGCCCTCTTATTGTCTTCTTCTTCTTTCATACTCTGGTAAGCTTCTAAGATTTTCTCTAATTCAGCTATATCAGTAAACTCCCGGGTTCTAATTGTGGATCGTACGTCTTTAGGTAAATGTTTACTGACATACCTTATAAAAGATGAAAGAGGCATTGGTGGTTCTAAACATTTAACCTGGCTATATAGTCGCGTCACATATGACGTAATGCTCATATGTTTAATATTGAAACTACCCCATCCCATTATTGTGCTGCGTAAACCCTCTTGTTTTTCCTCTGACCAATATTTATTTTTAAATGCTCGTTCAAACTCATCAAAATCTGCCCAATTATCATTATGAGTGTCCGCCCAAATTTTAGCATCCCCTTTAAAATATATCAAAAGTCGTACTAATTTTATTTCCCAGCTTTCTTTATTATACTTATTAAAACTCTGTATAGAATTTAAAAATTGTATGGGGTTCACTCCCTTACCCTTATCACTGAAATAACTTAATTCAACATCAACATTCACTCTCTCACACATATTGGTTAGTTTTTGATTAATCGCTAGGCTTAGATCTTCTCTAACTTTAATTATTTCTTGTTCATGTTCTGTGTGCTCACTTTTCAAAGTAGTTACACTAGTTTTAATTGTGTCAATTTGTTCAAAGTTACTTTTGAATTCATTATTAATATTCTCTTGTATCTTATTTGCTTTTTTAATTTGCTCCCACTCATCAATTACACCTTGAACATTACCTTCAATTTTGTCATTTTATTTTTTAAATTTATCGTTAAATCTACTAGTTAACGCCTCAAATTTTTTGTCTGTCCTAGCAGTTTCTTATCCTGCTTTTCGCTAATTATTTTTATATCATTTTTCATCTCGGTTTGTATTTTACTTATAATTATAGTCATTTCACCTTTCACTCCCACAATAGGTTTACTCTGTTTCTCTAGTTTAGTATTTATTTCCATGAATTTATCACTCACTCCATCAAAATTCTCTTATACTTTTAAATTGGTTATTCATACTTAATTTACTCATTTCTATGTCACTTCTTATGCTTACGAATTCGTTATTCATGTCTCCTAATTTCTCGTCTTGTTTGTCAAGTTTATTATTTACTTCATTTATCTCTGACTTGATTTCAATTTTAAACTCATTCAAGCTCGTGTTTAAAGTATTATTTTCTGACTTCATTTCAGTTTTAAATTCATTTAAACTCGTGTTTAAATTATCATTATTCTTATTTTGTTGGTCAAACTTATTATTCATTTCTACGCTATTTGCATTTATCTCTGATTTGATTTCAGTTTTCAAATTATCATTATTCTTATTTTGTTGTTCAAACTTATTATTTATCATTTCCATTATCAACGCTAATTGGTTGAATATATTTACATCGTTATTTCTACTACATTCAGCTTCGACATTTACATTCACTATTTCGCCTATGCTCTGGACATTTTCATGCGTGGTTATCATACTATCTTGTGTAACATTAAACACTGCTCCCACATCTACACTTTCATCTAAATTTGTATTTGTTTCTTTCTCTGCCATTTTTTGACTAAATTGTAAATCAATTTTAATTTACAATGTCCCTGTAAATTCAGGCGCCAACTGAAGTGTTACTCAGTAATTGTTTATTTATTTAATATTAATTTCTATCTGTAAGGTATAATCCAGACATTCGTTTAATGTACTAAGGCAGAGAACAGTTGGCAAATACAGTAAACGGACTAATTGGGGCTAGGGGTGTCCGTAAAATCGAAAGTCCGTTAAATCACAAATTTTGTTTTTTGAGGATGTATTTAAATCAAATAGGCCTATAACACTTGAAATTTTAATACTATTAATATCATGCAAATACTGTATTGTTCCGAATACAAGCTGCACTTTTTCTCCTAAAAACATGGTCGCTAATTTGGCCTGCGTCTTGCATTCGCGCGCTAACGAAATTCGAAGTTATACCTGACTTCTGGCGGGACGAATGCTTTTGGTATCTATGAGTTGTTTACTGCCTAAGCAACAGCAGTTTGCCTGGCTGTAGTTAACTCTGGAGTTATGATTTATGATTACAACCGAATGTTTTAACAGCAAACTGAAGAAAGAATAGGAAGATAAAGTGTAAGTGCGTGTGCACGCACGCGTGCTCGCACCCTTCTGTAGACAGCAAGACAAAGGATGAGTAGAGGGGGTGTGAGGAACATGTTTCTAAATAACAGGTAAACTGCCAGTGTGGTTTTCTATTGTAACAGTGACAACATCGCTTATCTGTACTTTGTTTTCATTCGGCGTTTTTGTAGTGCGTTTGCGGTATGAGTGATATTGTGGAGACTAAAGGCACGCAGTCAAATCAAATTAAACGTAACCCGTACGATGCAAATTATAAATTAATTGTGATACAAAATGTAAAAAAACATGCAATTGCGAAGCCGCAAGGAAATTCGATATTGATGAATCCTGTATTCAACGATGGAGAAAACAGAAGGAACGACTTTCAAATGCAAATACTGCGCGACGAGCATTCGCGGGACCTCAAGCTGGACGTTTTGTAGCAGTAGAGTCCAGCGTCTGTGAATATGTACGGCTTTTAAGAAGGCAAGAACTCCCTGTCACTAGACATGTTTTAAAATTAAAAGCTTTAGAAAACATAGAAGAATTAAAAGTCTCCGGTTTCAAAGCCAGCTTCGGGTGTATAAGACGAATGATGTGGCGAAATGGATTTGCGCTTAAATGACGTACATCACTCGCGCTAAAATACCGAGTGACTACGAAGAAAAACTCCTACAGTATCAGCGGTTTGTCATTCATTTACGCAAGAAGCATAATTATTCACTTGAACACATGGGAAATGCCGATGAAACGCCCTTATTTTTTATTTACGTATATTTACGGTGGACCAAAAGGGAACCAAATCTGTAACAGTAAAGATTACGGGAAATGAAAAATTACGTGCCACTGTAATGCTTGCTGTATTAGCCGATGGACGAATATTTCACAGTGAAATAAGATGCATATCAGTGTATATTGTTCAGTGTTAGTCGTCGTGATGTCTTCCACTGAACGTGTGCGACGCCTGCGTCAACGACAACGCAAAGACAGGTATTGTGAAGAATTAAATGAATTCTTGATGAATACTCCGTTCTCATCAAATACAATTGAAGATGAGAAAATCTGCGTGTTTCAAAACAAGAAGAAAAGGAAAGAAAGAATGCTGCGATAGCCAAGCAATATTCCCAGAACAGGAGAGTCTGCAGTTTATGCTTTATGCACATTGTACATTTCAAAAGCCTAATTTTTTTTTTTTTCAAAATCTGTCCGTTAAATCCGAAGTCCGTTAAATCGAGGGTTTACTGTACAAATAACAATGCGCAAATCATGTAAAATATAACATTATTTATTTTTCTTCGAGAACATAAAAAAGATCATGAACACACTTATTCCGCCTTAAGGCGTAAAATTGATTCCCAATAATTATTACAAAATATGAATACGTATATAAAAAGGTTATGCAAACTCAACACTTCTGGTTAGGCCCATATGCATATTTTTCACACACACACAATCATACACGTTTACATACTTTTAGGTTTTTTGTTGAGCTCAACTTCAAAATTTAGGTAAAAGCCAGTATTTACAGTATTTAATTATTTTTTGAAATGTCTTTTTTCCTGTTGATGCGTATGGTTTCATCCTGTTTCTCCCGTTGTGTACACTGTCCGTTGTTTGCACTTTTATATCTTACGGCCGAACTGTTTGTTCATTTTATTTATCACTGGTTAATACATTATTTATACTTTTTGAAAAGTCTAAAACTGGTTGAAATCTCACATTCTTCAATTTACGTCTTATGCTGTTTATGCGGGCGCCCACGATTGCTGCTGCAGACGGCAAAAGATGGTAGTCTGCTTGCGTTCAGTGTTACAAATTTCCATTTGGTGCGTCTCTAAGCTGGTTCTCTCCGCTCCCCGCCGTACGTCTTGTCCTCAGTACTATAACGTTCCGTTGGACTTAACATCACCTTTTTAACTTCGTCGCGAAATGTTTTTCGTCAACAAATACTTAAAGTGTTGGTCACTGGCTATAAATAGATTTTCGTTATAATCTCATAACCATATATGGCCATGGAAATTATTTACTGGCTTCACCTCCACTCAAAGGGGCCTCATCTTTACATGTTATAGAATTTATGAAATTACACAATAATATTTAGGTAAATTTAGACCCATTACATGTCCTTATACTACTGATTCAGTGTCACATGGGGCGAGGTCAAATGAATAAGTAGCCTGTGGCAGTACTGAAATGGCAATCCGACTCCCTATGTAACTCAATGTTACGTTTTTGCAACTTTTCTCAGGTCACAAATAAGATAGAGCTTTAATTTTTTTTTTATTTTGAAGGGTACATCTTTATGTAGTTCCACACACAGGGGATTTTTTATGTCTGTGAATTTTGGATTATAATTTTTTTCAGACTTTTTTTGCTCCCAAAAACAACTAAAAAAATGTATTTCTCACTCAATTATTATTTTTTTTAAATGCCTTCCGTGGGGAACTAGTAAATGGTCTGTTTGAAATGTTGAAAAAATTTCATGAAGATAGGCCTTATGGGAGATGAGATAACTTACATCAAAGTTCAAAAAACCAAACTTCCAGTAATCAAAGAAAAATGAAAGAGCTTACACTTACCAGCAGCATATTTCAGCTTAGCAATGTGCAGCACTATAGGATGGGTTGTCTGGGTCCTCCTGCTCCTCAAACAAGTCTTCTAACTTCCTTTTCTTTAGTGTTCTTGCTTCCGGATTTTTTCCAGATCAGTCACAGCTTTGCGAAGTCTTATTGTCTCCAACAGATGTATAGCTTTGACTAGGTTTTTTCCTGGATTTAGTCCCAAATGTCCCATAATTGTTACTTTGCTTATGAAACCATCATTAAAAACACAAATTGCAGCAAAAATACGATATCGTAGTGTTCTTAAAGTGACAAATACTTGTTTCGGTATCACTGACCAGACTATTTAGTGATTCATTTGCGTCTCGGTTTTACCTTTCAAGCATTTTACAAGCAGCTGTGGATTGGCTAACTCTTTAAATATAGATTTTATTGCAGTCATAATGATTTCAGGTAAATGGAAATGTTTATTAAGATCATATACTTGATTAGTTAACAAACACTGATTGTAGCCACACCATGTATCTTCCCCTTTAGGACAGAGTTGGTGAGTAGTTCTTTGATTTGTTGATGCTACATGAAAATATTCAGCCCATACAGCCTGTTTCATTTCATCTAAACTGTGGATATTTCTTTATATTGCCAACCCATAGAATGTTTGAAGCTTCTGTATAGCAGCTGTGGTCAACCGATTTTTCCCCAATATTCATTTTCCATCAGCAAGTTTTTTTTTTCGATGCTTTCAGTTTCAACAACCGAATGCCCATTCTTTTTTGTATATGGCCTATGCATTCTAACTTATGAAATTCAACATTATCGCCATACACTTTTGCTTCTTTTATACATAAGAGAGCCTTAGAGTACCCATCATCTAAATAATTCACGTATCGCGCACCATACAAAGATTCTGATCTTTGACTCATTCACAAAATAATTTATTCGAACAACTTACAATTACGATAGGAAAAGAATAATTACACCATTTTAAAGAGGAGATTTTGGATAATAATATTATACAAAAAACCAAAAATGCAAGTTTGTTTCAGTTTTTCCGAGTCAGACTCCCCTTGACATCAAAAACTGTCTTACAGGTTGTGTGTGTGTGTGTGTGTGTGGGGGGGGGTATTATGGGAATCCAGTGCATTAGACCTGGGCCTGTAAGGGGTGTTAACCCACGGTGGCCTGGTGTTTTTTAGTATATTTTATAGTTGTGCTACAACTTAACTAATTCTATTATGTCAACTTATCTTATACTGTCTTTTAGTTCTATTTTTCCACTTTAATATGATGTATAACACTTTATACTTTTTTTACTATTTAAAACAAAAAATTAAGTTACAACTGCACAAAATAATTTTTGTAAGTCACAATTTATTTTTGTAACACTTTCAAACACACATTTATGGTTTTTATATAATTATTGGACACTAGTCTATGCTACACAGTATATGTAATATAAAAAGTAAAGGAAATATACTCTTAAAAATATTTATGTGTAATCGACACGCATACTGAATGCATGTAACACTGAATGCAGCGTGTAAACAAAACACAAAATATTAAGTAATAACCATTTTCATATGTAGATCTGTTATTTATAATGTTGTGTTATAATAGTTTCTAACCCTTCAGTGCAAGTTGTTAAATCTATACTGTTATTGTGTACATAATTCTCTAATTTATGGGAGGATGATAGTGTAATAAAAATGGTGAGTTTTTTAGAGTGCCAATTGTGGACAGAGACAAGTGAGAAAGAGGCAAAGGGAGAGAGAGAGATAATGAGAGGGAGAGAGAGAGAGAGAGAGAGAGAGAGAGAGAGAGAAGGTTAGAAGAGTGAGAGAGAGGGAGGGAGAGGTAGTGTGAAAGAGTGCAAGAGAGAGAGCGATTTCAGGTTAGAGTGAGAGGCTGGGAGAAGGTGGGGTAGGGGGAGAATGGGTGAGAGAGAAGGTGTGATTGTGGACATATACATAAATTTACAATATTCTATAGTACTCTTGACAATAATTTACAACAATATGATTACAATTATGTAACGGGGCAAAAGGTAAAACCATTTTTAATCATTTTAAATGAGAAACACGCCTAGCTAATACATTGGTACGAGTCAGTGGCAGGTACGAGTTGGGAATTGTAACAGAGGACGAATAGATCATCATGAAAGTGTGTAGCTTGCTGCATAGAATCGACCACGTGTTAGCGATGTGAACTGCTGTCCGTCTCTCGCGAGATCTCGGGAAATGTTCGAGAACATTCCACAGCCAATGAGAAACGATGAATGAAGTCGACATCCGTTTTGATGGCAATGTGGTCAACGCCCAAGGTGGTCAATAGTATAGAGTTGCGAGCCGAAGCTTGCCCAGTTCAGCAACACACTTCAAACAGTGCAGAGCAGTGAAATAGTGTCGGGAGGCCTGCGCATGTAAGTACGCGTGGCCTGCCCCAATGTTATGTAGAAAGAACAATGAAGTATTAAAAACAAGTTTAATAATATGACAGTGTAATCAGTGACGGGTGACGATGAAATAAACATTTTAAAACGTTTGGTGTGAGAGTGACATTTAAAAATGAATTCTTAAAGTTGAATGAATAAAACAGTGTTAGTAGTGGTGACAAAGGTAAAAGTGAGTTAAGAAAGATGGCGGGACTTTGCGGATAGCACGTGCAGGTACCATAGAAAAACAATCATGTTGATTCGAAGGGAAGTAAAACAATAAATAAAAGAGCTCATTAAATAAAATGGGGGAGTTAAAAAAGAATTAGAGTGAGAGTGAGAGAGAGTGTTCGAAGTACTGGGTTGCCTTGAAACGTATATACTCTTTGATTAAGGAATTTCATATCTTAGAATTGTTAGATAGATAACATTAAAGAAATAAGAAGGAGAAACAAAGTAATTTTTAAATTAAAGAAAATCATAATTGATTTAACGATGAACATGTGTTAGAGTAGTTATTACGCCATTCCCATAACCTGTTCCCGTATGGAGAAGCACGCTTAAAATGGACCTGGGTAAGTGTTGAAATACAGAGAATTAACTAATCTAAATTTTGAAACAGGTAAAGTATAGCAGGGTTTCCACATTCCCCTTAGCACAAATGTTGGTAGCGACCTATAAAAAATCTTGGAGTCTTCTGTTTTGGTAAGTCAGTAAGGTAATCAGGGTTAGTGCGTAAAAAACAGTTCGCGCAGGTAAGTGAAAGTCACGTGGGTGGTTTGCAAAAATAATGATTGTAATGTTACAAATGGCGACCCTGCCATTATATGCTATCCAGCTTATATGAATTTATTCATATAGGTTTAGGCCTCCTTTGAAGTACGAAACAGGTTGTGGTAAACGGCGTTTTTGTATTGATAGAAGTTACGTATAAGTGCGTGATTACAGGTTATGTTTATAAGTAAGGGAATATGGTTGGTAACATAAAATCTTGAATTAAATTTAAAATTGTTTACAATTGTATATGTAATTTATATAATTTAAAAAGATGGAAAATTCTGAAAATGAAGTAAATGTAACCGACTCAACTGTCATGAGTGAGTCAGAAATTCAGTCAACTCCTATATTCAATAAAGAAAGTAGCTGGACAGAATCAGCTGTTATGGACGAGGCGAGAGGTCATTCAACTCCCGTCTCGACTAAAGAAAGTAATAAATCTGATAATAATATAATGAGTTTTTTACAAAAGCAGTTTAGCGAATTGAAAGAACAAAATATGAAGTTCGAAAGACGTTTTGATAATAATGATGAGTTTTTGCGTGCCATGTCTAATAACATTGAACAACAAAATGAGAATATAAATAGGTGTAACGGTATTGCTCTTTTACCATTATAATACAACTATACAATAATATTACTACTAAAACTCACTGCTGCCAGAATTTTACTTACTGTCATAATCCCGTTAAACTTAACTTATTAAACTGCCCAGGTCACCACGATATTTTATGGTTTAATATCGAAACCTTTGCACTCTTGCCCTTACAAAAATTAACATAATCCCGCTATCTGACCACCCTTAAACTCAGAAAATTCCACAGAACGTTAGACGAGGTTTTCAGCACAGAATAGGAAATGGTTATGGCGTAATAACTTACTCTTATACATGTTTTATATTAAACCAAATACTATTTTATTGATATTTCTGTCTATATTTTCAAATGTTGCTTCTCTATGTTACCAGTACTTTGATATTTTTCCCACACACACACTCCTCTCATTCTTTACAATTTTGAAAAACCCCCAATTAATTGAGCTCTTTGATTTATTGTTTACTTTAAAACTTTGGCCAACTAAATATATTTTTTTCACTGTACTTAACTTCTCTTGCTATCCAAATTGTTCCACCATCACGCAGTTCACTTTCACTTTTATCGTCACTTCGACCACATTAGACTGTTATTAAATTTTCGTTGTGGTGTTGTTTCACTATTTAAAATTGCTGTACCATTTGGTATTTTCTGGTAGGCCTTGTACTACATTTCGACCTACCAGACAAAGTATTCCCGAGGCCACGCTTCACTTACGTCCACTCAGTGTGAATGTATATTGCCAACTCTGCTCTTCGTCAAAAACTGTTCTGTGCTACTGTCTGATGCAAAACTGGGTTGACAAAGTGTTTTTCTGTGATTCACAAACAGACTGAGCTGGCAAGCTGTTGCGTAATACGTCTGGCTGGGCAGGCTACAGGCTTCAGACATAAACAGTCTGCAATAACAATGTATGTGTTGCTGGTTACAATGAGGTTCCACAAAGGTGAATACTGACTACTTTGAATTCAGCCTGATTTAAATTATTATTTCTTAGCACACAATTCTGTACCGTTACATAGGCGTATAAATGATATTGATGAACGTTGTAGTACCATGGAGAAACAAATACAAGATGATGTAAATAATATTAGAAAAAGAAGGGAGAGTAAAAGAGATACAGGTAAGTGTAATAGAAATAATAATAATGAAATAATGGAGAACAAGGTAATCGGTTCTGATAGTGAAGATAGTGAAAATATAAGTGATAATCATAATGATGACAGGTTAAGTGCAAAGGAGAATATAAATAGTGAAGTAATATTTGACAAGGTAAGTAAGGGTGTTAAAATAAGTGATGATTATTATGGTGAAATAATGTTGAATAATAATAATAAAGATATAGTGGAAAATGGAGTATCAAAAAGTGATACAGTGAATAATAGTAGTGATGAGAGATAATAGTAGTGATAATGGTAGTGGTAGTAGTTATAATGGTAGTGGTAATAGTGATAATGGTAGTGATAGTAGTGAGATAATAAGTGTTAATGAGCTTGAGAGAGAGTACGAAGAGAGTTTAAGTGAATATTGGGGGCAGAGGGCAAATTTTCCCTGTGGTGTATGTGAAGTAAAGGCTTCATGAGTGTTTTGGGAGGACAGAGGTTCCTCTAGAATTTATTTGGGAGACAAATGGTCTACAAATAGTCCCTTTATGTATTATGGTTTCCCTGGTAAAGCCAGGATGTGTTTTAATAATGTTGTATTGCCCTGTGCGTAGAGTGAGAGAATTAAATGGGGTTGGGAAAGTGATTATGATATATATAGAAATGTTTAAAGTAAATAGAGGTTATGAAGAGTTAGTCAAGAGAATAAATATTGAGAGAAATGTTGATTATATGAAAGACTTACCTTGTGGAGTAATTAATGTAGCAAATGATGATAACACTGTCGATAATAAGCACTTACCTGGTGATAAAATTGGGGTACTAGTGGCAGATGATGACTATGATGATGAATTGATAACCTATTTAATTGTGACAAATCATACCAAGGGTGAATGGACTATAAACAATGGTGACAAGTTTTATGATTTAATAATATGCAATAATTCTGTAAATTATTGTTATGGTATAATGGAAAAAACCGGTTTAAATGGGCATTATATTAAAAAATAATAATATAATAAACGTAATTAAAAATGAATTGTGCATGTACAATGTAAGATTAATTTTCGATGATGGAGGTTAGATATGTGGTGTTAATGAACATTTGATTATGTGAATGTAACGGCTTTTGAAAATGGGCTAAATTATGTAATGAGTTTGTGTAAATAAATGGCATGTGATATGATGTAGATTGTATACAAAATTGTATTGTGTTTACATTTGCTACGTATAAGGTTATGTTGTTAAGATAAGGTATCTGCAGATTCATTGTTGTGTGTGTGTGTGTGTGTGTGTGTGCATTGTATTTTATGTAATCAATGTTTATAGTTGTGATTGATTTAATAACAATAATATTTTGTTGATTGAATAATTGACCATAGGTAATTAAATTTGATGATGGAATTAAATGAATTTAAAAGGTTGTAAGTATAATTAAATTAATTTGAGGGGATTAAATTATTTGAAAAACTGGATCTTGGTAATAAATGGGAGAAACTTATTTTTTGGGATTTGAAGGTTATAGTAAATGGTAGAATGATTAAAATTTGATAATTGAAAGGGTCAATAGAGAATGAATATTAAAGTTATAATGTTTGTAATTTTTATTCAACTTTAAAGGTGAAATGGTGGTTTTAATGGAATATTGGTAATGTTTATTTTGAACTGAAGTATTTGTGACATATATAACTTATATAATGTGATTAATCATGGAGTAATGGAGTACATGTTTTTGTCTATGTATTTGTGGTATTGAATAATTTACTGTTTTTTATAATCCTAACTTGTATTGTGTATAGATGATAATAGTAATTTGCATTGGTAATTGAAATCAAAACGGAATTTTTAATTGAAATCAGAAAGGTGAATCTGTAGTTGAATTTGACTTATTTTTGGAATTTGAAAAAAAAAATTTGTAGTTTCTGATATGACTTGCCAATGGGTGCTAATATCTAAGTGAATTAAATAAAATGTCTTAGGTTTGTGTTAAGAATATAGGTAGTTAAAACAAGTTTCATGATGTATTAAAAAGTTAAGAAGAAAACCAGTACGGCTAAGAGGAAACCAAATCAGTTAAGGATATGGAATAGTGAAAGGCCATTTATTGATGTTTTTAATGAATTGTTACAGAGTCTGGTGGTACTGTGGAGGCGTACCTGTGCTGGCCAGCGCGTCAGGTCAGGGGCGTTGAGTGCCTGTCTGCCTTTATGGTGTTGGGATCCTGAAGCAGGAAGTCCAGTAAAGTCATGCAGGTGCGGCCACAGTCACCGGACAAGGGGGGTGAGTAACCCAGGATTTTAATAAGGAATTAAGGGGGGGGTCGTGGCGCCATATCCTAGCTGGTCCTCTTAGGTTTAGGCAATGAGAGTTTTTATGCTTTGGCATAAAACCTCTCATGGGGGGGGGTATTGTGATGGGACAAAATGGGTATAATCATTTTGTATTAATCAAATTTAATAATTTCAAATAATAAACCCGGCAATGTAATGTTTGGTGCCAGGTAGTATTCGGTAACAGGCAGTGGCAGGTACGACTTGGTCAAGAATGTGTGAGTCATTAGAAAAGCGCTTGGTTGCTGAATAGAATCAATCACGCTTGAGCAATGCGAATTGCTTTCCGGCCTCTCATGAGATATCGAAGTTTACGAGAAGCCAATGAGAAACGAGGAATGAAGTCGACATCCATTTTGACGGCAACGTGGTCGATGCCCAAGGCGATGTATAGCATACAGTCGCGAGCGAAGCTCGCCCAGTTCAGCAACACACTTCAAACAGTGCAGAGCAGTGAAATAGTGTTGGGAGGCCTGCGCGTGTTATTATGCGCGGCCTGCCCCAAAGTTATGTAGAAAGAACAATGAAGTATTAAAAACAAGTTAAACAATATGACAGTGTAATGGGTGACAGGTGACTATGAAATAAATGTTTTAAAACGTTTGGTGTGAGAGTGACATTTAAAAATTAATTCTTAAATTTGAATGAATAAAACAGTGTTAGTGGTGACAAAGGTAAAAGTGAGTTAAGAAAGATGGCAGGACTCTGCGGATAGCACGTGCAGGTACCATAGAAAAACAATCGTGTTGATTCGAAGGGAAGTAAAACAATAAATAAAAGAGCTCATTAAATAAAATGGGGGGGTTAAAAAAGAATGAGAGAGAGAGAGAGAGAGTATTCGAAGTACTGGGTTGCCTTGAAATGTATATACTCTTTGATTAAGTAATTTCATATCTTAGAATTGTGAGATAGATAACATTAAAGAAGTAAGAAGGAGAAAGAAAGTAATTTTTAAATAAAAGAAAATGATTATTAGTGTTGTTGGTACTTTCACTGTGAACTTACTTGTATTTTCTCATACGTCGTTTCAGAGTGGTGTTCTCCTTCTTCAGTGAGTTTGGATACGGAATGCGCAAACTGTCAGTAGTTTTATGTATAATGTTTTTTAGTTAACAGGTTGTGTGTGGGTGGAAGTGGAAGGGATTGGCGCTGGAGTTTGAATTGTTTTGGTGTTGTTTATTACTGTGTCTATAATCACAGTAATAAACAACACCAAAACAATTCAAACTCCAGCACCAATCCCCTCCACCTCCGCCCACACACAACATGTTAACTAAAAACTGTTATACATAAAACTACTGACAGTTTGCGCATTCCGTATCCAATCTCACTGAAGAAGGAGAACACCACTCCGAAACGATGTATGAGAAAATACAAGTAAGTTCACAGTGAAAGTACCAACAATACTAATAATTATTATAGTAGTGAACAAAGAAGTGACGAACATTCAAAATAATAAAAGAAAATGATATTTGATTTAACGATAAACATGTGTTAGAGTAGTTATTACGCCGTTCCCATAACCTGTTCCCGTACGGAGAAGCACGCCTAAAATGGACCTGGGTAAGTGTTGAAATACAGGGAATTAACTAATCTAAATTCTGTAACAGGTAAAGTATAACAGGGTTTCCACATTCCCCTTAGCACAAGTGTTGGTGGCGACCTGTAAAAAATCTTGGAGTCTTCTGTTTTGGTAAGTCATAGTAAGGTAATCAGGGTTAGTGCGTAAAAAACAGTTCGCGCAGGTAAGTGAAAGTCACGTGGGTGGTTTGCAAAAATAATGATTGTAATGTTACAATTATTATCCAAGTCTACTTGTTAGATAAATTTACCAAAACTTTTGTTAGTAACCTTATGTCAACTATCTGATGTAAAGTCGTAAAGTTCTACAGTTATTTTGTAATTTGTAAGTTTCTAAATTATGATTGTTTTTAATACCAGTAGTGAGGGAAACATGTTAAAAATAACTTTTAATAATTACGTAGTTGAACATCCCCTAATCTGTTTTTAGTTATAGGTAATATATTTTCCTATGCTATATGTTGACTGCTGTATGTCTAAACGGTTTGTGTACCAATCTAATTTCCAATGGTTGATTAGTGTGTGTTTAATTAATTAAAATATCATTACATATAGTAATTTAAATTGTAATAGTGTACAAATTAAGTTCTGTGATACTATAATTTTCTCGTTTTCTTAAAGAAAACATTTGAAGATGTAAACAAACTATCTCAACTCCTTCACATATACAATGATACATACATTCGCACGCATACACACTCACATACACAAACACATTCACCGAAATAATAGTTCTTTTGTGTTTGACATTTCTTTTGTATTTCATACACAGGTCCTGATGATGACAATAAACATTGTCGAAACGTCGACACAAATAAGTTAAAAATTTGTGTTATTTTTGTCCGATCCTCACTAACCCTTCACTGAAAAATTCATTGATTGACAGTCACTACGAATTTAAGGATTTAAAACACAAAAGGTTTGCTGTTTATTCAGTTAAATGCATTCAACACTATCTGTTAGATAAGGAAATAACTACAGTTCAGTTATGATGTGCTGCTCTCATACGGCAAGCTTGAAAAATAGTTTAAACCTATGTAAAAGAGACGCCCATATGACTGAAAGTGTTAAACACCTTGTTCACCCACAGTTGTTGTTTTAATATGTAAAAATAATTAAGTAAAAGTAAAACAATGGAAGTGTGCATGCATCCAGATAGTTATGGATATGTTTTGTGTTGTAGGTACAGGAAAGTCAAAGAAATTAGCCAAACGCCAGGCAGCAAATAAAATGTGGAACAAAGTGAAAGAGTTGCCAAGTGAAAACTCATCGATCTCATTTGGTTTTGAGGATGAAGACGAGGTATGGTTTTTGAGCCAGGCTTTCTGCTTTGCTTTCAAAACAGTAATACAATGCTTGTGTATGTATTTATGTATATAAAATGTTAAAACGGAAAATGTGTAAACAAGTTCTAGTTGTATTTTTGAAAACATAACATTGTGTAATGTGTTTACCATATGATAAGGGTGATAGAATGTGCAACTCTGAATGACATAGTTAACTAAGTCATGAAGTAACTTGCTTATTTAACACGGTGGTTCCATGGCTTTTTGAGAAGCATATTCAAATAGTACAAAGTAAAGGTAAATTTGTGATGGTATAAATTCTGTTGGATGCAATTGTATAGGAGGGTATCTTGGTGAAAGAGAGCTTGCTTTTTGCATGATATATTAATTGTCATGAGCTGTGGGTTCAACTCAAGGTTGAGTTAATCTGACCCCATCTGGCTGTCTAAGCTACGCAGGCCACAATCAGTAATAACATGAACACACAACACCCTTTTGTACTGCGTGTTGTTAAGTGCAGACTTGTTTTTTTCTTTAGCAGTTGAGAAGTGTAAGATGTGTCATAACTAGAGTGCACAACAGAGCAAGGGCCTACTTGAGGGAAGATGAAGATGATGATGACGACATTGATGCCATAGAATATTTTATTTAATTGGCTGCTGTCAGCCACTAGTGATTCTGTGCTCAGCCCAAACATCAGAAGTGAACTCTGTGCTGTAGAGTTAATATTATTTTGTAACTGTAGTTTGGTTGGTGACGTGGGAAATTGTAAGCAGCACAGATTGAGATAGCATTGAATATTTATACCAGTGCAACTTCAAGATACAATATTGGCACAGGATCTACATGTCAGTTCTGTTGGTTTATTATGAAGTCAGTGGCCTGTTTCATTAAAAAGGAAGAACAGAACACAAGTGAATAGGTTTGCACTCAACAACACAAGATTTCTGCTACGAGCAACTTGATGATGATGATATGATGATGAAGGTGACAGACCAGTCCTAAAAACCAAGGAGAGCAGTTGGCTTTGTGTGGCAAGATATGTATCTGCAATATGTGTGCAGTGCTTAGAAATTACTAGCCACAATAGGAATTGTCAAGTTTGGAATGACATTGGTAGAAAGGGCTTAGGAACGTGTGGAAGAATAGATATCTGCATGCAATTGAAAGAATCCAGAAGTAGTGTCCTGTGTCTTGAAGGGAAAGCTTGATGAAACTTCTGGATATCAGTTGGTCATCAATAAGTAATTAAAAAATTACATCTTTCTTAAATAATTAAAAATTTTTAAAGAGCCATAAGTGCTGATTTTTGGCTTCACCTCCGTGACGTCCAGAAAACGTGAACAATACCTCTCCATTTTCAGTGACAGAAGATCATTTCAACAGCATTTTGGAACAGCACCTGTTGAAGGCTGTTGATTAGAACTAAACTGAGTGGAGTGAGATTGGTGAAGATCATTATCCGCAATGCCTTACAGGTGAGCAGTATTTGTAACAGTCAGTCTGTCTGTGTAAAACTTAAGTTTGGGTAAGAAATTTATCTTTCTGCGCATCCTTATTATTGAAGTCATGTGGAACTTAGCTCCAAGAACCACTTAATTATTCACCTGAATTGGACAACAAAATAAATTAGCTGGTCACAACCCAGGTGAAAGTATATAATTAAATCACGATATAACATTTGAAATAATTTTGTTTGTTTGTTTAATGTTAATGTGGTTACCAGGTTTCGTTGTGTACCACAAAGTGTTGTTGAGGATCCTTTCAAGATTTTAAGCACCATGAAGAAGTACCAACAGTGTAGGTTATATTATACAATGGAAGAGTCAAAGTAAATTTGAGACAAACTGGTAAAATGTTAGTACAGTAGACTCCCTCTCGTCCGGCCACCTGGGGACCAAACCCTAGGCTGGATTTCAAAATGGCCGGATGAACCGAAAATACGCTATAATGATGAAATAACGCTCTTTAATGAATGATCCATACAATAAATGACCCAATACAGTATATATAAATTACTAATAATTATAATTACTCACCCTTACTCCATTGTAGCAAGTAAAAAAACAAACAAGGAAAATTACTGCAACTCACGCTGATATTACTGTACGTATTTGCCAAAAATAACACAACTCTTTATAGAATATGAAAAACACATGAACATTAAAAGTGTCACTACAGAACGTAAAACTCGGAAATACAAATTTAAAAAAATCAGTTATCAACTGCTTTTTTTTGTTCAACTGTTTTGTTGAATGTGAAATCACGCCATTTCTTGATGAACATAACATCAAGTGCAGTTGCCTCTGTTTGTTGCTCGATGTACGTCGTTGCTAATTCCAGGGCTGCTCTTCCCTCGGCATGGCTCATTTTCTCCTCGAGATTTCCCTCTTCATCATTGACTTCTTCTTCTTCTTCTTCGTCTTATTGGCAAACGACAGCTTGCACAATTTCATCATAGTTTAAGATCTCATTTTGAAGCTCCTCATCTTGACCAGCAATCCATTCTGCAACGTCTTGTACAAGATCATCAGAGTGAGGCAATCGTTGTAGATCTTTTAACAGAGATTCGTTGTCATCTGGTTCAAAACCCTGCAGATTTGATTCATCTGCTTTAGGGTTGTCCTCTTTATTCTTTTCAATGAGAAGAAAACAATTTGGCCATGCTTTTCTCCAAGACTTTGTAAATGTAGATTATGGCATTTCATCGTATGCCTTCGCTACCATATAGATCACGTCTTTCATGTTGGTTGTCTTTAAGGCCGGAATGAGACCTGTGCTGCCTTCATTGTCCAGTTTACCTAGAATTTCCCAAAGAAGCTTTCTGCGGTACCTTCTCTTAAAAGACTCGATGACCCCTTGATCCATTGGTTGTGTAAGACTTGTGACGTTAGGTGGCAGGAATAATAATTTTATATCACTGTAACCTTCACATTCAAGTTCTTGCGGATGGGTAGGTGCATTGTCTAGCACTAAGAGTGCTTTAACTGGTAACTTCAAACTCGTCAAATTATGTTTCACTTTAGGAACAAATTCGCTTTCGAACCACTCCTTAAACAGATACGAATCCATCCAGGCTGATTTTTGTGCTCTTTAGTACACTGGAAGGGATGACATGTTTAAGTTCTTAAAAGCTCTGGGTTTTGCTGATTTTCCGATTACAAACAAAGGCAGCTTGTGGGACCCTGAGGCATTTGAACACAAAGCCACCATGTTTCTCTCTTTACTGGCTTTAAATCCTGGGGCTGAAGTTTCCTTAGCCGTAGCAAACGTTTTCTTGGGCAAGAGTTTAAACTGCAACCCCATCTCATCAATGTTATAAACTTGTTCTGGACTAAGATTTTCACTAGCAATGATGTCAGACAGTTGTTTTGAAAAATCGCTAGCTGCTGGTGGGTTCGCCGACAATTTTTTACCACAAACGCCAATGAAATGAACTCCATGATGCTTTTTCCAGCGTGTTAGCCATCCTTCACTTGCCGAGAATGTACTGGCATCATGAAGTTTTGAGTGTAGGATAACTGCTTTTTCTTTTAAAATTGGTCCACTTATCGGAGTGCCTCTTTGGCGTTCCTGCATAAACCATAACCACAAAGCATCGTCTACTAATTCGTTATTTGGTTTTTTTAAAGTGCATTGCGTTGAAAGCACTTTTTCAGTTTCAATTTGAGTGCAGAAAGTCTCAATCGATTTTTTGTTTCGGCGCCAGTCATTAACAGTACTCTTGCCTACATTAAACTCTTGGCAAATATGCTGGACCGATTCACCCTTATCGAGATGCTGAAGGACTTGTAATTTTTGGTCCATAGTCACGACGTGTGTTTTCGTTGTACACTCATATCGGAAAACTTTTATATTTACACAGAGACATACAGTATTACTATATACACAGATATATTTACACAGACTATATACACAGAACTCACAACATAAGACATACATCCACACATGAACAAAACCATGAGTCAACTGAGCTACTGTACATATATTTTCCGTTTTAACAAGTTGGGGGCTGTCACTGGAGACTCGTCTAGACTGTGTGACTCACCGTATGGCTGGCCGAACTATCCAACTGCCGATCCAACCGAGGCCAGACGAGAGGGAGCCTACTGTATAGAGACAAATTTTCAGTTAAAGACTAACAAGCTGAACAAAGAGTCATGGCAACACAAAAATCAAAATAAAGCAATACCACATAATTGTAGGAAAAGGGGGCTGAATTATGGAATGTTGTAGATTGTTTGAGATGCCCCTTCCAGATGTTCCTTGACTATTTCCAGGCCCACTATGTCACTAAATGCTAGGCAGCGAAGTATAAATACTGATTTTGAAGTGGGCCAGTTCAGTTTTCACCTGTCGATATTGCAGTTGGGATCAAAGTGTTTGTTGTGGATTAGTGGAAAGCAATTATTGTGTTTGTTAATTAGTGCAAAACTATAAGAAGTAGACATTTATTGTTGTGTGTTGAACAAATTTAACTAGAATTATTATTATATAAAAGTGCCTTGGTGATTTCTAACTGTTGTTTGTGGCTAAGTAAAGTTTGTAATTAGTGACTTTATTGGTGTCAGTTATTCTGTTTCTACTGAACAACATGATGATCTGTTAGACCATCGTAACAATATCAAGAATAACTGTATACAATAAATAGCATATACCAGGACATTTTGCTATAGTTTAGTATGTATAGATAGTGAGTCAGCATCTAACCAACTGTGAGTTCTGTTTGAGTTAATGTAGTTTCGCCTTCTGGATGTTATATGCCATGAATATTAAAGGAGTTTTATGTGATTTAATAGCAATTTAGTAAACTTGGATATTGTTTATTGTGAACTAAGTGTAATAGATTATATTGTATTTGAAAGCAGTTGCCTATAGTTGAGGAAAAACCGATAAAGAATGGATGTCTGCAAATGTCTATTATATGCTAAACACTTTTATGCGTTTCTGAAGGAAAAAAAGGAAATGTGTCTAGAACAACAGAATATTGATTTACATTATAGTGCCTCTACCTTCCTTGATGTTCAGTAGTGAAACTTGTTAATTGTAAGGTATTAAAAGGTATTGAGAGGTCACATTAATAGCAGCAGAACCAAAATGTTTAAGAAAAATAGCAGGTAGAACAACATAATTAACTACAACTCCATGGCGCTACAGCTCATGAAGAGCCCTGGCCTCCAGAATGACATGAGACTCCTCTCCTCTCTATCCTATGCGACTCTTGGCCGCCTTCTGACCCCCCCCCCCCGTCTTCTCAAGTCTTCAACTACATCGTTCACCCATCTTTTTTGTGGCCTTCCTCTTGCTCTTCTTCCTCCTGGTCCTCCAATGAATACTTTTTTCACTGTCCTGTCCTCTGTCATTCTCTGTACATGACATGCCCACCTAATTATACCTTGTTTCATAACTGTGGCGATGTCCGATTCCTTGTGGAGATCGTACAATTCGGAATTTGTTCTCATATGCCACATTCCGGCATTTAGTACGCCTCCATATATCCTCTTCAGAATCTTTCTTTCCCATCTTCTGATCATATCTTCTTGGGCTGAGGTCATGGTCCAGGCTTCTGAAGCATACAGTACTAATGGCCGCATTACGGTTTTGTAAATCTGGATCTTAGAGGTCCTAGAAATGTTTCTGGACTTTAGGATAGGCAGCAAAGAAAAATAGCACCTACTTCCCATGGTTAGTTTGTCTTGAATTTCCATTGCCATCTGATATTTTGACGTCAGGAGGGACCCAAGATATGTAAAACTATCTACCCTCTCAAATTCACTGCCATTAACTTTAATTTTTGAGATTCTTTCTTCTCGGACATTGTTCTTCACCAGCATATATTTTGTCTTTTGACTGTTCACTTGCAGCCCTAGGTTGGTCCAGAGAGGTGTATACCTCTTCCAGTACCTGTTTGTTACTTGTAACATAATTAAGTAATCCACAAATTAGAGAGCAGGAAACTTGATGGTATGGGCATATTATCAAGATGGATCAGAACAGATTGCCGTAGACCGTGCTGGTAATAGGAACACTTAGGAAATGTAAGAAAGGAAGACCAAAGCAGTGGCTACAGGTGATAGAATATATTTATGAAAAACAAGGAAAAAGAGTGGTTGAATGAAGAAATAGGGGGAAGAACTGAGTAAGATAATCGAATTAGGTGAGGATCCAACACTATAGGAAATTATAAGAAATGAGAAGTAGAAGAAAAGATTCGTCAAAGTAAATGCAACTTGGATAAATATGATAAATGAAATGTACGATTGTTTACTATGTCTGGTGATCATTTGATATTACACAAGAATATCAAATGTAGAATGGTGTACAGGCCTCCATTGTAAGGTGAAGGACTTCTTGTTGTGCAGCAATTGCTTGTGACACAGTGCCTAAAACATACATATCATTTCAAGGTAAGGCATACAATAACGTTGCACTGAATTGTGTTTATATTAAATGCACTTTGATTACCATCTTCATGATGATGATAATATTCCTGTCTAAAATCCTGTTGTGTCACTTGGGTGGTATTAAAACTGAACAAACAAATAATTCAGTTCAAGGATCTGCATTTCTTTTTGTGTATCCCACGTTTGTAACATAACAACTTTCTTCATTTTTTTATTGGGGTAAAGTTTAGTTTGGATAACTCGTGCAAACATGTAAATTAGATGCATGTCTTATTTAGATATCTTATTTGTGATATATCGTGTGACAGTCAGCAGTTATTTTAGTTAAGTGAACCACTGTACAAATTGTGTTTTGTTATGAGAGATAACGTGAGTGCAGGGCTAAGTCAGGAAGAAAAACAAAACTAAATTATTCTAAACAAAATTATTTATGGACTAAATTTAATATCCAGATTCATTATATTATAGTCTCCAAGTCACGTGTATAAGTATTTAATTATAGTATATAAACACTTGGTTACTCACTGTTTTGTGACTTCTTTAAACTTCCAATAACAACGTGTTTCAAGGATAAATCCTCATCATCATTCTCGAATCATCCTTATAAATCCAGATTATTCTCGGGCGATAATGATGCAGTTGATCGTGTGTAGTGGTGCGCACCAGGTCGCAGCGTGGTGTGTAGTGCTTTGTGATCCTTGATAGTAATTTTTGATTTTTTGACGACTTCTCTGGAAGGATTGGTGTTTTCATAACCTGATGATGAGGATTTATCCTTGAAACGCGTTGTTATTGGAAGTTTAAAGAAGTCACAAGACAGTGAGTAACCAGGTGTTTACATACTACAATTAAATACTTACTATCCAGTGTTATGAGGTGCTACCCAAAAGTTTCTGAAATTTGTATTTCATGTGAGACGAGCATCAGTATGCCTAAATACTACTAGTTGCAGTGTAGTGCATTCTTTATGAGTTAGAATGCCTAGCAACTTCAGTCTACGCAAATGTGTTTGTTGTTGGAGGTTAGTTTTCCACAGAAGTGCACAAAATGTTAGTGCAAGCTTTTGGTAATGATGCTTTAGGCCAGACTTATTGTATTACTGATTTAGAAATGGCTGAACATGTGTTGGTGATGATTAGCATTCAAGATGACCAGCTACCAGCATACACCAGAAAATGTCATTGCTGTTCGGAATGTGATTGTGGAAGATCGTAGGCAGGTCATCAGCGACATCTGTAATATTATGGAATGATTGTACGGCACATATAAGTGGATTTGGACACAAGAATTTAGTATGAGAAGCATTGCTGAAAAGTTTGTGCATTGACTGCTGAGTGACAAACAGACACAGCATTGCACAAATGTCTGCAGTAAACTGAAAGAACTCGTATTGACCCATATTTCTTTTCTAAGGTCGTCACAGCTGACAAATACTGGTTTCATGAATATGACCACGAAATTAAGCAGCAATAATTCTAATGGAAGAGCTGATCTTCACCTCAGCCAAAAGAAGCCTGTCAAATCAAGAGCAACATCAACTCATTATTGATGTGTTTCTTCGATACTGATGGGACTGTCCACAAGGAGTTCATACTGCCTGATCAGGCAATTAATGGAAAATGTTGTCATGCTGTTCTAAGGTGGCTAAGAGAGGGGAGGAGTGGCACAAGAATGACTTGGTATGTCGCCATGACAATGCATACAGCTTTCATCGTGCAGCAGTTTTTTACAAAAAACATTCGGGAACTTCATTATACATACCAAAATTAACACATATAAAACCTACAAATAATCATTGCAGGGTTAGATTTGGAGCAGCTCCCTCCTGAGTATCTTTTGTTTAATTTATGGCATTCCATGTCTTTTTATACTTTGTATCTTAACTTTTTGAAATTAAAAGTATATAAAAATGACTGCTGTTAAGAAAAGCAGAAGGGGTTGGTAAAGAAGAAGAAGGGTATGCTATGAAAATGAGAACAGTCTACTGCTGTTAAAAATAGGATAGAAGTACATAAATCTGAAGAATGATAAACATCAACAAGTTGAATTGGAATATTGTAAATATTTATAAAATGTATTTCTTTTTTGTTTGGCTTCATCGCTGAATTGAAGAGTATGGTAAATTTAGGAAGTACCAAGGGTACTTTCTGATGTTAAATACAATGATTTTGTTTTAATTTTTTACTTTGAAATTTAGGATTACTGTGTTAGTTGACAAATTGTAGATAATTTTTTTTGAATAATATGATTTATATTGATTTTTTTTAACCGTCTTTTAACATACTTTATTGCTACCTCAGCTATCTTTTTTTTTTAATTTATTGTGGCATATGTATGTCTTTAAATTTGCAAGTAATCTGCAACAATAAGTTTTTAAAAAATGAGGACAATTTGAAACAGTATTTTGTTATCAAGTTTTGTATTGCAAATCAACACATACCCTGTCTTGAGAGAACTGATGATGAAAGTGATGCAAAAAATAAATTCAAATATAAAGTGCCTTTAGTTGTATGTAGGTAATACACATATATTTGCATTTGTCTAATTGCAATCCATTATGGAACACTTATTAGAAATTATATTCCATTGAATTTTGCATTAAAGCCAAAAACATTTTATCTGCATGCGTTCATAATAATATCATCACAAAAGATTTGCAATCAAGTGAAAATAAAAATTACCTTCAGTCATGTAACAATTGTTTTAGTAGCAGCAATTTTTAAATTGTCCATGTCCGGTTTGGTTTCATTTCGTGGCATCTTTTTGATAATTTTGTAGCTTGCTTTTATTTAGAAAATGTAGTCATGTTTGTGTTGCCCTCATGATTGTTTATTCTAATGGTTCTTACAGTATTCATGAACCTTGTTTACATCCATCACCAGACATTGTTTTCACTTCTGTAATTTGGATTGATAAACTTCCACATTGTCTTTAACTCCACTATGTTTGTAGTCCAAGTTTTTGTTAACTGCTTTCCTGCAGACATGTTGTTACATGTTCACTTTCTGTTTCTCTGATCATTGTGTGAATAGTCTTCCACCTGGCTGTCGGGACCAATACACAGATTCTGTCACACTATTCCTTTTTTAGTGTTGGATATTTTCTGTTGAACCTGCTGTGACCAAATAATGGTCAAAATCACAATTTGCACCCCAGAATATTTAGAGAATTCTAAATTTTTGTCACTAGTTTTCATTGCTGTTCTTGTTATTAGTTTTATCATTTGACAAGCCTTTCAGACTCTAACATTCTTCTCGTGTAGTCAAAATGAGTATATATTTTAACCTTTTACTATACTGGCTATATAAGTTATGCTAAATTGCAGTAATAAGAAGTTTTGTATTGAATGGAACATAGAAATAAACTTGCAATTAATAGTTGGGAACCAAACATTTGCTATAGCCTGTAAATGGACACAGATGTTTCAGTTGAAAATGTATAGTTTTGAAGAGACATGTAGCATCCTTTGTAAATATAAAACTATGCCAATTTAAAACTGAAATTAATTAACTTCCGCAGTGATGAAAAAAAAACAATGACGAATTATCGAGGTTTTACTTTCTTTTTTTTCTTTAATCTGTAGCACAGATAATTCGTACTTGTAATCCTGAAAGCAAAAAACTGTGCTTAAACTTACAAGAAAAAGGTATTAAGCAACAATTATGTATGATTTCTGTTTGGGCAGATTGCACAGCGCGTATCTCAGATAGTGCTAGACTTTGGCGAATTGAAAGATTCTAAAATTTCTACCTTGACACAGCAACATAGCCACAAAGTATCACAGTTTCACAAGAATCTGAAATCAGCATCGGGGCCTAAGCTTAAAGAGTTACAGGTACGAATTATTTTCATCAAATCATTATCATGATTGTGTTTTCTTTTTTTTATATGTTTACCTAATACCATTTTTGTCAATTAAGAAAACGGAGTCAGGTGTTATTAAGGGAACTGTGTTTGGTTTATTTAGAACTTTTTTTTTTAATAAGGAAATATGAGTTGAAAAAACTGAAAACTAATAATGAAGAATGTTATTTTGTAAAGTTTTTGAGAAACATTTTTTCTTCTTATTCGTTTTTATAATTTAATCATATATTGTTCATCATGTACAGTTTGTCAGTTACTTTGATAGCAGCCACACTGTTCAACAACTACTACTATATAAGTGTAAGATTGTAGTTAAATTGTTTGCAGACTGTTGGATGATCTTTGTATTGTATAAGATTTGTTAAAAAAGTTGATCCAATTTTGGAATTTTCTGCAATCAATTTGTAATGAGTAAAAGATGTTTTCTTGTGATTTTGGTAATGTAACGATTATCTTAAGTTATTAGTCATACTGGACACGTAGTTTAGATGTAACACAACTGAGTAAGTTGTGTTTTGTTGTACTCGTGCTGGAATTGGTGTATTCTTAATGTTCAGTGCAGCTCGAAGAACTTGCATCATGTTTTGTGTAAATAATAGGGTAAACTCATACATAGGATACATGTACATAGTAAAAGGGATGCGAATGATGTTTGGCGGGACAGGTATGCATGAGTGAGTGGTTTATAAATGGTACAGAAGTGTTGGGGTTTCCACATTCCGCCTATCGACACGTGGTGGCAACCTCATTTGTTTTTCGTATTTTTTGTATGTATTCGTATTTGTATGTTTTGGGGGGGTTCTTCTCTTAGTACCCGCCCTTTTATTTTTTTTAGTACAAAGCATGTGGCATAATATAAAAAATGCTTTACTGAAACTTTAGAGACTTGAAAAAAAGTTCAGTGAAGTCTATACATATTACATCAACGAATGAGTCAGAAGTCATGAATGAGTTGAAGATCATAGTAGAAAGTTGAATATTGTGAAAAGTTCAGTTGGTTTTATCACTAGATGTGGTTAATAAAGAGTACTGTTTGAACATTTTACACAGTGTGTGTGTGTGTGCGCACGCGCGTGTGTGTGTGTGTGTTAGAGAGAGGGGGGGCTATTTGTAGGAAAAGACCAGATTTATGGAAGTGTAATTTATAAAAATTGCACCTCAATAATATACGGGAACACACATCATTGACATCATTGCTTGTTCAAGAATTCAGGTAAACAAAAATGTCCTAATGGTACTACAGTCACCAGATATGTTCTCATGTAATCTTTTACTTTTTTGAAAAAGAAAAAAAAACTTTGAAAGGTGAATGTTTTGTAGGTGCTGAAAGTAGAAAACAAAAATCACTGAGCAAGTATGTACAAAAAAATATATTCCGGAATGTTTAGATGACAGAAAAAATTGTTAGTATAATTGTGTTATGTCTGACGAAGATTACTTTGAAGAGGCCATTATAAATAAGGATATAACATTTCAAGTATACAAAAATTGCATGAACATTTTTATCAGATGTCATGTGTAGTATTCAGGAATGTAGTAAAATTGTTGGAGATTGTTTAGCGATCACTTGTATTCTTTTGAAGTTACTTGGTAATCTGTTTCAGTTATGTGACTACTATTTAAAAATTTCTTCACTTATAGTTGATGTAATACTATGTGCATAGTATTATTTTATAAAGATATGGGCCACCTCATGTTTCCACTTGTACGTGTACATGTGTACATGATGTGCCACTCATATGCCACTCCCATGGACTATGTCACTAGCTGCTATATGGATAAAAGCATTCACCAATGCTGACGTCACCGTCTGTGTTATGCTTCATTCTCAGCTTCAGTGGATTACTATTAATTAATGGGAATTATTATAAAAAATGTAGATATTATATCACCCTCCCCAAATTGTTTTTAGAAACCTCTACTTTATTAGTGTGCACCAAAAGCATTACAGTACACTGACATATGGGATTCCAGAAGGTTGTGCAATAACACATTGCAAGATTTAATGTTTAACTGTTTAATGTTTAGGTTTTTATATTCCCACAGTTTGCCAATCACTTGTAAGTTCACTGAGACATCCACTCTCATTGCCATTTCATATTTAAAACAAGCCCCTCTAGTGGTGTTGGGCCACCACATGGTCATCTAACTTTCACTCGCGTTTCTTGATTCTGTTTGCTAATTTGCATTTAAATTTTACATTGTTAACCTGAAATAACTGCGTCTCCATTTTGGAGTATACCCACATTTTAAAATTTTGACGACGAACCGATTTATGAAGGTTTGTATGTACCATGCTTTAGAAAGATGAACTATCTTACATTATGGCCGACTCGCAAGAGCGTAGACATACACTGCCAACTTCGTATGTGCTGTGTCACAAAATTAGTGTACGGCTTCTGCATCCACTCAGTTTCTATAACACCACATTTCTGCCATAGTCTTCGCTGTTATACCTTCCATTGTCTCTTTATCATATTTCACTTTATAAAAATCTGTTATTTGGAGAACTACTTTTCTCACGTAACGAACTCACACTTGACAGCAATTCATGCTACCAACTCACCTACATACAATACTATCTCCCCCCCCTTCCCGGTGTTTTCGGTGTTTTCCTGGGGCCAGCCTCACACCTAACCTCCAACCTGGAGGACCAGGTATTTTGATTTTTGGGTGTTCACCTTGGCTGTGGAGTCCTGTCCACCCTCACAGTTCACCTGCCATACCACTGCCCTTCAACTCCGCCCGATGATGTAGCTATGGCCCCAGACATGCAATACTACACTGTTCATATCTTCTTCAGTGACATTGTCATCTTCAGTGTCGTTCATTTCATATAATAACAATGGTTTTTATCACTCTTGCCACTTATGCATACATTTTGTAACTTTATTTACTTTATTGTATTTATTAAATTGAAACTTCCACTTACCTTTTGATTCTTGATCTGGCCTGATCTCTAAGTGTGGACTAACCCCGTTCGTACGGCGAACTTAACAGTACAGTAAATGAAATAAGGTGGTTTAAATAATTTATAAACTCTTTTAGTAAATAAAATAAAGTAATGAATTTATTGTAATAATTTCATCCATAATTTCCAAAATTAAATTAAATTGTACTTGATACTGAGGTGAAGCCCCTTATTACCAGCAATACTTTTAACATATTTCACCACATTACTTATATCTGCCTTAGAATATTCAATAATTAATTTAAAGCGACCCAGCTTGCTATTCACACACATTCATTCTTTTTTATTACCCCATTTTAATTATTTAGTCCCCAAAATAGATTTATTTATTTAATATCATGTCCAGTCGATTACTTAACCCTGGGCGTCTATGGTGATCCAGCGCAGTACCGATTTTATGTTCGAAAGTTTAATACCCGTGCACTTTTCTTCTTCATTTCATTTCGAGCACATAGATTGCTTCTAATTTACGTTTTTAACACTTGGTCGACGTTTTATAAGGTTTTATAGTTCGTGAACTTTGTAGGAAGTCCCAGCCGGGAGACGTTCTTCCGTCAACTGATTATGATATTCACATTTTTATAAAGTTTTACCCGACCGGGAACACGCACCAACACTCGCGTCCGTTCACTTAGTTCTTGTTCGCCGACTAATGAAACGGCGGGTAATTAAATCCCCACCTTATCTGACTGTTTCCGGGCACATACACGGCCACTGCGATTACACAGCTTTTCGTTACCGTTTAGGTAGCATGGTTTGCATTGGGCACTGGCGTCGACGATGCTGACTGGCGAAAATAGTGAGGCAGTGGAAGGCGTGGCCTCTAAGAGTATCCGTCAGCAACGAACCGCATGGAACAAAGTTTCGTCTCTCGCCATTTTTCGTGGCGTCCCTTTGGAGTCTGATGTGCGTCTTTACGCGCGCATGGTCATGTTGCGCGTCTTTGTACGTGCCTCAATGCTTAATTACCGCCGGGTGTTTAGACTAGGCATTGCATTCCATTGCCAACTCGCCGTTCACAATCTCACTTCATTGTTCCTTGGACGACAATTTTACTTCACATAGGGACTGACTGTGCAGATGGAAAATATAATATTATAATTTTTTAATAAAATGAAAACCCTTCCCTTTAGCCCCGTTACAATACCTCCCCAATGAGAGATCTTCTGCCGAAACAGAAGAAATCTCATTGCTAAACCCCTAAGAGGATCGGTGAGGATATGGTGCCAACAACCCCCATTTGTTCTGACACATCATGGGTAAACTACCCCCCTGGCTCGGCGACTATGGCTGCACCTGAACGAGATTACTGGACTTCTCTATACGAGATCCCAACACCATAAAATCGCACAGACACGCACCACAGCGCACCTAACCTTCCAACATGCCACCCCAAACTCCAAATCCCTGGACTTAGTCCATGCCAGATCCTCAACCGATATGTTCCCCCTTATCATGCACACTGGGTCGCCTTCAGCAAAAATATTTATCGTTAAATCAAACTCATTTATCCTAACATTTGATTATACATATATTCCAGACAACATAATTCAATAAAACACAGTTAATACACATAAACGATAATATACTTAAAACTCAAACATCATCTATATGTCAGACGGAAAAAATCAAATTTTTTTCCAAAAAAAATTTAAATTTATTAAAATATACTTTTCTCAATATTCAGAAAATTAAAATTATTTGCATCGATTAAACAACAAAATTTGCATCACTTCGTTGCCAAAACTGGTCTAGTTTATAACATCAACCATCAGCTGATCAAACTGGGTCAAGTCCACAACCTTGACCTATATAGGCTATACAGAGGCTACATCATAAAATACATTAAACATCTTTTAAAATTCTATTTTCAAACACAACAACATAATAAAATATGACCTTTAAAATTAACATAGTATTATTACAATTAATAATAAAATTGACATTTAAATTACTTAAAATTACACATTTTATAACTTTACATTATTCTCAAATTCTATTAAAATTTGTCACTGGTTTCAATTAATTTTTTCATTTTAACTGTGATTTATTTTCTTTAACATGCTCAATCTCCATTAGTTTGTGTGATTTAATTATAATGACTTGATTTACCACTTGGCATATATATATATATATATACTCGTAATCCCCTTCTGACTCTAACGTCACTAACAGCTTTAACTAATATGACACCCAACTCTCTATCAAAACATCTATCAAACAATCTCTAAACCCACTTACTACTCAACTCGTATCGCATCATTCTACCCTTATATAAAAAAAATATACTCTCTAACCCTTTGTACTCAGGATGTGTGTTTCCCTCCCAAAGCTCATTCCCTTATCTGGTTCCTGGATTTCATTCCTAGGCAACCCTTTCCGGCGCTAAACGGTCCCTTCCCGTCCCAACACCTTTCGTTGCAGACTCCTACCACACCAACCCCCTTACAAAATTCCCATCAACTAATTACCCTTCCAATACATTACTCTCAACTACAAAATATCTCCACTTATTTATTACATCAATATATCAATCAATACTCTACATATTTTCCCCCTAGCTACTGTGTCACTATCAATACTTCTCAAATTCTACCTTACATTAATTCACAACAATATTATTCTCTCTATTACCACTTTAAACTCAACTTGGACTGATCTACATGTCCTAACAAAATATTAATCACCCAAAATCTACCTTTTTTTTTTTTTATTTCTTACACATCATTTAAAATTCTTAACTATATCAAATTACTTCCAACATTTAAATCAAAATCTTTTAACACATTAAAATCATTATATTCAAACATTAGTTACCTTGGAAATTTACAAACAATTTATACGTGACATTCTACAGCGGATCAGCTGACTTTCTTGGCAAGGTGAATGACCTTACTATAAACACATTTCAAAATTATATCAAGTTCTACTTTACATATATTGTATTAGAAAATTTATACTTACAGTATATTATTCACCTACTGACATAAACACAAAATATACACGCCACACACACCAATACCTCCATGTAACCTCTGAAACATTTGACAACAGTGTTATTTCATACCAAACAATTTAAAATTTATTTATTTATTAATTACTATCCAATTCACATCTCATAAAATAATTTAAATTCATTAGAAAATTCAATTATATAACCTCTTAAATCAATCAAAATATTTAAACATCTCAAATTATTTTAATTAAATTAATTATTGAAAACACAACATTTTTAATTACTTCCACCAATTACAATTCATTTGTTATCCTCTCCAAACTTATTTTTGTTATCTATTTAGACTGCAAAAAGATTATTATTATTATTATCACAACAATTTCTACTACCTACACACACTGTTTACATAACATCTTACAATACACACAATTAATTTCACTAACAATTTATTTACAAACTTTTGTCATTATCATTCAATTTATCACACTTCATTGTCCAAGATCAGCAAGGTCCGAACCATAAATCAAAATATTTAAAATGTCCATTTATTAAGTTTATGTTCAGCCTCCGTCATCGAATAATAGTCTGGGTTTCACATAACATTTTTCAATTTTATTTACGTACATCATATGGCTATCCTGTGTGTAATAACCATAAAATTTTAGTTTATTCATTTTACCACAATAATCATACATAGGGTTACTTCCCATTATAATTATTTTATCATCAACCAAGTCAACATTATTTATTTTTGTCCAGTCTCCATCAGTATTATTTGTTATTCCCAGGTAAATTACGTTATTATTACAACTGTCTGCCATTATCAGTACACTACTTCTCCCAACAGGTAAATATTTATCATCAATATATACATTGTTTATTACAGTACAAGGTAAATCTACAGTATTTACCATAATATTAATATTCAAACTCTCCCTCAACTCTTTATAACTTCTGTTTAACTTGAAACACTCTAACTCCTTCTCTCTCTCATAATTACTTTCATCACAATACTTCTCACTACATTTCACATTCTCATTCCACACAGAGGGCAATACCACAAAATACTTTAAACACCATCTGGCCCTACCAGATAAACACAAAAAACTTATTTGTGGATATGTTGAGACCAGAACGGGTGATTCGCGTAATCCCTGATAGAAGAAGAATAAGAAGGAGACAACAGATTATGAGTAAAATAGCTATAGCAAAGGAGGCAATCAGTAAAAAAAAGTTTTCTGTACCAGAATGTGATATTATTTATGTGTCACTTTAATTTTAATTAGAACTCAATCAATTTTAATTCGACTCATTTCTTTATTTCTGATTTTTTCGGGCGCCATCTTGTGTTGCCAACTACAAGAAAAAAATATGCTCTTACCAGGGCCAGGTCCTTTTCGGCGAACACAGGAGAACAGAATGGTTTATTTGCAATAATTAGTTTAATTCACATTTGCATAGAACAAAAAATTTATTTACTCTATAATGCACATAATAAAAATAAAACTTCTTTTCCTGCACTTACATACTTTTGCAAATTTAGCTACAAACTCATGAAATGAATTCCATTAAAGTTAATTTTCTTACATCTTTTCCATTATTGATTTTTTATTATTTATTATATTTCTTTCTTTTTACACACAAACCAGCACTTCTTTTATATTCTTATATTCACACTCTCTCTCTCACTCTCTCTCATTATATTTCTGTACCCCCCCCCGGTTTACTGAGTTCATTAATTTAGGTATATTTAGGCTGCCAGTTTCTTTTACAAAACAGTTCCAAAATTGAAAGCTTTTAGATTTACTCCTTGTTGGTTACTTATCTGTGAATTCTAAGATCTTGACGAGTCCGTCTTTACCACGCATTTTTCTTCCACTTCACACATTTTTCCTATTTCACTCGTTCACCGGAACTGTAAATTTATTAAACTGTTTACTTTATGATTACTTTCACATTTTGAGGTAATTTTTTACGTACGATGTACGGGCTCGTAAACTTGTTTTATAACTTTAATTCGTGACCGACCGGCTCACGGAGTAATTTTATACTGGGATTAGACGAACGGCACTATTTTGTGAAGTGGCTGCGGCTGTTTTACCAATTCTCATTGTTCTAAGTTCTTGTATCACTACGCCAGTATGAGGTTCGGCCGACACGCCCGAATTCCAGCGTGACGTATGCACTGACGTAATATCGTCTGATGTTCCGTTACATAATATGTTAGTCACTGGAGCTGACCTTGGCCCATTTTCGCCCGTTTGTCTATTGCGTTGTTTAGTTCATGAAATAAATCTGTTTACTTCTCCCCACAATCAACATTTATATCACCTTTTATGTTTTCCTCAAAATTAGCGTTACATAATCAAATATTATTTCCTTATTATTAAAACACAATAAAATTTATTTATTACCCCAGGTAGGCCTAAATGTCCCGTTACAAGCATGTGCTTAGACCTGATGTTTTGCTACTTGGACCAGAAACATTGACAGTGAGGAAAAGGGGCAGCATTAGGTTGAAGTAGTGTGTTGCAAATGTGAATTTAGAGGTGGACAGAAGGAATGAAGGGAGCAGGTAAAGTAAACAATAAAGAGATGCTCAAAAGAGTCAAGGAAGATAGGGAACACATTGAAGATTATAAAGTAGAGAAAGTGAAGCTTGGATTTTACACATCCTACGTACAAGTGGACTACTAACAGAGTTTTTTGTGGGAACAGTAGATAGGAAGTAAGAAGATTGAAGGACATGGATAACATTAAATGTGGGGTGACATTTGAAGAGATGGAGGGATACAAAGGGATATAGCAGTGTGGTGTCGGGAACCTGCCGCAGAGCACACCACCATAGATGTGACAAGATTATGTTCAAATATTAAATCAGTTATCAGTTGCCACTATGTTAATCAAGAATATACATCATGTAATAGTGTACCTTTGTGTTTTAGTTTTATGAGTAAATCTCTCTCTCTCTCTCTCTCACTCTCTCTCTCCTCCCCTTACTTATCCTTACGTCCTCTCCTCCGTACTCCCTCCAGCTTCCTTTCCAATGCCATTTTTGGGCCTCGATCACTTCTCATTCTCTTCACGTGCCCAACCATCTCAACCTTTGCATCTTCACTGCCATAACTATGTCCGCTTCTCCATAAATGTCTCTTAGTTTGTGATTCTTTCTTATCCTCCACCTCTCTCCATCCCACACTGGCCCATAAATTCTCAGAATTTTCCTCTTGAAAACACCAAGGTTTTTCACATCTTCCAACTTCAGCACCCATGTCTCGCTTACATATGTTATTACAGGTCTGATTACCATGGTGTATATTTTCTTTTTGGCATTTTTTGATACATTCCTGGATTGGAATATATTTTTTAATGCATAGTAGCTTCTATTTCCTGCTGCTATTCTTGCTTTGATTTATTCGCTTGTTTCATTAATCTCTGTAATTGTGCTTCCAAGATATTTAAATTATTGGATCTCCTCAAAACTGGTTGCTTATTCTTATTCTTCCTTTCTCTCTTCTCTCATTCCTTGTCCTCAAAATATACTTCGTTTTCTCTTCATTTATTTTTAATCCGGCCTTTTGCTCTTCTCTTGTCAGTTCTTGATATGCTACCACTAGCACTTATCTTGTTCTTGGCATAATTACTATGTCGTCTGCATTTGCTAGGAATTGGCAAGATCTGTTATATATCTTTCCTCAAGGGTTTATTTCTATCTTTCTTATACATCTCTCCAGTACTAGACTGAATAGCTCTGAGGAAAGCGGATCACTCTGTCTTTAGCACCCTTTTCACTTTAAACTGTTTTGATAGAACTCCCTGTTTCCTCACCCTATTTATTGTACTAGCTGATAAAAACTGTTATTAGTATAAGCTTAACTGTTTGTGTTGAAACACAACACACCTAGGTTCGAAGTACAATAACTTTGTTAAATGACTAATAAATGCATAAAAGTTAAAAACAAAACTTGTAAAGAATTTAATTCTGAGAAAAATGGTGTAAATAAAGTCAATAAAAATCAACAAAAAATATTCCAATTGTTTCCAATTTTCCAAAATTTGTTTTTAGGCAAAGATTTTTCTGTTTTACGTCGGATATCATGAAACTTATGGGAGATACAGTTCTTCGACCTGTTTTATTCGATTTTTCAGGTCAAAAACCATAAGAAACAGCAGAATTCGCCCCTTCCCAGAATTTCAGAAAGTCTTCATTTACCCGGGGAAACCGAAACCCGGGCGAAATCTTTCGCTAGCTGTAACTCGCTAACGAAGCATTTCCGGACCTATGTTTATATGAACTTTTTTTCTTATTTTTCGATGTAGATTCATCTCCCGCAGTATTTCCGTTTCTTCGTAAATCACCCTGTATAAACCGAAGTTTTTATTTGGTGAATGTGCATTTTATGAATAGCATAGTAAACTCTTGAATACTTCAAGCATAGAATTGCAGAAATTATTGTAAAACATAATTCTTTTTTTTTTAAGTTATACAAAAAGTAAATCATCTCTCAAGCAAACAGTAAATTGAATCAGAAACACTACACCACAATTAAATCATAGGGTAAAAACCGTAACCTAATAACCAGTTGCTAAACAGTATAAAAACATATAAATTAAAGCATCCACATTTGCAAAAAAATACAGTGCAATATTTACTTTTGTATTATTGTATTAATTTATTATTATTTATTTAAACATAGTCTGTTTATTGTATACTTATGTGCAATGTTAGTTAGTGTTTTGTTATGTTAGTTACATAACAAACAACTTATGTCTGTTTGTTAGTGCATATAGTGTGAGTGGAGGGGGAAAATTTGTAGTTAATAAATTTCAACAGTTTAAACTAGCAGTGAAATAACAATATGTACATGAACAGACCTTAGTTCAGAGAGGATATACAGATCCTCTACTTTTCAGAGTAGATTATTTCAGGGTTACAAATGTGTTTTGTATGTTCTCAGTGAATACTATAGATAAATTTGTACACTAATATTCAGCTGTGTTTGTGTCAAAAAAAAGAGAAAAGAAAACCAGTAAAATGTGCACGATACTATCAGTGAAAGGTATACACTTTATTGATACCCCACACAAAAATTGTAGCATATAATTTGTTTTGTAATATATTATTTTGTAATCGTCCACTCTCTTTCAGTAATAAAATTTATTTATTATTCACACTGCTTACCTTCATTGGGTCCCAAGGTCGTCACGTGAACTCGCAACCTATAAGTGATTTAGGGTTTTATGTTGTAATGATTACTCTCATTTACGGTTAACTATTTTAACTTCCTTTATTATGCTTTTATCATTCTCTTTTTATGAATCAATTAAACATGCTTTCTCCTTCTCTATTCTCTACATTTCAAATGAACAATATTACATACTGAGGTAACAACCCCATCTTGTTATATAACAATTATTTTAATACCTTTTTATTAATATGGAATATTAATAACTTTCATCAACATTTTGTTCAGGCACCATCTTGTTGTAATACAAGAACATTAGATTTGCTTACCTTTATGGGCAGAGTTCGTTTAAGCGAACTAGAAGTAGCAGAATGTGTTATCTGAAATAATTTACAATTGCTTGAAATGTGTACCAATGACATTACCTTTTATTGGTGTATTACGTACAAATGAATGTGACTCTAGTGTGCAAAACAAACACGCTACTATACGCCACGAGGCATAGTTCAATTATTCAAGTTAAAATTCCCCTTAAACATTTCACAAGCCCTCCAAAATAACATATTCAATTATATTTTATGATATCATTATTAAAATAACTTTACAACCCAGCACTTCTAATTAAATGTAATTAGATATTCTCGCATTCTTATGGTACAATTTTCTTTTAATTTTCCCCAAATTGAGCTCATTTTTATTAGTTATTTAGTGATTGAAAATTTTGTATTGACTCTTATTTAACATTTTGGGTACCCCCCCCCCCCCGTTTTGTCACTTAGCTGAAATCAGTCCTGCAGACGTCCCATCGCTGAACTCGCACTATTGATGTTAAAACTTTACCAAACTTTGTGTTTCCGTTTTACATGGTTTAACGTTGAACTGTTACTTCACTTTATACAAAATACTTCACTTTTACATTGCACAGGCGAACGTCCGAGACTTAGTTTTATAAAATTTTGATATACAGCCAGCCGGCTTAACTGATGTTTCGTGACTGAGAACGATTTGCAATGCTTCAATTCCGAGGTGTGGAGTAACTACGTCACCAGTCTCTTTGTGTAGAGGCCCACGCCTTAGTTGTTTATAAGCGCATTTATTACGTGTTGCATACTTTTAGATGACGTATACATGGGTGCAGCTTGTTGACACATTAGTATGACAAAATGATGTTGTTGTTTCTGCACGTATATTCCCGACCTTGACGTAGTTTCTGTCCACTCGATATTACGTAGTTGCAAACCTTCATAAAACTTTACTAGTTTCTTATATATGACTTTGAATAAAATACAGTTTAAATTGATTATTCTCCCAAAATACAATAGGGCCAGAATTGTACTGTTACAAAACCCCCTCAATGAGAGGATTTATGACAAAGCAGAGGATTTATGACAAAGCATAAAAACTCTCATTGACACACTCATACTTCCTAAAGGGATCAGCCAGGATATGTCGCCACAAACCCCTTACTGTTTATATAAAAAAATACAATAACACCCTTGGTCCAGTGATGGTGACAGTACCTGCATGACCTTACTGGACTTCTCCGGAGAGATCCCAACACCGCAAGGCCAACAGGCACGTAATGCTCCTGCTCTGACGTGCTGGCCAGCTTAGGACCGCCGTCACAGCATCACCAGACACTGAAACAACAAATCAAAATATCAAAACAGTGGCCTGGTATAATACCATATCCCTAACTGATCTGTTTCCCCTTAGCTATGGGCTGGTTTGTGTTAAGAAACACTGGGTTTTCTTTAACTTCTAACACCTAGGATTATTACACCTAGTATAAGAATTATTATATAGACGTTCCATTCTCTTATTTCACTACCATTTACATTTATAAATTTTTCAACTCCAATCGATAATAATTAATCCTTTCCCATTAACAAGAAGAAATACAAATCTTTATACTAATGCAATAATACTTTCACAATATTTAAACACATAATCAAAATTTACTCAAATAAAATTATCTATATCTCCCTCTTTCTACAATTCTGAAATATTTTCTCTTTTATAAAATATCATTATTATTATTAACAGGAATTCTATTTATCCGGCGCTGTTAATAATAATAATCATCCCCTTTTCTCCTCCACACACACTATTTCCTAATACATAATAAACATAATACATCATAATAAACATTGTGATTATTACATTAAAATAACCAATTTACATTTAAGCTTGACCAAAATTTACACACCTTACATCTTTAAATTTGCGTATAAAATTATAAACATTACATTTTAATTTCAATTGAACTTTTATTAATTAGCCATCAATTATTTATCATTTACTACCATTTAATGCTATAAAATTTCAAATTTATTATTAACATTCATGTTACATTATATTTCATTTCTTATTACCTTTCTACTATGAATTTTCTACTTAACCCTTCACATTTTGATCATTGATTAGTCTGGGTGACTCTCCATTATTCACTATTACTTGATTTATTATATTGGCATTAATATTTATAATCTTACTCCCTTTCTTCCTACTAACAACCACTATTAACAACCAGATTTACATATTATGACACCAATCTCTCAATTATAAACCCCTTCACTAATTCCACTTACCTCAATTTATTCTCCTCTTTGTACTAGGATGTGTGTTCCCAACCTGGCCATATACATTCCTAACCCTTTGCCCCCCACCAAATATCGGCAAACACTCCCTTAAACTACTCTATCACTTGCCACAACGCTGCATGCTGGTCTACTTGCCATGCCTCACGCTGATCACTCCTTGCACCACTACCCTTACTACAAAATATCACCATCAACAAGTATATTTACCATTCACCTTACTCACCTTCTCTACATATAATCACTAACACCACTGTGTCCCTAAAATCTCTAATACTCTCTTTGTGTGTTACTGGTATTTTAACATTCTTATTTATGTAACTCCCATTAACTTTAATTGACTAACTCAAATGCCTTTATTTTAATAATTATCACCCAGGCTCTATCCCTTTTTAACACATTACATTACTGTGATCATTGACAATTGCATTAGAAAATTCATCCCTCACCTACTAATAACAATACATCTCAATATCCAAACATATTACATGCTTAATTATTTATTATTCATTAGAATCTAAATCTCATAAAATCATTTAACTTCATTATCAAACTTTCTTTTGTACAACCTTAATTAAGTAATTAATCTTCAATTATTTAAAATTACATCATTACTTTCATCACTTGTTTAGTCAAAAAACAATGTTAATTGTTATTATTAAATCAAACTATAACTTCCTGTTACATACACGGTTTACATAAAATTATATGTAATACACAACATCAAGAATACACAAATACATTGACATTAATACAAAAAAAAAATATACAATCCAACTTATTATTTGTTATTGTTGACCAAAATCAGTTCATAAAACAATCCATCTCAAAACCACACTAGTCAAATAATTAAATGTTCATACACCATAAAACACTTTATCCTCCATCATCGAACAACAGTCGAATCTTAGGTCTACATACATTATTTTTTATTAATATATGATATTATTATCAATATAATACTTATTTAAATTTCTATATCTTTCCACAATGTCGTTTGAATTAATAGGCTTATCCCATATCAATTTATCATGTAATATGTCATCATAGGGTATGGTCCTGTTGCCCTTAGTATAATTTGTCATAATCATGTAAGTCATCTTGTCATCTCTAATAACAGCATCTTTAATCCAAGGTAAGTATTCATTATAATTATACATCATCTCTACTATCTCAGTTTCACTATAAGGTAAGTACTTGTTATTATTATTACTTCTCTCTCCACCTAACCTCTCTACAAACTCTTCATAGTTTCTATTTACTTTAAAAATCTCTATCTCTCTCTTTCTCTCACAATACCTCTCACTCTCAAAATATGCAGGGGACACTAACTCATAATTACTGCACCACCTATGAAGTGCATAAAAAATCCAGGGAACTTTATTTGCAGACCTATTGTCTTCCAAATATATACTGAAGGAACTCTCGTCCTTCCTAAACACATGTGAAGCCTTTACTCCACCCCCAACTACAATATCAAGGGAAAAATTTACCCCCTGCAACCCTTTTACCTGTAAATTCTTTCTCCACTTTCTCTCTGACTCAACACACACTAACATCCCATCATTATCATCTTCTACCCTCTCTAAAATTTCGTTATCACTTTCAATATCCACACAATTATTTTCTAACACCATATTTTTATTTGTATTGTCATAATTCTCAACACCACTTACCTTATTATTTGTTATCTGACCGTCTTTATTTACGTTTAGTTTACCTGTTTCTCCACTATTCCCTACCCCCCTTTATTCTCGTAATTCTCGTCTACTTTATTCTTTGGTCTATCGAACTTCTCATTTACTGATGCTACTATTTTTTCTTTCGTTCTATCAAAACGTGCATGCATTTCATCGATCCGTTTATTAAAGTTAACATTTTGTCTTTTGATTTCATCTTTCATGTCATTAAATTTGTCATTCAAGTTATTATATTTAACATTGGAATCACTTTGTTGTTCATCGAACTTATTATTCATTGTCTCAAGTTTATTTTGTTCTTCATATTTACTATCTAGATTGTCACATTTCTTGTCTATCTTTAACAGTAATTGCTCATTGCACTAATCTCATCTGTTTTATTTTCAGATCGAGTTGAGATGGGTGTTAATTGAACTGTATTTAATTCGACTAATTCGGTGGCACTGGACTCACCGATCTGGCTAATTGGGGTTAATTGAACGCCCATCTCACTCGTAAATGTTTCGTCAGTGACGCTGACGTTTTCATCATTAGTATTCATTTTGCTTATTTATAACACATGCATGCACGTAATCTTATAACATAACCCTATCTTTACATCTATATTTACGTATCTCAAAATTATATATTACTTCAGGTAACTGTTCCGCTCTTTCCAGTAGGCTTACTCCACATAAAATCACATTTTTTGTCGAGTCCCTGTTCCAGAAGCCATTGTTATATAACAATTATTTTAATACCTTTTTATTAATATGGAATATTAATAACTTTCATCAACATTTTGTTCAGGCGCCATCTTGTTGTAATACAAGAACATTAGATTTGCGTACCTTTATGGGCAGAGTTCGTTTAAGCGAACTAGAAGTAGCAGAATGTGTTATCTGAAATAATTTACTCTTGCTTGAAATGTTTACCAATGACATTACCTTTTATTGCTGTATTATGTACAAATGAATGTGACTCTAGTGTGCAAAACAAGCACGCTACTATACGCCACGAGACGTAGTTCAATTATTCAAGTTAAAATTCCCCTTAAACATTTCACAAGCCCTCCAAAATAACATATTCAATTATATTTTATGATATCATTATTAAAATAACTTTACAACCCAGCACTTCTAATTAAATGTAATTAGATATTCTCGCATTCTTATGGTACAATTTTCTTTTAATTTTCCCCAAATTGAGCTCATTTTTATTAGTTAATTAGTGATTGAAAATTTTGTATTTAACATTTTGGGTACCCCCCGTTTTGTCACTTAGCTGAAATCAGTCCTGCAGATGTCCCATCGCTGAACTCACACTATTGATGTTAAAACTTTACGAAACTTTGTGTTTCCGTTTTACATGGTTTAATGTTGAACTGTTACTTCACTTTATACAAAATACTTCACTTTTACATTGCACAGGCGAACGTCCGAGACTTAGTTTTATAAAATTTTGATATACAGCCGGCCGGCGTAACTGATGTTTCGTGACTGAGAACGATTTGCAATGCTTCAATTCCGAGGTGGGGAGTAACTACGTCACCAGTCTCTTTGTGTAGAGACCCATGCCTTAGTTGTTTATAAGCGCATTTATTACGTGTTGCATACTTTTAGATGACGTATACATGGGTGCAGCTTGTTGACACATTAGTATGACAAAATGATGTTGTTTCTGCGCGTATATTCCCTACCTTGACGCAATTTCTGTCCACTCAATATTATGTAGTTGCAAACCTTCATAAAACTTTACTAGTTTCTTATATATGACTTTGAATAAAATACAATTTAAATTGATTATTCTCCCAAAATACAATAGGGCCAGAATTGTACTGTTACAATCTGACCAAAACAACAAACTTCTATCTCTTACTTCTTATAATGAAATTAAATTATTTATTTTATTAATTAATTAAATGAAAGCAACCCAGTACTTACACACCCTTTCACACTTTTACTCTCTTTAATTTAGATTCAGCGCTTGTAATAAGATTTTTTATATAGTGAGTGGTTTATGATAATCGGTTACTTGACTCACGGCGTCCATGCAAACCACGTGTCGCACTCCGTATATTTTAGTTCGTCCAAATTGTTCACTGCATTTGAGTTTGATGTTACGCTGTCGAATCGTTCAAAGTTAATTGCTGCCCTTTTAGTTGTGAGTTTATTCACATTTTTATATCACTTTAAAGTATATTTTAGAACACATTTTGAAAGTTTTACTAAATTTTCGGCTCGCAAGCCTTTATGCTGAACCGGCCGAAGTCGCAGCTGTAGAACGACACGCTGAACACAACGTTTTTTCCAAGATGGCCAAAAGGTTCTCTGGAGCGGCTTCTTGCTCCTGATTGGCTAAAAAGGCGCCACGTGGCATCTCATGAAGAGCGAGTTTAGTACCATAAGCTGGTGACCTGGGGCTCGAAAAAAAATACGTGATTATCACCATGTGCGGGCAAGCATGCGCGCGCTTTGAGATATTCCAGAGCACCTGAAAACGGTGCATGTTGACAGACTTTCTGGACAAACGTGCAACTGGGTGTTCCACAAGTGAACGCCGATTGTTAAAGACTGAGGCTCCATATGGGTAACTCCCCGTTAATACACTTGATGACATAATAAAAATACAGCCCAGATATTTGTCCCGTTACAATACCCCCCCCCCAATGAGAGGTTTTCTGCCGAAACAGAAAAACTCTCATTGCTAAAACCTAAGAGGACCAGTGAGGATATGGCGCCAAGAACCCCCCTTAATTCCTTAATACATCATGGGTAAACTACCCCCCTGATTCGGCGACTATGGCTGCACCTGAACGACATTACTGGACTTCTCTGTTCGAGACCCCAACACCATAAAGGCGGATAGGCACTCACCACAGTATCACCTAACCGTGTAACATTTCAACAAAATCAATAACTAGCCTTATACCATACCAGATCCTCAACCGATATATCTCCCCTTATATATATACTGGATTGCCTTTAGCAAAGTACTGGGTGCGTACACATATTCATTACTAAATTAAACACACTATCTCCAAATATTCATCATTAATATAAAGTTCACATAAACATTTTATTTTTCTTTTAAACAAAATTCACTCCCATTTTTCAATCTTTAATTGTTTGTTGGAGATTACTGTCTCGAATCAAATTAAATTATTTAAATTTCGTTCAAGTAATGAAATAAATCTAAGTCCCTTACCAAAGATTCACATTGAAGTTAATTTACATAATCTCTTTCCATTAATTATTTTAATCGCCATTTTCAAAATTCCAAAATCTTTTAAATGAATTTACTTTTCTTTATAAATCCTCATAACTAGATGCTAACAATCATAATAAACAAAACAAAATAAACAACTTATCTCTATCAGAAATTCCATTACCACTACATTTGGTTACAAAACATATCCTATAAACACTGTTACTCAGATGATACCTCATCAACATACATCTCATCAATATATAGTGAACATGAAAACACAACACAATCTGTACTTCACAAAAAAAAATTTTTAATTAATTTTTTTTTTTTTTTTCAATAATTAAATGGATTTAAATTCCAGAAACATATTCTGACAATTAATAAAAAGAAACAAATTGTTAAATTTAATTAATTAACAAAAGAACATATGAATTGATTACATTAAACATTCTACCGTACACACCAGTCATCAGCTGATGCCTCATTGTCAGGTGAATGACCTTTCTATAGGCACATTGAATACAAATAACACAAATACACAAAATTATTCAATTTAACTCATAGCATGTCCTTGATGATCATACAATCATTACAACATAGAGTCTAGTACTTAAAATCGTTTGTTCTCATAAGTGAATATTCATCACTAATCATTGAGTCATAGCTATAGTAAACATTACTGAACAGGAACTGGGTCATCAAACACACATTAAACATTATTTCCCCCCTTTTACCCAGTTACAATTATGCAAACCACCTGCCGGGTAAACCGGATCAAGTATTTACCTGGTTGCATAAACACTCTATTGTTTATGCCCCTGGTTTGTAACGGCCAGCTCCTTTTCCACAACACTATTATTTCCTGATGGTGGACTGTAGCGCCCATTTGCATCCACAAGAACTGAAGTTTAATTAGGGTGTAGACGCTGCCTACCCCGTTCTTGCTTCAGTGTTATAAAAAATTCGGCATTACTGATGTCCGAGGACACCAGTAATCCTACTCAATATTATTTATACACCCTTAACACGGCACTACCAACCCCTACGAAGGTAGCCACTGTTCCATAGTTTGGTGATTCCCCTGAATTTACCCCCCGGTTGATTTCTAAATTCACCAATTTTGAAAATAATAACAAGTATGGCTAGGACACAATCTACCCAACCACACTTGCTACCAATAATCCAAATCCATGGTCAGGGTTCGGTGACTCCGTGATGCCCGAAAGTGGGGAATCGCAAATAAATAATATATGTTTTCCATATTTAAGATTCCTACCCACTAATACAATACAACATAAACATTCATAAAGAACATAAACATTCCATTTAAAATAAACATCTCATTTGCATTAGAATACAATTTACAAACATGTCAACTTTAATTTTAATTGAACCTTTCATTCCTCAATCTTTGATTATTTATCATTTATTGTACCATTAGATTCTCCAAAAATTCACATCTATTATCAACATTCATTATATATAACATTTCAAATTCATATTTATCAAAAAATTTACACAACTTACAGCTTTATTTTAGCTTTATATTCTATTAACTCTTTAACTTGTTATATTTATTATTACATTTCATTTATGAACTTTTATTAGGTATTTTCATCATCAATTGGTTTAGGTGATTTTCAGTCATTCACAATGATTCGATTTATTGAATGGGCATTCAAATATGACCTTACCCCCCCCCCTTCTTCCTTCTAACAACCACTAACGGATTTATATAGAGTGACACCAATCTCAAAAATATTTACCTCCATTAAATTCTCTAACTCACCTTAAATCATTCTCCTCTTATAACAAAATACCAGATACCCTCTTTGTACCTAGGATGTGTGTTCCCTTCCCTTATACTCACTCCCTTATTAGTTCCTGGCCTCCCCCAGGTAACTCCGCCAACGCTCATTTAAGACTATTCCTCCCGCCACAACGCCTTGCTTTGAGGACTCCTTACCACACCACCCTCACTACAAAATTTCACCACCACCTATTTACTCTCCATTTACATCACTCTCACTTTCTCTACATACGTGCACCCTACTGTGTCCAATTGGTAACAAAATACATCATTGTAACCAGTTCTACATCGGCCAGACGGGAAGATCTTTTTCCTCAAGAAATTCTGAACATTTAAAAGCCCTCTTGGTAACAAAATACATCATTGTAACCAGTTCTACATCGGCCAGACGGGAAGATCTTTTTCCTCAAGATATTCTGAACATTTAAAAGCCCTCACCACAAACTACATAAATTCCACATTCGCCACACATTTACAACATGAAAACCACGGTTACACAAACATAGAACACAACATGGAAATACTACACTACTTACCTAAAAGTAGAAAACTAAACACAGCAGAACAATTCGAAATATACAGACATCACACACTACAACCAAACAACATATTAAATGAACAATTACACTATAGATCACACTTACTTTTTGATACACTTGTTCAAACACACACTTTGAATCCCAGCGCCAATTCCCTCCCACCAGCAACCCCCACCACACACACCGACAACCCATAACGGTTACTTTGTACAGACATTCTGTATTTCAAATCCCACTGAGGAAGACGGACACCACATCAAAACGTTTGGGACAAAAAACCAAAAGTAAGTGTTCACGAGTGAAAGTTTGTAATATATAATATTTAAAAAAGTGAATGAAGAGGATGTATCAACAAGATAATTGTCGACTATTTTGTCTTGACCTACATTCGGAGTTGAATGAACTCCCAGGTTACTCATGACAGCTGATTCATTAAATTCAGTTATTTCATTTATATTATTCTCGTTATTCTCTGCCATTTGTGAAATTATTATATATTTTAACAATTCTTATTTTACATGCCTTCAATATTTCAATAGTTTACGCATTACTTACGTATCATACTATAACATACTCGTTTTTTCGTAATTTTTTACGTATTCTGTTTCAACCTCTAAATCACTTATTTCTATGAGTAGGCGTGGTCTGTACAAAATTTAAATTTATACAAACAGTCCCTGTTCGGGCGCCAAATGTAATCAACCACTCTCTTTCAATAATAATCTTTAATAAAATTTATTTATTATTCACACTGCTTACCTTCATTGGGCCCCAAGGTCATCATGTGAACTCACAACCTATAAGTGATTTAGGGTTTTATATTGTAATGATTACTCTCATTTACGGTTAACTATTTTAACTTCCTTTATTTTGCTTTTATCATTCTCTTTTTATGAATCGATTAAACATGCTTTTTCCTTCTCTATTCTCTACATTTCAAATGAACAATATTACATACTGAGGTATCAACCCTATCTGACCAAAACAACAAACTTCTATCTCTTACTTCTATAATGAAATTAAATTATTTATTTTATTAATTAATTAAATGAAAGCAACCCAGTACTCACACACCCTTTCACACTTTTACTCTCTTTAATTTAGATTCAGCGCTTGTGATAAGATTTTTTATATAGTGATTTAAATTAATGAAAGTTTTACTAAATTTTTGGCTCGCAAGCCTTTATGCTGAACCGGCCAAAGTCGCAGCTGTAGAACGACAGACGCTGAACACAACGTTTTTTCCAAGATGGCCAAAAGGTTCTCTGGACCGGCTTCTTGCTCCTGATTGGCTAAAAAGGCGCCACGTGGCATCTCGTGAAGAGCGAGTTTAGTACCATAAGCTGGTGACCTGGGGCTCGCAAAAAAATACGTGATTATCACCATGTGCGGGCAAGCATGCGCGCGCTTTGAGATATTCCAGAGCACCTGAAAACGGTGCATGTTGACAGACTTTCTGGACAAACGTGCAACTGGGTGTTCCACAAGTGAACGCCGATTGTTAAAGACTGAGGCTCCATATGGGTAACTCCCCGTTAATACACTTGATGACATAATAAAAATACAGCCCAGATATTTGTCCCGTTACAATACCCCCCCCATGAGAGGTTTTCTGCTGAAACAGAAAAACTCTCATTGCTAAAACCTAAGAGGACCAGTGAGGATATGGCGCCAAGAACCCCCCTTAATTCCTTAATACATCATGGGTAAACTACCCCCCCTGGTTCGGCGACTATGGCTGCACCTGAACGACATTACTGGACTTCTCTGTTCGAGACCCCAACACCATAAAGGCGGATAGGCACTCACCACAGTATCACCTAACCGTGTAACATTTCAACAAAATCAATAACTAGCCTTATACCATACCAGATCCTCAACCGATATATCTCCCCATATATATATACGGGATTGCCTTTATCAAAGTACTGGGTGCGTACACATATTCATTACTAAATTAAACACACTATCTCCAAATATTCATCATTAATATAAAGTTCACATAAACATTTTATTTTTCTTTTAAACAAAATTCACTCCCATTTTTCAATCTTTAATTGTTTGTTGGAGATTACTGTCTCGAATCAAATTAAATTATTTAAATTTCGTTCAAGTAGTGAAATAAATCTAAGTCCCTTACCAAAGATTCACATTGAAGTTAATTTACATAATCTCTTTCCATTAATTATTTTAATCGCAATTTTCAAAATTCCAAAATCTTTTAAATTAATTTACTTTTCTTTATAAATCCTCATAACTAGATGCTAACAATCATAATAAACAAAACAAAATAAACAACTTATCTCTATCAGAAATTCCATTACCACTACATTTGGTTACAAAACATATCCTATAAACACTGTTACTCAGATGATACCTCATCAACATACATCTCATCAATATATAGTGAACATGAAAACACAACACAATCTGTACTGTGACTATTTCATTAATAAAAATATGTTAATTAATTAAATTGTTAATGTATAAGCTGAGAAATTTTAAAATTTTAATAAAATCTCACATTTTAAACTAAATCTTATTGCTATCATTAAGTAATAATAATATTTAATAAAAAGTCTAATAATAAAATAAAAGGGAATACAATTGTACAGAAAGGGTAAAGCTTGTTAGTTAATCCTGCATATACAGGCACTGACCAGAATTAACTTGTTTTCTGACCCCTAAACAAACTAAATATAATTGTAAATTTTGTTGTTATTTAAATAATTAAATAAGACCACTGTAATGTACTTTGATAACGTCTGTAACTAAGAGTATCTCTATTTAATTATTTAATCAAACTTTAGTCCTTTAATTAAATTAGAAACATGGAACTACTTTTACGTTGACTAGTAATTGTCGCGAGATTACTACTCTCCCCCTTACTATTTTTGCCCACTTGCAATGGAGCGCTCACGCCGTAAGCTGCGTACAGCGTTGTTTCGCAACGCGTGTATAATTATGTGAGTGGTTGGTTCAATGAATATTTAAATAACTAAATTTGTGCGGCGATGACATCTCTCTCTCAATGAATAAATAACAAACTATGTAATTCATACATTACTACAAACATGAAGGTGATATTCAACTAATAAATAATCATGTGAAGTGTATTACTGTGAAACAAACTTTCTATTTATTTATTATAACTACAAGAATTACAACAGTCGTCTAAGATGAGAGTATCCTACAAGAATTACTACAGTCGCCTAAGATGAGAGTACTTCACCCCGAATGATATAACAGACTTCAGGAACTTCACCGTCACCGGATACTAAGGCAACGACAGACCTTCAGGAAACGCACGAGGACCGAAGAACCAATTCTGCAGCAAATACTGAAAACCAGGTGACATGGAGGCTTGTCTTCCATGGTTATGAGTTACTAAAATTATTACCCACAAAAGACAATTTAACTCACCACTTTTAAGACTTTAAAAAACAGACATTATATGTAACATGTAGTCTGTAATCTAATAACACTGGTTATAGCAAAAGAGTAAATGTTTAAACTAAAAGTTTTCTTGTTTTGAAAGATTAATAAAGTCCAATCTTCAAATGGCTCAATTTTCAATATTGTATATGGCAAGGTGACCATTATTAACTTAATATATATTCAATCCCGGATCCGTGGAATAAATTAAATAGATGTACATCATATTTTGAGGGCCCTTATGAAAGAGTAATGTATATAATTATACTGTAAACTATATATGTTGAGAACTTTAAATAGAGAACTTTATCTCATAATGTAATAAAGAGATGTCATCTGAGTACCGAGTAAACTGAGTGCATAAATCAACAGTCTCCCCTTCCCAATATCCTGATATAAGAATTGTTTTATTTGTTGTGATTAATTTTCAGCTCGTCACAACGAAAGGCAGCCTGTATAATTGGCATAACCAATTAACGCGGGTTCCCTACGTTATAACACAAGTTAAGATGTTATAAATTGCGCCACTCTGCTCTGCTAATTAATTTGCTAATTTGCTTAAGAGAAAAGAAAGAAGTAATTGTGTCCCGATATCCCACACACACAAGCTGTTGATCTATTCACTCATGTATTTTAATATGTGTCAGAATTTTAAATAAGATAAAAATAATAATTATTATTATAGTAATATAGTATAGGTAACTTTATTTGTAAATATAATATGTGTAAAGTAATATTAACATATTGTCCCATGTAAACAAAACCATGTAGGTGCTTGTCTAAAAGTTTCAGTCATCAACGTGTCAATTTGACGACAAACTCGGACATGTAAATTTCCTGTTGCCGATTGTTTAAAACTGTCATAGTTGCTCTCCCTCAAGTTAAGTTAGACAATACGCCACCCTATTTGTTAGTTCTATTGTTAATAGAAGCGTGTTTGTTCCTGTGTTTAGTAACCGAAGATTCCCCCTTTTGTCGTACGCATATTCAAGCCTGTGTGAAATTTCTCTCTCTCTCTCAATGTAAAATGATAAAGGTTGTCATAACATTTTAAGTGTTTATTTGTAAAAAAAAAAAAAGTGTAAGAATACGATTGATTTATATTTTTATATTTTTTGTGTAAAAAAAAAGGAAGCGTTGTATAGCATTTAATGCAAATAGTAGAATAATTAGTTATAGCCACTCACGTTACGAAAATGGCTGAATTTAATCCTGATCTATTATTAAAAGATGAGCTATGCTACGAAGCACTTTTACGAGGTCTGAAACACGTGAATGTAACCGTGTCGGAATTACGAAAATCATTACGCCAAACCGGATCAGATATACACTCGCAGTTAGATAGATTGCGTGAACTCGATTATGACGGCGAATGAGAAACCTGTTATGCGAAATATAGGGAACTGATGGTATTATCTCAGAACCTTCAGGACAAAAAATCACCTACTGAAATTTTGCGCGTTACGCAACGTATAGAACATTTAACCCGCCGGTTAAATAATTTATTAAGCTGGCCCGACGTCACCGTAATCCCCGCCGATGTGCAGAAATTTGCGGATGAGGCATTATGCCAATTACCCATAATTATCAACGACTTACGACGAAAGTCTGACTCATCGAGAATGGAGGAAATTGAGCACTACTTACAAAAATTATATATTTCCCCAGTTCAATCCCCTACTTTAGAACACCCTCTCTCCACCTCGAACCACGAATCACCCACCGTATCGAAGATACAACAGACTCATGAACAAATACCTAGTAGAGAATTAAATACCCTAACTATGTCAGAACCCCCACCGCCTAATGTTCAGCATACTCGCACTAGTAAATATGCTATTACAAATCCTAATGCAACCACCAATCCTTCGAAAAGTATACCAAACGTATATTTTAATGTAGACCTCTACGGAAAGATTTCCCACCCAGTAGAGAAAATAATTAATGAAATTCCTTACACCGATGGCTTAAGTATCACGATTCTATTGACTTTTATCAGATACCTACTGCAAATAAAAGATCTACAACAATTGAGTGATTGGCAAATACTGCAGGTTATCCTACCCAAATGTAAACCACCTTTACGAGATCGTGTGCTAGAATCATTAAACTCGACTCTTCCAGTAGAAGAACTTCATACTACTATAATCAAATATTTTATCCCCACGGGAATTTATGAGGAGATCAAAAGAAATACCGTACTTCGAGTACAAGGAGCCCATGAAAGACTGGCCCACTATATTGCAGACATCAGAGAATCTTCACGTCTACTGCAAGTCGACTGGACTGAAAAACAATTGGTCGATACTATCTTGGTAGGCTTGTCTCCTGAAGAACGCTCCCGTTTAGCACTAATAAGTAGACCCCTCACTTTTGCTGACCTTGAACAATGTAGTGTTCACTCGTCAAATGTGTGGTACGCAGATCAGCACAGACATGCACCGGTATCCACAACACCACATAGAAAGGAAATGCAAGCCCTAGTCTCAGATGCAAGAAGTCTACGAGAACGACGACCATTTCGGCGACCAACCTATGTTCATGGCCATGGTAAGTCCAAGGAGCCTCCACCTCGACACGAAACCAGTGAGACCCCGCGTAAAGAATATATATGCTATAACTGCGGAAAACCTGGACACCTCAGTAGAAACTGTAAATGGAAACAGTACAATCAGAAAACTCATCCAAAAAACATGTAAGGCAGGGAGATCCGAAACCCTGTGTCTTCCGCAGCATCGTTAAAACAGGTAAACCCCTGAGAGACCACCAATTAAAACAAAATACTAATACAGATAACAAAAGAAAATTAGACCCCTATGTTAGAAAATTTATCGATAAATGTAACTCTATTATAGTACGGGACACATCATTGTAAGCTTCGAGGTGACGCAATAGTAACAGCTCTTCCCCGCCCCTCGCCCTACAGCGTTGTCGCGTGTTACACATGGTATGCGTAGGTAACGGTGGGGAGAGGAGGTCTGTTGCAAACACTTCACATTCCATTGACTTGTCATTCCACTTGCTACATGATAAACATCTCCATCTTCTCAACATTACCCACGTACATATTACATTCAGTAGCTCTAGGATTATGCGTTTAAACTTTTTATTAATTATTTTTGTTATGTTGTATTATTGCCGTTATTTAATAATTATATAAGGCTTATTCACGATGAATGATAATAATTTACAAATTGTTGAGGCTCCTCAAACTCCTACAATGTCATCAAACAGGGGAAGATCTGGTAAAAAGGACTTAGGGAAGCAAGGAAAACACATCATTGCCAATGTTTACAACTTTTTACAGAGTCTCGCGGACGATCCAGAAAAGGTTGAAACGTTGACTTTTAAAAGGGTTCAAGTGTTGACTGCCGAAGCTTGTGGAGTAAGTCGATCGACAGTTCAAGGCGTAAAGCGAGACGCAGATAAGTGTGAAGGAAATGAACCTAAGTTTGGTACGCCGCGGAAGCATTTTAAAAAGAAGCCGACAATAACAAATTTGGACAACTTCGACAAAGATGTGCGAAGATGTGTTTTTAGTTTTTATGAACGTGGAGAATACCCAACATCTGGAAAAATCCAACAGCAGTTGGCTGAACAAATAAATTTTAGGGGCTCCAAGAAATCAGTGCAGCGAATTTTGAAACAGATTGGATTTAAATATAAAAAGTGTAATGACGGCCGAAAATTTTTAATGGAAAGAGTAGATATTGCTTGTGCTCGCGCTACTTTTCTGAGAAAAATGCATCAAATTCGGAATGGCATTTTAAAAAGGCCCATATTTTATTTGGACGAGACATGGGTGAACCAAAATCACAGTAAATCAATGATTTGGCAGGACCCAGAGGAAAGGGGTGGTTTAAAAGTGCCAGTCGGAAAAGGTGGGAGATTAATTGTACTTCATGCGGGGTCAGCTGAAACAGGGTTCGTGAAGGAATGCAAATTAATTTTCCACGCACAAAAATCTTCATTAAATACAGATTACCACAACGAAATGAATTCGAAACTTTTTAAAGAATGGTTCGTCAACTTCCTCTATTTACTGGAAGAAAGCTCTGTCATAGTAATGGATAACGCGAGTTATCATTCCGCACTTGCTGAGAAAGCTCCTAAATCAAACTGGAGAAAATTGGAAATTCAAGAATGGTTGAGAAATCATAAAATTGAATTTTCTATGCAAGATACGAGGGCTCAATTGCTAAACAAAAACGAAATAAAAAATGCGCTGAAATATATGAAATTGATCAAATAGCCTACGAAATGGGTCATGAGGTTGTACGCCTTCCACCTTATCATGCACATTACAACCCAATTGAGTTGGTGTGGGCACAGGTGAAAGGCTATGTGGCCGATCGAAATAATACTTTTAAAATGGTCGACCTTGAAAGACTGATGGACGAAGCGATAGCTAAAGTAACGGTTGAAGACTGGAGAAAATGCGTCCAACATTCCGAAGAGCTTCAAAAGGACGATTACCAGAAAGAATGCCCTAGAGATTTGGCTATAGAACGTATGGTGATTGCAGTGACAGAAGAAAGTTCAGAAGATAGCGAATCCAGTTCTGATTGAAAGAATTTAAAAATAATTATAATGCTTAAATTTTTGTGTATATTTTTTATTATAATGTGTATAATTTTTCTTTACTAAATTTTAAAAATGAAGTTTTTCATTAAATAACATATAATGTAACGACTGTTTTAAAAACAACTAAAATGTAAAGAGAATTGTCATATTACTAAAGAATAAAGAAAATAATTACTTACAAAATTGAAAACAACACAAAAATTATATAAAGAAAGAAAAAAACAGTGGAAAGAAGAGGACTTGTGTGTGTGTGTGTGTGTGTGTGTGTGTGTTATCTTTATTGTACGATAATGCGCTGACGTATTCTCTTTGATCGTAGTAGCTCACCGATGTAGAAGCGTGAGGTGTGTGTGTGTATGTGTGTGTTTGTTATCTCTATTGTATGTGAATGCGCTGACGTTGTTTGTTTGGCTTCGTAGTGTAACGCGCCCGTGAGTGTGAGTGAAGCGACATGGCAATACCGCAGGTACTATTGCATCACCTCGAAGCTTACAATGCTGTGTCCCGTACTATAGTAAATGTGATTTCAATAAGTGTGAATTACCGTATATACAAGTTGACCTTGGTGTTACATCCACCCTCGGATTAATTGATTCCGGATCAACGCGAAGTTTAATTAGTCAAGAGCTAGCCAATAAATTATTTAAACACAATTTAGTTAAACGCAGTCAATCAGTAAATATTAAATGCGCTACAGCTAATAAGCAAAACTTAATGATAAAACTTATCATCACGTTTAAAGTAAAAATAAAAAATCTAACGTATTTTCCAATGTTGGTATGCGACGAATTAGGACCCGAGTTAATATTGGGAGCTGATTTTATCAGTAAAACAGGAATAATTCTAGACATTCACGATAAGATGTTTTACTTTGGATTCGATCGTTCACGGAAATATAACTTGCATGATAATGCAAATAACAGAGAAAGTACTAGCACCACTTCTACACATATAAAGCATCACGAATCTGAATTAGGTCATCTGGAAAGTAAAGATAGACGGAACATACAGACTTTAATAAAACAATTCTCCAACGTCCTCACCCCAAAGTTAGGACTGACGGACCAGATAGAGTACAAAATAAATTTGAGCGACAATAAAGTAATACGTTTAGCCCCATACAAATTATCACCTCCAAAAATGGAAGTAATGAGGAACCAAATTAATAAGTTGTTAGAACAAGGAGTCATCGAACCCTCTACGTCATCTTATTCTTCACCCGCGTTTTTAGTACCCAAAAGTAACGACAAACATAGATTAGTTGTGGACTACAGGCAACTAAATAAACGGATATAATTTGAATCTATACCACTTCCCGACATCCACAGTGCTTTTCATTATTTTACGAAAGCAAAAATTTTTACCATTATGGATTTAAATCAGGCATTTCACCAGATACCCCTCTCACAAGAATCAAAACGTCTTACCGCATTTGCCGTCCCTTTCAACCTGTACCAATTTACGAGGGTACCCTTTGGTATATCCCAAGGTAGTTCTGTATGTAGCAGATTATTAGAAAAATTATTTCATGACATAAAATTTAAATATGTGTATCACTACTTAGATGACATTGTTATCTACAGCGAGTCAATTGAGCAACATCTTAATCATCTACGTGAAGTACTATCCCGATTGGAGAAAGCTGGATTAACCGTAAACCCCAGTAAAGTAAATTTTGCTGTGACACAATTCTCATTTTTAGGACACATCGTAAAAGCCAACGGAAAGGTAAGCATAGACCCAGAGCGAACCCGTGCCATCAGAGAATTTTTACCACCGCGGGATGTGAAAGGAATAGCCCGATTTTTAGGAATGATAAATTATTTCCATAAGTATATCCCACATCTAGCCGAAATTGCAGCACCGCTAAATACCTTAAGAAAGAAGGGAATTAAATTTGAATGGAATGAGCAACACCAAACCGCATTCGAGAAATTAAAAGAAAGCATCATATCACCCCCCGTACTACAATTAGCCGATTTTACAAAACCATTTGTAGTGCAGACAGACAGTTCTAGTGTCGCCCTAGGTGCAGTAATATATCAGGAAATAGATAACTCAAGGTTACCTATTAGTTACGCTTCTCGCACCCTGACAGATCAAGAAAAGAAATACTCTGCCTACGAATTAGAATGTTTAGCTATAGTTTTCGCTTTTGAGAAGTTCAAACCATTTTTAGAACATAAAGAGTTTTTGTTAGAAACAGATAATCAAGCGTTATCTTGGCTACTAAATCACCCAAAACAGTTAGGTCGTATCGGAAGATGGGTATTAAGATTAAATTGTTTTAAATTCAAAGTACAACATATTAGAGGCACCCAAAACGTAGTTGCCGATACACTGTCACGTATGTTCCAGCCTAGTAGTAATACTTACGATAACAAGAGTAGAGAAACGCCGATTATTAATACTTTAATTACCAAATTTCCTCTTGCATTTACGGATTTAGCCCAGTATCAACAACAAGACCCACGTTTGAGTCCAATTATTGAACAACTTGAAAAAGGAAATAAGTCAGAGAAATACATATTAAGTAGGAGAGTATTATGTTGTAGAATAGCGAACAGAAAATATTTACGAATAATCGCCCCTGATATTATTAAACCTATGCTGATGGAATATTATCACTCTTCCACCATTGGAGCTCATATGGGAATAAATAAAACCATACATCGAATTCGTAAAGAATATCACTGAGAAAATATGAACAGTGAGATCGCCAATTTTGTGAAAAGGTGTAAGTTGTGTGCACTCAGCAAACCAGCGAGAAACAGTCAGATAAGTCAATTAATCTCAGAGATTCCTGCTACCCCGTTCTCCAAAATTTATTTAGACTTTTCAGGACCCTACCCGCGTTCTAAATCAGGAAATACAATGTTACTAATTTGTGTAGACTCTTTTAGCAAATTCGTCTGGATGTACCCCGTGCGGCGAGCCTTAGCTACAACCACAGTAAGTATTTTACAGCATAGATTATTTAAAGAATTCGGTATTCCTGTCCATCTAGTGTCGGATAACGGACCACAGTTTAAGTCCAAGGAATTCAGGAACATGTGTTTCAAACTAGGAATAGACCACATTACCACTACAGAGTATCGTCCGCAAGGTAATATAGCTGAGAGGTATTTGCGAAACCTAAAATCTGCTTTAATAGCCTACCATGCTAACGATCATACTTCTTGGGACCAGAACCTATCCTGGATACAGTTCGCCTTTAATTCAGCATATCATGAAGGACATAAGTCTACCCCATTCGAATTATTGTTCAAGTATAAACCTAACCACCCATTATCCACTAAGTGGAAAATACATGAATTGTTACCCCTTGAAATTAGGGATAAAAATATTAGGAAAATATGGAATGAAGCGCGCGCTAATTTACGAACAAACTTAGCAAAATCAAGGAAATATCACGAGCAAAATAATAATAATAATGAAGTAAAGTACCAAATCGGTGACTTAGTTATGTGTAAAACACACCCTACGAGTAGTGCAATCGATAAGACAACTTCCAAGCTATCATACCGATGGTGCGGTCCTTATCAAATTCACAAATATTTAACTCCAGTAACCGTAGCCCTGTACGAACCCTCTACTCAAAAATATGTACGAAGGACACATATTTCGCAGATAAAACGTTATCACGAAGAAGGAAATGGTAGAGTACAAGTTAAATAAATGTAAAAAAAAAGGTATATGTCTGGTACTCAAATGCAAAAGAGTACTTGAGTAACATTTGACTACCTAATCGTGTAAATAGGTACGAGGCCTGATCAACCTTGAATCCTATTCATCGAAAGTAGAGCAAAGTAAGAAGTCAGCTGACATCAAATATGAGGAATAATTAAGTAACCAATTACTTAATGAGAAATTCTATAACTAGAATAACTCGCATCTAAAGAAAAACCCGGTAGTAGTCATAAGTAGTAGAGTTAAGAAAATTTAGAATGTTTACAATATGTTTTATAATGTGTGAATTTTATGTAGTATTAGAATTAGTCTGTAAAGTATGATATGTAGATAGTAAGAATAAGCAAGTCGAGACTGACTTGTGCAACTCGTAATTACATACAGAGAAAAACAGGTGAGAGAAATTTCACACGGAAATCCCCAAACATACTCCCGGTACATTCCTGAACAAATAAGCCATCAGCTGTGTCTTAAGCGGCGGAGTATGTGACGATTTCATTAATAAAAATATGTTAATTAATTAAATTGTTAATGTATAAGCTGAGAAATTTTAAAATTTTAATAAAATCTCACATTTTAAACTAAATCTTATTGCTATCATTAAATAATAATAATATTTAATAAAAAGTCTAATAATAAAATAAAAGGGAATACAATTGTACAGAAAGGGTAAAGCTTGTTAGTTAATCCTGCATATACAGGCACTGACCAGAATTAACTTGTTTTCTGACCCCTAAACAAACTAAATATAATTGTAAATTTTGTTGTTATTTAAATAATTAAATAAGACCACTGTAATGTACTTTGATAATGTCTGTAACTAAGAATATCTCTATTTAATTATTTAATCAAACTTTAGTCCTTTAATTAAATTAGAAACATGGAACTACTTTTACGTTGACTAGTAATTGTCGCGAGATTACTACTCTCCCCCTTACTATTTTTGCCCACTTGCAATGGAGCGCTCACGCCGTAAGCTGCGTACAGCGTTGTTTCGCGACGTGTGTATAATTATGTGAGTGGTTGGTTCAATGAATATTTAAATAACTAAATTTGTGCGGCGATGACATCTCTCTCTCAATGAATAAATAACAAACTATGTAATTCATACATTACTACAAACATGAAGGTGATATTCAACTAATAAATAATCATGTGAAGTGTATTACTGTGAAACAAACTTTCTATTTATTTATTATAACTACAAGAATTACAACCGTCGTCTAAGATGAGAGTATCCTACAAGAATTACTACAGTCGCCTAAGATGAGAGTACTTCATCCCGAATGATATAACAGACTTCAGGAACTTCACCGTCACCGGATACTAAGGCAACGACAGACCTTCAGGAAACGCACGAGGACCGAAGAACCAATTCTGCAGCAAATACTGAAAACCAGGTGACATGGAGGCTTGTCTTCCATGGTTATGAGTTACTAAAATTATTACCCACAAAAGACAATTTAACTCACCACTTTTAAGACTTTAAAAGACAGACATTATATGTAACATGTAGTCTGTAATCTAATAACACTGGTTATAGCAAAAGAGTAAATGTTTAAACTAAAAGTTTTCTTGTTTTGAAAGATTAATAAAGTCCATTCTTCAAATGGCTCAATTTTCAATATTGTATATGGCAAGGTGACCATTATTAACTTAATATATATTCAATCCCGGATCCGTGGAATAAATTAAATAGATGTACATCATATTTTGAGGGCCCTTATGAAAGAGTAATATATATAATTATACTGTAAACTATATATGTTGAGAACTTTAAATAGAGAACTTTATCTCATAATGTAATAAAGAGATGTCATCTGAGTACCGAGTAAACTGGGTGCATAAATCAACAGTCTCCCCTTCCCAATATCCTGATATAAGAATTGTTTTATTTGTTGTGATTAATTTTCAGCTCGTCACAACGAAAGGCAGCCTGTATAATTGGCATAACCAATTAACGCGGGTTCCCTACGTTATAACACAAGTTAAGATGTTATAGTACTTCACAAAAAAAATTTTTAATTAATTTTTTTTTTCAATAATTAAATGGATTGAAATTCCAGAAACATATTCTGACAATTAATAAAAAGAAACAAATTATTAAATTTAATTAATTAACAAAAGAACATATGAATTGATTACATTAAACATTCTACCGTACACACCAGTCATCAGCTGATGCCTCATTGTCAGGTGAATGACCTTTCCATAGGCACATTGAATACAAATAACACAAATACACAGAATTATTCAATTTAACTCATAGCATGTCCTTGATGATCATACAATCATTACAACATAGAGTCTAGTACTTAAAATCGTTTGTTCTCATAAGTGAATATTCATCACTAATCATTGAGTCATAGCTATAGTAAACATTACTGAACAGGAACTGGGTCATCAAACACCAACTCTCTCTTTAGAGTAAGTGAACTTGATTGTCCCGCTGTTACAGTGGTCGTTACCTCTCACTGATTTCTCAGCTACCTCTCCTACTTCATCATTTTATTATTTCCCCCCTTTTACCCAGTTACAATTATGCAAACCACCTGCCGGGTAAACCGGATCAAGTATTTATCTGGTTGCATAAACACTCTATTGTTTATGTCCCTGGTTTGTAACGGCCAGCTCCTTTTCCACACACACTATTATTTCCTGATGGTGGACTGTAGCGCCCATTTGCATCCACAAGAACTGAAGTTTAATTAGGGTGTAGACGCTGCCTACCCCGTTCTTGCTTCAGCGTTATAAAAAATTCGGCATTACTGATGTCCGAGGACACCAGTAATCCTACTCAATATTATTTATACACCCTTAACACGGCACTACCAACCCCTACGAAGGTAGCCACTGTTCCATAGTTTGGTGATTCCCCTGAATTTACCCCCCGGTTGATTTCTAAATTCACCAATTTTTGAAAATAATAACAAGTATGGCTAGGACACAATCTACCCAACCACACTTGCTACCAATAATCCAAATCCACGGTCAGGGTTCGGTGACTCCGTGATGCCCGAAAGTGGGGAATCACAAATAAATAATATATGTTTTCCATATTTAAGATTCCTACCCACTAATACAATACAACATAAACATTCATAAAGAACATAAACATTCCATTTAAAATAAACATCTCATTTGCATTAGAATACAATTTACAAACATGTCAACTTTAATTTTAATTGAACCTTTCATTCCTCAATCTTTGATTATTTATCATTTATTGTACCATTAGATTCTCCAAAAATTCACATCTATTATCAACATTCATTATATATAACATTTCAAATTCATATTTATCAAAAAATTTACACAACTTACAGCTTTATTTTAGCTTTATATTCTATTAACTCTTTAACTTGTTATATTTATTATTACATTTCATTTATGAACTTTTATTAGGTATTTTCATCATCAATTGGTTTGGGTGATTTTCAGTCATTCACAATGATTCGATTTATTGAATGGGCATTCAAATATGACCTTACCCCCCCTTCTTCCTTCTAACAACCACTAACGGATTTATATAGAGTGACGCCAATCTCAAAAATATTTACCTCCATTAAATTCTCTAACTCACCTTAAATCATTCTCCTCTTATAACAAAATACCAGATACCCTCTTTGTACCTAGGATGTGTGTTCCCTTCCCTTATACTCACTCCCTTATTAGTTCCTGGCCTCCCCCAGGTAACTCCGCCAACGCTCATTTAAGACTATTCCTCCCGCCACAACACCTTGCTTTGAGGACTCCTTACCACACCACCCTCACTACAAAATTTCACCACCACCTATTTACTCTCCATTTACATCACTCTCACTTTCTCTACATACGTGCACCCTACTGTGTCCAATTGGTAACAAAATACATCATTGTAACCAGTTCTACATCGGCCAGACGGGAAGATCTTTTTCCTCAAGATATTCTGAACATTTAAAAGCCCTCTTGGTAACAAAATACATCATTGTAACCAGTTCTACATCGGCCAGACGGGAAGATCTTTTTCCTCAAGATATTCTGAACATTTAAAAGCCCTCACCACAAACTACATAAATTCCACATTCACCACACATTTACAACATGAAAACCACGGTTACACAAACATAGAACACAACATGGAAATACAACACTACTTACCTAAAAGTAGAAAACTAAACACAGCAGAACAATTCGAAATATACAGACATCACACACTACAACCAAACAACATATTAAATGAACAATTACACTATAGATCACACTTACTTTTTGATACACTTGTTCAAACACACACTTTGAATCCCAGCGCCAATTCCCTCCCACCAGCAACCCCCACCACACACACCGACAACCCATAACGGTTACTTTGTACAGACATTCTGTATTTCAAATCCCACTGAGGAAGACGGACACCACGTCAAAACGTTTGGGACAAAAAACCAAAAGTAAGTGTTCACGAGTGAAAGTTTGTAATATATAATATTTAAAAAAGTGAATGAAGAGGATGTATCAACAAGATAATTGTCGACTATTTTGTCTTGACCTACATTCGGAGTTGAATGAACTCCCAGGTTACTCATGACAGCTGATTCATTAAATTCAGTTATTTCATTTATATTATTCTCGTTATTCTCTGCCATTTGTGAAATTATTATATATTTTAACAATTCTTATTTTACATGCCTTCAATATTTCAATAGTTTACGCATTACTTACGTATCATACTATAACATACTCGTTTTTTCGTAATTTTTTACGTATTCTGTTTCAACCTCTAAATCACTTATTTCTACGAGTAGACGTGGTCTGTACAAAATTTAAATTTATACAAACAGTCCCTGTTCGGGCGCCAAATGTAATCGTCCACTCTCTTTCAATAATAATCTTTAATAAAATTTATTTATTATTCACACTGCTTACCTTCATTGGGTCCCAAGGTCGTCATGTGAAGTCACAACCTATAAGTGATTTAGGGTTTTATGTTGTAATGATTACTCTCATTTACGGTTAACTATTCTAACTTCCTTTATTATGCTTTTATCATTCTCTTTTTATGAATCGATTAAACATGCTTTTTCCTTCTCTGTTCTCTACATTTCAAATGAACAATATTACATACTGAGGTAACAACCCTATCTGACCAAAACAACAAACTTCTATCTCTTACTTCTATAATGAAATTAAATTATTTATTTTATTAATTAATTAAATGAAAGCAACCCAGTACTCACACACCCTTTCACACTTTTACTCTCTTTAATTTAGATTCAGCGCTTGTGATAAGATTTTTTATATAGTGATTGGTTTATGATAATCGGTTACTTGACTCACGGCGTCCATGCAAACCATGTGTCGCACTCCGTATATTTTAGTTCGACCAAATTGTTCACTGCATTTTAGTTTGATGTTACACTGTCGAATCGTTCAAAGTTAATTGCTGCCCTTTTAGTTGTGAGTTTATTCACATTTTTATATCACTTTAAAGTATATTTTAGAACACATTTTGAAAGTTTTACTAAATTTTCGGCTCGCAAGCCTTTATGCTGAACCGGCCGAAGTCGCAGCTGTAGAACGACAGACGCTGAACACAACGTTTTTTCCAAGATGGCCAAAAGGTTCTCTGGAGCGGCTTCTTGCTCCTGATTGGCTAAAAAGGCGCCACGTGGCATCTCGTGAAGAGCGAGTTTAGTACCATAAGCTGGTGACCTGGGGCTCGCAAAAAAATACGTGATTATCACCATGTGCGGGCAAGCATGCGCGCGCTTTGAGATATTCCAGAGCACCTGAAAACGGTGCATGTTGACAGACTTTCTGGACAAACGTGCAACTGGGTGTTCCACAAGTGAACGCCGATTGTTAAAGACTGAGGCTCCATATGGGTAACTCCCCGTTAATACACTTGATGACATAATAAAAATACAGCCCAAATGTTTGTTCCGTTACAATTTTATAAACAAACAGGAAACCAGAGAGCTCTCAAGGAGAGTTGGTTGAATTGGAATATCAGGAGAGTTTTAGGTTGCCTCTTCACATAAAATGTATACAAGTTGGATATGTATGTCACTTGTTAATTTTCAACAATATTGTGAGTAATACAGTACTAGCACAAGTCACAGTTTGTGAAAAATTACTGTAGATGTTGATGATGGAGAAACTTAGTTTTGTTGCATTCTTGCGTAAAGGCAACATAATAATACATCATTGTCTCATTTGTATTGCATCATTCTCTGTTTTATGTATTTCACTGTTTATACATAGTTTTTTTGTTTTTTTTTTTGACACATTTGTAACACGATACACCATAGATTGTAAGTTTTTAGCCTGATACAGTTAAAGCTTCAGTATCTGAAATTCTGTCAGCTAGAATACTATTACCAACTGGCACTATATTACAAAATGCCTTGTTCCTGTTTTTAATGCAAATGCACAAAAGAAATAAAAAAGAAACACTAGGTAACTGGTGTATATATTGATTTCTGTTTTTTGAGTAGCCATATTCGTAAGTAAAGAAGACAAATCCACTGGAATCTGACATGCAGCAAGTCCATTTGTAGTATTATGCTGTAGATGTATAATAGAGTAGTATCTACTCTGTTAAAATTTGCTGAAAGTCAGTTGTGTTAGTTGGAATAGGAAATTTTGTAGTTTCAAACATTTCTTTTAAAATTCCTTCAATAGTAATGAAGCAAACATCCATCAATTCTTTAAAAATAATTCTACAAATTCATCTGTACTGTTTTCTGAATTTACATTAAAGTGATTAATATTACAGCATATGTAACACTACAGTACTATATTGTGTATTAAATATACGAATTTTGCATATTTTTAAATAACTGTGTTTTATTTAAATTTTGTTGTTTAAAGTTTGTAGTATTGTATTAAGTAGATTGACAAATATAATTGTTGGATAAAGAGATGTAATTTTTATGAACACGAATCTGTATGTCGTACATTTTTGTGGAAAATTTAATTAAACATTTTCATTTAAACTAAAATGAAATATTAAATTTGTATTCATTTTTGTTATTACATACTTATTATTACTTAAATTTTATGTTTAAATTATATGTACAGTATTAATATCATTACTGAAGTACATTGTTAGGTTTCAATATCCACTAACCATCAACACATCTTCCCCAGGAGTGCTGGATGTCAGAGCTTTTACTGTACCAGGCATTTGCTCATGCTATACCTTCATTAAAAGGCAAAATTTTAATGAAATGAGACTATTTAGTTAGATAATAATATTATTTTAATACCAAAATCATGTCTTGCCAAAGTAATATAACAAGTCAACCATGTTTGTAAATTAAACTAGTTTAAAATTTAAACTTTGTCCCTAAAACATTTGTTTTATTTACAGACAGTTATTTTGAAGAATACAGGCTTCAACTTTGTCCAGTTCCTTCAGGAGATTGCAACAGAACAGCTGTTTGAGGTGACTTATGTTGACATTGAAGAAAAGTCTGTTACTGGTAAGTATTTAAAATATAATATTCTGTTTGTATTAGTTCATGGTAATGACTTCAAATTTTTCCCTGTATATTTGAGGTGGCCCATGTGCATTGGCCTGGTATAAGCCAGGCCAGTTTTGTGTAAAATAAAATTTTTGATGACATTTTCATAGTGACACTGAAACGGTAGAAAGCACAGTATACGGACGATATGGATTATGAAATTAATTGACTTCGTTAATTGTTGTTGTTCATTATGAACAGTGTTATTCCAGAATAATTTTCCATTCTTTTGGTGGCGTAATTTGCGTAGTGAAGAGTGCTCAAACAGTCTAGAGCAGTCATAGGCAACCTTTGAATTTATGGGGGCATATATTTTCACCGGACAAAAGGCTTGCCGCATGACAAATGGCGCCAATTGTACACTAGTGCTTTTGGTGGCCCTAAAATGGACCTGGTGGCAAGAACGCTGATGTTGGTAGTGCCGCGCTTAGATGTTCGGCGGCTGCGCCCGCTGTTCGTGGCGTACTGCAGTCCTCCTCTTCTTTCGGCATCGGTTGTAGAGTCGGCTGCCGGCCCAGCGAAATCCATCGCTGGCGCGGAACTGGAGGGCGAAGACGCAAGAACGCCGGTTCTATTCTTCGGCCGTTCCTTCCGGCTGACTCCGCGCCGATGTCGTCTGAGAGAGGGGAGGAGATGAAGTGCGTCCGATGGTGTGGCGATGAAGAGTGCACAAAATTTTCTGCCGGCCCGGGTTTTATGCACTAACCGGGATCGCTGATTGGCTCGCTCCGAACACGTAGTTGGTCACGTCTCAGCGGCTGCTGATCCCGGATTGGCTCGCCTCGTATTCTTCAGGTGTCACACACCGTGTCGCTGGTACCGGAAAGCAGACGTAATGAATCATTGTTGCCACAATATATTAACTGAGGATCAGTTCGATGGGCGCTCCCCTCTCCACCCCATCAATGGAAAATAGAAAGGTGTGGAGTTCAGTAGCCGGACGTTACAAACATTAACTGTCGCTTTATAATACCCTTGTGCTTACATTTAGCAACGTGGTACACCGAATCAAAAAAAAAACTTTGCAGTATTTTTCACATAAATTTGTGAAAATTTTTCACATTAGGACTAGGTTATCAACAATTTTTTATCATGCACACGCACATTAAAACTAACAAAACTTTAAACGAGAAATGTTTAAACTGGAAAACATTTTATTAAAAATAAATTAAAGAACTTACCACAATAACACTATTTATTTTCATAAAGTGCACAGAAATATAAAACTTGAAAAAATCAAGTTTCACCTTTGGAGAAAAAGGTGTTTACAGGCTCTGGGTGACAAGCTCAACAGTCGTATTGGGGGAAGACATAGCGCGGTTCAGTAAATGGCTGGTACTATTTTATAATACAATGTCGTAGCAATATGGATCAGAAGTGTGGACCCTTACAAGCATGTAATCTCTGCTTTAAAAGTTATTAAATTTCTAGAAATCTGGAAGATGAGGGATAACTATGAGACAGATGATACAGTTGAAGGAGTAGGTATAGTACTATTTATTAGGTTCAGAAGGAGTAGCTTATTAGAATATGCATAAAGTATGCGTCAAAATATGGAACCAAAGAGAATCGTCTATGGTGAGGTAGGTAGGAAGACTGAGAAGGTGATGGCTCTAAGATGTGGAAGTGGATTTGGGAATAATAGGATGTCTAGCAGGAATAAAAAGTGAATGGAAGTAAATAGTGGGTGTCTACAAAGGGCTGTAATGTTTGGGAAGAATAAGATCAGACAATGCGTTTTTGTTTGGTAAATAGTTAATTATGAGCGTTCACCAAAACAGGTGAAAATCAGGTCCGTTTTATTGTAACCAAGATAAAATGTTGAAACAGTTGTTCTACAAGTAATTATTAAATAAAGTAGAAAGACAGTATCGTAATTTTGATATAACATATTAGAATGTATCAACATTCCAGTTTTGATGGTTGGGTAAACTCAAGTATCCAAACTTTCGGAATGGACAACAGTTTCATCTTCTAAATATTAAAAATATAAAGACAAAACCAATATACAGATTAAACGTGTGACCAGAATATGCGATATGTGGTCAGTATATGTGATAACCAACTTTTCTGTGTATTATTGTCATTCACTACACTAGAATAACAAGTTTAATATTTTGTCTGGCTCCTGTCTTTGCACAACCGCCTTTTTTCTCCTGTCATAGCCTATACAGAAGAGAAACTATTAATACAGTGGAACCTTAATAACTCGAATCTGAAGAGAACTGGGAAAAACTTGAGTTATCGAAGATTTCGAGATATTGAGGTTCAAGTTATCAAGAGTAGTATTACTGAAATTCGAGTTGTAGAGGGGTTTGCGTATAGCAGAATGTACTGCTGCTCAGCTAGTTTTGTCGCATGCAGATAACTGCGTTCTTCTAAGTACGGTGCTGAACAATATGTGCTCTTGTTGTTAAATACAATGTAACATGGATAGGGAATTTAATGATAAAATAAGCTGAAGACATGTTACAAGTATATATATTTTCTATAATTTTGTAGTAGTGAATAAAGACTTAGTGCGATATTGATTGAAAAGATGGCAAAGATAATAAAAATACATTTTGATGCTACAAAACAAAAGTTACTGTTGGTCGTAATTAAAAAATACAATTGTGTTTTAAATTTACATTTTAAAATTGTGTAGGATTTGTTTTCTGAATACCATTTAAAACCAAAAACTATAAAAAATTATATACTGTAATTCTTACTTACTTACTTATTTATTCTAAATGCTGTTGTTTATTGCATTGATGAATATGTAAAGACAAGAGGGTTGGTAGGGGTTTCATATTTCAACAGGATAGTGAGTCATCTTTTGTAGAGTAGAAACATGCTATCTTTGACTTATAGAGGTTCACGCAGTTAAACTTAGAGTTATGAAGGCTTTTCATTAGAACTTTGAGTAGTAGAGTTGCACGTATATATATATATATATATATATATATATATATTACTTTGAGTTCAGTGGCATAGCAGAAAGTGACCAAAATTCAAGTTATCAAGGTTTCTTTTAAAATATTTGAATTATAAAGATAAAATAATAATGAGTTGTATAGGAAATAAAAAAAAGAGTTATTCTACTTAATAATTAATGTATATATTGTATTATTAATATACCTTAACAATATTGAGTATTTTAGTGTATTTCTCATATTATTTTAATTTTATTTATTGTTTACTATATTTAAAATATTTCTTCATTTCTAAATTCACTTTTATGATTTTATTAAAGTCTTGCATATAGTGAGTTTCCTATACAGTAAAATAAATAGATATAACAAAGAAATGTATCAATTACATCAAAAAATATATACAAGTTACAATTATATAGAAATAGAAAAAATGAGAAAAGAGTTTGGTGAAAAATATATAGAAAAGAAAATAAGAAAAATGGAAGAGAGATTAAATAAGAAACTCAAGAAATTAATAGAAGGAACAAGAAATAAAAATAAAGAAAAAGAAAAAGAAATAAAATTTGCTGAAAAAGTATTAAATTTAACAGAAACAAAGTTTACAGAAAATGAACATAAATTATTAGGGAAAAGTTTAAAATATGCAACAAAAACAAATATAGATAAAGAAAATACAATAATAGAATGTGAAGAAATAATCGATAAAATAAAAAATGAAGAAACTAAAAAACAACTAAGAAGTGAAGTAAAAGAAATAGTAGAAAAAATATGTAAGAAAAACAAAAATGCAAGAAATAAAAACAAAACACAAATAAAAAGAAATATAAGAGAATTAAAAAAGAAAATCGCGGAGAACAATTTGATAGTTATAAAAGCAGATAAAGGTAACTCAGCAGTGGTAATGAACAAAAGAGATTATATCAAAAAAGCAGAACAATTTATACAAAAAGGACCATATAAAGAAATAAAATATGATTACACAAGTAAATTTCAAGCACAAACAAAGAAATTGATAAAAAAGACAACATATTTAACAGAATGGCAAAAGAAACAAAAAATAGAACATAATCCTGAAGCTCCTAAATTTAGATCTCAAATTAAGTTGTTAATAAACAAACTTTCTCGAAATAAATAATAAAATAACAATACTGCCAGGAACTTACCTGCAGTCTTTCTCACTTACCTTCTTGTATTAAATTTCGATCAGAAGCCCAGAGTCGCCACGATATTTTTTGGTTACAATATCGAAACCTTTACACTTTACCTTAAATAAAAACGGGACAATTTTGCAATCTGACTACCCCCCACTAATAATTCAGAAGAAATCCGGGAACGTTTAGACGAATCTTGCAGCACAGAAATGAGGAAGTGGTAATGGTGAAATAACTAAACTAACACATTTTATATTCTGAAATAACTATGTTTACTGTTCTTCTCTTTGAAAATTATATAAAATATAAATACGATCAATCGTATAGGATAAAACATGGTAATTGAATTATTAGGTTTTATTTATATAAAATTTATAAGGACAGCCCATTCTGCTCACACGCACATTCACACGATTTAATACCTTACCCCTTGTTTTAATCTTACAAATTCATTTTGATTTAAACTGTGCACTACCGCGACTACGGCCGGACACGTGTTGTTTGTTCACCGGTTCACTGCCCGTAATTAACTTGTCTGTTGCCAATTTCGTTTCAAAATTGATAAGTCCACTAATTCCTTGGGTCCCGGTCGGTATGAAAGCGGTGTTATATTTAGTTGTTCATACTTTATAAAGTTCGGCCGACCGGGCCCACACAACACTATCTGTGTCTGTAAGCGAACTGGGCAGAGAAGCGTCTCTACGCTCAGTGCCAACTAGATTGCGTATTTTTAGGTGGAAAACAATGCCTTGTAATTCGTCGCCACAGCTGTGTCCCATTTAACCCATGCAGTTGATTGTGTGTTGGTCGTAGAAGATATTTGTTCCGCACTGGCTGACGTCACAAAAAGGGTTGGACTTAGGACTCACATCCGTCAGCCTGGACCATGTGCTCGTACAATTTTCGTCGCTAGCCATTTTTGAGTTTCACAAGTCGGCGTCGGTCCGCGCACCTGCTGGTGTGATGCGCTCGGACGTACTGCCACACACTCGCAAAGTACTACGAAATGACACTTAGTACATTCTTTCATACAGATTGCACAATAGTTAAGGCATATTGTTCCTTTGTTAGAACACTGTTTCAATTCAACACGTGGCCTGGTCCCAAATGGAAATTATACTTATGGATATTTTTAACAAACCCCAAAAATTTAATAAAATCAAAATCCCTCCCAATTTGTCACGTTACAATACCCCCCCCAATGAGAGATCTTCTGCCGAAACAGAAGAAATCTCATTGCTAAAACCCCTAAGAGGACCGGTGAGGAACTGGTGCCAACAACCCCCCATTTGTTCGTATACATCATGGGTACACAACCCCCCTGGCTCGGCGACTATGGCCGCATCTGAACGAGATCACTGGACTTCTCCATACGAGATCCCAACACCATAAAATCGAACAGATACGCACCACAGCGCACCTCACCTTCTAACATGCAACCCCCAAAATTCCAAATACCTGGTCTTATATCATGCCAGATCCTCAACCGATATGTTTCCCCTTATCATGCACACTGGGCTGCCTTTAGCAGTTACTGGGCTCACACACACACACTTATAACTACATCCTATCAAATCTTGTTACATTTAAGAATTTTCTTTACATCAAACCCAAGTTTCAAAATCAAAATACAAATCTTTTATCTAAACTGAATAATTCTCTTCATTATTTTTGATCATTAGAAAATAAACAAGTTGAACATTTATTAAAAACATGAACATCCTTATCCTAACATGTGATTATACATATATTTTAAACAATACAATTCAAATAAAAACACTATTGATACATACAAACAATACTATAATCCGAGTTCAAAACATCAATTGGATGGCAGGCAAAAATCAAAATTTTTTTTTCAAATTCAAAAAAAATTTTAAATTAAAAAAATTTAAATTTATTACAATACATTTTTTCTCAATATGGAAATTATTTAAAATCATTCAAATTAATTAAAAGCAAAATCGGCATTACTGCATTGCCAAAACGGGTTTAGTATAGAACATTGTAGCGGGTCATTTTTGGGTGTTTTTATTTTTAACAGTATGGGGCATTTATATCTTTTATTTCTTTCATTTTGGGGCGGGCTTGTCAAAAATTATGAAAACTATTGTGCAACGTTATTTTCCGTGTAACAGAACGATGTTAAGAAACAGTGGTAACAAAGCGATACGCAGTTGTTATTGTGTAACACGGAGAGCGAAGAATTTACCTCCTTCAAAATTCTAAGAATTTTGTACTTGTGTGGCAACGCACATACGCAACTGTACGAACACGAGCACAAGTGACGCTCTTGACTAAAAACTCAAGATGGCTAGAGCGGAGAATATTCATCGTCTTCTCCAAGACCTTCCGGAAATACTGTTAAAGCCCCGCCTACTATTAATGACATCAGCAGAGCCAAAGCCAATATCGTACTTTGGTATCCAGAATATAACTCTGCTATTCCATGGATAAAGTGGTTACCTCACAACAACTGAGGCTTGAGCGACGAAAACATAGTGGCAGTGAACAACCATTCCCGCCAGAGAAAGGAAGATGTACCTGTTACGTTCTCGGTGCCAGTCTATATTAAGCAGAGACGCTAGACAGTCAACAAGAAGCCGACTCCGTTAACAAACGTTTACAGTTTTGTCGGCGTCCCGGTCGGTGTTGTTTTAGAAGATGTGCGTAAAACAACAACATCGCTAATACCGACTGGGACTCGAGGAAATTACGAAATGCTGAATATCATTTGTGCAGTGGCGTGGTGACTTACAATAAGGAGTAGTGAACTTTTAACTCGGGTGACCGACACGTGCTTCATTCGTTCTGAATAGTGACAGTGGAAAACTAAATAAATAGATCGGTAATTTAATCAAACGAGGGGTAACGTATGAATTTGAATGAATGCGAGAATGTGCAGAATGGGCTGTCTTAACAATGATTATTAAAAATTGGTACCAAAAAACAAAATTAGATTTAAAAAATTTCATCTTGTAGTATTCTGGTAATATCCATAAAATGTGTGTGAGAAATTAAAGTTATTGAATTTACAATATAATCATGTGTTAGACTAAGTTATTTCGTCATTACCACTTTCTCATTTCTGTGTTGAAAAAATTCGTCTAACGGATCGGAATCTTTCTGAATTATTAATTGGGTGGGTCAGATTGCTAAATTGTCCGTTTTATTAAGGTAAAGTGTAAAGGTCTCCATATCTGTCCTTCAAAGATATAGGTGGCGACTCTGGGCTTCTGGTAAAATTTCTGCAACAGGTAAGTCCTGGTAGTGAATCTTATTTATTTTATATTTCGGCGTATTTTTTAACTTTACATTTGGCGACCCTGCCAGGATTTTCGTTTAATTGTAATGTTATACGAGATAGACCTATTTTAAGGCACAGAAAATAGGATGTGGTAATGACGAATGTATAAAAATTTTATCGTACATAATTAAGTAGGTTAGGTTTATGTTAGTGTGATTCACAATGTGTTAGGTGTTTGAGTATAGAGAAATAGTAGTTTCATATATAAAAGTGATACAAACGAACTTTAAAATGTCTATAATACAAAGTAACGATAGTGAGTTTGCTTGGGATGAGTGGGAGAATGAATTTCGAGGTGTTGTGGGTGAGATGACAAACGAGGAATGGGGTAATTTAGACGATATGTTAACACGAATGGAAGAACAAGAGGAAGGAATATTTGCAGAAATTAATAAACATAGTGAGATGACCAATGATACAGGTAAGATAGTTGAAGAGATAGTGGTAGAAAATAAGGCAATAAATAGGCCTAATGACAACGATAGTGTAGGGGTGGTCGAAAAAGAGTATTCATGGGATGATGTGATGAATTTTTTAATAGCAATGGAACAAAAGTGGGATAAACGTTTTGACGAGTGGGATAAAAAATTGGACAGAAGGGCAGAAATGATGGGTAAACGAGAGGCAGAGAAATCAAAGGAGAGCACAGAAGTTGAATTAACACAGGTGAGTGACAGTGATAATGAATTAATAAATAACAGTGACCAAATAGGGGGAGATTGTGATTACAATTCTGAGGTAAGTGTGAGTAATATAATTAATTATAATGATGAAATAACATTAAACCAGAATAATGATGATGTAGCTGAAAATGGGGTATCAAAAAGTGATACAGTAGACAATAGTGAAAATGAGAGTAGAATGAGAGTCGAGGTTGATCATGGATTGCTAGTTAGTGCTTATGATTTAGAAGGGGAGTATAGTAGTAGTTTAAATGTAGAAGGTGAACAGGGGGCAAATTTTTATGGGGTTAAATGTGAAGCAGAGAATTCACAAGTGTTGATGGAGGACAAGAGTTCCTCAATAATTTTTGTAGAAGACGAGAGTTCTTCAAAAGGTAAAATAAGTTTTTTGTGTTTATCTGGTAGGGCCAGATGGTATTCAAATGATTTTGTGGTATTGCCCTCTGCATGGAATGGGAGAGTTCAGTGTGGTTATGAGAGTTGTAACGAAAGAGAGAGAGAAATAAAAATTTTTGAGGTTAATAGAGGGTATGAAATGTTGGTGCAGGTGTTAGATATGGAGAGAGATGATGAAAGAGAGAGAGAGGAATATCTGAATAACACTGTTATAAATAATGATAAAATAGTTGACTGGGTATTGAGACAATTTACTGACGGAGACTGGACAAAATTAACTGATAGCGACAAGTTGTATGAAATAATAAATGGTATGATGAAGGATTTAGAAATAATGGTTCATGAAGATAATAATCATAAATTCAAGATAAATAAAAATCATTTAGTCTATAAATATGTGAGGTATCTTTTTGACGATGGAGGCTAAAATATAAAACAGTAAAAGACAGTTAAATATTTTGTTTTATGGGTTTTGACTTAGCTGATTTGAACATTGAGACGTGATAACTGAATAAATAATGAATCAGATTTGTAAATAAATATTTAGTGAGTTTAATTGTATGTGTTGTGGTTAAGTGAACAGTGTATGTAGGTAATTAATTGTTGTAATAATATTTTGCAATTTAAAGAGATAATAACATTCATTTTGGAAACAGTAATTGGCTAATTTGTATAATAGCAAATAATAATAATGTAATTTATATTTTAATAATGAATTAAATTAAACCAATTTGATATGCTTAAATATTTTGATTGCTTATTTAAATGTTAATTAATTAATTTTTTTCTGAATGTAATTATTGTACGAGATAGAAATTTGGTAATGAATGATGAGTTGTTGGATTTAAACTAATTTTGTGTAAAATGTTTCAGAGATGATGGTGATTAAGTTTTGGGTGTATGTCATGTTAAATGGATTGTAAGTAGAAAAAATTTTATAATCATGTATAATAAAAATGTTTATAGGTGTGATGGAGATGTTAATTCAATAATGAGATTATTTGAAATAAGTTTGTTCAATAAAAAAGGATAAGTAAAAAATGTTAATCACAACTGAAATATATATAATGATTTTTAATAATGAATTTTGAAAATTTTAAGAAAGTTAAATGGTAGAAAATTATGAATGAGAGAAATGATTATGGATGGAAATACTATATTATAATGTATATACAAATTTTATTAGTTAGTTATTAAGTGGCTATTGCGGGGGTGGCCTGTGCTCTTGCAAATAGCGAAATGGGTTGGGGGTAACAGAGAGTGTTACCCCCATCGGAGGCCAAAATGGCGATAAATGTGCGGCACACCTTATCCGTGTAAATTAAAGTTTACACACTGCTAAACGACCGTGTCGCACATAACGAGATTGATGTGTAACAGGCAGTCAAATGAAGTTTAGATTTCCCCGACTTTTCGGGCGATTACTGCCTTACCAGCACTAATCGTGGATTTGGCTAGCGGCCAGCTATGGTCATATCAAGTCCCTTGACCATAGCTGACTTGAAATTGGTACATATTTGAAATTCAATGGGGGGAGACAATTAGGGGAAATCTCCGGAACTATGAAACAGCGGCTGCCACTCTGCCCGCTTTGGGGGTAGCAAGAAAGGTGGTAGACCCGCCTTAAGGGTGTGTAATTATAGACCCGAACATGCTGATGTTCAATACTTTTAAATGTCATAGCGGAAGCAAAGACACGGAGAGGTAAAACCTGCTCCAAAATATACAGTCTTTGTCGAAGCGAAAAGGCGCCACAGTCTTACATAATTTGAAATAGTGTGTGTGGCTGGGAGGTGACGCAAAGGAGTCACGAATGTAAATTTTACCACATAAAAATTGTTTTGTTTAATTCCAATTTTGATCCAATCAAAAATGCTTGTGCTCTGTTCAAATAATTATATGCTCAGACTCTTAATATAAGGTGTTCATACTATAATTTTAAATGTATTATTTTATTGTAGTCAGTAGATATAGTTGTTGATAAAATATGTGTTTTCATGATATGTGTATACTGTAACTAAGCCAATAATTAAACGTCTGGCAGGCGGGTAACACAAAATGATCAGAATCAGAGAAATGGGAAATAACGAGATGAGAAGTAATGATAAATAAATACATATATATTTCATGTAAATTGTTCAATTGTGAGATGTATTTTCATTGTGTTAGGATATCAGCTGATCAGCAATAACAGGTCACTGGTATATTGGTTTGTAAATGTTATAAGTAATTGATGTTCAAGGTAATGTTTTAATGTATTACAGATATTTTAAAGTAATGAAAAAAATAATTTGCTACAATGAGAAGAAAAGTAACAATTTGTGAAAGGTAACAAGAGATAGTTTTGGGTGATAAATATTTATGGGACACATATATCTGTCCAAGTTAAAATCAAAGTTAAAGTTGAAATAGTGGAGATAATGTAATGTTGTTTTTGAATCAATATATGTTGTAGAATTTTAAGTAGTATTGATGTTGACACTGTAGTAATGGAGAATAATTGTAGAGTTCTGAATGATATATTTATGTTTATAATTAATGAGGTTATTTTGTGTATTTGTAGTGAGGTAATGAGATTGAGATTTTTGGGGATAGCAATTTTGTATTAGAGGGTAGTGTAATGTAGGAGTCCGCAACAAGGGTTGGGACGGGATAGGGATAGATTTTAGTGGGGAAGGGGCCGCCTTAGGTAGAATCCAGGCCGCCAAATAAGGGAATTGAGTTTTGGGTAGGGGAAACACATATCCTATGTACAAAGGGTTAGAGAGTATTTTTTTATATATGTAGAGAAGGTGGTGAATTGAGTTACATGATAAGTGGGGTTTAGAGAGTATTGGGATAGATGTTTTGGTAGAGATGGGTGTCATGTTACTTGAAGTGGTTAATGGTTAGAGTCAGGGGAGTAAAGTTTATATATGCATACAGATCTAATACAGTAAATGAGAATAAATAATTTACATCACCCACAGTAAAGTATAGCGAGATTGTTAAATGAAGAGTAAGATTGTTAAGCAAAAAGAGAGATTTATGATAAAGATATAAAATTTTCATTTTTTTTAACCAGTGACAAAATTTGGATAGAATTGAAAATAATGTAAAGTGAAGAATTGTTTATTTTAAATAATTTAAATGTCAATTTGATTATTATGTTAATATTTTGTTTATTTTAAATGTGCTATTTTATTGTTTTGTGTTTCAAATCAGATTGTTACAGATATTGTAGGTATTTTCAGATAGGAGGTACATAACATATGTAGGTCAAGGGTTTTAGACTTGACCTAGTTTCGATCAGCTGATGAGGTCATACACAGACTAAGTTTGTATAGTAGGAAGTCAATTTAATTTGTTTATTTAATTGATTTAAACCAAATTTTAATAATTTCGATAAATATGAAGAAAACATTTAAATAAATTTAAATTTTTTTTTGAATTTTAAAGTTTTTGGAAATTTCAAATTTTAATTTTGGAAAAAAAAAATGATTTTTCGCCTGCCAGCGAATGAATATTTTAGATAATGATTATTTTATTATGTGTGTACTTAACATGTTTATTTTATTGATTAATTGTATGGCATTGTATTGTTAGAATCTAAGTATTTACATGTTAGAGTAAGTATATGTTTTGATTAGGAGAAAGGTTTAAATTAATGCATTTTAAGTAAAAAACAGAAAAGAAAAAAGAAGAAGAGAAATTTTTTTGATAAAATATTTTTTTGAATTTTGCATTTTTTTTAATTTTTAATAAATTTTAAAAGATTTTTTTTTCCAATGTGTTATGGTAACACGTAATGTGAGTGTGTGTGAGCCCAGTATCTGCTAAAGGCAGCCCAGCTTGCTTAAAAGGGGATCCATATCGGTGGAGGATCTGGAATAATCTGAGCCAGGGATTGAGGATTTTGGGGGTAGCATGTTAGAAGGTGAGGTGCTCTGTGGTGCGAGTCTGTTCGATTTCTCGGTGTTGGGATCTCTTACGGAGAAGTCCAGTGATCTCGTTCAGATGAGTCCATAGTCGCTGAGCCAGGGGGGTCATGTACCCATGCAGATTAAGAACAAGGGGGTTGTTGGCACCAGTTCCTCACCGGTCCTCTTCGGGGTTATCGATGAGATTTCTTCTGTTGTGAACAGCAGAATTCTCATCGAGGGGGTATTGTAGCGGGTCATTTTTGGGTGTTTTTATTTTTAACAGTATGGGGCATTTATATCTTTTATTTCTTTCATTTTGGGGCGGGCTTGTCAAAAATTATGAAAACTATTGTGCAACGTTATTTTCCGTGTAACAGAACGATGTTAAGAAACAGTGGTAACAAAGCGATACGCAGTTGTTATTGTGTAACGCGGAGAGCGAAGAATTTACCTCCTTCAAAATTCTAAGAACTTTGTACTTGTGTGGCAACGCACATACGCAACTGTACGAACACGAGCACAAGTGACGCTCTTGACTAAAAACTCAAGATGGCTAGAGCGGAGAATATTCATCGTCTTCTCCAAGACCTTCCGGAAATACTGTTAAAGCCCCGCCTACTATTAATGACATCAGCAGAGCCAAAGCCAATATCGTACTTTGGTATCCAGAATATAACTCTGCTATTCCATGGATAAAGTGGTTACCTCACAACAACTGAGGCTTGAGCGACGAAAACAGTGGCAGTGAACAACCATTCCCGCCAGAGAAAGGAAGATGTACCTGTTACGTTCTCGGTGCCAGTCTATATTAAGCAGAGACGCTAGACAGTCAACAAGAAGCCGACTCCGTTAACAAACATTTACAGTTTTGTCGGCGTCCCGGTCGGTGTTGTTTTAGAAGATGTGCGTAAAACAACAACATCGCTAATACCGACCGGGACTCGAGGAAATTACGAAATGCTGAATATCATTTGTGCAGTGGCGTGGTGACTTACAATAAGGAGTAGTGAACTTTTAACTCGGGTGACCGACACGTGCTTCATTCGTTCTGAATAGTGACAGTGGAAAACTAAATAAATAGATCGGTAATTTAATCAAACGAGGGGTAACGTATGAATTTGAATGAATGCGAGAATGTGCAGAATGGGCTGTCTTAACAATGATTATTAAAAATTGGTACCAAAAAACAAAATTAGATTTAAAAAATTTCATCTTGTAGTATTCTGGTAATATCCATAAAATGTGTGTGAGAAATTAAAGTTATTGAATTTACAATATAATCATGTGTTAGACTAAGTTATTTCGTCATTACCACTTTCTCATTTCTGTGTTGAAAAAATTCGTCTAACGGATCGGAATCTTTCTGAATTATTAATTGGGTGGGTCAGATTGCTAAATTGTCCGTTTTATTAAGGTAAAGTGTAAAGGTCTCCATATCTGTCCTTCAAAGATATAGGTGGCGACTCTGGGCTTCTAGTAAAATTTCTGCAACAGGTAAGTCCTGGTAGTGAATCTTATTTATTTTATATTTCGGCGTATTTTTTAACGTTACATCACCCATCAACTGATCAAACTGGGTCAAGTCAAGAACCTTGACCTACATAAGTTATACACAAGTTCCTACAGAAAATACCTTGAACATCTGTAAAATTCTATCTTTAAACACAAAACACAATAAAATAAAACATTTAAAATAACAAAATATTATTATGATTAACAATAAAATTGATCTTTAAATTACTCAAAATAAACACTTTATAGCTTTACATTTTCAAATTCTACTAAAATTGTCACTGGTTTCAATCAAAATTTTATATTCTTACTATAAATCTCTTTATTTAATAATCTCATTCTCCATTAATTTGGGTGATTTAATTATTTATACCAACTTGATTTGCCACTTGGCATTTATACATATAATCTTTACCTCTTTGACTCTAGTACTCATTAACAGCTTTAACTAAACATGACACCAATCTCTATCAAAACATCTATCAAACAATCTCTCAACCCAACTTACTACTAAACTCAATCCACATCATTCTCTCGATATATATAGAAAAATACTCTCTAACCCTTTGTACTTAGGATAAGTGTTCCCCCCCCAAAAAGCTCATTCCCGTAATCTGGTCCCTGGATTCTACCTAAGGCAACCCCTTCCCGCCAATTGGTCCCTTCCCGTCCCAACCCTTTTGTTGCGGACTCCTACACTACACTATCCCCTCTTACAAAATTACCATCCCCAAACACTCTTATTACCCCACTTCAGCTACAAAATATCATCATTTATAAACATCAATATATCAATCATTACTCTACATATATTCCCCATAACTACTGTGTCAGCATCAATACTTCTCAAATTCTATTACATTAACTCACAACAACATTACATTAATTCAAAACAATATTTTCATCTCTAGTACCACTTTAACTTTAACTTGGACTGATCTATATGTCCCACAAAATATTAATCACCCAAAATCTATCTTTTACCATCTTTCACAAATTATTTAAAATCTTAACTTTATCAAATTACTTTCCTCATTATTTGAAATAACATCTTTACCTATTAAAACATTATTTTTAACATTAATTACCTTGGAAATTAATAAACAATTTATCAGTGACATTCTACTACTGATCAGCTGACATTCCTAGCAAGGTGAATGACCTCACTGCAAACACATTTCAAAATTATACACATTCTATGAAATACATATTTTTAGCAATCCTTACATCCACCATACTACACATCATTGTTTCCCCTCTTTCTGACTCTGGTACAATTATGTAAACCGCCTGCCAGTCGGTCTAGTTATTTACTTTGTTATACTCATTTCAAAATTACACAAATTATATAAAACACATATTTTTTATCAATTCTTACCTCTAACACAATAAAATAATACATTTATAAAACAGAATAAACACAGTATACTGAACGTATGAACACCTATTTATCAAAGTGTAATACAAGCATTTTATTAGTGCAAAAGTTGATTTATCATTTTACGTTATAAAATTTAAATTCGTTGCTCACCTGAGCAACCCCCCATCCACACACACTATTGTATTTTATGTTGGACTGTGGCGCCCATTTGCGTTCACATGGACTGCATAGTTGGAGGAATTGAACATCTCCTTGTCCTTGCTTTGGCTTTACATTTTAAAGAATTTAGGTATCGACATACCTTCGTTTTATAGTTACAAGCCCTTAAAACGGGTCTACCACCTGGCTATGCTGTCCCTACTCGGACAGAGTGGCAGCCGCTGTTCCATAGTTCCGGGATTTCCCCTAGTTTCACCCCCCTGTTAATTGCTAATATCAACCAATTTCAAGCCAGCTATGGTCAAGGGACTTGATTATGGCCATAGCTGACTGCTAGTCAAAACCACGATTACTGCTGGTAAGGCAGTAATCGCCCGAAAAGTCGGGGAAATCAAACTTTACTTTAATGCATGTTATACTCATCACTAGCTACACGGCACGAAAGTCTATCAGGGTACAATTATGTAATTGTACAAAAAAGGTGTCCCGTGCATTTTCGCCATTTTCGCCTCCGATGGAGGTAACACTCCCTGTTACCCCTAACCCATTCCACTATCTACTGGGACACATGCCACCCCAGCAATAGCACACTATTAGCTAAATTAATTCTTTATCTAAAACATTATAATATGAAATTTTCACTAACTCTTTTATCCATCGACATTTAAATCATTCATCACTTTCTACAATTATATTTTTTAAACTTTTCAAATTTATTATTAACATTTATTTTACATCATATTTCAGTTATTATTACCTTTTAAATTATTATCTCGAGTTGTTTTCATTATTGAAGTTAAAATTCTTTCATTTGAGTTAAACATCTGTAAACATTTTATTATATCTGACTTGTGTTATAAAATTTATACTTACAGTGCATTATTCATTTACTGACATAAACACAAAATATACACACCATACACACCAATAACTCCACGTCACTTCTGAAACATTTAATCACAGTGTTATTTAATATCAAACAATTTATCATGTATTTATTAATTAATCATCATCAAATCCAAGTCTCATAAAAACAATTCAAACTCATTAGAAAACTCAATTATATAACATTGAAATCAATCCAAATATTTAAAACATCTCAAATTAATTTAATTAAATCAATTATTGAAAATACAAGTTTCATTGCTATCAAAACAATTACAATTCGCTAATTACTGTCTTCAAAATTAATTTTGTTATTTATTTAGATTGCAAAATACTAATATTATTATTACAACAATTACCTACATACACATTGTTTACCTAACATTTTACAATACACACAATTGAATTCATTACATATTTATTTACAAATCTTCCACATTATTTATTCAGTTATATCACACTTCAATGTCAAAATCAGCTAGGTCATTACCATATATTAACATACTTAAACGGTTCCTTCCCTAATTTCTTAATTCACCCTCCATCATTGTATAGATATCTAACATATTTGTAGCATAAATCATTTTTATTTACCTCAAATTTATTATTATTATTATAATAAACCATTACCTCTATATCCTTCGTTATCCCTTTTATTATGTCATAAAACTTGTCACTATCAATTAATTTTGTCCAGTCTCCGTAAGTAATTTTTCTCAACACCAAGTCAATTATTTTATCATCATAAATTACCTTATTGTTATTTAAACATGTATCATCACAACAATCTTCACTCTCTATTTTAACCGGTAAGTATTTCATATCATGTAACATCTCTTTCAGCTCATTATAGTCTATCTTTAATTTATACAATTCTGTCTCTCTATCAATACACCATTCTCTATTTAGATTTCTCTCATCATAATGCCATATCACACTTTCTCTCTCATTCCATGCAGAGGGTACTAACTCATTTAAACATTTCCTGACTTCTCCAGGAACAATAAAAAACTTCAAAAAACAATTATTTGTAGAACACTTTTGTACCCAATACATTCGTGAAGACCTTTCTTCACCCCCCTTAACACCTCGGAAAAAATTTACCCTCTGTTTCATACCCACAATATAACTCTCTTTCCACTCATTATCTAATTCATCAACACCAATTACTACGCCTTTACAATCTATTACTTTCTCTCTCTCGCTCACTATCTCTATCTCATCACTATCCAATACTTTATTCTCAACTATATCATTATTATTATTTACCATTATTTCATCATTAGAATTAATTATATTAACATCACCACTTACCTCAGAATTGTAATCACCATCATTATCTTCACTAGTCAACACTACCTCTCCCACTATTTTGTCACTGTTATTTATGAATTCATTATTAGAATTATCATTAGCACTCACCTGGTTAATTATTCCCTCACTATCATTAACAACATTACTATCACTTACCTGTTTTGATTCAACTTCTGTACTCTCTTTTAATTGATATCCATCTCCTTCCCATTTTTTGTCCCACTCGTCAAAACGTTTATTCATATTATCAAAATGTTTATTCATCATGTCAGAACCCTTATCCATTATTTCCTTTGTTTTGTCTAATTCTGTGTGTAACTCATCAAAACGTTTATTCATATTATCAAAATGTTTATTCATCATTTCCTCCCTCTCATCAAACTTATTATGAATCATTCGCAATATATCCATTATCATTTTATAATCAGATTCACTCATCTCATTACTTACCTCATTCTCTGCCACCTGATCGTCTTTATTTTTGTTAACTTGGTCTGTCTCTCTACCTTTATTTCCCACCACCACACTCTCGTCATTATCACTAGGCCTATTTATCGCCTTATTTTCTACCACTATTACTTCGACTACCTTACCTTTGTCATTGGTCATCTTACTACCAATACTAATATCATCACTATGCTTTTTAATTTCGGCAAATATTCCCTCTTCTTGTTCTTCCATTCGTTTTAAGTTATTATCTAAATTACCCCACTCCATGTCTGTCATCTCACCTACCACCCCTCTAAATTCACTCTCCCACTCATCCCACGCGAAACCTATATCATTACCTTGTACTTCACCCATGTTCAAAATTTATTTATATAACACTTTTATGTATAAAAACCACTATCATTATAAAACCAAAACACCTAACACAACTGTAAACCATAATAACCCAAACATAACCTATTCACACATACGTAATTATATACGATAAAATTTACACAAATACGTCCTTACCACATCCTATTTTCTGTGCTTTAAAATAGGTCTACCTCATATAAAATTATATCAGGATCCTGACAGCGCGTCGCCAATTGTTAATAAACAAACTTTCTCGAAATAAATTAAAAATAAAAATACTGCCAGAAACTTACCTGCGATCTTTTTAACTAATCTACTTTGTTAAATTTTCATCAGAAGCCCAGAGTCGCCACGATATTTTTTGGTTATAATATCGAAACCTTTACACTTTACCTTAAATAAAAACGGGACAATTTTGCAATCTGACTACCCCCCACTAATAATTCAGAAGAAATCCGGGAACGTTTAGACGAATCTTGCAGCACAGAAATGAGGAAGTGGTAATGGCGAAATAACTAAACTAACACATTTTATATTCTGAAATAACTATGTTTACTGTTCTTCTCTTTGAAAATTATATAAAATATAAATACGATCAATCGTATAGGATAAAACATGGTAATTGAATTATTAGGTTTTATTTATATAAAATTTATAAGGACAGCCCATTCTGCTCACACGCACATTCACACGATTTAATACTTTACCCCTTGTTTTAATCTTACAAATTCATTTTGATTTAAACTGTGCACTACCGCGACTACGGCCGGACACGTGTTGTTTGTTCACCGGTTCACTGCCCGTAATGAACTTGTCTGTTGCCAATTTCGTTTCACCCGTCCTAAAATTGATAAATCCACTAATTCCTTGGGTCCCGGTCGGTATGAAAGCGGTGTTATATTTAGTTGTTCATACTTTATAAAGTTCGGCCGACCGGGCCCACACAACACTATCTGCGTCTGTAAGCGAACTGGGCAGAGAAGCGTCTCTACGCTCAGTGCCAACTAGATTGCGTCTTTTTAGGTGGAAAACAATGCCTTGTAATTCGTCGCCACAGCTGTGTCCCATTTAACCCATGCAGTTGATTGTGTGTTGGTTGTAGAAGATATTTGTTCCGCACTGGCTGACGTCACAAAAAGGGTTGGACTTAGGACTAACATCCGTCAGCCTGGACCATGTGCTCGTACAATTTTCGTCGCTAGCCATTTTTGAGTTTCACAGTCGGCGTCGGTCCGCACACCTGCTGGTGTGACGCGCTCGGACGTACTGCCACACACTCGCAAAGTATTAGGAAATGACACTTAGTACATTCTTTCGTACAGATTGCACAATAGTTAAGGCGTATTGTTCCTTTGTTAGAACACTGTTTCAATTCAACACGTGGCCTGGTCCCAAATGGAAATTATGCTTATGGATATTTTTAACAAACCCCAAAAATTTAATAAAATCAAAATCCCTCCCAATTTGTCACGTTACAAAGTTACATAAAAAAGAAATGCCATTAAGACCTATAGTATCATTTATAAATTCGCCAACATATAAAATATCAAAAGAAATAAGTAAAAGAATCAAAATGGCATATGAAAAAGAAGAACTCCACAGCATAGAAAACAGCAAAAAAGTAATAGAAAAGTTAAAAGAAATAACCATAACAAATAAGACAAAACTAATGTCATTAGATATAAAAGATATGCACACTAACATACCAATAGCAAAAACAGTAGAAATAATAAAGAAAAACGAATTAAGTAATGTAGAATGGAAAAACGAAATAATAGAAGGATTGGAATTATGCCTAAGCCAAAATTACTTCAGATTTAACAACAAATTTTACATACAAGAAAATGGATTACCAATGGGATCACCGCTTTCACCATTAATGGCAGAAATATTCATGAATAGCTTTGAAATCAAAATTTTAAAAGATGTAGATAAAGAAAGAAGAATTAAAAAATGGATCAGGTATGTAGATGACATACTAATAGTTTGGGAAGGTGAAGTAAATGAATTTAAAAAATTTATGGAAGAATTAAATAACAGAAAAGACAATAAAATTTCAAGAAGAAATTGGAGGATTAGAAATTAATTTCCTGGATATCAATATAAAAATTGAAGATAAACTCAAATTCGATATATATAGGAAAGAAACATACTCAGATTTAAAAATTCCACAAGAATCATATCATCCAGTCAATTATAAAATGGCAGCATTAAATTCATTTTGCTATAGAGCTATAAATTATCTAGGAAATGAACTCAAACAAAAAGAATTAAAGAAAATACAACAAATAGCAAAAAATAATAATTACAACCCTAAAATAATTAATAGAATAGTTAAGAAAATAGAAGAAAATAAAGAAATAGAAAAGAACAAAGAAAAAACAAATGAAGAAAAGAAATATAAAGGAGCAATAACATACATAGGATATCAAACAAAAATGTTACAAAAATGCTTCGAAAAATACGAAATACAGATAGGAATAAAGAAAACGAAAAATGTATTCGAATATATAAAAAATGATAAAACAGAAGAAATTCCAATAACAGAAAAAAGCGGCGTATACAAATTAAAATGTGGGGAATGTAATAAGATATATCTGGGCGAAACCGGAAGAAAATTTAAAATTCGAATGAATGAACATGCAAAAGGAGAAGGGGTTAAAACAACGAACTCACTATACGCAAGACATTTCAATGAATCAGGCCATAAATTCATAAATCCAAATGAAAATATGGAAATAATCAAAATAGAAAACAATCCGCAAAAAAGAAAACTGATAGAAGAACTAGAAATACTTAAAGTTAAAAAAGAAGATAAGAATAAATTAATGAATATAAAAGTGGATTTTACAAATGAAGAAATATTTTATTATATATTAAACAATAAACAAAAAATAAATTAAAATAATAAGAATAACACACTAAAATTGATGAAATGTAATAAAAGGTTACAAAAAAGTTATAAGTCAAGAAAATAAAATAGTAACATGAAGAAAATAACGGGAGATTCATAAAATAAGTAAAGGACGTTGGTAAAATTCCTAACAGAAAATATAGACGAAGTTCCTGTGAAGAGTGGTAGCCGGTAAAACAAGAAACTCACTATATGCAAGACTTTAATAAAATCATAAAAGTGAATTTACAAATGAAGAAATATTTTAAATATAGTAAACAATAAATAAAATTAAAATAATAAGAGAAATACACTAAAATTGACGAAGTGTAATAAAAGATTACGACACAGTTATAAGTCAGAAAGTAAAATAATAACATAAAGAAATTAACAGGAGATTCTTAAAACAATTGACGGACGTTGGTAAAATGCCTAACAAAAAATGTGGACAAAGTTCCCGTGAAGAGCGGCAGTGGCAAGAACCATTATGGGGGCGATGACAAAAGGGGAGGGGCCTAAAGTATAAAAGCCTACAACGCACAGGAGACAGACGTTGTTCAAGACCTGATGATGTCAGAGATGACGAAAAGCTTTGTCTGAACAAAAAATTGTAGCAGTTTAGCAACTTCATAAAAGAAATAGTAAGGATGGCTGCTAATTCAAATAATACGAAGAATATTGAGTATTAATGTATATATTACACAGGTTAACAAAAAAAATTTGTTTGCTTGGTGCCTAAGATTTTATAGCTGATTTTAACTATATTTGTCGTGCTGATTATAAATATAAAAACCGTTTTTCTGTATCAGCTATACTTTTTGAGATACAGCGTTACTTACTAATAAGCACTTTCACTATAAAGTCTGTTGAGTTGTGGTTAAGTGAAGGTTTATACATGTGTTAGTTCCTCATTATTTTCCCTTCTTCTTCTATCTACAACAATCTGCTGACTGCATCTTGTATTTTGTCAAGATTTCAAAGGGCTCCTAATGAAAATGGGCCTTCCCAAATATTGTCCAGATGATTGGCGTCTCTTTATTGATAGCTCTAAGCGGAGTTTGAAGTGTGTACTTTTGCACAATGGCAACAAAATTGGATCAATACCAATTGCTCACTCAACCAAAATGAAAGAAGAATACGATACCATAGCTTTGGTCTTGGATAAGGTTAGGTATCATGAACACAAATGGGTAATTTGTGTGGACTTAAAAATGGTAAACTTTCTCCTTGGTCATCAAAGTGGCTACACAAAATATCCTTGCTTCTTGTGCCTTTGGGATAGCAGAGCAAAACAATATCACTGTGTAAGAAGAGAGTAGCCTACGAGGGAGAACATGGTTGTTGGGGAAAGAAATGTTATTCATGAACCCTTAGTTGGACGGAACAAAATCATCTTGCCTCCACTGCATATAAAGCTTGGTCTTATGAAACAATTTGTGAAGGCTCTTGATCAGGATAGTCCATGCTTTCCATACATTTGCCAAGCGATGCCTGGGCTAAGTACAGAAAAACTTAAAGCTGGAATTTATGGTGGCCCTCAAATCAGACAGTTCATAAATGATCCTCATTTCGTAGATTCTATGAATGAGGCAGAGCGAAAAGCATGGACGTCATTTGTCTTGGTTGTCAGAAACTTTCTGGGCAACCACAAAGCTGAAAACTATGAAGAACTAGTTAACAGTATGCTCAACAATTTCAGAGACCTTGGATGTAACATGAGCATAAAGGTTCATTTCTTACACAGCCAATTGGACCGTTTCCCTGAAAATCTAGGCGATGCCAGTGAAGAACAAGGTGAGAGATTTCACCAGGATATTAAAACGATGGAGGACCGCTACAAAGGAAGATGGGATACTCATATGATGGCAGATTACTGCTGGAACTTGCAAAGAGACTGTCCAAACAAAGTTCATTCAAGAATGTCTCAAAAAAGAAGCTTCTGGAGTGTAAATTAACTTTTCCTTGTCTTTTTATCTTATTATTTTGAATATTAATTGTTATTTTAGCTACTGTAGGGATAATTATATGTTACTATGGGGGTTTTCTAGTCAATAAATTAAATTAGAATTTAAAATAGGGCTGTTAATTTTAAATGTATCACCTATACCTTAGGCTTAATTTAAATGGGATAACGTAAATCACGCTATTGTGATTTTGTACAAACAAGAGCTCATAGGCTAAAACTAATGTCAAATTCAAATTCAGCATATCAAGTACACACAAAATCAGCTGAAAAAGCCCCGGCACCAATACATGTGTTGGGCTGTGTTATATATGGTGTGTCATCTATGTTAATGTAGATTATTAATTATATATTATATTATTATATGTTAAATTGATATCTATACCGATATCAGAGAAATTGGTTGGAGAGAGAGAGAGAGAGAGAGCATCAACAGCCAGTTCACCAAAACCTTGTTTAAAAATTAATTAATTCTATTGTGAAAACAATTCATCGCTTTGTTACATATGAATTATGTTGTGTTATTAGTGACTTACTGATTCCAATTCTCAATTCCTACAAAATCTTATTTCTAGTGGTATCGAGGAACAATAAATCTGTATTTCTCGACACTTTCACAATCGATTACAGTACAAAGTTAAAACCAACTGTAAATACATTTGATTTTGAAATGAAAGAAGCAGAATAAAAATTAATAGAGAGAAAGTTTAAAAGATTGTATGGTGTGCCCAGGAATCGAACCCAGGACCTCTCTTAGATTACTAGCTAAGCGCCGTACCCACTGGCATACAGAATCAGATGATAATGATAATAACAGTTTCCACTAATTCATTACACGTTGGTGCTTAGAGTGGAAGCTGATGTAAACAAAGCAGAGTAATATAACACAGCTCTTAAGCAGAGTACACTTTACCCTTAACAAACATAAGTAGTATGAAATCACTCACTTATCTTTTAGTTCAGTTACATTAACTGGTTATGTTAAATCTAGTTTCAGTAAGGAAACGTTTTACGTATCAATTAATATTACACTTATGTGTGAACAAATTTGGAATGGAGTGAATAAATGATAAATTACTGTATTTCAGACTTAAACAGAAAACTGACTTTACAGTGGTTGAGTTCTGTATACACCAGGTAATGGTTCTAATGTCTGTGATTCGTCATTGTTCAAGTTTACAATTAACCCTTTGAGGCGCATGAACACTTGAGAACATGCAGTAGCTTGAGAATCTCTGTCAGGAAGTATGCACGTTTCAGAACAGGTGCACAGTGTTTCAGTTAGCATTGCCGTTTTAAAATATTCTTTTTTTTTTTCCTATTCTGTTGACAATGTGCTACGGGGGAGGAGATTAATTTTGTATATGTGTACTATGTTATCGGCAACAAAGAAGTAGTTTGTTGTTAAAATTCCTTCCCTGGCTGTTTGGCCATAGTCCAATGTTTTCTGCAAAACCAGACGTTTCGCTAGTGCCATCGACTCCCATCATCAGTGAAAATCGAGTGCGCTAACATGAGGTGGTATACTTTAGTGACCACAGTACTGTGGTTAAAGCTGAAGCAAGAAGTAGTTTCTATGGAAATATTTCATTTCGAAAATGATTTTAAGTATAAATCTTAGAACATGGAAGTCATGTATGGTTCTCCATACCGATATTTATCGTTCCTATTAGACATTACTGACCATGTGTTTTCACTTGTAATAATTGTCACTGACAACGTGTTTACAGTCACATTAAGTTCTTACATTTTCTGTGTTTTTTGTATCAGCGTTGTTATAAAAGTGTTATAGTTAAATTATAGTTTATAATATAGTAAGTGTTGTTATTTTGTTGTAGTAAAATTACGTTTAGTGGTAGTTGTGTGAAGAAGAAATACGGGAAATAATTAATTGCTTGGGAGGATTCTATTTTTGTAGAAAATGAAGACGGTTTTAGTAATGTAGAAAGTCAAGTGACTGTTATTTATTTAAATAAACTATAAGTTATTGATGTTAATTATATTTAAATTAATATTATAAGTGAAAGGGGTAAAATTTTGTAACAGTCATTTGGTTGACACACTTGCAAAAAGCATTGCTCCCATGGTTCAAGCTTCTAGTCCAAAGCCATGCTCATCAAAGGGTTAATAAACTACCAATGACTCCATACCAAGATACCATGTATCTCGTGACGCAATTGACCCACTTATCTGCTCTTACATAACGTTCAAATGTTTAACTCTTACTTTTTCAAAATCTCTTCAAATAAAAGGAGCCGGTCTTTAAAAATTCAAATTTCCATTAACAGTTCATTTACATTTGTCTTTACAAAGAGTTATCAGTTTATGAGTTCTTTTACGTTACTTTATTTTACTTGTTATAGACACTTTCCTGATGCACAAATAAATTCCAGCGTAAGTTGTTCAACAACTTTAAAGTTACGTGTTGATAATTCTCCATAGATCTCATGAAACTCGTTTGAAGTTATAATTTTATTTATGTTCCATAAAGATTTTCTCTCTCCATGTGTAAATTTTATTTTATCATCTTGGAGTCAACAAAATGTTGAAACTTCTAAATGACTATTATAGACTGAATTTAAGTAATTTTAGTTGGTTATATAACATATATGGTAAGTGGACAAACTGTGTGACAGTTAATACAGTGGAACCTCACTAATTCATCTCCCTCTGTAATTCGTCACCCACACAAGCTTTTCTTTTTCTTTACTAACAAGGGAGTAACATATATGCTCTGATTATAGCTTGGGTAAACCAGAGTTGTGCTTATTGTGGCCAGGGTTCTAATAATAGCCAGGAGAACGGATTGTGGAAGGTATCGGTTCCAAAAATAGGTATTTCTTACTTGTGTACACAGCACAATTAGTGTTGTGTTGTGTTGTTACAGCATAATGCAATTCTGAAAATTCAGTCTGATCTCTGATGCCTGGCAAAGTATTTAAAAAAACATTCTAAAATCTGCCTGAAATAAGTTACGGCCATCTGAATTACAACCAGCATCTACAGAACCAGAAGGTCTTGACCCCACATCGGAACTGTTTATGGTATATCCCTACCAGCACATAACAGTTTGAATTAAGGCTACGTCAAAAATTGGTGTGAAATAGACTTACCACATGTAGCCTATATAGGAAATGTTGAGTGATGATGAAATTGTTACATACGTATCCACAGAACCTACAGAAGCTAATAATGAAGAAGCTGACTAGCCAATAAAACCTGCAGTCTCTCATAATGAGGCCATTCAATCACTGACTACAACAATCAAGTGGCACAATCATTAAACAGTTTTTTTTTTGCAATTACAGTGCTTAATTTGTTTGAGTTTAAAAATTAACAGCAATATAAATATGTTTGAGCATAACATTAGTACTGTACATTGCTAGTTTTGAAATGAAACATTTAATATTGTCTTTAATGGGTTTATTTCTGATTCCCTCACTAATTCGTCACCCCTTTGGTCCCATAAGTGATGAATTAGTGAGGTCCTACTGTGTTGCCAAACTGTACTGAATGTGACAGTGAGTCCTGCATGCTCCATTGTGAACTAATCCTATTTAACTAAGAACATGTGTTTTTGTTTACATCAGTACCCAGTCTAAGGATGAATTCACCTTACCTATGGTGTATTCAAGAGAGAAGGTACTGGCTGGGTAACAGTGAGAACAGGCATTTATTATATTGTTATAACATCACAGAACAATCTACGTGTTTGTCGAATGTGCCAGAAGAATCTCGCTCTAATGTGCTTGGCATACGTGACTAGACGCATTCACAAGAGTTTTCTCGAAGCCGCCAGTTGCGTGGACTGTGTCAAGGCCCCAATTAATTACGTAGTCACACTGGCGCTAAGATGCAATTTGGAATGTTCTGGTCTTGAGCGGAGGTATAAATACATGGCGGCAGCGGCCTTAAGTTTCAGTATAGTAGCGTTATATTTTCAGTGCGGTTCGAGTTATTATTGGGCTATATTACTGTGTACGTTCAAGTGGTTATTAGTGAAGTGTTGAGTTTTATAATCGGGCGGTATAGTTGTAATACAATTGTGTTTAATATTAGTGACATTTTATTGCGTGTGAACAATTTTTATTTGATTTGTTGTAGTAGACTGTGTTGTTAATTAAGAACTGTTTAACTGTAAAAATTAAAGCTGTTGATAGTGACTTAATTGGTGTCTTGTGCTTATTTTGTTTTCCACTGTACCTATGACGATCAAGTAGACCATCGTAACAATATTTTATTTAAAACTCATTATATACACTGGCTAAACATCATGAACAGCCAATCATTTCCTTTAAAATACCAGAAGTTCAGATGTGGTGTACTAACAATTTGATCATTAATATAGAGCCATGTTCAGCCGCAGTTTTATGTTTATTCTACTAATTTTGTGATTTTTAATTTTCACTTACTGATTTTCATTACGCACACATTTCTGAAATTTTCAACTGCAACAATTTTTTATTAGTTGTTTGTGTACATTAATATAGGACAACTGCAAGCCAAAAATAACTATAACTACTCTAAAATATTATGTTACATGTTTTATGCTTGTGAGTAGTTTTTGTACATTAATATAGAACTTTCACAAAAATATACTATAAGCCAAAAATAACTATAACTACTCTAAAATATTATTTTACATGTTTTGTGCTTGCGTGTAGTTTTTGTCAATTAATGAAAATAACAATAGAATGTACTATACTGCTGTGAAGAGAGTTGTCACATGGCAGGTGCAAACCTGGGGAAGAACAAAAACAGCTATCATGGAAGCCTTTGTGAAATTGGAGAAAGATCCAACAAGAATGCATCTGCAGATCGACCCGGGAAAAATAAAGTATATGCCAGTGACAAGAAAATACTGTTGTGTGGGCCCTAAAAATTTACAAACAGGAAGAGATATAAACTGGAAGAATATGGCTGTGAATAGAGAAGATTGGTGAAATCTTCTGAAGAAATCCAGAGCCCACAAAGGGCTGTTGACCCATTGATGATTATGAGATGACATAACCAAACTACTCCCGAACCTACAATGTAGTTCTGTATTATGTGCCTACACTTTATTAATTATGTAAAATACACTACACTATTAATCATGCAAAATAAGTGCTTATTAAAAATTAATTTTGTTGTTGTTGTGTCTTTTAGCTTATATTAGGAGGTTTTAAAAATGTTTACAATTATCTGAAATTTTGACGATGTCTTTCAGCTAATTGCAGAGTTTTTAAGGCGTTGATTGTACTGTATGTTTATTTATGGTTGGCTAATACACATAATGTTTAATAACAGATAACTATAAACAGAGTATCATGTGCATATTTTACAAAAATGTTGGCTTTTGACAATTTATTTACTGGACAGTGTCATATTCCAGTCAGTGTGTAAAAACCAAATTAACAATATACTTGATACTTGATACTGAATTTAATATTGAGGAGGTCATTATGCATATTTTTATTTTATTGTTGTATTAGAGTGTTAGTGGTCTCAAATATTTCTACTAGTAATTTTGTACAAACCACTATGTTATCTTTGGTATTGACGAGCCCTTTCGGCAGTCAAGCCATCTTCAAGTCATTTACCAACAGAGAAATATGAAACTGTTCACTTCTTATATACCGTTCTACTGGACCTATCTAGCCCCGCCCCCTGACGGAGTAACGTCTTACTTAGCTCCACCCATAGTGGGTTGTCTTACATTACCAATTTTGTAGCTGTTACAATTCATGTTAACTCACCTTCTACTCTTTTTTGTTGTCTAATAAGCTGTTAAATATTTTTTCATTTTCAAATGTGGTTTTATGTTCATTAGTCTTTTTTCATCTTTATTTCTTATTTTAATATTTCCACTTCTTCCATTAATTTCCTTTCTTTTTCTTTACTCATCACTTTTATTATCTTATAATTTACAACTGGATCTATGAATTTATGTCCTTCTTCTATAAAATGCCTAGCATATAATGAATTCGTTGTTAACTCTCCTTCACCCCTCTTATGTTCTTTAAATCTCTGGCAAAATTGACGACCCGTTTCGCCCAGATACACTTTGTCACATTCCCCACAACTATGCATATATACTCCACTTTTCTTCAATATGTCATCGTCTTCAAAATTCGTAGTTTTTATTATATCAAACATGGTTTTCGATTTTTTAACCGCTACCTCTATATTATATTTTCTAAAACATTTTTTATCTTTCTTGTGTTATAACCTATATATGATATTGATCCCTTATACTCCTTCTTTTCTTTACTATTCTCATTTTTTGTTTCTTCTCTTCGTTTTATATTATTCAATATTTTATCTACTACATTTGTATTATACTTGTTGTTTTTTACAATTATTTTTATTCTTTCTATTTCTTTCTTTCTGTTTTCCTCATCTTCTATACAACTGTTTATTCTATGACAGAAATTATTTATCGCTGCCATTTTATACTGTATTGGATGGTATGAATCATTTGATATTATAACATCCGTATATGTGCTTTTCCTATATATGTCAAATTTTAGTTTATTTTGTCTTGTTATTCTTATGTTTAAATCTAGGAAATTTATTTCCTTGTTTCCTACTTCCATTTTAAATTTTATACTCTCTTCTAATTTGTTAACCTCTTCAAAAAATACCTTTAATTCTTCATCACCGCCCTCCCATATTAACAAGATATCGTCTACATACCTCATCCATTTCTTAATTTTGTCTTTATTTTTCACCGTTGACATTATTTTATTTTCAAAGTAGTTCATATAAATATCTGCCATTTTCGGTGACATTGATGATCCCATTGGAAGTCCCTTCTTCTGAATATAAAACTTAGTATTAAACCTAAAGTAATTTTGCTTCAAAGACACTTGTATTACTTTTATTAATTCTTCTTTCTTTTCGTATCCTTTCAATTTGTTCTTTTCAATTAGTTTTAACGTTTTTTCAACCGGGATGTTTGTAAACATATCTACTACATCAAGCGACATTAACCTTGAACTTTCCTTTACTTGTACTTCTTCTTTCAGTGCTTCTATCAACGTTTTGTTATTTTCTATACTATATTTCTTCTCAAAATCATAATATACTTTTAGTATCTTACTACATTTGAAAAAACGTTAAAACTAATAGAAAAGAACAAATTGAAAGGATACGAAAAGAAAGAAGAATTAATAAAAGTAATACAAGTGTCTTTGAAGCAAAATTACTTTAGGTTTAATACTAAGTTTTATATTCAGAAGAAGGGACTTCCAATGGGATCATCAATGTCACCGAAAATGGCAGAAATTTATATGAACTACTTTGAAAATAAAATAATGTCAACGGTGAAAAATAAAGACAAAATTAAGAAATGGATGAGGTATGTAGACGATATCTTGTTAATATGGGAGGGCGGTGATGAAGAATTAAAGGTATTTTTTGAAGAGGTTAACAAATTAGAAGAGAGTATAAAATTTAAAATGGAAGTAGGAAACAAGGAAATAAATTTCCTAGATTTAAACATAAGAATAACAAGACAAAATAAACTAAAATTTGACATATATAGGAAAAGCACATATACGGATGTTATAATACCAAATGATTCATACCATCCAATACAGTATAAAATGGCAGTGATAAATAATTTCTGTCATAGAATAAACAGTTGTATAGAAGACGAGGAAAACAGAAAGAAAGAAATAGAAAGAATAAAAATAATTGTAAAAAACAACAAGTATAATACAAATGTAGTAGATAAAATATTGAATAATATAAAACAAAGAGAAGAAACAAAAAATGAGAATAGTAAAGAAAAGAAGGAGTATAAGGGATCAATATCATATATAGGTTATAATACAAGAAAGATAAAAAATGTTTTAGAAAATATTATATAGAGGTAGCGGTTAAAAATTCGAAAACCGTGTTTGATATACAGGTAGATCCCGTTATATGCGCTTTCGGTATCTGCGTTTTCAGATAACACGGTTTATTTGTGAAGTTTTGAAGCATCAAAATATTGGCTGTAATGTAAGAATATTGAGCGCTCCTTTATCCAGAACTGCTGCAAACCCATATGCAGGTTGTACAGTCTGCGTACAGCTCCGTTGTGAGTGCGCAACTATCACGTGCATCTTCCTGTACTGTGACCTTGTCACTGTGTTTCCGATTGTAGGAGGACGCCAGTATTGCTTGTAAGCTTGTTGCAGTAAGGTTGGTTGTGTTATAACAAGTAAAATGTCAGATAAACATAGAAGAAGTGTGAGTAACGAAGTGAAGAAACGTTCGAGAAAATCTCACTCATTAGAAATGAAGTTGGAAGTTCTAGACCGATGTGATAAAGGGGAACATAACATTGACATTCAGCGTGCAATGGGACTCAGTGAATCTACGATAAGAACTATTCGCAACAATGCACAATCAATTCGTAGAAGTGCTCAATCATCGACAAACCTGAATGTTACTAGAGTGACTAAATCTCGATCAGAGGCAATGGAAAAAATGGAGAGTATGTTAAGCCGCTGGATTGAACACCATAACCTGCAGCACATGCCTCTTGTCGGAACTGCAATTCAAATGAAAGCAGGAAGCCTGTATGCGGACCTGACGAAAGATACAGAAGATGCGCTGTCTTTCTCAGCCAGTTCTGGTTGGCTTGATCGCTTCAAGCAGCGTTTTGGTTTTCACAATATAAAATTAACGGGAGAGGCAGCAGCTGCCGATCATATTGCAGCGGAGGAATTTTCATGAACTCTATGTAAGAAATTCATCACTGATGGAGGCTACACACCTAAACAAGTTTTTAATCTTGACAAAACTGGTCTATTTTGGAAGCGAATGCCGAGCCGCACATTCATTTCCATTGAAGAAAAAACAGCGCCTGGTTTCAAGGCGGCCCCTTTTTGAAGGAAACGCTTCTGGGGATTGCAAATTAAAACGTCTTATGATCTACCACTCACAAAATCCGAGAGCACTAAAAGGCTGTGATGTCGCGACTGCCAGTTCATTGGAAGTGTAATAAAAAGGGATGGATGACTTCTGCAATTTTCTCCGACTATTTTACAAGAGAACTAAATGACGAGTTGAAAGCCTACTGTGAGAAAGAACACATTCCTTTCAAGATTCTCATCCTACTTGACAATGTTTCAAGTCACCCTCCTTTTATTGCTGAATTAAGCAAAAACATTCAAGTTGTATTTCTTCCTCCAAACACCACTTCTATCATCCAACCTATGGACCAGGGCGTTATTACCATATTTAAGGCCTACTATCTGCGTCGAACATTTTCAAAGCTTATCGGGCAGTGTGACGCCGATGACAAACTCACCATCAAGGCTTTCTGGCGTCAATTTAACATTCATATGGCGATTGGAATGATTCAAGACTCATGGAATGAAATCACACCACAATATATGAATGGTGTCTGGAAGAAACTGTGGCCTGAAGCTGTTGAAGTTGTTTCAGAAGATGGAGTGGGAAATGACATCAGTGGTGCGACGAGAGAGATAGCAGACATGGCACAACACATTGGTTTTACTGACATCGACGAAGAAAATGTGCGCGAGGTATTGAACTCACATGTAGAAGATCTAACCAATGAAGACTTAATGATTATTGAAGAGGAGAGAATTGTAAAAGAACAGGAAGACGAGGAAATAGACAAAGTTCAACCTGAGAAGAACCTCACAACTAAAATCATGGCTCAGGCTTTCCAGATGATCGACTCAGCCATGTCTATTTTTGAAGAGCACGATCCCGACACAATGAGAAGTTCTCAAGTGAAGAGGGAAGTTGAACACGTGATGAAATGTTACAAAGACCTCTACAGCCAAAAGATAAAGAAGAGGACACAGCCGTCTATTAAAATGTTTTTTACCAAACATCATGGCGTTTCCAATGACAGTCCTGCATCCAGTAAGAACCCAACTTCTGCTACGACAGTGTCACCTGGGAATTCTACCAGTTCTACCTTAATTGCAAAAGGAGGAAGACTGACCACAACTTCAACAGATTCTTCTGATGTTGACGACCCTGAAGATATTATGTAAGTGAAGAGAGACTTTAACATTTTTATTTTTTGAGTACTTTTCTGTACTGTACTGTATGTTATTTCGATCATTTAAATGTATTAAAAAGCATTTTTAATAAGTTACTTAATTTTTTCATTCATGCCCTAGTGTACTTGCCCATCTAAAATATACGTCCCGATTTACGCGAATTCGGTATACGCGCCGGTTTTCAAAAATGTATATCCCGCGTATAAGGAGATCTACCTGTAATAAAAACTACGAATTTTGAAGAAGATGACATATTGAAGAAAAATGGAGTATATATGCTTAGTTGTGGGGAATGTGACAAAGTATATCTGGGCAAAATGGGTCGTCAATTTTGCCAGAGATTTAAAGAACATAAGAGGGGTGAAGGAGAGTTAACGACGAATTCATTATACACTAGGCATTTTATAGAAGAAGGACATAAATTCATAGATCCAGTTGTAAATTATAAGATAATAAAAGTGATGAGTAAAGAAAAAGAAAGGAAATTAAAGGAAGAAGTGGAAATATTAAAAATAAGAAATAAAGATGAAAAAAGACTAATGAATATAAAAACCACATTTGAAAATGAAGAAATATTTAACAGCTTATTAGACAACAGAAAAGAGTAGAAGATGAGTTAACGTGAATTGTAACGGCTCCAAAATTGGTAATGTAAGACAACCCACTATGGGTGGAGCTAAGTAAGACGTTACTCTGTCAGGGGGCAGGGCTAGATAGGTCCGGTAGAACGGTATATAAGAAGTGAACAGTTTCATATTTCTCTGTTGGTAAATGACCTGAAGATGGCTTGACTGCCAAAAGCGCTCGTCAATACCAAAGATGGTATGTACAATAGTGGTTTGTACAAAATTACTAGTAGACATATTTTTATTGTTATTATTTTTATTATAATCTGTTTGTCATAATGAACTAAAATATTATTATAAGCCAAATATTAAGTTTATTGTATACCAAATGAAACTGAATTACACGTAATGATTCTGATATTGTTTTAGGGAAATGTCAGTGCTTGGTACAGTTGTCAACTTTGCCAGTGGCCGTCTGTCATGGTTCTGGCAGTACTTCCAAAGAAGCGCAGACTGCTGCCGCCCACAATGCTTTGGAATATCTGAAGATCATGACTAAAAAATGAAGAGATCATTACTAGATACGACTTTTTACAGAAATTAGCTGACATGGGTTTCACATTATTTTCAACTGAAATGAACAATAAAATTTTTTGTTTATTAGATTAATTCAGTTAATCAAGTCTATATGAGATTGTATAATTTTAAAGGTAATAAAATTATTATTTGTTATAGTTGAAAGTAATTTGTAATCTTAACGTATCAGCACTTTCTGTAAACTTTGTCATTTCTGGTATGATTTTTTCAGTGAAGTAATACTAAACAAATTGAGGCAGATGGATTTGAAGTCCAAAATAAATGCCTCTCAGTTGTGTTTTATTTTCCCAGATTATAATTTAGTTTGTGTTCTTTGTTTACTTTTGTTATTGGCTTGGAAAGTATTTTTTTCTTTTTTTAATTTCTGATGCTAGTTTTGTTATGAAACTCTTCTCTTATTCAACTCAAATAACGTTTATCTTGTTTTTAACTAGCTGACTTTCAAACATTCTCTTAATCACTTAATAAATATCAGTGAGAAAAGGATTCATGCTAAATTTTGAAACGGGAAAATGATTGATGAGAGCTTATGTCGAGGTTGGGCCATTTTGGACGGTAATTTCAAAACTCGCATTCCTTGTATATTACTTAAGTAACTGTATGTTTTAGTTGCTTTTTATTATGTTCTAGTATGTGTATTGAGTTTAGTAGTAAGTCATATATTTTTTTCGTAAATTACATTTTTTTTTTAATTCTAAGTATAATTTATTTTGTTCTTTGTTCACAGAAAACTGATTTTATGTAGGTGTTAAGCATTTTTTTAAATTGACTGAAAGTAGTTTTAAAGAAGTGATTTTTGTTAAAGTTTGTTGATTAATACAGCAATGATATTTCTGTTCATTATAAATCTTTTCTACTAGTAATATGTTTTTACAAATTTTCAGTAGTAGACATACCATTTTTTATGATTAAGAAAATTGAGATTCTCATTTTTAATTGTAGATTTTGATAGTTTATTAATTTTTTTGTTAACTTTTCATTGATCTCATATTTACACATTGAAGCTCACTAATGAGACCCATTAATCTGTACAGCATGAGGTTGAATTTTCCGAACAGGATGGCCCAGCCCCCAGATGTTGTTTGCTGAGAACATTCTATAACTACAAGCTATACTTTGCATAGAATTAGTGGAATTTTTCCCCCTTTAGTAGTTTTGGTTACAACTTTTGAGGGAGCTACTGAAACAATACAGAAAGTGTGTTTGATCAAAGAAGAACTTTATGTTAGTTACAGCAGAAACACGTTTTTTGTATTTTTAGTGGTTTTCCTCAGACATTCAATTGCACGCACATGTTTTTTTTGCCAGTGTGCAATGAAATTTTTCAAGTTGGCAATTTCTGGAAAATGGGCATTATTTTAATGCAAAGTATAGAGGTTGTAAACCATTTATTATATAATTTCTTTCAAATTTTTATTTGTTGTGTGTTATCAAAGTTATTGTTGTATAGTAGTAATATACATTGATATTAAATCATATGGTATTTTTGCTGTTATCTTACCTGTTGCTGTTTATCTGGTCATTATTGGAAATCAAATAGCTGTGTGTAGTTTTGTCTAGTTGTACATTCACCTGTTTTGCATCTGATAATTAGTGTTTAATGCTGATGATACTGTAACACTTTGTTCATGTGCGTTTTATGTATGTAATAAATTTAATCTCTATAGCGTTCATTCTCAATAAAAAATGTATGAATTATGTTTGATTAAATGTTTCTAGGGGAAGCAACCTTTGAGAATAATAAATTAAACATTATATATAATCAAAAATTAAAAAATTTACTACTTGGTTTAATTTTAACATTCTTTTTGCTGTATAAAATTAATAATAACTATAGACTTGTGTTGTGTAAAAGAATTTATACAATTTTCACATTGTTGCATTTACATTTCAGAGTAAGCATTTTCTTCTTGTTGACATAGAACTCTTTTTGTTTTACAGAAAACAAATTTTGTTTGTTTATATATTTTGTTAAAAAGTGTAAATTTGTTTGAACTCAACCAGTATTATAAAATCTAACCATTAAATTGAAGTTTAGACACTAACAACATTATGCTCTTTGTATAGTTATAAAATAATTTAGAAAAATTTTGAATTTCTAATTTTTAATTAGAAAAATTGTTAACATTTTTTGAGGAATTTTATATGTGATTTCTGAGTCTACTTAGACATCCACATGATTTTTTCATGTGTTTATATACGTGGCCTTCACACACACACACACACAAAATAATTGATTGGTTTCCTAAAACATACTTTTGAATTATGCATTGAAACAAATATGTTTTTGGGAGTTTGCATGTACACATATTCCAGATACAGTTGTAAGTGATATAGTATAGAGTTACTTTGGACTAAAACATTTATGTTAAATTCAAAAAAGTAAATATTGGTAAACACTTGTGTAACCCAATATTCTATAAGTGTATATGACAAAGTTCTAATTATTTTGGTGGTTTTGACTTTTAACAGACTTGTAATGGAATACCGAATAATTGGTTATAATTTGCTATTGGTGAACAGATGTAGACTGAGAGGTCATGAAGATTCCTCAATTAAAATCTATTTGTGATAGTCATTTTAAAGCATGCTGAAATGTTTTCTGATAATTGTCATTGGAACGTGTACAAGTTTATTTATTATTATGTAAGTAAAGTATTAAAAAAATGTCGAAAATGTAATAGAAATTAAATAGTAACTATACAAGTATTTCTGTAACACATGTTTTGACATACAATTCTAGTGAAACGTGTTTGTAAAACATCACAACCTTAACAAACATGAGTTAAAAATTTTTTTGCAATTTTAAGACTTAAAAAGTGTTAAGACTGTGTGAATGTGATATGCTTTATTTTTTCCAAATTTGATTCAGAGTTGTACTCCAGAAGAGAAAGCCTTAACAGCCTTCCCATAATCATTTTGGTAGCTTTTATGTAAAATTGTTTCCAGTATTGTATGAGACTCAATAAATATGTTAGCGTAAGTTTGTTGTTCGTAAAGCAGTTTTAATTTGATTTTGCTATTGCTTTTACTTTTAAAAAATTCAAGTCAGAAACTTATTAAAACAAAGTTCGTGCAGTTAAGTTAAATGCTCATTTATGGTCGGTCTTTGTTGGATCATGCATGTGTGTGACTTTTTTGTTTAGTTTCTATTACATGCTCGTAACAATTGTGAAAATGACAGCTATACGAGTTCTGTTTTCATGTGTATAAATTTTTTGTGTTTCTAAAAAGCAGTTGTTTGATCAGATATGAAATAAACACATTTAAACTGATAATTATAATAATTATTTTTAATATGGACATTAGCTTCTCAGAATACTAAGTACAAGTATATTAGAACATTTAATTTTCACAGTTGATGTTGTGATTCCATTATAGATTTTCAGGTTGTAAACCATGCTCCAAAGTAGGTTTACCATACACTTTGATAATAATAATTCAATTGTTCTTCCTAAGTGGTGTCAATGTTTTGAAAATATGACCATCCTCAGTTGCTAGAAAGGCAGAAGTAATCACAGATTTCTTTGGTAATCACTCAGGATCGTTACCACACAATTGTAGTCAAAACATGTAGTTCTGCGACCCAACCAACAGAATCATTACACATGTAAGAAATGAGCACTCTAGTGTTAGAAGTCAAGAAGTACAACTAAGCTCTGAGGATGATTGCCTCGCTTGAGGTCAAAAGATGTAGATCTGAGCAGGGCTGGACTGGCCCTCAGGAAAAGGCGCAGACCTTAGGTTTTTGAGGGCGCACCCCTCAATTGGAATTTAATGTAATCCTGACCTGGAAACTCGTCATACAACACCGTTTTGCCAAGAATACCATTTTGTTGATTTTGTATTGTTCACTATTGATTGCCGTTAACGTTTTACTATTGATAATGAGTGTTAATATTTACTAGCAATAAATACCAGCTCCTGAGGCAGCTCATATAAAGCTGAGAACAAAGTAATAAAGAACAAGCACACAAGAGTTGCATATCAAAAAAAAAAAATGAGATAAAGTACGGTATTTGAAATAATTTACAATTTACAATTTTTTTAATGTTAAAAATGTTTCTACTACAAATAAAAATAAAGGAAAAATAGAACATTAGCTTTCAATGGAAACAAAATGTTGATTGATATTTTTGTACATCAAAAAAATACCTTTAAAAATAAAACGTAGTGTTAAATTTTTTGTTAAAAATATATCGTCACTTTTAAGAATTTACGGTACCAGCGTCTTAAATAAAACATTGAAGCAAAATTCTACTCTGTACAACTTTTTGTTGTCAAGAAACAATTAAATAATATAAAATTAAAATTTTTTATGTTGCAAGTGCTTGTGCTACAACAAAAATAAAGAAAAAATAGAACATTACTTTTGAATGAAGACATTTTGATTGATTTTTTGTACATAAACAAAATATCTTTAAAATCAAACATAATACTACATTTTTGTGTAGAATAAAGATCAGTGTTACTATCAAGATCTTACCAGCGTTTTAAATAAAATACTGAAATTAATACATAAAAATTAGTAAAGGATCTACTCTGTACACATTTTTGTTATGAATAAATAATAAAATATAAAAAACAAAGTTTTAACTAAAATCTGTAAGGAGGTTGTAAACTTACGAAAATGTTATGATTTAAGTCTAGGTAAATTTCAAAAACAAGCTACAAAACTTTTGCTAATTTGCTGCCGGTTTTATATTTTGCTAACCTGGAAAAATGTCAATGGAGATTGCAAATGCGAGACAAAAATGAAAATAAATGACTAAGGATAGTACACTTTTTACAATGTCTAACTCTAATAATTTAAACGATAAATACAATTTAGTGGTTAAGTCTAACTTTTGCTAAACTTGTATTGCTACCACTAATACTCACACTTCCATGAGCGCTTTCAAGCCTCTCGGCTCATCTTCAGAGGGAAACAACCCATCTGTGTTGTTTGCATCTGAAGATGAGCCGAGAGGCTTGAAAGCGCTCATGGAAGTGTAAGTTAGTATCAGTGGTAGCAACACAAGTTTAACAAAAGTCTAATAATTTAGTATTCAGTAGGAGAGTAGGCGTTGGATTTCTTCACTCTGACAACAGAGTTCGTTTATGATGACATTGTTGTCAATTGGTGTAAGTGATTCTCTCAGACTGCATCATGAGAAGAGCCTCTAGGTTTTCATTAGCCATTGAAGAGAGAAGCCGCGTTTTCACTAGTTTTAGCTTTGAAAAAGCTCTCTCGCAACTTACTTGAGTAAGAGGAATTGTCAAGAGGTATTTTATAAGCTTTATTGAGTTCGGTGTACATTACACAATACATATTGTACTCGTGAATCAACTTGTAGGCACATTTGATGCATGACTTTTTTATGTCACAGATGGATGTTTGTGCACTTTTGTCTTCTGAGCCACTTTGAGAATCTTTGTCCTCTTGCTCCAGGTAACTTTCCTTTAACGTTAAAGAAATACTTGGCCATTGATCAACGAATGACTAATCCTCTTTTAGCTTCTCTTTGTCAATAGTCGGAATTTGAGTGCATATTTTTTCCAAGGCGTTTTCAGGTACGCCATTTTTAAATTCAGGGAATCTTCGTGGATCAAAGCACGAGAGGTCTTGTTATAACCTTTTTTTGGTCAGAAAACCTTTTAGCCATACTTTGGTTTATTTGATCAATGACAATATTGAAAACTTGTCTCTAAAATTATCTTCAGCAATGAATCTTTATCATCAGCTGTTTCATGTGGCATTTTATTGTGCTTTCTTTGTCTTTTTGTTGGTAGCTCACTCTCTATGGAAAGATTGTATGTCTCTAGAGATGGATTTCCTTCAATTTTCTTATCAAGAACTTTTGTCATGGCCTTAGCGAAGTTTTGTGCTGCACTCAGAGTTTGATGGACCTTGTTTCGGGCGTTTCTCAAATTCTCTTGTGTCGTGGAGACCAAATTCCATGCCTGTGCATAATCCAGGTTCCTACCTTGTAAATAGTCTGAAAGTGGTGTTGTGATCTTGAAAATTAGCAAACACATCATTGCAGTCAGTATAGTTTCGAATGAAAGGAACTTCTAAAGCAGGCTATTTGCCTCGTTCCTTGTCTTGGGCCTGAAATCTGTGGAGTTAGCGATAATGGGAAGTGACACAACCAACTCCATGTATACAGATTTTAGATTATATGTACCTTGATTAGCTTGAACGGCTTCACATTTGGCCCAGGTATTGTAGTAACCAAATAATTGATAGATGGCATCACTTTTTGATCTCCATCTGGTTGTCCCAATTTGACTCAATCGTACATTTGGATGTTGTTCCAAATAAATATTCAGTCTTTTGTGGAATTCTTTGATAAATACTTGGGTCTGCTGTAGTAGACCGAAAAAAGATATTGTAGCAGTTACGCATTGGGCCGTATCTGTCATTAATTACAAGGTTCAGAGAGTGGGCATAGCACCACCTGTGAATGTGGTTTGGCAATTCATCTTGAAGTCGAGTTGAAACACCTCTGTACTGACTGCTCATGTTTGCAGCCCCATCAAATGAGTTATTGATGCAGTTTTTGACATCAAGTCCTGTGGTATTCAAAATTTCAAGGAAATAGTTAAACAAGTTTTCCCCTGTTGAAGACTGCACACACTTCAAACTAATAATCCTTTCTTTTACTTCAGCTTCAAACACATACCTCAACACAATAACACACTGGTGGAACCCAGACACATCCGTTGTTGTGTCCATTAGCACTGAGAATAAATTGGCTTCCTTTAATTCATTAGCTATTTCTTTCTGGATCAACATTTTCATGATGTTAGTTATTTTATTAACAATTGTTTTGGTGAGAAATGTTACTTGACCACCCCTTCCTCTCCATCCTTTCTTGGAACTCTTCTTTGAAGTTTCCAATGCTGATTTACTCGTGTTAATAACATTTTTCACATGGTTTTCCAGATTGATGTCATAGTTACATATCAAAAGAATTATTTCTAAAAAATGCCCATGGTTTACAGAAGGGACGTCAAGAGTATACACTTGCCCTGTAAGCGAGGCCTTGTTTTCCTATCAATTTAATGACGTTGATGACAGGTACAACTTGTCTACGTTCAAGTACCTCTTTTTTTGTTTTTTAAGTTGTTTATCAAATAACAGGTTATCAACTGTTCCCTTCTTTGTGAGAAATGTACATGTTCACAGAGTCTAGATGAGCTTTTGACTTTTCGTGTTCTCCTATATACTTTGTGTCAAATGCCTATAGCGGTCAAACCCTTGACAAAAAACTGAGGATCCGTCAGTAAAAGCCAAACAAACGCTACAAAATAGCTTTTTGCTACTTATCTGGTAAGTTGGCCAATTGCGCTTGAATGTTTGGCCGTCCCCAGAATGAAAATGAAACACCTTGTCATCAAAAGGGAGAGGTTCAATAGCTTTTCCATGTTGAATGGGATGAAATTGAAAGAAGGAGTTAATGTCTTTTGGTCCGGGTTTTTTGCAATAGCCTGCTCATTGGGATTCAGCAATAGATTTTCTTCGAACCGAACATCAGAGTCAACAACGCTCACATCTTGAGTTGGGAGACATAATTGAACGCGCTGATCACAATCATCATCGTCAATTTTTGATGTCTGTACTTTTGTACATGATGACGCAACAGGAACTTCGCTGTCGTCCGATATACTGGTTACGATTTCTGAAGTAGATGGTGTAGCTATGATAAGTGCTTCGTCCTCATCCAATACAGTTTTATCTGAACTACAAGTTGTTTTTGGCATACAAAAACTTGTGATTTTCGGGCAAGACTGGGCAGCTTTTTCCCTCTCTCTAGCCTCTTTCTCTCTTTTGAACTCGTGTCCTGATTTTCGTTTTTTCTTCAGTCTCTCTTCCATTGTGGCCTAAAATAATAATTTTCTTGATTATTTTACAAAATATAAAATCTTGTTCATCATTTAGAGAAATGAAAAATTACAGTAAAAAAAATTTGCAGTTACGGATATTTAATAAAAACGGAGTAGGGTATGGCACGTTATTATTAAATATCATGTAAATAAAAAAACCACCTGGATAAAATGCCATTAACATTTTGGAACGAGCCTACATGGGCAGATGGCCTGTAGCGCTCGAGGATAGAGAGAGTTTAGGTGCGAGTCATGTCATCAGTTATTGCATAACATTTGTACAGCTCATGATAACATAATCTGCATGCCAAAGTAAGAATAAACACAGTTTTGATGTTTCATAAATATACGGTAGTAAATAGTTACTATTTTCTTACCTTAATGGAAATAATCAGCCGAAATATAAATAACGTATCAAATAACTTCTGCAATCTGTCAACTCACAACCATTCCTGACATTTGCGTGACACACAGACTAAACGTGACACCACTAAACTTGTTGGAAAAACACTACTGTACTTCCACTTGCACAGCGCCTGAACGGAGGAGGTAGGAAGGGAGTTTGGGTAAGGGCGCTGCCATGTCCAGCGTCCAGGTCATTGACAAAACCAAGTCGCACAGCACGGACAGGTATGTACGGTGCACACCCTCACCGCGCAGCGCTCTCTGCCAGATTTGCACTCGCACACGTCATTTTACGTTGCATACGCTTTCTCTACTGCTTCTAATACAGACAACCAATTCGTTTTTTAAATATATTTAAAAATACGTTTTTTTAATATCTCGGGAAATTTGATCCGATTACCAAAAACATACTCTCGTGTAAAAGCGTGACAGCATTTTCAGAGCTGGCTGAGGGTGCAGGTCTGGTTTTATTTGAAAAGGCGCACCGGCCGGTGGGCCAGTCCGGGCCTGGATCTGAGTGTTAGCAACAAGACCATTATATTGCTGAGGACCACTGGTGTCTGGCAGATTTCACTAGAATTATTAGGGAATTTTAATAAAAGGTATTTTATAATTTCCTTTCAGTAATGGAATTTTAAATTGTTCAGATTGGTTACAGTAAAGATACTGTATTCAATAATATTAACCCTTTCGCTGTTGGAATCAGGTATACTCGATTTCAAATTTGTGCCGTTCTTGCTCTTTTTGAACAGTTTACCTGATTTGTGCTCCACTCTGTTGTCTGCTATTTGCAGTGTGTTAAATATGTGTTTCAGTATCGAAAAGTAAGTCACATATTATTTGTTGTATATTATACTTTAGTAAAGGCATAATCTATAGTTTGAGTAGTGTTGTACTCACTAGTGTAAGTAGGAGCTGATACTGTGAGGGGGGGGATGCAACTAGCCTGAAGGTTAGACTCAGATTTCCCTCAGGACAAATGAGGTATTCAAGATTCATCCCATACAATGTTTCTAAACAGTATTTTAACATGCACAAGTGGATTAGAAATAGGACTAGCCTACGTGATTTTGGAATTTCACTGAATTTTTTTGTAGCTCAGGGAGGGGATTGATCCCCCCCCACAGTTATTCCACTAGTTATATTTATGGGTCTTTTTTATATTTTCTAGTTATTTTTCACTGTTGTTTTGAGTTATTTTTATACAGTATTAGTTGATTATTTCATTTAATATGTGTGTTAGTAGTTTTTCGTGTATAAAGTTGCACATATAGTACTTTTATGATTTTTAAGCATGCGTATGAAACTTTTTAACATGTCTGATAGTATTTTCCACAAAAGAAATTTTTGATAATATTTATCAGTTAGATGATGTTCTTCTGAGTGATCATTTTTTTAAGATGAACATGCTGGCGATGAACATGAACTGAAAGATAGTTTAAATGGAGTAGACAATTTGTCTTCTGACTTTTCATGAGTAAGAGGCCCCCGTTCTTCCTAAAATCCATGCATTTGCTTTAAACTGATAAAACAGTTCAGAGACTGTAGGTGAAAAATAGACATAAACACAGAATTTGCTCAGAATACTGTATAGGGAAGGCTGCATTTCATGTCAGTAGCAGCGAAAGATTAATCATACAGTTTTTTATGCATAATGGTTACATGCAACTGAACTCAATTACAGGTAGAGTAATTCACAAGTGAAAATCCTCAGATTGTAGACACTCTGTTCAATCAAGACATTATGGATTGATGAGTTTCTGGTTGTGTCCACTGCATGGATTACAATTACTCAATGATGTTGATATTGGGTTGTAGCAACTACTTGCAGTCAGATACTCATTACGTAATAATTTCTGTGCAACACTCCACATACTATTCTGTAAACAGTTACAAGAGTAAGAGAATTGCAAATGAAAGTCAGCTGTTAGGATATAAGGTTTGAGTGAAGGTTGTGTTTAATAACGTACCTGTAATATGTCCAAACAAATAAGCGTCTTCATTTTATGAATATGCCATTAAATTTTATGTATGAGATATAACATGTGTACCTTATATGTTCTTCTTTTATCTGGAACACATGAGATATATATGTTCTCATACATATGTGGAATTATTAGTTTCTCCACTCTCGATGTTTGTTTTAAAATTTTTATGTTTTTTGTTGTTTTGCAAAATCTATAAAAGTCGTATATTTTCTCCACTGCATCACAAGCATTAAATAACTGTTTGTCGAATGTGCCAGAAGAATTCGATGTAACGCGAGTGGCGTACGTGCTTGTCGGCACATTTTCGAGAGGTTTTTCGAAGGCACCAGCCGCGCGGACTGTGTCAAGGCCGCAGTTAATTACGTAGTTCACACGAGCGCTAAGACACAATTAGGAATATTCTGGCCTGTGAGCGCAGGTATAAATACATGTGGCAGCGGCCTTAAGTTCAGTAGAGCAGCGATATATTTTCAGTGTGGTTCGAGAGTTATTATCGGGCTACATTACTGTGCAAGTTCAAGTGGTTATTAGTGAAGTATTGCGTTTTATAATCGGGCGGTATAATTGTAATACAATTGTGTTTAATATTAGTGACATTTTATTGCGTATGAACAATTTTTATTTGATTTGTTGTAGTAGACTCTTTTGTTAATTACGAACTGTTTAACTGTAAAAATTAAAGCTGGTGATGAGTGACTTCATTGGTGTCTTATACTTATTTTGTTTCCACTGTACCTACGACGATCAAGTAAACTGTCGTAACAGTGGTGTCAGAACTGGGATAGAACGGTTAACAGTGGAAACAGTGGACACTTTGTACAAGACGAGTGTAAATTCGTAATTAATCTGTAAACATGGATGCCAGTCAGATGATGGAAGCTTTCCAAACGCTGCTACGGCAGACAGGAAGAACCAGAAAGACGACTTAAAGAAGAACGAAGACAAGAAAGAGAAGAGGCAGAAAAACGACAGGATGAAAAACGCAGGCAGGAAAGAGAAGAGGCAGAGGAACGACGACGACAGGAGGCAGAGGAATGGAAGCATGAAACAGAAGACATCAAAGCATTAATACAGGAGCAGAAACAGATTCAAGAACATAGTACCGCAGAATTGGGTCTCCTACTGTGACGATTTCATTAATAAAAATATGGTAATTAATAAATAGGTAATGTGAAGGCTGAGAAATTTTAAATTTTTAATAAAATCGCACATTTAAACTACATCTTATTGCTATCATTAAATAATAATAATATTTAATAAAGAGTTGTAATAATAAAATAAAAAGGAATATGAGTGTACAGAAAGGGTAAACCTTGTTAATTAATCCTGCATAGACATGCGCTAACCGGAATTAACTTGAATTCCGACCCCTAAACAAACTAATAATACTTGTAAATTTGACATTATTTAAACAAGACCACCGTAATGTACTTTAATAACGTCTGTAATTAAGAATATCTCTGCTTAATTAAATAGTCAAACTTTAATCCTTTAAATAAAGAAGGAACATGGAACTACTTTTATGCTGAATAGTAAATGACGCGAGATTACTACTCTCACCCCTTAACTATTAACCCACTTGCAATGGAGCGCTCACGCTGTAAGCTGCGCACAGCGTTGGTTCGCGACGCAGAGATAAATATGTGAAAGTTCGCTAAAGAATATCTTAATAACTAAATTGTGCGCCGATGACATCTCTATCAAATCTTAAATAAGAAATTATGTAATTAATACAGTACTAGAACCATGAGGTGAAATTCAACTAATAAATAATCATGTGAAGTGAATACCAGTGAAACAAACTTTCGCTTTATTTATTCTAACAACAAGAATTACTACAGTCATCTAAGAAGAGAGTACCACACCCAGAATGATTTAACATACGTCAGGAACTTCACCGTCACCAGATACTAAGGTAACGACAGACCTTCAGGAAACACGCCGAGGACCGAACAGCCAAATCTGCATCAACTACAGGAAACCACAGGTGACATGGAGGCTTGTCTTCCATGGTTATGAGATACTAAAATTATAACCAACAAAAGACAATTTAACTAACACTTTAAGACTTTTAAAAACAGACATTATATGTAAGATGTAGTCTGTAATCAAATAGAACTGTTTATAGTAAAAGTTTAAACTGAAAGCATTATTGTTTTAAAAAGGTTAATAAAGTCCATTCTTCAAATGGCACAATTTTCAAGATTGTATATGGGGAGGTGACCATTATTAACATACTATATTCAATCCCGGATCCGTGGAATAAATTAAATTGATGTACATCTTTATTTTGAGGGCCCTTGTGAAAGAATAAAATATATCATCATATTGTAAGCTGTTGAACCATATATATTGAGAACTTTGAGTAGAGCAATTAATCTCATTATGTAATAAAGAGATGTCATCTTTAGTACAGACTAAACTGAGTGCATAAATCAACAGTCTCCCCTTCCCAGTTTCCTTTTATATTAATTGTTTTGGTGTTGTGATTAATTTTCAGCTCGTCACAACAAAGGCAGCCTGTATAATTGGCAGAACCAATTAATGCGGGTTCCCTATGTTATAACACAAGTTCAGATGTTATACTACGAGGTGAGCTTAATAAACAAGTTACTAAAATATCAGGGGTACAAGAATCAACGACATTAAAAATAGCTGAAGTAGAAAAATCTGTCACGAGTGTGGAAAAAGCTATGTCAACAAAAATAGAAGACTCGATTACAAATATAAAAGAGCAGATTAAAAATGAAGTCGAGCAGTGCCTGAATTTACAACCAAAACAACTTTGTGAATAGACTGTACCAATGATAAAGACAGAAAAAGACGCAGAAAATAAGTTAATAGAGAAAGTCACTTTGCCTGCAGCAGGTACAGTTCATGTGAAAGCTCCAACCTTTGACAGAAGCAGTCACTGGGCAATGTACCTCTGCCAATTTGAAGCTGCTGCATGCGCAAATAATTGGACAGAGAAAGACAAGGCTGTTTCACTCGTTGTTGCATCAAAAGGACCTGCGGCAGAACTACTACAGAGTGCCACCTGACTGCCAGAACATCTATGCCGAGTTGATAAACAATTATTACGGTATGGTGATAAACATTTGTGAGATGTGTACTGCACCCAGTTGAGAGCAAGGCGACAGCATTCCGGGGAGAGGAGAGCCTTCAAGAGTTTGAAGCAAGTATCGACAGACTAATTAGACTGGCCTATCCTGAAGCGCCAGAAGATTTTCGAACGAGTTTTGCGATGCAAACATTTACTGCCAGTGTCCGACATAACGAACTACAGCAAGTGTTACGAATGGCAAGACACCAGAACAGTGCGGACGCACTGGTACATGCTTTGCAATTTGAGGCCGCCAAATCAGCGTCTGGTTGGACAAGTCATAAAGTGCACGCTAAAAGATCGCAAAGGCACAGACGATGAGGAAGAAGAACAAGGAACAGAGACTCGATGGTCGGCGCCATAGAATAAAGTAGGAAAGGATGGAAGACCGAAGTGTTATCGATGTGGGAAACCTGAACATCTTCAACAGGATTGTCGGGTTAGAGTTCAGCAGCAGGGAAACGAGCAGTAGTTGGTACAACAGGACATGTGCTGACTAACTGGAGGAACAAAGCCCCTAGACAATACGCAATTTCTACACTTCAGAAAAACAGTGGGAGCTTGGTAGTTACCGGATTTGTTCAAGAAAGGCCAACCTCGATTACAGTTGACACAGGCACAACAGTTTCTATTGTGCGCCCCGACATGGTGAAAGATCTCAAGCCAATCTGGTGCTCTTGCAGCTTGCGAACAGCTACTGGACGGCCTGTTAAAAGTGTATGGAAAAGTGGAGATACACCTACGCCTCGGTCGACTTGAGTTTAATCATCAAGTACTTGTTCCAGACACTGTGGATGAAGCAATTCTTGGTGTGGACGTTATGAACACATACGGATTCATAGTCCACCTCAGAAACAATGTCTTGAGAATCGGAGGCGAAGAGGTAATGCTATCAACAATGACGACAGGAGAAAAATCGATGGACGTCATAAACGAAGTGGCCGTAACTGTTCCGCCAGACTCCAAAAAGATCATCATGGTTAGAACCGATGTAGATATTAGGGGCAACCAGTGGTCTATATTCGAACCCCAGACAGTCAGCACACCGGGCATACTAATTGCCAGAAGTTTAGTAAAACCTGACAAAACTGGAAATGTACCTATTAGAGTGGCGAATATTTTGGATCAAGCTATCACTTTACAAAGCAACACGCTCCTAGGCAAATTGACTCCTGTGGCCTGGGTAGCCGGAATGATGCAACGAAGATCCAGTGCTTCGGATAATTCCAAATTACCAGAGGAACTGCAAGAATTATTGAACAGATCTTCTAATGACCTCTCAAGTGGTGAGGTAAAAAACTCAGCCAGTTTTTACATGAATTCAAAGATTTTTTTTTTTTTGCAGTTCGGGGACAGTCACTGGGAAGAACCTCTCTTGTGCAACATCGCATCAATACCGGGGACACAACACCGATATGCCAACCTCCTCGAAGGCCTCCATTATCTAAACAAGAAGAAATGTCTCGGTTAGTACAGGACATGTTGACAGAGGGAGTAATCGAACCTTCGTCAAGTGCTTGGTCTTCTCCTGTAGTGCTGGTAGCGAAGAAGGATGGTGGATTGCGTTTCTGAGTAGACTACCGGAGGTTAAATGATTTTACAAAGAAAGACTGCTATCCATTACCTCGCGTTGACGATACACTCGACACGTCCGGAGCACAGTGGTTTTCCACATTGGACCTGAAGAGTGGATACTGGCAAGTGGGTCTTCATCAAGAAGACAAGGACAAGACCGCTTTCTCGACCCCAAGTGGCTTATTCCAATTTAACGTCATGCCATTTGAACTCTGTAATGCACCGGCAACATTGGAGAGATTGATGGACCTGGTTCTCCGAGGCCTGACGTGGAAAACTTGCCTTGTTTACTTAGACGATGTCATAGTGATCGGGAAGACTTTCAAAGACCATTTGGAAAACCTTAAGGAGGTTCTAACTAGAATTCAAAGTGCCCAACTGAAGCTGAGCCCGAAGAAATGTTCTCTATTCCAGAAGGAAGTACAGTATCTGGGCCATCTGGTTTTGACAGCGAGTGTTAGCATGGATCCTAATAAAGTAGGCATCGTAAGAGACTGGCCAGTGCCGAAGACTAAACACGAAGTTCGGAGTTTCCTTGGGTTATGCTCATATTACAGACGTTTTGTGAAAGGCTTCGCTACTATTGCTAAACCACTACATGAGCTAACGGAAAATAAACAAAACTTCCAGTGGTCAAGGGAGTGTGGTCAAGCACTTAGGGCTTTGAAAATTGTATTATATTCGCAGCCAATTCTCACTTTCCCAGCTTCCGAAGGGAAGTACATTGTGGATACAGACGCAAGCAATACTGGTCTAGGAGCAGTTTTGTCTCAAATGCAAAACGGTGAAGAATGGGTAATAGCGTATTACAGCAAGACACTTTCTAAACCGGAGAGAAATTATTGCGTTACAAGGAGAGAGTTGCTGGCAATCGTTCGAGCATGGGAGCACTTCCATAAATATCTCTATGGAAGAGAGTTTTCACTACGTACCGACCATGCCACGCTTGCATGGCTCTTGAGATATAAAAATCTGGAAGGACAGTTGTGAGACGTTAAATATCTAGCTTAAATATGTTTTAATGTAATATAATATATTGACTTCCACATACCTGGAAGGTTTCGTTTTGTTTCGGGCCAGGATCCTTTCGTACGAACGCTAGATACAAACATGTGTTTCATGGGTTCTCGAAATAATTAACTCTACACATAGTTAAGAAGAGAATTGATAATTTTACTTTTGTCAAATCATTTAAGAAAACGGTTTGTAAACTTCAACTTTGAAAGAAATTAGTTATAAAATATACATATTGGTTGTTACATGATCATCTTTAAACTAACTTACTCTGCGCTTACCTTATCATTGACAATTATACAACTTCATTCACACACAAACATAGGACAGCCCAGCATTGCACACTCATCACTCACATTCCGTTCTAAAACCCCAATTACCCGATTGAATACATGATTTTATATCACTACCGGCCACGCGTTCTTCTGTGACCTCGTGGCCAGCCCGCGGTAGATCGAAAATGTCTCGGAAAAGGACGAAACTGAATCCCGAATTTAAATGTTAGTGTTCTACAACTCTCCTCCCATCCTGTCACTGTTTTTTGAAAAGAACTACTTCACTTTCATTATTGAAAACTGATGAAATTATACGAGCATATTTAGCTCGCGTGTCGGCGCCGACACAGTCAGTGAAGAACTGGGGATGGGCTTTTTCTGAGAGGGCGGAACAGCGTATTCACGGCCACCTGCTTTGCTTCGTCGTTCAGGCTCAGTTGTTGAGGCATATTCCGTTTATACATGGAATATGGGAGTTATATTCCGGGTACCAGAGCACGATATTGGCTTCTGCTCTGCTGATGTCATTAACAGTAGGCGGGGCGTTAGCAGTATTTCCGGAAGGTCTTGGAGAAGACGACGAACATTCTTGCGCTTTGGCCATCTTGAGTTTTTTACCAACGCGTGGGTTGGCGCCCATGCTCGAGTAGTGGCGTGTGTGTACTCCCACACATGTACAGAGTTCTGCGAATTTCGAAGGGGGTAAATTCTTCGCTCGCCGCGTTACACAATAACAACTGCGTCTTTCTGCTTTGTTACCACTGTTTCTTAACATCGTTCTGTTACACGGAAAATAACGTTGCACAATAATTTTCATAACTTCTGACAAGCCCGCCCAAAATGAAAGAAATAAAAGATATAAATGCCCCATCCTGTAAAAATTAAAAACACCCAAAATTGACCCGCTACAGTTGGCAAGATGGCTTGAACGTCTGCAAGAGTACAACTTCAAGGTACAACATCGATGGGGGCGCCTGCATAGTAATGCAAATGGCTTATCACGAAGACCGTGCCTGGAAGACTGCTGACATTGCCACAGAAAGGAAGAACAAAACTGAAGCGAACATGTTGAAGCTATCACTGTAGATTTCCTGGCAGACGGCTGGACAACACAAGACTGTCGACAAGAACAGCTGACTGATAAAGACATTGGACTGAACTTGACAGCAAAAGAGGAAGGTCGCCGCCCGGATTGGCAAGATATCTGCCATGGTTCCGAAGTGCTTAAGGGCTACTGGGCACAATGGGAATCTCTCACCTTAGAAAACGGATTGCTGAAAAGGGCTTGGGAAAGTGCAGATGGACGAGACGTGGTCATGCAGTTGATAGTTCCCCGAAATAAAGTGCAGTCTGTTTTGAAGGAGATGCATGGTGGAACATCTGGAGGCCATCTTGGCGTTAATAAAACCCTTGACAAAATACGGAAGCAATTCTATTGGCTTCATCTTTGCCATGACGTAGAGGAATGGGTTCGGACGTGTGAAATATGTGCTGCGAGCAAGGGCCCACAAACCAGAAGCAGGGGTAAAATGAGACAGTATAACGTTGGGCTGCCTTTCGAGAGAATTGCCATAGACATTGCTGGACCATTCCCAGTTACTGACGATGGAAACCGGTACATCATGGTTGTAGGTGACTACTTTACTAAGTGGGTGGAAGCCTACGCAATTCCAAATCAGGAGGTTACCACTGTGGCAAAGAAGTTAGTTCACAACTTCTGTTGCCGTTATGGAGCCCCTATGGAAATCCGTATGGATCAAGGGAGAAATTTTGGATCAGGAGTGTTTAAAGAATTATGCCATCTACTTGGAATTCGAAAGACCAGGACAACGCCTCTGCATTCTCAGTCGGACGGGATGGTTGAGAGATTCAATAGGACACTTCAGCAGCATCTTTCGAAGGTTGTTGACGAGAACCAAACAGACTGGGACCAACATATACCACTATTCCTCATGGCTTATAGATCATCAGTACACGACACAACCAGCATGACTCCAGCAAAATTGGTGTTTGGGCAGGAGATTCGTCTTCCTGGGGCCTTAATGTTCAGATCACCTGAAACTCAGTCTCAAGAGCCGCAGAACTATTCCTCGCAATTAGAAAACCAACTACGAGAAATGAATCGCTTGATAAGAGGACGGCTGAAGATTGTCAGTGATAAAATGAAAACTCGGTATGACATTCGCAGCAATAGTGTGGGTTTCCAAGAAGGAGATCAGGTCTGGTTGTTCAACCCAAAGCGGTGTCGTGGTCGCTCACCTAAGTTGCAAACTAACTGGGAAGGACCCTACACTGTGAAAAAAAGAATCAACGATGTTGTTTATCGGATTCAACAGGAAGGACAGCGAAAGTTCAAGGTCGTCCACCTAGATCGCCTGGCTAAGTATTACTTCAGAGACGGTTTGCCAGTTCGGGACGAACAGTGTTACGACATCACAGAACAATCTACGTGTTTGTCGAATGTGCCAGAAGAATCTCGATGTAACGCGTGTGGCATACGTGCTTGTCGACGCATTTTCAAGAGGTTTCTCGAAGGCGCCCGCCACACGGACTGTGTCAAGGCCGCAGTTAATTACATAGTTCACACGAGCGCTAAGACGCAATTAGGAACATTCTGGTCTGTGAGCGCAGGCATAAATACATGGCGGCAGTGGCCTTAAGTTCAGTAGAGCAGCGATATATTTTCAGTGCCGTTCGAGAGTTATTATCGGGCGAGATTACTGTGTAAGTTCAAGTGGTTACTAGTGAAGTGTTGCATTTTATAATCGGGCGGTATAATTGTAACACAATTGTGTTTAATATTAGTGACATTTTATTGCGTGTGAACAATTTTTATTTGATTTGTTGTAGTAGACTGTGTTGTTAATTACGAACGGTTTAACTGTAAAAATTAAAGCTGGCGATTAGTGACTTAATTGGTGTCTTGTACTTATTTTGTTTCCACTGTACCTACAACGATCAAGTAAACCGTCATAACAATATGCATTGTCTAACACAACATATTGTTACGATGATCTACTCGATCGTCATAGGTACAGTGGAAACAAAAAAGTACAAGGCACCAATTAAGTCACTAATCACCAGCTTTAATTTTCACAGTTAACAGTTCGTAATTACCAACGCAGTCTCTTATAACAAATCAAATAAAAATTGTTCACACGCAAATAAAAGTCAACTAAAATTAAAACACAATTGTATTACAACATACCGTTCGATTATAAAACACAACACTTGACTATTAACCACTTGAACGCGCACAGTAATGTCGCCCGATAATAACTCTCGAACCGAACTGTAAATATATCGCTGCTATACTGACTAGAGCGTCCCTGAGTAATTGTATTTATAGTCGCCGAAAATCTAGACGATTCCTAATTGCATCTTAGCGTCCGTATGAACTACGTAATTAACTGTGGCCTTGACACAGTCTGCATGGCTGGCGGCATCGAGAAGACTCTCGGAAATGCGTCTACAAGCACGTACGCCACACACTTACATTCTGGATCTCTCTGGAACGTTCGATAAACACGTAAATTGTTCTGTGACGTCGTAACACTGCCTCCTCCTTAAGCCTGTTCGTCCCGAACTGGCAAACCGTCTCTGAAGTAATACTCGACCAGGCAGTCTAGGTGGATGTCCTTGCCAAAGATAATCCCCCGGTTCTTCGAATTCAGTCTCATGTGAACCGAACATCACGTTCCCAGGAATGCGAGTCTTCCGCTCAACCACTAGTTTTGCTGGAATCACTCACGTTGTGTCATGTACTGATGACCTAACCACCACTGGCTGATCCAAGTTTTGTTTGGTTCTCATCGACAACCTCTTGTGTAACCTCATCTTCAGCCACTTTGACCTCGGGCGCTTCTATCAGCTCAGGAACAAGCAAGAGTTTTGTCTCGATACCCATAGTTAGCTTTCCAATCACTCCTTTTGTCGTTACACTTATTTGTATTTCCTCTACTAGTTCTTCCTCCATTTCCGCTTGCAATAGGGAGGGTTCCTCTTGCCCAGACCTGTTGACTTTTTCTTCGACTAATGGTTGGTAGACCCTGTCATTTTAGCCATGCAAAACTTTATCTTCTCTTGGCCAACCTTCAGAACATTCTCTCTTAAGTCCACAATGAATCCGTAGGCATGCGTAATGTCCGTGCCAAGAATCACTTCATCGACAATGTCTGCAACGAGCATTTGGTGGCTAAATTCGAGAAGACCCAGGTATACACGTACGTCTACCTTTCCTAGTACCTTGACGGGGCTTCCAGTCACAGTCTGTATTGTGCAAGAGCTAATTAGAGGCTGGCGGTTGCTGACTAAATCAGGTCGCACAATGGACACTGTTGTGCCCCTGTCAACTGTAAATGATGTTGGTTAACCTTCCGCAAATCCATTAACGATCAAGTTTCCACTGGTCTTATGGAGCGTGGAAACTGTGTGCTGTTCTGGGGCTTTACTTCTCCAATTGGTGCGATCACTCTCTTCTCTCGGTATCTTCTTCTCCTAACAGTCTACCTGTAGATAACCACGTTTTCCACAGTTGTAACATTTCGGTCTTCTGTCTTTTTCAAATCGTTGCGACTCTCTTGAACTTTTGAATTGTTTGTCCGACAACATTGTTTTTCTTCACCCATCGTAACAGCAATGTGATACAGGGATCTTCTGACTGCAATGTGATGGCACAAACCCATTAATGTAGCGGGACGCTGACTTGGCAGCTTCGAACTCTATGGTGTGAACAAGAGCTTCTGAGCTATTTCGGTGCCTTGCCATTCGTAACACTTGCTGAAGTTCACAATCTCCAATGTCATCAATAAATGTCTGCACCAAAAACCTTATTCGAAAATCTTCTGGTGCTTAAGGATAGGCCAAATCTAATCAATCTGTCGATATTTGCTTCAAACTCTTGAAGACTCTCCCCGGAATGCTGTCGTCTTGTTCTCAACTGAGCGTAGTACACCTTTCGCAAATGTTTATCGCCATACCGTAATTCTAGAGCTTTTATCAACTCGGCATAGATGTTCCGGCTGTCAGGTGGGACTTTCTGTAGTAGTTCTGCCACAGGTCCTTTTAATGCGAGAACGAGTGAGACTGTATTGTCTTTCTCTGTCCAATTATTTGCGCATGCAGCAGCTTCAAATTGGCGGAGGTACGTTGTCCAGTGACTGCTTCCGTCAAAGGTTGGAGCTTTACATGAACTGTCCCTACTGCAGGCAAAGTGATTTTCTCTATTAACTTATTTTCTGCGTCTTTATCATTGGTACAGTCTGTTCACAAAGTTGTTTTGGCTGTAACTTCAGGCACTGCTCGACTTCATTTTTAATCTACTCTTTTATATTTGTAATAGTCTTCTATTTTGTTGACATAGCTTTTTCCACACTTGTGACTGACTTTACTTCAGCTATTTTATTAGACATCGATTCTTCAACACTCGACACAGATTTTTCTACTTCAGCTATTTTTAATGTCATTGATTCTTGTACCTCTGATATTTTAGTAACTTTTCACGATATTAATTGATGACTCGTTGGGCACTTGGTGAAACATAATACAAAAGTTTTGTAAAATATATAAAACACTTGGTAAGTTTCACAAAATTTTAATTAACTCTGACAGCTGTTTCAACTAACTAAGTCATTGTCACTGACACTGACGTTTTATTGGTACTGAATAATAATAAAGTAGTGTATTAGTACGTTTAATTAATGTTGTCTGAGCGTTGTGATCATTCAGTACAATAATCACTGAACGCTACAAGATTCTATGTTTTTTATATTGTATGTAGTATTGTGAATGTTACTGTATGACTTTGTATTGTGATAAAAACACAGAAACAATTAAGAGCTACAATAAAAACTTGTTGATTTTGTAGTTTGTTTTTCTTAATTGGTGCATGTGTTATGTGTAACAACTTTTAAATTAAGAATGTTCTCTTCTAAGTTAAATGTTTCACTGCTCTGTGTAATCTTACTGATTTCCATAGCTGATGTAACAAGAGTTAAAATTTAAAATATCTTGCCTATAAAGTTGTGATGCAGTTTCTTTGTAGATGTTCCATCTGCTACAGGCAGCCATCTTCATTGAACATGCGGGCAGAGATCAGGTGATGGCACCATCACTTTGTTAGCATCTGTATGTAGGTTTTTAATTTATCTATGCTGAGTTTCTGGTGAGAGAAACATGACTCACCTAGTGTTACATTACTACATGATCTATTGAAATAATTGAGTTCAATTGTTTGTAACTTACACACCAAACAATGAAAATTTTAGTACACATTCAGGCCCGGATTTCACACTAGGCACGTGCCTAGGGCCAGCAGGCTCAGAGAGGCGGCACGAGGTGAAAAATTATTTGTTAAAATTTCATGTTTTCGGCTTTTTAATTACAGTATTTGTATTGGACACTTGCATTATGGACAAATTGAAGAAAATTGTTTTGAAATAACTTTTAATTATATCCTTGACACTGGTATTGACACTGGGCCTATCAATAGCGGTGGTCGGAGCGGAGCACGGTCGTATATACAGGTCTGGACACCCCATTGAAATTCTTGTCCGCTTTTTTGCTGACTAAAATAGTTTGTTTCGATATTGCTTGGGGTGCCTCGATCTAGATTTCAATCCCTACTGCACATGATCATACGAGGGGGTACCCAAAAATAACCGGAATAGCGCTGAGACTGGCGGAGCTTACGTAGTACGCATTTCTCCCGCTAGGCGAGTGTAGCGCAACTCGTGTCGAGTTCAGTGCCATCATTGTTGTCGCCTGAAAAGGTTATGTCCGGTCACAGTAATTCATATTGTAAAAGCAGTTTCGCTTGCTCCTCGTTTTTTGTCATGGCGGATTTAAGTGAACCTCTTGCAGCGCGCTGCTGTGAAATTTTGTTTCCTGCTTGGGAAAAACGCCACAGAAACTGTTGTGATGTTGAAAACAGCTTACAAGGATAGTGCTATGGGAAAAACTCAAGTGTACCAATGGTTTTCTCATTTCAAAGAAGGTGAAATGTCAATTGATGACAAACCTCGTTCTGGACGTCTATCAACTTCCAGAATTGACGAAAATGTTAAAAAAGTTCATGCAATCATGTTTGAAGACCGACGACAGACCATTGAAGAGATTAGTAAGTTATCTGGAATAACTTGGAGCTCGGTTCAGCTTATTTTGTCAGACGATTTGGGGATGAGAAGGGTCACTGCAAAATTTGTGCCTCGGGTCCTGACTGAACAGCAAAAAGAGAATCGAGTTGAAACATGCCGTGCATTGAAAGACCAGCTCCGAACCGACCCAGATTTTTTCTCCAAGGTCATTACTGGTGACGAGTCATGGTGCTATGGTTATGACCCCGAAACTAAAGAACAGTCAAGCCAGTGAAAACTTCATTGTCACCTCGCCCAAAAAAAGCTCGTCACGTGAAATCAAACATCAAGATGATGCTCATTTGTGTTTTCGATGTGAGAGGGGTAGTGCATTCTGAATTCGTCCCACCAGGTCAGACTGTTAATCAGGCTTTCTATTTGGAGGTTTTAAAAAGATTGCGTAACAATGTGCGACAAACCCGATTGCCCGATTTGTGGCAGACGGGGGACTGGTGTTTCCACCATGACAATGTACCTGCTCATGCAGCCATTTCAGTGCACCAGTTTTTAGCAAAAAACAACATGACTCCCTTGCCCCACGCCCCTTACTCACCTGACCTCGCTCCGTGCGATTTCTTCTTGTTTCCGCGAACGAAGAGGGACATGAAAGGATAACGTTTTGATGACGTGGAAGCGGTAAAGAAAAAAACGAGGCAGGAGCTGTCGGCCATCACAACAGACAAGTTTGAAAAATGTTTCCAGGAATGTGATCGCAGATTGGACAAATGTATTAAGTGTAATGGAGAGTACTTTGAAGGTGATAAGGTTGTTTTGTAAAAAAAATTAAACACAGCTTTAAAAAAAAAAATCCGGTTATTTTTGAGTACCCCCTCATATATTCAAAGCATAATAGAGAATGTTGTAAGGGAAGAACTTGATACATTTAATTTAGTTTTATATTAACTACAGCTAAGTACTACTCCATAATAGTAGACTCAACACCCAATGTAAGTCAAAATGATCAATTATCCTTTGTCTTAAGATATGTAGAAGAAAATGGCAATCCCATTGAACATTTTCTTTTATTTTTGCCTCATCCTGGGCATAAATCAATCATAGAATTTAGCTAATGCTGTGATGACTGTTTTGAGTCAAAACTCTATTGATATTGCAGACTGTAGAGGGCAGTTGTATGATAATGCCAGCAATATGTCAGGAGTATATAGTGGCTTGCAAGCGCGCATCAAGGGTGAAAATCCGAAAGCACTTTTCGCACCTTGTTCAGCACACTATAATGCTGGTCATTTGCTAATGAAGGTGTCCATTTTTCTGGACTAATAAAAAATGCTGATATTAAGAACACCCCACTGCATATGATGTTATTCATGTGACAAGAGCAACTTCAATCAACATTTTCAAATATTGCAATAGCTCTTCGTATGTATTTGTGTACAGCTATCTCTAACTGTTCGGCAGAACGTATGTTTCCTGTTTTAAAAAGAATTAAATCATGTGTTAGATCCACAATGATTGAGGAAAAACTCAACTCACTCTGAATCCTGCATGTTGAGGCAGAACTTTTAAACAGTGAACAAATGAACTTTGAAGGTCTTATTGAAGAATTTTCACTGATCAAAGCAAGACGAAAGCCAATGTAAAGTCAAGCCATTTGTGTAATTTGGGATCTTATTCAATCACTCTTAAATTATTTGTTCTATTTATCCAATTTACATTACTTTCACTGATTTTACTATGTTTGATGATAAAACCAAACCATGTAGGTCTATAAATAAACCTATAAAAAGAAAATAGGCCTACTGAAAAATTTGTTTATTCCAAAATTTTTTTATTTTTTTTTTTATTATTGGGGGTGTTACTTAATATTTAAAACTAGACGCGTGGCCTAGATGGAAATAAAATGTGCTGAGCCCATCGTGACAGGTCTTGCAAAGAAACACTTGTTTAACAGCAACAACATTTTTATTAGTGCATTACTTGATTTTAAACACATATTTGTTTTACAAACTGCCATTCTTTTTGTCTTAGATCTTAAAGCAAAATTTCAACCAATTTCCTTTTATAAACCAAGGTGGTTGGCTTGCACTAATAACATCGCAGAATATCTGACAAATAAATTACAACATTATATAATAACCAGACACAGGTTATTTCATGTTTCAATCAACAGAGGATTTTTCATTTACGTTAACAATGGTTAAGAATTTAATCAGCAATTAAATTATTAAAAGTACATGATAGTGAGTGCAAGTTATCCATAGATAAGGTTTAAAATTTTGAAAAATAATTTCCTAAATGTATTCAACTGCTTCCATCTATCTGTCCCCAGCACTTGGAATTAGTAATACGAATAACAAGCAACGATAAGATCACTAACTGTGATCACTGCTATGCAGACATAAAAGAGAAAACTTTTTTTTTTGTATTTAAAGATATAATCAAAAATAGTACCAAATTAATTTCAAACTATTAATCAAAAGAAGTTTCGATTTAGACTAATTCGATATGGTAAAATGGTTAATCCATAAAATCACAAATCATGTGACAGGTAGATGCAAGTTCTTCATTGTCTGGATATTGCAATTTTTAAGTATAATTTTTTTTAAAATAAATTTCAGTTCAGCTTCCTCTTGCAGGAATTAAAAGAAAATATCTACATTGTAACAATTGTAACCTTCAACACCATGAATAATTAATATACTAAATAATTATAACATTTTCATAATAAAGTCATCACTACGAGCACAATTTAGCATGTCTGCACAAAACATGTTCCAGGCAATCTTAACTCTGAGGTATGAGTCTATTTTATTTAACTGAATTTTTTTTGTTGGTTACGTGATAACCAGCGGAGTACTGTGTGTGTGATGAATAAAAGGAAACTTCCCACCTGATCTCTGAGAACACATAGAAAGAGATCCCTGGCATGCAAGTCTTGAGTGTGGATGATAGTCTAGCGTGGCGTGACGGCGTTGGGGATCCTTTCGCACTGCTCTGCGGATGGGGGAAGATGTAATGTTCCCATCTTGGCGACTCCTTTCACCTCCCGACTATGCGGGGAACCCTATAAAAATTTCATTTGTATATTGGAGCTAGACAAAGAGAACATTCCGCCCCCACATCTTTTTGCCACGCAACCCCAATCACACACACCACTATAATTTCAATTCAACAATTGCCTGTCATTAACCATAGTAAAAGTCATACTTCAAGTTATTAATTTAAGTATTAAATTTTGATTCATCATAATTAAATCATCACAATTCCTTAATTCATCCAGGCTTAAATATTCACGGGTTACATTTTAGATTTAAATTCTCATTACCAATAACTTACAGCCACGTGGTCTCGGGCATACCCGAAATAATTACATTTACAAACTATTTCGATTAACAATTAAACTTCAGTGTAATCACGATTATAATTTTTTAACTCATTCAATTCCTCTGCTTTAAGTTTTCATTGCTTTTAAAATTGATTCTTTAAATTTACTCTAAGTCATTTAACCACGTGTCTCAGCCATACCGGAACGAACATGGCCAGTCAGAGCCACACACCCACTATTATTATATCTTGCACACAGAAGCCCCAATTAAATTAACCTTAATTATTAAATCATGAATACTGGCTCACCTGAAGCTCTTTATAAAATTATAGACTCATAGTAGATGTTAACAACAGCACGCCGCCACGATCCGCTCTGTACCAGTGTTGGAAGAGAAAGAGACGAGAATTATCGCTGCGTAAAATTACAAAACGCAGATACACGGCTGAATAGATTTCATTGTCAAAGAACTGGCAGCGCGGCCAACCGAATGACGTCACAGATCAAGGTCCCGGCGACTGACTAGATCTCGCTGTCGCTAGCGGGCAGCCTAACATGTAGCGATAACGCACTGAACGTACTGAATTACATTTAAAACTTGCCGTGGAATTTACTTTTAATATTGCCACGGCACACTACGTATATTACTTGTTATAAAACTAATCTATGTGTTACTAAAGTGTACACGTAAATAAATATTAATACTTGAAAGACATGTTTGAAATAGTATCCACGTCACTTATTGACAAAATCTGTATACTATTTACCTTATTTCTTCTGTCGTGTTACTTCGTTTTGTGTTTTGATTTGATTTTACGCATTTCAAGACATATGTCTCGTCATCAGAAATAAATAAAATAAAAATTCACTCTTGCGAGGTCGTTACATATTAAAATACAAATATTCGAAAATGATTACACACATACCCGCTTTACTTGAGTGCGCACTCGAGCCGGACCGATCGGACACTGATTATCAATAGCTACCGTGTAGACAGGTTTATTGCGGTATCGTAGAGCGGGTTTGATTTAAAATTTAAATGATCGTTTAACACGAAGTCACGACTGTGTGCGTCATTGTACGCCCTATATATCTCAAATTCTTCCAAGGCGTTCATGTAAGTGCCTTTATTACAAAAATGCATGGGTTTCAAGTTGGAAACAAAGCTTGTTTCCAAATATGGAATTTACAAATAATTCCATATGCTTGTTACAAATATTAATAGAAGTTAAACAAATGTAATCTTTTCCCATGTTAAACAGATTCCATCAGATTTCCCTTTTAGATTAAGATCAAATGAGATATTTGAAATAGAGATAGTTGAAATGACTATTTTCAGCAACTTTTCTTCCGCAGTCAAGGAGAATTGAATATATAGAAGTTACTTGTTGGGGGGGGGGTGCTAACAATAGTGCCTAGGGGCAGCAGGATACCTAAATCCGGGCCTGTACACATTTATTATCTTTGAGTTTTGTCTGGTTAATTCTAAGAGGGATTCGACTTCTAAGAACACAGTAGGAACTTAGCCCATTTGACAAAATAGTCGCCTGCTTTCTCTTTACTCTCACCAACTCCATTAGTGAGGCTATCATATACCTCAAGTAGTCACAGAGGACAGAAAGAGAGCAGGGCTCGAACTTACAAATATACGCTTGTAGTTTATGTGAATAAACTCTTTACTCCTGAATTCAGTGGATTGTAAAAATGCCTGTGAAAAATTTGTAAAGGGCGGAAAATTGTTAGCCAATAATAAAAGCACAAAAATAAATACTTATAATGTACTATATTTTTCTTTCCTTCATCAAAAAGATTCTACATCTTCCTGAATAAAAAGTTGGCAACCCTATTGTTTGCTTAGGAAAAAATTCCAAATTATTATGTTTTATCACTGTTTAAATACTTACATAACTTAAGTTCTGCAGGTGTGATTTTATGCATATCATATGTAGTTGTTTACAAAGAAATTAATTTTTGCAAATTATTTAAGGACTGCAATATAAAATATGTGACATCATGCATGCACATATATAGACACAGGGAGTTTAAAATATTATTCTGTTGTCTCTTGTGACACAACGAGCAACTGCAATGAAATAGTTTCTTGTTATTCCATTGGCCACTTTATTCTGCTTACAGGTAAGCTAGTGACTGACTGCAGACTTATTCATGTGCATCTACCAGAACCCTCACTTCTGAAGATATATTTAAAAAAATGTTATCTTATAATCAAATAGTAATTGTCTCTGTTTATCCTTTCAAGTGAAGAGGTCCATGGTAAGGATAAGTCCACCATATAGGTCATCTAGGTTAAGCAAAGAATAATAAGAAGTGTATTTGTTTTCATATTATATATTAATGTATTTTCTTACACATGAATGTGCCTGTGTATGCATGCACAACTGCACACACACACATACCTTTTATGCATTTCACATAAACACATCTTTTTCTTTTTAAACAGTGTATTTTAAATCGGTGTATGTTTTTTTGGGGATTTTTTTTTTTCAAGGCTTGCTTGTTAAGAATAAACAGACGTCAGAATAATTTTTGTTTTCACTGTTTTGCACGGTCAAACTGCATTTTCAGTATTTTCAATAACTAATGATAATGTGATGTATTTATAATATACACACACTTATTGTTTACTAATAGTACCGGTACCTATAATCTCAATTTTCTATTGTATTGTATTTATTGTTCATAGCCTAAAGGTACCATACTATTTTCAATAGCCAATAATTTATTTGTACACCCCCCCTCACAAGAAATAATTTCAATATGTTGTTGATGCATTTCTAATCATTGTTCAATTCTTGAGTATTATCATGTCATTTGTAAAGGTCCATTATCACAACTGCTTGGTTCCCATTCTAGCCATGACCACCTGCAGTCACCTTGCCTGATGGAATCTCCATTAAACTTTCTCAGTTTGATAAATATTCAAAATTCATTCAATATTCAATTTGACAAATTTATCAATTTTTCATTTATTCTCTTTCAAACCAATATAACACAATTTGCTCAAACATGGAAGTGTTGGTTTGTTCTGAGTAACGGCTTATAGATTCTAAATTTTGCCCTTGACAACTGATTTGCTCTTATTGTTCTGGTCTCAGTAGCCTAACGGAGATTTCTTTTGAAGGGAATCCCTCCCTTCTGAGTATCACTTATCCCTCCTTTCTGGCCAGTTTTATAAAGACTCGTATGTTTCTTTTAGACCACCAAAACGCCATTAATACTTCATAAAACAATCTAATACACAAATCTACCAAGGGAGGAAATAAATATAATCTACTCACTGATTAAAAGTTAAAATGCCAAAGTGCTTTACATTAAAAATTCATTTAATATTTATAAATTCTTTACCTCAAGATGTTTTTTCCCTTATTTGGTACATGTTTTTGGAATCGTATTATCCCCATCCTCAGCCTTCCTGATTTTATATCTTGTGGAGTATTTGTGTTTCAGTTGCTTGTTGTTAACCTAACCAAAACACAAATACTCCACAAATAACCACATATTTCTAAAGTGTTATACAGAATACGTCATTTTGTGTATAAATTCCTGTGATCTTTATCAATATAAAAAACAGCAGCTTATTGAAATTTTGGGTACAGCAATGAGTAAATTATCTAAAATGTGCCTCCAATTACTTCAGACTACCAGAGTTTCATTGCACATTGTTTGATGAGTTGGTAATGCTGATATTGAGGGTATTAGTTGGTTATGACCACATTGAATATCTTACACAACTTTAGTTTTCTTCTAAATGTGACCACTATTTATTACAAATGTATTATTGACAATACTGTTTTTGGTATCATTAAATAAAAATCTATTGCTAATGCAGCAGAATACCAATTAGGGTAAAATTAAGTGAATGTCCTTATTCAAAAATCTTAAAAACTAGTGACAGCACTTAAAAAGGCTCATACATGTCGATTTTTTTGTTCTTTAAAAACTCTAAGCAATGTGTGATTTCTTACGGGTAAATTGTCTATCTGGACTGCTTCCATCGTAATTTTTTTCCATCGCTTGACATTTTGATCCCTGGAATCTGGGATCATCCTCAGAAGTTGTGAGTGGCAGTTGAAAGGCCCTGTTGTTATGTCTTTCAACAGGGGCTTTCAACCACCAGTCACAGCTTATGAGGACGATCCCAGATTCCAGGGATCAAAACGTCAAGAGATGGAAAAAAATTATGATGGAAGCAGTCCAGATAGACGATTTACGTGGACTTTCTATGTATCTATTGCACAAAATAATGTTTTTACTTGTAAGCTTTATTTTATTTTTAAATTGCTCTAAAACCATTTAAAAATATTTAGAAACTTGTCAGCTGTACCTAACTGTAAACTGAAGTTGATAAAATCAATAATGAAACATAAATAAAATTACATCATATTGTAAGTCTGTCGTAAGTATGGGTAGCGCCATGGGTAGGAACAGGATGGTCCCAGCCCACTCCCTGGCCTCTCAACTTTGAATGGCTGTAGTATATAATGTGTTTAATGTCAGCATAAGCAGTAGGGTGTTTTACAAACAGGATTTTTATACAAATTGACAACAGAATTTGGTAACAACAATGTATTCTCTAAAATAATGGGTTGTGCTGGTGGTATTATAACTTCAAATCAGAACAAAACTAACTGTAATGATACTTGTAGCAAAACAAAATGGCTTCTTGGCAAGCACAATACAAAGCAATTCTTTTTTTCTCGCATCTTATGAGGTGGAGTAACGTGATTCTAAGTGTCTGTTTTGTCCTCATAATTATGGTATGATTTTGCAATACACATTTTTGAAATTGATTAGTTTTAGTACTCAATTTAGTGATAATAGTGAAAGTGACGCTAAGCAGCAGAAAACTGGTAAAAATAAAGCAATGAAGCTATTAACTTTAGTGCTACCATTTTTAAGTGATTTGAACTTGAAATATGTGAGGTAATTGATTTAAATATCACTATAATATTGACGACTCGGAACACTAAGTTTTTTATAAGTAAAAACGTAAAGTTTTACCTTACAGCCTAAACCGGCTTTCACCTATAGAAGGCTTCATCAGAGGCTGTCGTAAGTAGCGCTGTTCGTCTTGTTGTTGGCGACGAGATAGTTTTTCGAAAGATCGAAGCTGTGTGTGTGTGTGGTGAGATGTGTTCGAATAATGCGTGCGATTTGAATTGTGTCTGTTCGTTTAGATGTCGTTTTTATTTGTTTTTGTGTGTTTGTATATTTCTAATTGTTCTAGAGTGTCTAGTTTTCGGCCTTTTTTGTGTACGTGTAGTATTTTCATGTTATTGTCGATGTTTTTATATGTGTGGTTTGCTTCAATGAGGTGGTTTGCGAAGGTAGATTCTGTAGTGGTGTGGAGTGCTTTTGTGTGTTCAATGTATCTCTGTTTGAAGCTACGTCCTGTCTGGCCTATGTAGAATTTATTGCAATTTGAACAATTTAGCTTATATACACCGGGTAGATCGAATTTGTTTTGTGCTTTGGGCATGCGTTTTGATAGTGTGTGTTCTGTTTTGTTAGTAGTTTTGTAAGCGATTCTGTATCCTGCTTTTTTGAATTTGTGGGCAATTTTTTCTGTTTGTTTGTTGATGTATGTTAGTGTTATGAATTTGTTGTTTTCTGTCTTTGTCTGTTGTTTGTTTTGTGTAGGAGTTTACTGACTATTGTTCTGTCATAACCGTTAGATTCTGCTAGATATTTTATCGTGTTTAGTTCGTCTTTGTAGTCTATTTCATCTAAGGGGATGTTGTTAAGTCTATGTATCATGGTTCTAAAAGCAGCTAGTTTGTGTTGTATTGGGTGATTGGAGGTGTTGTGTATTAGTGTGTCAGTTGTAGTTGGTTTTCTGTATATACTGAATTTGTGCCTGTGTTCTAGTTTTGTGATGGAGAGGTCTAAGAAGTTTATGGTATTGTTGTGTTCGTATTCGGCAGTGAAGGTTATGTTTTTATGTATTTTGTTTATGTGTGTTAGTAACTGTTCACATTGTCTTTTGTTTCCCCTGTATAGTATTAGAATGTCATCAACGTATCTGTGCCAATATAGTATTTTATGTGAGTGTCTGTCATTGTTTGTGAGTATTTTTGTTTTTTCTAAGTGTTGGAGGAAGACTTCTGCTAGAATGCTGGATATGGGGGAGCCCATGGGTAGGCCATCGTTCTGTGTGTAGTATTTATTGTTATAAGTAAAGTAGTTTTGTTTTGTGATAATGTTCAGAGTTTCTGTTATTTCATTGATAAGTTCGTCTGGTGTGTTGTTCTGTTTGAGTTTGTTTTGTAGGATGGTGATTGTTTCAGAGATGGGGATGTTTGTGTACAGGTTTTTAATGTCAAAGGAGGCTAATGTGGCGTTATGGGGGATGTGTATGTCTTTTATTTTTGTTACTAGTGTGATGTACTAAACTATCAATCACATTTATTAATGTCCAAATCTCAAATTAACTTTTACTTACCGGCACGATCACTTCTACAAGGTCCAAGGGTTCGATCGCATGTAGCTGGATACAAACATGGTCTATGGGTTACGCAAAACATTGGCACAACTCGTTTTTGAAGAGAATTACTATTTATTATCATTTACTTTTAAACTGTTGTAAAAATTAGGAAGATTCATTTAGATACATGTTTTTAAAGTTGTGCAATGCTAGCATAATCGGACTTATGAACTACAGCTTACCTTGTATATCACACAAAACACAATTACCAACACAGATACAAACAGAAACAGCCCAGCTTTGCCCGCTCACACATTCACTCAGAATTTATAACGCCCTTAACATTTTACAATTTAATCCCCAAACCCCAAATCCCGGTCACGCGGTTGCCGCACACTCTCATTGTCCGTTTACACTGTATTTATGTTCCGAAGGAAAGAAAAACTCTTGAATACGGCTCCCTAGTTGTCTTGACCGCGGTCACATAACAATTTTTTGGTAACTACAACTTTTTCCTGGTAAATGAAAACTTTTATGGCGAGCCTACTTGGGACCAGCCCGGTACCGTGAACTGCTGCTTGTAGACTGACAACGGTAATGTAACAGGTATTGCTATTGTGATCTCATAGTTGGTATGGAAGTCACGGCCTTATCCTTCGTCGCCGAAGTTTCGCTCCATGCCATGCATGTAGTTTTTTAGGTTAACATGGTCAATGATTTCAATTAGGCACAGGCTGACGTCATTGTAGGAACCGGACTTAAACAGCACTTCCTGCCGCTCAAAAGCACATTGCTGAATTTTACTCGTCCCAGGACATCCTGTTTTGTGGCTGGACGCGTCACTCGAGCTCGTGGTGGTACAGTTGCATCTGTGTGCTGCTACACAAGTACAGATTTCTGAGAAGTTTGAAGGGGGTAAATTCTTTGCTCGCCGCGTTACACAATAACAACTGCGTATCGCTTTGTTACCACTGTTTCTTAACATCGTTCTGTTACACGGAAAATAACGTTGCACAATAATTTTCATAATTTTTTACCAGCCCGCCCAAAATGAAAGAAATAAAAGATATAAATGCCCCATACTGTTAAAAATAAAAACACCCAAAATTGACCCGCTACACTAGGTCAGTGTTGTTTTTTACTGCAATGTTGTTGTCTATTTGTGTGTGTTGTCTAATAATTTTGTCTAGATATTTTGCCAGTTTGTGTGCAGGGGCATTACGGTAGTTGATAATGGGGCGGATCGGAATGTCTTCTTTATGGATTTTGGGAAGCGCTTGGAGTGTAGGTGCTGATGGTCGGATTTGTTTCATGTAGGGCTTTTGTTTATGTGTCATAATGTGTTTGGCTTTGTTGACTATTTGTTTTACTGAGTTTTGGTATCTGTCGGTGGGGTCGTGTTTTAGTTCTGTGATGTTGTTCTGTTCCATGAAGTTTTGTACTTTTTTGTGTAGGTTGTCTGTGGGGATAATTACAGTCATGTTGCCTTTGTCAGCTTTTACAAATGTGATGTTGTGTTTGTGTGCCTTTTCCCTCAGTTTGATGGCTGTGTGTATTTCTGAGTTGTGGTTGTTATTGTCTGGTGTCTTATGTACTCCTATTGTGTTGTTTATATTATGTCTTAATGTGTCTTGATGTTCTGGTGCTGTGTTTTGTATATTTGTTTCTGTGTCAATTATGAGCTTTGTTAGTGTTTGGTTGTTATGTTTGTAATGTATGTTATGTTTTAGGCCTTTATCAAGGAGTGTTTGTTCGTTTTTTGTGAGTGTGACGTTCGTGAGGTTTACTGTACGTGGGTAGAATTTGTGCAAGGGAATTATATCTGTTTTGATTGGTGTCAGGTTTTTTATTTTTCTGTCGTGTTTTGTCTGTATGTTATGTATTTGTTTTTTTGTCCATTCATTTGTGTGATGTATTAGTTTAGTCATGTAATTGTGTCCGTATGTGTTGGCGATATGTAGGTGTAGTGTTAGTGCTTTGCGAGTTAGTGCATACGGACACAATTACATGACTGAACTAATATATTCCGCTATTTCATAGTGGAATAGCTGTAAAAGATACAACAGTATCACTTGTTACCTTCCCAAAACGTATCACTATCAGTTTTATAAAATCTATAGTCAAACTGTTACAGATGGCCGACTCACAGAGGAAAGCGGGGTCCAGCGAGACGATCCTAACTCAACTTGCATGGTTGTCGCAAGACATCGACAACTTGCAGGCTGGGATCGACAACAGGACAGTTGTCACGATTGCGTCTATAGAAAGCTGTGAGAATTACATATCGCGCAAAGCGGAAAACGAATGTTTGGACAAGATTCTGGCGTATTACGAAGACATGATTGGAAACATAGCTGCCCTTTACAGCCAGGTCAATCAAGATTTCACTACGGTACTGTAAAAGCCACAATCGATGAAAACTACAATAAGATTACCAAGGGTTTAGAATTGCTCGAACGAATTTACACTGAAGCCAATATAACATCGAATGACATCAAGTCGGCGTTGGACAACACGCTTGTCTTTTTAAAAGCACCTCTGTTTCAACTAAGCTATGGTATATTCAAGGGTGCACTCATAAATTTTCCAGTACCGGAACGCTTTTTTTTTTTTTTAGCAAACGGCAAGACTATGGTCCACAGCGAATGTCGGCTACATAGTCACTCCATAACGGATAACATATCACTGAAAGTAAAGTGATGGTTGGAATCTAACTAAACACTTGTAATATTCACAAAAAATATTGATTACTTGAACAACATAATTTAACTTACCTTAATCACAAATATTTAGCAAATGGATTGGATTCTTCCAGAGTGGTTGGTTTTGCTTGTTTTGTTCAGGTGTCGTCTGCAGTCTGGTGTTTTCGGAGCCACGTTTTTACATATGGCTCTGGATCCCAGTCACTCAAGTCTGGGCCGTGTAGTTTAACAAACATCAAACTTGACACATGTGGCACTGTCAGTCTCGTACGGGTGGGCGTAATGATGAACTTCATTAAACTGAATCCTCTTTCGCAATCAGCTGAACTGCAAGGGATCAGTTTTGTACAGTTAAGCAAAGGTGTTAAATGTTTTGGTATTGTTGTATGGTTTTTGACAGAATCCCTGTAGCTGTTTTTGATTTTGGGTATGTTCAACTTAAACCTTCTGCACAACTTCTCAATCTCTGGTTCGCCAAACCCTGCAGGTTTTTCAGTAGGCCACGTATCTGGTTCCAGCACTTTTAATTCATCTAAAAGTGATTCGTAAGCTTCATGATGATGTGATGGCGCACTTGACCGATGGGGTTCGTGGCTAGAAACTGTAGTAAACATTCTTCTTTTTAAGCTATTTATGACACTTGTTATTAACTGCTGATGATTGATGGTTGGACTTGTGTGATTTTCTATGAGTGGAACGCCATTAAATGTTCCTTCCCTGATGCAAATTTTTGCTTCCAAAGTCTTAGTACCAGGATTTTCCTTCATAGCCTCAAAAAACCGGACACTTCGTCGTATAAGTTTATCAGCATAGATGACGGTTGTTTCTTGGTTTTGTAAGGATTCTGACAGGATCGACAGCTCAGCCAAAATATCATACATTATAGCCAAATCTAGCAAAAACTGAGGTGATGAACATTGTTTTGATAGTACACTGTACATGGCTCGCTCTGTCATATTTCTGCTCTTATCGGCTTTAGCAAAGTCAAAGTGTCTGTTTAAGGCACCGTATCCATACCAAGTAGCTGACACGGCTCTAAATGAACTTGCTACCCAATGTGTCCCTAAAATTTTCCCGATTTTATTTATTTCTTGATCTAGGCCACTAGCACATTCTGCTAACTCCCTTTGATTCTTTGGAGACATGCTATAAACGGAGTACACTGTGTCCATAAAAATTTGGAAATGGTTTACAGCTCCCACTTCATTTATTGCATCACTCAGAGCTAACTCAAGTCTGTGGTTCATGCAGTGCCAAATAATAAGGCTCGGATATTTTTCAAGCAATCTTTCTGCGACTCCTGATTTTTTCCCCAGCATAACACTTGCACCGTCACTTGCAAATGCAACAAAGTTTTCTTTTAAGTAGTTATCTTCAAAACCGTATTTGCTTAAGCAATCAAGGAGATTTTCTGCTACGGTCTTAGACGTTTGGTCGGATAGTTCTAGGAGATCTAAGAATAAGAAATGTGGAGAGTCCTCTTTGCAAACTTCACACTTCAAATATACTATCAGAGTAGACTTGCTGCCGAGAGTGGTCGATTCGTCTATCAGGACTGAAATTTTGCCTGATACACCTAAAATTTGTTTCACGACTCTTTTCTTCATTTCGTCAGAAACGTGACAAATTATTTCCATTGCAATTCTTTTAGAGTGTAGCCCCACACCTATATCCAAGGCATTCAATTTTTGCATCTGCAACAGATCAAAATGGTCAGTGCAAGGCCTATTGTTTTTCGCAATGAAGTAAGCAGTTCTAAAGACAATTTTTGTTGTCACTAAGTGGGCTGCATTCATTTCATCAAAAACCTTGTCTAGAAGCCTTTTTTGGCTTCAGCAGCAATTCTTTCAGCTGTTGTGTGACCAAAAGAGTTTTTATGTTCAAATATTTTTTTTCTCAACGATGTAAGTTGAGAGGTTTTAGTTGATCCATTAAACGTAATTAGGAACAACGCCATTCTTTTGATATGCTCATGCACTCTTTTTTAAATGTGCCGAGTTGAGCAACTTCTTTACAAACATTACAGCCAAGTTTGCCATTGATACAATCAAGCCAAGGAAAAGCATTCTTTTTACGTTCCCACATTTCTTCTGTCCAAATGGAAGGCCAACGAGAAATAGTTGAGTCCTCAGTTGATGAACTCGGTACAGACAGAGAATTATCAATAATGCAAATACCTTCGGTTTCTGTATGCTGCACAAACGAGCTTTCGCCAGGTTTAAGAAGAGTATTTGCATCGCGAGAAGCAAAGGTTGAAGACTCGCACGAAGACTGTATAGTCCCTCTACTGAAGAACAACGTTAGAGTTTTTTGTTTCTTATTGGCAGATTCCATGACTGTTGTAGCACTGAATAAACACACGTAACGGTTCACAACAGTGATTTACAACTGACAAGCAAGACGCGGGAACCACTAATGACTCATCAGTAAATACTGAGTTGAGTAGTGAGCCGATCGGTGGAAGGTACCCCCTTCACTGCACTGCCCGCTGGTCTACACTTCAAGGTCATCCTGCATCCAAAATAGATCTCATGTGCGTTGTGTTTGGCGCCATTCGGTGAGCCTAGTGCATAGTTACCAAATGATTATGTTATTTTTTATTTTCTTTCGTCAGTTTTAATTTTCGATCTCAGCGATGGTCATTGAGATGAATAATGTGTATAAACAAAATTAACAGTAAAACTAAAAGGAATTATTTGTCGAATATGTTAATATTTCTTCATTATTTGCAATAAGAAGTATAATAACAGTGAGTACTAAATCTTAAAATAATACGTGGACCAGATTTATGAGTAAAAACACATTTCATGTGAAAGAAAATAATTCTTTTTCTCAAAAAGCAGTACCGGAACGGCATTCCGGCGAGTTCCGGTACCAGTCCACCCCTGGGTATATTGAATTCTATGCACCGATTGATGTGTCGGAGACACTACAAGCAGATAATGAGGCCGGCGTTGACTACAATGGCTACGTCCTCGCTAACCTTCCAAGTATAATCAGAGATGCCGTTGACTTTGTAGTCGCCACCAAAAATGTCAACATAACTGATTTCCAACAGATACTGTCTAACACGGAATCGATTTATATGTATCTGTTTACGGTGTCTACAGATCGTATTTCACGTCATACCTGCCCAGCAGAGCCAGTCAGATCGCGTCTGAAGCCGGCTCTTTGGTCACATACAGTAACAATTACACTGTCGATTACAATTTCTGTGCAGTCAACACTGTATACATCTACACGCTGTGCATTTTGTCCGATTTCAAAGCGACCTACGTACTTATGGATCGATATGTCACGGTGGAGAACAGTTACGAAGTCCTAACAAAAGTCGAACTAGCGCAGAGGACTACATGTTCCTTTGTTGTGTACAATGAATACAAAAACAACATAACTGTGCTGGTGGGACATCTCACGACCCACAGGAGGTGATCTACGAGGCATATGATTACATTACTGCCAACATTAAGACGGCCATCAGCTCTGGACTACTGGACAGCGCAGTAACATCATACACTGCAATGCGTGAGATGGTTGCTTGATGACTACAGCTTTGTATCAAGATACCAGTAATATAAAATATGATCACCTTAGCATGTGTCAAATAAATTGAAGTGAAATTGACTGCATACATACTTATTAGAAACTTACATTAACATTAAAGCATTTTTTTGGTTTAAGGAATATAATTTAATTTGTATTCAATAGAAATAAAGAAGAATAGACAGAGAAATTATGTCAACTATCTTTTTCCTCGTTTATTTTAATGTCCAATTTCATGCAAGTGAACCCAGTGCTGACTAATCCATTAGAAATAAACTGTAAAATCTAGACTTAACTACGACCTCCATAATTGTCCCAGTGAGCCACAGTTTATGCATTCATTTATTTCTCTACAGTACTGTGGCCTGTATTTTTTCAATTATCTAAAAACTTGGCAGTACTATCTGACAAGGATCTCGTTGTCACGGTGCAAAAATCCGCGAATTGCTGGAAAAAGATTATTGTCTTTATGCCTGTATCATCAGTGATTGAAGGTAGCCTATCAAAGGCTTGGCTTTGATAAACAAATGACTTTCATAGAGGGGAATCCCCAAATATACTAAATATAATTATATCACTACCGACTCAGAACACAAAGTTTTTTATTGGTAAAATCGTAAAAGTTTTACCTTTTAAGCGAAAACTGGTTCAGGCTATAACCTGAAACTTTTACGATTTTACCAATAAAAAACTTGGTGTTCTGAGTCGGTAGTGATATAATTATATTTAGTTAATCAACGTCATGGACAACAAAATCCAAGAACTCCAAATATACTTCCAGTAGCCTATCCTATTTCAGTGATGTTTTGAACAGATGGAATTTCATGATTATGTTAAAAGTATCTTTTCAGACATGTATTCTTGAAATTTATTTTAAATTCTGATCATCTTTACTACACCAGCTAGGTAGGTAGTCGGATAGACGCCTGACTTCTTTACATCCTGTAATATCACACTTTATAACTCAATTATTGTAAACCAGTGTATTTTATTGGTCCTGAATGATACTGTTTTACTTACCCATTACTTGGTCCATTCTATACATATTCTTCTTGTACTATGTCAGGCTCTCCATGATGTTGGCACTTACACCAATTAGTTGATCTTTATTTTCAACTATTTTGAATATTTTACTTTTAAAATAAAGCTTACATTCCTTTATTTTGAATAGTTGTTCCAGAGAACAGTGTATTCCGGTCCAGTTGTGAACGTTTTTCAACCATTCTTTCCTATTCTTAAACAGCCTTCTGTTTTGCTCTTCATCATTAGCTGGGACACACAGTACCAGTCACATCCCAATGTATGCCTAAGGTATGCTGGTTTCTGACATTTAAAGTTTTCAATGTCTCTCGAACTGTGTTTGGCCTACCTGACCATGGTATTCTGATCATTCTTCTCTATAGCCACATTCAGATGCCTCTTAACAATTGATCATTGCAGCTTTCGGCGTTCACACTTTGGCCACATACAATCGCGCAGATGATACATAGTAGTGTCTAATAATTATTAGTTGACACAGTTTTAAGTTGATGTTATCACTGCACAACAGTGTCCTCAGTTCTTAAAATGTCCCATGCGGGACATAAAATATTTGAATATTGTATTAAAATTCAATACAGCATTTAATTCTCAATATAATCCACTTTAAGCCATTATCACTTTTATCTGAGATGAATGCCTTAAAACAAAACGTAGTTATCCACTGTAATGGACCAACAGATACGACAGAACAATAGTCAGTAAACTCCTACACAAAACAAACAACAGACAAAGACAGAAAACAACAAATTCATAACACTAACATACATCAACAAACAAACTGAAAAAATAGCCCACAAATTCAAAAAAGCAGGATACAGAATCGCTTACAAAACTACTAACAAAACAGAACACACACACAAAGAAAGAACAAAACAAATTCGATCTACCTGGTGTTTACAAACTAAATTGCTCAGATTGCAACAAATTTTACATAGGCCAGACAGGACATAGCTTCAAACAAAGATACATTGAACACACAAAGACCACTCCACTACAGAATCCACCTTTGCAAACCACCTCATTGAAGCAAACCTCACATACAAAAACGTCGACAATAACATGGACATTCTACACGTACACACAAAAGGCCGAAAACAATTGGAACAATCACAAGCATTATTCGAACATATCACACCCCACACACACAACATCGATCTTACGAAAATCGATACCGTCACCAACAACAAGACGGACAGTGCTCATAGCGGCAGCCTCTGAAGAAGCTTTTTAAAAGCAAAAACCTGTTCAGGTTATAAGGTAAAACTTTTATGTTTTTACCAATAAAAAACTTTATGTTCCGAGTCAGTAGTGAAATAATTATAATATTTTCACTTTTGTACTAACCTTACTCGTAGCACTCCTCATTGTGTGAGTGACTAAAATGAAATAATAAATTTGTTCATGGAATTACCCTTTGAAATATTGAAAAACAAATTAATTTTTGTTTAAAACTTTGGAAAAAAAAGTCTTATCATTTCTCATTCACAGTACACTTTCACTGTGAACACTTACTTTTAGGTTTTGTTTCCCAGACGTTTCGACGTGGTGTTCGTCTTCCTCAGTGGGATTTCAAATACTGAATATCTGTACAAAGTAATGGTTATGGGTTGTAGGTGTGTGTGGTGGGGGTTGCTGGTGGGAGGGAATTGGCACTGGGATTCAAAGTTTGTGTTTAAATCAGTGTATCGAAAAGTATCTGTGATCTATAATGTAATTGTTCATTTAATATGTTGTTTGGTTGTAGTGTGTGATATCTGTATATTTCAAATTGTTCTGCTGTTGTGATCTATCGTTTTATTACTTTAATTTTTTAATAACATATCACGTTTTGTTTACTTCTGCACTTGCATGTTGTATGGTACCAACATGACATTATACTTATTCGGGTCCAGGTGTTCGAATTAGGCGAGCTGGAAAAACAAAATGGCTGTCTGAAATAATAGGCTAAACTTCAATTTTATTAGTAGTTTTAAACTTGTATTTATTTATGAATTATCTGCATATTATATTAAGAACAAAACAAGATGTAATTCTTCTCCTTATACAAATTTCAACATGGCTGCCAAACACATTTTTCTTTACATCCAACCTTATACTTAAAGTATCAGGTTCTACTTAAACAATATAATTAAAATTCATAATTAAAACATTGAAATATATGCTGAAAATTACTCCTACTTTTCCCTAACGTAAACCAGCGCTTTAAGTCATAGTAATTTAGGTACCTACACACACACTCTCACGCAAACACCTACCCCATACTAGGTCATACTGTACATTTTATTTATTGAGCTCAGTTTTTGTAAAGAAAAGAATTTAGTATTTTGAATGATTTTAAAATAAAATGTCTACTTTCCTGCTATTGCGGCGTAGATATCAACTAGTGGTTTACAGTCCTCGTACTTCACATTTTATGGCCGAACTGTTAATTTATATTTAATTGCACTCACTGCCTCTACTTCATTGTTGTAAAAAAGAAACTGTTTAAATACTGAAATTTACATTTTGTTATTCTGCGGGCCCGCACTTACTGCCGAAACTTTGTATAGATACCACTCGCGCGAGTGATGAAGTTAGACTGGGGCAGAACTACAGGCGCTAATTTGTGAAGCGGCTGTTGTAGGATCAATTGTCTTTGTTTTCCAGTTTGTATCATTGCGCCAGCAGACTACTTTCGTTACATGACCGCATTCCACGACAAGGTGCGCCTCTGACGTAATATGGTATGATGTTAGTTGCATAACTTGTTGACAGATTTTGTGTCACTGGAGCTGACCTTGGCACAATTTGTCGGTTATTAAATCTGTTCATATAAAATATTATTAAATAATTCTGCATCGCATAAAGTCAACAGCAGTGCTGCCACGGGGTTGCGATCGCTCCAAACAGCAAATTTACCTCTCTTTGTAAATTTTTGTTCCCTATCACCAAATTTACATAAGTTTTCCCTATTACTCAAAAATGTTATTTATTATCATAAAAAAAATACAAATTTCCTTATATTGCCTCAGGTAGGCCCAAAATGCCCCGCTACACTGTGTTTATTTTTCTACTTTTAGGTAAGTAGTGTAGTATTTCCATGTTGCGCTCTATGTTTGTGTAACTGTGGTTTTCATTTTGTAAATGTGTGGCAAATGTGGAATGTATGTAGTTTGTGGTGAGGGCTTTTAAATGTTCAGAATATCTAGAGGAAAAAGATCTTCCCGTCTGGCCGATGTAGAACTGGTGACAGTCATTGCAGTTTAATTTATAAACCCCTGTTTTGCTGTATGTGTCTGTGTATTTGTTAGTATTATTTATGTGTTTCCTGATGGTGTTGTTAGTTCTGTAGGCTACTTTATAATTGTGTTTCCTAAATGTGTTAGCAATTTTGTGTGTGTTGGAATTGTAGTATGTGAGTGTGATGTATTTACTGGGTTGTGTGCTGTTGGTTTTATGTGTTTTACTTTTTGTGTTTTGGATGCGTTTGTGTAGTTTGTTTATTAAATCGGGATTGTATCCATTTTTGACTACTATATCACTATTTTAAGTTAATGAAGGAGTGTAGGGAAAGTTAAGAAAGAAATGTATAGTGTTAGAACACACAACCAAGACTAGAAATTTCATGCAATGTAAATTGTAAATTTTAAATGTAACTATATAACAAACAAATATATATTTTACTTGTGATTCCCCAACTTTCGGGCGCACGGCCTCACCGAACCCTGACCGTGGAATTGGCTCAGCTTTAACAGCTATGGTCGGGGCTCATTGCGTCACGTTCTGCCTAAAATGGCCGTAGTTGTTATCGTTGTAAGAGGTGAATTTAGAAATTAATTGGGGCGTAAATCAGGGGAATCACCAGAACTATGGAACAGTGGCTATCCATCGAATGGGATGGTAGACCGTTTAAGGGCATATACCTAAGTTTAGTAGGATTACTGGTGTCCTCGGACATCAGTAATACCGAATGTTTTGTAAGGCCGAAGCAAGAACGGGGTGGGCAGCGTCTACCCCCAAAAAAACTTCCGTTCTTGTGGAAGCAACTTGGCGTTACAGTCCAGGGGGAGCCATAGTGTGTGTGGTAAGGAGGTTACTCAGGGGAGTAACGCATTAGTAAATATTAAAATGAGTTATGCTGATTAGCTAATTAAATGATTTTATTTTGAGTCAAGAGATACTATGCTAAAGGCAGATGATTACAGTAGATAATTTATTCGAAAGTAATTGATTAAATATGTTTTGCTCTATACGATATTTTATAAATGACTTTACTGATTGAAAAGATTAATTCTAAGAGAGAAGGAATTTATTATGTTGTGCTATATTAGAGTATAGTAATTATAAACATGTGTTATGTATTTTACATTGTATAATTTTGTGTAGTGTGTCTAGGGTAAGGTCATTCACCTGACCCTGAGAGATCAGCTGATGACTGATGTTAGAGCCATGATATGTTTCTCGTACTTGATTCATGGATTCTCTTGTTAGTTAATGTAATTAAATAATTTTTTTTTTTTTTTGAAATTGTTAAAAGAGATATTTTTTGAAATTAAAGTTTTTTTGAACAAAAAAAAATTTTTCTATTCTTTGCAGTAAAGAATTTTATGTTAAATTTTAAGGTTCACTATAAGTAGAGAAGAGGTCAGCTGATTCATGATGTGTATCTTATGTTATCTTTTGTAATCAAGTGTAGCTATTTTTGAATTTATGGTAGAAATAAGTTGTTTATTTTTATTTGTTTATTATGATTGTTAGCATCTAGTTAATAAGAATGATAAAGTAAATCCATTTGAAAGATTTTGGAAATTTTTGGAAAAATTTAAAATTTGCGATGAAATTGAGGAATGGAAAGGAATAAGGTAGACTAACTTGGATGTGGGTTTTGATAATAGACTTAGGTTGTGTTCACTAGTTGAACAAAATTTAAGTAATTTAATTTGATTTGAAAATAATAATATATATATATATATTTGTGTTTGAAAAAGAAGAATTAAATTGTGTAGAAGCAAATACGGAATGCTTGTGAAGTTTACTTTAATAATTGATAGGTGGAGATAGTATGTAGTTGGTAATGAAAATGTGTACGCACCCAGTATTTTGCCAAAAGCAACCCAGTATGTATGTAAGGGGAGATATATCAGTTGAGGATCTGGTATGGTATAAGGCCAGTTTTGGAATTTTGTTCAGAATGTTACAAGGGTAGGTGGTACTGTGGTGAGTACCTGTCCGATTTTATGGTGTTGGGATCTCGAGTAGAGAAGTCCAGTAATATCGTGCGGGTGCTGCCATAGTCGCCGAGCTAGGGGGGGTAGTTTACCCATAATGTGTTTAGAAATTAAAGGGGGGTTGTTGGCGCCATATCCTCACGGATCCTCTTAGGGGTTAGCAATGAGAGTTTTTCTGTTTCGGCAGAAAACCTCTCATGGGGGGGGTATTGTAACGGTACGAACCCATGAGATTTTATAAATTTAAATCTTTTCGAATTTGTATTCAACAAAGAAAATATGGTGTATGGACTATAGCATTGAGGCTGGTGACTGGGCATTGGAATGCAGACTTTCAGTGAGGGTGCGTATTCACAAACAAGTGCGCGCTCCCTCGGACAACGTTCTCAGACGTTTGGGCACGCACGAATACATTCTTTCTCGCCCGGTGTGCGGAGAACAAAAGCAGTCGGCAAATAACATCTGAAGGTAACGGACGCAAACGGTGGTGTGCGTCGCCGGCTGGGCACAGTTTCCATCTCGCCCGCATATGAGAATGTGAATAAAGAACAGTGTTTGTTGTACGTAGCGGCGGCTGCGGCGAGGTTCTGTATATAGGCTCGCGAGCCGAAAATTGCGTAAAAAATGTTGTTTACATTATAATTTAAAATTACATAACGATGTGAGAACAAGTACAATTCAGTGACGTCAAAATTTAAAAGTTGGAGAAATAATTTCGGACAACAGTTAAACAGTAATAAGTCGTCAGTGCTCAAAATTACACCCATGAAAACATCTTTCGGCAGATAATGTGATCGAGAGACAGAATTCGGGAGTGTTGCCACCACGTATCTGATAAAACCAGGAAAGTAATTGCTTCAAAACTAATTAAAAAATATAACTATTTAAAAAAGTGCTAAATAAATTAAAAGGGGAAAAAGGTATGAAAGTGTGTGTGAGCAAATGCTGGGTTGTTTATATATATATATTTATATATATATAATATAGATAGTAGTTAAGATATAATATGCATTAATTCCTATTGTTTATTGAGTCGTAAGTCATATTCTATTTAGACAGGTCAACCAGTTGTTATTAAACAAATTCTAAGAAATGTAGCAGAGATAAAACCAAACAGAATTTTTTATAAAGACATTAAAACAAAAAGAAAAGCATATAAAAGAAATGTTGAATAAAACACAACTATATATTACTGCAATGAGAGTATAATTTATTAAAGAGCGCAACCCTAAATCATACTTATACCGTTCACGAGTTCACGTGAAGAACCATGGGACCCAACAAAGGTAAGAAATGGAATATGTGTATTTTTTATTAAATATTATATTTTGTAAGTTGATAACTAATTTCTCAATGGAGTCCGAACTAGGGACAAATTTATATTAATGGTCATTTAATTGTAACTTCTCAATGACGCCCGAAAACAGGGACGAATTTTAAATATTTTAATTACTAATAATCAGTAATTTCTCAAAGTAAAGTTCGTTATGCGATGTCCAAATAAGGTAGAGATGTAACAAGTTCTATTTTTAACCAGTGAATCACACAAAAGGCACTTTGTTTACGACGATACAGTCAGTCTCCAGCCAAAGTGGTGATAAAAAGTACAACGGAAAATTACATGACGACGATGGGACAGGACTAGAAATCCACCTAGAACTGGTTTCAAAGGCGTGGTTAAAACAGAATTGTAACAGAGACGCTAAGGAAGTGAGGCCAGTCTCCAAGGAACAGTCGAACCGTACGGTCGTATTATAATAGTGCCCGCGGGTAGTCGAGGTAGGCCTACTGAGTTTTTATTTAAAAAGTGTTAAAATTGGAAATGAACGTGTAAGATTAGTGTCAACTAAGTCAAAACTAAAAATGGAGACGTAAATATGGACTTTTAGAACATTTCGGTGGTTTTATAGTGAATTACGTTTGATGGGGCAACCACTGGAAGACCACGTGCCAGATAAGTAACTGTAAAGAACAAAAATAATTGGCCAAAATTAATCAAAATTTGATTTCATTTCATAATTAACTTTTAAAATAAAATGTATCAAACTAAAAGTGAAATCTCACAAATATATGTAGAGTGAGAGAGACAGAGAGAGAAAGTGAGAGAGAGAGAGAAAGAAACAAAAGGGGAGTATAAAGTTCTGATTTGCGTTTAAAACTTTGTTTTATAATCTTGTTTCTTGTGACATTGCAAAGAAAACTGATAATCATTTTAATAAAATAAAATATGATTGTGTAATAACAATGTGTTAGTTAATTAATACGCCATTCTGCTCATAACCTTGTCTCTGTATCAACAAGTTCGCCTAGACGGCCCTGGATTTTGGTTAAGTTGTTAATAATTTATTTACTAAATTGTTTCTTCGGGGAATTTGAATGGTTTCCACATTTCCTCCAGAAAATGTGGTGGCGACCTGGGGACTTTGTGAATCTTCTGTGTGAAGGTAAGTCGTAAAGAGTGATAAGCGCAGTTTCTTCTCTTCTGTTTCATTTTTATATTTATTTTTCATACAGTTACAATCGGCGACCCTGCCAGGACGCTTATATAAATTTTTATATAAGTTAGGCCTACTTAAGATGCAGAGATAGGTTTGGGCGGATGGCGTTTTTTGTATTACTGTATAGGTTAGAGTAATCGGTTAGTAAACACATTGTGTCTAAATTTTTTTTTAATTTGGTTCATGTAATTTATATAATATAAAAAAAAGATGGCAGAAAATGAAAATGAAATTTGTTTAACTGACTCTGCCATAATGAGTGACCCTGGGTCAACAAAAGAAAAGGATAGGTCTAACGATGAGGTGATGAATTTGCTGCAATTGCTTTTAGAGCGAAATGTTAAGTTCGAAAATAATATTAATAAACATTTTGATGAGTTAATTGATTCACAAAAACAAATGATTGAGGAAATGAGAGACTGGAATGAGAAGTGGAAAAGAGATGCAGGTAAACTTAACGAGAACAAAGACGACCAGGTAATAGATGATAAGGTAAGGGATTCTGATAGTGAAAGTAATAATGATAATAATATGTTAAATAATAATGGTGACATAGTTGAAGAGGTAGAATTAGAGAGTAGAATATCGAATAATGGTAGTGATGATGAAATTTTATTGGGAGTGATGAGGAGGTAGTTAATGAGTTTGAGAGAGTGTGTGGAGTGAGGTTAGGTGAGCAGGAGGGGCAGAGGGCATATTTTCCCTGTGGTTTAAGTGGAGTAAGGACTCCACATGTGGTTTATGGGGACAAAGGTTCCTCCAGAGGTTATGTGGGAGACATGGTGTCTCAAAGTGGTCCCCTAATTTGTGGTATACCTGGTAGAACCAGGAGTTATTTTAGTGATGTTGTGGTGCCCTTTGCATGGAGTGAGGTAGTTCATGGGGGTATTATGATAAGATATCATAGTGTGATAGGTATTATGATGAGAGATGGAGATTTTTGATGCTAATAGAGATTATAAAGAGTTGGTGGAGATTTAAGATATTGAGAGAGGGGAGAAAATTGAAGACTTACCTTATAATGAGACTGGGGTAACTGGTGCAGTAGATGATGATGATGATGATATTGTAACTTATCTGATTGTGACAAATAATCCCAAGGGCAACTTGACTGTACACGATGTTGGTGAGGTATATGATATGATAATATGGAATAATCCTGTGGGGGGGTTACTATAGTATTGTGGTAGAGTATGAGAATTTAAATGACTATTATATTGAAAGAGGTAATATGATTAGATTAGATGATACAGAAATGTGCATGGGTAATATTAGGTTGATTCATGATGATGGGGGTTAAACATACGTTGATTTACATCTAATTATTTGATTTTAATGGTTTTAGTACTTGGCTTGATAATATAATGAATTTTGGGGAACAATGATATTTTATGTGAAGTACATGGTATATAAATTTGTATTGGGGTTACATGTATTATGTATTAGGTTATGTTATTGTTATGATAGGGTATCTGAGGATACATTGTGTTGTGTTGTGTGTATATTGTATTTTGTGTAGTAATGTTTATAATTTTGTTTGAATAATAAATGGCATTACTAAATTTTTATTATGTAATTAAATTGATTTGAAATGTTTTAAGACATGAATTTTGTAATAAATTCAAAAAATTTAGGTTTGAATTTCATAAATGATCAAAATTTGATAATTGAAATGTGAAATTCAAATTTGACATGGTTTATTTTTATATATGATGTATTTGTGAGTTGTTATAAAGCATGTGTTATATGGGTTGTAATGAGGTAATTGAGATTAAAATGGGTTCAGAAGTCCATCGCTTTGCACAACTCATGTATCAACAATTTTTTTATTTTATTCAAAAGTATTGTAAGGTGAAAGTAAATGTAAACTGGAGTCATTAGAAAATTGAATTGGATTATTTTTTTTGTTTTAATTCCATGTTCCATAAGGAAATGGAAGTATGGTCATGGTGAAAAAATTCGTGTTGGAGATAATAGCAGATTCTGATTGTACTACCTTCAAAACATAAAAAAAAGTCATTTTTCGAAAAGTGTCTGTGTACAGAATTTTTTCTATGGCAAACAATAACTGCCGCAAATTCAAACAGAATCAAATAATTTTTTGCACACAGTTCTGAATTGTAGAGGACTCGAGGCCTATTGATTTTGGTGAAGATCGGTTAAGGGGAAGGAGTAGTTTACCTGCAACATTTTACGTTTTAACAAGAGTAAAGTGAAAGCAGAATTATCACTGTTGCACACCACTATATAAAAATTATTCCGATTAGCGCTTTCAAGCTTCACAGCTGATCGGAAATTAACAAATAACCTGAAAACAAACCCATCACCACCACCCCACCCCACCTTGCTCACACACAACAAGCTATAATTCAAATGTCCCTTCCCCACCCTCTGAGCCCTGTCCCTCCATCTGGACAGTTACATATTTTTCTAGCAAATTCCTTGTGTTTCAGGGTTTTGTGTGTGTGTGTGTGTACATTCCTTTTAAACCTAACCATCTTTTTCATCCACACATGTGGGCCAGTCACACACCCTTATTTTAAAAACATCCAATTAGTCCTATGCAATTTAATTCTTAATCTTATCTATCTGACCTCTATCATTTACTTCTTAATTATGTTGTAAAATATTTCTTCATTATCAAATTTAATTTTAGTATTAATTAAATTGTCTAACCCTTTTCTCTTTCTTTTAATATTTCTAACTCCTCCCTAAGCTTCCTTTCAACTGTATTATTTACTACTTTTACAATTTCGTAGTCTTCCAAAGGATTAACAAACTTATGGTTGTATTCTATGAAATGTCTTGCATATAACGAATGCGTTGTTCTATTACCTTCTCCACGTTTGTGGTCAGACAACCTGCATACGAATTTCTGTCCTGTCTCACCTAGGTACACTTTGTTGCAGTCTTTATATTTTAATTTATAAATTCCGCTTTTCTGTAATACTGGGATTTTTTCTATATTTTTATTCCTTATCTTATCAAATACCGTTTCACATTTTTTAATAGGTATATCTACTCTGTATTTATTAAAACATTTTATAATTTTTCTAGTATGTGAACCTATGTAAGTCAATGACCCTGCATAATTCTTTTATTCTGGTTCTATTTTAGCTTTTTGTATGTTAACCCTTTTCATAACTTTATCCAGGGGCTGATACAGGTATGGGTAAACTGGGCAATTGCCCAGGGCGGCAGATTGTTAGGGGCGGCATATTTACAAAAAAAAAATATATATATAAATTAAATGACTTCAAATAATCGTACTTTATTTTAACCCCGCTTTCTCCTACTTATTGATAATAGTCAAATATTCAATTTCCAAATTCCTTCTTCCCTCAAAACTAAGATAATTTTTAAATCTTCGCAAGAAATAACTAAACTGATTTATTCCTTTAAATAACTCTCCATCCAGTCGCGTACTAACACATGTACTGTAACGTTCTTGTTACTACTATATACCGTATTGTACTTTACGATACCGGAACACAAGTATTTTAGGTAATAATCGTAAAAACTATTTACCCGAGCCTAAGCTAGCTTTCGCCTGTATCAGGCTTCATCAGAACACGTCATGGACAAAATACAAGAGTTCTTGTTACATAGCGACATGTAGCTCAGTAAGATTACTTACATTCTTCTCAAAATCTTTACTTGATCGCGGAGTAAACCTCTCACGTGCACTCCTATATAAGTATAGGAAATGTCACGGAGTTCGTTACTGGAGTAAACCTCTCACGTGCACTCCTATATAAGTATAGGAAATGTCACGGAGTTCGTTACTGGAGTAACTCGAAATGAAATTGCAGATTGTCCCAAAGTGGGTCAATCAACTGGGACAATTATTAGGTTTAAAATACTCAAATACGTCAGTCGACTTGCAATAAGCTGACAATGACGATTCGAGTACTTATTATATTTATTGTCGTAAAAGAAATTAAATATATGAACGTATATATTTCTCTCAATTTTATTAAACAAAATTTTAAGTACAATTTTCAGTCGCGGCTCGCATTAATCTGAAGACTGTTGTTCCTGGTCCTCTATTTCTAGGGATGACCTATAAAACTGTCACCGTTGCCACTAGAACATTTCCAAAAATTATTATCAGTATGGTTCTTTACTTGCATACCTTCGCAGTTTATATACACTAATCTTTTCCTATCTTAAATATTACATGCTATTTTATACTTCAATTAACTCTATTTTATTTATAAATTAGCGTATTATGCAATTACGTAAATCTTTTGAAATTTCTAGAAATATTTGAATTTTGATTACACGAGCTTTATCTCAAATATTTATATTTGTCTTATGTACAATTTCAAATCAACATACGCCCAATAACAAAATATCAATATTGCGTTCGTTAGATTTAAAACTAAATTTGCTGAGACACTATACTAAGTATACAATAAACTTTGAATTAACTAGACTTTGACTTATCTTTGGTAATGGATTTGCTGAAGACGACTACTAATGATTTTTTTCAGAATTGTCGGTCTGATGAGTTTTTTAATCAATTACTTGTAGATGCTAGAGAATTAGCTGATGAGATTGACGCTGAAGTAAGTTTTAAAAACACAATTAGACATCGGGCAAGATCTAAAAAAGAAAACAATTTGATTATGAAAGCCTTGACGAGCCCATAATGGACGCAAAAGAAAAGTATAAAATTGAATTTTTTCCACACTTTGGATTGCGCTATCAATTCCCTTGATTTACGTTTTTCGCAAATCAGTGAACATCATACATATTTTTCATTTCTGTACGACATTCACGATTTAAAGAAAATGCCTAAAGATGAATTGATAGCTCACTGCAAGGACCTTGCATTGATTCTAACAGATCAAATTTCATCAGATATTGATGGAGTGGACCTTGCAGATAAGCTATCTGTTCTATCTACACTCCTACATGAAAAACTTGCGCCCAAAGAGGTTTTAGAGTTCATAATAAAATTAAACTTTGGACCCAACATAGCCATTGCGCTTAGAATTCTTTTAACGCTGCCAGTAACTGTAGCCAGTGGCGAGAGATCGTTCTCGAAATTAAAAATAATAAAGAATTATTTAAGGTCAACCATGACACAAGAGCGACTTAGTGGTCTGGCCACTCTCGCAATAGAATACGATGTATGTCATAAAATTGATTTCAAGCAAATACTGAAAGAGTTTGCTGAAATAAAGGTTAGGAAAAAGGTATTTTAAGTTTGTGTTTAATATTTTGAAAACTTTTTTTTATATTCAATTGTTATGTTTTTATATCTTTCAGGATATTTTATAACTGAGTTATTTTTATACGTAGTCTATATTATATTTTTTTTTTGAAAATTTTATTTTTCGTTCTTCTACATTTCTTATTATTTCAATATTTCTCTAAATGTTGTATAAAAGATTTCTAAAACATTTTTATTTTCGAAAGCTAAATATTTTTTAAATACAACACTGCATGATGATGTTATTTTTTGTACAGATGTTATTTTTTGTATCTTAGGATGCAAAACCAATAAATGAATACCTAAAATGTGTTTTTTATTTCGTGGAATAATTTGATAATCTCTTCACCTAGTATGGGGCGGCAAACAACTGTTCTGCCCAGGGTGGCAAAATTGCTAGGTCGGCCCCTGACTTTATCCACTATGTTGGTGTTATAGTTATTATTCCTTACAATTCCCTTTATCGTTTTTAACTCCCTATCTTTTGATTCGGTCTCTTTTAAACAATTCTGAGCTCTATAACAAAATGAATTGACTGCCGATTCTATAAGGGTGGTAAGACTCTCTTGGTATAATTATGTCAGAATACGATTCTTTCCTAAATATCCCAAACTGTAGTTTCTCATTATCTTTAATTACTATGTTTAAATCTAAGTAATTTATTTTCTTACCTCCTATCTCTTCTTTAAATTGTAAGTTTTTATCCTTATTATTTACCTCATTTATAAACTCATGCACTTCTTCTATGCTTCCTTCCCAAATTACTAATACATCGTCAACGTATCTAGTCCATAATTTTATATTGTCTTTATACTTTGTGGAACTTATTAATTGCTTTTCAAAATCATTCATGTATATTTCTGCAAGAATAGGGGATAATGAAGACCCCATAGGTAATCCTTTTTTCTGTATATAAAACTTGTTATTAAACCTAAAATAGTTCTGATTTACACATTCTTTAATTACTTTAATCAATTGCTTTTTATACCTGTATTGTCCCATATTATTATCATTTATTAACTTAATAACTTTATTTACTGTGATATTGGTAAACTTGTCCTTAACATCCAGTGATATCAATTTTGTATTTTCATTAATTCTAATATTTTCTAATTATTCTATCAATTTTATATTATACTCTATGTTGTATTTTGTCCCAAATTCATATTTCTCTTTCAGTACTCTGCTAACTTCCTTTGATAATTTATAAATAGGTCCATTAATAAAAGAAACAATCAGTCTAATTGGGTTTCCTTCTTTATGTATCTTAACCTGAATTTTAAAAGTTGGTGCTGTTGGATTACTTTCCAATAAATACTTTTTCTTATTTTCTTCTATAAATGTTATCTGTTTCATCATTTGTTTTATCCTTGACTGGTACTTACTTGTATAATCATACTTTATTTCTTCATATGGTCCTTCACTTATAAATTCTTACATTTTCTTTATGTATTCATCCTTTCTCAGTAGTACCATTGTATTTCCTTTGTCTGCCTTCGTAACAATAATATAATTCTTTTTTATTTTATTCTTTAGTTTAGTTACAGTTGATTTGATTTTTTGTCCATTTTTTGAATTATACAAATTTTTCTTAAATATTTTATCTACTACATTCCCTACTTCCCACCTTATTCTTTTTTTTTATCATTTTCATTTCCTAGTTTTTGTATTATGCTTTCGCATTCAGTAATAATTTTTTATTGATTTAATTCTGGTGGCGGCAAGTATTTTAAGCCTTTTGCTAACATTTCTTTTTCTTCTGTATTGAAAGTTACCTCTGTAAGGTTTATTACTCTTTTTTCATAGTTATTCTTAGAGAGGTGTTCCTTTTTTACTTCGTTCTTTCTTATTAATTTATTTAACTTATCTACCTTTATTTTTCCAATTTCTTTTCTACGTACCCCAAACCAAAATTATATAATATTTCTTCTAACTCTACATACGAGTATATTCTTAACAATTCTATATGTCTGTCATATAATTCCCTATTATATCTATTGATTAAGCCGTACAGTGAGCTTATTTCTAATTTTATCCACAACTTCTCGCTTTGTTTTTTTACTTTTTTAGCTACTGCTACTACTGCCACATGCTTTCTACGCCTTGTGTATGCGCTCCCGTTTGAGGATCCACAAAGTTATAACTATGGTTTACAGTCAAATGAGTGTATTGTTGTGGCAAATTAACAATTTGACGGTATGAACGCCACTCATCTGACATTATAATGGAACCTGGTTCAATATTTGCCACTATGAAAGGTAGGAGGGTAGCTGCTGACCGATCTTCGACACGACACAAGAAACATTCCTTTGTTTCTTGACAGAATCCTCCGAAAACCCACTGTTGTGGATACACCCGGCCAATATTATTTTTTCTCTTGGCAAAGAGACTCTTGTCAATTTCAACTGTTAAATTCGGTCCTTCAATTTTCTGTGGGTTGCTCATGATGTCTATGGCACAGATATGTCTTAAGTAAACCGTCCAATGTGCGTGTGTTTTGGCGTCGATTTTCAGTTGATTTTTACTGTTTTTCACACTACTACACCCTTCACACCAGTCAAAAATAAATTTTATTATTGTTCTCAGCGGTAATTTGGACCCCTCTAAAAATGTGTCCTTGCGAACTACCTTATACTCATGGCAAGTCTTCTTATTCCAACACCAATGCTGTTGCTGCCCAAGCACTAAAATCATATCATGTCCATTACCACATTGACGAGGATTGTGAACCAAACCTTTTTCTTTCAGAAAAGAAACTGCAGCATCCTCTTCTGTACTAATAACAATACCATCATAACTAATCGCAACACAACAGTGATTTAAATGTAACAAAAGAAGTGAACAAGCATGTAACAACACCAATGAAATATTATATAATAAATGTAATTTGCAAATTCATAAGTGTGTTTTATTTTGGTTTCCACTGTACTATGTGACGATCGGTGAGACCGTCGTAACAATTTAACAAAACATCCCAATTAATTCAATATTATACTTTGAGGATTATAATTTTACATAACCCCCTTCCACCTCCACATTCCCCCACACAACCTACCAACTAGACAAACCGTTACAAGTTCCGGACATTCTGTATCATACCTCGCTGAGGAAGGCGAACACCACGCTGAAACGTCATATGAGGAAAATAAACAAAGTAAGTTTCACATGTGAAAGTGTAGTAATTAATATTCATAGAACATTATTGTTATCTGATTTCAAGCTTGCAAAAGTCAATCCAAATAAATGATGTCTGAATGTATGTACACACATAAAAGGCAAAATACAAGTATCCTGTCTTGTCTGCTGTCATAGAAAATATATTCTGTATTTCTTTATGGTTGCAACTTCATTCATGTGAGTGAAAATTAATTTATATAAATTTCAAATCATCACTTGGAATCTACACTGATGGCTGTAAACAAATACAATAAATTCCTTTTGTGATCACTTTGGGCCAACATGAATTTAATAGCACTAATAGCTGAATAATAACAATAACTGATAACAAGATTATGCAAGATTTGCCATTACTTTCCCATACCTGTGATAACAGGCATATTGATATACCTGTTACTATGTAAAGAGGTGTTACTATATATATTGTATGTTAAAACTGTTAGGTGTATTTTATAATCTGGAACATTTTACACCAAATGATTTAATCACAAAAGATTATGTAAAAGACAAAATTACAACAAACACACCAAAAGTATCTATAGAAATTACAACAGTCATAATGAACAAACAAGAAATAAACAATAAAACTGAGAAATTCTTCTCCGAAAACAATATAACACAAATAACCAAAGATCCCACAATAAAATACCAAATACAAATTCATAAATAATTCAAAATACATAATCCAAACAGAAAACATAAAATACCTAAAACAAATTAAACCTAAACCCCCCAAAACTAAACGCATTACCGAAAATACACAAACCGAATATACCCATTTGACCTTTGATAAATAACACACAAGCACCCTCCCACAAAATTGCCAGACACCTAGATAAACTAATCAGAAAACACATAAATCTAACCAACAACACTTCTGTTAAAAACAACATAGAACTTGTCAAAAAACTAGAACACATCCATATACCACACAACTCAACATTAGCATCATTTGATATAATGAATTTATACACCAATGTACCCGTCGAAGACACCATAGTAACAAGGTAAGTGTTTGGAATACTGTTTTAGCTGAATTTATACACTAGGAGGACACTCAGCATTTAGTTTGTGTGTGTAACTCTGGTTAATCAAAGAGAATTATTTGTGTAAATTCAAATTTAGTAATACAAATCTACTACTGTAAATGCCTGGAATGCTATGCATTAAAGAATTTTAATTAACTTTATATGGGGAAAACTGGTTTATATACATTATTTCTGAAAATAATAATCCTGAAATGTAATCAATACTTATATCAAGTTAAGTGCAATAATTGAATATATTCTTCAACTTGCACGTTAAATACATCCCTTCTCCTTCACTTACCAGGCACATAAATGAAGCTCTAAATCATGAACTGTCCCAGTAGTGAATGCTACAATGAGATCTTTAGAGTCTGTATCACTTTCTTTTGAACTTCTAAATACAGGATTTCTTGGAACTGTGTAGAGTGGGATCAGTGGAGTAACTTGCAGAGGGGGGTTATCAGGGGATCAATTCCCCTCCAGAACTATTCGAAATTTCAGCAGAATTCCATAATTTCCTAAGTAGACCCATTTCTAAGCCAGTTTTGTTTGTACAAGTAATACTTGTAATTAATGTATTGTTAATACAATATTGTAACATTATGTTTTCCCCTTACATAAAATAGGCCCCAACTTAACCATTTCATGACCATGATACATGAAGAACAAAATACTAAGTCATTAACTAAATTGTATACTATAAATGTTGTCTGAGATAATAAAAAGAGATCAGAATAATGTAATGAAACTGATAAGAACATTATCAATAAGAAGATTTTACTCCAGTAAACTGCATTAAAAATTGTTAAAAAAGATGAAACCTATACTCCATACTGCAGTAATAAACTGGATACTAAATAAAGAAAATTATTAATTCAATAATTAATTTCTAAGTACTAAAATAATGAAATCAATTAATAAATTTTATTTATGATTATGAATAGAATAATGTAAATCAAAAAGAGTATTATAAAAATGTAATAATAAAACAACAATAAAGCTAAATGTAAGCCTACAAGTAAGGATATGTAACATTATAATGTTTTAAACAACAGAAAGAACAAAAAAGCACTGTAAAATCCATGAATTGTAAACAGAAGGTGAAAACTACTGATGAAGTAGTAAATAAGCTTATAATAGCTAGATAATAATGGTTATAATTTGAATTATAACATGAAGAAGAAGAAATATGAGAAACTAAAACTTGTCAATAATTGTATGTAAAAAGAACAGATTTAATGTAAACTAATTAAACAAACTATACTGTATAAATAATACTAGAATCGTTATTATTAGAATAATATTCTAGTAAGGAAGATATGATTAACTAATAAGTATAAACAAAGTAAATAATGAAACAAGATACCTGGACTAAACCTTCAGAATACTGATACTGAAGATAATAACAACTACAATAAGTAAGAAAAACAATATTAAAGGACAAACTATGTTGTCAAAGCTTCAGTAAATTGTAAAGAATGTTTTAGAATAATGATGTAATAGGAAGAAACATTTTTTTCAAGGTATGAATGAAATTAAGGGTCAATATCATAGGGAAATGAGCCTAGAACATTTGTTATGTTATTCATAGTAAATAGTTGTTAAGTTATGTCATTATTATTGTAGTGAAAGTTGAATAAGGGTATCAAGAACAATGTAAAGTAATTGTCTGATAGCAAAAGTAATTATTTTAAACGTACAAAAGAAACTAAGGTGTCCAGTACAATGGGCCAGTAGGCCCTATATCTGAATAACTTATTTCTACTATTTGTAAACAATTATTGCTAATAATTGTCATTATTAGTGTAACAAAAGTGAAAGCCAAGGATCAAGAACAATTTAGAATAGTTGTCTTATATTAAAAACAAGAATTGTTAAAATATGAAAAAATAATGTTCAAACTATAATAGGCCACAAATATGCCTAGACAAATTATGTATGTTAATTGTAATTAATTATTATTGATTTTTGTCATTAGTATTTTTGTTCAAGTTGTAGGGAGTTATAAGGAACAATTGTGATCAGTTATATCACAATAAAGTTAAGTAATATTATTAGAAGAAAGAGAATTAGGATGTCAGGAACCCAGGTTGGGTTATGCCTAGTTAGCCAAACATGACTTTTATAAATTGGGACATTACTAATTATTGTAAACAATGTTACACTCAATGGTTAGTAAGTAAATATCATTCTTTAATTTTCTTAATTCTTAACCTCATATTATGAGTACAAATGTATGCCTACTTATAAGTAACTTTACTAATGAAAAGTCTTTTTAAAAAAGAGACTTGTGTCCATGTTAACAGCAAAGATGACTATTACTGAAGCTCTGAGAACTGTCATATGATAATGGCATGACAGTGTATCAGTTAGAATAATCAACAGCTTATTAAGGCACACTGTAAGGAGGTATGTTTTAATCATTTTGCACACATCATTCCAGAAGTCTGTTCTAAAAACAATTATAATCAAACTGCTGTTTCAACAGTACTAATAATGCAGCATGGCAAAATTTAAACCATTTTTATTGGTCTGAACGTTTGTTTCAAGCTGAGTATACCAAATATGTTTGTAATAGGTTTATAATTTAAGATGTGAAGTGTATGAAGCCTTTACTAGTACCTGTTCATTAGACAACAAATAATAACTACAATTTCCATTAATTTTGTTAATGTTCTTTGCTATTCATTATTTAGTTATTTTTTTTACTGTCACAAAAAGTTCTGATGTAATTTCTGTACGTGTTATTTTTGGTCTCTCTCTCTCTCTCTCTCTCCCTCCCCCCCTCTCATTGTTATTTATTTGAAAAAATTAAAAAAACTGACACTCCTCTGTATGTGTCCACATTGCATACAATTAAAAAAATTAAAAACATACTTGTGATCTTGCACAAGAGGATCAGTCCTCTGTGTGTTTTAATGATAATTAGTTAATCAATGAACATGTCATGGACAACAAAATGCAAAAATTTACAAATGAATAATGAAAACACAAAGATTAAAAACTAATAAGAAATCATTATAGACATAAAGAAACAAATTAGTAAGATTTATTAATGACTCAAAGGAATTCAGAAATTCAACTGATAATCACACATTAGTACATAGTGTTACTAATTTCACAATACCACAAAATTTGTAATTATTGGATAGTGAACATCGGATTTCAATATAGTAAGCGTACACATATTAATTTTAAGCACGTTTTACAAATAGTGAATGGAAAAGAAAATAAATACACGATTTCAACTTTCTTAAACTGAAAACAAGAAATTCTTTTGAGTTAGTGTAACGTATTGTGTTACTGTAAGACAGAGCAGTGCTGTTAGTGTACTAATTAAGATGCATTAAATGTATAAATAAAGCTAATGAGTTATTCTTAGATGAGATCATTAATCTTCTTGGTAATGGTGTAAAAGCCTTCCCACAGCAGTTGCAGGTTCGGGCTGATTTCTTTCTTCCTTATCATGTTATAGAACTAAGCCTGGCAGCAGGTGTGAACCCTGAAGAAATTGCAACCAGTCTTCATCTTTGTATTTGCCAAAATAAAGTTGTTCTGAGCCAGGTCATGTAAATTCAGGTTAGGCCAAGTTGCTCATTAGACTTTGTCTAAATTTTAAAGATATAAAGTGTTGATAAAGATTTTAGGACTGTACATTAAAAACATTGTTTGCACATATGAGTAGGAAGCAGATGTATTAATATAATATGTTACCCAACAAGATACAGGAACAATTATGTATATTTAATTAAGTAGTTAGTGGACTTAAAACCTGCAGTAGAAACTCCAGTTTTTATAAAACAAATAGGGAGAGAATTGAAGATTTGATGTTTGTAAATGTTATATCTATTTTCTTCACAAGTAACTAATGGCTGGTTATTTGTAATGTTATGGTTTTCTCATAATGTATGTTGTTAATGACCTTTTTTTAAGGGTATGAAAAAAACAATAGATATTGGTATTTGAAAAAAGGTGAATTTTATTGGTACATACTAAAGTATAGAGTCAAATTTGTTTCTATTCATTAACAAAGGTCCGTACTGTAATAATTTTGTGTGTAATATACAAGCATTCTTTAATATGTTTACGAGATTCTCCCAATTTTATTTGCATTAATTCAGACCGTAGTAACATTAAATTCCACTGTAACCCATTATTAATACTTAATCATTTGCATGTTAACAGAAACTGCACATTCCTTTTTATTGCATTATGTTGAAAAAAGGATTTTAATGTACTTGTTTGGTTATACATTAGATTGTACTAGGTTCTAAATTGGAATTACGTTTTAATTCCGGTACTTTGAATAAATACAGCCTTTAATGTTATATACAGCCTTTGAATGTACACTAACTAAGAAAATGTCTGTTAAGTCTAATTAATTTTAAAAATCTAAAAGGTTAAGTTAAATAATTAAACGTAGCCACAACCTCCCAAAATCGTCTCTGTACTGTAATTATGTGCGATAAATGTAAACTAATTTTTGTACTTCCAATAAATACACCCTTTTAATGTACACAAACAAAGTAAATTTTATTGAAGTTACATTGTCGTACATAACCTCCATAAGCTGGCATTACTTACTTCAAATAAATACAACCGTTAATGTTATATACAGCCTTTTATCCATACAATAAATACAGCCTTTGAATGTACACTAACTAAGGGAACGTTTGTTAAGTCTAATTAATTTTAAAAATCTAAAAGGTTAAGTTATATTGTTAAACGTAGACACAACCTCCCAAAATCGTCTCTGTACCGTAATTATGTGCGATAAATGTAAACTAATTTCTGTACTTCCAATAAATACACTCTTTTAATGTACACTAACAAAGTAAATTTTATTTAAGTTACATTGTCGTACATAACCTCTATAACCTGGCATTAGTTACTTGTGAAGAAAACAGTTGTAGTACACATCAGACACCGAAATAAAGTACAAACGCGGAAACGGAAGTTTGATTTTGCCGCTGGCTATTCCCTAAGACCCAAATTACAAACGAAACTTACAAATTAGTAAACATTCTGGTGTGCTGTGTGAAAAGTGACCAGAATTCATGTTATTTGTCTATTTTTTAATTACAATAGGCAAAATACATCAAACATTCAGAGAAGACATCTTAATTTGTTGAAATGTCATGTAACAGTGGACAGTGAACAGTGGATAGTACACACTAGTACGTTCTAGGTATTAGAACGTAAAACTTACACAAATATTACACCACATAGAACTCGAAAATGTAATACAACACACACAAGACAATATAAACAAACTCAAATCGATAATACAAGATCGACACAAAAAAAAATAACAAACCTCACAACACGCACAATAGAAACAATTCCCAAACCGACACACAAATTCCACACACGCACAGTAAACACAACTGACGTTAATTTCACAACTGATGAAATGGTTTTATTAAACAAAGGACTAAAACATCATTTGAAAAACAATACATCCAACAACAACAACAACAACCACAATAGACATATATACGCGACATAATCATAGACACAGAAACAGCTGTACAAAACACGCACATTAACGATCAAGATTCCATCCATACGACACGACATAAAACAAAAACTACAATGCACACAAATACAACCAAAAAGACACAACAACGAAATTAAAACGCTTAATAATGTAAAACAAAAGTTACTTGAACACAACATAACAATATTAAAAGCTGAAAAGGGAACATAAACGTCACAATGGACAAACAAGAACTAAACACTAAAGTAGAGAAATTCTTCAACGAAAATAATATAACAAAAATAAATAAAGACACCACACTAAAATTTCAAAAACAAATTAACAAATTTATAAATAACACAAAACACATAATTCAACCAGAAAGCACCAAATACCTCAAACAAATCAAACCTAACCCCCCAAAACTAAATGCTTTACCAAAAATACACAAAACTAACATTCCCATCAGACCCTTAATAAACAACACACAAGCTGCCTCCCACAAAATCGCAAAACACCTAGACAAAATAATCAGGAAAAATATTAATCTCAGTAACAACACTTCTGTCAAAAACAACATAGAACTGGTCAACAAAACCGAACACATCCACATCCCACACAATTCAACATTAGCATCTTTTGACATAACCAATTTATACACCAATGTACCAATTAAAGAAACCATACAAACATTAGAACATTTACTCAGACAAAACAACACGCCAGAAACACACATACATGAGATCATCACACTCACCAAAATAATTACAGAACAAAATTATTTCACATACAACAACAAGATATACACACAAACAGACGGTCTCCCGATGGGATCCCCCATATCAGGAATACTGGCTGAAATATTCATACACAACATAGAACAGAACCACATAATAAACAACAACAAATAAATAAAAACCTCCGCTACACAGTCCGTTAAGGACCAAGACGTACCGCGCAGCTTTTTATGTTAGTGTGACGGTGTATGGCTAGTACTACGCGCCACCAGCCGCTAGTTGCGGTATTCACAGCCAGAAGGCGGCGCTGTTATCTCAGCGCCTACTCAGTTTGCCTCACGACGCTGAGTGCACGCCATATGGAGCCTCCGCCGGGAATTGAACCCGGGACCACGAGCGCATCAATCGCCCACGTTAGCCACTAGACCACCTGGAGGCTCAAACAACAACAAATACACCAACAAAATCATTTATTGGCACAGGTATGTGGATGATATATTACTTTTATTCAATGGCAATACAAGACAGGTCGAAAACTTCCACAAATACGTAAACACAATACACCACAAACTAAAATTTATACTGGAAATAGAACAATACTGTATAAATTTTCTGGACCTAACAATTAACAAAACAAACAATACACACACGTATAAAATATACAGAAAACCAACCACAACTGACACGGTTATACACAACACATCAAACCATCCAACGCAACACAAACATGCGGCCTTCAACCATATGCTCCATAGACTAACAAAAATACCATTAAGTAAACAAGATTATAATGATGAACTCAACACAATCAAATATATAGCAATAAAAACGGCTACAACCCTAATTTAATAAACAAACTACACAAACACATCATAAATGAAAACAACAAAACACTAAATACTAACAACACACAACACACTAAATACATCACACTCACATACCATAACTCCAACACACACAAAATCGCCAACACATTCAGGAAACACAAGTACAAAATAGCATACAGAACAAACAATAACATCAAAAAACACATCAATGATACAAACACGAACATAGACAAATACAACAAAACAGGTGTTTACAAATTAAACTGTAATGATTGCAATAGTTTCTATATAGGCCAGACAGGAAGATCTTTTTCATCTCATTACTCTGAACACCTAAAAGCTTTATCCAACAACAATATACATTCCGCGTTTGCCATACACATACACACAAAAAACCACAGCTACACCAACATAGATACTAATCTTGAGATATTACACTACTTACCCAAAAGTCGAAAACTAAACACAGCAGAACAATATGAAATACATAAACACTACACAACACAACCAAACAGCATACTTAACAACCAATTACACTATAAATCACACACACTTTTTGACACAATTATACATAAAACAAACAATAATTCGGATCCCCGCGCCAATCCCCTTCCACCACACACCACCCCCACTCAACCTACCAAATAAAACCGTTACGAGTTACTGGCAGTCTATCTCAATCCACTGATGAAGGCGCACACCACGCCAAAACGCGTACGGGGGAAAACAAGTAAGTTTCGCAAGTGAAAGTTCAATATTCTATATTAATCTATGTAGTTGTCTGTCAATTAGTTTCCTGCCGTATCTCAGCTAAATATTAAATTCATCCTGATAGTCTTTCTTTGCTAGCAGAATGTGCTAACAGGGCGATTACAGGAGTTGTGTCTCAATGTATTAGCTGTATTCTGTATATAGTGAATTTGTGTGTGTTCAAGCTTTGTAACATTAAGATACATAGAACTGTCAGCATGGGTATTGAGTGAGTGATAGAAAAGTAGGATACAGGCTATATAAATCAAGTATATATAGCAAGAGTCTTGGGACAGAAATAAAGAAGGACAGAACACTAATTACTGACATAAGAGAACACAGGCTGCGAAAAAATATTTTAAAAAAATTGTTTTAGTTTTGTCTATTGATTTTCACGTAATTTTTAGCGTGATTCCAAAAATGACATCGATTGTTTTCTATCACGTAAGTTTTTTTCACAAAATGGTTTTTGGTTTTGAATACAAAATAACACAAAACACAATTTTAACATATTTGTGTTTTAATATAGAATTGTGTTTTAAGTTTACCATGTAACAAATATACAAATCACACAAACATCATAGCTCAAATCATCAATAAAGAGGCGAACTGGCTGAGAATCATCCCTTTTCAGCATCCAGCAATAGTTCGCTATAATGTTGATGATCCACTTTCCACAATGTTACCTTTCCATTTCCTTTATGCCTTGGTAAAACCTTTCACCCTGCTCCTCGCTGACTGCACAAAGATTTTAGAAAAGTAGTCAAGATGTGAATATGAAGTAAATAGATTTTTAGGCTTGTTTTACTTCCACAGATACTGAACTTTTCCAACATATCTTCTACAATACATTTTTAGTCTGAGTCTCTGTTGTTTCGCAGAAAGCTGGTTACCACAAATTTGAAAGCTTTCCAGGTTTGTTTTTATTTTCCTCCATTTTCGTTTAAAAAATTTCATCCTTCATGATTTTTCTGGCATTGGGCCCAACAAATTTACTCGATTTTGTTATACATGACATGTCCATTAATTAACTAATTATAAATATAATACTACTGACTCAGAACACTAATTTTTTATTGGTAAAGATGTAAAGTTTTACCAATAAAAAAAATTAGTATTCTGAGTCAGTAGTATTATATTTATAATTAACAAATTTACCCTCCGTCAACTCTGATTGAGATAAACCAGGGAACTGGTCATAAAGATATTTGAAACATTCCCCTTCTTCTGTAATGCTTTAATAAATTGCATTCCTGGATCAACCAAACTTTCCCTGACAATGTTACTGATTCCAGCTCTAATGTGTTTCTAATCAACCATTCTTTCTTTATATAATGTTGTTTTCTGTCGCATGTATCCCATTCACACAGAAAACATGAGAATTTGGTCTATCCACTCTGTTGACTGAGTAACATGGAAACTACCTTTAAGTCGCCACAAATTGTCCATCCATGATCTGCATGGGAAAGTTTCAAATCAAGGTTTTTGTAACATTCTTTCAAATGAACTTATTATCCAACAGGCACAGAAGTGTACTTACTTCCATTATATAAGAGTGCTGCTTTGAGATTTCTTTTCAAAGAATAAATAAAAAGTTTCCATTCATCGGCTTTGTATTCAATGTTGAAACTTATCATGAGTCTGGGCATATCTTTGCAGTAAACAAGTTCTGTAAAAAAAAATGGAACATTTCTCTGTTTTCTTGAGAAAAATGGAACAAACTCCTTTCTCTGATCCAAAACCTATAAAAGGAAGTACCAGGAGTCAACAAATTGTTTTCCTTCAATCAGAAACCTAATACTTCTGCCAAATCCTTAGGAAGATCCAAGTCTCTAACTAAATCATTGAACTCTGACTGCATGAAAATTTTTGGGTCATTCTTGCCAGGACCATAGGTATCACTCCCACTACCATCATCACTACCACGTGGTTAGAGCATTGTTTCCAAATCTTCACAAATATTGTCTAATGAACCTCGAGGGGTAGGAATACCTATACCATACCATACCATAGGTAGTAATATATACCTATACAAGGTCCATGGGAAACAGGGTACATGGCTGACTAAATGTTAGGGTAAGAAATCCCTTTTTTGTTCTTCAGATTCAAACTATGTACATTACACAAACATAAGTAGCAGTCATCACTATGGTTCTTAGGTTCTTTCCAAACCATTGGCATACCAAGCCGGAAAGATTGTTTTTTTTTTTCTATGGAACCACTGTCTCAGTTCTTCCACACAAACCAACCAAACATTATGAAGGTACTAAGGCTTGTCTTGATCCCCCAACTTCATACCAACATAAGCAAAATACACTTTTTTCACAAAATCTAAAATGTTTCTTACTGTATAAATAAAAAATGTAGCAAAAAGAATCCAGAGAAATAACACAGCCTCTGGAAGTCAATGTTCTAAAAATAAACACAATAACATATAAACTAGGTGTCAAAAATAGAAACGTTTTACAAGCTTGAAGCATTATCAATGTGTAGGCTACTGCACAGAGTCAATAGAGACACTGTAGTGGGGCGAGTGGGAAGGCAGAGAAGCTAGCAATCTGGTTTAAACTGGCTTTCACTAGTTGTACTATTCTGCTTAATCTGCTTTTAATTAATTTGAGTCAGATGTTTTAACTTAAGATTTGTACTCCCTTGCCAAGTATTTACATATACCAAATAACTATTCTATATGTACAATGTTTATATAAATAGTTATACTGTACTTTCTAATTTATCAGACATGTCATTATCAGATATATTATTCCCGAGAAAACTGTGCATTACAGACTTTTGTCCTTATTTTTACAGTAATCAGCACTCAAAAACTATAAAAATGACCCACTAAATTTAAGACAATTTTTCTATAGCAGACCTGTGGAATTAGACACAACCTATCGTGAAATACATAGAGGAAATGTAATTGAGTTGGTGGGGGCACTTACAATGTATGGAAGTGTTATGAGCCGTGAACAGAATTTGGGAAGCAAGAATTGTGAAGAACAAAAATATAGGAAGATCTTGCCAGACATGGGGCCAAGTAATTCCTAGAATTTTAGAAATGAAAAGGATAGCACGGGATGAAGTGAAGAGGTTAGTGAAAGATAAAAAGAGGAGAAGAAATCTGTAAAAGTTTGAAATATATAATCTGATGTTTTTTACTGGTAGGGGAGGGCAAAGTTTTTTGGACCCATATGTAACAAAAGTAATCAGTCGCCAGCAGAAACCAAATTATACAATTATCTTAAAATAATAGCAAAACTGAACCCTTTGCTTTTTATTAAAATGAAAATTATATTTCCATAATTTACTAGAACCTGGGTGGAAATGTACTAAAAGTACTGTGAAATATACTAAAACCTACCTTGTAAAATACACTATATTTAAATAGTGTTTGAAAGGATATTGCCGGATAAGAATGGTGATTTGGCCCAAAGAATCATTTGGAAAATTTGTGTGATCACTATGTCAGTATGATTGAAAAAAAGGTTTGACACTATTTTTCCACCCCTCCACCTCTCGTTAGGGGGAACCGCCCCTAAGACCTCATTATTTTTTCTTCATCAACCATAAAGCGAATTGTTCTATAAAAAATCCAGAGTATAGTGTAAGTAAAGTTCTTTCAACCCAATTTTTTCCAACCCCCCTTTCGCATCTAAAAAATTTTTTTTAATATTGTAGCATGACAGATTATCCACATTATAATGAATGAAAAATGATCATAAATAAATATAAAATAAAATGAAATCAAGGAAAACCCCAAATAAAAACAAATAAGTACCACAGAAAATGCAATCATAATTTGAAGAAATAAAAATAAATTAAAAACAACTAAGCAACACCTATGAGTAATGAAAAATAAACCGAAAAACTAAAAGTAAGTAAGGAAATACCCAGGTAGGATAGGAGTAAGTAAGGCAAAACCCAGAACAAACCGACATCCCTGATAAAAGTACTAATGTTGAAGAAACAAGATAGGATAGTAGTAAGTAAGGCAAAATCCAGAACAAACCGACATACCTAATAAAACTATTTTTATGGAAGAAACAAAGTAGGAGAATAAGTTAAAGTAAGAAATTACCCAGAACAAACCGACATCCTTAATAACAGGACTGACATTGAAGGAAACCACTTAGTAGAAAAGGATAAAGTAGGGAAATACCCAAAGTAAACCAAGTAATAAAGGAATAAAACCCCCAAAAGAAATATAACTAATGAAAGTATAACACCCAAAATAGAAAATAATGTGAAGTAGATATAGACAAAAGTGTTTAGAGGTATAAGTAAAAGTGCATCCACGAAAGTTATTTTATAATGGAAAAAACAAACCTTCATAATCCTCTATAAACAAGATTCTTGATCTTGGAATACTATAAAACTTATTTAGAGATAAGATCCAAGAATAACAGGGGACCAGTGCAAGTTATCTTATTATAATAAATAAACTTCAAGTGTCAGTGTTTTAAATGCTTAATTTAAGTAAATGTATACCTTTACACAACTTTAAAGTTTGTGTACCAATTACCGAAATAATATTTTGTAGAATATTATGATAAAAAAAGACTACAAATGTTTTAAGAAAGTGCCACTCTTTATATAACAACATTTTATAAAATGAAATAGATAGAATAATACCAGGTAATAAATAAGTGGAGTGACAAGGGGTACATCCCCAATATAAAACAAAAACAAATAAGACTGCACAAAATTAATTTTAAGAAATAAGTTAAAAAGGAAGGGATATATGTGTTTTGTTTATGTTAAGTTCAATGAACTCAAGGCTGAAATGTCTGGGTTTGAATACTATTTTTTGTTATAAAATATTTGTTAGGAGTTAATACTTGTTATCAATGCTAAATGTTCATGCAGTTAAGTAAGATAATTTTCATTAATATTGTATTAGAATAGAAGGTCAGAAGGGGTATGAGCAAGCTGTATTATCCAAAAACTTAGTATGTAAAAACAGATAAAATCTAGGCCAAATGGTAAAAAACAACAAAATTATAATTGATAATTAAGTCAAGTAAGTTAATTAAACTGATGAAATTTGTATAAGGTAAATCAAACACAGTATATTATAACTGAAACTATACTTTAGAAAGATATTGTAAAAAGGTATGAAAGATTATTGGAAAAAATGCAAATGTAATAACAGAAAAATCCAAGGGGGGAGTCCCAAATTAAAGAATAATATTTAAAAAGGATAACTAATTAATAAAATTACAAGGGATTAATGGAAAATAAACATGTTATTTCAATCTGAAATTTTGTACAATCATAATTATAACATAATACAAATGGCAAACCTTTTAAGAGGACAGGAAGTAAAATTTTAAGGTCTACAGTTAGAAATACAGTAAATATGTCATTTTTAGATAAAAAACTTTGTAAAAATATCTTATTTGGTATCAAATCAAGCAGAATGAACTAAAGAAAGAGATTATGTATTTAATATTTAATAAAGTTAAATAATAGTAAAAATGTATTCAGTAATATAATGTAAATGTCAACCATGTAATGGAAATGATAGAGATTTAAAACAATGTCTTGTTAATATTAACTTGGCTAAGACGTTTCAGATGAAGAAGGAAGTTAAAACAGTTGATTATTAGACTTTGTCGAGTACAGTTGAAACGAGCTCTTGCTAAATATTACCATATACTGAAGTCAGAAATGGCGTTCACCGATCAAGCCTAGTCAAAGTAAAAAAATGTAAATTTTGGAAAACTTTAAATAACAAGTAAACTCAGTGCATTAGACCAGTACAACTATTAAATTAAACTAATACTGAACAGAACAAAGTGAATTAATGAATTAAACACCTAAAAACAATAATCCTGAATATAAAGACGAAACGTGCCATTATCGACCTTATTGACAAAGTGCATTAAAAACATTATACAACACTAATCAACGAGGCGAATCACAGAACACTGAACCAGGACAACTACACTAACACCAGAAAGAATAATCACTACTGCTGAGATGAGGAAACTTGGAAAAACCACTTTTATTTGAAGAGAATTCTGTCATGAAGTCGTCATTTTAACATATGCAGTACTGAGGCAGCCATCTTGAACTCCCACAATTGTCTCTACAAGCTACTGCCAGCTTCGTCTTCAACGACAAATGGTTCGAAATTTTACTTTAATAAACATTATATATATTGAATGAATCTTTGTATTTTTTAATTCTTAAGCTATTAATTGTAAGTGTTATACTTTCCTGAACTTGCCCTTTCTCTGACTATATAATATAACCGTTAAAAGAACCTGAAAATTAATATTAATACTTTATGTAAAAATAATCGATCGCCCTGAGATACGAGTCGATAATTATTTGTTGAATAATCGATTTAATATCGATCCATTAATAATTTGTGAAATAAAAACTGGAATTTCATAATTTTGACTTATATTTATTTCAAAAAATGTAATTAGAATGACATAAGATATTATTTAACCCACGGACTACACGAAAAGCGGCAATTACCAAAGTGAAAGGAGAATACTCTCAGAAGAAGAAGAACCGCAAATTGATTAGTCCAGGAGACAATCTGATTAACACAGAACTTAATTCTAGTTACCAAAAGGTGATATAATTGACAAAAACAGTAATAAAGGATTTAAAATTTTACACAAAACAATTACAAAAATTAATTACTAAATAATAAAAACAACAAAAACAATTCACAAAATATTTTCAAAAAACAAACAAAATTTTTTTATTTTGGTTAACTAACAAATTTTTATATTTTGTTACAATATTCAAAAATTTTTTTACAAAAAACTAAGACAGGCGGACGTAAAATTTTAATCACAAATGGGTTTTTGATTCAAAAAATGTACCCAATTTTTTCAGCCCTTTAAAAGTGGTGGAAGTTGAAAAAAAATGTTGTTTTCCCTATTTGTAAGCCTTTTTGTCATTATATGATACATTTTTCTGTGAAAAAGTTTATTTTTATATCTTGGTTACTTTATTTAATCTATATACAACGTTTCTACAAACAAAAGTTTAAAAAATCTATTTAGTTTCATATAATTACATATTTTACGCATTTTTCTACTGCACAGAGACATACACACAGAAACATTAAACCTTATGTAAATAAAGCCACATGATATAAACTGTCAATTAAATAAACATATGAGAATTTTCCATTCAGTTTTATTACCCGTACAGGCTTTGAGAATGAGCCAAACATGGCAGTTCCGCACCTTTGCCACCACTCTCCTTTACAGCAACACAAGTGTGCCATCTCCAGTAAGCAGATGGGAATGAATGAAGCGCATATTATTTAACGGGTGTTCTACGTATAGGTATATGGTAGAAACGTGCATAGTATTTATGTAATAAATTTCGTAAAATTGTAACGTGTCAAAAATGTGGGTGTTTTTATTTTATTTCGTTTCAGGGGTTTTCTAAAACATATTGTAAATTTTATCCCATTGTAACAAACCACGTGTTGACTGAACAGTTTGGGACAAAGGCAAGACGTAGTAGTGTTGTGTAATCAGCGGCGAGGAATCCGCGCCACCCAAAAAATTCTAAGAACTCTGTATATGTGTGGCGACGCGCGTACTCAAAATCTCAAGCATGCGCGCTGCTAGTAACGCCGTAAAAAAATCCAACGAAGCTGTGAAACATGGCGCTGGAGTGAACAATTTGCAAAACCAACCAGCCAGCTACAGGAAATGTATGTAAGCCACGCCCGCTGCTAGTGACATCAGTATAGCAGAGGCCAATATCGTCTACTCATTTGGCGGATATAACAGCTATGTTCCATGCATAAAAGGAATACGCCACAACAAATTAAGCATGAACGGCGACTAAAATCTGTTGGCCGTGAATACGAAGTTCCGCCCGCCCAGAGAAGCACGCTTCCCAGTTCCACCATAGTTGCCGGCCGGCACGGAGCTAAGTAGGCTCCCTACAAAGTTTTTCTTATTTTTCCAGTAAAAAGGTGTAACCACAATAAATTTCCTGTGACCGCGGTCGAGTTGCAAAAGTAGAAGAGATAATTTTATACTTTCGGACAGTAACCAACAAACAATCTACGGGAACGATGAGTGCGCGCGAGAACACGTGGTCGGCGGTTCAAGTGTAAGGGCTGGGGATTTTATTATAAAATGTTAAGGGGTGTGTTTGAGTGAGTGTTTAAAATATGCAGGCTGGGTTCTGTCTGTATGTCTGTGTGAATATAAGGTAAGATGTTAGAATAAGTTCATAGTTATATTGTTGTGATCAGAGAGCGGGTCACCGAAAAGTATTCGGCATGTAATTCAAAGTTCTAATTTTGGAGAAGGAATCTATTAATGTTAACAAAGTTCAAAAGTAAAAAATTAAATTTTAATTCTCTTCATAAAAAAATGAGAAGTACTTATTTCAGTAACCTGTAAATCACGCTAACATTTTACGTTTGTACGAGAACCCTGGCCCGGATAGAAGCTCTACAGGTAGGTCACAGTTATATTAGGTATTTTTATATATTTATTGAGTGTTATTAACATCTCAATGGCGCAGTCTCACAGGGACAGTTTTTATGAGTAAATAAAAAATTAAGTAAAAACCGTACCTACAAATAGAATGTTGGCGTGATGTGGAGGTTAGGTAGAAGTAAGAATCAATTATATGTAAATGATGTTATGATGTAGTTAAGCGATACTTAAATTATACTATACTGAGTAATACAGAAATGTTTAAAATTGAAATTTTATATAGAACAAAAATCTCATAAATAAGAAAAATGGAATACGGAGATAAAGTTAGTGTGAGTGATGTATCTATCACGGGGGAGGGAGAAATTAATTCAGACCCTAAGGTGGTCAAAGAAAGCGTTTCCAATGAATCAAATAATATAAATGATACACGATTGGAGACAACTCCAAACCTGATAGATGAGAATAATCTGAAACAATCGGTAATAAGGAGTGGAGCACAAGCAGAATCTAATCCCATAACAAGTAAAGCGAAAGAGTTGTCAGTGGACGATCTATTTAATTTCATGAGAACCATGTCTAGTGACATGAGAACTATGTCTAATGATATTAACGTAAAATTTGACATGCAAAACAGTAATTTCAATAAAAAATTTGATATACAGAATGATAAGTTTGATGCAATTGACAAAAAATTTGACGTTCAGAATAGCAATCTTAATATAAAATTCGAACAACAGAATATTTAGTTTCAGCAGAATATAAATGTAAAATTTGATGAGTTGATAAATGATATACAAGAAAAGAATAAATGTCTTGAAAATGCCAATGAAATGATAAGAAATAATTTGAATAAAGTAGAACAGAGTAAGTGTAATACAAACGAAAGTTGGAATGACAATGTTGTATTAGATAAAGAATTAATAAATAATAATGATGTTGTTGAAAATAATGAGAATAATAATGTAATTGAAAGTATAATATCAGAGAGTACTGATGAGTTTGTAGAATGTGATTATGAGATGTTAATGTGTGTTAATGAGTTAGAGCGAGAGTGGAAAAATAGTATAATAGCTGAATGTGTAGGGCAGAGGGTAAATTTTCCCATTAATTTTTCTGAACCAAGGTGTTCACAAATGTTGTGTTTGAAGGGCAAGAGACCCGTATTGGTAGATAAATTGAAGTGTTTATTGATGTTGTATAACGTTGTACCCTCTGTCTGTAATAATGATGTTGAAAGTGTGATTTGGTATGGGGATGAGAGAGATTTAAACAGAGAATTGTGTGTGGAGAAAGTAACAGAAGTGTATAATTTGAAGAGAAAGTATGACAAATGGAAAGAAAGTTTAAAAGTATATGGGAATAATAAGGACTATAATGATTGGACAAAAGTAATTAACCTGATAGTGAATGAATGTAATGACGGAGACTTAACAAAAATACCTAACGTAGACTGGTCTAATGAGTATTCTGGTAAAATGAGTGAATTTGGTTGTTCTGGTTATGACACACAAAGTAACCATTTGTTTGTCAATAAAAATCAACAGTATTGTATAAAACCAAGACTTATTTGGGACGATGGAGGTTAAACTGTAAAACAATAAAAGACAGTGATAAACATTATGTTTTATGGGCTTTGACATGGCAGATTTGGACAATGAAGTGCGGAAAAAACTGAACAGTTAATAACAAGAGTTTGTAAATAAAATATAGTGAATTTATTTGTGTGCATGGTGGAATGTTAAGTAAATAATGTGCGTACATAAGATGATTGTTGTAATAATAATATTGAAATATTTGCAAGTTAAATAAATAAATAGAATGAATTGTGAAAACAGTAATTGACTAATGGTAATTGTTTCGATAACTATATAATTTATATTTTCAGTAATTAATTAAATTAAACCAATCTGATATGCTTAAATATTTTGATTGATTATTTGAATGTTTAGTAATTAAATTTTTTTAATGAATTTAATTTAGTTTACGAGATGGAAATTTGGTGATTAAAGGATAAATTATTTAATTTAAACTAATATTTTTGTGAAATGTTTCAGAGGTGAGGTGAAAGTATTGTGGTATGGTGATTATGTTTTGTGGGTATATCATGTTAAATGGATTGTAAGTATAAAAATTTTATAATCATGTATAATGAAAAATGTTTACAGGTAACTAAGATTTTAATGCAATAGGGAGATTATTTGAAATAATTGTGTTCGATAAAAAATGATAATTAAACATTTTAATAATAACTGAATGATATATACTAATTATTAATAATAAATTTTGAAAATTTTAAGAAAGTCCAATGGCAGAAAGTTATGAATGAGTTAAATGGTTAGTGATGAAAATATTATATTATAATGTATATAAAATTTTTTAATTAGTTAGCTATTAAGTTGCTATTGCGGGGGTGGCCTGTGCCCTCGTAGATAGCGAAATGGGTTGGGGGTAACAGAGAGTGTTACCTCCATCGGAGGCCGAAATGGCGAAAATGTGCGACACACCTTTTTCGTGTAAATTAAAATTTACACACTGATAGACGATCGTGCCGCACATAATTAAAACGATGTAGAACAGGCACTAAAGTGAAGTTAGATTTCCCCGACTTTTCGGGCGATTACTGCCTTACCAGCACTAATCGTGGATTTGGCTAGTGGCCAGCTATGGTCATATCAAGTCCCTTGACCATAGCTGACTTGAAATTGGTATATAGTAGAAATTCAATGGGGGGCGAACATTAGGGGAAATCCCAGCACTATGGAACAGCGGCTGCCACTCTGCCCACTTGGGGGCAGCAAAGCCAGGTGGTAGACCCGCATTAAGGGCATGTATTTATAGGCAAAGGTACGTTGATATCTGAACTTTTAAAATGTAACAGCGGAAGCAAAGACACGGAGAGGTAAAACTGCTCCAAAATATGCCGTCTTTGTGAAAGCGAGGGGGCGCCACAGCCCTACATAATTTGCAATAGTGTGTGTGGATGGGAGGTGACTCAGAGGAGCCACGAATTAAAATTTTACAACAACAAAATTTTTTGCTAATTCAAATTTTGATCAAATAAAACTGCTTGTGCTCTGTTAAATAACTAGCTGCTCAGACACTCAATATAAGGTGTTCACGCTGTAATTTTAATTGTATTATTTTATTATCGTAGGTTAGATATAAGCATTGATAAGAATATGTGTTTTCAGTATATGTGTATATTTTTTTTTCTAAGCCAATAATTAAATCGTCTGGCAGGCGGTCAATATGAATTATCAGAATCAGAGAAAGGGGAAACAATGAGGGTAGAAGTAAGTATTAATAAAGATATATTTCATATAATTTGTTCAATTTTGAGATGTGTTTTCATTGTGTTAGTAAGATCAGCTGATCAGCAATAACAGGTCACTGGTATATTGGTTTATAAATGTTCTAAGTAATTAGTGTTCGATGTAATGTTTTAGTGTATTACAGACGTTTTAATGTAATGATAAAAAATAAGTTGATAAGGTGAGAAGTAAAGTAATAATTTATGCAAGTTAACAGGAGATAGTTTTTGGGTGATAAATAATGTGTGGGACATGTAGATCTGTCCAAGTTGAAGTCAAAGTTGAAGTTGAAATAGTAGAGATGAAAATAATGTAATGTTGTTATGATTTAATGTATGTTATAGAATTTTGAGAAGTATTGATGTTGACACAGTAGTAATGGAGAATGTAGGTAGAATTTGGAGTGATATATTGTTGTTTATAATTGATGTTGTTATTTTGTTGTAATGAAGTAAGGTAATGAGATTGAGATTTTTGGGGATGGCAATTTTGTAGTAGGGGGTAGTGTAATGTGGGAGTCCGCAACATAAGGATAAGTTGGGACGGGATAGGAATCGATTTTAGTGAGGAGGGGCCGCCTTAGGTAGAATCCAGGGGCCAAATAAGGGAATTGAGTTTTTTGGGGGGGGAAACACGTATCCTATGTACAAAGGGTTAGAGAGTATTTTTTTTTATATAGAGAGAGAAGGTGGCGATTTGAGTTTAATGATAAGTTGGGGTTAGAGTGTTTTGGGATAGATGTTTTGATAAGAGATGGGTGTCATGGTATTTGAAGTTGTTAGTTGTTAGAGTCAGAGGTAGAAGGATTATATATGTATACAGATCAAGTAGTATATTAAATGAGAATAAATAATTTAAATCACCCACAGTAAAGTAGATGGAGATTGTTAAGCAAAGAGAGAGATTTATAATAAAAATATGAAATTTTCAATTTACAGCCAGTGACAGAATTTTGATAGAATGTGGAAATAATGTAAAATTAAGAAGTGTTTATTTTGAAGAATTTAAATGTCAATTTGCTTATTATTTATAATAATATTTTGTTATTTTAAACGTTTAGTTTTATTATGTTTTGTGTTTCAAGTTAGATTGTTACAGATGTTGAATGTATTTTCAGAAAGTATACATAACGTATGTGGGTCAAGGGTCTTGGACTTGACCTAGTTTCGATCAGCTGATGAGGTCATATGCATACTAAGCTTGTATAGTAGGAAGTCAATTTAATTTGTTTATTTAATCAATTTAAACCAATTTTTAAATAATGTCTAAATATAAAGGAAACATTTTAATGAATTTAAAATTTTTTTTGAATTTTAAAATTTTTTGAAAAATATTTTCTTGAAAAAAAAAATCTTGATTTTTCGCCTGCCAGTTAATGAATCTTTTGAGTATTGATTATTTTTTTTGTTTGTGTATTAACCATGTTTATTTTTATTGATTTATTTTGTATTGCATTGTATTGTTAGACTCTAAGTATTCACTTGTTAGGTTAAGGAGATGTTTAACTATAAGAAATGTCTAAATTAAGTCATTTTAAACAAAACAGAAAAACAAGGAAGAGAATTTTTTTTGATAAAGTATATTATTTTGAATTTTGAATCTTTTTTAATTTTTCGTAAATTTTAAAGAATTTGTCAAGGTATAATATGTAATGTGAGTGTGTGTGAGCTCAGTATCTGCTAAAGGCAGCCCAGCTTGCATACAAGGGGAAACATATCGGTGGAGGATCTGGAATAATTTAAGCCAGGGATTGAGGATTTTTTGGGGGTAGCATGTTAGAAGGTGAGGTGCGCTGTGGTACGTGTCTGTTCGATTTCTCGGTGTTGGGATCTCTTACGGAGAAGTCCAGTGATCTCGTTCAGATGCGTCCATGGTAACCAAGCCAGGGGGGTCGAGTACCCACGAGGAGTAAGAACAAGAGGGGGTTGTTGGCACCAGTTCCTCACCGGTCCTCTTCGGGGTTTATCAATGAGATTTCTTCTGTTGTGGACAGCAGAATTCTCATTGAGGGGGTATTGTAATGTGTCAAAAATGTGGGTGTTTTTATTTTATTTCGTTTCAGGGGTTTTCTAAAACATATTGTAAATTTTATCCCATTGTAACAAACCACGTGTTGACTGAACAGTTTGGGACAAAGGCAAGACGTAGTAGTGTTGTGTAATCAGCGGCGAGGAATCCGCGCCACCCAAAAAATTCTAAGAACTCTGTATATGTGTGGCGACGCGCGTACTCAAAATCTCAAGCATGGGCGCTGCTAGTGACGCCGTAAAAAAATCCAACGAAGCTGTGAAACATGGCGCTGGAGTGAACAATTTGCAAAACCAACCAGCCAGCTACAGGAAATGTATGTAAGCCATGCCCGCTGCTAGTGACATCAGTATAGCAGAGGCCAATATCGTCTACTCATTTGGCGGATATAACAGCTATGTTCCATGCATAAAAGGAATACGCCACAACAAATTAAGCATGAACGGCGACTAAAATCTGTTGGCCGTGAATACGAAGTTCCGCCCGCCCAGAGAAGCACGCTTCCCAGTTCCACCATAGTTGCCGGCCGGCACGGAGCTAAGTAGGCTCCCTACAAAGTTTTTCTTATTTTTCCAGTAAAAAGGTGTAACCACAATAAATTTCCATGTGACCGCGGTCGAGTTGCAAAAGTAGAAGAGATAATTTTATACTTTCGGACAGTAACCAACAAACAATCTACGGGAACGATGAGTGCGCGCGAGAACACGTGGCCGGCGGTTCAAGTGTAAGGGCTGGGGATTTTATTATAAAATGTTAAGGGGTGTGTTTGAGTGAGTGTTTAAAATATGCAGGCTGGGTTCTGTCTGTATGTCTGTGTGAATATAAGGTAAGATGTTAGAATAAGTTCATAGTTATATTGTTGTGATCAGAGAGCGGGTCACCGAAAAGTATTCGGCATGTAATTCAAAGTTCTAATTTTGGAGAAGGAATCTATTAATGTTAACAAAGTTCAAAAGTAAAAAATTAAATTTTAATTCTCTTCATAAAAAATTGAGAAGTACTTATTTCAGTAACCTGTAAATCACGCTAACATTTTACGTTTGTACGAGAACCCTGGCCCGGATAGAAGCTCTACAGGTAGGTCACAGTTATATTAGGCATTTTTATATATTTATTGAGTGTTATTAACATCTCAAAATATATGTAATGTGGTGAGGGTTGGTTTTTATTCAGATATAGAGTACAAGAGCTACCGCAGATAGATGTTGAAATATACAGACAGACAGGTAATCCCTTTTTCTAATTGCATCGTAGAAGAGGAACTTTATGTCTTGCAGGACAAATGTGACTAAGACATAAAATATCGGTTCACTTTCTGTCTCTTTCTCAGGACCTCTTAATTTCAGTTACAAAGTTCCTATGAGCTCTTCTTCTCTATCTACAGTATCTCTATGGTTATTTGTTGTAACCAGGGTTGTTTCAGCCGGGAGCCAAAATGGCGGCCACAGTCGATATGTCGAAGTATCTAGTTCTGAAGCTATTCAAGTAATATTAGTTCTTGGATTTCGTTGTCCATGACATGTCCGTTTCTTAACTCAATATAATTATTTTACTACGACTAAAAAAGTGAAAACCGGTTCTGGTTGTAAGGTAAAGCTTTTACGTTTTTACCCATAAAACATTTTGTGTTCAGAGTCGTAGTGAAATAATTATATTTAATATTAGTTACTAGGGTTGGCGGTGTGTTATTTTAAAAATACGTTTGAGACATAATTATACACAGAGAAAAATTGTATATGAAAAATTACCATACTGCATAGTAATGTAGGCGCAAACTAGAAAAATAAAAAAATTGATATATTATTGTATTTTTTCATATTTTGTATTAAGATTTATTAGAAAATATAGTAAAAATTATAAAAAAACATGGTTTTTCCAGTTTCCATCTACATTGCTATGCAGTATAGTAATTTTTCAAATATAATTTCATATGCCGGCATATGACAGGGTTGAAACATCAGAAAATATTTTATCGTGTTCGTCTAGTACTACAGTGACATCCAGCAATGCCGTGTTAAAAAAATTGATGTCTACGACAAATGCCTTAAGTGAATAAGGCAGATAGTACAACACTATCCCAGCAACAACACATAAACATCTAAACTAAACTTCACTGACTTCTCATGCTTCAAATAGTACCACATCTTATTGCTCAACTGTCGACTATACTAATCCATCAACTGAGGCTTTTGAAGTATTTTCCAAGTTAACACCTACACACCATCATCACAGGAGTCAGTAACAAGTTCAATTTTTCAATCACCACAACTAAAAGAAGTTATCAAAACCATAAAAATGCCACTTAAACGAGTTTGTTCAAGTCATAATCGGTCTTGCGTATGCTCAACTTATGCTAGCAATACACCAATGATTGTAATTCCTATTGAAGCCAAATTACAGGCATTTGCTGCTTGGGATATACATTTCTAAAAATAATTGCTGTTGCCTGAAACATATTATTAAAATAAGATTTATTCCTAACGAGCTTGTAAGTACTTACAGCAATTTTGTCGTATATTCTAACACAAGTAATATAGAAGTTACCGAATTATCGTTATTTTTGGATAAATTGTCAGTAGCTTCTACCCAGAGAATTCATGATAAGATTGGCAATCTATGTTTGTCAGAAGAACGATTAAGAATTTTTACTGGTTATGATTGGGAAAAAGTTCATAAGATAACTCAGACGCCTCCTAGTTTAAGAAAATCTTGTAATCGAGATCCCTTACAAGCTGTTGTTATATTTTTATTGAAGCTAAAAACAGGAAGCTAGATAATTTTATAAATGCATTTTAGAAATTAAAGATCATCAGGTGATTTCAAATTGTATAAAATCATTTATATCAGCCTTTGAAAAAGACGTTTTACCAAAAAAGTTTGGTATTACAGCTTGCTCTAGAGAGGATATGATATGCAAGCATACTTCAGATGTAGTGAGAAAGTTATATGATGTTCATGATCAGCTAGTTCTTATATGTGACGGAACATACAACTATCACTACAAAAGTAAAAATAGTGAATACCAAAGAAAAGGTTACTCAGGGAAAAAACCACCTTTGCAAACGTTTTACTATTGCTTTAACTGATGGCCATGTTTTGGATGTTACTGGACCATACTATGCTAACCAAAATGATGCTAATATATTAAAATCTATATCGGAAGAACCTGATGGCTTAAAAAGTATTTTAAAAAAAGGCAATATTTTTGTGCTTGACCGGGGATTTCGGGATGTAGTTCAAGATCTTGAGGCAAAGGGTTTTTAAAGTTCTTATGCCAGTGCTGAAGGGAAAGAGACCTCAGCTAACAACTAAAGAAGCTAATTCATCTCGCTTTGTCACAAAAATTCGTTAAGTCATACATAGAAGCTGTAGATTATAGGTAAAAAGTACAAATTCCTACATAATGAGATATACAATCGTACGCTCCCAAATATTAAAAGCTTATGCAAGATAGTGTGTTTTTTTAATAATACTTTTGGAAAACGGTTGAATTCTGATATTGGACTGAATGAGAGTATTGTCAGTTAAATTAAATCAAAAATTGATACAGAAAATACATTGGCTGTAGAAATAGAAGAAAAAGCGTGGAACAGAAAAAAAAGATTTTCAGCAGGTTTCTTCTAATTCTGTTACAGACTTCCCTGAACTGACAATCAATGAGCTTAAGATATTGTTTACTAGAAGTTACCAATTATTACAAGCACTTTGCCACTTAACTGAAATTATGAATGATCAAGATGAAATCACAGGCAGTTACCTTAAAATATCTAAGAATATATTGAGATTGATGTCAAATCTCGCCACAAAAATAAAATATCGGTATGGAGAACCATACATGACTTCCATGTTCTAAGATTTATATTTAAAATCATTTACGAAGTGAAATGTTTCCATAGAAACTACTTCTTTCCACTTATTGCTTCAGCCTTAACCACAGTACTATGGTCACTAACGTATACCACCACACGTTATCGCACTCGATTTTCACTGATGATGGCAGTCAACAGCACTGCAGAAACGTCTGGTTTTGCAGAAAACATTGGACTACGGCTAAACAGCCCAGGAAGGAATTTTAACAACAAACTACTACTTTATTGCCGATAATGTAGTACACATATAAAAATTATCCCCTCCCCCTTCAACTATAATTTTTATTTACAGAAAATTACCCCCACCCCATTCAACTAGCCTCTTCATTTATAGATATTTCATCTACGTTTCTACAGTGGATTATTAAGATCTTCTTATCAGGATACTCTATTTATCAAAATTAAGTACTTTACTCTTGTTACAACAAAAAATGTTTCAGGTAAACTGCCCTTTCCCCATAACCGATCTTCACCAAAATCAATAGGCCTTGAGTACTCTACAACTCAGGTACATATGTAAAAAATTATTTGATTCTGTTTGAATTTACGGCAGTTATCATTCGTCATGAAAAAATTTCTCTTGTTACAACATAAAATTTTGCTGATAAACTACCCCTTTCCCTTAACCGATCTTCACCAAAATCAACAGGCCTTGAGTTCTCTACAATTTAGGGATGTATGCAAAACATCATTTGATTCTGTTTGAATTTACGGCAGTTATCGTTCTTCATGAAAAACGTTCTCTTGTTACAACATAAAATGTTGCAGGTAAACTACCCCTTTCCCTTAACCGATCTTCACCAAAATCAACAGACATTGAGTTTTCTATAGCTCAGGAAGGTATGCAAAACATTATTTGATTCTGATTGAATTTACGGCAGTTATCGTTCGTCATAGAAAAAAATTACCCATGTTAAAACATAAAACGTTGCAGGTAAACTACCCCTTTCCCTAAACCGATCTTCAACAAAAGCAACAGGTCTTGAGAACTCTACAATTCAGGGTGTATGCAAAACATTATTTGATTCTGTTTGAATTTGCGGCTGTTATCGTTTACCATAGAAAAAAAATCTACACACACACACACACACACACACACACACACACACACACACACACACACACACACACACACACACACGCACGCACGCACGCACGCACGCACACACTTTTCGAAAAATGACTTTTTTCCATGTTTTGAGGGTAGTACAATCAGAATCTCCAATAATCTCGACCACGATTTGCCATCACCATACTTCCATTTCCTTATGGAACATGGAAGTAAAAACTTGTTAAGTGTTACATAGAGTATGAACCAGACTTAAACTGCGTTGATGGCATAAAGCGATACACATGTTATTGTGCAAATGGTTTAAGGACAGTGATGTTGTCATATAGCAGCTATTATTTATTATCTTTCATATGCAAGATATATGACACATTATATGGCCAGCGGAATTATTAACACATATCTTTGACCATAACGAAAATGAAGAAATTATATCCTTGTAAGCGACAGTGAAGATGAAGAAGCATAGTCTACACTTTTTCTTTACAGTTTTACAGTATTCCTGAAGACATTCTGTACAACATAATTTTTTGTCAAACGAAACAACTTGAAGTTTTGTGTATAAAAATAATGAAAATTAGAATTAAAAATATTGTTTTGTTATTAATTAACATTATGAATCATCAGATTAGAAAAACCAAGGTTTATTTAATATTTATTTTTATAAATGTTGTCAATTAAAAAGTTGGATACATATTTTTCAAGCAAGCTCATACGTAGTAAAATAGTATATAAAATAAGTAATTATATAAAATTAATTCGATTTTTTAAACTTTTATTTGATTTTGTGTAGATAATGCCTAATATAGGTTAAATAAAGTAACCAAGGTATAAAAATAATCTCTTCACAGAAAAATGTATCGTATATGTATCATATAATGACAAAAAGGCTACAAATAGGGAAAACAACGGTTTTTTCGACTTTTAAGTCCCTTCCACCACTTTTAAAGGGCTGAACAAAATTAGATACATTTCTTGAATCAAAAACTATTTGTGATTAAAATTTTATGTCCGCCTCTGTTTTAGTTTTTTGTAAAAATTTTTTTGAAAATTTAAAAACATTTTTAATTGCAAAAGGAGGGTTGAAAAATTGGAAAAAATTGGGTTGAAAGAACTTCACTTACCCTATGCTCTTGATTTTTTTAATAGAAAAATTCGCTTTATGGTTGATGAAAAAAATTATTAAAAATGAAAAATGGGATCTTAGGGGGGTACCCCCTAACGAGGGGTGGAAAAATAGTGTCAAACCTTTTTTTTCAATCATACTGACATAATGATCACAGAAATTTTTCAAATGATTCTTTGGGCCAAATCACTATTCTTATCCAGCAATAGCCTTTAAATTATTTATAACCTAAAATTATTGCAGTCCACATTCCTTAACTTGAATGCTAAATCAATTTCATTGTTAAATGAAATGGGCTCAAACCTTCACAGAACAAATACCTACAACCCCATGTTACAATACCATGTTTACTTATAGAATACAATTAAAACACAAACAAAACTGTTTAAAAAACAGATAAAATATATGCACTTAAACAGTAATAGAGATTTTAAACACCACACCAGTACTATATGAAAAGAACTGCAAAATCAGTTAATGGGTAAAGCCCCACCTGATGTGGCTGCCGCTTCATTTAAAAGCATAAAACTGTGTACACATCCTTTCCCCCGTCCCCTCAAGTCCGTCCAGTTAACAACAAACATGTAGCAGTGTAGAAAAAGCATCCAACTTCAGGACTATGACGAAAACATTAGGTGATTGCTCTTAGCCACCCCAAAATTATCTGTTATGTAAGGAAACTGTTTATACTTTTCAGTAATATTATTAACAATTTTAATTTACGAATTTAACAAGGGTAACTTTTGCCCTCCCTGTACGATCTGACACTGTACTATAGTGTATATGTTTAAGGTGTTGGTAAATGGGTACGTATTATATGGTACTGATTATAAGTAATACCCTACAATGTACCCTACATATTGTATGTGGTTATTGATAACAAATAAAAATAAACTTTTAGCATATTGCATATACAAAAATAAAAATTTGAGTAGTAATAGAAAATGTATGTATAAATTTCAGTCCACGAGTTTTTTCTTATGCCTAAATTTTTATAGTACCGGTAATTTAGCAGCTCCCAAGACTCTTGTATCACAAAGAAGAAAAATATTGTGATCTTTTGGGATTTCACTGCACTATAAGATAACAACCCCCCCCCCACAAATATGAAAGAACATGATCAATTAAAAATAATAAAAGAGGATTTCAATGGTATATTTTTTTCCGTTTCAGACACTGTGAAAGGTTTAAAGTGTTAACCCTCCTTTCTTTGAAAAAGTATAGACTCAAATGTATAACATGTAAAAGGTCATATAAAAGGAATGGCCATAGACTGCCCACATGTAGAAACACCAAATTTATATTAACATTTATACTATAAAATAAATTTAAAAATTAATGCAGACTAGGTCTATGTTTATGACTTTAACATTTTGTTGAGTTGCTTAGTTAGTATTTGTTTTGTTCGAAGTGACACCTCAATATGTAATTAAAATAATATTCAATATTGTGACAAAATATGAATGTGAAAAGCATTTTCAGAGGTAAGCCTGGATATAGGTGGCAAGCCTTCCAGCAGCAGCTTTAGAATTAGAATTAATTTGTAGCCATTATTATATTATATTGAAACCAGAAATCATGGAAAATGTTTAAAAAAGGAAAACCACAGAATTGCATCCCATAAGAGAGAATGCTGTGTTACTACATATCATTTTTTCTTTCTATGTTTGTAATGCAGATAAGATTTTTATAAATAAATATTAAATATTGTGTTTATTAAATATAAACATATTTCAGGATATTTGGTAGTATTTACATAGTTTTTTTTTTGTTTACTCTAACAGTTCTACAATTTGTGGCATATACACTTAAGTACTTAACAAGAGTACACAAACAAGGTTTGCTTTCCTCAGAAACAAGGTCTAAGGTGGTAGCTAGCCACATCTCACTAAAATAATATGTCAGAATCAGTGGTCTATCTAGAACTTGGTCTTTTGAGGGAAGGGGTCTGATCCAGTTGGCTTCATACAAAATAAAAAAGCTAGTGAAGACTAATCAATATTACTATCTTCAAAGTGATTGAAAAATGTGTCCACACGTCTTGAAATAAACCCCCATTAAAATAAACGGTAATAACACAAAAAAGATACGTCTTGCAATAAATCCCATTAAAATAAACAGTAATAACACAAAAAAATACGTGTTATTGAAACATTGTTTTGAAGATACTTATTGACTGGATTGATTTTCCTAAATTTCATATTTCAAATGTGTACACAAATGTGCTTAATAAACCTGCTTGAAAGTTTAAGTGTACACAGCTGAAAAAATAATAAAATAGTTTAAAAGTTAAGAGAATAACAATATTCGTTAATTTATTTCAACCCTCTGGCAGGGGGGGTTCCGTTTGTCCCTCTGTAATTACCCCCCTGAGCAGAAGTATAAATAAAAACTCTCAATTCTCACAAAGTAGAGCACATAGCTTTCAATTTTTGTATAACTTATGGTGCATACAAGTCAGCACTTATGTGGCTCAAAGTTGTTGTTCCCTTGACTATGTGCATAAATAACTACTAGTATTTTTCATAACTTATAGTAACCACTTTAGAAATATCAATCACCGAAGTCACTTCTGGTATTCCTTTGTAAAACACATCCCTTCGTATTATAATTATATGAAAAACAGTAGGCCCATTGTAAAACACACAACAGTCACTTGTCACCTTCCCAAAACTTATCACTATCAGTTTTATAAAGTCTATTGTCAAACTGTTGCAGATGGCCGACTCACAGAGTAAACCACCGACTAAAATCCAACAGGAAATCGAGAGAGTGAAGGACGCCGTAACTAACTACGAGACCCAAATTTACAGCATTTCTCTATCGCTAGTCGAGACAGAGTATAGAATCGGTGAGCTGAAGCTAAAAATCACCATACGGATTTCCAGAGGATGGTTGATGCTTATCTGCCGGCTGCCGAGTATTTTGTTGACAAGCTGCGGCCTGAAGCCCGGGACACAGTGGCGCCTCTGTTCGCTGAAGCTTATGATTTAGCGGGACGCATAGAATCCAGCGAGACGATCCTAACTCAACTTGCGTGGTTGTCGCAAGACATCGACAACTTGCAGGCTGGGATCGACAACAGGACAGTTGTCACGAACGCGTCTATAGAAAGCCCGTGAGAATTACAGATCGCGCAAAGCGGCAAACGAATGTTTGGACAAGATTCTGGTCTATTACGAAGACATGATTGGAAACAGCTGCCCTTTACAACCAGGTCAATCAAGATTTCACTACTGTAAAAGCCACAAGCGATGAAAACTACAGTAAGATTAACCTACCAAGGGTTTAGAATTGCTCGAACGAATTTACACGGAAGCCAATATAACATCGAACGACATCAAGTCAGCGTCGATCAATGCGTTGGATACATTAAAAATCTTCACAGTGTCGAGTAAGCTATGGTACATTGAGTTCTACGCTCCGATTTTGGTGTCGGAGAAGCTGCATGCAGATAATGAGGCTGGCGTTGACTACAACGACTACGTCCTCGCCTACCTTAAAAACATAATCAAGGTCGCGGTCAGCTTCATAGTCGCCACCAAAAATGTCAACATAACTGATTTCCAGCCATGGATGTTTATATACTAACTGGATGCCCGACTGCCAACCCTGTATGCTTGCGAGAGCTGAAGCAAGTGTGACGTCACGCCGCCATCTTTAACCCGGGCAAGAGATCTCAAGCCCACAGTTCTACCTATACAACTGGTACATAATTGTGCCATTAATTATGCGACAATTAATTATTTTTTCATGATAAATACATGCTACGGTACGTCCTGAATAATACGATTTTTTGTCAAACCCATCAGCCCGAATGGTAATTCTCACTTACCTGTTAAATCTTTTGCTATTTCCACTCGTAATCAAAGAATTTATTAGCCGACACCGTGGGATCATAGTGTTATGGGAACGTAAAATGAAATTTAAAAACAAGAGTTTCTCAACGAAGAATTAGAAATAAAAGGCTGTATTCCCAACTTTCATTATTATTAGGGCTATTTATCTGTATGAAAAGGTACCGGTACTCACCAGGAACTCGCGAATTCAAATCCGGGGGAGGTAGATCGATGTAAAAGTTTGGAAAATTCTATAGAGATAAATGAAATTATAAATCTTGAGAAACTTGGGCTTAAAAATGTGCCAGTACTGCATACCACCAGAAAAAGCCATTATTAACTGATGTTGTTATTATTATTATTATTATATTATTATCATGAATCTATATAAAATACGCTGCTTTCTTCCTTTCAAAAATGATATTCAAAATAAAACAAGAAAAACACACAGAATCTAACCCAGTATGCTAGTATCCTTACTTTGTTCTCAGAAATGTGGCCAACCCAGTAAAATGGTTATTAATAGTTTTACAGGTTTTTGATTATTCATTCACAACTGGTGTTTTTTAATAATGGCTTTTAGAAAAGAGTACATAATGATAATAAACAGAATGAGTGTGTAAACTTATTGACAATGAATGTACGTGTTAGCCATAGATTACCATAAAACTTGGGCATTAGGTTTTGCTGGCCAATATCGTGATTTGTAAGAAATTAAAAATTCCACTACTGAATAAAATTAATTAGAACTCTGTGATTTTCAAAATTCGTCGAAAATCAATGGAAACTCGATTATAACTAAACTTATTTAATTACATATTTGGTTGTATTCTGTAACTAAATAAATCTTGTTTGCATTATAAGCCATTTCGCTCGACTTTGATTTCATGCGTTTGCTAAACATTTTGCGTCTGGGAGAAATGGGACTATACCTTCTGTTTGTGTACACCTTGTTGTTATATGCAGTGAGATGTAATAATTTTATACTGTAACGCAGAAGCAATTAGACGACTGTTTAGCATGTCTGACTGTAGACATTGTTCGGTTATTTATTCATATAATTACGTGTCAGATTATGCTGAAAGACTTTTAGTTTCTATGTTGGAAGATATGTTGTGAAACCCCCCTTTTATTTTTCTAAGTTTTGTAATTTTTTTGAATTTTATTTAATTTTATTTTTATTAAGTTTTTTTTTGTAAAAGGGGAGAGACATCATATTTAGAACTAGGTAAAAAAACCTAGAGGAAGCAAAAGTGTGCAAGGCCCATATACAATTACAGACATGTCCCCCCAGGTGAATGACAGGACTTGCAAATGAAAAACTCTTTTAACCAACAAGCGTGTGCTTTATTCAACCTGCAAGATTTTACATACATGACAAGTTCGTGATTGTGTGAGCACACCATTAAAGGCAGAATTATATATATATATATGTATATATATGTATATCCATTAATTCATAATGTCACAAAGTAAGTGAATTGATATTAAACTAATTGCAAAATTTCTGCCTGATTATGTATGAGGCAAAGCTGGTAATAATCTCATTCATAAAGCAATACTAATCCATCAGTGTTGTATAATATCAAATAGGCTAGCCTGTTGTCTCAGTAGCACATTTATGGTTTTTCTCTTTTTTAAATCGGTTACATATTCCCCCAAAAAAAGTATATATATATTAAAATTACACACACAAACACATATACGACATGAATAACAAAACATCCCTCATTTCAGCACTAACCTCGTCATAAACCCATTCCAACTACAGTAAATAAATGAACCCTAATATGTATAGATAGGTATAAATATGCATGACAACGTAAATAGAATATCTCAGCTCCTAAGCATAGATTTGTCAGCATATTCACAAGCATAGTTCACACCAGAGAATGTAAGTGACCGCCCCGAAACTCAACCAGCCAAACGACCCCTTACCTTAATCATTAAGCGTTAAGTATGTGTGTGAAAGAAAATCGTTTCTCATCTACAGCATCAGACAACCCCCGCTACGTTATTAAAACTCAGCCATGACCAGATAACATGATAGCACGAGATAATCAACTCCCTAATGGTCTTAATTAGATAAAGTTAGATCTTACAGCAAACTGCGGATGTGTGTGTATGTGTGTAACTTCTTACACATTATACAGTTATAAGATACTTCATTAGGTATACTGTGGTAATGTTCACACATGCAATAACATAATTGAACATGAGAGTTTGTGCTAGAGTATAATGTTCAGAACTTCACGAGTGAGCTTCTGGCGGCTTCTGTGCATTCACATGTTGTAGAGAGAGAGAAATAGATAATCAGAATTTTCCCACCTGGATTGTCCGGTGTACTTAGTTCGTATAGGCGCTGATCAGTGAGGTTACAGTCGTGTCACAAATCCCTGGTGCAGCTTAGCATTGGAAAAGTCCTCGACTGACGGCATTGTGGCTATAAGATCGTCTCTGCCATTAGGGTGGACAGATGTTCGTCCACCCCTGACACCCATCTCGCCCTTGGTCGAGCACCTGGACATACAATAGGTTGTAGAGGGTGTCATAAAGAAAATCACGCCACTTAGGCCGTCCACATTAAATACCAACACTAACTTTAAGCAACAACAGCGCACACACACATCGCCACTAATTCAGATTAAACAGTATTAAGCTCGTCTAGCAATTACTTTCTTAATGTTTCATTGAAATATTCAAATTGATTAGCTGTGTCTTTCGTAGTTATTAATTACATCAAAACAGCTGAGTGCAAGATACATTAGCATATTCTCTATTGAAATCAACTTGACCCACGACTCTCACATTCATAATTTAATTAAATTTAATTTAATTTGATTTTGTAATAGCATTTATGCCCAGATTAAAAACTGCTCTATACGCACACACACACACAAGCATAACTCATAATGAAAGCTGAAACACAAAATATATTTGGGGTTAGAATATTTTCAGAACCCGCAAACTTGCACGTACCTGGAACAACACTTTATCTAGCCTATCATAGTGATAGGTTCGGAAGTCCTGGATAGAAGTTTGCCGCCAGCCGAGACCAGATGAACAGGTTGGAGGATCAAGCAGAAATGAGGCCGATACAACGTTTCGGTCCAGCCAAGTAACCTCCGAATGCAGGAATGTACAGACACAGCTGACTGGCAGCGCCAGCTGTATTGCGTAGCTGCACAACCGTTTGTGTGTATAACCGACCGACAACAAACCATCGCAGCAGTGTGGCCGTGCGTGACGTCAGCGGCGCTCGTTTTTAAAATACTAATAATACGTTGCCGAAACCAGTACGGCACACCCTCACCCCAAAAGGGCAACATGGTTGACCCAAAACAAACAAGTCCTCAAGCACGACGGCTGCGGGAAACCTGGAAAATCTCAGATTCTAAAACGCTCTTGGTGAGTTCAGTAACACAGGAAAACGAAAAGGCAGAAGGAAGAGGTGTGAGTTAGTGAGTGTGTGTCTGAAAGAGAAGATGTAAGTGTGAGTCCTGCATGCTCGCCGGGCCCTGGTCCGCATGCAGATATAAGAGACAGAAAAGAACAGGAGAAAGAGAAGAATCGCAGGATCCCGCTTTGAGTACTGACCACCAAGGCCTCCCAATTCCAATAACTGAGATCCAGGAACCCCAAATAGTATTCCCCCCTTTTTTATGGGACTAACTGTCATCCCTAACTCATGCCCTATGGCAAAACTTTAGCTTCGAAATATGAGTGGTTACTCTTTCAACATCCCCTCCGGGATCACCCAATTTCACTGTGACGGGCAACACAAACCGAAGAATGCGGTATGGTCCCGACCAACGATAACATAGTTTAGCGGCCCTCCTATTTATGGCTGAGCTGATCGGATGGCTCTGACAGTAGACCAAGTCGCCAATCTTAAATGGGTTCGGAATTCGCCCCTGATTGTAGCGACTACGGACGCGTTCGTGCGCACGAAGCAAATTCCTCCGGACCTCCCGCCATCTGTCCACAGTCGTGACCTCAGGATCGTTCGGCAGAAGATCATCAATGTGCCACAAATTGTCCAACGGCAAACTCGGCGAGAACCCAAACATGACTTCAAAGGGTACGGCCTTGTGACTCTCGTGTAGGGCCGTGTTAAATGCCAATTGCAACCACTTTAAATTTTGGTCCCAACAATCCTGTTGTTCAGCATGATAGGCGATAAGCGCTGAACGGAGATTCCGGTTAAATCTCTCCGCGTGGGACGGTTGAGGGTAGTACGGGGAAGTGGTCACATGTTTGATGCCGTTAGCAAAACACATTCGCCGGAAATCTTTTGAAATGAACTGTGGTCCATTGTCAGAGACAATGGTGGACGGAAAACCGAAATGCTGAAAGACATGGGTCTGTAGCATAAGGATAGTTGAGCGAGTGTTTGCCTGTCATAAGGGCAGTAGCCAGACAAACTTGGAAAAAGCATCCACGCAAACAAGTAGGTAAGCATTACCTGACTTGCTACGAGGGAAAGGTCCCACGTAGTCTATGAATAACTTCTCCATGGGTTTGCTCGCCACATCAGATGACAATAGACCCAATTTAGTGTTTTGAGCAGGCTTACTCAAGCCACAGAGATGACATGCTTTCACACGAGCCGCGATGTCCCTGTCCATGCCCTTCCAGATGAAATGCCTCCTAATACTGGAAATGGTCTTCGAAATTCCCTTATGGCCACCTATTGGGGAATCATGATAGTAGCTGAAGACCATTGGCACGAGCTTGCTAGGCAGCACAACCTTCGGGGCACGTCCTTTTCGTTCTCGGCAGCACAGGACGCCCTTGGACAGAAAATATGGTACCTGCACGTTACCCTCTTTTAGGTGTTGGATGATAGGACCCAACTCTTCATCATTTAACTGATGGGGTAACACATCAGTAAAAGCCAAAGGAAAATCCAGCAGAACGGAACAGGGTTGCTCAGAATTGGCCTCGCTGGGTTGGGAGAACATACGTGACAAGGCGTCTGCAACAACATTTTGTGTTCCCCTGATGTGTTGCACTTTGAATTTAAAGGATGAGATCTTGACCACCCAACGCCCTATTTTACCCAGCTGCCGGGGATGAGCGAGAAGCCAGGAGAGAGCCTGATTATCGGTCTCCAACAGGAACTCAGCGTGTTCCAAGAAACGCCTGAACTTATCTAGAGTGTACACAACAGCAAGACACTCTAGTTCATACACTGAAGACTTCCTCTCTTGTTGGGTCAAGGTCCGGGATATAAATGCCACCGGCTGCCTAGCACCATCGACTTCCTGGGACAGAACCGCCCCGAGCGCAACAGAACTCGCGTCCGTTTGCAAAATGAATTTTTTTGAAAAATCAGGCATCCTCAACACAGGGGGAGAGACAATCGCCTCCTTGATGGTATCAAAGGCCCGCTGTTGCCTCTCTCCCCATACAAATTTGGTACCCTTTTTCCTGAGTTCGTTTAAAGGTACAGCAATCTCCACGGCATTAGGGATAAATCTACGGTAAAAATTGACCATGCCAACAAATCTGGCAACACCTTTCGCATCCCTAGGGGGAGGAAAATCCCGGATGCCTTGTGTCCTCTCCGGGTCGACCGTCACACCCCCATATGAGACGAGATGCTCTAAAAACGAAATACTCCTTTGTGCAAATTTTACCTTGTCTGGATTGATAGTGAGGCCAGCACTCCTCAATCGGCACATCACCTCTCTCAGGTGACCCAGATGCTCCTCGAACGTTTTACTGTAGACCAAGAGGTCATCAAGATAATTAAAGATGAATTTAAATTTTACGTCATGGAATACAGTGTCAAGTAGTCGCGTGAGGGTTTGAGCCCCCACTGCCAGACCCATGGGTACCCTAGTATATTGATAAAGATTCCATGGCACACAGAATGCCGTATAAGGGCGGCTTTCCTTAGACAGAGGAATCTGATGATAAGCGGCATTGAGGTCAAAGATGGTGAAGTACCTGGCCCCACTAAACCAATCGAACGCGGAATGTAAATCGGGAAGAGGAACTGAATCCACCTCAATATTAGCATTGAGTTTGCGATAGTCTATGACCATACGCTGTTTACCTCCAGGCTTGGGCACCAGAAATGCTGGACTTGCATAACTAGAGTTGGAAGGTTCAATGACCCCTTGTTTAAGCAACTCTTGAACCTTCTCTCTTAGGACATCCATCTTTGGAGGGGCGAATTTGTATGGGTGTGAGCGTACTACGGCGGAGTCCGTTAAACGGATCTTATATTCCAAAAGATGTGTGAGCCCCAGGTTGGGAGTTAATACAGTGGGGAACTGCTCACACAAATGATCCAAAGCATGCCTCTGGGACGGGGTGAGATGGTCTCTTTCTGAATCGGGACACACAACCTCTTGGACACCTCCCTTAGCTCCCTGGTACCCAAGGAAAGGAATGACAACCTCCCGATTGAATTTAAAATAACAGTGGTGCGCTTGAAGATCTAAAACGAGACCACTCTTGGAGATAAAATCGGCACCCACAATGCAGTCGACTCCCAGAGCCGGAGAAACCAAAAATCGCCACACCCATGAAAAACACTCGATTTTAATACTCAGGGAAACCACCCGGGAGATGGGCAGAATTTCCCGCGATGCAGTCCAGCATACCACAGAAGACCGATCCGACCCTAATAGTAAGCCCTGTTGTTCAAGGTCCTCACATACTCTAGATGAAATTATGGATCGGGCTGATCCAGAGTCAACCAAGGCTCTGAGCTGACCCTTTTTCAACTCGACCAACAGGAAGGGGCATACTGAACTGTAGTTGGGGACAGTTTGCAGGACCTTGGAGCCGGATGACCCGGGATTAGCTATCCGCCTGGGGTTAAGTGAAACCGGAAGAGAACGGCCTAACGGGGAAGACAACTCCCAACTTATCTTCCCCGAGAATTTACGTTTTTTGAAAGGTTACCTTTTCGGGAAGTCCCTTGACGCTGTCTAGCATCGTTACAATAGCGCGCGACGTGACCGGATCTATGACACCTAGAACAGAATAATTCTCGTACTTCACAGCTCTGAACCGGCGCAGGCCTAGGACCCCAAGACCCGGGCTGCCCGACTCGTCGCTCGAAATTAGGGCGTTCTGAACGCCTCCTAGCCTCGCGGGCTCTAATATCGTCATTACCCTGTATAGTGATCGACTCGGCGCACAGCCGGTCTAAATCAATAAAACTTTGGGGACGGGCAGCGAATGTCAAACGTGACCGTTCCTCCGGCGTCACGCCCTGCAAAATAGTATGAATGACATCAGACTCTGACAACCCCAGCCTCAGGATCCGGGCCGCGTCTTTAACACTGGAAATGAAATGAGCAAGGGACTCTCCGCTTGCTTGAACTCTATAGAAATGTTTGTGTCGTAACCGGTCGTGTAACCTTCCCGGTACGAAAGCGTCCAGGACTTCCCGATGGAAATGGTCTATGCCACCACCATCCCTAAGGGTACTTGTCACGCGCTCAGCCATAGATCCCCGACAGTACGGGTAAATGAGCTCAAGCAAAGTCCGCTCCGACAGCCCAGGGAAATCGGCCAACTGAAAAAATACGCGCAAGAAACTCAAAAGCGCCTCAGGATCCAGACCATCGACAACTGGGAGACGCTGAATGACATCCGACAGTGGGTTAGGAAGCTTGTGATAGCTTGCGGTGGCCATATCGGAAAAGGCAGGAACATGCACAGGGGGTTCCACCCTGGCTGCCGTCTCAACAGAAGAAGAAGAAGAACCGGAATTCGGATCTACGTGGCGACGCTGGCCGAGAGAAAACTCCCGCAATGCCATCGCCACTTGCTCCCTAAGAGTGACAACATTTTTCTCTAATTCTGAGGTGGTAGCCTGTGATTCAGCATTCTGTAAACGGCATAGAACGTGTTGTAAACGTTGGCGCACCCTCTGTCTAGCCGTAGAGGTGGGTGCCGCCGACTGCAGGCCTTCGGCCAAATCGAGCAGTTCTACAAATTTTTCCGAGCACAGCTCCACCTCGGCGGTGACATCCGTAAGTAATACTCTCCCACTCGGTGCCTCACCGGAGGCAAGAGCCTCACGGAGTTGCTTCCTTAATGAAACAACAGTCTCCTGCGGCTTCCGTCCCCGGAACCGGACCTCCCACTCGAGCTCATCTTTTACAAACAAATCCACATTTACCGAAATGGACATGACCGCGCAATCCACACACACACCACGTAAAAGCAAGAATTAAAGAGAACGACAGGAAGAACTTGATCATACAAGTGGCTCCAGAATGCTCTAGCGATACGACGAGATGGGTGTCATAAAAGCAGAGAAACAGCCATGCAAAATGCCCAGAAGAGAACACAACACAAAACAACCAAACTAACTCACTAAATACAACACACAAAGTACACATAAAATTCGATATAATCGAAAATATAAACTATCACATCCATGCCCTTGGTCGGACCATAACCGCATTCAAAATACACGATACCGCAACGCAACGCCCTCAATAAACAATTACCATATAACTGGGATGCTACCAAACACGTTGTCTAATCCAAGAGACAAGTCATAATCAAACTCAACAAGTACCGACGGCCCTCATCATGTCCAGACTCCGTATGAGCTCCAGGGTATGTGCAAGTGCAACCAATCAGCACACATTCATTAAAAAAAAATTAATCACATACTTATAACCCCTTTTCAAAATTCATCTTACACTCAACATCACAAAATAATCACTTAAACACTAACACATATTAAATTATTTTAAACTTCATTAACCCCTTATTCATTTTATAAAATGTGCTCTTTTTTCTGGTTGTTCATTCTGTTAATTTATTACACTACCATTAAGTTTTCTTACAACACTTGGATTCTAATCAAAAATAATTTGAAATAATTTGCAAGTCCTAACACCAGCTGACATGTCTGTAGCCACACTAAGTTTCATTTAAGAAAATAAATATAAGTCCCCAGATTCTAAAATTTCTCAAGTTCAACAGAGAACAATAAGGCAGAAATAATACCTACTATCCACCCAGAATCATAACAACCACGCTCTGCTACCATTTGAAACCCCCCTTTTATTTTTCTAAGTTTTGTAATTTTTTTGAATTTTATTTAATTTTATTTTTATTAAGTTTTTTTTTTTTTTGTAAAAGGGGAGAGACATATTTAGAACTAGGTAAAAAAACCTAGAGGAAGCAAAAGTGTGCAAGGCCCATATACAATTACAGACATGTCCCCCCAGGTGAATGACAGGACTTGCAAATGAAAAACTCTTTTAACCAACAAGCGTGTGCTTTATTCAACCTGCAAGATTTTACATACATGACAAGTTCGTGATTGTGTGAGCACACCATTAAAGGCAGAATTATATATATATATATATGTATATATATGTATATCCATTAATTCATAATGTCACAAAGTAAGTGAATTGATATTAAACTAATTGCAAAATTTCTGCCTGATTATGTATGAGGCAAAGCTGGTAATAATCTCATTCATAAAGCAATACTAATCCATCAGTGTTGTATAATATCAAATAGGCTAGCCTGTTGTCTCAGTAGCACATTTATGGTTTTTCTCTTTTTTAAATCGGTTACATATTCCCCCAAAAAAAGTATATATATATTAAAATTACACACACAAACACATATACGACATGAATAACAAAACATCCCTCATTTCAGCACTAACCTCGTCATAAACCCATTCCAACTACAGTAAATAAATGAACCCTAATATGTATAGATAGGTATAAATATGCATGACAACGTAAATAGAATATCTCAGCTCCTAAGCATAGATTTGCCAGCATATTCACAAGCATAGTTCACACCAGAGAATGTAAGTGACCGCCCCGAAACTCAACCAGCCAAACGACCCCTTACCTTAATCATTAAGCGTTAAGTATGTGTGTGAAAGAAAATCGTTTCTCATCTACAGCATCAGACAACCCCCGCTACGTTATTAAAACTCAGCCATGACCAGATAACATGATAGCACGAGATAATCAACTCCCTAATGGTCTTAATTAGATGAAAGTTAGATCTTACAGCAAACTGCGGATGTGTGTGTATGTGTGTAACTTCTTACACATTATACAGTTATAAGATACTTCATTAGGTGTACTGTGGTAATGTTCACACATGCAATAACATAATTGAACATGAGAGTTTGTGCTAGAGTATAATGTTCAGAACTTCACGAGTGAGCTTCTGGCGGCTTCTGTGCATTCACATGTTGTAGAGAGAGAGAAATAGATAATCAGAATTTTCCCACCTGGATTGTCCGGTGTACTTAGTTCGTATAGGCGCTGATCAGTGAGGTTACAGTCGTGTCACAAATCCCTGGTGCAGCTTAGCATTGGAAAAGTCCTCGACTGACGGCATTGTGGCTATAAGATCGTCTCTGCCATTAGGGTGGACAGATGTTCGTCCACCCCTGACACCCATCTCGCCCTTGGTCGAGCACCTGGACATACAATAGGTTGTAGAGGGTGTCATAAAGAAAATCACGCCACTTAGGCCGTCCACATTAAATACCAACACTAACTTTAAGCAGCAACAGCGCACACACACATCGCCACTAATTCAGATTAAACAGTATTAAGCTCGTCTAGCAATTACTTTCTTAATGTTTCATTGAAATATTCAAATTGATTAGCTGTGTCTTTCGTAGTTATTAATTACATCAAAACAGCTGAGTGCAAGATACATTAGCATATTCTCTATTGAAATCAACTTGACCCACGACTCTCACATTCATAATTTAATTAAATTTAATTTAATTTGATTTTGTAATAGCATTTATGCCCAGATTAAAAACTGCTCTATACGCACACACACACACAAGCATAACTCATAATGAAAGCTGAAACACAAAATATATTTGGGGTTAGAATATTTTCAGAACCCGCAAACTTGCACGTACCTGGAACAACACTTTATCTAGCCTATCATAGTGATAGGTTCGGAAGTCCTGGATAGAAGTTTGCCGCCAGCCGAGACCAGATGAACAGGTTGGAGGATCAAGCAGAAATGAGGCCGATACAACGTTTCGGTCCAGCCAAGTAACCTCCGAATGCAGGAATGTACAGACACAGCTGACTGGCAGCGCCAGCTGTATTGCGTAGCTGCACAACCGTTTGTGTGTATAACCGACCGACAACAAACCATCGCAGCAGTGTGGCCGTGCGTGACGTCAGCGGCGCTCGTTTTTAAAATACTAATAATACGTTGCCGAAACCAGTACGGCACAGTTGTTTGTATGTTAGTTTCGTATTTTGTATTCTTTTCGAAGTCATAAGTCAAGCAAGCATTAAATCAATTTACACTCCAAAAGGTCCGCACAAATCAACCTAACTCCACGTCTGTTTACCTTTTTTTGCCCGTTTTAAATATGGCTGCCGTGATATCAGATTTGCTTCACTAGAGAGCGCCCTGTCGGGCATCCAGTTATATTAACATCCATGTTTCCTGCAGATACTGTCTGGTGCGGAATCGTTTTATATATACCTGTTTTACAGCGTCTACAGATCGTATTTCACGTGATACCTGCCCAGCAGAGCCTGTCAGATCGCGTCTGAAGCCGGCTCCCTGTCCGGCGAAATTAACAATTACACTGTTGATAATAATCTCTGTGTAGTCGACACCGTATACATCTACGCGCAGTGCATTTTGTCCGATTTCAAAGCGACCTACGTACTTATGGATCGATATGTCGCGGTGGAGAACAGTTACGAAGTCCTAACAAAAGTCGAACTAGCGCAGAGGACTACATGTTCCTTTGTTGTGTACAATGAATACAAAAACAACATAACTGTGCCGGTGGAAAACGTTTTCAGAAACTTCACGTTCACCTACCAGTAAGTAGTCGATTATCTGTCTCCAGCGATAAACTCGGCCTACACTGGTGCTCTAAACAGAATCGATTCGTGCGTCGCTCAGTATGTAGGTTTTTATCATGTCAAACTGAACACAACCATTAACGCGATCGTCGGCATTTTGAACAATTTCGTCGACAGATACAGGGCGCAGAACAACACGGCCTCTATCGGCGTTTTAGAGACGTTGATAAACAATCTGACTACGGCTGTATACAATAAATCGAAATCTGTAATCGATACGTTTGTCGATTACAGCGGTTACGTGCAGTCGATAAACGCCAGTTACAACGACATTCAGAACAGCAACTGTGACAACGCATCGTTGAGTCTGGTCGAATCGTACATCTGTATCGACGAGAAAAAACAGTTTTTCGTTGACAAAGCTTTGGGGCTGTCTTGGGCGTACTGTAACAAGTTTGTTTTAGTTATCACCAGCGGCGGTCCCGGCATCAACGACCCACAGGCAGTCTACTCCACGTACAGCTACATTTCCGCTGCCATCAAGACAGCTATCAGCTCTGGAGTATTCGAAAGCTCAGTGAGAACGTCTGTGGAATGCGTGAGTTCACTGCTACAAAGCTACATCTTTGTTCGTCACACTAACCCCATTTATATACCTGACCATCTTAAATCATGTGTGTGATAAATTTTAAAGACGGGAACAATTCTAGAAAGTTCTTCTTGAAACAATAAAAGGAACTGTATAATAACAAAAAACATTCTTTCAATTTAACGATTATAATTTTCACTAAGTATATTTTACTACGACACCAAGTAAAGTTATTTAATATTTTTATAAATACAACTATTACATTAACGACTCTGAACACAAAGTTTTTTATAAGTAAAAACATAAAGTTTTACCTTACAACCTGAACCGGTTTTCACCTTTAAAAGGCTTCTTCAGAGGTTGCCGCTGGTAGCGCTGTCCGTCCTGTTGTGGGCGACAGAATCGAATTTCGAAAGATCGATGTTGTGTGTGTGGGGTGAGATATGTTCGAATAATGCGTGCGATTTGAATTGTGTCTGTTCGTTTAGGATGTCGTTTTTATTTGTTTTCGTGTGTTTGTATATTTCCAATTGTTCTAGAGTGTCTAGTTTTCGGCCTTTTGTGTGTACGTATAGAATGTTCATGTTATTGTCGATGTTTTTGTATGTGGTTTGCTTCAATGAGGTGGTTTGCAAAGGTGGATTCTGTAGTGGAGTGGAGTGCCTCTGTGTGTTCAATGTATCTCTGTTTGAAGCTACGTCCTGTCTGGCCTATGTAGAATTTGTTGCAATTTAGTTTGTAAACACCAGGTAGATCGAATTTGTTTTGTGCTTTGTGTGTGTTTTTTGATAGTGTGTGTTCTGTTTTGTTAGTAGTTTTGTAAGCGATTCTGTATCCTGCTTTTTTGAATTTATGGGCTATTTTTTCAGTTTGTTTGTTGATGTATGTTAGTGTTATGAATTTGATGTTTTCTGTTTTAGTCTGTTGTTAGTTTTGTGTAGGAGTTTACTGACAATTGTTCTGTCATATCCGTTAGATTCTGCTAGATATTTTATCGTGTTTAGTTTGTCTTTGTAGTCTCTTTCATCTAGGGGGATGTTGTTAAGTCTATGTATCATGGTTCTGAAGGCAGCTAGTTTGTGTTGTATTGGGTGATTGGAGGAGTTGTGTAATAGTGTGTCAGTTGTAGTCGGTTTTCTGTATATACTTAAGTAACGGACACGTCATGGACAACGGAATCCAAGAATATTTTTATCTTAAAGCCAGAACCCAGTTTTCGCTCTAATTATAAGTATAATACTACTGTAGTATTATACTTATAACTAGTTAATCAACGGACACGTCATGGACAACAAAATCCAAGAATTTAACAGTTTTCGATCCTTACGAGCTTCATAAGAGGAGGCCGCTGCTAGGAGCGCTGTCCGTCCCGTTTTTGGTGACGGGGCTGTCGTTGGAAATATCACTGTTGTGTGTATGTTGTTTAAATATGTCAAATAGTATGTGTGATTTAAATTGTGTCTGTTCGTTTAGGATGTTCCTTCTATTCAATTTCATGTTTGCATATTTCTAGTTCGAGAGTGTCTAGTTCTCATCCTTTCGTGTGTAGGCTACGTGTAGAATTTCCATGTTCCTTGTTAATTTTCGAGATACTGTCTAACAACTAGAAATATACAAACACACAAAAACGCATAGGAACAACATTCTACACAAACAGATACAATTTAAATCACACATACTATTCAAACATATCACACACACACACACACACGCACACACACGCACACGCGCGCGCACACACACACACACACACACACACACACAAAACAATTATCTTTTGAACGACAGCACCATCACAAAAAAAGGAGAGACAGTGCTCGTAGCAGCAGCCTCTGAAGAAGCTCGTGATGAGTGAAAATTAGTTCAGGCAGTGGGATAAAAATTACAAAAAAAATTGTATCTAAAATTATTGTACATTTCGTAATAATTATTTTACTTAGTGATAACATTCTAACACATCATTCACAACAAAATCCAAGAATCTAATATAATTTTATTTGTCAAAGTTTCATTTTAATAAGTATTCGATAAAATAAAGAAGAATAGAGAAAGCATGTTTGTCACGTATCTTTTGCCTCATTCAATTCAGTTTCTGACTACATGCAGGTGAGCCAAGCGCTGACAAATTTTATGAAAAACAAATGACTGCAAAATTTAGGTTTCACTGTGGCCTCTGTAACTATTCCAGATGTATTCCACGTTTTGATACATCTTTTTTTATTTCTGTCTTGTCTATATTGGATTGCTGCAATTATCTAAAAACTCTTTTCAGTACCATTTGAGGAAGGGACCATGTGCAAAGTTCGTGAATTGTTGGCAAAAATTGTTGTCATTAACATCAAAAATCATCCTAGATTTAAAGTACCAGTGACTTTTAAAAACATATCATATTCACAAAGGGAAATTCTTTCACATTAATTACAAATAATCTTTCTTGAAAAGCATAACTTCATAAAAGTATCTATTCACTGATTAATTCCACTGAGAATTCTCTTGCTTCTTGGTGATTTTATTACACAAATGTATGCATGTTTGCATGATTTAATATCACATTGTTTAAACTTATTTGCTTAAAACAATCTTACGTTTTACGGGTCTTAGTTTTAAATTATTTTTTCTACCCATTACTAGGTACACTGTCTTTATAACCTGCTTTATACCATTGTCACTTTCACTTGCTATCTTAAAACAATAAATACTAATCTTTTCACTTCTCTACCAACTTTACTCGTAGCATTCTTTATTATGAGTGAGACCAAAGTAATCTATTCTAGTAGTTTGAGCAATATCCTTTAAAATTTGGAGACAAAATTTTAATCATCGTAAACAATGCTTACAGTTTAAAATAGCCAAAAATAATTTTTGTAATTGCTACAGTTACTAAATAGTAAATAATGTAGAAATAATTTTCTGCTGATTACATGAAGAGAACAGTCAATTTTGAATAACTCATGGCGTCAGCTGTATGTGCTCGCTATTTACAGGCACTCCTCCTGCAACTCTAGAATCCAGCGAATATAAAGTGTTGTATGTAATCATCGATGCTTCGCAGACTAATGTACTCTCTGTTCTTGAGCAGCAGAGATTTATTCATTGTCATACAGTGTCGGCCATTCATCACATTAAAATGAAAGTAATTGGTTAATATTGATTATATATTTGTTTGTAATACAACTTAGTGTTAAGATTTTATTGATAAATACAGAGTGTCTCTAATCGGCTGTAACGGGACATTTTGGCCTATTTTTGGGGTAATAAAGAAATTGGTATTTTTTAATAAAAGCAAATAACATTTTTTCGATAATTGGGAAATACCGTAAACAAAAAGGTATATTTTATTGGTAGCGACAGTGGTAACACTGATTGTGAAAATTATTCAGAAATTATTATTGTGAAACGACAAAATCAACAGACCGCAAAACTATGCCAAGGTCAACCAATGACCTACAAAGCTGTAAACAAATTATGTAACTGAGCATCGGACGATCTTACGTCAGAGACGATCCCCATTGTGGAATGTTGGGTGTGATCGCAACAACTGTATACTGGCGTAGTGATACGAAATTAAGAACAATAAGAATTGGTCATACAACCACGGCGACTACACAAAATAGTGCCGTTTGTCTAAGCCCAGTATAAAGTTACTCCGTGAACCGGCCAGTCACGTATAAACGATGGAAAACAATTACGGGCGCCCGTACATAACAATTTGTTTCAAAATGTGAATTTAAATCAAAAGTAAACAGTTTTAATAAAGTTACAGTTCCGGAGAACGAATAAAATAAGGAAAATGTGCGAAATAGAAACGAAATGCGTGGTAGAGACGGACTCGTCAAGATCTTAAATTTGGCAGATAAGTAACCAACAAGGGTTAAATCTAAAACCTTAAAAGAAATTTTTGAGAATGTTTACCAAAGAACTGGCAGCCTAAAATAAACTTAAACTAATGAACTAATTAAACAGGGGAGGGGTGTAGAAATGTAGAGAGAGAGAGAGAGAGAGAGAGAGAGAGAGAGAGAGAGAGAGAGAGAGAGCGAATATAGAAATTTAAAAGAAGTGTTGGTTTGTGTATAAAAGAAAGAAATATAATTAATAAATAAGACCAAATCAATAATGGAAAAGATGTAAGGAAATTAATTTTAATGAAATTCATTTCATGAGTTTATAGCTAAATCTGCAATAGTATGTAAGTGCAGGGCAAGAAGTTTTATTTTTTGTTATGTACCTTATAGAGTAAATAAATCTTTTGTTCATTGCCAATGTGAATTAAACTAATTATTGCAAATAAACCATTCTGCTCCTGTGTTCGCCGAAAAGGACCCGAAAAATGGTAAGTACACATATTTTTTTCTTGTAGTTGGCAATACAAGATGGCGCCCGAAGAAATTGTTTAGAAAGTAAACAATGAAATAAAATTAAAATCAATTATATTTTATTAATATCAATAAAAAGTTATATAACAATTGGCTTGTGAACAGGGACAATTTATATAAATATATTTATATAAATACTGTCTACTGAAAGAGCAGAATGGTTGTTTGAGGTAAAAATAAATTTTTTTGCATACGTAAAAAAGACGTAGATATGAGTTATGTTTAGATAAAGGTAAAATATTGATGTTGATGTTTTGTAGCGGATAAGATGGTTGTATTTAATTAAAATTAAAAGGGTATTAGATAAATAAATTTTGAAATGAATGAAGTATAAATAAGGTACATAGGAGGTTATGAGAAGTAACGTAAAGCGTTATGTAAGTAGAATACATTGTTATGGGAAAAGTAGATGTTATATATGTTAGTATTTTGATTTAAAAATAATAATTTTACCATTACGAAATGGAGAATCAAGAATTAAATTTAGAAAGCACTCTTACAGAGTCAATGTTAACTGACAATGTATCGGCACAATCTACCCCATCGACAACACGAGTTAAAGAGTTGTCGATGGATGATATGTTTAACTTGATAAAAACAATGTCTGAAAATATAAATAGCAACTTAAATGCAAAATTTGAGGAACAAAAAAGTGATTCAAACGACAAATATGACAAAATAGATGTAAAATTTGCTGAAATCAGAAATGAAATTAAGCAACAGAATTTCAAGTTTAGTGAGCAAGTGAATGCAATCAATACACGTTGTGATAATATTAAAGAACAAATATTAGAATCAGTAGATGAGAAAATTGACAAACAAATTTGTGAAATTACACTAAATATCGAAAATAAAATCAGTAATATAAATGAGCAGATGACAGATGAAATTAAAATTCAAGTTAAAGTACAGAGTGTAGAGATAGAGAGTAAATGTATTAATAAAATTGATGTTGATATAAAAAATAGAATAACAGAAATAGAGAGTCTATGTAAACAATCTGTGCAAGAGAGTGTGGGGGCTATGAGTAAATATAACCTCCAATACGAAATGATGAATGATAATAAATTAAAAATAATTGAGCGAGACATCATTGAAATTAAAGATGAGTTACATGTAGCAGTAAGCCAAAATTTAAGTAGTGTTGCGGAGCGAGTGGTATATACTCGCGAAGCAAAAGACGAGATAGAATTAGAACAGTTTAATTGTGACAATCGTAGAGTACACCCAATGCAATTTTTAAATAGGGTAAGGGAGTTTAATCGATTTAATAGTAGTAGTTGGGAGGTTAAATTGCTGAAAATCCTGAAATGTTTTAAGGGCAGTGCCGAGATATGGGCAGAAGTACACAATACCGAATGGGGTAGTTACGAGGATTTTGAGGTAGCTTTTCGAAACAAATATTGGTCAGAAGAGGACCAAGAAATCTTAAGAAGCAAAATAATGGGTAATGGGAATTTTGGTAGAATTAATAACCACCTAACCATATACGTGATGACTATATATAACGAGGCCAAGTATCTAGAACCACCGTTACCATTCCGGTCATTTGTAAGACATTAGTAAACACCTGCCCAGAGAGGTGCAAATCACGTTAATGACTAGAGAGATTACAAATATAAACGAGTTAGAGAACATGTTAGACGTGCTACAGAATATAGGGGAACGCGACATAGGGCGACGTCCAAACACACCAGTAGTACCACACCATAATAATAATAATTACCATCAGAATAGGGGTACACAGAATTTTCATAGAGGAGCGCGGGGAGGAAGTTTTGATAATAGGGGCGAGAGGTGGAGGTGTAGAGAATGTGACACAGATAATTATGCTAACAGAACCAATTGTTTTAGATGTCATCAAAACAGGGAGTGCGCAAGGAACGAGAGAATGCATCCACAACCAAATCAGCAGTCGAGAGGAGGAGAATTTCATAGAGGAGCGCCAAGAGGAGGAGTACATTACAACAGAGGGAGAGGAGGAAACCATCCAGCAGTAGCAGGTCCATCCACGGTAAACTAGGGAGGACAATGGAGAAGCGGGCCCAACCATTGTCTACGGAAAACAGGAGGGTCCCAATAACCGACACATACCATAATAATGTGATACAAATGGACATGACAAAGGAGTTGTTGGAGGAAGATGACACAAAAATTATAGAAAACAAAACTGGATTGACGGAGGTAATCGTCACCATAGAAGGTAAGAATTTTAAATTATTCATTGACACAGGGAGTGAAATATCAGTAGTTTCTGAAAACGTAATGGTAGAATTAAAAGAAATAAATAAAAATATACCATCATTACCAGTTGCGGGTGTAACAGTAGTGGGGGTAACTGGAGTACGTAGTAAACGAGTTACTAAACAAGTACAGTTAAATATATTCCTTAATGAAACTGAATTTGAGAACACTTTTCTAGTAGTTAAGGGACTGAGTTTAGATGTAATTTTGGGAAATGATTTTTTGGAGAGAAATGGGGCAGTAATAGATTTTAATAAACGGATAGTGGAATTTAATAACGGTAGTGAACCAGTCAGGGTTAATTTTAAGAGGGTATTAGATGAAGTTAGAGTTACAGGGGTAAAAATGATACAAAAGCAAGTAGGTGATGGGGACATAGAAACTAAAATAAATATATGTCGAGAGAGTGAGATTGTAGAAAATGAGGAGAGAGAGATGCATGTGAGTGATGAGAGAGTGTGGGAAAATAGGGCTGATAAATTTTTTAATGAAGGTGGAGTTGTAGGGAGTACTCAACGACAGGAGTTGTGGACAGTTGTGGAGCGTTATAGAGATGTGTTTGCGGAGTTGCCGGGAAAAGCCAGGAACTATGTATGTGAGCTGAAGGTTCGAGAGCACTCACCCTACATGCAGAGGAGTTATCCAGTACCATTTTCAAAACGGAGAGCAGTACAAGAGGAGTTGGATCGAATGATGGAGGGAGATATAATTGAGAGATCGATATCACCTTACTCGAACCCATTGGTGGTGGTAATAAAGAAGGACGGAAAGGTAAGATTATGTTTAGATGCAAGAAGAATAAATCAGATTATAATACCTGACCGAGAGTCACCGGAACCTATTAATGAGATTTTCCAGAAATTCAGCGGGGTCAAGTACATGACATCTTTGGATCTAACCGCAGGATATTGGCAGGTGCCGTTAGCAGCAGAGAGTCGGAGATATACTGCCTTTCTCTTCAATGGTAAGAATTATCAGTTTAAACGTTTGCCATTTGGACTTAACACTAGTGTAGCGAGTTTTATTAAGTGTTTAGACATGATATTACAACCAAAAGACTTGGATTTTCTGACTGTATATGTGGATGATATATTAATAGCATCCAGAACATTTGTGGAACATTTAGAACATATTGAGTATGTATTAGAGAAATTACAAAACGGGGGTTTGACAGTAAATTGGGAGAAGTCAAAGTTTTTACAAACCGAAATACATTTTTTGGGTTTTATTATAACTCCCGAAGGAATTTTAGCTAACCCTGATAAAGTAGAAGCTATAATGCGATTTCCAGAACCTAAGAATATTAAACAATTACAAAGTTTTTTGGGTTTGTGCAATTTCTATAGAAAATTTCAGAAAAATTACGCTCAGACAACAGCAAGGTTAAGTGCTGTACTACAGAAAAATAAACAATAGAAATGGGGAGAAAAGGAGAGGGATGCATTCGAGGAGATAAAGAGAAAATTTTCAAATATAATGATGAACCATCCTGATTTCTTAAAAACTTTTTACTTACAGACTGACGCCAGTAACGTCGCACTGGGAGCGGAGTTGTACCAGGAGGATGGCGACAGAGAACACCACACGATAGCTTTCGCCAGCAGATCTCTTTTGGCAGCCGAAAGAAATTATACAACTACGGAAAAGGAATTATTGAGCATCGTGTTTGCTGTAGGAAAGTTCTGCACCTACATCTTAGGAAATAAGGCCGTGATCAGGACGGACCACAAGGCACTGTCATTTTTGAACTCCTGCAGGTTAACACATAGTCGTCTAACCAGGTGGGTGTTAGCTTTACAAGAATACAACTTTTCCTGGGAATACATAAAGGGGTCAGATAATAAAGTACCAGACACACTTTCCAGAGTAGATATTCTAGAAAACAAAACAGGTAGGGACCTTAAAGAGATAGAAATTTTTAGATTAACTAGAGAAGATAGAATTTTTGGTGAGGAGTTAAGGGATATTAAGAATATGCAAAGATCTGAAAATAAATTGGGTAAAATAATTGTTAGTTTAGAAACGGATGTAGATGGGTCTGAATATAGTACACGTTTTCAAGTATATCAAGGGATTCTGTTTAAAAAAGTAGAAGGGGTGAGCATGATTGGAGACTAGTTATACCAGAAGGGTTGATAGATAAAATTATTTGGGATTGCCATATAAGGTATGGGCATTTTGGGGCAAGAAAGTGTACGAATGTTTTAAAAGAATCATGTGTTTCTAAGAATATGGAGAGGCGAGTACGGATGTTATTACGGGTATGTGATTTGTGTCAGAAATCAAAAGTAGTGAATTATAGAGTAGAAGGGGAGATGAACTATATAAAAGTAGAGAGACCGTTTGATTTAGTTGCTGTAGATTTGTATGGGCCATTACCCAAAGGTAGGGGTGGAGTAATGTATGTTTTTGTTGTATTAGACACATTTTCTAAGTATGTTAGATTATATAGTATCAAGAGAGCGACGAGTAGAGTGCTAAGCGAGAAGATAACGAGAGATTATATGGTGAATATAGGTAAGCCGAAAATAATTTTATCCGACCATGGACCACAGTTTATCAGCGGTAAGTGGCGACAAACTCTTGGATGGGAAGGCATCATACCCAAACATACAGCAGTTTACCATCCACAGTCCAACCAGGCAGAACGGGTGATGAGAGAGATCGGTAGGATATTTCGGGCGTATTGTCACGCCAAGCACACAGAATGGCCATCCTACGTTAAGAAAGTAGAGGAGTGGCTGAATTGTACCACCCATGAGTCCACCGGGTTTACGCCGTATGAATTAATAAAAGGAACAAGGCCACCTAGGATATTGGAACAACTTTTTAGCTATCCACCGGAAAATCAATCTATAGACGTGAATATGAAGATCCGACTAGCTAATGAAAATTTACTCACAAAAGGAGAAAGGAGAAAGCAGAGACATGATGCTAAAGGTAAGTGGACTAAATATGAGGTAGGGCAATTAGTATTGGTAAGGAGACATGATTTGTCTAGCGCACAGGATAAAGAGATAAAGAAGTTTTTTCTATTATATGAAGGACCATATGAAATTGTAGAAGTAAAAATGAGTAATGCGTACGTGTTACGCAACCCAGCAACACAGGAGTTAGTAAGTACACAAAATGCGACAAATTTGAAATTGTATCGGTCACCATAAGTGTTTGAGTTTTCATGTATTATTTTATGTTGTTTCAGAAGGGACTCTCCCCCATTTTCGGGCGGTCACGGCTTCACCATCCCTGACCGTGGATTTTGGCAGTTTGGAGGCGGACCATGGTTGGCGGAACTTCTAAGGGAGTGAAAGCAACGATGGTCCTACTTCACAAATTGGTGTAACTAGAAACTTAATTTTATTATTGAACGGGGAGGGGGACCCATAAAGTTCGTGGATGGAAAATATATAAAAAAAAAACTTACAATTGGCAATTATCCACGAACATATAATAGTTTTATTGCATATAATAAAACGACCCAAAATTAATGTAATTTAACAAGTGCGACTCGTGAGGAGTCATTTCACTTCCCAAGAGTATTGTTCAGTGAGAAGTAACAATATTCTTCGGAAGTGAAATAAACATAAAAATAATTTTAAATTGCGGTCGAATTTGTTTTAGGAGAAAAGGAACTAGTTGTAGTTTAGATTTAGAACGTAGAAATTTAAGGTGACCAAATTATTGGCAGTTTAGCAGTACTATAGTATAGTTGTTGCACTTGTTAAAACTGTTCAAGTAAGTTAAATTATGTGTACTTAGTTTAGCTCCATAGGAGATAGTAACGCAAGTGTCGGAGTTAGAAAAGTTGGACTGGCAGAAGTGTCTGGATACATATATAAAAAAAAAAAAAGAGACTTATTATACAAGATGTGTGGGGAATTTTTGGGGGGTAGAGTGGTGTCTATAGAAGTGATTATAACAATGGAACGTAGAGACAGCAATTGTAGATATGGTTTAGTTTAGCTATTAAGTTGCTATTGCTGGGGTGGCATGTGCCCCAGTAGATAGCGGAAAGTGTTGGGGGTAACAGAGAGTGTTACCTCCATCGGAGGCCAACATGGCGAAAATGCACGGCACACCCTTTTGTACAATTTTATATTGTAACTATTAAATTTTGTATTTAAATTTTAAATTGCCGTGCCGTGCAAATTAATGATGATGAATACATGCCTGAAGGAAGAGATGATTTCCCCGACTTTTCGGGCGATTACTGCCTTACCAGCACTAATTGTGGCTTTGGCTAGCGGTCAGCTATGGCCATAATCAAATCCCTTGACCATAGCTGACTTGAAATTGGTTTATATTAGAAATTAACAGGGGGGTGACACTAGGGGAAATCCCGGAATTATGGAACAGCGGCTGCCACTCTGTTCGAGGAGGAACAGCAAGGCCAGGTGGTAGACCCGCATTAGGGGCGTGTGATATGAACATTTAGATATTATGATATCTAGTTTTATTAAAATGTAACGCAGAAGCAAGGACACGGAGATGTCAAATTCCTCCAAAATTTCAGTCCTTGTGGACGCAACTGGACTCCACAGTCCAGGGGGGGTCATAGTGTGTGTGGCAGGGAGGTTATCCAGGGGGGTAACGAATTAGAAATTTGTTGTATTTTAATAATGATGACTCGCTACTAAATAATTTTGTTTTTGATTTGCAAAATAAATGCACTAGATACTTCCTATATTGTGTTTATAATGTCTTATTGTGCTTATTGTGTTAATTGCATGTAGTATGTTAGGAATAAGGATTATAAAATATAATAATATGTTTTCAATGTGTTTATAGATTTTAAATAAGAATGAAATAAATTTGTGATAGGTAAAATTTTCAATGGGTTGCAAAAGATAGAAGTTGGGTGATAGTAATTGTTTGAGTAAGTCCAAGTTGAATTTAAAGGGGTAGCTGAGAGAATAATGTTGTTTTGAATTAATGTAATGTTGTGGTGAGGTAATGTAATAGAATTTGAGAAGTATTGATGTTGACATGGTAGATATGGGGAATATATGTAAAGTAATGATTGATATATTGATGATGTTATTTTGTTATAGTTGAAGTGGGGTAATAAGATTGAGATTTTGGGGATGGCAATTTTGTAATAGGGGGTAGTGTAATGTGGGAGTCCGCAACAAATTGTGGGGACGGGAAGGGACCGATTTAGTGGGAAGGGGTTGCCTTAGGTAGAATCCAGGAACCAGATTAAGGAAATGAGTTTTGGGGGGGGAAACACTTATCCTGAGTACAAAGGGTTAGAGAGTATTTTTTTTATATAAGAGTAGAAGTGTGGCGAATTGAGTTTAGTAGTAAGCTGGGTTTAGAGAATTGTTTGATAGATGTTTTGATAGAGATGGGGTGTCATACTAGTTAAATATTTTGTAGGGGAGCGTTAGAGTTATAAAAGGGGAAGATTATGGGTAAATGCCAAGTTGATAAAGTGAATTATAATGAATAACTGAGAATCGCCCAAATTAATGAAATGGAATAATAAATGAAATGATGTGTAAAACAAAGATTGAAAAAAAAAAATTTTTTTTGAAAGAGAATTAATAAAAGTCAATTGAGATTAAAAGGTAACTTTATGATTTTATATGCAAATTTAATGATGTAAAGTGTGTAAATTTTTAAATACAAATTGTTTATTTTAAGATAATAATAACAATGTGAATTATGAATGTACTATGTTTTCTTATGTTATACTAGCGAGTACCCGGCATGCGTTGCAATGCCACTCAAAGAAAGAAAGTGTTTGTATATATATAATATATAAAGACTTCGTTCGCGTGGTCTTCAATTTAATGCGATAATATATTTAGAACAGAATCTATTCCATTGGGTTGCCATAGTAACCAGATCTAATAAGTTAGTTTTTTAAGACTCCAAAGGACCCCCCAGAGGATCGTATCGAAAAAAACACCTGTCCTATGTTGGTTCTCCCGTTGCGTAAAATATTTGTGCCAAGTTTGGTTGAAATCGGTCCAGTGGTTTAGGAGGAGATGTGGAAGACCCCAAAGAACCCCCAAAAGAACCCCATCGAAAAAACACCTATCCTATGTTGGTTCTCCCTTTGCGTAAAATATTTGTGCCAAGTTTGGTTGAAATCGGTCCAGTGGTTTAGGAGGAGATGTGGAAGACCCCAAAGGACCCCCCGAAGTATCATATCGAAAAAACACATATCCTATGTTGGTTCTCCCGTTGCGTAAAATATTTGTGCCAAGTTTGGTTGAAATCGGTCCAGTGGTTTAGGAGAAGATGTGGAAGACCCCAAAGGACCCCATCGAAAAAACACCTATCCTATGTTGGTTCTCCCTTTGCATAAAATATTTGTGCCAAGTTTGGTTGAAATCGGTCCAGTGGTTTAGGAGAAGATGTGGAAGACCCCAAAGGACCCCGTCGGAAAAAACACCTATCCTATGTTGGTTCTCCCGTTGCGTAAAATATTTGTGCCAAGTTTGGTTGAAATCGGTCCAGTGGTTTAGGAGAAGATGTGGAAGACCCCAAAGGACCCCCCAAAGGACCCCATCGAAAAAACACCTATCCTATGTTGGTTCTCCCGTTGCGTAAAATATTTGTGCCAAGTTTGGTTGAAATCGGTCCAGTGGTTTAGGAGGAGATGTGGAAGACCCCAAAGGACCCCCCAAAGGACCCCATCGAAAAAACACATATCCTATGTTGGTTCTCCCGTTGCGTAAAATATTTGTGCCAAGTTTGGTTGAAATCGGTCCAGTGGTTTAGGAGGAGATGTGGAAGACCCCAAAGAACCCCCAAAAGAACCCCATTGAAAAAACACCTATCCTATGTTGGTTCTCCCGTTGCGTAAAATATTTGTGCCAAGTTTGGTTGAAATCGGTCCAGTGGTTTAGGAGGAGATGTGGAAGACCCCAAAGGACCCCCCAATGGACCACGTCGAAAAAAACACCTATCCTATGTTGGTTCTCCCGTTGCGTAAAATATTTGTGCCAAGTTTGGTTGAAATCGGTCCATTGGTTTAGGAGGAGATGTGGAAGACCCCAAAGGACCCCCCAAAGGACCCCATCGAAAAAAACACCTACCCTATGTTGGTTCTCCCGTTGCATAAAATATTTGTGCCAAGTTTGGTTGAAATCGGTCCATTGGTTTAGGAGGAGATGTGGAAGACCCCAAGAACCCCCATAGGACCCTATCGAAAAAAATTCATAAACCTTCGCGGGCGTGCGCACAACAACTCACCAAAGTTTCATCGCAATCGGATGAATGGTATAGGAACGCATACGGGACAAAGAAAGAAAGAAAGAAACAAACATTCATTTTTATAGATATAGATTGTTTGTTAGTGTAAGAGAATTTTATGAATTTAAATATTTTAAATGCAAATTGGGGATGAGAGAGATGTATAATATGGTAATGGGAAATGTTTATTTAAATTCTGATGGGAATCAGGGCAATAATTTTGAATTTTGGGATAAAAGTTAACAAGAGAAAGTAGACAGAATGAGATTATGGAATTTTAAAATGGGTAACATGTTGTGTTGTTAGGTATTTTGATATATACATTAGAAGTAAGTGAAAAACAAAACCAGTGCTTCTTAACGCAAACCAGCACCGCTAGGGGGAAACAGATCAGTTGGGGATATGGTGTTGTATAAGGCCACTATTTGATATTTTGATTTGTTGTTTCAGTGTTTGGTGATGCTGTGGAGGCGGACCTGAGCTGGCCAGCGCGTCAGAGCAGGGGCGTTAAGTATCTGTCTGACTCTATGGTGTTGGGATCTCGAGAGAGAAGTCCAGTATTGTCATTCAGGTGCGGTCACAGTCACCGGACCAAGGGTGAGTTGATTATATTTTTTGTAAACCATACAGGGGGTTGTGGCGACATATCTTGGCTGATCTCTTTAGCAAGTATGAATGTGTCAATGAGAGTTTTTATGCTTCGGCATAAAATCTCTCATTGAGGGGGTATTGTAACGGGACATTTTGGCCTATTTTTGGGGTAATAAAGAAATTGGTATTTTTTAATAAAAGCAAATAACATTTTTTCGATAATTGGGAAATACCGTAAACAAAAAGGTATATTTTATTGGTAGCGACAGTGGTAACACTAATTGTGAAAATTATTCAGAAATTATTATTGTGAAACGACAAAATCAACAGACCGCAAAACTGTGCCAAGGTCAACCAATGACCTACAAAACTGTAAACAAATTATGTAACTGAGCATCGGACGATCTTACGTCAGAGACGATCCCCGTTGTGGAATGTTGGGTGTGATCGCAACAACTGTATACTGGCGTAGTGATACGAACTTAAGAACAATAAGAATTGGTCATACAACCACGGCGACTACACAAAATAGTGCCGTTTGTCTAAGCCCAGTATAAAGTTACTCCGTGAACCGGCCAGTCACGTATAAACGATGGAAAACAATTACGGGCGCCCGTACGTAACAATTTGTTTCAAAATGTGAATTTAAATCAAAAGTAAACAGTTTTAATAAAGTTACAGTTCCGGAGAACGAATAAAATAAGGAAAATGTGCGAAATAGAAACGAAATGCGTGGTAGAGACGGACTCGTCAAGATCTTAAATTTGGCAGATAAGTAACCAACAAGGGTTAAATCTAAAACCTTAAAAGAAATTTTTGAGAATGTTTACCAAAGAACTGGCAGCCTAAAATAAACTTAAACTAATGAACTAATTAAACAGGGGAGGGGTGTAGAAATGTAGAGAGAGAGAGAGAGAGAGAGGGAGAGAGAGAGAGAGAGCGAATATAGAAATTTAAAAGAAGTGCTGGTTTGTGTATAAAAGAAAGAAATATAATTAATAAATAAGACCAAATCAATAATGGAAAAGATGTACGGAAATTAATTTTAATGAAATTCATTTCATGAGTTTATAGCTAAATCTGCAATAGTATGTAAGTGCAGGGAAAGAAGTTTTATTTTTTGTTATGTACCTTATAGAGTAAATAAATCTTTTGTTCATTGCCAATGTGAATTAAACTAATTATTGCAAATAAACCATTCTGCTCCTGTGTTCGCCGAAAAGGACCCGAAAAATGGTAAGTACACATATTTTTTTCTTGTAGTTGGCAATACAAGATGGCGCCCGAAGAAATTGTTTAGAAAGTAAACAATGAAATAAAATTAAAATCAATTATATTTTATTAATATCAATAAAAAGTTATATAACACGCCGACAAAGAACACTCACCCCTCTACAATAACATTTAAAATAGAAACATGCACACAACATCCAAAACAACAAACTGAACATACAAATGAAACATTGCATCTGCTAATACTGAAATTTATACATAACATGTACTTTCTGTTCAAAATAGTGTACACCTGCTACCTATTTATGTCACACATTAGGACCAGCTCTTTTAAATTTATGAGCAAGATCTAATCGGTAATCTCTAGTCCGTTTCTGCCCAGAAAGATGGTATGATAACAATCAGCATTTGCGACTTATACAGGGAGTTGGTATACAACAATGTAGGTCAATCAAGGCAATCCTATCTACTTGTGACCCGGAAATGGGTACACAGACCAATGTTTAAATACCAGGAAAGTATATCTCTGTATAGATTGAGAATAAAAGGTATTTAAGGGTGTGAAGACACATGACAAAGAGCTATAGTATGTAACCAACTAGAATTCTATACACTACTTTCACCAAAAATGTAAAATAAAGGGATAATACTAGAAATGTAAAAAACTAGTAATAGGGTTACAGAAACTAGTAATGTGCATTACCAGACAAATATAGAATTATAGGAAACAAGAAATATACATTCAAATACCAAGATAGAAATTTCTTTATAAGTAACTTGTCGAGTTACTTCCAGGATTCTTATATTAATATAAGATAGAAATTTATTATAAAACAACTCAACATGCCACCTTTACGAACAGTGCACAAAGCTGCCCAAGGATGACATGGATAGAATATATTATAATCTATAATATGAAGTTTTTTTGTGACAAATTGTGGAGAGAGGAAAACTAAGGATTAAGAGACTGATTTGACCTGAAGGCCTTATCATTTTGGAGCTTAGAAAGAGTTCTACTCAAATTGTACAGACATGTTAACAAAATAAAATAAATAAATAAAATAAATTTCTCATAAAAAATAAATAAAAGAATCCTGATAAATGTTTTGAATGCAAAACCAACTGGCACAGTAACCAGGCAGTCACAAACAATTTGGATCGAAATGATACAATCCACTATGGAAAGTGGTGGTTGTTTATTAGGCCCGATGTCACTGGTACAAGTGAAGGAAAACAAGAACTCAATTGTTTTATTGACTAGTCTAGTGGATACTCAAATTAAGAAAACTGTGATAAATCTCAAAAGAAATCTGAAAATTGTTCTTTCTGTATTAATTAAAACTTACGGAAATATTTACAAAGTGGTGACAAAGTTCGTTTAAGTTTCGTGACATTTTCTGAGAAGCTCAGGTTTGCTAAATCTTTAAAAATTGGTTTAATTTCTTGCATGACAACTTTTGGAAAGTGTGTGTGATTTTAATTATCACTGTTCACTTTTTGCTTTAGACCTTTGATATTTGCACCAATTTTTCTCATCTTTTGGGCATAACTTATGCATGGGTGTCTCATTGCTTGAAGCAAGGTGAAACTATTCTGCCCAAACAACTTTTTTCATCTCTTTTAAGCTTTTTCTGTTTATATAATAGATATTTACCATATATCCGTCGTGCGACTTCATTTTTCTTGTCTTATGACGCGTTTCGGCAACGAATTGCCATCTTCAGAAATCTTAATCACTCATTAGAGATCGCTAAAAAAATTAAAAACACCAAAATCATTACAGTAAAAGTGCACTTTTACGACAGTGGAAAATCACATACGCGAACATGAAATTTTATGTTTCTCGCGTGGACATTATCGATCGACTGATTCACTGTTTATATAGCCACTGATAAACCTGTTTTGCTTATTATAGCACGCATAAATATTAATTCAAGAACACCGGCGGCACTTAAGACGAAACAAATAGCAGAAAAAACATGGTTAACACAAGAAATTAGACAATTATACAAAAAGAAAAACAGGTTAAATACGGATCTTTATAAAGCGCATTTAGAAATGTTAAAGGAAATTCACCCTGCAGTTATAGATATTATCATGACCAAAATTAACGCTTTAATATCCAATTATTTTTATCATAAAGTATTAACCCATAATAAGAAAATACTAAATTTATATCGTATTCAGCATAAAAAAAAAATAGACCAATAGAATGTAAACATGTGTTCTATGAACGTGTAACAAATACAACCAACATAGATTTCACTACCCAAGAAATAAACACGCTTAATAAAGGTCTGAAATATAATGTACCAAGATTTAATACGACAAACGAAATTGTCCATGAGGTCGTTAACGCTGAAGCTGCAATTAAAAGATTAAACGGTTCCGTTGCACAGAATGAAGCAAGGGTTTTTATCAACAACAAACTCAATAACGTAATTAATAGTAATAAATGTAAAAGTCAAAACAATTTTTTAAAAAGTAAATATAAGCAGGATATCATGAATCTTAAAACCATAAAAAGTAAACTTGAGAAAAATGATGCAATTATAAGTAAGGCAGATAAGGGTGACACATTGGTGGTCATACAGAAAAGAGAATATACTCAAAAGGTATTTGATTTCATAAATAATAATAATAATATTAAGAAAATAGACCGGGATCCCACAAAGGCTTATGTAAAAACTTTGAATAACACCATTAATCAATGTAATTTTTTGTTAGATGAGAAAACACGCAGATATTTAAAACCAATTAATGCCACGGCACCAAAATTCACAGGACTACCTAAAATCCACAAGGAAAGTACACCAATCAGACCAGTAATAAACTACACCACAGCTCCCGGATACAAAGCTGCTAAATTGTAAGAGACTTTAATGAAAAATAATATCAGGATAGCAAATAATTACAGTATAAAGAACAGTTATGAGTTTGTTGAAAAACTTAAAAAGATAGAAATACTACCACAATATAAATTGGTATCGTTAGATGTAACTAATTTGTACACTAATATCCCCGTGAGGGAAACTATAGAAATTGTAAATAACAATTTAAAGGAAGTAGCTCAACTTAGCATGCAAAAAATCAACGAACTTATAAAACTACTTACAGTCGTCTTAGAACAAAATTACTTCACATTTGACAACGGATTTTTTACACAAGATGACGGTCTGGCTATGGGTTCGCCACTGTCAGGACTATTAGCTGATATATATTTAAATTATTATGAGAATATAAACATAATATCTAATAAATTATACAAGAATAAAATCATTTTTTACTGTAGATACGTCGATGATACGTTTATGATATTTAATGGAACAAAAAGACAAATACAAAACTTAAATAGTCTCATAAACAGCATACACCATAAGATTAAATTCACATCTGAAATAGAAGAAGAAAATCAATTAAATTTCTTAGATTTAACCATTTTAAAAAACGAAGGAAAACTTCAATTTAAAATCTATAGAAAGGCCACAACAACGGACATCACAATTCATGCCGATTCATATCATCCCACCTCGCATAAAATGGCAGCTTACAATAGTTTTGTGCATAGATTGCTAACTATACCGTTAAGTGAAAAAGACTACAATGAAGAGGTTAATACCATCAAGCACATAGCAGCGGCTAACGGATATAAAAGTTCATTAGTGGATGGCTGATCCCGGCCCAAGTGGGCCGAAACAGTTTAAGAAAAGTAACGTTCCGCAAGTGCGGACCGGAAGAGTTAATTTGTTCAGCCCGAGCGGGCGAAAATTATGTATCTTGCATTAAATATTTGTCTGCTGGTCTTCCATTATGATTGAAGATGTTGTGTAGGATGTATTAAATTACATTAAGAAATAAGAGAAGTGGACTGTATACGAATAGTTTTAATAATTTGAATGATCACATTACAGCTGTAATAAATTGAAAGAAGGCTGGCTAATGCTGCATATTGAATTAATAATTGATAAATTTAGTTAAGAATGAAGTTGTGGCGCTAGTTGGCCATGATAGAAAATAGTAAGGCCTAAGGCCTACATCTAATGTCGACACTAACTTGACGGAAAGGTCCGGCGAACCGAACGCCGAGATTACTGAATGTGCACTGGTCAAAGTACGATTACGCGAACGTTGATGAGATATAAATCAGATTAGCCAACCTAGTAAAATAAAATCATCGCGCTACCGTCCATAAGCTGCCCGTCAAAAATCAAAAAGATTTTTTAATACATTCTTTAATAAATTATAATACATTTACAATTCAATTTGAAATAGTGGAGTTTTAATAATTAGAATCAGCTTCAAGGCTGAGTTGAACCTTGAGTTGAGATTAGATAACGGCAATCGGCCGCTAATTTGAGATAAGCATGCAGGTAGGCGACTGTAGGCCAAGGTTTGGCAAACAGCTGTTTCATGTACCACTAAGTCTGGTTAACCAATATTACTGACACAAGTGCGCAGTACGTAACATTACAAAACATGAACGAAAAATACATAATATGCAAGTCATAGAGTTAGCTTAATGCTAGCTAAGGTCCGTAGACCTGTACAGAAGTTCATTACATGAATAAAATTGTTGTTGAACATGTTACAGTTGCATGTTTCATTGTATATTCAGGAGGGCGACATGTATCGACCTAAATACGCTATTCCTGAAGTTTCAGGAATTTACAATGTATGCCAACGAGTGAGCAAGCTAGATGCTGAATGTAGCCCAGATATGACGTGTATGTCATAATTTAAATAAAGAATTGTGCATGCTTACTTACAAAAATGAATAAAATATAAGTACAATATAAATAAATTAGACAAGGCAGTTACACACGGTAGACGCTTACAATAGTTTACATCGACACAATTTATGTGAATACAACAATAATAATTTGCATAATTACAAGATAAATAATTGTAATGTCAGCCAACAATACAATACTGAAATTACAGAAACAATTTAACAATTTAAGACATTCACAAAATAGTACATATTTATCAGCAACAATATAAAGAAATGAATGCATGGTTACTTGACAGCAAACATGCGAATATTATGTAATAACATTAATAAATAAGACCACCCAAAGACATGCAGTACACCCCATGAGATCAATGAAAGTGTGACATAGTATGCCACAAAAATTAACATACAATACAAATATTAAGATATCACCAGAACTGTGATACTCAGAAGCGTGCCATGACGCAAAATTGACAAAAATATTGTGACAATCCATCACAATCATGTTGACCAAATGGTCGTAATAAATAATAAGTCAATGGCGGAATAAAGCCGCATTGTGCTGTAACCATAGTGTCACATCTCGTCTCGCGCTGGCAATAGACATAATTTATGTATTGGTCTCCGCAAAACACCCGTAGGCGTGCGAATGTCCACGACGCGAACCAAATTATCTGGGCCGGGAAATGTGGCGATGATCACGCCAAATTTCCAGGCTAATGGAGGCAAGTTGTCCTCAATGAGCAAGGCTAAGTCACCAATGGAAACATTATCTTTGGCAAACTTCCACTTGTGACGCTGTTGCAAATAATCGCGAGACCACGCCTTCCAAATGCCCTGGACAAACCTCTGAAGTAATTGCCAACGACCAAGGCGAGAAACAGGAACGTGAGAAAGGTCTGGGTCAGGAATCGCAGTTAGGGGCGCGCAGATCAAAAAATGGCCAGGTGTAAGTGGCACCGGGTCATTAACATCCGAAGAAATAGCAAATAAAGGTCGAGAGTTCAGACATGCCTCTATCTGAGACAAAACGGTTGTGAACTCTTCGAAGTTTAGTATAGATTTGCCTACCACGCGCCGCAAATGAAATTTCAAACTCTTGATGCCGCTCTCCCAAAGGCCACCGAAATGAGGTGAGGAGGGCGGAATAAATGACCATGATATCCCCTGAGAGGATGTGAATGACTTGATCGAGGTGATGGCATCCTTATCGTGCCAAAAGTTGTAAATGTCATGTAAGATGGTGCGGGCCTTCCTGAAGTTCGTGCCGTTGTCGGAGTACAGTTGACTAGGTATACCCCGACGTGCCATAAAACGACGTAAAGCAGCTATAAATGCGCTGGCAGTAAGGTCGGACACCAATTCCAGGTGAATAGCCCTAGTTGCTAAGCAAACAAACAGAGACACGTACGCCTTAGTAAGAGTTCTAGACTTCTGCCCGCCATGACGAATCATGAAGGGACCACCATAATCAACCGCGCAAAATAGAAACGGCCTTGAAGGAGTGACTCTAGGGGATGGCAAGATGCCAAGCCTCTGAACCTGCTGTGTGGCGCTAAACCTGATGCACTTGAGACACTTACGAATAATGGAACGGATGACTAGCCGGGCATTAACAATCCACCAACGTTGACGCAGTGAATGATGCACGAGCTGCGCACCAGCATGAAGCAAATGAATGTGTTCGCGTTCGATGATAAGGCGTGTGACATGCGCCGATGGGGGTAGTACGATAGGATGTTTCGAGTCGTAAGATAACTGGGAATGCTGCAATCGTCCGCCCACGCGTATCACTCCAGTGTCGTCAAGAAACGTGTCGAGAGAGGCTAACTTGCTTCTGATGGAAACAGAAGATCCGTTCCGAAGACAACTAATTTCGCCTGGGAAGTGGGTCGATTAAGATTGCCTTATAAAGAAATTAAGAGACTGATGAATTTCCGCAGGGGTCAGATCGCCCGAAAGCCTGTCCGCAGATGAGTGCCTAATATTTCTGATGAAACGAAAACAGTAAGCGTATACACGTGTCAGCCGGTGTAACGAGGAAAAGTCCAACGATAAGTCAACAGCCAGGGTAGACATTAGCGAACGGTTATGTGTAGTTTTCTCTTCCGCGATGACTTCCGAAGATGATGGAGTGGCCGGTACGAAAGATGGGAAAGGATTAGACTCTGACGATTGAGACAGACAGCCAGGACCGTGCCACCAAAGCGAGCAATCGCGCAAAACGTCCGGGAGACACCCCCTAGAAATAATATCAGCAGGATTGCGTCGCGAATCAATGTGATGCCAGGTACAAGTTTGCGTGCGACGCTGAATTTCAGCAACTCTATTAGCGACGTATGTTTTCCAACGCGAAGACTGCGCATGAATCCAGTAAAGAGCTACCATAGAATCGGAATACAAATGTACATCCTCAATGAATGAATGAAGAGCAGGAATAATTTTAGACACAAGTCGCGATAATAACAAACAAGCGCAGAGCTCGATACGAGGTAATGACACTTGGCGCAAGGGAGCCACGCGAGATTTTGAACACAAAAGACGACAGGAAGCAGTAGCATCTTGATAAATGACTCGGACATACACACAACAGCCGAACCCTCTCTCGGATTCATCCGAAAAACCATGCAACTGAACTGTAACCGCCTGATGGTTGCAACGAATAGATCGCGGGACCACTATTTTACCAATCAGACTTAATTTGTTACACAAAGAATGCCAATCCGACAGTGACTGACCGGAAAGCGGTTCATCCCAACTAAGCTTACAAAGCCAGAGTCGCTGCATGAAGTGTTTATACAAAAAGACAACTGGTCCGATTAAACCCAGTGGATCATATATTCCGGCGATTATTGAAAGAATTTGCCTCTTGGATATGCTATGAAGAACCGGAGATAGGTTGACATCAAACAAAAATGAATCAGCAGTGTTGTTCCAAAGAATGCCCAGGGTACGCACATTGTCCTGTTTATTTAGGGGTCGTGAAAGGTTGTGATGACTTGCGACCGCTGTGGGTTCATTTGATGCCCATTTGTGCAACGTGAAACCATATTGAGCAAGTAACGCACCTAGGTCGGATTTCAGATTAGTCAGATCGGGGATAGTGTCAGAACCGGTAAGTAGATCGTCTACATAAAAATCGTTAGTGATGGCTAAAGCCGCTTGGGGAAAGGAAGTTTGATTGTCTCTAGCAATTTGTAAAAGGCACCGTGTGGCCAAAAAGGAGGCGCTAGCCGTACCGTAAGTTACTGTTCGCAGCGCGAAATGCTTAAGAGGTTCGAGGGGAGAGTCACGCCACAAAATACGCTGATAGTGACAGTCCTCTTCAGCAACGCGAATCTGACGATACATTTTTTCGATGTCAGCAATCAGGACATACTTATGTGTGCGAAACCGCAACAGAATAGAGAAGAGATCTTGCTGAACATTGGGGCCTACCAATAATAGGTCATTTAACGAAAGGCCATTTGTAGTCTTGGAGGAACCATCAAAGACAACGCGCAATTTTGTGGTCAAGCTAGAATGTTTAAACACGGCATGGTGAGGCAAGTAATAAATATTTGACGATCCTAAATTGATAGCGCCATGATCAATGGGTGTCATGTGCCCAAGCTTCATGTATTCCCCGATAAAGTCTGCGTAGTCGCGAGCGAGCTTGGGATCGCGCCTGAATCGACGCTCCAAGTTTAAAAACCTTGATTCGGCACTTGTGTAGGATTCCCCTAAGTGAGGATTATCAGACTTGAATGGGAGCGACACTATAAATCTACCCTCGTGGTTGCGCTGAGTGTAGCGCATAAAATGCTCTTCGCAAGCCGACTCGCCATTAGGGGTATCGCCGGGGATCGTTTCTGCCTCCCAAAATCTCTCAAGAGATTGCAGGATTTGGCTGTCATTGTTCCTTGCCAAGAACGAAACAGCAGGACCCTGGGTGTGGCAGTGCTTGGGTAGATTGCCGGCCAAAATGTAACCCAGTTTTGTCTCCTGAATGATAGGGAAGTTGGGTCCGCGTGTGTACTTATTAGCTAATATTAAATCTAGATAAAATTGAGCCCCCAATAGTATGTCGATCTGTGAAGATATATTAAAATCTGGGTCGGCGAGAAAAATTTTATTTGGAATGTGGAACCGGTTGATGTCAAACGATATTGAAGGCAGATTATGAGTTAAGTTAGATAAGACGGCAAATTTGGCCTCGAAACTATGTCTCTGATAGCGAGACATAATACGCATAGAAACAATGTCAGTAGCGCAACACGCTGTGTTGCTTATTCCTGTAATCGGAATATTAGATCGGGTTAGTTTGAGGTGCAATCTTTTCGCAAATGATTTCGTACAAAAACTGATCTGAGACCCGGCGTCAAGAAGTGCGCGCGCCTTATGCCTATTGCCAGCCTGATCAATGACATATACAACTGCAGTGGATAAAAGTACATTGTTTTTACACTGTAATTTAAATGAGCAGTAGTTACTGCTGGCAGCTGTTGATTTCGGCACGTAATTAGCGTGCAGCAAGGTGTGGTGACCCTTTGAACAAATTTTACAAACCTGTTTACTTTTACAATTTGTTATCAAATGACCTGCTCTAAGGCAGTTAATACAACATTTATGGTTTGCCACCAATTGCCCCCGCTCAGCGGCACTTAATATGCGAAAATTATTACACATGTAAAGCGGGTGATCAGATTTACAGCATACACATGAGTAATGCCTTGCCGTAGCATGATAACTCTTAAAAGGTACTGCTGCCAGCAGTATTTCTTAAACTACATTTCTCAAACTTATTGTTTGGTTTTACACTAGGTTTATTGAATTGCTGTCCGGGTTCAATTGGCATAGTATTTTCTAAAAGCTGTCGGCGCAAATTCAAAAAATGAGTAAAGTCTTGAAAACTAGGCAAGTTGTCAGGGTCTATAGACTCCTTCCAACGTTTTAAAGTGATAGGGTCAAGTTTAGTGGAAAGCAATTGTATAGTAATAAACTCAAATAGGTTTACAGACAGCTTCATTGCCGCCAGCGAATTAACAGAAGACGTTATAGTATTCGTAAACTCAGCCAAGCTTTGGACTGAGTCCTTTATTGTGGACTTAACCTGAAGTAGGTTCTGTACATAATATTTTGCTAATATAAATGGATTATTGTACCTATCGGACAGCAAGTTCAACGCTATTACATAATTCTCTTGACAAATTGGTAATGATTTAATTAAGTCTAATGGTTCACACTTCACCGCTGAATGCAGTTTCTGTACTGGTGTTAAATCTGATCTTGAATGCACCAGATCATTAAAAATTGAATAGAAATGTTGCCACTCAAGTATGTTGCCTGAGAAGCAGGGCAAACTTATCGGTTTTAAATGCACAGGCGTCGATAGTACAGGAGGCACAGTCTGAGTATTAACAGTGTCAAGAAGTTGTAAAATGTTTGCCTCAGTTGAGTATATCATTTCCTCAACCTCGACTCGGTCTGCCTGAGCAGTGCTCACGTCTTTACTTATAAGCTCTATCTCAGACTGTACTTCGTCGTACTTCGAGGCTAAGCTCTTAAGACTTTCTAATCTCACAGTCAAAAAATGTTTTGTGGTTAAATTAATGTCAAATGAATTTACCGCGGATTGTATCCGCACTATCGCGGACTTTAATCCGCCTCTCTTTCTGGTCAGCACCTTGAGGCCTTCCTCAGACATTCTTTTACGCACCTTATTACTGTTGCTGGTGGTACCTGGTCTGCGACGTCCCGCAGCGTCGGCTCCTTGATGATGATGGTGAACAGCTGGCAAGATGACCACCTTGTGGCACTGCAGCCGGCAGGAACTTGCTATCACGTTGCCTGAAGACGACGAGCGAAATGGCGACGCAAATCACGCCACGGTCGCATTAGCTGACGTGCTAACCCGCCCGTGATGGCCAGAAAAAGATACAAAAGCCATTAAGTGGAAATCCAGGTCCGGAGTGACCAAAAATATGGCTGATCCCGGCCCAAGTGGGCCGAAACAGTTTAAGAAAAGTAACGTTCCGCAAGTGCGGACCGGAAGAGTTAATTTGTTCAGCCCGAGCGGGCGAAAATTATGTATCTTGCATTAAATATTTGTCTGCTGGTCTTCCATTATGATTGAAGATGTTGTGTAGGATGTATTAAATTACATTAAGAAATAAGAGAAATGGACTGTATACGAATAGTTTTAATAATTTGAATGATCACATTACAGCTGTAATAAATTGAAAGAAGGCTGGCTAATGCTGCATATTGAATTAATAATTGATAAATTTAGTTAAGAATGAAGTTGTGGCGCTAGTTGGCCATGATAGAAAATAGTAAGGCCTAAGGCCTACATCTAATGTCGACACTAACTTGACGGAAAGGTCCGGCGAACCGAACGCCGAGATTACTGAATGTGCACTGGTCAAAGTACGATTACGCGAACGTTGATGAGATATAAATCAGATTAGCCAACCTAGTAAAATAAAATCATCGCGCTACCGTCCAGTGGATAAATTAATAAGTAAACACAAAGAGAAGAAATTAAAAAAGTCGAACAATGATAACACACTTCCGGTTAATAAATACATATCTGCAGATTACACAAATATTTTACCAAATATTTTAGTTAACGAACTCAAGAAACACCATGTAATTGTAACTTTCCGTACAAATAACAGTATTCAGAGACTTCTTAGCCGGAAGAACAGTATACCAGAAAGAAAAAGAACCGGCGTATACAAGATGAATTGCAGCTCATGCGATATGTTCTACATAGGCCAAACAGGCAGACCGTTTGAAGAAAGATATAACGAACATCTTCCCAGAAGGGAATTACATAGAACAACATCTAATTTTGCCAGACACCTGATACTATGTAATCATAACTACAGTGATTTTGAGACAAATTTCCAGCCCTTGCATTGCTGCAGGAAAGGAAAATACATGGACGCGCTTGAGGAATACGAAATATATAAAGCCGTCAAAATCAACAGTGATTATGTCTTGAATGATAAACTTACATTTTCACATAACATATTGTATGACACGGCAATACTTGCACACGGGCGCCGGTAAACAGAAAGTCACAGTACACACGAGCTATAATAAGCAAAACAGGTTTATCAGTGGCTATATAAACAGTGAATCAGTCGATCGATAATGTCCACACGAGAAACATAAAATTTCATGTTCGCGTATGTGATTTTCCACTGTCGTAAAAGTGCACTTTTACTGTAATGATTTTGGTGTTTTTAATTTTTTAACGACCTCTAATGAGTGATTAAGATTTCTGAAGATGGCAATTCGTTGCCGAAACGCGTCATAAGACAAGAAAAACGAAGTCGCACGACGGATATATGGTAAATATCTATTATATTAATATAAGCGACTTGGAGACAACTAACCTAAAATGTATTATATTGAAGCCCGTCAGGCAAGTGTTGTCTATAAATACAAAAATGTTAAAATCAAAATGCTAAAAGTTGCACAAAACATTAAATTTAATAAAATGTGTATAAAAATGAATATCATACCAAAATATGCACGCATAAATATTAATTCAAGAACACCGGCGGCACTCAAGACGAAACAAATAACAGAAAAAACGTGGTTAACACAAGAAATTAGACAATTATACAAAAAGAAAAACAGGTTAAATACGGATCTTTATAAAGCGCATTTAGAAATGTTAAAGGAAATTCACCCTGCAGTTATAGATATTATCATGACCAAAATTAACGCTTTAATATCCAATTATTTTTATCATAAAGTATTAACCCATAATAAGAAAATACTAAATTTATATCGTATTCAGCATAAAAAAGAAAATAGACCAATAGAATGTAAACATGTGTTCTATGAACGTGTAACGCATACAACCAACATAGATTTCACTACCCAAGAAATAAACACGCTTAATAAAGGTCTGAAATATAATGTACCATGATTTAATACGACAAACGAAATTGTCCATGAGGTCGTTAACGCTGAAGCTGCAATTAAAAGATTAAATGGTTCCGTTGCACAGAATGAAGCAAGGGTTTTTATCAACAACAAACTCAATAACGTAATTAATAGTAATAAATGTAAAAGTCAAAACAATTTTTTTAAAAGTAAATATAAGCAGGATATCATGAATCTTAAAACCATAAAAAGTAAACTTGAGAAAAATGATGCAATTATAAGTAAGGCAGATAAGGGTGACACATTGGTGGTCATACAGAAAAGAGAATATACTCAAAAGGTATTTGATTTCATAAATAATAATAATAATATTAAGAAAATAGACCGGGATCCCACAAAGGCTTATGTAAAAACTTTGATTAACACCATTAATCAATGTATTTTTTTGTTAGATGAGAAAACACGCAGATATTTAAAACCAATTAATGCCACAGCACCAAAATTCACAGGACTACCTAAAATCCACAAGGAAAGTACACCAATCAGACCAGTAATAAACTACACCACAGCTCCTGGATACAAAGCTGCTAAATTGTTAGAGACTTTAATTAAAAATAATATCAGGATAGCAAATAATTACAGTATAAAGAACAGTTATGAGTTTGTTGAAAAACTTAAAAAGATAGAAATACTACCACAATATAAATTGGTATCGTTAGATGTAACTAATTTGTACACTAATATCCCCGTGAGGGAAACTATAGAAATTGTAAATAACAATTTAAAGGAAGTAGCTCAACTTAGCATGCAAAAAATCAACGAACTTATAAAACTACTTACAGTCGTCTTAGAACAAAATTACTTCACATTTGACAACGGATTTTTTACACAAGATGACGGTCTGGCTATGGGTTCGCCACTGTCAGGACTATTAGCTGATATATATTTAAATTATTATGAGAATATAAACATAATATCTAATAAATTATACAAGAATAAAATCATTTTTTACTGTAGATACGTCGATGATACGTTTATGATATTTAATGGAACAAAAAGACAAATACAAAACTTAAATAGTCACATAAACAGCATACACCATAAGATTAAATTCACATCTGAAATAGAAGAAGAAAATCAATTAAATTTCTTAGATTTAACCATTTTAAAAAACGAAGGAAAACTTCAATTTAAAATCTATAGAAAGGCCACAACAACGGACATCACAATTCATGCCAATTCATATCATCCACCTCGCATAAAATGGCAGCTTACAATAGTTTTGTGCATAGATTGCTAACTATACCGTTAAGTGAAAAAGACTACAATGAAGAGGTTAATACCATCAAGCACATAGCAGCGGCTAACGGATATAAAAGTTCATTAGTGGATAAATTAATAAGTAAACACAAAGAGAAGAAATTAAAAAAGTCGAACAGTGATAACACACTTCCGGTTAATAAATACATATCTACAGATTACACAAATATTTTACCAAATATTTTAGTTAACGAACTCAAGAAACACCATGTAATTGTAACTTTCCGTACAAATAACAGTATTCAGAGACTTCTTTGCCGGAAGAACAGTATACCAGAAAGAAAAAGAACCGGTGTATACAAGATGAATTGCAGCTCATGCGATATGTTCTACATAGGCCAAACAGGCAGACCGTTTGAAGAAAGATATAACGAACATCTTCCCAGAAGGGAATTACATAGAACAACATCTAATTTTGCCAGACACCTGATACTATGTAATCATAACTACAGTGATTTTGAGACAAATTTCTAGCCCTTGCATTGCTGCAGGAAAGGAAAATACATGGACGCGCTTGAGGAATACGAAATATATAAAGCCGTCAAAATCAACAGTGATTATGTCTTGAATGATAAACTTACATTTTCACATAACATATTGTACGACACGGCAATACTTGCACATGGGCGCCGGTAAATAGAAAGTCACAGTACACACGAGCTATAATAAGCAAAACAGGTTTATCAGTGGCTATATAAACAGTGAATCAGTCGATCGATAATGTCCACGCGAGAAACATAAAATTTCATGTTCGCGTATGTGATTTTCCACTGTCGTAAAAGTGCACTTTTACTGTAATGATTTTGGTGTTTTTAATTTTTTAACGATCTCTAATGAGTGATTAAGATTTCTGAAGATGGCAATTCGTTGCCGAAACGCGTCATAAGACAAGAAAAATGAAGTCGCACGACGGATATATGGTAAATATCTATTATATTAATATAAGCGACTTGGAGACAACTAACCTAAAATGTATTTTTATGTTTCTTCTAATTGGTAATCCACAATAAGTTTGAATTTCATTGAAGACAGCATCAATCAGATCCCTGCAGATACCGATTCTTTAACCTAACCTAACTTCAAACAACACTGTAAATATTGATCACCTGTTGCTATGTTACTCAGGTAACCTTGCAGTGCCAACACAACAAAACAAAATACCACCACACAACAGGAAAATGAATACTGTAATGATGTAATATGTTCGGTAGTGCATGTAACCCTACAGAGTCAAACTGAAACTGAAGTGTGTGAATACATGTGCACATCGTCACATACATGCTTATAAGTTGTGTTCTAATGCACAGAATATTATAAATTTGGTATCAAATTAAAGTTAAAGATGTAAAAAATAAAATAGGACTAAACCTTAAAAATCAATTTTTTTTTACCCATAGGGACATCCCATTCCCCTTAAACCAATTAACAACATTTGTCAGTCTCATCCATCTCTGATTCTTTGTAACTACATCATTTTCTCTCTTTTCGTGTACCATCAACAGTCCCTACTCAGATATTTAATCTTTGTTACAGTAATTCAGTCAAGAAATAATCTTTATTACATTACAGTTAATTAAGAAATTTAAATGTAATTTAATAACAATAACCATTATTAAGCCTGCCTAGTGTTAATCGTTGCCATGAAGCATAGACACATGTACTTTTGGGGATGACAGATGAGAATGCCAACATAGTTACAAAAATAAAAAAAAAGCTTTTCGTAAATGAATAAATAAAAAAAATTGTATGTAGCTATATATTTAACACAATTTAACTGAAACTTTGGATAAGCGAAATGGTTAAATACGAGAATGCTACAAATTTTATTCTTCACAAATATTTAAAATGTTAAATTTCCTTACAAGTACAATTACCTGCATGAATTTGTTTCATATAGCCCTACTTCATATAAATTATATACATCTATATTAAGAATATGGTTGAATGCAATAATGGAGACCACGCTTTCACAGTCTCAGAACAGTTTCAAGAAGGGCAGATTATGTTTTGATTGCATATTTACAGTAGCCCAGCTCATTGAAAAGCATAGAGTATCAGCTGTCCACACACATGGCTTTCATTAACTTCGAGAATGAAATTGGAGCAAACTATGGGCAACAATGGCAAGGAAAGGAATCCCACAATATCTAATTACAGCTATACAGTCTTTATGTGGTGAATAAACCCTTAATTGAAGCAGGGAAACCAAGAACAGCTCCTAGAGTTGGCCTGATCAATTAAGGAGTAAGACAAGGTGTCCATTATCACCTTCTCTTTTTAATTTATATATGGACGATCTCATACAAAACTGGCACGTCTTCTGGAGCATTTTATGATTGGCCACTCTATAATTGACACTTTGTTGTTTCGGACTCAGAAAACAGGTTGCAGATGGGTATACATTTGTTAAATCAAATCTCTAAAGACTCTGGATTACAAATATCCACACTTAAGACCAAGGTAATGGCTTTTCATGGATCTGATCCGGTACGGACAAAAATTGTTACAGATGGTACTGCCCTGGAACAAGTCAGCAATTTTGATTACCTGGACTATAGTGTGTCTTATAATACAAGCAGCGACATTGTGAAAAGTTGCACAAGTTCAACCTTACGTGTTGATCAGGCGAACTCTCAGGTCAGCAAGCAAAGAAATGCCTAAAATTCTACAAGGTGATGGCCCTTCATATACTTCTTTGAAAGGCCAGGCCAGTTGTATCCAAGCGGCTGAAATGAGATTTCTCAGGCACAAGGCAGGGTTTACTCTCTATGATCATAGAAGAAACACAGATATAAGGCAGGTACTTAATATTATGAGTATACTTGACAGAATTGCCCAGCACTGAGTGAATTGGTGCGAACATCTTTGCTGAATGGACGATTGGCGCATCCCCAAACAACTATGGAACTACAAGCCGAAGGGTGTGGGATGTCCGAGGAAGTGCTGGAGTAACCAACTCTAGACTCTTTGAGACCAGAACAAACCATCCTTGGTTTAATCCTTGCTGATGATGATGAATTTGATTCATAGTGTCACACTAGATTTTGTTTGTTTGTTTATATTTTATGGTACAGAACTTGACAGTAAGGCTTTTACGAGTCCACACATATTTTTTGTTTTCAGTATAAAAGAAGTTTACTCATGTATAGTAAACACCTCCACATGGGCGTCAAATGATACATAGCACCATTTTCTGTATAAATTGCTATCCAGTTTTCTAGTAAGGAAATCTGTTGATGAAAATTTTGTATAACAATGGGTTAATTATCTAAAATACATCTCAATTACTTCAGAGTACCAGGACTTACAACACTTTGTTGATGGGTTAGTTAAAACTAATTTTGAAGGCCGTTACTTACAACAGGATTAAATATTTAATAATTTTATTTTTCTTGTTAAGTATGACCATTTTTTGTAAAAAGTATAATTATGAGTCAGCAATAATGTTTTTGATCTTGTTAATAAAAAAAGATTATTATTGTTACAGTGGCACTTCTATTACCACAGAAATAAGGGAAATTCCCACTCGAGAAATTAAAAAAACTAATTTTTCACAAACCTGTTGAAAGAAAATTAGTTTACTCTTATAATCTTCGTGCTAATACCTGGTCAATGTGTAACAAAACTTTAATTGTGTTTAATTAATTGGTTACATTTAATCTGATGTAATATGAAAATATCGGGCGCCATGTTGCATACTGCAGAACAAATACAAAAAAAACTTACCTTGAAAGGTCAGAATTCGAGTTATACGAACCAGAGTCGGGGAATATATTACCTGAAATAATTCACTCGTATTTCTGTTTGTTACCATTGACATTACCTTTTATTTATATAAAAGGAAAACTACGTACATATTGAAAAGACTACAGGTTACGCCATGTGGCGTTTATCAAATATTACACCCTTACAATACTTTATCCCTCCAAAAACAAACATGTATTATAATATTAAGAAACATGATAAACATATATATATATATATATATATATTGTAATAAAACGTGTGTAATTGGATGGTTGTTTTAAATTGGTTTAATTTTAAAGTTTAGAATTGGTTTTAAATTAGTAGTGTTGTTGTTGTAGACTCTCACATTGTCATGTGGTTGTTTAGTATTTAATATAATTAATTAGTAATGGGTAAATTGAAGTTAAAGTTCATGTTTAAAAGAGGATTAAACTCACTAATAATTCGCTGTATTCACCTCCCCACTTACCATCCGTGAATGTCTTCAATCTTCTCGATGGGCGATTCTATCTCACTGTAAATACATTTATAACACACAGATATTTCGTTTGAATATCGATAAATGCACATTAAATAAAACAACACTGATATTCAATTGTAAATTGAATATTCCAATATCAATCATTCGAATATTGCCGCCACCTTGTGAAATAATTGTTTCTAAAAAATAAGTTATTTACATCTATTTTATAGAAATGAAGACTCTATATCCACTGGTAATAAATTGAGGTTTTTTATTGACATTAGTGAAATTTAGCAAAAACTCCTTTAAAACAATTAATAATGATTTTTTAAAAACAACAACAAGTTAAATAAATACTGAGACTTCTTCAGCTCAAGGCTGGTAACACTGTTACAATGTACGATAATATGGTGAATTAGGTTATGTTCACTTTGGTCATGAGTATTACCAATTTTCATGAATCCTCTGAGTATACATAATACAAGATATAAAGATGTGTTAATAAATAACAATATTTACTTATTTATTATAATTAAAAAGACAAAATTTAAAATTTATTAATCTCAATACGATAGTCAATACTATCGTACGGTCGGCTTGTGCCTTGTGAAGCTAAGATCCGTAAACACGTGCTTTTAACTTTGCACTATTAAAACAATATTACTGGTTTACTTGTTATTATTATTATGAACTGGAAAGAGAAAAAACTCTTATTATTGATTCCATTTATAAAAATCATTTATGACAGAAGTGATTCTCTGTGACAAACAACTATGTTTTGGTTATAGGTTAGTTTACCTAGATGAGAGTAAGTTATAAGGTAGAATAGTTAATATCATATAAAAATCTTGATACTATTTTTTACAAACACTTTATTTATTAGTAATAGGATGTACAATTAGCAGTAATGACAGTTCTCGTATAATAAGTTATTATTTTTCAAGACTGCCGAAATCATAGTCAAATAAGCGACTATATTTACGAGTAATAGTGTGCGGTATATAATATTGATTCCGCTTTTATTTATTATTTTTTAAATATAAAAATATAACATCTTTTAATTAATTATCGTCATTAAGTTGGACGAGAACTTTATTCATTTCATTCTGATAATTATTCATCGTTATCGGTTATGCACTCAAGCGTGTTTACTTGACTAGTGCAGTCAACAATGATTTTTGTTGAATTAACGAGAATTATTTTATTAATGTTTTAAAATCGTTAATGTATAATACTCCCTGTTTCCTTCACATAACATGACCTTTATTATACACACTGGTCATGTCTTTTGTTTCACTATCCACTCACTACACTGTCACACGATAATAGGGTGTTCAGTATAGGTTATATATGACTACGTTACTGGGGGACGCGCACATTTTAAAAATATGTCTTGATGACTGTCACACGCTCCTCTCGCTTCGGTTGTTGGAAGACAATTAACTCATCTCACTAACGCGTCTCTTTTCGTCTGGTGAAATTGAGTCGTTCTATTGGTTTAGAAATTCATACTCTCTACCCCAAAGGTCTTGGTTAAACAAATATTTTAATTTCATAGCGTCTCTGCTTCGGGTTTGAGGCTGTTTCTGACGTGTACATTGACATTCGAAAATGATCGGAAATCTTATAATGGCTATAAGTTTCTTATTATTAGTCAGATCGTCATTTGGATAGTGGCATTAAATTGCGGACACTTGCGTCTTTATTTTAAGTCCAAACAAGTAATAATTCCGTCCATTAATAATTCACTTCACTTTCTTCAAAACTCATATAGTGGTTCTTAACACAAATAAGTCCTTTTCACTATATTTTGTTGTAATTACATCTTAATACTTATGATTAAACATTTTGAGTCCATTTCTCATCCATGCTAATACGTAATATTACTATATTTACAGTTTAAACAAAATGTACTAATGGCGTATAAGCCAACTATGTCCGATTGTTTATATTTACTTATATCACTATTATCCCTTATTCTACTACATATTTTTTGTACTATAACATTATTAGGTATATTTATATACATTTGCTCATACTTTATTTTGGTAAAATGTTATTTTGTTTACATATATAGTATGGTTCAAAATACATTATGCTCTCATCTCGCCATTTTGTCACTCTTATTTAGTTATTTTACTACATATTAGATACATTGTTAATAATCAAAATTGTGTACAAATGCTGTACGTGGTTAGTTTAGTGGATTCACTAACTTTTTGTTATCTGAAATCTCTTTAAGTTCTTGTATGGTGGTTGTTTACACCTAGTCCTATGATTGCAGTTAGTTAGTTTATTAAATTCCAGTCATTAAATTATTAGTATAATACTTGTGAGGTGTTCTCATAGTAGTATTGAACATTCCTCTAACTACTGGTAACCCTTCTTACATTCTCTTTATAGGTTTTGTCAATGTTTTTTGACTAACTCTATTGTCACATTGGGGTTCTGTCTAATTGGTTTATTGTTATTATACTTAATCTGACTCATTAGTTGTGTCCTTCAGTTCATATGGTATTCATTGTTTTGTATATTTATTCTTATTTGGTCTCTATTTGAAACAATTATGGATAATTACTTTATTTAATTATTGTATGATTTTATGTTGTAGATCCAGTTCATGTGAGGTTATGTGTCATTTGTTTGACAACAATATGCTTCATAGTTTTTACAGTATTCATCTCAAATAATGTCATGTCATTATGGCATGTTACTACAATGGCTTATTATTATGTTTTACACATTTTATACTATATGTTTAAACAATAATACTGGGTTTCTTAGTCTAATTGTTACATATTTTGGTGGGTTGTATCTAGGCTTTGGTACAGTGACTTGTTTATATTCAACAAATTAGTTTATTCACTACTTATTTGTCTTGACATTCATCTACATTTTGTCCTGTGTTGCTATGACATTCAGGCACATTTCATATCAAGGATTATAAAGCTTTTATTATTGATCTCTATGAACAATTAATTCACTTTTCTGTATCATATATTTGGTGGTCTTACTGATTATATCTGTGGTTTTACAATCTTGGATTAAACCCGGTACACTAATTGTCTGTGCATTTCACTTGTTAATCGTTCATTCTTTCACTTATAAATGGTTATTCACTTCCCTCAGTTATAAACACTTCACTAATATTGTCTGGCTGTTTACTTGGGGTAAATGTTATTATATCATTTGTTGTCACACTTATACACTTATACTAAGTATTCACTGTCATTGTTTGTGATCACTTACTGATGCTCAACACTTGGTTTTTTATTATTAATAGTCCGATAATCATTATACTTATTCTGGTCACTACATTGATCGTGATGCTTTCCATATTTTGTGAATGTTGATGTCTTGTACTGGTCATACATAATCTTCATTCTTCATGGTACATTTCTCCCTCTTCTTCTTCTGGTTAGTTGTTTGTCATTTTTGGTGCTTTTCTTGGTTACACATTATTTGTAATAATTTATGTTCACTTAATACAGTTATATTCATCCACATTTTCATTCATTATTATGATAGTCACTGTCCTATATTTGTTTCATTATTATAACAAATTAGTCTGTTTTCTCACTATGGTGATTGTATTTGACGTGTCTCCTTCTTATGATGATAATCACTTTCGGCATATCCCCTCACTATTTTGATCTATTGGGCCTGTTTGCTAACGTATTATATTGACTCATGGTATTTCCTGTTTCTTCTTTATACTCGATGATATTCTTATTACTCTTCTTTCTTCTTCATTGGGTTGTTTTAATATTATTTATTTGTAGATACACATTTTGATTTTCATTCTCCTGTTCCTTCTTCCATGCTTGATGAAATATGTTCATGTTATTCTTCTATTTGACGTATTAGACCTTTTTTATGTAACTGTTATTTTGGTACATTACAATATCTATAGTGGCACAACCCAGCACTGATTAATATTGTATATTATCCACTCTCTCGCTCTCTCCCTCTCATACTCTGGTACTATTTATTTATTATGAGCTCATTGTGATAAAGATTTTATATTTGATTACTTTTGATCATATTAATAAAGATTTTATGTATCCTTTTGAATATAAAGATTTTATATAATTAGGTTGCAGCCAATTGTACTTAGCTGTACTAGGATCCCATCGCAGATCACACCCTCTCGAATCTGAAATGTCTCATCTTAAATCACACGCTCCTGAATCTGTAGCGTCCCATCATAGATCTCACTTTTTTCAAATCTGTAGCGTCCCATCGTAGATCACACGCTTTCAAATGTATCACCGCACAATTGGTATCAGCCCTGTTTATATACTGTTACATATTTAAACTTTTGGTGGTGTAAAATTTAGATATACACACTCGGTGAATTTGCCGGCCGGCACGCTTCACTGTCTGGACGAAAATGACAACGTTTCACCACTAAGCATTGCAGAGGTGGGGCAACAACTACGTCACTGGTTCTTTGTTAGAACAGCCAAGCCTAGTTAAATACAATTGTATAATAAAGCGCCTTGCATTCTTTTGTCTGACGTAATCATGCGCTAGGCTTGTTTACTCGTTATTATGACAAACTGTTTTTTGCTAGTTTTGTAATTTTCCGCTGACCTCGACACCAATCCTGTAACTCAATATTGCGTTATTGAAAATTCTCACCAAAACTTTACCCATCTCTTATAAGGGATATAAAATAAAATAAAATACAATAATTATGCTTTGGAACAATAATTTCCCAAAATTATTATGGTACCAGAATTGTACCGTTACAAATGATGAGAGCTAGCGTATACTGTATGCATTCTCCTTCCAGTTCACGTCTCATCCAGAATGAGTTACTTTGGTTTTCTCTTCATTGACTCTTAATCCTACGTTATCAGCTTATTTGGGGAATGTCTCTCCACTAATTCTCTTAGGTCTTCCAGTTTCTCTGTCATCTGTCATCACCATCAAAAGCAAGGATATATACATTTACTGTCTACGCGTACACCTCTGTTCATAATTCTTACTTTCCAATGCTATATTAACCCTAAGTGTTGCCATTTGCTCAAAAAATCTGAATGGCTTACATCAACTGTGATGAGTAACTGAACTTTACAGGTGTTCATCTACATACTGTGAAATATTTAGTACCTTTATTTTGTGGTAAATGGCTGTTTAGTCATTGTTTCGCATTTAGTCAACTGATAGCTAACCTAACCTAACCAAGCGTGATTTTTTTGTGCTTTTTGAGTTCAGTTTGCTTATAAGTATTGCAGTACTTTTTGAGTTCAGTTTGCTTACAAGTATTGCAGTACTTTTTGAAATAAAAACTTTTTTTTTGTTAACAACTGAGGTATGAACTTACCATATGGTAGTATGATTATAGTAGTGTAGTGTGTAAGTACATTGTACACATGGTGTTGCCATTCGGTAACTTTTTTTCTATTAAAAAGTGTTCTAAAATGTTTTTGATTTTGTTCACTTTTTTCCTCTTATCTACACAGGTAATAAAACAAGAATAACAAATATATAAAAAAAAGTTGTCATGCATTTAAGGGTTGATCAGCACGGGAGAAGACTACCTCGCTGCCTTACTCTTCTATTGGTGGAGGAAACTGCCAGAGTACTCTCCTCCTAAACTATCTTACTCTCTGGTACTACCGGCAGGAACACTATCTATTTGCTAGCTTTGCAGTGACTCCAAATTTGATAATTTTTCCCTTAATTACTTTCTATTCATACTATCATTCGCTTTGTAAGGTTATAAGTAAGAAGGCCTCCAAAGTTACCTACCTTATCAACCTAGAAAACCTAAAAAAAAAAAGCCGAAGTCGCCACCACATTTTTACAGGCAGTATGGAGCTTCACTATCCCCATGAAAACAACCTAAACTCTTGAAAACAAAATTTTTGATTATTAGAACGTCTTCCATTTCGTTGAGCACAAGTTAGATTATGATGATGTTAAAAATGATGACTCATTCATTTTTCTACATGTAATTTTTATTAATGCTTATTTATAATTTTCAATCATTTTATTATATACCAAAATCTTTCATTTCATCAATTCTTTAGATGCACCATGATCGTTATTCAACTTAAAAGTGAATCATAAGTGTTAAAATTAATGGTTCAGTATTGAAATTCATCAAAGATTTAATTATCAAAAATACAATAAAAACAATTATACCAAAAGAATATTCAGTAATTTCACCTTCAACATAATACATAATTTCACTTGTTAATAGATAATGAGGTAACCCATAAATGCGGCTGTTAATGGTGGAAAAATCTTACATTTTGTTACATTGTATAACATTGAAAATCTGAAACAATTCTGTTTACACTTGTTGAAAGTCTGAAATAATTACAATTACACTAAACTTACACTGCTTTCTCTTTTTCTCTCCCATCCCTGTTTTCACTCTCTCACACACCCTAATATTGTTTATTTCATCTTTCATTGTTCCATATCCCCTCAATCACCATTTTCTTTTTTAATTCTAGAATTCTTAGGAGTACGAAATTAGATTATTTGTTGTCCATTAATCTAGCTTGGGGAGTTCGCACATGGTCCGAAATTCCTTTGTTCACTCATCTCAAGGCCCTGTGTATCGCTCTAATAATTTTCATTATTGTGCACTCATTTTCACTGTTTTTAATCTAGTTATTTTGCTATTAATACTGAGACTGTCTACAATAATTAAAACTGTTACCAATTTTTTGTGTGTGCCAAATCGCCATCCCCAATAACTAACATGACACATTTTCATACAGAAGCACACCCTACTTGAGCCCTTGCCGCTGCTGTTTCTGTTCGTTCAGTTTGATGTTTAACTTGAGATTGTTACAATATTTAAAGTTGTTACTATTACAATTACACTGGTCATCAATCATCAGTAGACAATTTACTGCCTATGGTATTCACCTGGAGTTGCCAGCATCTGTTCTATCCAGAGAGAACACCCCATAGCTGTACTGCCTACTGGCATCCCATAGCTCAGAACTCCCACTCCGCTGGTTTCTTTTAGGGTTATTCCATGGGAAACTTAACACTTGGCATCTCCTTTTTGTCTGGCGCAAGACTTTGTCTGTGTATGTAGAATTATGTTTTTGAGAAAATATACGTGTTAAAATCTACACACTTTTCCAGGGCCAAGTCACATAGATACAAAAATTCCGTGCAGTCTGATGTTCTGTTTCATATGCAGAAATTGAACTTCGTATTATGCTAGGTAAAACGCCCTGTTACAACTTTCTGGAAATCAGTGACATAACATTAAAAAAACTCCTATATATATTCCCACTATTTAGAAATGGTTTCTTTCTAAATATAAATCTTCTCAACTCTTGAGAGCCAGCCAGCTTGATAGTCTCCAATAATTACTTCATGGCATAAAATCATAATGATTTTGTAGCTTTTAGGATAAAATATTATATGAAGCATTATGGAGGAATAGTAGCTGATCACACTGACATAGTGTCCCTGTGTGTAACGTCTTAATGTCTGCCTCTCGGCCAAAACTGCCACAGGTATTTATAGTAAACAGCGATTCTAACATGTCATATGCTGTTTCTAACATGTTCAAGTTTGTTAAGTTCGTGTATAGCATCCCTTTTAACTGATCACTTTTTAGTCTGTTTTCGCGATAACGGTAAACTTGGTCTTTAGGCAAGTGGTTGCATTGTCACTGTAATTTTTCACTCATCATTTACATATAACACACTCATTAATTACTAGCTAATTGCAGTAATAAATAACTTTAATTTGTATAATGTCTTTATTACTTGCACTTTTATGCAATAATTTTCTATCACCATACACATTTAAATGTACTTATCCCAATGGTGTTTTTAGAATTGTGATGTCTTCTGTAACAGGTAAAATATATTTATTTATTTTCATTAATCATGTCAATACCTGATTTAGTAACACAAACCAACAATTTATACGTAACACAAAGACATCTCCCCTAATGAAGTAAATGCAGGTCTGTTCCGGCTCACACACAGACACACATACATACGACTTACACTGTAACTATTCAGTCAGGCTGAGTGTACACTTTCGACAGGCTCCAGCATGTTAACCACACTAATTTTTAAAAATATTTATCATTCTCTCTCTACACTAATTATTTATAAAACACTGCCCTGGGTAAATATGCAAGTGTATGTATTGTTGCAATATGTATCACACCACCAATACCAATTATCTAATTATTTAAAATTGTATTAGGAAATGCTTTTCCAAAACAGAGATGTGGCGCCTCCAACGCTTCCATTAACACACCACAACCGAATACTTGGGAATTCACTTAAACAGAAAACTAAAATAGCAACACCATGTTATTTTCCTTGAGGACAGATGGTGTGTAAAATGGAATGAAAATAAAAACACAAAAAGTTTGTTAATGATTATGTTTATTATTTCTTCTACAGGCATGAAAATGTTGGTAATATCATGTATAATAAATTAAAAGATACATTTAGAAAAAAAACAACTAAAACTGCATTTTTGTTAATATACATTTTGATGTAATCACCTAAGATGTTCACGCTACACGAAAATTTTCATACAGTCACCTTCCTTATAAATAGCTAAAATTATTTACTTTAACATATAACATATCACATTATTATATACGGTATATACTAAAATTTCCAAACTTTGTAAACTGTGCGACAGATAGCACTACTAATGGAATGTGTAATATGCTGTGACCTAGTGACAACATTGGGTAGCAGCCCAATGAAAACTGCAATGTAATAATATATTGTTTGGTAATCCTACTATGCCTGTTTGTGTCAACAAGTGTAATGAATATGTGCTGAATTTTAAAATGAGTGACTTTCATTAGAACTATATTAATAAAGGAAAATTCACTATAGTCTATTACGTGAGGCATGACAAAGGGCCTATCTGCCGATTTTTGAGTTAGTGTCCACGTAATTTTTTGACTCCTTTTGCTATCGCTTCCTAAAAGGTTCTAGAACAAAGTTAAGAAAAAATTTTGGCCCTCACTCACCCCTAAAGGGTTGAAAACTATCCCTAGTGTTGAAAATATGAAACGATGCGAGGATCCTTTTTGAAGCCCTGAAATTAGGTACTTATAGGTTTTTGGGGGGTGCTGATTCCGATTCTGACGTCCAAAATTATATTCGACACAAAGCGTAGTTTTTAAAGGGATGAAGCAGATTATAATCAGGGGGTCTAAGTATTAAACTTTGCGAGAATGCCAGTCAAAGCCTCGAAAGTGAGTACCTATACATTTTTGGTGCTGATTACGATTTTGATGTCAAGAAGTACATCCGACGCAAGGGTTCAACTTAAAAGGGTTGAAAACCACCCCTAAAGGGTTGAAAACATGAAACAACGCGAGGATGTAGTTTGAAGTCCTGAAATTGGGTACCTACAAGTTTTTGGGGGTGCTGATTATGATTTTTACACCAAGGAAAACATATGACACAAGGGTTAGATGTTAAAGGGTTGAAAACATGAAACAACGTGAGGATGTACTTTGAAGTCCTGAAATTGGGTACATTCAAAATTCAAAAGTTCCAAATTCAGTCGAAAAAAATATATATTGTAACATTATAATTGATTTATTCAGGTCGCCACCAACATCTTTAAAGGCAGATGTGGAAACCTTGATACACTTTACCTGTTTTGAATTTAGATAATTTAAATTCCCTTGTTTAACACTTACCCAGGTTCGCTTTAGGCATGCTTCTCGATACAGGACAGGTTATAGTAACGGCGTAATAACTACTCTAACACATGTTTTGGTAAAAACAAACTATTTTATTTTTTATAGATCAATTTTAAACTTTCTTTCTAACCTTTTTATAACTTTCCTTTATCCATTTACTCAACATTAAAATACAAAAATTATTTACACAATTATTGATGATTACTACTTCTCGACAAACCAGTAATTTTGCTTGTGATTTCCCCCTTTTTCCCACACACACACTCACGCTCTACAATTTTTAATACCCATTTTATTTCCTGAGCTCTGTATTATTATTCGTTGTTTTACTTGCTTTCTGGCCAGCTAACTTAGTTAGTAATTGTACTCACTACACTCAGTGCACGCTATCCACCGAGTTCCGCCATACTTCTTAAATCACTTTCACTTTTGTAACCAATAAACACTGTTCTTACTTTTCGATTTTGTAGATTCTCTTTCTGTCACTGTCACTTTATTAACGTCCTTTTAACACATCATTACTACCTTTTTATTCAACTTTGGGGCAGGGCGCGCGCACTTACACACGCCGGCCTCCCGAAAATATTTCACTGATACTGTTGTTGACTGCCGACTATACTGTTTGATGACTGGTATTCAACTGGCAAGCTTCGCTCGCGTGTTTGCATACATGCAAGGCATTAGGCGTCGACCACACTGCCTCAACTCATTCTGTGATTGGCTGTGGAACATCTCGCACCTTTCCCGAGATCTCGTGCGAAACAGTGAGCAGTCCAAGAGGTTAATTCTCAGTATTTCCACTATGTGCTTTCCTGACAGTTCACATTTTTGTATCACGCCGTATCTAGCACCGCGCTACAGGCTGTTACCAAAAGTTACACACTGGGTGGTTAAAAAGTGTTGCACAAAATGGTTTGCTACCGATTATTAAATATAAAACTCTATCCCTTCTGTACCATCACAATACCCCCCCCCCAATGAGAGGTTTTATGCCGAAGCATAAAACTCTCATTGCCTAAAACCTAAGAGGACCAGCAAGGATATGGCGCCACAGCCCCCCTTAATTCCTTACTAAACTCATGGGTTGCTTACCCCCCTAGTCCGGTGATTGTGGCCACTGTATCACCAGACTCTGAAACAATTCATAAAAACATCAATAATTGGCCTTTAACTATTCCATATCCTCAACTGAGTTGATTTCCTCTTAGCCGTACTGGTTTGCCTTTATCAAAGTACTGGTTTTATATTTTAAATTTCCTAACACACAACATGATCAATACAAAAGCGAAAAGTTATTAACTACAACAAATACATATATATAAAACATGTACTCCATTACTCCCTTATTAATTACCTTATAATAAACATTTCATATTTGAATTGGAGTAAAAATTCACCACATTACAACTTTAATATTCATTTTCTATTGAATATTCCATTAACTTCAGCCCTGATTCTCTATTAAACATTTTAATCCTTTACCATTTACTATACACGTTAAATCAAGATAAATTTCTTAAATTTATTATCCAAGTTTCCAATCTTTTACATTAATTACTATTTTAAATTAATTTCATTACATTATTTAAAACATTTTCATTAATTAAATCCTCTCATATTGATATAATTTTATAATAAACTTCATTTACCATTTCTTATAACCTTCAAATCAAAAACTTTCTTACTGACTACCAAAATTTCTATCTTTTACACAATTTACCTTCATTTATTTTCATTATAAAAATTCATAATTGCACACTGATAATTACTCAATAAAAAAAAAAATTATTACTATCATAAAATCAATTACCACTCCCTAATCAAAATCAATCTAATGTATGTCTTATATCTACACACAATTATACTCAAATAAACATTTTATGTTTCACACATGATAGACATAATACAACATAATAAACATTCAAAATGAACATTACCATTATTACGTCAACATAAACATCTCAACTCTGAATTTGCATAAAAATTACCTACATAACCACTTTACTTTCAGTCTTCTACTGAATATCCCCATTATCTCATTATTATTTCAACCCTGCATTTCCATTCAACATTTTAATTATCTACCATTGATTATTCAATTCAAATCTCAACCAAAAATTAAAATTCATTACCAAAATTAATCTTTTACAACATTTCAAATTCATTTGATTCCATCATTTTAAAACATCCAAATTACCTTTTAATTAATTATATAATTTCAGTAATCAATTATTCTATTAAACAAAATACTACTGTTATACCCTCAATCAAAACGACAAACATCTATTACATAAAATACAATGTACACAACAACATAACCTAGTATTTGCAGACACCTTATAATAACATCAACATAACCTTACTACATAAGTACATTTAACACTGTAAACCAAATACAAAATTATATGCAATATATGTCATTGTTTACCAAAATCATTACCTTATTCAGTCCAGTATTTAAAACATTAGCTTCTCATAATTAAATGTTCATTAATAATAAATGTCTACCCTCCATCCTCAAAAATTAATCTTATTGCTACGACAGCACAGAACAATCTACGCGTTTATCGAATATGCCAGAAGGATCTCGACATAAGCGTGTGGTGTACGTGCTACTAGACGCATTTTGCGAGAATCGTCTCGACTGTGCCGGGCTTCGCTCGGTCGCTCGGACTGTGTCAAGGCCGTAGTAATTACGTAATTCACGAGATAAGACGCAGTTTGGAAGCTTCTGGTGTGTGAGCGTGACTATAAATACATCGGGTAGCGGCCTTAGTTTTTCAGTTCCATGCGAGATATTGGTTAGTGCGGTACGAGAGTATTAGTGCGATATATTTCTAGAGCGGTTTGAGTTATTACTGTGTACGTTCAAGTAGTTATTATTGAAGTGTTGCATTTTATAATCAGACGGTATAATTGTAATACAATTGAGTTTTAATATTTGTGGACATTTTATTACGTGTGTACAATTTTCATTTGATTTGTTGTAGAGACTGTGTTGTTAATTACGAACTATTTTTACTGTAACAATTAAAGGTGTGATTAGTGACTTAACTGGTGTCTTGTACTTATTTTGTTTCCACTGTACCTACGACGATCGAGTAGACCGTCGTAACAGTGGTGTCAGAAGTGGGATAGAACGGTTAACAGTGGATACTTGTACAAGACGAGTGTGATTCGTAATTAATCGGTAAACATGGATCCCAGTCAGATGATGGAAGCTTTACAAACACTGCTGCGGCAGACACAGGAAGAAGCAGAAAGACGACAAAAGGAAGAACGAAGACAGGAAAGAGAAGAGGCTGAGGAACGTCAGAAAGCACTGTAACCCCCCTTTTATTCTTCTAAGTTTTGTAATTTTTTTTGAATTTTATTTAATTTTATTTTTTATTAAGTTTTTTTTTTTTGTAAAAGGGGAGAGACATCATATTTAGAACTAGGTAAAAAAACCTAGAGGAAGCAAAAGTGTGCAAGGCCCATATACAATTACAGACATGTCCCCCCAGGTGAATGACAGGACTTGCAAATGAAAAACTCTTTTAACCAACAAGCGTGTGCTTTATTCAACCTGCAAGATTTTACATACATGACAAGTTCGTGATTGTGTGAGCACACCATTAAAGGCAGAATTATATATATATATATATATATATGTATATATATGTATATCCATTAATTCATAATGTCACAAAGTAAATGAATTGATATTAAACTAATTGCAAAATTTCTGCCTGATTATGTATGAGTCAAAGTTAGTAATAATCTCATTCATAAAGCAATACTAATCCATCAGTGTTGTATAATATCAAATAGGCTAGCCTGTTGTCTCAGTAAGCACATTTATGGTTATTCTCCTTTTTAAATCCGTTACATATTCCCCCCAAAAAAGTATATATATATTAAAATTACACACACAAACATATATACGACATGAATAACAAAACATCCCTCATTTCAGCACTAACCTCGTCATAAACCCATTCCAACTACAGTAAATAAATGAACCCTAATATGCATAGATAGGTACAAATATAAATGACAACGTAAATAGAATATCTCAGCTCCTAAGCATAGATTTGCCAGCATATTCACAAGCATAGTTCACACCAGAGAATGTAAGTGACCGCCCCGAAACTCAACCAGCCAAACGACCCCTTACCTTAATCATTAAGCGTTAAGTATGTGTGTGAAAGAAAATCGTTTCTCATCTACAGCATCAGACAACCCCCCGCTACGTTATTAAAACTCAGCCATGACCAGATGACATGATAGCACGAGATAATTAACTCCCTAATGGTCTTAATTAGATGAAAGTTAGATCTTACAGCAAACTGCGGATGTGTGTGTATGTGTGTAACTTCTTACACATTATACAGTTATAAGATACTTCATTAGGTGTACTGTGGTAATGTTCACACATGCAATAACATAATTGAACATGAGAGTTTGTGCTAGAGTATAATGTTCAGAACTTCACGAGTGAGCTTCTGGCAGCTTCTGTGCATTCATATGTTGTAGAGAGAGAGAGAAATAGATAATCAGAATTTTCCCACCTGGATTGTCCGGTGTACTTAGTTCGTATAGGCGCGGATCAGTGATGTCACAGTCGTGTCACAAGTCCCTGGTGCAGCTTAGCATTGGAAAAGTCCTCGACTGACGGCATTGTGGCTATAAGATCGTCTCTGCCATTAGGGTGGACAGATGTTCGTCCACCCCTGACACCCATCTCGCCCTTGGTCGAGAACCTGGAACAACACTTTATCTAGCCTATCATAGTGATAGGTTCGGAAGTCCTGGATAGAAGTTTGCCGCCAGCCGAGACCAGATGAACAGGTTGTAGGATCAAGCAGAAATGAGGCCGATACAACGTTTCGGTCCAGCCAAGTAACCTCCGAATGCAGGAATGTACAGACCCAGCTGGCTGGCAGCGCCAGCTGTATTGCGTAGCTGCACAACGTTTGTGTATATAACCGACCGACAACAAACTAGCGTAGCAGGGTGGCCGTGCGTGACGTCAGCGGCGCTCGTTTTTAAAATACTAATAATACGTCGCCGAAGCCAGTACGGCACAGCACTAATGCTAGAAACAGAAGAAAGACAAAAAGATAAAACGGAAGCTCTCTTTGAAACTATGCAGAAACAGTTGCAAGAACATAGTACCGCAGAATTGTGTCTCCTACGAGGTGAGCTTAATAAACAAGTTACTAAAATATCGGAGGTACAAGAATCAATGACATTAAAAATAACTGAAGTAGAAAAATCTGGCTCGAGTGTTGAAGAATCGATGTCTACAAAAATATCTGAAGTAGAAAAATCTGTCTTGACTGTGGAAGAAGTTATGTCAACGAAAATATATGCAGTAGAAAACTCAATAGCAAACATAAGAGAACAAATTAAAATTGAAGTTGAACAGTGCATGAAGATTCAACCAAAACAAATTTCTGAACAGACTGTACCAGTGATAAAGACAGAAAAATACACAGAAAATAACTCAATAGAGAAAGTCACTTTGCCTGCAGTAGGGACAGTTCATGTCAAAGCTCCAACCTTTGACGGAAGCAGTCACTGGGCAACGTACCTCCGCCAATTTTAAGCTGCTGCATGCGCAAATAATTGGACAGAGAAAGACAAGGCTGTTTCACTTGTTCTTGCATTAAAAGGACCCGTGGCAGAATTACTACAGAAAGTGCCACCTTGACAGCCAGAACATCTATGCCGAGTTGATAAAAGCTAGAATTACGCTACGGAGATAAACATTTGCGAGAGGTGTACTACGCTCAGTTGAGAACAAGACGACAACGTTCTGGGGAAAGTCTTCAAGAATTTGAAGCAAGTATCGACAGATTGATTAGATTGGCCTATCCTGAAGCTCCAGAAGACTTCCGATAAGGTTTACGGTGCAGACATTTATTGATGGCATCGGACATTGTGAACTTCAGCAAGTGTTACGAATGGCAAGACACCGAGATAGCTCAGAAGCTCTTGTTCACACCCTAGAGTTTGAAGCTGCCAAGTCAGCGTCCCGCTACATTAATGGGTTTGTGCCATCACGTTGCAGTCAGAAGATCCCTGTATCACATTACCGTTATGATGGGTGCAAAAAAACAGTGTTGTCGGACAAACAATTCAAAAGTTCAAGAGAGTCGCAACGATTTGAAAAAGACAGAAGACCGAAATGTTACAACTGTGGAAAACGTGGTCATCTACAGGTAGACTGTTGGGAGAAGAAGATACCGAGAGAAGAGACTGATCGCACCAATTGGAGAAGTAAGGGCCCAGAACAGCACACAGTTTCCACGCTACATAAGATCAGTGGAAACTTGATTGTTAATGGATTTGCGGAAGGTAAACCAACATCATTTACAGTTGACACAGGCGCAACAGTGTCCATTGTGCGCCCTGACTTAGTCTGTAACCGCCATCCTCTAATTAGCTCTTGTACAATACAGACTGTGACTGGAAGCCTTGTCAAGGTGCTAGGAAAGGTAGACGTACGTGTACGCCTGGGTCTTCTTGAGTTTAGCCACCAAATGCTCGTTGCAGACATTGTCGATGAAGTGATTCTTGGCACGGACATTATGAATGCCTACAGATTCGTTGTGGACTTAAGAGAGAATGTCCTGTGTGTCGGCCAAGAGGAGATAAAGCTTTCCATGGCTAAAATGACAGGGTCTACCAACCATTCGATTAAGCGAGTGGCATTAGCCGAAGAAAAAGTCAACAAGTCTGGTCAAGAGGAACCTTCCCTGTTGCCAGCGGAAATGGAGGAAGAACTAGCAGAGGAAATACAAATAAGTATAAGGACAAAAGAAGTGATTGGAAAGCCAACTATGGGTGTCGAGACAAAACTCTTGCTTGTTCCTGAACTGATAGAAGCGCTCTAGGGTAAAGTGGCTGAAGATGAGGTTACGCAAGAGGTTGTTGATGAGGACCAAACAGACTTGGATCAGCCAGTGGTATTTCGGTCATCAGTACATGACGCAACGGGAGTGATTCCAGCGAAACTAGTGGTTGCGCAAAAGACTCGCATTCCTGGGAACATGGTGTTCAGATCACACGAGACTGAATTCGAAAAACGGGAAAATTATCCTTTGCAAGGACGTCCACCTAGATCGCCTGGTCGAGTATTACTTCAGAGACGCTTTGCCAGTTCGGGACGAACAGGCTTTATGAGGGGGCAGTGCTACGACAGCACAGAACAATCTATGCGTTTATCGAAATTGCCAGAAGGATCTCGACGTAAGCGTGTGGTGTACGTGCTACTAGACGCATTTTGCGAGAATTGTCTCGACTGTGCCGGGCTTCGCTCGGTCGCTTGGACTGTGTCAAGGCCGTAGTAATTACGTAATTCACGAGAGATAAGACACAGTTTGGAAGCTTCTGGTGTGTGAGCGTGACTATAAATACATCGGGTAGCGGCCTTAGTTTTTCAGTTCCATGCGAGATATTGGTTAGTGCGGTTCGAGAGTATTAGTGAGATATATTTCCAGAGCGGTTCGAGTTATTACTGTGTACGTTCAAGTAGTTATTATTGAAGTGTTGCGTTTTATAATCAGACGGTATAATTGTAATACAATTGAGTTTTAATATTTGTGGACATTTTATTACGTGTGTACAATTTTCATTTGACTTGTTGTAGAGACTGTGTTGTTAATTACGAACTATTTTTACTGTAGCAATTAAAGGTGTGATTAGTGACTTAATTGGTGTCTTGTACTTATTTTGTTTCCACTGTACCTACGACGATTGAGTAGACTGTCATAACATTATGTTAACATAACACTTTTCATTTTTATTTAAATTCATTATATTATTTTTTATAATATAACGCCCATGTAAATTTGTTTTATCCATTATACCGTCATAATAATTTACCAGATTATTCCACATTATTATTCTATCAAAAAATCGGTCGACATTAGGTATGGTCCATTCACCCTTAGTATTTTCTGTTACAATTAAATCCGTTATCATTTCATCATCATAGCCATCATCTACAACTAGTATACCTATTCTATCCTCAGGTAAGTGTTTATTCTCCACAGTGTTATCATCAAAATAACCATCATTTTCTATACTAACTACTCTACAAGGTAAGTACTTAATTTTATCAAATCTCTGAATATTTAATTTCTCTAATAACTCCTCATAACCTCTCTTTAACCTTAACAACTCTATCTCTCTCTCAAAATAATCACTTTCCCAACCCCATTTCACATTTTCATTTCCCACAGAGGGCAACACAATATTATTACAACATCTGGCTTTACCAGATACACTACAATTTCTTAAGGGACTATTATTTGCAGACCTTTTGTCTCCCAAATAAACTGATAAGGAACCTTTGTCCTCATACAACACTTGTGAAGTCTTTACTTCACATATACCACCAGGGAAATTTGCCCTCTGCACCCACTCTACATTTAAACTCTCCATATACTCCCTCTCTAATTCATTAACGCTTATCACTACTCCATTATTAACCGCAACTATCGTTCTACTCTCATCATCATTTTGACTATCATTTAATGTATCTTTCTTAGATGCCTCATTTTCAACTACTTCGTTATTATCATTATTCACCATTACTTCACTATCATTATTACCACTTATACTAACATCACTACTTACCTTGTCAACTATAACCTTGTTATTATTCGTAATTATTTCCCCATTATAATTATTCCTTGTCTTGTCATCTTTCACTTCATTATTTATATTCTCATTTTCACTTAAACTATCTGTATTGTTCGTAAAAGTACCATCATTATTACCTCCACTATCATTATTCAATGTACCACTCTCTATCACTATGTTTTCAATTATGTCACCATTATTACTTGTGATATCGTGATTACTATCACTTTTACTTACCTTGACATCTACTATCTAGTTATTTTTATTCTTCTTTAATTGATCTGTCTCTCTACCATTTTCTACTCCCACTACACTATCAGCATTATAATCATTATTTACTGTCTTATTCTCTAACACTACCACTTCAACTATGCTACTTTCACTAACCCCTTCACTTACCTTCTTATCCATTACTTGATTGAAGTTACTCTCTTCATTTTTATTTAGTTTATAAGTATCTCGTTTACTCTCTTCAGTTTGTCCTCTTATCTCGTTAATTCGTTTCTTATTATCATCAATAGTGTCAATACATTTCCAAGGAGCGAATAATCCCGTCTTTTGTTCTTTCATTTGTTCAAGATCATCAATTAATCTACGTTTATCCTCATCAGTCATTCTTCTCCAAATACTCATAAACTCGTGTACGAATTCCGTAGTATTCCATACCTCCCTTGATCCACCTATTTTGGTTTCTTGCGCCTCGGCCATGCTTACAAAAATTATTTATATAATAGGCCTACCATTTATCTAAAACCCACTATAACCCTTCTCTTATACAATAATTATACATACCAAATCAAAATACCCCACACATAAACTAGTTAAGACAATAATCTCGTACGCTACGCTACCAAAACATAACCTAATCACACATACACAACGTAAATATATACGCTATTTATTCAAAATTAACGCCATGTAACGTGTCAAAAATGTGGGTGTTTTTATTTTATTTCGTTTCAGGGGTTTTCTAAAACATATTGTACATTTTATCCCATTGTAACAAACCACGTGTTGACTGAACAGTTTGGGACAAAGGCAAGACGTAGTAGTGTTGTGTAATCAGCGGCGAGGAATCCGCGCCACCCAAAAAATTCTAAGAACTCTGTATATGTGTGGCGACGCGCGTACTCAAAATCTCAAGCATGCGCGCTGCTAGTGACGCCGTAAAAAAATCCAACGAAGCTGTGAAACATGGCGCTGGAGTGAACAATTTGCAAAACCAACCAGCCAGCTACAGGAAATGTATGTAAGCCACGCCCGCTGCTAGTGACATCAGTATAGCAGAGGCCAATATCGTCTACTCATTTGGCGGATATAACAGCTATGTTCCATGCATAAAAGGAATACGCCACAACAAATTAAGCATGAACGGCGACTAAAATCTGTTGGCCGTGAATACGAAGTTCCGCCCGCCCAGAGAAATACGCTTCCCAGTTCCACCATAGTTGCCGGCCGGCACGGAGCTAAGTAGGCTCCCTACAAAGTTTTTCTTATTTTTCCAGTAAAAAGGTGTAACCACAATAAATTTCCATGTGACCGCGGTCGAGTTGCAAAAGTAGAAGAGATAATTTTATACTTTCGGACAGTAACCAACAAACAATCTACGGGAACGATGAGTGCGCGCGAGAACACGTGGTCGGCGGTTCAAGTGTAAGGGCTGGGGATTTTATTATAAAATGTTAAGGGGTGTGTTTGAGTGAGTGTTTAAAATATGCAGGCTGGGTTCTGTCTGTATGTCTGTGTGAATATAAGGTAAGATGTTAGAATAAGTTCATAGTTATATTGTTGTGATCAGAGAGCGGGTCACCGAAAAGTATTCGGCATGTAATTCAAAGTTCTAATTTTGGAGAAGAAATCTATTAATGTTAACAAAGTTCAAAAGTAAAAAATTAAATTTTAATTCTCTTCTTAAAAAAATGAGAAGTACTTATTTCAGTGACCTGTAAATCACGCTAACATTTTACGTTCATACGAGAACCCTGGCCCAGATAGAAGCTCTACAGGTAGGTCACAGTTATATTAGGTATTTTTATATATTTATTGAGTGTTATTAACATCTCAATGGCGCAGTCTCACAGGGACAGTTTTTATGAGTAAATAAAAAATTAAGTAAAAACCGTACCTACAAATAGAATGTTGGCGTGATGTGGAGGTTAGGTAGAAGTAAGAATCAATTATATGTAAATGATGTTATGATGTAGTTAAGCGATACTTAAATTATATTATACTGAATAATACAGAAATATTTAAAATTGAAATTTTATATAGAACAAAAAATCTCATAAATAAGAAAAATGGAATACGGAGATAAAGTTAGTGTGAGTGATGTATTTATCACGGGGGAGGGAGAAATTAATTCAGACCCTAAGGTGGTCAAAGAAAGCGTTTCCAATGAATCAAATAATATAAATGATTCAGGATTGGAGACAACTCCAAACCTGATAGATGAGAATAATCTGACACAATCGGTAATAAGGAGTGGAGCACAAGCAGAATCTACTCCCATAACAAGTAAAGCGAAAGAGTTGTCAGTGGACAATCTATTTAATTTCATGAGAACCATGTCTAGTGACATGAGAACCATGTCTAGTGACATGAGAACCATGTCTAGAGATATTAACGTAAGATTTGACGTGCAAAACAGTATAATTTTAATAAAAAATTTGATATACAGAATGATAAGTTTGATGCAATTGACAAAAAATTTGACGTTCAGAATAGCAATCTTAATATAAAATTCGAACAACAGAATATTCAGTTGCAGCAGAATATAAATGTAAAATTTGATGAGTTAATAAATGATATACAAGAAAAGAATAAATGTCTTGAAAATGCCAATGAAATGATAAGAAATAATTTGAATAAAGTGTGATGTACTAAACTATCGATCACATTTATTAATATCCAAATCTCAAATTAACTTTTACTTACCGGCACGATCACTTCTACAAGGTCCAAGGGTTCGATCGCATGTAGCTGGATACAAACATGGTCTATGGGTTACACAAAACATTGACACAACTCGTTTTTGAAGAGAATTACTATTTATTATCATTTACTTTTAAACTGTTGTAAAAATTAGGAAGATTCATTTAGATACATGTTTTTAAAGTTGTGCAACGCTAGCATAATCGGACTTATGAACTACAGCTTACCTTGTATATCACACAAAACACAATTACCAACACAGATACAAACAGAAACAGCCCAGCTTTGCCGCTCTCACATTCACTCAGAATTTATAACGCCCTTAACATTTTACAATTTAGTCCCCAAACCCCAAATGCCGGCCACACGGTCGCCGCGCACTCTCATTGTCCGTTTACACTGTATTTATGTTCCGAAGGAAAGAAAAACTCTTGAATACGGCTCCCTAGTTGTCTTGACCGCGGTCACATAACAATTTTTTGGTAACTACAACTTTTTCCTGGTAAATGAAAACTTTTATGGCGAGCCTACTTGGGACCAGCCCGGTACCGTGAACTGCTGCTTGTAGACTGACAACGGTAATGTAACAGGTATCGCTATTGTGATCTCATAGTTGGTATGGAAGTCACGGCCTTATCCTTCGTCGCCGAAGTTTCGCTCCATGCCATGCATGTAGTTTTTTAGGTTAACATGGTCAATGATTTCAATTAGGCACAGGCTGACGTCATTGTAGGAACCGGACTTAAACAGCACTTCCTGCCGCTCAAAAGCACATTGCTGAATTTTACTCGTCCCAGGACATCCTGTTTTGTGGCTGGACGCGTCACTCGAGCTCGTGGTGGTACAGTTGCGTCTGTGTGCTGCTACACAAGTACAGATTTCTGAGAAGTTTGAAGGGGGTAAATTCTTTGCTCGCCGCGTTACACAATAACAACTGCGTATCGCTTTGTTACCACTGTTTCTTAACATCGTTCTTTCACAATGGAAATAACGTTGACCAAAAATTTTCATAACTTTTGACAAGCCCGCCCAAAATGAAAGAAATAAAAGATATAATTGCCCAATACTGTTAAAAATAAAAACACCCAAAATTGACCCGCTACAATACCCCCTCGATGAGAATTCTGCTGTTCACAACAGAAGAAATCTCATCGATAACCCCGAAGAGGACCGGTGAGGAACTGGTGCCAACAACCCCCTGGTTCTTAGACTGCATGGGTACACTACCCCCCTGGTTCAGTGACCATGGACTCATCTGAACGAGATCACTGGACTTCTCCGTAAGAGATCCCAACACCGAGAAATCGAACCGACAAGTACCACAGCCCACCTCACCTTCTAACATGCTACCCCCAAAAATCCTCAATCCCTGGCTCTGATTATGCCAGATCCTCAACCGATATGGATCCCCGTTTATGAAAGCTGGGCTGCCTTTAGCAAATACTGGGCTCACACACACTCACATTCCATGTTAACATACCACATAGTAAAATTGAAAAATTATCTTTTAAGATTTATAACAAATTTAAAAATTTAAAATAATATTTTATCAAAAAAAATTCTCTTCATTATTTTTTTTTTTTCTTTTAGAATGACTTAAATTAAGCGTTTCTTCTACTTGAACAAATCCTTAACCTAACATGTCTTAGTCTAACGATACAGTGCAGTACAAGAAATCAGTAAACTAAACATGGTAAATACACACATAATAAAACAATCACTACCTAAAATATGCAGTCGCTGGCAGGCGAAAAATCAAGTTTTTTTTTTTTTTTTTAAAAAAATTAAAATTCCCAAAAATTTTAAAATTCAAGAAAAAATCTAATTTTATTTAAATGTTTCCCTCATATGCAAAATTATTTAAATATTGGTTTGAATTAATTAAACAAACAAATTAAAATTGACTTCCTACTATACAAGCTTAGTAGGTGTATGACCTCATCAGCTGATCGAAACTAGGTCAAGTCCAAAACCCTTGACCTACATATGTTGTGTACCTCCCATCTGAAAATACCTACAATATCTGTAACAATCTGATTTGAAACACAAAACAATAATAAAATAAAATATTTACCATAAACAAAATATTATTATAAATAATAATCAAATTGACATTTGCATAATAAACAATCCTTGACTTTACATTATTTTCAATTCTATCCAAATTTTGTCACTGGTTAAAAAAAATGAAAATTTTATATCTTTATCATAAATCTCTCTCTTTATTTAACAATTTCACTTTATTCTACTATGGGTGATTTAAATTATTTATTCTCATTGACTGTACTAGATCTGTATACATATATAATCTTTCTCCCTATGGCTCTAATATTAATCAACTTCAATTATCATGACACCCATCTCTATCAGAATATCTATCCCAAAACACCCCAACTTACTATTTAACACAATTCGCCACCTTCTCTATATATATAAAAAAATACTCTCTAACCCTTTGTACATAGGATATGTGTTTCCCTCCCCAAAGCTCATTCCCTTATGTTGGTTCCTGGACCCTCCCTAGGTAACCCTTTCCGGCGCCAATCGGTCCTAATCCCGTCCCAACCCTTGTTGCAGACTCCCCAAATACACTACCCCCTAATACAAAATTGCCATCCCCAAAAAACCTCAATCTCATTGCCTTACTACAAATACAACAAAATAACCTCATTAATTATAAACATAAATATATCACTCAAAACTCCATCTAAAATCTCCATAACTACTGTGTCAACATCAATACTTCTCAAAATTCTATAACATACATTACTTCAAGACAACATTACATTATTTTCATCTCTACTGTTTCTTTGACTTCAATTTGGACATATCTATATGTCCCACAAAATATTCATCACCCAAAAACTATCTTTTGTTATCTTGCATAAATTGTTACTTTATTTCTTATTATCATTATTGTTGTCATTACTCCAAAACATCTGTAATACATTAGAAACATTATTGAACATTAATTACTTAAAACATTTACAAACCAATATACCAGTGACATGTTATTGCTGATCAGCTGATCTTCCTAACACAATTACAATACACATCTCAAAATTGAACAAATTACATGAAAGATATAATTTATTTATCATTATTTCTCACCTCCTTGTTTCCCCTTTCTCTGATTCTGATGCTTATTTGGCCGCCTGCCAGACGTTTAATTAATGGCTTAGTTACAGTATACACATATCATGAAACACATTTTTTATCAACAACTATACCTAACATACAACAATAAAATAATACATTTAAAAGCGCATAATGAACACCTTATTTTTAAATATCTAAGCAGCTAGTTACCTGAACAGAGCACAAGCAGTTTTATTTGATCAAACTTTGAATAAAAAAATGTTATGTTATAAAATTTACATTCGTGACTCCTTTGCGTCACCTCCCAGCCACACACACTATTTCAAATTATGTAAGACTGTGGAGCCTTTTCGCTTCGGCAAAGACTGTATATTTTGGAGCAGGTTTTACCTCTCCGTGTCTTTGCTTCCGCTATTACATTTGAAAGTATTGAACATCGACATGTTCTTGTTATATAATCATACACCCTTACTGCGGGTCTACCACCTGTCTTGCTACCCCCACGCGGGCAGAGTGGCAGCCGCTGTTTCATAGTTCCGGAGATTTCCCCTAGTTTCTCCCCCCCTTAAATTTCTAATATATACCAATTTCAAGTCAGCTATGGTCAAGGGACTTGATATGACCATAGCTGGCCACTAGCCAAAACCACGGTTAGTGCTGGTAAGGCAGTAACCGCCCGAAAAGTCGGGGAAATCTAAACTTCATTTGACTGCCTGTTACACATCAATCTCATTATGTGCAACACCGTCGTTTGGCAGTGTGTAAACTTTAATTTACACGGATAAGGTGTGCCGCACATTTATCGCCATTTTGGCCTCCGATGGGGGTAACACTCACTGTTACCCCCAACCCATTTCGCTATTTGCGAGAGCACAGGCCACCCCCGCAATAGCCACTTAATAGCTAATTAATTAATTAACAATTGAAAACTAAACTTTTCTACCATTGCAGTTCCACACTCCATTGTTCTATCACTTCATTGAGCACCAATCTACCCCCCAAAATATCCCCACTTCTTGTATTGACAACAAGTTTTTATTTTGTTACGCATTTTTTCAAAGCGTTCCCATACTCACTGATACTAAACTTGACAATTGTTTTTGGTCACTTAATTCTAGGATTTATTTAATTTTGAAATTATATGCACCTTTTTTTTTTTTTTTTCAAAAAAATTAAAATTCAAAAAATTTAAGTTCATTGTTAAAAATCATTGTTTCTATTAATTTGAATACCAAATTAATTTAATGGTTTTTTAATGTCTCAAACTCTAAGTTACAATAATTACCTCATTATTATTTTAACAAAAAATTTACTTTAATTCTTTTATGTCACAATAGAGTTTTGCTCGAGATACTGATTCAGCAGACTACAACATTTCTGTTATTGTCAATTCACCATGACTGTATACATTAGGCTCAACATAACACACCTGTTTCCATAAACACTTGCGTGCCAGACTTGTTTTCATAAACAACAGTTATAAACATTCTCAGTTTCAGCATTCATAGTCTAAACATTCTGGTTACATCATATACTGCCATATCTGCTTACTACACTTTTCGAATTTTATAAATCTTTTAGATAACATATTTGTCTCTTAGATTTTTTTGTTTGTTCCAATTCGGATCAGATATATTTTTGATTCATTAATAAATTTGGCCCTTTTGAATTATTTGTTTAGCTTGAAAATTCTTTAACAATCTCCACCCAAAACAGTTTGATTTTAATTACAGCTGTATGAAGTTAATGTATAAAATATGTAAAATTACAATTTCAATTTGAATCAAAATGAATTTACACAGCACTAGCATTTACAATATTAAGTTACTCCAGGGGCGGCTACAATTCAATTTCATCTCTTAGTACATTCAAAACAATTTCCATGACTTCGATTACAGTTTTCAAAATGATTCTACGTGATTAAATGTTTCAGTTTTTCTTAATATTTCAATAAATTTTACAAACATTACATCATTGGTTCTAATCTCACTTTAAATTCCTCCACAATCACATTCTTAATACCATAATCCCCTACTCATAACCTAACATAGCAGGTACCACAAAATAATAATTGAACCTTTTGGTTACATAAGTTTACTTTGGAACATTTTCCAAAATTATTTTTTCTTAATTACCTGTAAATAGGTTATATGTTACTTGTACAGGATAATAGTATACAGAGATGCGATTGAAAACAAACAGAACCCAACTCACGTGAATATAATGAACTACCCTCTTTTTTTTTTTTCAATTACAAAACAAACCACAACCACTCATCTACAACCCCATCTCTATATACAATTATCCTATTAGACTATACAGAAATTTATTATCTAGTTTGTCTACTCAGCCACAAAACTTCTCCACTACCTACCTAATTAAGGGATGAGTTTACAATTCATAAATAACGCCAGTTTATTTAATTTTGAGGATTACCCTAATGTAGTATTTAGAATTAAGGCAATCAAATGGTTCCAAAAAGTATGCCAATTTGTGTACCTATTGTTTATGTGTTTACACTAAGAGGAGGGTTAGGGAAATCGGGAAGATGAAAGAGATAAGGATTATTAAAAGGTCAAGAACTAGGACTAAAGGTGGGGACAAAGCTTCCTCCGAAAGTAAGGGTACTGGAGAAAACCAAGGCTCGCGTGGGCAGGGGCGCGTCCCTGAAATAGACGAACCCCACTGGGACAAGTGGGGAACATCTATCCGCTGCCACTTACTGTTTTATGTTAAATTCCTAATTTTGTAGTTATTTTTAATTACAATATTTAATATATTAATTTAATTATTGGAAACAACATTTTTAATTACTTTCATTAAGTATAATAGTTACAACTCCTTCATTATCTTCCTCCAAATTATTTTTGTTATTTATTTAAGCTGCAAAATATTAATATCCTCCTCACAACAATTTCTGCTACGTACATACATTATTTATCTAACATTTTATAATACATGCAAATAATTTCACTAAACATGTATTTACAATTCTTCATCAATAATTATTCAGTTATATCACACTTCAATATCTAAAATCAGCTAGGTCATTACCATATATTAACATATTTGAAATTGTCCAATTGTGAATTTAAGGCTCAACCTCCATCGTCAAAAATTAGACGGGGTTTCACATAACATCGTTCAATTTTATTACCACACAAATGACTGTTTTGTGTGTTGTAACCATACAAACTAAACTCATCCATCATACTCAAATACTCATAAAACAAGTCAACATTATTTGTTTCTGTCCAGTCTCCATTAGTAATATTCGTTATCAAGTCAGTTATTTTTTCTTCATAAAGTAAATTATTATTATTTAAACATGTATTATCAAAATAATCTTCACTCTCTATTTTAACAGGTAAGTTTAACATCTCTTTCAACTCATTATAATCTCATTAGTTTATATAATTCTATGTCAACCCACAATTCTCCATTTAAATCTCTCTCATCATAATGCCATATCACACTTTCTCTCTCATTCCATGCAGAGGGTACAAAATTATTCAACAAAAATAAACAATTCAAATCTTTCACTAATAAGGGTCTCTTGCCCAAAAATAACACTTTTGAACACTCTGGTTCATCACAAATAAGGGGAAAATTTACCCTCTGCCCTACACATTCATCTACTCTTTCTTTCCATTCTTTTTCTAATTCAACAACACTAATTATTGCTTCATTACAACTTATCATTTTCTCACTCTCACTTACTGTTTCACTATCTATTTTCAACGTATCACTTTCTGATACCACCTTTTCAATTACATTACCACCTTCAATATTATTGTTAACAATTGTTGTCTTACTCTCTACTATCACATCTTTAATTATATTCTCATTTTCGACATTATTTTTCTCACTAGTTACTTGTTTACTATCATTATTATTTTTACTTTTACTCTGTTCTACTGACTCTACTATTTTCTCAATGTCTCGTTTCAATTCATTACAACTATTTTCGCATTTTGTTTTTACCTCATCAATGTCAAATTTGAGTACCTCAAATTTACAATTGAACTCACTTTTAATTTCATTCAATTTTATATCGTTATTGTCAAAACGATTATTTAATTCGTTAAATTTGTTATTCTGAATATTGAATTTAACATCAGAATCACTATTCATTTCTTTATTTTGTTCTAGAAGTAATTGTAACATGCTCATTACATTACTGTTAAATTGGGCGTTACATTTTGTTGAAGTCGGGGTCAGTTGCACACCCGAATCTTCAATTACATTACTCTGGTCACTTAAATTTATCTCTGCTTTCTCCTGACTCGCACTTGGAGTCGAGTGTGCTTCAAAGTTACTAATGTTTGAGTCGTCGAAAACTTCGACACTCTCCGTCTCATTTGCGTTATCTTCTTTATCTGACATTTTGTATTATTGGTTAAATTAAATTACATAAATTGATTAAATAGATTAATTAAATGAATACTGTAATTACTTAAATTTTGTAATATACTGTTAGGTTGCTATGCTAACCTAGAACATGTTTGTATCTCTGTAGATGCGGAATTTAATTAACTAATTATAATTAACTATAATTCGTGCCTGTTTCGTGGCGCCAAATGTGATGTACTAAACTATCAATCACATTTATTAATGTCCAAATCTCAAATTAACTTTTACTTACCGGCACGATCACTTCTACAAGGTCCAAGGGTTCGATCGCATGTAGCTGGATACAAACATGGTCTATGGGTTACGCAAAACATTGACACAACTCGTTTTTGAAGAGAATTACTATTTATTATCATTTACTTTTAAACTGTTGTAAAAATTCGGAAGATTCATTTAGATACATGTTTTTAAAGTTGTGCAACGCTAGCATAATCAGACTTATGAATTACAGCTTACCTTGTATATCGCACAAAACACAATTACCAACACAGATACAAACAGAAACAGCCCAGCTTTGCCACTCTCACATTCACTCAGAATTTATAACGCCCTTAACATTTTACAATTTAGTCCCCAAACCCCAAAACGTTGGCCACGCGGTCGCTGCGCACACTCATTGTCCGTTTACACTGTATTTATGTTCCGAAGGAAAGAAAAACTCTTGAATACGGCTCCCTAGTTGTCTTGACCGCGGTCACATAACAATTTTTTGGTAACTACAACTTTTTCCTGGTAAATGAAAACTTTTATGGCGAGCCTACTTGGGACCAGCCCGGTACCGTGAACTGCTGCTTGTAGACTGACAACGGTAATGTAACAGGTATCGCTATTGTGATCTCATAGTTGGTATGGAAGTCACGGCCTTATCCTTCGTCGCCGAAGTTTCGCTCCATGCCATGCATGTAGTTTTTTAGGTTAACATGGTCAATGATTTCAATTAGGCACAGGCTGACGTCATTGTAGGAACCGGACTTAAACAGCACTTCCTGCCGCTCAAAAGCACATTGCTGAATTTTACTCGTCCCAGGACATCCTGTTTTGTGGCTGGACGCGTCACTCGAGCTCGTGGTGGTACAGTTGCGTCTGTGTGCTGCTACACAAGTACAGATTTCTGAGAAGTTTGAAGGGGGTAAATTCTTTGCTCGCCGCGTTACACAATAACAACTGCGTATCGCTTTGTTACCACTGTTTCTTAACATCGTTCTGTTACACGGAAAATAACGTTGCAAAATAATTTTCATAATTTTTGACCAGCCCGCCCAAAATGAAAGAAATAAAAGATATAAATGCCCCATACTGTTAAAAATAAAAACACCCAAAATTGACCCGCTACAAAAGTAGAACAGAGTAAGAGTAATACAAACGAAAGTTGGAATGACAATGTTGTATTAGATAAAGAATTAATAAATAATAATGATGTTGTTGAAAATAATGAGAATAATAATGTAATTGAAAGTATAATATCAGAGAGTACTGATGAGTTTGTAGAATGTGATTATGAGATGTTAATGTGTGTTAATGAGTTAGAGCGAGAGTGGAAAAATAGTATAATAGCTGAATGTGTAGGGCAGAGGGTAAATTTTCCCATTAATTTTTCTGAACCAAGGTGTTCACAAATGTTGTGTTTGAAGGGCAAGAGACCCGTATTGGTAGATGAATTGAAGTGTTTATTGATGTTGTATAATGTTGTACCCTCTGTCTGTAATAATGATGTTGAAAGTGTGATTTGGTATGGGGATGAGAGAGATTTAAACAGAGAATTGTGAGTGGAGAAAGTAACAGAAGTTTATAATTTGAAGAGAAAGTATGACAAATGGAAAGAAAGTTTAAAAGTATATGGGAATAATAAGGACTATAATGATTGGACAAAAGTAATTAACCTGATAGTGAATGAATGTAATGACGGAGACTTAACAAAAATACCTAACGTAGACTGGTCTAATGAGTATTCTGGTAAAATGAGTGAATTTGGTTGTTCTGGTTATGACACACAAAGTAACCATTTGTTTGTCAATAAAAATCAACAGTATTGTATAAAACCAAGACTTATTTGGGACGATGGAGGTTAAACTGTAAAACAATAAAAGACAGTGATAAACATTATGTTTTATGGGCTTTGGCATGGCAGATTTGGACAATGAAGTGCGGAAAAAACTGAACAGTTAATAACAAGAGTTTGTAAATAAAATATAGTGAATTTATTTGTGTGCATGGTGGAATGTTAAGTAAATAATGTGCGTACGTAAGATGATTGTTGTAATAATAATATTGAAATATTTGCAAGTTAAATAAATAAATAGAATGAATTGTGAAAACAGTAATTGACTAATGGTAATTGTTTCGATAACTATATAATTTATATTTTCAGTAATTAATTAAATTAAACCAATCTGATATGCTTAAATATTTTGATTGATTATTTGAATGTTAAGTAATTAAATTTTTTTAATGAATTTAATTTAGTTTACGAGATGGAAATTTGGTGATTAAAGGATAAATTATTTAATTTAAACTAATATTTTTGTGAAATGTTTCAGAGGTGAGGTGAAAGTATTGTGGTATGGTGATTATGTTTTGTGGGTATATCATGTTAAATGGATTGTAAGTATAAAAATTTTATAATCATGTATAATGAAAAATGTTTACAGGTAACTAAGATTTTAATGCAATAGGGAGATTATTTGAAATAATTGTGTTCGATAAAAAATGATAATTAAACATTTTAATAATAACTGAATGATATATACTAATTATTAATAATAAATTTTGAAAATTTTAAGAAAGTCCAATGGTAGACAGTTATGAATGAGTTAAATGGTTAGTGATGAAAATATTATATTATAATGTATATAAAATTTTTTAATTAGTTAGCTATTAAGTTGCTATAGCGGGGGTGGCCTGTGCCCTCGTAGATAGCGAAATGGGTTGGGGGTAACAGAGAGTGTTACCTCCATCGGAGGCCGAAATGGCGAAAATGTACGACACACCTTTTTCGTGTAAATTAAAATTTACACACTGATAGACGATCGTGTCGCACATAATTAAAACGATGTAGAACAGGCACTGAAGTTAAGTTAGATTTCCCCGACTTTTCGGGCGATTACTGCCTTACCAGCACTAATCGTGGATTTGGCTAGTGGCCAGCTATGGTCATATCAAGTCCCTTGACCATAACTGACTTGAAATTGGTATATAGTAGAAATTCAATGGGGGGCGAACATTAGGGGAAATCCCAGCACTATGGAACAGCGGCTGCCACTCTGCCCACTTGGGGGCAGCAAAGCCAGGTGGTAGACCCGCATTAAGGGCATGTATTTATAGGCAAAGGTATGTTGATATCTGAACTTTTAAAATGTAACAGCGGAAGCAAAGACACGGAGAGGTAAAACTGCTCCAAAATATGCCGTCTTTGTGAAAGCGAGGGGGCGCCACAGCCCTACATAATTTGCAATAGTGTGTGTGGATGGGAGGTGACTCAGAGGAGCCACGAATTAAAATTTTACAACAACAAAATTTTTTGCTAATTCAAATTTTGATCAAATAAAACTGCTTGTGCTCTGTTAAATAACTAGCTGCTCAGACACTCAATATAAGGTGTTCACGCTGTAATTTTAATTGTATTATTTTATTATCGTAGGTTAGATATAAGCATTGATAAGAATATGTGTTTTCAGTATGTGTGTATATTTTTTTTTCTAAGCCAATAATTAAATCGTCTGGCAGGCGGTCAATATGAATTATCAGAATCAGAGAAAGGGGAAACAATGAGGGTAGAAGTAAGTATTAATAAAGATATATTTCATATAATTTGTTCAATTTTGAGATGTGTTTTCATTGTGTTAGTAAGATCAGCTGATCAGCAATAACAGGTCACTGGTATATTGGTTTATAAATGTTCTAAGTAATTAGTGTTCGATGTAATGTTTTAGTGTATTACAGACGTTTTAATGTAATGATAAAAAATAAGTTGATAAGGTGAGAAGTAAAGTAATAATTTATGCAAGTTAACAGGAGATAGTTTTTGGGTGATAAATATTGTGTGGGACATGTAGATCTGTCCAAGTTGAAGTCAAAGTTGAAGTTGAAATAGTAGAGATGAAAATAATGTAATGTTGTTATGATTTAATGTATGTTATAGAATTTTGAGAAGTATTGATGTTGACACAGTAGTAATGGAGAATGTAGGTAGAATTTGGAGTGATATATTGTTGTTTATAATTGATGTTGTTATTTTGTTGTAATGAAGTAAGGTAATGAGATTGAGATTTTTGGGGATGGCAATTTTGTAGTAGGGGGTAGTGTAATGTGGGAGTCCGCAACATAAGGATAAGTTGGGACGGGATAGGAATCGATTTTAGTGAGGAGGGGCCGCCTTAGGTAGAATCCAGGGGCCAAATAAGGGAATTGAGTTTTTTTTGGGGGGGGGGAAATACGTATCCTATGTACAAAGGGTTAGAGAGTATTTTTTTTTATATATAGAGAGAAGGTGGCGATTTGAGTTTAATGATAAGTTGGGGTTAGAGTGTTTTGGGATAGATGTTTTGATAAGAGATGGGTGTCATGGTATTTGAAGTTGTTAGTTGTTAGAGTCAGAGGTAGAAGGATTATATATGTATACAGATCAAGTAGTATATTAAATGAGAATAAATAATTTAAATCACCCACAGTAAAGCAGATGGAGATTGTTAAGCAAAGAGAGAGATTTATAATAAAAATATGAAATTTTCAATTTACAACCAGTGACAGAATTTTGATAGAATGTGGAAATAATGTAAAATTAAGAAGTGTTTATTTTGAAGAATTTAAATGTCAATTTGCTTATTATTTATAATAATATTTTGTTATTTTAAACGTTTAGTTTTATTATGTTTTGTGTTTCAAGTTAGATTGTTACAGATGTTGAATGTATTTTCAGAAAGTATACATAACGTATGTGGGTCAAGGGTCTTGGACTTGACCTAGTTTCGATCAGCTGATGAGGTCATATGCATACTAAGCTTGTATAGTAGGAAGTCAATTTAATTTGTTTATTTAATCAATTTAAACCAATTTTTAAATAATGTCTAAATATAAATGAAACATTTTAATGAATTTAAAATTTTTTTTGAATTTTAAAATTTTTTGAAAAATATTTTCTTGAAAAAAAAAATCTTGATTTTTCGCCTGCCAGTTAATGAATCTTTTGAGTATTGATTATTTTTATTGTTTGTGTATTAACCATGTTTATTTTTATTGATTTATTTTGTATTGCATTGTATTGTTAGACTAAGTATTCACTTGTTAGGTTAAGGAGATGTTTAACTATAAGAAATGTCTAAATTAAGTCATTTTAAACAAAACAGAAAAACAAGGAAGAGAAGTTTTTGACAAAGTATATTATTTTGAATTTTGAATTTTTTTTTAATATTTCATAAATTTTAAAGAATTTTTTCAAGGTATAATATGTAATGTGAGTGTGTGTGAGCCCAGTATCTGCTAAAGGCAGCCCAGCTTTCGTACAAGGGGAAACATATCGGTGGAGGATCTGGAATAATTTAAGCCAGGGATTGAGGATTTTTTGGGGGTAGCATGTTAGAAGGTGAGGTGCGCTGTGGTACGTGTCTGTTCGATTTCTCGGTGTTGGGATCTCTTACGGAGAAGTCCAGTGATCTCGTTCAGATGCGTCCATGGTAACCAAGCCAGGGGGGTCGAGTACCCACGAGGAGTAAGAACAAGAGGGGGTTGTTGGCACCAGTTCCTCACCGGTCCTCTTCGGGGTTTATCAATGAGATTTCTTCTGTTGTGGACAGCAGAATTCTCATTGAGGGGGTATTGTAACGTGTCAAAAATGTGGGTGTTTTTATTTTATTTCGTTTCAGGGGTTTTCTAAAATTGTACATTTTATCCCATTGTAACAAACCACGTGTTGACTGAACAGTTTGGGACAAAGGCAAGACGTAGTAGTGTTGTGTAATCAGTGGCAAGGAATCCGCGCCACCCAAAAAATTCTAAGAACTCTGTATATGTGTGGCGACGCACGTACTCAAAATCTCAAGCATGCGCGCTGCTAGTGACGCCGTAAAAAAATCCAACGAAGCTGTGAAACATGGCGCTGGAGTGAACAATTTGCAAAACCAACCAGCCAGCTACAGGAAATGTATGTAAGCCACGCCCGCTGCTAGTGACATCAGTATAGCAGAGGCCAATATCGTCTACTCATTTGGCGGATATAACAGCTATGTTCCATGCATAAAAGGAATACGCCACAACAAATTAAGCATGAACGGCGACTAAAATCTGTTGGCCGTGAATACGAAGTTCCGCCCGCCCAGAGAAGCACGCTTCCCAGTTCCACCATAGTTGCCGGCCGGCACGGAGCTAAGTAGGCTCCCTACAAAGTTTTTCTTATTTTTCCAGTAAAAAGGTGTAACCACAATAAATTTCCATGTGACCGCGGTCGAGTTGCAAAAGTAGAAGAGATAATTTTATACTTTCGGACAGTAACCAACAAACAATCTACGGGAACGATGAGTGCGCGCGAGAACACGTGGCCGGCAGTTCAAGTGTAAGGGCTGGGGATTTTATTATAAAATGTTAAGGGGTGTGTTTGAGTGAATGTTTAAAATATGCAGGCTGGGTTCTGTCTGTATGTCTGTGTGAATATAAGGTAAGATGTTAGAATAAGTTCATAGTTATATTGTTGTGATCAGAGAGCGGGTCACCGAAAAGTATTCGGCATGTAATTCAAAGTTCTAATTTTGGAGAAGGAATCTATTAATGTTAACAAAGTTCAAAAGTAAAAAATTAAATTTTAATTCTCTTCATAAAAAAATGAGAAGTACTTATTTCAGTAACCTGTAAATCACGCTAACATTTTACGTTCGTACAAGAACCCTGGCCCGGATAGAAGCTCTACAGGTAGGTCACAGTTATATTAGGTATTTTTATATATTTATTGAGTGTTATTAACATCTCAGCCATACCACAACCTGTCTTGTATTTCAAAGGAGGCCTAACTCATATAGAAATTCTATACAAGATCCTGGCAGGGATACACCATTTGTAAAGTTATAAAAGTTTATGCCAAACTTACCTTTCTTTTGACGAACGTTTTTTGTCACCCTTATCTAACTCCACCAGAAGATCCAGATTAATTCAGGTCGCCACCAACATCTTTAAAGGCAGATGTGGAAACCTTGATACACTTTACCTGTTTTATATTTAGATAATTTAAATTCCCTTGTTCGTTTTAGGCGTGCTTCTCGATACGGGACAGGTTATAATAACGGCTAATAACTACTCTAACACATGTTTTGGTAAAAACAAACTATTTTATTTTTTATATATCAATTTTAAACTTTCTTTCTAACTCTTTTATAACTTTCGTTTTTCCATTTACTCAACATTAAAATACAAAAATGATTTACACAATTATTGATGATTACTACTTCTCGACAAACAGTACTTTTGCTTGTGATTTCCCCCTTTTTCCCACACACACACTCACGCTCTTTACAATTTTTAATACCCCCGTTTTATTTCTTGAGCTCTTTATTATTATTCGTTGTTTTACTTGCTTTCTGGCCAGCTAACTTAGTTAGTAATTGTACTCACTACACTCAGTGCACGCTATCCGCTGAGTTCCACCATACTTCTCTGTTCTTACTTTTCGATTTTGTAAATTCTCTTTCTGTCACTCACATTATTAACGTCCGTTTAACTCATCATTGCGTTAACAGCCCGCGCTACAGGCTGGTACCCTAAAGTTAAACACTGGGTGGTTAAAAAGTGTTGCATAAAATGGTTTGCTACCGATTATTAAATATAAAAACCCTATCCCTTTTGTACCGTCACAATATTTCATCTGTACTTATAAAATTTAATCAAAGAAAAGTTGAACCATAAACATTATATTATTTTATTAAATTAAATATTCGATTGATATAACGAACTACCAATACAGACAGTGACAAATTGCAACAGATATTGTTTTGATTACAATAGACGTTAAAAAATAAAAATAATACTTAATTCTATTGTCAATTTGAAAAAAGTTTAGTTTATTATAAATTAATAGGCTCTCATGACCGCACCCGAACATATAACGTACGATAACAAAATCTAACTGTTGGAGCGCGTTTACATTTTTGGTCATAACACAGTCAATGTTTAAGAAAAAAATTTCAATCAAAATGCATTTTGTAGGAAATTTAAAGAGCTATAACTATTGTCGTATGCACTATACTAAAAAAACCTACTGTGCAGTAGATATTTCGCCTACAAGTCAAAAATGCTTTACACGATGTCGGCAAAATACACCTTTAAACTGCTGTAACTGAGTTTTAGTCATACAGAAATGAAACACAATTTAAAAGATTTGATTTTCTATAAGCTTTATTTTTGATTCGTAACAATTTTTCGATAAAACACATCGTTATTGAGATATTTAATAAAAAAGCCGAATTTTGGCGAAAATCCAAAAACTTGAATTTTTTAAAACGTAAAAACTTTTTAAAATCCAAAAACTTAAAACGTTACATGTTACTGTACAGCAATACATATACGGTTCAAAAAAACTGAGGACATTGCTAATATAATAGACAACCGAAAACTACAGTATCTCAGCTTAATATGCATATTTGACAAAATGGCAGACATCCCTTTTTAAATTTCTTGGAAAAAATTTGCAGAAATTATGATATTTTCCTACATAACTATGTAATATTTTAAGCTACACAAGTAATTAACCCATAATTTCCTATTTTTAGGAAATTAACAGAGCTTTCATTTGATACTAATTTGGTTACGAATCGGACAATTTTTCACCGAGATATATCAGTTTTAAGCACGTAATTTGATCAAAAACCGGTGAATCACCATCTTGTTTTAGCTGTGTCAAGAACCATTTGACATAAGGAAACCAGAGAATGTGGAAAATGTTTGCCTGGTAATAAGCTTTAAGTTTGAGTTAGACAAATGTTTCAAAAAATGGTGTCGTTTTTGAGTTATTTGCAGATTAATTTAAAAAAACACATTTTTTCCCAAAACTTTGCACCCTTGTAACTCACAAACAACGCATTTTCTCGAAAAAGTGTATACCACCATTTTGCTTAGAATTTAATTCTCTATCGGGTCCTGGGGTTAATTAAATTTTGTTTTTTTTTGTTACCCCCCAAAAGGGGTGAAAACAACCCCGGGTCCCGGGGTTAATTAAATTTTGTGTTTTTTTTCACCCCCCAAAAGGGGTGAAAACAACCCCTAAATTTAAGAGCGGGCCAAAACATTTCCTTAACTTTATTTTATAACCTTTTATGAAGATTTTGCAAAAAAAATCAGAAGGATCCATGGACATAACTCAAAATCAGCAGAAAATTCCTCACTTAATAGACTACTAGCCAAACTACAGTTTTCTAAGTGGAGAGGACTACTTTGAAGGTGACAAGGCTGACTAGCTTTTAATACGTCGAACATTTTTTGTTTGGACATTTTGTGGACAAACCTTGTACAACACATAAAAAATATATGTCAGGACATATGGTGGTTGTTTATAATCACTATTTGGTAGTATACTGCTTCCGTTATCTAACTGAATCTATTCACTATTTCATCCAAGATGCTAGATGCTATCAGAGAATACAATAATTATTGAGCTTTATTGCCACATTATATCAACAAATACAAGAACAAATTTCATAGAACAACTTTAAAAATTAAGATTCAATTGTAAAACACAAATCTATACAGACACACATTTATTATAAAAAATGCAAAAGCATTATTATTTTACTTATCTTTTCAATTTAAGTCATCATCTAAATGCTTCAACTGTTTTTTGTAAGCCACTATTACCTGAGTTTTCTGTACAGTAATTCCTCTCTTATAAATTTTTGCATTCCTGACATGCCCTTAACTTACATGAATAATTTGGTATGATATTTTTCTACTTATATTCACTCTTCCACTTTTTTTAAATACTCAAGAGGAGCATTCACTTTGTGATCCTGTTCACACAACAATACAACTAATGCCATTTGAATTAAACAATAAACATGTCTGTATTAAACACTACATCATGTATTTAACACTTTGGGTGCCGATCAAGTCATTTGACAAGGTGATGAAACTTTTACACAGTGTTGATCATGTCATTTGATGTAATACAGTTTTACATTATTTTCAATACAGAATCCAGTCTAAGTGCATAGTTTCTGCTGCCGCTTATTTTTTGTTTTTAAGATCACAAACAGCAGCTCACCTGAACCAAACTGAATTATAAAGAATATTGCTGGCTGTGTTCATTTGTTGTGTTCACATCGACATGGACACACATGTTGACTAAGGTCAAAACCATGGCAGAATTGTGACATATTTTTTAGCGACGGTAGAGATGATATTTTCTCAGACAATACAGGTAAAGAGCCTGATAATACAGAGGAGTTATGTCACCTGATACTATTTTGGGTTAGTATAACTTATAATACATGTTAACATGAAACAGGTTATAAATTGTGGTTAGAGTTTTTAAGGTTTTGTTTAGACTGTTATGAGTTTACTTTTTGTATAGTAACATCTCCATTTTCAATTTTTTTTTTTTAAGAAGATGAAAATGTTTTGACAGCAACTTCTAATAGTGTGTATACATCTATAGAGCCTTGTATGTCTTTGCAAAACAATCTTTTCAGCACACAATAATAAACAGAACAGTGATACTTTGCCTACTTCAGAAGGAGACTAAACTGAAGTAGATACTTTTCATGACACTGACGTGTTTGTAGTAATAGTGGTATAAGGAATATTCCAAACCTTGTTAAAGATAGCTCATAAGCACCTTGTTTCATACTTTATTGACAATGAGTTACTAAAACTCTTCAAACAAGAAACCAAATTGTATGTATGCCAAAACTCATCAAGATGAGAGAAATTGGCTGTGAAAAGGGAAATATTTTATTAAAAAGTACCATCATCTGAAGGAAAGAAGAGTACATAGAAAGTGCAAGATATGTTCAGGAAAAGGGAAAAAACGGAATGGTATCAGAGTAAGGCAAGACATATCAAATCACTACACTGATTGTATAATTACAATGTGTAAATTACAAACTCAAGTTTTTTATTAAAAAATATTAAACAAACTAATATTAGGGATTGATGTTATTTTAATTTTTTGTTGGAAGAATGAAATTTACTGCTTTCAGTTAATTTAATGGGGTTTTATATGATAAGGCCTATTACCATTTTCACAATTTTTATTTAGTAAAACTGGTGTAAAAATAATAAGTTTTCAATAAAAGTTAAAAAAAAATTGCATATTTCATTAAGAAGAGAAAGCTCACTGTTTGAAATAAGGTAAGAAATATTTTTCTATGTCATAGCTTTACAAGAATTTGTTGAAAAACATTAACACAGCCAGCACTCGACACAATTTATTTTCCTGAAGTGGCCGGCACTCTATAGAAGACTTTGCTGAAATATTCGGCACCCTAAATGTTAACATAATATTCTTTGTTTCTCACAATTTTACAGACTGTGAACACTGAAATATGAATACATGTTATTTTCCATTTAATCTGTTATTATTAATAACATAAATCATTGGCATTCAGGCCTCTATTACACTATGCAACTGATTTCAAGGCTATGTGAAACTAGTTGCAGGGTAGCAATAACAGGCTGCAACTACTCTGCAATCAGTTGCAGATTAACCCTGTCATCTGTACCACTATTATAAAGATGTAAAGTCTTTTTTCAGGCTAACCCCAGAAACTACTGATCCAATAAAAACAAATCTTTCACCACCATGTTCCTCGAGGTTTCAGACATAAATTTGAACCGATAACTCTAATAATTTTCAAGAACAGAACCTTAAAATTATCCCATGTCATGAAATTTCTTTGTTAATTTGCGTGTAGTGAAATTTTTGGTATGTGACAAACTTTCATTCTGTAAGATATCTATACAGTCAGTAAGTGAAATAAAGAAAATTCCAAATTTTATTTTGGGGTTTATTTCAATAAAATTCTCTTTTCCATTTTCAAGATATTGGTGGTTTTGTAAAAATTGTATACACTGTTTTGGTCCCATTTCATGAAATTCTTTGTTGTCTGCAGAATGTGCATGCATGCGAGCTCCATGCAATCAGCTGCACACTGTAAAAGGCTACATTTGAATCAATGCCCAACATCACGTGAATGATACTATTAGTTGCACGAGCAGTTGCATGTCTCCCAATCAATTGCAGACCACAACCGATTCCAGTAAGTGTAGTAGGTCTCATTTAAACTAATACACCACAATATTTTCTGCAATAAGTTGCGTAGTGAATAGAGGTCTAGCTGCATTTACTTATTATGACATATACTGTCATGTGTGGGAATCAAACCTAGGTACTTCTAATAGTCAATCTTCTCTGAGAGTTTTACGTGTTGTTAAGTTACGCTCTTTTTAATAAATATAATAATATCTGATAATTATGTATTTGTATTTTATTGTATTTGTATAATCTAAACCACACATCCGGTGGAAACATGTGCTCAGTTTATCAATGTAAATTAGGCTTTTCGGGTCCAGGGTTGCGTTAAGCGAAAAATCAGAGGCAGTAAGGGTTTCGAAATAACCATTCAAATAACATATGGTAAACAGATTAATTTTATTTATCTCAGTGCCTAAATACTACAAACAATAGGAGTCATCAAACGACTGATAAATTCCAAAATGGCGGCTACATTACTTCCGCCTTTCACCATGCTTTTAATTCTATATATATTCTTGTTTTCTTTAGAAATAATTCTTTTATCAACTTATTTACTGCAGTTAATACTTTCAAAAAATCTTATTTGTTTCTTTGATATTAATAATTAATCTACAATTCACCACAAACCAACGCCTCAGATAAGGTTTCTTTAAAGCTGGCCAACTCTCACTTTCACACTCTCACTCAAACCATTCATTCTATGACACTGAATACATTGATTATTTTTTTCTGATTAGAGCTCATTTTCCTGTTTTAAATTTAGAAAAAGAATTTTAAAGGGCTTTCCTGAATTGATGCGGCGTTGACTGTCCTCAGCAGACTCCCATGTTGGCTGGCAGGTGTTCGGCCGAACTTTTACTGTCTTTTTTAAGTGCACTGAATTTACTCTTTTCTACATTGTTGTCCACTGACGTTACTTTACTGGTATGACTACATTTTTAGAACTAACTTACATTTTTATGGCAAAACTGCCCACTACACTGTTTGAGCGTGTGTGCTCTCTGAGTTGCTTTTGAAGACTGGGGCTGAGTTAGACGTAATTGTTATGTAAGTGGTCGTGCACCTGACGTCACTGTCTATTGTTTTCCAGCCACCGCCCTGGTTAAGATGTGTTTGATTGCATGTCGTCAGCATTTATTAATGACGACATGGCTTTGTGGACCAATGAAAGTTCATATTATTAGTTCGTTTTCACATAAGACGCCATTATATATATTAAACTCCACTCGTCCAACGGTGACCTTGAATTCACTCCCCTCTTGTTGAATATGTGTATTTATTGGGACTTGGGTAAAACTAACCTAGCCCGGGTTGACATTCATGATCAGAATAAAAATACAATATAAGATTCCTGAATCCCATTATTATGGTAATAGGTATTTCTGTACTGTCACAAAACCCCCTCAATGAAAGGTTTGGTGTCGAGACACAAAAACTTTCATTGACTCATTCACACGTTTCTAAAAGGATCAGTCCAGATATGTTGCCACAACCCCCTGTAGTGTTAATATATAAAAAATTTTCAATCACTTACCCTTGGTTCTCTAGTGCTGATCGTACCTGTCTGACCTTACTGGACTTCTCCGGAGAGATCCCTACACCATAAGGCCATGAGGCACTGAACGCTCCTGTTCTGACGCTCCGGCCAGCTCAGGACTGCGGTCACAACACCACAAAACTCTGAAACATGTAATACAAAATTTTAAAATAGTGGCCTTATTTATCCACATATCCGCAACTGATATGTTTCCCCTTAGATGCATTGGTTTGTGTTTTGAGGCGTTGGTTTTCTTAACTCATAAGTTTTCAAATAACACAAAAAAAAACAAGATTTAAGATAGATAAATCCTTCCACCTTTCAACACTCCTGCATATTTTTTATCAAATTCTCTGACTCCAGTCAACATCAACTTACTTCTCTCACCACAAGAAAATATACTCTTATACTAAAACAAATTCTACCCTCAAACAATAACTACTATCTCTACTAATTTATCTCAAACAACATCAGCATTTTTAACTATTATGGCAAACACTTCAAAACTATTTATTTTTCTTTACTCAACTTTCTTTACGTTTAATTTTCTTTCTAACAGAATCATTACTATAGACTTGATAACCAACATCAATCTCACTATTAATTCTTACAATTTAACATTATTACCGTTACTACCCCTGTAGTAACCTCTCAGCCTATTGTACCATCAACATAATAAAAACATAATAAAACATTGTACATTAAACATTAACATTGAACAATTCATATGTAAATAACTTGTATAAAATTTGACACGACATTACTATTTTTATCAACTCTCTATTCAACTTTTAATTAGCTAACATTCATTAGATTCTATACAAAAAAATTTTCTAATTTATCATTCACCTTTCAGTTACATTACCTTCCTACCATGAATTCTCCTTTTCTCTAACCTTTCCTCAATCCTTGTCTAGTTTGGGTGACTCTCTATTATTCATTATTCTCTATATCTTATTTTGGCCTTTGTCAATCTAACCTTACTCACCTCTTTTTTACTACTAACAACCGCTTCTAACCATTAACATATTATGACACCAATATCTCTATAATAACCCCCTTCACTAATCCCATTTAAAACCTCTGGCACCGCTCATTTTTTGTACAAGGATGTATGTTCCCTACCTGGCCATACCCATACCTAACCATTTGCCCTCCACCAAATATCGGCAAACACTCTAACCCAAAATTGCTCCGCCTGCCACAACGCTGCACGCTGATCACTCCTTACACTGGATCCTTACTACAAAATATCATCAACAAATATAATTACCATTCACATTACTCACCTCTACATATAATCACTAACTACTGTCCCTAAAACATCTAACACCTCTTTATATATTATCAGCATCTTAATATTCTTATTTATCTAACTCCCAATAACTCTATTTAACTAACTCCAATGCCCTTATTTATCACTATCCCCAAACTCTTTTACAACATTTCACCTTAATATACCACTAGAAAATTCATCACTTATCTACTAACAACAATACCTCTCAATATCCAAATATATTACCTGCTTCATCATTTACTACCCATTAGAATCTAAATATCATAATTATTAAAATTCCTCATCAAACTTTCTTCAATTATTTAACATTCTACCGTACAGTTTACATAAAAAAAATACATAAAATACACAACAGCAAAAATACACAAATACACTGACATTAATATACATAAAAATATACAATCCACATTATCATCTTATCATTTACCATAAATCAGTCATAAACAGTCCATCCTGAAAAACACTGTCCACATAATTAAATGTTTATAAACACAATAAAATGTTTACCCTCCATCGTCAAATAATAGTCGAATCTTAAAACTATATACATTGTTTAATATTAGATATCTTATACCAACATCATAAATACATATACAATTCAAATGTTCATCATTATCCTCAAACTCATTTAACCTGTCATGATTGGTCATTGTCCTGTCACCTCCTGTATAATCAGTCATAATAAGGTATTTTGTAAAGTCATCATTCTCATTATCTCCTACTCCTTCAGTTTCATTACCAGGTAAGTACTTATTATATTTATCAATCATCTCTCCTCCTAACCTTTCCATAAACTCTTCATAACTCTACATATCTTAAAAATCTCTACTTCTCTTTTTCTCTCACCTTCAAAACATCTCTCTCTTTTAAAATATCTCTCATAATAACTCTCCCAACAACACTTCTCTCTCTCAATATATCTCTCACTATCACACCATCTCTTTAACCCTTCAACACACGCTATCATTCCATTATTATTATATTCTATTCCCCATAAAACCTCATTATTACTACCAACCTCCACACTATTATCTCCTATTACTATATTTTTATTTATTTTATCGTCATTTCCACTACTACTTACCTTGTCATCTTTGTCCAATTCTAATTTGTCTATTACTTTCTTATTTTCTAATTCTATCTTGTCTAACGGTGTCTCTATTTCACTTAATCTTTTATTATAATTACAGCTTTGTTTCTTAATTTCTTTTTTATTATCATCGAATTGTTCGTCAAATTGGTTTAATTTATTATTTAATTCACCATTCTGTATTTTCATTAGTTGAAACAAGTCTTCTAGCGACACCTTATTACTTATAATAGGCGTTGAGTTAGCCTGTGGTTCGTCTAACAACAGCGACTCTGTTGCTGTGTTTTCTATACTCATACTTTCCTTGTTATTTGCCATTTTTATTATACTGATAGTAATAAATTCTGTCTTAGTTGTTGTATAATTCTATTCACACCATACATAACCTATACAGGTAACCTCTATTGTTACGTATATTTCGCTACCCGTCTACCTCTGCTTTTGGCTTATTTATATAATGTAATTTTATATAAAGTCCACAGTTCAGGGGCCATCTGTTAACTTACATATCTTTTTAATAAATATAATAATATCTGATAATTATGTATTTGTATTTTATTGTATTTGCATAATCTAAACCACACATCCGGTGGAAACATGTGCTCAGTTTATCAATGTAAATTAGGCTTTTCGGGTCCAGGGTTGCGTTAAGTGAAAAATCAGAGGCACAGTAAGGGTTTCGAAATAACCATTCAAATAACATATGGTAAACAGATTAATTTTATTTATCTCAGTGCCTAAATACTACAAACAATAGGAGTCATCAAACGACTGATAAATTCCAAAATGGCGGCTACATTACTTCCGCCTTTCACCATGCTTTTAATTCTATATATATTCTTGTTTTCTTTAGAAATAACTCTTTTATCAACTTATTTACTGCAGTTAATACTTTCAAAAAATCTTATTTGTTTCTTTGATATTAATAATTAATCTACAATTCACCACAAACCAACGCCTCAGATAAGGTTTCTTTAAAGCTGGCCAACTCTCACTTTCACACTCTCACTCAAACCATTCATTCTATGACACTGAATACATTGATTATTTTTTTCTGATTAGAGCTCATTTTCCTGTTTTAAATTTAGAAAAAGAATTTTAAAGGGCTTTCCTGAATTGATGTGGCGTTGACTGTCCTCAGCAGACTCCCATGTTGGCTGGCAGGTGTTCGGCCGAACTTTTACTGTCTTTTTTAAGTGCACTGAATTTACTCTTTTCTACATTGTTGTCCACTGACGTTACTTTACTGGTATTACTACATTTATAGAACTAATTTACATTTTTATGGCAAAACTGCCCACTACACTGTTTGAGCGTGTGTGCTCTCTGAGTTGCTTTTGAAGACTGGGGCTAAGTTAGACATAATTGTTATGTAAGTGGTCGTGCACCTGACGTCACCGTCTATTGTTTTCCAGCCACCGCCCTGGTTAATACGTGTTTGATTGCATGTCGTCAGCATTTATTAATGATGACATGGCTTTGTGGACCAATGAAAGTTCATATTGTTAGTCGTTTTCACATAAGACGCCATTATACATATTAAACTCCGCTCGTCCAACGGTGACCTTGAATTCACTCCCCTCTTGTTGAATATGCGTATTTATTGGGACTTGGGTAAAACTAACCTAGCCCTGGTTGACATTCATGATCAGAATAAAAATATAATATAAGATTCCTGAATCCCATTATTATGGTAATAGGTATTTCTGTACTGTCACAATGTATACAATCTTCACAATTTAAAATTCAACAAAGGCAAATTTTAAATACCAAGATAATCATTATATTAACGTTTACACATGCCATTCAAAACAAAACAGCACTACCTAAAATATTGTTACTACATTATGTCAAATTATACATAACTAGCATATACACTTGAACATTTAATAATCAAATTTACCACATAATGACTCCTCTTCATTTACATACATTAGGGAAACATCATTTAATATATGTAACATTTTGTTTCATTGATTTGCCCCATATATGATATATACATTTACTAATATACATGGGAGATAGTGTTTTTGTGCCCCATACCCAAACAACTATGGAACATAAGCCGAAGGGACGGAGAGCTGTGGGATCTCCGAGGAAGCACTGGAGTGAGCAGCTCTAGATTTTGCCTGTTTGAGAGCGGAACAAACCATCTTTGGTTTAATCATTGTGGATGATGTAGATCATGTAGATAGTTCAAAATTAATAAACATTTTTCTTCATTATAGTTCGTTGTTTGCTCATTTTTATAATACAAATCAACAAATTTATCTTCTCATACTAAAAGGCTGACACGTCTAACATTTGAGAAAAGGAAATCACCTTGAATTTTAGTAAAGCACCTTACTTATGACTTTTAAAAATTACGAAGATGTAACTTGACCATTTTAAAGTTATAAAGGCATGACCATTTTATCCTTAAAGGTATTTGTAACAAGAAGAGAACAAAATATTCAAAAACAAAAAACAATTAAATAAGAAACCAGAATACAAATTTTATACAGATGGAAAATGTAAGCCCAAATATATTTTTGTATTCACAGTGATTATGTCAGTCCTGTCAAATTGATAAATTGGCCAAAAAGTGGTCATATATGGCCGCTGTGGTCTCTACAGAGGGGCAAGAAGCAGACACCCACCATAGTTGTTTAAGTTATACATATATATATATATATATATATATATATATATATATATATTGTAACGTAACTCAGTGAGGTACAGTAGAGTTAAATTATATGCCCCACGTTGTTAGCGTCAATTCTGTAACGTACTACTTTTATGATGTGGTCTTGTAGATTTTTATGATATACCTTAAGTAGTATGCGTCACTTTTGAATTATACTAACTGACGTTTTAAACGGTATAAATAAAGGATTTTGTTTATCTTGTTTTACTCAATCTAAAAGAAATCGAGAGTGTGTGATTTGGGGTCAAGGAGGTAATTTGTTCAGCCTTATGCAGAAGAGAGAGTAAGTATCATTATTGCCCCTCTGTTGTGACGATTTCTTCTGTATGTTGTGCTGAAATTTTCATTAACTACCCACTACAATAAATTATAACACGTTATAATTCAGTATTAATTTTCAATAATATTGCTTTATTGATTATTGACTTTTGTCTCCAGCCACCAAAATATAGGTATCACAATTAATCTTTTAAAAAAAAAAACATCATCTCGACTTTACCGAGTAAACATAGATCTGTCTAAGGAACAAAACATATATGTTGTTATTTAACCAATATTACGCTATAATAAAATACATCAGTTATTACATAATTCTTAGTAATTCCCCAGGGTTCAGGGTGAATTCTTTGTGTTATGAGAGTGTCAGAAATGGATAATTGCTACGCTTTACAAATATCAAAAATTAATAAATAATTTTGTTTATTTTTCAAATATTACGTAGTTTCCGGAATTGCCGTAAGAGAGCAGCATGTATTTGTTTACTTTTGAAAGAAACATATGATAAAATGAATATTTTTTGTTCTATTTCACTGTTAAAAAACGAGTTTTCTTCTGGACTTATTATGAAAAAATGTTTATATTACCTCGCTCCGTGTTGTCCTTACTGGATTGAAGTTTTATTCTGTGATGAGGTACGTCTTGCGTTATTATTTCCTTTTCGTTTAGAGTATTTTCTGATTGTCTACTGGAAGTAGGCCGAACTATATTGGATCCTCAGAATGGTTTCATCCACTGGTTTTTAATGTAGAACACCATTTAATTTGGATTCCTCAGTTATAATTAGTTAGTATTCACTTTGTTTATTACTCTTGCATGAATTTCGCCTCCTCCAACGTCCAAAAAAGGTTATTTTTTATAATTTTTGTCGCATCGTTTCTTCAACTCTCCGGTTTAGTTCAAAATTTTTATATCTTATTAACAATACTTGTTATTTTTCATCACTCTTAGTAACACATAGTATTTTTAGTATTTTTATTATGTAGGCAGTTTGTGATTATTATAAATTTATATTTTATTTATTGAAAAATAATTCCCTTCCATTCCGGTTTATTTACTAATTTAATTTACATAATATGTTTTGGTTAATTTTTTTATGATATTGTATATAAATATTTTATCATTTTATTATCATTAAATAAATTTATATATTATTTATTTAGTCTCGAATAGTGTTCATACCCGGTACTACTTCCTGTTGTCATTTCCTTCATAGGATTATTTTAATTTTATATTATCTTTGGTAGTTAAAATTTTTATGTCTTTTAAAATTAACCCTGGGTTTTCTTATAATCTAACACAACTATTTGAAAAAATATAATATTAACTTGGGTATAACAATTTGTGGTTCATACAATATAAATTACAATAAATAAATAAAATTACAAAAATCAATTAGTATTATTACATACTACTTCCATAGTTTTATCCTATCCAAAACATACAGCACAGTTTAGTAATACATTAATTTCACTTTGGTTTTTCACCTCAATGGGTACACTAGAACTCACTTCGCACTATATACCACTCGAATTGTTTATTATGTGGAGTGATATAATTAAATTTTGAGCGAGCTTTAGTTCTACCCATTTCTGACTTTTATTCTCATGATTTACTTTATTGGGACCGGGTTATGTACCGTTACATAAAGCCCCCCCACTAGAACAAATTTATTTTAGTTCAACTCGTTGATAGAAATAAATTGTTGATTTGTTCAAGTCTCCTAATGGTCTTGACTTTGTTTTGATAATAGTGTTTCATTTCCGACTGATTATACTCTCTGGTAATTCCGACTGGTGGTAATTGCTATTTTCTTACTTTACTCTCTCTCTCTTGGAGGCAAATTCATCAATTATTTCTCGGGGTTAGTGGTACTTCCACATTTTATTTGATAAGGACTGGTCACACTAATCATATTAAAATTGTTTCAACACTCATTTCTATTTGCTTCTATAAATTCGCTTTATCAATTAAGCCTCGGTCTGCTATCTTCCTTCTATTTTCTTCATTTATACTTCTGGAATCTAATATCAATCCTTTCAGCTATTTTATAATTATTATCCCTTAAATATTCAATTTCCCTAACATTTTTCCCTATCTTGTGCGGTGGTTCCAGTCGGGTGGCCACTCTGGGTCCATACACCGCTGTCCATCCTTACACCTTCTGAGACCAGGGGAACATCATCCCTGCTCATAAAAATTATTGCCGGAACATTTCTACGGTCAATACATAAAAATAAAAAAATTATAAGTAGTAGTCAATTAGCGACTAGTACCAAACACTTTTGGGATTCTTCATACTGTAGCTGTTTGTATTTATTTATATATTTCTTCTTCTCCTTGATTCCTTCTTCTTTTCCATTACTAATAGCATATAACATCATTGATAGGCCTTATGTTAAAATTCTTTTGACTTTACTTCTTGTGACATATTTCTCCGTATCATTTCTTCTTAATTAATCTTCAATTCCGAGAAATTCTAATTATTGTATTAATTATCATCCTCCTTCAGTTTCATTGGAGTCATTAAATTATTCGTTATTCTTCTTATTGTACCTTCTTATCTGAGCACATTACCATCAATTGTTTTTGTTCATTTAATTTTCCTTCTGTTTGTTACCATTAAAAATATTACTTTTTCCTATTATTCAGTTTAAATCAGTTATTTATAATTAAATTATATAATCTGTTCTTACATTTTCTTGGTGTTTTGTCTTTTTATTTTAAATTATATGGTTTCAAAATAACTTGAGTAAGTTGTCCTTACGTGCTTTTTATTAACTCTAATGGTTGCAAAATATCTTAAGTAAGTTGTACTTACACACTTTTTGAATTTTGGGGTTTCTGTCTCTTCATTTTAAATTATTGTTCGAAATACCTTGAGTAAGTTGTCCTTACGTGCTTTTTAGAATTTTGGGGTTTTAGTTTCTTCATTTTAAATTATATTGTTCGAAATAACTTGAGTAAGATGTCCTTACGTGCTTTTTAGAATTTTGGGGTTTTAGTTTCTTCATTTTAAATTATATTGTTCGAAATAACTTGAGTAAGATGTCCTTACATGCTTTTAGAATTTTGGGGTTTTGGTCTTTTTATTTACAATGGGTTGCTTGGTCCTGTATCCATAAAATCCGTCCCTTTTTCTGGTTTGTGATCATTTAGGTTTAACCATGGTCCATTAATTCAGGTACTACATGTTCTCGGATTACTGGAGTATTCAGAATTAATTCTCTCCTTGATAATCTTCTTACCATCCGGCTCTCCCACTTTGTTGCTATGAAACTTTCACTTAAGTACCGGTCTTCCGTCATAATTCGTTCCTTTTTAACTAACAGGTATTGTACCTCCTCTAACATAACATAGTTGCTCATATTTAATCTCATTCCATTCCCTTTTACCTCTGGATTATTTGCCCAATATTTGCATGTTGTCTTCCGTCTTGAAGATACGGCTGATATTGTCTGATACACTTCCAGCGTTGACACATTTAACTGGGATGTAAACTTAATTAACTCCCTCTGTTCGTTAATTGGAAGGTTGAATACCTTAATTAATCCACCTGTAATCATCTCCCATTCTTCCTTGGTATTTATTATTCTCTTTCTACATGTTTTTATTATTTTCTTGGTCTTCTTTTCCACGGTTTGAACATCATTTTTGTTGTGGCTATTTTTATTTTCAGATGGCATTACACCTTGGTATTCTGTAATTTCTATTTCCTTCCTACTCTCTTCTGTATTCGGACTTACTTTAATACCTTCTAAAGTGCTGTCCAATGTTTCATCCAAATTATTAAAACTATGGTCCATTTGTTTATTTGTCTCCTATTTGTATGTATCTGCTTTTTGGATACGCGTATTAACATTTTCAAACTTCTCTCCGAAAGTTTTCCATATCTCCTTATTGGCATTCTCCATTTTACACTCAAATTGTTTTAAATTCTTATTATTCTCTTCAAATTTTGCATTCATCTCTTCTCTTTGTCCTTCAACAGTTTCTTTCAGTTTATGGTATTGTTCATTCATGGTTTGTTTTAAGGTTTCCTCCTGTTTCTTAAAATTCTCCTTATTTTCCTCATTGGTTTGTTTCAAGGCTTCCTCCTGTTTTCTAAAATTTTCATCTATTTTGTCAAATTTTTCCTCCTGTTTCTTAAATTGTTCATTAGTTTGTTTATTCTGTTCCTTAAATTGTTCTGCCAGAAATTTTATCAGATCTTGCCAATTAGGTTCTTCTCTGGCTACCACTTTGTCTGGTTGGTCCCCTTGGGCATCCTCTTCCACTATTTCCTTTTCCGTATCCATAACTACTTCGGTTTCTTCTTTATCACTTGTCTGTTGGTCCATTTCACTGTCCGTGACTAACTCTATTTCTTGTTCCTGTCCACCTTCTTCAATCTCCTTTTCTTCTGCCCTCTTCTTCGATTTTCCTCGGGTATTAGGCATTTCTTGTTTTCTCATAACTGCCAACGATAATTAGATTTTTTGGTATATTTTTTATTAAATATCAAAATTCTTTTCTAATTACCGCCCTTTTACGTTGAGCGCTATTTCTGTAACGTAACTCAGTGAGGTACAGTAGAGTTAAATTATATGCCCCACGTTGTTAGCGTCAATTCTGTAACGTACTACTTTTATGATGTGGTCTTGTAGATTTTTATGATATACCTTAAGTAGTATGCGTCACTTTTGAATTATACTAACTGACGTTTTAAACGGTATAAATAAAGGATTTTGTTTATCTTGTTTTACTCAATCTAAAAGAAATCGAGAGTGTGTGATTTGGGGTCAAGGAGGTAATTTGTTCAGCCTTATGCAGAAGAGAGAGTAAGTATCATTATTGCCCCTCTGTTGTGACGATTTCTTCTGTATGTTGTGCTGAAATTTTCATTAACTACCCACTACAATAAATTATAACACGTTATAATTCAGTATTAATTTTCAATAATATTGCTTTATTGATTATTGACTTTTGTCTCCAGCCACCAAAATATAGGTATCACAATTAATCTTTTTAAAAAAAAAACATCATCTCGACTTTACCGAGTAAACATAGATCTGTCTAAGGAACAAAACATATATGTTGTTATTTAACCAATATTACGCTATAATAAAATACATCAGTTATTACATAATTCTTAGTAATTCCCCAGGGTTCAGGGTGAATTCTTTGTGTTATGAGAGTGTCAGAAATGGATAATTGCTACGCTTTACAAATATCAAAAATTAATAAATAATTTTGTTTATTTTTCAAATATTACGTAGTTTCCGGAATTGCCGTAAGAGAGCAGCATGTATTTGTTTACTTTTGAAAGAAACATATGATAAAATGAATATTTTTTGTTCTATTTCACTGTTAAAAAACGAGTTTTCTTCTGGACTTATTATGAAAAAATGTTTATATTACCTCGCTCCGTGTTGTCCTTACTGGATTGAAGTTTTATTCTGTGATGAGGTACGTCTTGCGTTATTATTTCCTTTTCGTTTAGAGTATTTTCTGATTGTCTACTGGAAGTAGGCCGAACTATATTGGATCCTCAGAATGGTTTCATCCACTGGTTTTTAATGTATAACACCATTTAATTTGGATTCCTCAGGTATAATTAGTTAGTATTCACTTTGTTTATTACTCTTGCGTGAATTTCGCCTCCTCCAACGTCCAAAAAAGGTTATTTTTTATAATTTTTGTCGCATCGTTTCTTCAACTCTCCGGTTTAGTTCAAAATTTTTATATCTTATTAACAATACTTGTTATTTTTCATCACTCTTAGTAACACATAGTATTTTTATTATGTAGGCAGTTTGTGATTATTATAAATTTATATTTTATTTATTGAAAAATAATTCCCTTCCATTCCGGTTTATTTACTAATTTAATTTACATAATATGTTTTGGTTAATTTTTTTATGATATTGTATATAAATATTTTATCATTTTATTATCATTAAATAAATTTATATATTATTTATTTAGTCTCGAATAGTGTTCATACCCGGTACTACTTCCTGCTGTCATTTCCTTCATAGGATTATTTTAATTTTATATTATCTTTGGTAGTTAAAATTTTTATGTCTTTTAAAATTAACCCTGGGTTTTCTTATAATCTAACACAATTATTTGAAAAAATATAATATTAACTTGGGTATAACAATTTGTGGTTCATACAATATAAATTACAATAAATAAATAAAATTACAAAAATCAATTAGTATTATTACATACTACTTCCATAGTTTTATCCTATCCAAAACATACAGCACAGTTTAGTAATACATTAATTTCACTTTGGTTTTTCACCTCAATGGGTACACTAGAACTCACTTCGCACTATATACCACTCGAATTGTTTATTATGTGGAGTGATATAATTAAATTTTGAGCGAGCTTTAGTTCTACCCATTTCTGACTTTTATTCTCATGATTTACTTTATTAGGACCGGGTTATGTACCGTTACAATATATATAATATATATATATACTGCTGTAAAATGCAGCAATACATAAACATTACTAATATCAGATATTTATATATAATTATTATATTTAACAAGCAAAATCTTCAGGGCATACTGGATTTGAAAAAAATTGAAAGCTTTTAGTTGATATTAGATATTTATTAAAAATCTTTTCAAATTATAATAATAATAATTATTATTATATGTATGTGAATTATAAAGAACTAACTTAAGGGGAGCACTTTCATGCAAATCAAAAAAAATACTTAAAAAAAAAATTTTCTCACAGAACAGAATCTCCCCTTCAAAATGGTACATAAACCATTTTTATATCATAATTGGAGTGCCTCAAAAAATGTTTTTTCCTACCCGTTTCGTGCAAATTTAGCACTCTATATACCCTTTGCACAGTAATAGTTGATTTTGACCTTGGTATTTAGTTTTCAAATCAGAATCTGTTTGTAAACCGTCTATGAGGAAAGCTGTAGAGGAAGCAATTTCCAAAAATGACAGGTGTAGAGACTTATTGGTCGCCACTGATGGGTAGTGGCAGAAGCGTGGACACACGTCACTCAATGGAATAGTATCTGCCACATCCCTGGAATCAGGGAAAGTATTGGACATAGAAATATTTTCTAAATTTTGCTTATGTAGCAATAAATTAATTAACATTCATGAAGAAGGATGTTCTGCAAACTTTGGTGGCATAAGAGAGGCTATGGAGGTAGCCGGAGCTGTAAAGATATTTGTATGTTCCATGCCAACCTACAGTGTACAATACACAGACTACCTCGGTGATGGAGACACTATAGCATATTTGGAAGTGTGTGAGAGAAAACCATATGGACCTGATACAGAAATTAAAAAAATTGAGTGTGAAGGCCATATACAGAAAAGGATGGGCACAAGATAAAAAACTCTGAAAGCAAAGACAAAAAGACTTCCTGATGGTACTCCGCTCAGAGGTAGAAATCGACTGACTGATGCTGCAATCCTAAAATTACAATCCTACTATGGTTTAGCTATTAGGAGAAATAGTGAGTCTGTCAAGAACATGAAATAAGCCATATGGGCTCAATACTTTCATGTTATGGCATCCAACAAAACACCACAAAATCATGCATTGTGTCCAAGATATGAAACAACTTGGTAAAAATTCAAGTTGGCAAAGCTTAAAAAAAACCTGTGATCATACAGAACACTTTCATCTGCCTGTAAATATCATGAGCATCATAAAACCTATCTTTCAAGACCTTGCCAAGCCAGAATTACTTGAAAAATGTCTTCAGGACTCAGAATGCAAATGAAACCCTGAATAATGTTATTTGGATCTACGTACCAAAAAAAGTTTTGTTGGAATGAATACTTTAAAATTTGGTGTTTATGAGGCTGTGACAACATTTAATGATGGCCACATTGGTAAGTGGATGCTATTCAAGGAAATTGACCTGAGACCGGGAAAACAAAGATGATGAAGGTCCTGGATCGAAGGTGAATAGCAAAAGCTGAGAATGCCTAACACGAGCTACAAAGAAATAGGAGACACAAACATATGTTAAAAAGATCATTTTGAAGAAGAAGAAGAAGAAGAAGAAGAAGAAGAAGAAGAAGAAGAAGAAGAAGAAGAAGAAGCACAATCATATGGTCCAGGAATATACTAGAAGGTGGAACAAATCATATTTACATGTAGTTTTCTTAGTTTTTCTTTGTTTTCCAAAAATAGGCTTTTTTAAAACTTATGTTCGTTTTTCTCAGAAACTATAAAAGATATTACCCTGAAATTTTACTGCTTGTAAAACTAATCATCTTGTATATATAGAACTACAATAATTAAAATATCTTAATAATTCTTGAGGTAAAAAAACACAAACTTAAAAAAAATTATTGTTTTTTGTAGAGGATTTAAAAAAAAAATTAGTATATTATAAATTGTCATAAACTAAAACTTTTAGTTCCACTTTTGTAAAAAGGTTCAAGCTAAATAATAAAAAAACCCAAGCTGATATCGTTTACAGTTCCTGAGAAAAAGGTACAAACATTAATATGGTTACATATAGGGAAAAGTGCTCCCCTTAAAATTAAGTATGTAATATTGTAAATCCTCAAAAATTCAGTGAACCATAATTTAATACAAATTGAATTACAAAAATCATTAGGAAATAGCAATTAAAATAAAACAGAATAGGCCAAATCAAATGATCTCAGGCATTATATGTAGTTAGTAATGTAAACAATTTTGAGCGTTTAATGACTGTAATAGAGCAAAAAGAGTAAATTACTTCTGCAAATGGTTTCTTTTAAAGACATTCTACTAAATACAGATAAACTGATTTTTACAAAAGACCAGAATTCCTGGGCAAGCATCATGTCCAGACTGCTTAAACAAATGTCACATCACTGTTTATATGCCCATTATGTAATAATTTGAATTTGAGTGTAGTTTTATTTTTTTCTAAAGAATAATTCATATTATTATGAGTAGTTGTAGCCATACATACAACTCCAAAGGTTCTTGCCTAATGTAAAACATGACTTTGATTTTGAGTCATTACAAGGCACTGCATAAATATGCAAAATGTCTAAATGACTCATCGAAAGGTTTGCATTTGAGACCACTGATAAGAAGTAGTTTAGCGTAGGGACAAACTGATTAGTTTGTGTGATTATGTCAATACTATTAACACACATACACACACAATATAAAGTGGCAATATGAAGAGGCAGTAATATAGCTATGATTGAATCCCTTTTAGAAATAGAAAACTTTAAAATTTTACTATAATTTTTTATTAATATAAATCAGTTTGTGATGTGCCATATGGCCTGTCTGATAAAAAACTTTGCTCCACATATCTTATGCGAATTCAGTGTTTCTGTGACGTCTTTTGTGATTGTACAAACCGGATGGTTGTACAAAAGATTTGTTGCATATATCACATTCATATTGTCTTATACCACTATGGATTAATTTATGATGTTTAAGTTCAGACGGATTTATGAAAGTTTTATCACAGATGCCACACTTGTGTCTTTTAGTATCGCTGTGAGTTAATTTATGTCTTGACAAATTCTGAGATGAAGAATAACGTTTTTTGCAGATACTACACTGAAATTTATTTCTATTCTCACTATGAATATATTTATGGGATGTCAACGTACTTAAATGAGTAAAAGACTTCTTACATACGTCACAATGATAATTTTTTGAACCACTATGTATGTTCAGATGTTCTGATAAAATGCCTAAAGTAGAGAAATGTTTTTTACACACATCACATTGGAATTTTTTTACTTCACTGTGCAAGAGTTTATGTCTTGACAAGTTGCTTGATAATGCAAAAGATTTATTACACACAACACATTTGTATTTTTTAACAGCATTATGTGTAACTTTGTGTGATATTAAGCCACCCGACTGTGAAAAAGCTTTGCCACAGACATCACATTTGTACTTTTTAACCTCTCTGTGGATTAATTTGTGAAGCGACAAAACTGTTTTCTGATTGAAACCTTTATTACAAATATCGCATTTGTATTGTCTGATATTCATATGAATTTCCATATGTTTTTCTAAGTAACATTTTAGATTGAATTTTTTATTACAAATATCACACTGGTATTTAATAACATTATTATGTTTAGCTAATTTGTGTCTTAGCAAGCAACTTCCAGAACGAAAAGTTATGTTGCATTCATCACAATGATTTTTTATGGTGACTTCATGTATTAATTTATGTTTTGATAAATCCTCTAAACTCTTGAATGTTGTCTTACAGCCATCGCACTGGTGTTTTTTATCAGTATGGACGTTTTGTTTATGTGTTGCCAAATTGTATATGTCATGGAAGGATTTGTTACACAGATCACAAAAATATTTCTTAACTCTATCAGTATGTAATAATTTATGTCTTTTAAAGTTCGAATACCAGCCAAAAACTTTATTGCAGACATCACACTTATATTTTGGGGCACTGTGAACATTCTTGTGTTCTGATAAATTAGTCTTGCGTGCAAAAGCCTTATTACAGATATCACAGTGAAATTCCTTAACACCCGTATGTACAACTTTGTGTAATTGCAGATGATACAAACGTCTGTAAGTTTTATTACAAACATCACATTCATATTGTTTGATATTGTTATGGACTAAAAGGTGGGTTTGTAGAATACCCTTTGTTCGGAAAGTTTTATTACAGACAGCACACTCAAACTGTTTAATATCTGTGTGGGTTTGTTTATGATTTGACAAACTAGCCAGCTCAATAAAATCCTTATTACACACATCACATTTATGCCTTTTAATATTACTGTGTACCACTTCATGATTTTTCAAGGCATTTACACACGTAAAAGTTTTCTTACATACATGACACTTATACTTTTTACCCTTTTCAACAGCAGTAAATTCAGATCTACCTTGTTGGGATTTATTGAGGCCGAGTGATCCACCTTCATTAGCATCTACATCTGAAGAATCATCCTGAAAGAAAAAATTGAAAATGTGATAAACACTTATTTTTCAAAGTTTAAGGTCCTATTACAACTGATGAAGATTCCACATAAACATAAGTAACTTGGCCTCCAATTATTCTGTACTGTTGATGAAGTACAAGTTCCCACATCCAGGCTTCTTATTTCAAGAATCTCTCAAAAACGGAAAGAGCAAGAATCAGAAAACATCAAAAATTAAATATTGTATTGTTACGACGGTCTACTCGATCGTCGTAGGTACAGTGGAAACAAAATAAGGACAAGACACCAATTAAGTCACTAATCACACCTTTAATTGTTATAGTAAACAGTTCGTAATTAACAACACAGTGTCTACAACAAATCAAATGAAATTGTTCATACGCAATAAAATGTCCACTAATATTAAAACTCAACTGTATTACAATTATACCGTCCGAATATAAAACGCAGCACTTCACTAATAACTACTTGAACGTACACCGTAATAACTCGAACCGCTCTGTAAATATCGCACTAATACTCTCGAACCGCACAGTCAAAAATCTCGCATTGAACTGAAAACTAAGGCCGCGACGCGATGTATTTATAGTTACGCTAACACACCAGAAGCTTCCAAACTGCGTCTTATCTCTCGCGAACTACGTAATTGCTGCGGCCTTGACACAGTCCGAGCGCCCGAGCGAAGGCTGGCACAGTCGAGAAAATTCTCACAAAATGTGTTTAGTAGCACGTACACCACACGCTTACGTCGAGATCTTTCTGGCGCATTCGATAAACGCGTAGATTGTTCTGTGCTGTCGTAGCACTTCCCCCTCATAAAGCCTGTTCGTCCCGAACTGGCAAAGCGTCTTTGAAGTAATACTCGACCAGGCGATCTAGGTGGCCATCCTTGAGAAGGATAATTTTCCCGTTCTTCGAATTCAGTCTCGTGTGATCCGAACATCACGTTCCCAGGAATGCGAATCTTTCGCGCAACCACTAGCTTCGCTGGAATCACTCTCATTGCATCATGTACTAATGACCTAAATACCACTGGCTGATCCAAGTTTGTTTGGTTCTCGTCAACAACCTCTTGCGTAACCTCATCTTCAGCCACTTTACCCTCGGCCGCTTCTATCAGCTCAGGAACAAGCAAGAGTTTTGTCTCGACACCCATAGTTGGCTCTCCAATCACTTCTTTTGTCGTTATACTTATTTGTACTTCCTCTGCTAGTTCTTCCTCCATTTCCGCTTGCAACAGGGAGGTTTCCTCTTGACCAGACTTGTTGAATTTTTCTTCGACTAATGCCACTCGCTTAATCGAATGGTTGGTAGACCCTGTCATTTTAGCCATGCAAAGCTTTATCTTCTCTTGGCCAACTTTCAGGACATTCTCTCTTAAGTCCACAACGAATCCGTAGGCATTCATAATGTCCGTGCCAAGAATCACTTCATCGACAATGTCTGCAACGAGCATTTGGTGGCTAAACTCAAGAAGACCCAGGCGTACACATATGTCTACCTTTCCTAGCACCTTGACGGGGCTTCCAGTCACAGTCTGTATTGTACAAGAGCTAATTAGAGGATGGCGGTTACAGACTGTCAGGGCGCACAATGGACACTGTTGCGCCCGTGTCAACTGTAAATGATGTTGGTTTACCATCCGCAAATCCATTAACAATCAAGTTTCCACTGATCTTATGTAGCGTGGAAACTGTGTGCTGTTCTGGGCCTTTACTTCTCCAATTGGTGCGATCAGTCTCTTCTCTCGGTATCTTCTTCTCCCAACAGTCTACCTGTAGATGACCACGTTTTCCACAGTTGTAACATTTCGGTCTTCTGTCTTTTTCAAATCGTTGCGACTCTCTTGAACTTTTGAATTGTTTGTCCGACAACACTGTTTTTCTGCACCCATCGTAACGGTAATGTGATACAGGGATCTTCTGACTGCAACGTGATGGCACAAACCCATGAATGTAGCGGGACGCTGACTTGGCAGCTTCAAACTCTAGGGCGTGAACAAGAGCTTCTGAGCTATCTCGGTGTCTTGCCATTCGTAACACTTGTTGAAGTTCACAATCTCCGATGCCATCAATAAATGTCTGCACCGTAAACCTTATTCAGAAGTCTTCTGTCTGATGCTTCAGGATAGGCCAATCTAATCAATCTGTCGATACTTGCTTCAAACTCTTGAAGACTTTCCCCGGAATGCTGTCGCCTTGCTCTCAACTGGGTGCAGTACACATCTCGCAAATGTTTATCACCATACCGTAATTCCAGAGCTTTTATCAACTCGGCATAGGTGTTCTGGCTGTCAGGTGGCACTTTCTGTAGTAGTTCTGCCGCGGGTCCTTTTAATGCAAAAACAAGTGAAACAGCCTTGTCTTTTTCTGTCCAATTATTTGCGCATGCAGCAGCTTCAAATTGGCGGAGGTACGTTGCCCAGTGAGTGCTTCCGTCAAAGGTTGGAGCTTTGACATGAACTGTCCCTACTGCAGGCAAAGTGACTTTCTCTGTTAACTTATTTTCTGTGTATTTTTCTGTCTTGATCACTGGTACAGTCTGTTCAGAAATTTGTTTTGGTTGAATCTTCATGCACTGTTCAACTTCAATTTTAATTTGTTCTCTTATGTTTGCCATTGAGTTTTCTACTGCAGATATTTTTGTTGACATAACTTCTTCCACAGTCAAGACAGATTTTTCTACTTTAGCTATTTTATTTGACATGGATTCTTCTACGTCAGATATTCTGGTAATCTGATTGTTGAGCTCACCTCGTAATTCACCTACGTCACCACATAGGAGACCCAATTCTGCGGTAGTATGTTCTTGCATCTGCTTTTGTTCATGAATTAATGCTTTGATGTCATCTGCCTCCTGCTTGCGTTTTTCATCCTGTCGTTTTTCTGCTTCTTCTCTTTCTTGTATTCGTTCTTTTTGTCGTCTTTCTGTTTCTTCCGCCTCCTGTCTGCGTCTTTCCTCTGCTTCCAGCAGGAGGGTTTTCTGTCTCTCTTCCGCTTTCTCTGAATCCTGTCATCGTCGTTCTTCTGTCTCCAACAACAGCGCCTGGAAATTTTCCATCATCTGACTGGCATCCATTGTTTTTCAATTAATTACGAATTACACTCGTCTTGTACAAAGTATCCACTGTTTCCACTGTTAACCGTTCTATCCCACTTCTAACACCACTGTTACGACGGTCTACTCGATCGTCGTAGGTACAGTGGAAACAAAATAAGTACAAGACACCAATTAAGTCACTAATCACACCTTTAATTGTTATAGTAAAACAGTTCGTAATTAACAACACAGTGTCTACAACAAATCAAATGAAATTGTTCATACGCAATAAAATGTCCACTAATATTAAAACTCAACTGTATTACAATTATACCGTCCGAATATAAAACGCAGCACTTCACTAATAACTACTTGAACGTACACCGTAATAACTCGAACCGCTCTGTAAATTCGCACTAATACTCTCGAACCGCACAGTCAAAAATCTCGCATTGAACTGAAAACTAAGGCCGCGACGCGATGTATTTATAGTTACGCTCACACACCAGAAGCTTCCAAACTGCGTCTTATCTCTCGCGAACTACGAAATTGCTGCGGCATTGACACAGTCCGAGCGCCCGAGCGAAGGCTGGCACAGTCGAGAAAATTCTCGCAAAATGCGTTTAGTAGCACGTACACCACACGCTTACGTCGAGATCTTTCTGGCGCATTCGATAAACGCGTAGATTGTTCTGTGCTGTCGTAGCAGTATCATTACTGTGGTTTCATTAAAAGTTTTTAGGGTTTTCAATTCTATAAAAACCACTTCATCTCATAATATCGTACTAATAAGGGCTATAAATTTTACTTTCAGTCAACAACGTTGTTACTTTTTTAAATTACTTCTGCAAATTTGTAAACACAGTGCAGCAGCTGCACGCATGACAAGTCTGTCATAAGCTGTTACATACGCAGTGGCGTAGCTTAGGTTTTTTGGCGCCCAGGGCAAGGATATTGTCGGCCGCCACGCCTTCACAATTAAAAGGGGACAAAAGAGGAAAAATAAACGCCCAGCCAGTGAACAAAGTACTTAATAAATGCAAATGTGTAGATTTTTGTATGAAAGCACTTCCAGCAATCGTCTTAACAACATTTGTTTAGTCAAACTAAAGAAATTACATATTGTAATATTACTGGTACTGTTTGTATACATTTATTAGTAAAAAAATGTAGTAATATACAAAATTTGTAACGTAAAAATGTTCTAATAAACATGCATATTCCTTGTAGGTCTAAAGCGCATTGTCAAAACAATGTCCTCAAGCAACATAAAGTTAAACAAAGAACTACATTATATTAAAACTAATAAAATTAATCACTTACCATTACAGGTTAATGGTTCCGTCTTCTATTAATAAACATTTAATATTTTTGTTTAATATTTAATAAAATATTTAAAACGAGACATTTTAAAATGTAACTTTTCTGGTCTTAATTGCTCCAAAATCGGTTGTTAAATCACTAATCTAAAGATGAAGCAATGTCGTTTTCAATTGAAAGTATCGCTAGATTTGATACCCTGTCATGAGATATTGTTGATCGTAGGTACGATTTAATCAATTTACGATTACTAAACGAACTTTTACAAGACACAGACATTAGTAAAGTAAGAACATTTTTTAAAGCTGTTGCTAGTGTTTTGTAGGCTTCTAATCTCATTGAAGAAATGTATTGTAACAGTCCCTGAGATGTAAAGTCTTTTTGTTCTCCGTTAACTTTTTCAGTTTTTAATAAAAGTATGACGTCTTTCAAGTCGCAGAACAATTCTTCACTGTTTAGGTCATGTGGATACAGTTTTGCAAGCACTGTGCACTTAACATTGATTTCGGAAAGCTGTTCCTTAAAATGTATATTCCCATCATTTACGTATGCCACAAATTTACAGAGGAACCCAAAGCGTTTTTCTAACTCTTTAATGTTAGAGAAACGGCTTGAAAATTCAACTGACAGTCTGTCCAAAATTTCTATTAGAGAACATAAGATTTCTTGCCGAACGGTTAATGCAGAATTGTCTGCATACTCCCCTGGCATCGTGTGATTCCTTCTTATCCTTTTTGTGATACTGACACCCCATTCATTACACACCTGCTCTGCCTTAGTGTATCGGAACATTGTCACACAGCTCATTCCTCCAATAATAATTAGCGTCTCCAGAAGAATCAATGATCGAATAAAGCTTATTCCTTTGGTCTGCAAGATTTTCTGGATTTTGTCCATGGAAGATATTCCATAGAATATCTGTCCAGAAAAAGAGCAAGGTCACAAAATTAAAGTTTTCTAAGTATTGCATTAATTATTAATTGTGCATCTTCCCTCGAATCAATTATTTCAGTCTGCGATAAACCTCAGTTTCTCCAGTGCAGCGATCACTTCATCCAGCTGAGTGGATATTGCTTTCATCGCATCAGCTTTTGAATTCCACCTGGTACACAATAGCCTTTCAGAGTAATATTTACGAAGTCTTTAAGAACACTCCATCTATGAGTGGAACATGAAAAGAAGGTGAATAGACGTTCTACTGTCCCAAAAAATGCCACTGCCTGAACTTTTACATGAGCTGCGTGAACTCCAACCAAGTTAAGTGAATGGTTGTAACAGGGAACAAACACAGCTAGTAGATTAAAATCTAATATTATCTTCTGAAATCCTGAATGCATACCAGCCATTGTTGCTTGACTGTCATGCGACTGACCTCTGCAATCGCTAAGATTCAATCCATCTCTCTCAAGTTTACTTGTGATAGCTTCTGTGATCCCCTCCACTGCTTTCACTTCAAAGGAATAAAATCTATGAAGGCTTCCTTGATATCAACAGAATTCCGTTTAATTTCAACAAATCTTATAATCTGAGACATCTGTTCTACATGTGCAGCATCTGTTGTTGTGTCAAATATAATACTAAACTACTTCGCCTTCTTACATGCAGTAATAATATATTTACACACTATTTCTCCTACCAGGCTTATTATTTCATTTTGAATAGTTGGCGAAAGATACGATATACACCCAGATGTACGAGAGACTGGATCCATATGAGATCTTATGACATGGTCAAATTTAGCCAAGTATTTTAACAAAGCCAGAAAGTTTCCGGGATTTGGATCGTTAGTAATTGACTCTCGATGTCCTCTTAGTGCCAGATCTTGCTGTGCAAGAGTTTGTAACAGTACAGAATTGCCTGTACCAGAATAATGGTATGTAGGGATATTTTTATTGTAAATCTTATTATGATCATGAAGTTTAACCAGGGCAAGTTAGTTTTGCACAAGTCCCAGTAATATGCAAATTCACCAGAGGGGAGCCGAGCCAAGGTCATCGGAGTACGAGTGGAATAAAATATGTGTAATGGCGGTTTTAGGCACTACATATTGACAATACTAACTTTTCATTGGTCCATTGTAACAAATCGTCACCAAAAACACAATGACGATATAAAACCATTACGTATTAACCACGGCGGTGGTTGGAAAACAATAGACAATGACGTCAGATGCACGACCACTTACATAACAATTACGTCTGACCCAGCCTCAGTCTTCAAAAGTATGGAACCGCTGAGGAGGAAGCTACACCACGTCTATTCAGGAAAGCCCTACATTTCATTACCTAAATTCAAAATTAGAAAGATAAGCTCAATTTTTATAAAATTTGTTTAAATTCAAGTGAGAGAGAGAGCGAGAAACCGAGTGTGTGAACCGGTGTTGATCAACGCAATAGTAAATGAGGCGTTGGTTTGTGATGATGTTTGACCAGTATTAAGATTAAAATATTAAAGAAACTATAATTTTGTTTAATGATGATACTCACAAGAATAAAAGAAGTCATTTACATAAAATCATAAAGTGTATGCAATTAACCTTGAGCAAGGTCAAGGGCGGAATATCATCACTGCCATTTTGAAATCTGAACCATTAACTTGGGTTACGCTTATGTCAATTTGCCACATATATGATGAAATAAAATCAAATTCGTTACATTTATCTAATGTTTTATGTTATTTCTATACCCAACAACCTCTGCCGCTGTCTGCTTAACGCAATTCTGGACCAAAAGCCTAATGCATGTAACTGAGCTGAGCACGTGTTATTCCGGTGATGAGATTTATTATGCAAATTACATAAATTTTAACTATCATACATTCAGTATTAATTATTATTTATGTCAATAAAAAACGTAAAGTCACAGATGGCAGCCCGAACTTGGACTTTATATATAAATAAAATATATAAATAAGCAGAAAAGCAGAGGTGGAAGGGTAAAGAAATAAACATAAAAGAGAGGTTATCTATAGAGATTACCTATAGTATAAAAAGACGTACACAACAAATAAAACAAAGTTTAGTACCATCAGTACGATAAAATGGCAGATAACGAAAGCATTAACGTAGAAAATACAAACACAGAATCATTGATGTTGAGCGCACCACAGGCGAACTCAACGCCTATAGTAAACAACACAATGGAAGAAAATGACATAATAAAAATGATGAAACTGCTTTTCAATGAGCAGAGTGTCAAATTTGATCAATTCGATGTACAATTGAGTGATATCAAAAAAGAAATTAAAAAACAGAGCTGTAGATTTGATGAGAGAATAAATGAAATAGAAATACAGTGTGGTAGTATACAAAAACAAACAGAAAATGATAGTGAGCAATTTACTAATAAAATAAGTCAATTAGACGACAAAATTAAACGAATTAATGAGACAGTGCAGAATCAAATAGAGATACAATGTGAAAAAATAGAAAACAAATGTTTAACTACAGTTAGTAAACAGATAGAGTACTGCTAATTTTGAAACAAATAAACAAATAGAAATGAAAACTAGTATTTTACTGAACAAGATAGAGAAATGCGAATTAGATGTAGTAAACATAACCAAACATTTTGAAACAGTAGACAAAATAGTATCAAAAAATGAGAATAACACAAGTGAGAGAATGAGCATGTTACAGAATAAAATTAAAGAGATAGATAACCTAGTTATACAAAATGATAATAATGTGCATGTTAAATGTAATGTGATTGAAAATGATTTAATGAAAGTGCGGAATGAGTTACGAGGGGAGATTCACAAAAGTTGTACCGGTATTACGGAAAGAATAATCGTAACCAGGGACGCGTACGGGGAAATCGAGTTAGAGAATTTTGACTACGAAAGTAAAATAATACACCCGATGAGGTTTTTAAACCAGGCGCGTGAGTACAGCCGTTTCAGTAACCACGATTGGGAGATACAGCTAATGAAAATTGTCCGATGTTTTAAGGGTAATTCTGTTATATGGGTAGAGGCGCATAGAGTAGAGTGGGACAGTTTTGAAACATTTGAGAGGGCATTTAAAAATAAATTTTGGCCGGAAGAGGAGCAAGAGAGTTTGAGAAGTCATATTATGGGAGTAGGTAGTTTTGTGGGACAAAATAACATAACCATGTACGTAACGAAGTTGTATAATGAGGCAAAGTATCTCGAACCGCCAATACCATTTCAATCGTTCGTCAGATATGTGAGTAAACATCTACCCAGGGAAGCACAGGTGACTTTAATGACGAAGGAGATAGAGAGTTTAAGTGAGTTGGAGCGGATTTTGGATATTTTACGAAGTATTAGGGAACGTGAAATAATTAGGCGGCCTATACAGATAAATCACCATGATAAGGACATAGAATTTAATCGACATAAGAGTAACTATCAGGGAAACAGCAACCATGAGAATAGGTATGAACCCAGAAATAATTTTCAGCGGACAGGTGAGTGGAATTGTTCCAGATGCGGAAGAAGGAACTACGCCCACCGACGACAATGTTTCAAATGCCTATTGCCCAAGGAAGAACAGAGGAGGAGAGAACATATGAAACAATACGCACCAGCCGACAAGGGAGGACCAAGTACCAGTGGGACATCCAACCACAGGCAAGGACGACCAAACGATCAACAACAACAACAACAGGAAATGAGAAATAGTAGAAGACAGCCGGAAAACTAGAAGCAACAGTGGTAGCCAGGACCCAACCACTGTTCAGAGGAGCGCATGAGGTCCAACCAACAGAAGACATCTCCAGCAATGTCATCCAAGCAGACATAGTAAAGGACTTATTAGAAGAGGAGAACCACACTTTGACGGAAGGGAGAGCAGGATTAACAGAAATTCAGGTAAATATAGAAGGTAAGCATTATAGAACACTGGTAGATACAGGGAGCGAAATTTCAGTGATAGCAGAAAATATTTTAACCGAATTGAGAGAATTTAATAAAAACATTCCAGTGTTGCCAGTAGCAGGGGTTACGGTGATAGGAGTTACAGGGGTAAGGAGTAAGCGTGTGACGAAACAGATACATTTGAACTTTTTGATAAATGGTATAGATTTTAATAGTACATTCTTGGTAGTTAAGGGTTTGAGTTTGGACATTATTTTAGGTAACGATTTTTTACAAAGGAATAGAGCGGTGATAAATTTTAAAGAAAAGGTGATAGAATTAGACGGGGGTGACCGGTCGGTAAGAGTTAATTTTGAACGGGTGTTAGATAAAATTAAAACCACTGGGGTAAAGCTATTGAAAAAGCGAGTAGATGAGAAAAATATCGATACTAGAATCAATTGGTGCGTAGAGGCGGAGTATATTTTTGATGATGATAATGAAACGAGCAATATTAATGATGCAGTATGGGAGATAAGGGCAGATAAGTTTCGGAGTGAAGGGTCCGGTGTTGGGAGTGGCCAGCGTGCAGCGTTGTGGCAGGTGGTGGAGCAGTTTAGGGGAGTGTTTGCCGATGTACCGGGAAGGGCAAAGGATTACGAGTGTACTTTACAGATTAGAGAACATACCCCTTTCATGCAACGGAGTTATCCTGTACCTTATTCCAAAAGACGAGCAGTGCAAGAGGAGTTAGACAAAATGCTGGAAGGTAAAATTATAGAGAGATCAGTATCGCCCTACTCGAATCCTTTGGTGGTAGTAATCAAGAAGGATGGCAGAGTCAGACTGTGTATGGACGCAAGAAGGATAAACCAAATAATTATACCCGACCGAGAGTCACCAGAAGCGATAAACAAAATATTCCAGAAATTTAGCGGCGTGAAGTTTATGACATCGCTGGACCTTACTGCAGGATATTGGCAGGTACCGTTAGCTGAAGAAAGTAGAAAATACACCGCATTTTTATTCAATGGAAAGAATTACCAATTCAGGAGACTACCTTTTGGATTGAATACCAGTGTGGCAAGCTTCATAAAATGCCTAGACAAAATTTTGCGACCCAAGGATTTGGATTTCTTGACCGTTTATGTGGACGACATCCTAATAGCATCCAGGACTTTCGAGGAGCATTTGGAACATATAAAATATGTATTAACGAAATTAGAAGCAGGAGGACTTACAGTGAATTGAGATAAATCAGAATTCTTAAAAACAGAGATTAGATTTTTAGGTTTTATTATTACACCGAAAGGGATATCTGCAAACCCGGACAAAGTCGAATCAATCATGCGCTTCCCTGAACCGAGGAATATAAAGCAACTTCAAAGTTTTCTAGGGCTGTGCAACTTCTACCGAATATTTCAAAGAAATTATGCCCACGTGACAGCAAGGTTAAGTGGAATACTACAAAAGAGCAGACAGTGGAAATGGGGCGACATAGAGCGTGGAGCTTTCGAGGAGATTAAAAGGAAATTCAGTGAAATGATCATGATGAACCACCCAGACTTTGAGAAAGTGTTCTATCTACAGACAGACGCCAGTAATGTAGCCGTCGGGGCGGAGCTGTACCAGGAGGATGAGGAAAAGGAGCACCTCACTATAGCCTTTGCAAGTAGATCCTTACTGCCAGCGGAGAAAAATTATACGACAACAGAAAAAGAGTTATTGAGTATTGTGTTCGCCGTTGGAAAATTTAGAACATATATTCTGGGAAACAGAACCATCATACGAACGGACCACAAGGCGTTATCCTTTTTGAACACTTGCAAGCTTGCTCACAGCCGTCTCACACGATGGGTGCTCGTACTACAGGAATACAACTTCGAGTGGGAATACATCCGAGGGACAGAGAACCAGGTACCCGACACTCTCTCCAGAGTAGACAGTGAAAATAACAGGACAGGTAGGGATCTAAAAGAGATCGAGATTTTCAAGATAACAAGGGAGGATAAAATATTTGGAGAAGAGTTAAAAGATATCAGCACCATGCAAAGAGCAGATGGTAAGTCGGGTAAGATAATCAACAGCTTGGAAACGGAGTTAGAGGAGTCAGAATACAACCAATTTTTCCAAGTTTACAAAGGATTGTTGTTTAAAAGGGTAATAGGGGGTGAGCGTGACTGGAGGTTAGTAGTACCAGAAGGGTTGGAAGAGAAGATTATATGGGATTGTCATATTAGATACGGTCATTTTGGGGCGAAGAAGTGTGTCAGTGTATTGAAGGAGTCATGTGTTTTCAGGAATATGGAGAGACGAGTGAGGAGACTACTGAGGAGTTGTGATTTATGTCAGAAATCAAAAGTGGTAAATTATAGAGTCGAAGGTGAGTTGAATTTTATAAGGGTAGAGAGACCATTTGATTTAGTTGCGGTAGATTTGTTTGGACCGTTACCAAAGGGTAGAGGCGGAGTTGTGTATATTTTTGTATTACTTGACACTTTTTCGAAGTATGTGAAATTGTATAGCGTAAAGAGAGCTACCAGTAAGGTATTGAGTGAGAAGGTGACTAAGGACTACATGATTCACGTGGGTAAGCCGAGGGTGATTTTGTCGGACTACGGGCCACAGTTCATCAGTGGGAAATGGCGCCAGACCTTAGGATGGGAAGGAATCCTCACGAAACATACGGCTGTGTATCATCCTCAGTCAAATCAGGCTGAGCGTGTCATGAGAGAGATAGGCAGGATCTTTAGAGCCTATTGTCACGCTAAACACAGCGAGTGGCCGTTGGAAGGTAGAAAATTGGCTGAACAGTACCACCCACGAGTCCACCGGCTATACACCTCACGAGTTAGTAAAGGGAACACGCCCCCCAAGAATTTTGGAGCAGCTGTTTGATTATCCAGAGGAGAGCGAGCAGACGGATGTGAGCATTAAGATCCGGTTGGCCAACAAGAATTTGTTAAGCAAAGGCGAACGAAGGAAACATAGGCACGACACAAAAGGTAGGTGGGTAAAGTATGAAATCGGACAGTTGGTATTAGTGAGGAGGCACGATCTATCAAGTGCTCAGGAAAAGGAGATAAAGAAATTCTTCCTGCTTTATGAAGGGCCTTACGAGATAGTAGGGATAAAGATGAAAAATTCATATGTGTTGCAGGACATGGATACAGGGAAGGTAGTAGCAATACAATGCCACAAACTTAAAATTATATTGGTCACATTAGAGCTTAGACAAGATTTGCACATTAATGAGAATAAAAGTGAGTGTATATAAAAAAAAAAAAAAAAGAGAAGAAAAAAAAAGGGAGAGAGAGAAAGTGTGAGAGAGAGAAAGAAAATATGTGTTGTTTTATGTAATTTTATAAAGTGATCCATTGTCGTAGTTCCTAATTTACAGTAAAAGAAGTTGTCAGTGAAAGTGAAAGCTAGAACTTGTAAAGTGTCTATGTGAATAAAATTTTAAATAATTAACGAACTTGTTTTTGAGCAAGGTAAAAGGGTGTTTTATAGTTGTTTGTTGTTAGAAAAGTACGTCAAAATGGACTGTATGAACAGTATATGTAGATGGAATAAGTTAGTAGTAAACTGGCTAGTGCAGTAGTGGTATGTGCTATTGTAGCTAGCGAAGTGGGTTGATGAGTGACGCACAAACCGTTGCCATCATCGGAGGCCTACATAAGGCGTAAGTACACTGCACAAAGTTTAGTATAATCTTGTGTTATATACAAGTATTGACCGTGCAGTGTATGAGTAATATATGATGTAGAACATGTTTGAAAGTAAATTAGGTTTCCCCGACTTTTCGGGCGATTACTGCCTTACCAGCACTAATCGTGGCTTTGGCTAGCGATCAGCTATGGCCATATCAAGTCCCTTGACCATAGCTGATTTGAAATTGGTTAACAGTAGAAATTAATAGGGGGGGTGAAACTAGGGGAAATCCCCCGGAACTATGGAACAGTGGCTGCCACTCTGTTCGAGGAGGAACAGCAAAGACAGGTGGTAGACCCGCATTAAGGGTATGTAAATATATGACAGGGGTATGTTGATACCTAACTTTTTCAATGTAACGCCGAAGCAAGGGCATTGAGGCAATAGATTCCTTGAAAACAAGTACAGTCCTTGTGGAAGCAAATGAACGTTACAGTTCATTCATCTCGAAGCAGTAGTGTGTGTGGTTAGGAGGTTACTATAATGGTAGTGACAATAATAATATTAAATTTCATGTTAGAGCAACAAGTCTCTAGGAAATGATTCTGTTAGAAAAAAAAAAAAAAAAAAAAAAAAAAAAAAAAAAAAAAAGTAAAATTAAAGTATAAAGAAATGAATAAAGAAAGTTAGATAGTTTTGAAGTACTGCCATAATAGATAAATATACTGATATTAAGTGAGATAAATGAATAGAAATAGTAGTTGTTGTTTGAGAATCAAAAAATTTATGTTGTGTTTAGTATAGGAGCATAATTTCTTATGATGAAAGAGGCAATTTGATACTGACTGGAGTCAGAACAATTGATACAAATATGTAGGAGTGTTGTCAAGTAGAAGGCTTATCTATCCTAAATCTTGTTATATTTTATTGTGTTATTTGAAATTTTATTAGTAAAGAAACCAGCGCCTCAAATCACAAACCAATGCATCTAAAGGGAAACATATCAGTTGCGGATATGTAGATGAATAAGGCCACTATTTGAAATTGTGTATTGAATGTTTCAGACTTTTATGGTGTTGTGACCGCGGTCCTGCGCTGGCCGGAGTGTCAGAACAGGAGCGTGCAGTGCCTCATGGCCTTATAGTGTAGGGATCTCTCAGGAGAAGTCCAGTAAGGTCAGACGGGTACGATCGACACTATAGGACCAAGGGTAAGTGATTGAGATTTACTTTTTATTAACACTACAGGGGGTTGTGGCACATATCTGAGCTGATCCTTTTAGAAAAGTATGAATGAGTCAATGAAAGTTTTTGTGTCTCGACACCAAACCTTTCATTGAGGGGGTTTTGTAACAGTACAGAATTGCCTGTACCAGAATAATGGTATGCAGGGATATTTTTATTGTAAATCTTATTATGATCATGAAGTTTAACCAGGGCAAGTTAGTTTTGCACAAGTCCCAGTAATACGCAAATTCACCAGAGGGGAGCCGAGCCAAGGTCATCGGAGTACGAGTGGAATAAAATATGTGTAATGGCGGTTTTAGGCGCTACATATTGACAATACGAACTTTTCATTGGTCCATTGTAACAAATCTTCACCAAAAACACAATGACGATACAAAACCATTACGTATTAACCACGGCGGTGGTTGGAAAACAATAGACAATGACGTCAGATGCACGACCACTTACATAACAATTACGTCTGACCCAGCCTCAGTCTTCAAAAGTAACTCAGAGAGCATACACGCTCTAATAGTAGTGGGCAGTTTTCTGCCATCAAAATGTAACATTTACTACTTAAAATGATCTAATCAATACCATAGTAAACACTAACATTTACTAGAATCAGTGAACTTAGCGAAAATGTATTAAAAGTAGAGTCAGTAGGAAATGACTACCATCAAACTGGACGAACGCCTGCCAACCGCATGGAACCGCTGAGGAGGAAGCTACAACACGTCTATTCAGGAAAGCCCTACATTTCATTACCTAAATTCAAAATTAGAAAGATGAGCTCAATTTTTATAAAATTTGTTTAAATTCAAGTGAGAGAGAGAGCGAGAAAGCGAGTGTGTAAACCGGTGTTGATCAACGCAATAGTAAATGAGGCGTTGGTTTGTGATGATGTTTGACCAGTATTAAGATTAAAATATTAAAGAAACTATAATTTTGTTTAATGATGATACTCACAAGAATAAAAGAAGTCATTTACATAAAATCATAAAGTGTATGCAATTAACCTTGAGCAAGGTCAAGGGCGGAATATCATCACCGCCATTTTGAAATCTGAACCATGAACTTGGGTTATGCTTATGTCAATTTGCCACATATATGATGAAATAAAATCAAATTCGTTACATTTATCTAATGTATTATGTTATTTCTATACCCAACAACCTCTGCCGCTGTCTACTTAACGCAATTCTGGACCAAAAGCCTAATGCATGTAACTGAGCTGAGCACGTGTTATTCCGGTGATGAGATTTATTATGCAAATTACATAAATTTTAACTATCATACATTCAGTATTAATTATTATTTATGTCAATAAAAAACGTAAAGTCACAAGTTTGTACTATGTCAATGACCCGTTCGAGGATTTATTTCCATGTCTTAACTGCTTTACTCATTTGTTCCTGAAGTAGATCATCAATAAGTCCCCCTTTGTTTAAAGAACGTTCCAGTTCCTTCCATTCCAAAAACGCAGAGCGATGAGCAGGACTATTTTCATGATCCTGAATACGGGGATTTAACTTTCGCCACGACGAAAACGCTTTTTTACTATTGAAGTGGCTTCTTTAATAGTTTTTTTTTGTGAAAATAAAGTGCAAAAAAGCAAAATAGAGATTTTTTAGTTGGAGAAAAACACATCCAAGTGCGATTTACCTTTTTGCCATTTTGTAAGGTTTTATAAAACCAGTACTTGTTTAAGGATCGTCCAGCTTCATCTTCAGGAAAATGGCTGCTCTTGTTCTGCAACTGACATGTTTCTCTATTCACCATTATATCCCGGAAGGATTGAGATATCTCGCTTGGCCATAGTATTTTGTAGAGCAGCACCGGGAACACGGTCTACATTGTTGCTAGTAATGTTCTGTACTTCATCGCCTGTAATTTCAATACTGCACGATGCAACATCATCCATGATACTAGAACCAACTGCATCTTGTAACTGTACTTTGACACTTTCACAGTTTGAAGTACTCACGTCGTTAACTTTGTTGTATTATCAGCAGCCTTGTCGCTAACAACACCATTTTATGATCTCAAGTTGATTCCTTGTAAATTGTAATATTTTGACACTTAGGGTTTGATTTTCCTTTAATAAAAGACTTCATAAACTCTTTAGAACTTGTAGTTATTAAGGAATAGTCGTATCAAAGAAACAAGTTGTTTGTAGTTTTATAAACTGAAAGCAATTTTTGCAAGTCTATGCTCACTTTGCTGCCCTCCTGGCTATGCCGCCCAGGGCGGCTGCCCCCTTGCCCCCCCACTAGCTACACCTCTGTACATACGTAAAAGTTATTATCGTTGTTGTCAATTATTGAAATTAAAATTACAGAAGCTTATGAGTGACTTTATTAAAATGTTTAATGGTTAAATTATTTACTGTATCTGCCACTTACAGAGAATTTACAGATGAAAAGTTAAGAAGGCACAAACAGGTTTAAAAAGTTACCTGCTCCGTACTGTGGTAGCTAATTTAAATGCCAGAATCTAGCAAAGATATCCTGTTAACACTTTGAGTACCGTGACGTTTGTGCATAGACCATCCCCTATGACCAGCGGTTTTTTTTTTTAAAGCACTGTTGTATAAACTCATAAATACTTAATACAATGTAATACTAAAAAAACAATTACACCACACTTTTTCCTACTTTCCTCTTATGAAAATACTTATATTTTTATTATTGATTTTATATATTCCAACTAAAGCTGTTTAAAAATATGTTTTGTACATTTATTTAACCAAAAAATTCTGTCAATATTGTTTAACGATTTTGTAACTAATAATATAGTAGTTAAAACAAACATGCTCGCTGCTATCAATAACACGCAAAACAAATACAAAATAAGCTCAGAAAAACCGCAAACCTCACGTAAACAAAAACCGCAACTTCCACCTTGAACACGCAAAATATATACAAAGTCATGACGCTTGCCAACTGTACAAACTATTTTCCTAAAAACTATTTTCTTCAGTCAGTACTGCAATCTGATGGCAGAAACACGAACTAAAATGACAAATAAAACTTCTGCATTCGTTCTGTGGTGTAATAGTACGACGCGAAGCATTTGAAAGGATTGAAAAGTGAATGGCGTAATATTACGCTGCCTGTCAAAATACCATGTCCACTGGAGGCGCAATATTACGCTGTTGGTTCTTAAAGTGTTAACATGTTTTGTTCAATATACACAATGAAGGCCAAATTTTATGTTGCATCAAAACACTTAAAACATTTGTTTGTTTGTTCCTGGTCTTTGTTAAATAATTATGCAAACTTTTCAAGGTAACCTACAAAGTTTAGTTGTAACAACCTGCAGCTGTGTTATGTTGTCCAGACTATTGTGAACACAATAGCACAATAGCTCTTAGTAAAAACACTAAAATAATGTATTCTCAGAACAACATTTTCACTTATATTGATTCGAAAATATAAAAAATTATTAGCAGATGCACTGTCATTAGCTATGCAAGCCACAAATATAGACAGATGTTATCTGAACTTCTCACAGCTAGGTATCATAAGAAATGAGGACTGAATATTGCCATTTATTTTTGTCTAAAAACTTTCTTGCTAAAACCAACCTCTTTGTTGATAATAGTTCTTCACCCACAAACAATGAAGGATTGAAATCCCATTAAATTGTGTCTTTCACTTATACCACATACAAAATATGACTATGTGAATTCAACCCTTACACCTGGGAGTTATAAAAAAAAAAACCTTAAAAAATTACTGTATTTGTTAATAGTGCACAGTAATAAAAAAATCCCAGCTCTTATAAAGAGTTTATAATCAATTAATATAGAACAATTATAACATTAAAAATTGATTACCTTTATTCAAATGTCATACTACAGGTAAGACTTTCATAATGTTCTTATAAAAGAATTAAAAGTGTTTAACTTTTCTCTCTGATATAATAATGCTGAACAAGCTGTTACATAAAAAGTGTTTATAAGTGTTATTAATTTATAAAAAAAACAATAATTTTTCATGTTATTGAATTATGTATTTTTTTTCAGATAGTGGTCATCTCTAATAATAATACAACAATGTGGTTAAGCAAGAATAATATCTGAATGTAGTAATTACTGTACAATAAATACAAATTTACTATACTGTATAGTAGTTCAATTTTTGGACAATTTAAGTCAAATATCTTATGTAAATTTTTGGGAATGCATTATGTACAAAAGTTATGGACTTCCTATATATAGATTTGTTGATCATGCGAAACCACACACAGGCTTATGACCCTGCTTTTTGTACCTCATGTTTGCTCAACATGATAAGCAGTTGAATTATTATGTTTCTGTTGTGTAATCAGTTTATACACAAGTTTCCTATTAAACAAATTGTAACGGTACAGAAATGGGAATTTTATTTTATATAAATCAGTATTTAATTCAGTAATTCAATAGTTAACTGCACCTGTAAGGAGCCTCCAGTACAGCAATGCACATTGTTAGCCAAAACAATTGCCAGACGCATTGCGTAACCGCCAGCAGCAGCCTTGTGACACAGTCTCCAGTCTGCAGTGTGTCATTAGAGAGTGAACAGACAGCCAGCATTCAGATAGTAAAAGTTGGTTAATTAAAAAACAGTGGCCTCGGGTTTACAGATAGGCCGTTAAGACAAATACGGCCTATCTAAGAGAGTGTGTAAACATTTATAAATATTACAATAACGCGCGCGGCCAGCCTACAACAACATCTAAGAGTAAAAAGTTATGTCGGCCGACTTAATCATCTTCCAGAACGTGAGACGTTAATCAGTAACTCAATAAGAACCATGAGACAATAAACCGTAAAATCAGTACCGGTACCAACAGTGGCGTGAGTGCGAGAGAACTCAGAAATCGGTCGGTTTGTGAACTGGTGTCCCGGTTATTACAAGTGAATAATACGGGAGTGTATTGGAAGGAAGCTATCATCAGGATGAGTACTACCTTTTTAAATTCAATTATTATATTTCAATATTCGCTTTTATAGACACATTAATAAGAAATAGAGATCTCTAAGAGAGGGGAGTTTATTCAAACATTAAAAAGAGAAAGAGAGTGTGTGTGTGGTTATATACTGGTTCATTTTCAATTTTCTTATACGTATTTAGTAATGTTAATTATCATAGTATTTTAAAAACAAGTTAACAAAGATACTGTCATTTGTAGAAGTAGAAAAAGGGGGCGATTTTCGATAAATAAAATAAGTATGCATTTTAGACAGTAGAAAATGTGTTAGCGTCATTTTCACACATATCAAATCCAAATAATCCTTTTTGCAAACGACCCTTGGAAAAAACCCGAAGGTAAGAGATACTTATTAATAAATTAATTGAGTGGTTACATTTGGCCCCCGTACAGCGACGCGAGTATAAGGTTTATAACCTATATTCGCCAGACCTAATTAAGCTGCAGGACGGGTTATTTGAGAGGCAGGACGTTTTGGTAAATTATATAAACATAGTGATATATTAAAAGGGTTAAGTCAATATTGGATAGGATTGAAATTCTTATGTAACATTTTATAAATTTATAAAAAATGGCAGGGAATAGTGACGATATCAATGAAATAGTTAACGTTGACAATTTTGATGAGTCGGCTGTTGTGCATAATATTGAGGTCCACTCGACTCCAAATGGGAGTCAGGACAATAAAATAAAACTAGATATTACAAATGAAACAAATAGTAGAGATGATTCGGGGATTCAGATGACCCCAAAATTAATTAAGGAAAATAATCAACCTGAAGATAATATGATGAAATATCTATGTAGCACACTGTGCAGTTTGAATAATAAATTTGATAAATTGAGCAGTGACGTTAGCGAAGTCAAGAGTAGTTTTGATGTACAGAATAGTAAATTTGATATTATAAATAGTCGTTTTGATGTAAGTGATGTTAAGTTCCATGAGTTAAAGGGCGATATAAATAATATTGACAAAAAATTTGATAAGCGTTTATGCGATATGAAACAACAGAGTGTTAAGTTAGAAGATAATATTATTAAACGTTTAAATGAGATTGATGAATGCTTTAACACTATTAAAGAACAAATAGTAGAGTCAATTGGAGAACAGATTAAAAGTAATAGTAATAATGATAATAAAAAAGTAAAAAGTGAGATAAATAATGCTGAAAATGATGATATAATTAAGAATGTGGTATCAGAGAGTGATATGTTGAAAATAGATAGTGAAACAGTAAGTGAGAGTGAGAAAATGATAAGTTGTAATGAAGTAATAATTAGTGGTGTTGAATTAGAAAAAGAATGGAAAGAAAGAGTAGATGAATGTGTAGGGCAGAGGGTAAATTTTCCCCGTATTCGTGATGAACCAGAGTGTTCAAAAATGTTATTATTGGAGGGCAAGAGACCCTTATTAGTGAAAGATTTGAGTTGTTTATTTTTGTTGAATAATTTTGTACCCTCTGCATGGAATGATGGTGAAAGTATGATATGGTGTTATGATGAGAGAGATTTAGATGGAGAGTTGTGGGTTGATAAAGAGATAGAATTATATAAACTAATGAGAAATTATAATGAGTTGAAAGAGAGGTTAAATGATATGAAATACTTACCTGTTAAAATAGCGAGTGAAGATTATTTTGATAATACATGTTTAAATAATAATAATTTACTTTATGAAGAAAAAGTAACTGACTTGATAATGAATGTAATTACTGATGGAGACTTAACCGATGTACTGAATGTTGACTTGGTATATGATTATTATGGTAAAATGAATAAACAGAAATTTTATGGTTACTATACACAAGATAACCGTATACGGAAGGTACATAAAATTGAAAATTGTTATGTGAAACCCCGACTAATTTTTGACGATGGAGGCTGAAATTCATAAATGAACAATTTTAAATATGTTAATATATGGTAATGACCTAGCTGATTTTTGATATTGAAGTGTGATATAACTGAATAATTATTGCTGAAGAATTGTAAATACATGTGTAGTGAATTTAATTGTATGTATTATAAAATGTTAGATAACTAATGTATGTATGTAGCAGAAATTGTTGTGATGACAATAATGATATTAATACTTTGCAGCTTAAATAAATAACAAAAATAATTGGGAAGAAGATAATGAATGAGTTGTAGTTATTGCAATGGGTGAAAGTAATAAAAAATGTTGTTTTCAATAATTGATTTAATTAAAATAATTTGAAATGTTTAAATATTTTGCTTGACTTAAATGTTATATGGTTGAATTTTCCAATGGATTTAAATTGTTTTATGAGATTTTATATTAATAAATAAATGTTAAATTGTTTGGTAGGAAATAACAGTGTTGTTAAATGTTTCAGAGGTTACACGGAGATATTGGTGTGTGTGTGGTGTGTATTTTGTATTCATGTCAATAGGCGGATAATGTATTGTAAGTATAAAGTTCATTATACCAGTCAGACAGAATAGAATGCTTACCGGTGTGAAAAGAGTGTAACAATAATAATAATGAATTGAGATAATGGTATTAAACAGTAATTAGAAGCTGTAATTAAAAAGTAATAATAACTGAAAGGTGAATTAAAATTAACTTTGATAAATATGTTATCTAAAACATTTATAATAAATTTGAAAAGTGCAGTTAGCAGATACGTCAGTATATGATGTAACCAGAATGTTTAGACTATGTGAGTGTTGAGACCGAGAGTGTTTACAACACCAGCCTGGCAGACCATTGTTTATATAAACAGGTGTGCTGTATGTTGAGACTAATGTATACAGTCATGCTGAATTGACAATAACAAAAATGTTGCAGTTTGATGAATCAATGCCAGTAGAAAATCCTATTATGAAATAAAAAGACATACCATATGTGAAGAAAGGAATGTAAGTTTTTGAATAATGTAGGTAATATTTTTGTAGGGTCTTTTTGTAAAATGTAAGTAAAACAAATGAAATTGTTTTGAACAAATAAAATAATAATGAGGTAATTATTGCAACTTAGAGTTTGAGAAATTAAATACAATTGGTAATTAAATTAATAGAAAAGATGATTTTTAATAATGAACTTGTAATAATGAATTTAACTTTAAATGTGTATATTACTGTCCATATAGACTTTACACATGTCATGAATTTTTTGTCCTATATACAGTACATATATAGTAGTTAAGGATACCTTGTATAATCTATGTATTATTTTGGAGGGTAATATTGTACGGGGAATATTATTCAATTTAACTGGAATTTATGTGTACTACTGTAAACCTATATTGTTTTATTAATACTATTTTTTTTTTTGGGTCTATAATATAAAATGAGCCAGTACGTTGTCAATGAACCAGTACGGCTAAGAGGAAACAAATCAGTTGTGGGATATGGAGTGATGGAAGGCCGTTTGTCAATTTTTTAATTACATGTTATAAAGCCAGGCGATACTGTGGTGGGTATCGGTCCGGACTTATGGTGGTGGGATCTCGTATAGAGAAGTCCCGTAAGATCGGATGGGTGCTGTCGCAGTCGCCAGACTAGGGGGGTAAGAACCCATGATTTTAGTTGAGTATTCAGGGGGGTTGCGGCGCCATATCCTCACTGATCCTCTCAGTTTTAGGCAATAAGAGTTTGAACGCTTCGGCTTTCAACCTCTTATTGGGGGGGTATTGTAACGGTACAGAAATGGGAATTTTATTTTCTATAAATCAGTATTTAATTCAGTAATTCAATAGTTAACTTTCACCTGTGAGGAGCCTCCAGTACAGCAATGCACATTGTTAGCCAAAACAATTGCCCAGACGCATTGCGTAACCGCCAGCAGCAGCCTTGTGACACAGTCTCCAGTCTGCAGTGTGTTATCAGAGAGTGAACAGTAGTAGTGAGCATCAGACAGTAAAAAATTAAACGGTGGCCTCGGGTGCAAGATAGGCCGTAATTAAGAGTAGGCCTATCTTTCCAAGCAATAACAAGTATTAAAAGGGTGAAAACATTTATATAAAAGTACGCAAATAATAATGCGCGGCCAGCCTACAACAATTTCTAAGTGCGAATAAAATTACGTCGGCCGACTTAATCATAATGTATAATGTGGAACCAATAAAACAGTAAGGACCTTTAAACACAAACAGTAAACGTATTAAACGAGTACCGGAGTGCGTGAGATCGAAGCAAGTATTCAACACCAGTTCGCGCATCCAACCCTAGGAGTACGCTGCGTATGGGTAACTAGAAACATTCAATATGCATATTAAAACCAATGCCACCTAACCGATGATTATTCGTTATAAAAGGAAAATATATAACACCAATACTTTGTACGATAGTTTTCTAAGGGGCGGAGTTTATTTAAAGATCACTGTAACAGAATGAGTGTGTGTGTGATAATATAGAGGTTATACACTGGTTCATTTTCAATGTTTTAATTATTTAACAATATCACTTATAATAGTAGCCAAAAGAAAACTCAATAGAGATAAGAAATAATTTCAACCAGTTGTACTATCGTTGAAAGATTGTAATAACGTAAAAGAAAGGCGAATTTTTGATAAATAAAAATAAGTATGTGTTTTAGACAGTATCACATGTGTTAAAGTAATTATTGAACATATCAAATCCAAGTAATCCTTTCTGCAGCTGTTTTCGTCTGAAAGACTCTGGAATAAAACCCTAAGGTAAGAGTTAATTATAATTTAATTAATTGAATAGTTACAAAATAATTTAATGACTGACTGAATGTTAAGCCTCATGTATATTATATTTATGTAACTTACTCATGGAAGTGAGTATTTAAATCCATATTTAAATATTTTCATACGAACAGTGCATTTAGAATTTTAATATAACATTATTCCTTTAATGCAACAATGGTCTAGATTATTTATTTGAAATAAGTAATATTCCTAAAAGAATTTAGAATGATGTACAAAATAAAAGAAACATTTAAATTTCATGTTACAATACGTTAACACATAGAGCTTACATAATAATTTAAAAGATTTAAAAGAAGAATTACAACAAAATAATGTAAAAATTACAGAAAATTTAAATGAATTAAAACAAGATAATGTACAACTAAAAGAAGAGTTAAAACAAGATTATGTACAACTAAGACAAGAGTTGAAACAAGATATATTAGATAATACGATGCAGTTAGCCGATAAAATTATCGACAAAAATACACAAATTGGTGCATTAGAAAGTAAAGTTAAGAAAGCCCTGTGTGAACAGTCTATTAGGTTAGACAATAAGCATAAAGAGTTATGTATAGAATGGAAAAAAGACTTTACAGGACATTCATAAACAAATAAATGACGGGGTGAATGAGCAAATGAATGTGATAAAGCATGAACAGGACAGTAAAATACAGGATGTTCATGATCTGCTTCAAGTGACCACTAGTAAAACAAATGAAATAGAATCACGCACAATTGTAATTGACAACAAGATAAAAGAAACTTCCAAGACTGCGAAAGATTGTTCTGGAGATGTGTCCAATATAAAGGATCACGTGAAGAGTGAAATGGATCAACTTCGGGAGGAATTACGTAGACGTCCAGCACCGATGATGTATCCAGCACCCGTAGAAGATAAAATTAAATTAATTTTGCAGCGAATAAATGGGAGAACAGTATGGAGTTTTTATCCAACTGTGAGAAGGAGATGGAAAGGATAGGTAGTACAATTAACGATAACAAAAAAATAAATTTTGTTACTTGACATTTTAAAGATTCAGCAGCACAATGGTATACAATAATACGTGATAATGTTGCAAATTATCAACAATTCCGAGACTAGTTCGAAAATAGATATTGGAATATCCATACACAACGGCAAATACGTGATCAACTAGAGTATGGTAAATATAATATTCATGGTCATCAGAGTACGGAACAATATACCATAGCGTAAATTGAACGAATGAAACACCTTAACCCTAAGTTTTCGGAATATGAGATAATATCTAAACTGTCTTACCATTTTCAGAAAAATATCCAACTCGCTGTGTATACTCAAGTATTAAAACCATTGAAGAATTTTTAATACTTGTAACACAATCTGAGAATATCACTTGCGGAGAAAACACTCAGCACAATTATCAACCACAGAGTAATTACAACCGTAATTACAGCCGTGATGATTATAAACCCACATCACACAGAGTAAATAGATCACCAACACAGCACATGGTAAATAAGTCAACTGTAAACCATGCGCGCCAACCAACGACACCACAAGCGGAATGCAGTGAACAGGAGGAACGACGAAAGCAGCAGAACAACAGACGGCAAGGGGGGTTACATTTGGCCCAGTTCAAACAAACGATTTCCAAAGCCTTATGAAAGAGGGATGAACGCGGTAAAAAGAAACAATACATTAAAGAAAGAATGCATAGAGGAAGTGGTGAATTCACCCTCAACTTCTAAACAATGACTACGGAAACAGAGACGACGATATACGATAAACAATATCTATCTGGTCGATGTAAGAGATGAATTGCTCAGCGCTGACGACAGTGTAAATCAAAATGAATGCCACACACAATGCCCTATTGTTAATGTGCGTGTCAACAATTGTCTAATTAAAATGTTAGTGGACACCGGCAGCCAGCTGTCAGTTCTAAACGCTACTTGGGTTCAAAGAAATAAACATTATTTTAAAAATACAGCGATGTTACCTGTAAATAATATGAATATTATCACTGCTACAAATAACCGAGAAAAGGTTAAAAAACAAGCATATGTAACCATGACGTATAAAAAATTAGCAACAGAATGTCCCATGATTATTATGGATAAGTTGATATATGATGGTATAGGAATTGATTTATTAAATCTGCTAGATGCTAAGATTGATATCAGTAATAATAAGATAATGTGTAAATATAAGGGTGTTCCACACAACATAAATATGAATGAAGAGAGACAGTATAAGGTAAGTGAGACACCTATTGTCGTAACTAAGCCGAAGGTTCAGTATGCACCAACTCGATGTACAAGTCAGACAACCAACAAGATCTCTAGACAGGAAGAGAAGCTGCTTCAAGAGGTAATAAACGAATATGAAGATGTATTCAGTGAAACACCGATGCAGACGACAGTCTACAAACATACCATAACTGTAACAGACCCAACAAAATTCATCAGGAGGACATATCCGATTCCAATGTTCTATGAGGAAGAAGTAGAAACGGAAATACGTCTCATGCTGGATAATAACGTAATAGAATGGTTCAACAGCAACTTCTTAAATCCTCTAGTTGTAGTGAAGAAGAAAAACTGGGATATTCATCTATGCCTGGACATGCGGGAGCTGAACAGTATTATAATGAAGGAGTATGACTGCGCCAAATGCGGACGAGCTGTTTACAAAATGTGAAGGAGCACGCTACTTGACGAAACTCGATCTACGTTCAAGTTTTTGGCAGATTCCAATCCGAGAAAAGGATAGAAAATTACTGCATTCCTGTACAAGAACAAGTGTTACCAACATAAGGTTGTACCGTTTGGATTAACCATGAGTTTGGCAGCAATAGTGAAGTGTTTGGAAAGAACCTTAGGACCAGAAGTAGAACCTTACACAATGATCTTCGTAGATGATATTTTAGTAGTATCCAAGACATTTGATGAACACATAAAAAAATCTACGCACAATATTATATAAGTTTAGGCAAGCAAACATGTCCCTTAACCTAGACAAATGTAAATTCATAAAAACTTCCATCCAATTCCTAGGACACATCATTTCATCCTCAGGTATACAACCGGATCCTGCCAAGATAACCAGTACAGTATAACCAATTTCCCTATACCCAGAAATCTTAAAGGTTTATGTGCATTTTTGGGGTTAACTGGATACTACAGGAGGTTCACACCATTGTATGCTGAAAGGATTCAACCTTTGTTAGAATTAACGAAGAAAGGTCGGAAATGGAAATGGGAGGAGAAGCATCAAAAAGCCTTCGACCAAGTGAAGATGTTATTCGTAGAGAACATCATGCTACATCCTCTTCAAAGAGAAGGAAAATTCGTTACTTATTCTGATGCTTGTGATTACGCCGTTGGAAGTGTGCTATACCAGAAGGACTCTGAAGAAAACCTAAGGGTCATCGCCTACGCGAGTAGAGTTTTCAAAGGAGCGAAGCGGCACTACTCAACATCAGAGAAGGAAATACTTGCAATTGTCTATGCTCTTAAGCAGTTTCGATATTATATTTATGGTATTCATTTTGAAATACATACTGATCATCAAGCATTGTCATTTCTACTTAAATGTATAATCACAAATTCTCGTTTACTAAGATGGATTTTAGCTATAGGGGAGTACTCATTCACCATCAAATACTGCAAGGGGAAAGATAATAGCATTGCAGATATTTTAAGTCGTTATGTTTCAGAAGAATGTGAAGAAATCTACGATAAAGAAGATAATGAAATACGTCTATTACCTATTCAATTTAAAGATTGAATACTGGACAGAGATATAATCAGAATAACAACTAATTACAAGCCAGATGAGCTGAACATATGGAATAAGGCATCAAAGGAAGGAGTTTTGACGAGACATCTTCTTTACCTGTTATTGAATATACAGGATGATGGTTAAACATTCAACATTGCTGAATATTCAATTGAGCCAGGCATTGGAGGCAACAGAAATAGGTTACTGGATAAAGTGCTGTGAATGAGGTTAGACCACGTTAGAATTATAGAAATAAGATACAAGGTAGAAGTTGAAGCCATAATCACAAAACAGTTATAGAGAATAGAAATTTGATCTGGTATGGGTACCTGATGCAAATGCTGCAAGGCAGGTGAGTATAGAAATTTGTAAATAGGTATTCCTTGAAAGAATTAGATGAGAGAAGGATATGGTAGGTGTGGCAATGAAAAGAAGGAATATCATAGAAGAGATATGAAAACTGCATTTTTGTATTTTATGAAGACCAATCCAATCTCCACTGAGAAATGGCCAGCAGAGCTGCAAAGTACTAACTAATATACGAAGAAATCACAGGAAGAAGATAAAAAACACTGCATAGAGAACATCTGTGATGAAGAAGAGCTGATTCCTGTAGAATCTGAAGCTTAAGAGAAGCTGACAACTATCTGAGAGATCTAGTAAAATAAGAGATGAATTTCACACAACTGTCAACAGTTTATAGAATGATTTCTAGTGAGGTTTAAACTTACAGATGAAATGAGTTTCTTCATATTAGTAACACTTTAACGACCATGGTAAAATTCATTTTTCTTTCTGGGGGACCAAGTCTATTTTGCAACAGCATCAGCCTTGTAATCAAGTAAAAAATAATATTTAGTTGCTCATTGTCCTTTTTGAGTTTAATAAGATAAGAAAAGGTGAAGCAGTTGTATACACCTGTTGTGGTCCCTAGCAGCGGGTTGATATAACTTTTGCCGTGCATGGACTGCATCGGGCGTACATAACTGCTTCGTTTGTGTAGACATTTAATGGCTCCTATACTACCCAAGCTCTTGCCCAGTCACGAGAGCCTACTGAAGGAATATGCAATGACTAACATTTGATTCCTGTATGTATGTTTGATGTTTGCCTCACGGATAGTCTTTCGAAAAACAATAAGTGGCAGATGCCACTCAATATTATTATGTAATGTATCAGTAACATGCAACACTATTGAGAACAGACTGATTCACATTGCGGTAAAAAAAAAATACTGGCATGCTCTTTCTAACATTCATATTTCTTTTCAGTACACGTACACAATTTTCCTTATTTCACTTTTGAATGTTGCATTCACTTCGTTGTGCAAAAAGAAAGTGTTCTCTTAGTAACTGAAAATGTATCATTGCAGTTATCACATTATAAGTTAAAAACTTTATATTTTGTTGTTTCCCTAGTGTCATTTTTATAAAACAAACCGATGAATTTATCTTTCTGTACTCAAAGGCTGATACATCTGGCATTTCCAGATTTAAGGACATCACCTTAAATTTCAGGTGAAGCAATTGCCTTACTTGTGACTTTTAAAAATTATAACGACATGACTTGATCATTATACATTGTAACGAGAAGACTGGTGTGTCTCTGTGTAAAGACGTGTGTATGGTTTTTTATGTATTAGTGTGGTGTGTTCATCTCACACCTTGTCATTACATCAATGGTTGCTGCTAACGAATTCCATAGCGTTGTCACAATTATCAGTACAACCTAGTGGAAACCTTACCTGTAATTTCATAGGGGTTTGTGAATCCCGGGTGGCGCCAAACTGTTTGTTGAAAACAATTAAATTTATGAATGTGTTAGTATGGTGTTTTCAGCGGTGACAGCCGGGTCATTCGAATCGGTTCCCGCCTTTGTACCGCTTACTGTATTGCACAGATAGCGAAAGCGCTAGTTGTCTAATCTGTAAGTTCGCTAACACACACATATATAATACAATTTCCTATGAAATAAAACAATGGTTACACTATGTACTGTTTCTTTAATGGTTGTTTGGTAATTAAGTAATGTGACAATAATATTATAATTTAGTATTCAATAAAATTGCTCCGACATTAAACATGAAACGCATTATCCCAAGTTGACGAAATTGGTTTTGAACGAGCTATTCTGATGCCATCAAGGCTACTGTTTGTATTTTATTCGTCAACTCGTCCAAAATCTGGAGTCCTTTAGATTATAAAGAAAACATGAAATATGGTTACAATAAAAAAGTACACTACCGTACATTATCCGTACTTAAATAATATAAAGTGTGGCTACAATTTGTTCTGCAGTGTAGTAATAGGTGTTACAAAAGTTCGCAATCTCGTGCAAGGTTATTTTTTAGTTAAGTTTTTCTACGTAAGTTTGTTTTATTTAATCCTTGAAAGAAATGATTTTTAATTCATAGTGAGAGTTTGTATAGATATGAGAAATATTTAAAGTGCTTTTATTCCTGGGATTAGGGTATTTAAATGATACTTATCAGTTCAGAAGGTTTGTGATAGATCGTTGTTCTTTGGAAATGGAAAATTCATCAATTTTGAGTGACTTAGGCTGCTGGCGTCCTTTTCTAATTAGTCTTGGGAATTTCTGCTTTTAATTTTTGTTTATGTTGTTCCTGGACATCAGTTAAATGTTATTCCACTTCATCTCCTTCTCACTGGTATGTTTTTGGATTTTGGCTAGTTTTTAAACTTTTTAAAGTAAAATTTCTGTCATACAAAATCTTGCGTCCCTACTACTCAAGCGTCATTATTCGAGAACTGAAAATTAGTAACCAATGGCCCGTTTCTATGGTAACTCAAACCGTTTGATTGGCTAAGGCATGGTTTATTGCCATTGTTATATTTGAATTTTTATTCAAAATTACTGTATATTTTCTGATTGATTTTATTCTTCTGTCTTCCTTCCTGGGTATTAAATATTATCACTATTGTCTGTATTTCCTTTCAAAGATTAAATTCATACCTCATAAGGTCATGTTCTATTAGATATTAACTTTTGTACATTTATGTTAACACTAGCTGTTTATCTTTTCATGGGATACTCCCCTTTTAATTACAATCGTTTATAATTAATCTTAATTCTCTTAATTAACAACGTTATTATCACTTTCCAGTGTTCATTTCATATTACTAATTGTTTACATTTAAAATTATTATTAAAACCTTATATTTTTAATTACTATTTTGTTTCACTTTTAATCACATAGTGTTTCCTCATCACTCTTCAGTGTTTATTCCACATTATGAAGTGCTTACATCTAATTCTATCATTAAAACCTTATTCTTATTTATTATTTGATTCACTATTAATCAATTATTGTTTATTATTGATTATTGAGCGTTTTATTATCATAAATATGGTTTCTAACCATTTTGGGGTTTCACACTTTCACTATTGCACTTTTTAACTGTTTACATTAAGTGTTTCTTAGTGGGTAATCCCTATAATTATTTCTCTTTGTCACTTTCTCACTATTTCTTTCTTTACTAATATTATACACAGTATTACTAATGTTATTTTTCTATAGATTTTTACTACATCTAACTCTAATTCGTGGGTTAGTATACTTTTCTTTTTATAATACTACTTTACTGGGTTTTGGTTAAAACAATTACATTAATTATTTAATTGATAATAATCTTTATTTCCAGTATTGGATAATTATTGGTTTTATTCCCAATATTATACTTGAGTGTACCATTTCTCCCTTACATATTTGTGGTGTTTCTTATCCCTTGGTTTCACTTCATTTCCTTTACACTTAATTAGTTTCATTTTCCTTTTTCTTCCTCTTCTCCTTCGATTTCCATTGGCTTCATTTTAGTTTGGTTCTCCCCTTCTCGTTTGGTTTTATTTTATTTGGTTGTATGAATTCGTTCACTTCCTTCAATTGTCTTTTTTCTTATTTGGTTTCGGTTTTTTCCCTTCTTCTTTGTTTTCCTGTTTGTTTGGTCAATCACTTGGGTTAGGTCATGTCGTCGTTTGTCGTGTCGTTGTCTTTACATTTTGTTTATATTTAATATTTTATTTTATATGAAGTATATTTATATTTAGTATCATCTTTTTCATCCCTGGTACTGGGGTGGCTTTATTTGTGTTGTAACAACATAAAGAAATAAAGGCATGACCATTATACTCAAAGATATTTATAATGAGAGGCAAAGAGAATAATGCTCAGAAACGAAAAACAAGCTGTTACCAAAAAAAACTACAATAAGAATTTTACAATCATTTTCCGATCTGACGATGAGCTGTAAAGCTTGAAAGCGCTAATCTGAATAATTTGTATATAGTGGTGTGCAACAGTGATTATTCTGCTTGTGATTTTAACCACTAACACAACTTTCTTCATTAAACTTTTAATAAGAATTTTATAAAGATCTAAAATGTAAGCCCAAATACATTTTTGTGTTCACAGTGAATGAAGAGGTTGCACGATACAAGGAGCGGTCGTCTAGGCTATAGAGACAATTATTCTGAACAACGTTTCAGAGGTTGTATACGCCCACTGCGGTCCCTATGGAGAGACAAGAAGCGGGTCATTAAAGTGTTAAAGATAAGACATACCTGGACTTTAGAGAGTCTGAGTAATTGAGCTACCACAGGATTTCACAATCAGCAACTCAGACATTACCAAATAAAACAGAAACTACTAAGTGTGAAGAATGTGGCTAAGTTTATTAACCCATCCAAAAGTTTAATAAACAGAAGCATATAATATCTGTAAGCAATATGTACAGTAGCCTACATGACACTTATCACACAATACAAAGTGGTCCATACGATGCCAGGCACAAAAAATCATTGGTGTGAAAGTGACTGTGAAGTGAATAAATAAATGAGAATGTTGTGTGTAGTTTGGTCATTGACTGAACCTACTTTAAAACATCTGTGTTGATGTTTCAACAAAATTTATTTTGTCAGTCAACAAGACTTGTACACAGGCAATACAGATGCAATTCATATGGGCTACACATATAATGACCATATTTTTGTGTGAACGGCTGTGTGTATGTTACATAAAGAATAATAATAACTATTGCAAATGTATCATTATTCTCATATTACTAAGACATATAATAATTTTAAAAGTGTTAACATTCATTGGATGTTTATTATTTCTGTATTGTGAAGCTACTTTATTTATATCACATAAAATTAACTAATTTACTAACATACCTTGTATAATTATTGGGCGCCATCTTGTTTTATGATTTACAAGCAAACAAAACACAAAATTTATACCTAAGAGGTGGGGTTCTTTTCGGCAAACAGGAGATCAGAATTGGTTGTTCAAAGAAAACTTTATATTATCTCCCATAATTGTTTTATTAACAAATTGAAATTGACATATAGTATAAACCTTTAATATAAAAAAAAAACTTTAGTATAAAAAAGAAGCAAGATATTAAATATGTAGCGGGTCAATTTTTGGGTGTTTTTATTTTAACCGTTTGGGGCATTTATATATTTGTATTCATTTCATTTTCGGTCGGGAGCCTTATAAAATATGTCGAAATAACGGTATTATTGTGCAACGTATAACAGTCAGTGTAACAGAACAGTGAAACAAAGCAATAAGACGCAGGTTGTTGTTGAGTAATGCGGCAGAGGAATTCGCACCTCCACCAAAATTCTAAGAACTCTGTACATGTGTGTCAACGCTCAAGCGCAACTACACCCGCACGCGCTCAAAAGGACGCTCTGGACAAAAAACTAAGATGGCCAGAGCGTAAAAATATTCGTCGTCTTCTCTAAGACCTCCCGGAAGTCGCATTAAACTCCGCCTACTGTTGGTGACGTCATCAGAGCCAAGTCCAATATTAAGCTCTGGTCACACACATATACCAGCTATAATCCATGCATAAACTGAATATGCCTCAGCAAATCAACAGTATACGGCGACGAAAACCTGATGGCCGTGACTGCTCATTTCCTGCGACTCAACGAAGCAACATGTACCTGTTACGTTCTCAGTGACGGTCGACTTCAAGCAGGGACGCCACACAGTCCACGAGCTACAGAGTACAATACACACGTAGTTACGACTCGCGGGCCCCGGTCGGGTCGAACTCTTACATATGGATAAATCAAGTGTAATAACGATTTAACACCGACCGGGACCCAAGAAGTTAATCAATCCACCACAGTGAAAAATTTGTGACATTGTAGGCAGTAAAACGATTCAATACAGACCTTTTGTAAGCGCGGAACAATGCCATGTGTTTGGTCGGCCTCGCTCTAGTGCGGTTCCCCGAGTTAAAACAAAAATTTTTAAGATGTTGAGGGGTTAATAAATAGTGTGTATAAATGTGTGAGTGCATTGCAGGCTGGGCAGTCTAGTAGTAAGTAATAGAATGTAAATATAATTGGATAAAACATAGTGTAAAAGTAACGAAAATTTTAAAGTCAAGTTGTTACAAGATTAATAGCATGAATATTTTGTTGGTAATTGCTCATTAAAAAATAATGATTCTCTTTGAAATAATGTGTTAGTCTAAGTTATTTCGTCATTGCCACTTCCTCATTTCTGTGGAAAAAATTCGTCTAACGAAATCGGGGGTTTTCTGAATTTTATTACAGTCAGATCGCGGGATTTTTATAAGGGCAAGAGTGTATAAGTTTTCGATATTTTACCTTTTAGAAAAATATCGTGGCGACCTTGGGCAGTTTTCAAAAGATAAGTTTTACGGGGAACATGACGGTAAGTGAAATTCTGGCAGCGGTAAGTGTTATTTTACGAAGAGTGGGTAAAAAGTGAGCAACTTCACAGTGGCGACCCTGCCAGGATGTTCGTATATAAATTTTATAGGAACTAGACCTATTTTAATACACAGAAAATAGGATGTGGTAATGACGAATTTATAAAAACGATTTATCGTATATAATTACGCACGTAGGTTAGGTTTGTATCATTGCGATTTACAGAGATAAAGTAAAAATTACAAAAATGGAAAATAATCAATTTGAGAATAGTGATGTAATGAGTATGTTACAATTACTTTTAGAACAAAATAAAGAAATGAAGAGGGATACAAATATTAAATATAATGAACTGAAGAATGATTCTGACGCTAAATTCAATGTATTAAAAAACCAGAATAAGGAATTAAAAAACGAGATTCAAGAATTAAATGAATGTCTAGAAAATACCCATGAGACAATAATGACTAGTTTGAATAAATTAGAACAAAGTGTAGAGCGAATGGGAGTACATGTGATGAATGTAATACCAGATAAAAAGTTAACAGAGAATAACAATAATGTCCAAAATAATGAATTTAATACTGAGAATGTTAATGTGTTTGAAGAGTTAGTATCAGAGACTGATACTGAAAAAATAAATAATGAGAGTATTAATGAAAGTGTAGAATGTAGTGATTATGAGATGTTAATGTGTGTCAGTGAGTTAGAGAGAGTGAGAGAGAAAAAATAATGTTGTAGTAGAGTGGGGACAGAGGGAAAATTTTCCTTTTATTATTTATGATGATTTAACGTGGTCACAAGAGTTTTTGAAGGGCAAGGGTCCCGTATTAGTAGAAGATTGGAGTTGTTTATTTTATGTGTATGATATTATACCCTCTGTGTGGAATGATTTTATAAGTATGAGATGGTGTTATGATGAGAGAGAGTTAGAAGTATATAATTTAAAGAGAGATTATGGTGAGTTGAAAGAAATATTAGAAGAGTATTTAAATAAGAATGATTTGATTGATAATACAAAAGTAACTAACCCGATATTGGAAATATTTACTGACGGAGATTTAACAGAAATACTTAACGTAGACTTGGTGAATGATTATTATGGTATAACGGATAAATTGGAACTGTTTGGTTATGACACACAAGACAACAATATGTATGTCAATATAATTGAACAGTGCTATACAAAACCAAGATTAATCTTTGACGATGGAGGCTAGACTATAAACAATCAATGGACAATTTTATATATATTGTTTTATGGTTCTGTGACCTCGCCACCCTTGAACATTGAAGTGTGATATGACTAAATAAATAAGGATGCAGATTTGTAAATAAATGTTTAGTAAATTTATTTGTGTGTATTGTAGAATGTTAAGTAAACAATATGTGTGTAGATGATTGTTGTAATACTAATATTAATATTTGCAATTTAAACAAATACCGAATTAATTTTGAAAACTAATTGGCTAATTGTAAATGTTTAATTAATTTAATTAAAACAATTTGAAAGGTTTTAAATGTTTTGATTAATTCAAAGATTATATAATTGAATTTTTTGATGAATTTAAATGGCTTAACGAGAAGTGAAGTTAGTAATTAAAGGATGAATTGTTGATTTGAAATAACTTTTTGTTAAATGTTTCAGAGGTTACTTGGAGTATGAAACTCTACGAATCAATTACATAATTATAATTATCTCTTACCTTCGGGTTTTTATTCCAAAGTCTTTCAGACGAAAACAGCTGCAGAAAGGATTACTTTGATTTGATATGTTCAATAATTACGTTAACACATGTGATACTGTCTAAAACACATACTTATTTTTATTTATCAAAATTTCGCCTTTCTTTTATGTTATTACAATCTTTCAACGATAGTACAACTGGTTGAAATTATTTCTTATCTCTATTGAGTTTTATTTTGGTTAATATTATAAGTGATATTGTTAAATAATTAAAACATTGAAAATGAACCAGTGGATAACCTCTATCTTAGCACACGCACACTCATTCTGTTACATTGATCTTTAAATAAACTCCGCCCCTAAGAGAACTCTATCGTACAAAGTATTGGTGTTATATATTTTCCTTTTATAACGAATAATCACCAGTTAGTTGGCATTGGTTTTAATATGCATATTGAATGTCTCTAGTTACCCATACGCAGCGTACTCCTAGGGTTGGTTGCGCGAACTGGTGTTGAATTCTTGCTTCGATCTCACGCACTCCGGTACTCGTTTAATGCGTTTACTGTTTGTGGCTGAAAGCCCTTACTGTTTTATACATTAAGGTTCCACATTATACATTATGATTAAGTCGGCCGAATTTATTCGCACTAATTTTTTGCAGACTGGCCGCGCGGAACTGTTTTTGAGTTGTTTAAATAGATAGGCCCAATTAATCTAGGCCTATCTTATGCCCGAGGCCACTGGTTTTAATTTACGCACTTTACTGTCTGATGCTGGCTGTCTGTTGTGCACTCTCTAATGACACACTGCATACTGGGTTTCACACAAGCCTGCTGGTGGGTGGTTACGCAATGCGTCTGGCAATTGTTTTGGCTGACTGTATGTATGTTGCACTGCTGCTTGGGGCTCCCCACAGGTGAAAGTCTGGCAATTTGGAAAGTGCTTAAAATGATGATTTGAATTAATATGAAATTAAACTGGGGTGGCTCACAATTCCGTACCGTCACAATACCCCCCCAATAAGAGATTGAAGGCCGAAGCGTTCAAACTCTTATTGCCTAAACCTAAGAGGATCAGTGAGGATATGGCGCCGCAACCCCCCTGAACACTCTACTACATCATGGGTTCTTACCCCCCTATTCTGGCGACTGTGACCACCCATCCGATCTTACTGGACTTCTCTGTTCGAGATCCCAACACCGAAAAATCGAACAGATACCCGTCCCAGTATCGCCTGACTTTTAAAACATTCAATAAAAAAATCAACAAACGGCCTTCCATCACTCCATGTCCCACATCTGATTTGTTTCCTCTTAACCGTACTGGTTCATTGACAACGTACTGGCTCATTTTATATTATAGACCCTAAAGAATAATATTAATAAAACAATATTGGTTTACAATGATACACATAAATTCCAGTTAAATTGAATAATATTCCCCATACAATGTTGCCCGACCAAAATGACACATTAATTATACAAACTAGCATTAACTCACAATAAATACAAATTATATCCTTACTTGCCTACTCATATTTATATAGAATAAACTTTTTTTTTTTTTTTTTTTTTTTTTTTTTTTTTTTTTTTTTTGCTACCCCCTTTTTTCCCTTAACCCCTGATACCCGTTACATTTTAATGTGGTCTGCGCGAGGCTTCTTGGCCTTTTTCAGCCTCATCCTCGCCGTAACCCACATCTCCCTCGTGACCTGTAACTGGGTCACCGCCCATCCACACTCACTATTACCCCCCCTAGACTGTGGCGTCTAGTTGCTTTCACAAGGACTGATGCGGAAGGGGTGGACATTTTTTTCTTTCATTCCACCCCCATCCTTGCTTCGGCGTTACAATAAAATTCGGTCTTGCACCTACTAATAAAAAATGAATTATACGCCCCTAATGGACTACCATCTGGGTGAAAATAGACCTGTTCCAAAATTTGGTAGATTCCCCAAAAAATAACCCCCCTACTAAGTCTAACAAACCACCGGGTTAACAAAACAAAACAAACCACAAGCCGGTTATATCAAGTAAAATTTATGATTTGCCACAATTAACTACTTTCACGGTCATGGTCCGGTGAGGTCATGACCGCACTTAGGTGGGGAATCTACAGTTAAAACATAAAATATAGATTGGCCTTGATACAAGTTACTTGGACAGCAGTATATACATCTTATTTTCCAGACACTATCTCATCCTGAACATTTTCCCTCAGTTGTCAGTGTTAAATAAATATTTTAATCATTATTGGCATCAATGAGCATTTAATTTATAATTCCAGTTTGAATTCGAATAAAAATGAAGTTAAGTTCATTATTACGAGTTCATTATTAAAAATCATCTTTTCAAGTAATTTAATTACCAAATTGATTTAATGGTTTTTTAATTTCTCAAACTACAAGTTACAATAATTACCTCAGTATTATTTTGTCTGTAAAAATTTAATTTCAATTCTTTTATGTCACAATAGGGTTCTGCTGCTGCTGGTAATGATTCAGCAGACTACAGCATTTTTGTTATTGTTACCAAACATGACCACAGACATTAGTCTCAACACACCGCACCTGTTTATATAAACACTAGTCTGCAAGACTCACATAGTATAAACATTCTGGTTACATCATATACTGACATATCTGCTTGCTACATTTTTCAAGTTTTATAAATCTTTTAGATAACATATTTGTCAATGGCTATTTCTTACAATTTAAGCCAAATATTATTTTAATTCACCTTTCAGTTATTATTTCTCTTTTAATTACAATTTCTATTTAATGCTATTATTTCAATACCATTGTTATTATTAGTACACTCTTTTCACACCTGTAAGCATTTTATTCTATCTGACTGGTATAATGAACTTTATACTTACAATACATTATCCACCTATTGACATGAATACAAAATACACACCACACACACACCAATATCTCCACGTAACCTCTGAAACATTTAACAACAATGTTATTTCATACAAACAATTCAACATTTATATCAAATCTCATAAAGCAATTTAAATCCCTTAGAAAAATTCAACACTATAATATTTAAGTCAAGCAAAATATTTAAACATTTCAAATTATTTTAATTAAATCAATTATTGAAAACAACATTTTTAATTACTTTCCCCCATTGCAATAACTACAATTCATTCATTATCTTCTTCCAAATTATTTCTGTTATTTATTTAAGCTGCAAAATATTAATATTATTATTATCTCACCAATTTCTGCTACATACACATATACCTAACATTTTACCATATACACAATTAATTGTATACAACATATATTTACAATTCTTCATCATTACTTATTCAGTTATATCACACTTCATTGTCCCAGGTTGCGAGGTCTGAACCAATAAACAAACTATCTAAAAGTGTTCATTTGATTTTAAGGCTCAACCTCCATCGTCATAGATAAGTCTTTGTTTTATATAGCATTGTTCAATTACATTAACACACAAATTGCTGTTTTGTGTGTCGTCACCATAAAACCCAAATTCATTCATCTTACCCAAATAATCATAGAACAGGTCAACATTAAGTACATTGGTCAAGTCTCCATCAGTAATATTCATTATCAAGTCAGTTAATTTTTCTTCATAAAGTAAATTATTATTATTTAAACATGTATCATCTTCACTCTCTATTTTAACAGGTAAGAACTTCAAGTTATTTAACATCTCTTTCAACTCATTATGGTCTCTCTTTACTTTATATAATTCTGTCTCTCTTTCACTACACCATTCTATATTTAAACTTCTCTCATCATAATGCCATATCACACTCTCTCTCTCATTCCATGCAGAGGGTACAAAATTATTCAACAAAAATAAACAACTCAAATCTTTCACTAATAAGGGTCTCTTGCCCAAAAATAACACTTTTGAACACTCTGGTTCATCACAAATAAGGGGAAAATTTACCCTCTGCCCTACACATTCATCTACTCTTTCTTTCCATTCTTTTTCTAATTCAACAACACTAATTATTACTCCATTACAACTTATCATTTTCTCACTCTCACTTACTGTTTCACTATCTATTTTCAGCATATCACTCTCTGATACCACATTCTTAATTATATCATCATTATTTCTCTCACTTATTACTTTTTTATTGTCATCATTACTATTACTCTTAATCTGTTCTCCTATTGACTCTATTATTTGTTCTTTAAATGTATTGAAACATTCATTCGTCTCATTTAAACGTTTATTAATATTGTCTTCTAACTTAACACTCTGTTGTTTCATATCATATAAACGCTCATCAAATTTTGTATTCATTTCACATAAACGCTTATCAAATTTTTGGTCAATATTATTTATGTCACTCTTTAATTCATTGAATTTAACATCACTTACATCAAAACGACTTTTCATAAAATCAAATATATCCTCCAATGACAATTCTTTTTCTTTTATGTTTGTTTTAATTGTAATAGGGGTGGAAGTTACTCCCCCCTCACTAATTACTACAGATCCGTTTACATTACTGTCACTGATTGACAGCGACTCTGTCTGAATACCTGAATCGCTTTTATTGGCCAATTCGGTTGACATATTTTCATTTACTACCGTTTCGTTTACTCTTGTTCTTATTTGATTTTCAGCACTAGTGCTAGTTAAATCAATATTGTTTTCCATGTTTTCAAGTGTTTACTTATACACAATTTATATACTTATACTGACAATCGCCCTCACTCCCAAACAACCCGTTCTGCAGCTTGGTTAGGTCCGGCGAATATAACCACACATTATATTCGCTGTCCCAGTTCGGGCGCCAGTGAAACTCTACGAATCAATTACATAATTATAATTATCTCTTACCTTCGGGTTTTTATTCCAAAGTCTTTCAGACGAAAACAGCTGCAGAAAGGATTACTTTGATTTGATATGTTCAATAATTACGTTAACACATGTGATACTGTCTAAAACACATACTTATTTTTATTTATCAAAATTTCGCCTTTCTTTTATGTTATTACAATCTTTCAACGATAGTACAACTGGTTGAAATTATTTCTTATCTCTACTGAGTTTTATTTTGGTTAATATTATAAGTGATATTGTTAAATAATTAAAACATTGAAAATGAACCAGTGGATAACCTCTATCTTAGCACACGCACACTCATTCTGTTACATTGATCTTTAAATAAACTCCGCCCCTAAGAGAACTCTATCGTACAAAGTATTGGTGTTATATATTTTCCTTTTATAACGAATAATCACCAGTTAGTTGGCATTGGTTTTAATATGCATATTGAATGTTTCTAGTTACCCATACGCAGCGTACTCCTAGGGTTGGTTGCGCGAACTGGTGTTGAATTCTTGCTTCGATCTCACGCACTCCGGTACTCGTTTAATGCGTTTACTGTTTGTGGCTGAAAGCCCTTACTGTTTTATACATTAAGGTTCCACATTATACATTATGATTAAGTCGGCCGAATTTATTCGCACTAATTTTTTGCAGACTGGCCGCGCGGAACTGTTTTTGAGTTGTTTAAATAGATAGGCCCAATTAATCTAGGCCTATCTTATGCCCGAGGCCACTGGTTTTAATTTACGCACTTTACTGTCTGATGCTGGCTGTCTGTTGTGCACTCTCTAATGACACACTGCATACTGGGTTTCACACAAGCCTGCTGGTGGGTGGTTACGCAATGCGTCTGGCAATTGTTTTGGCTGACTGTATGTATGTTGCACTGCTGCTTGGGGCTCCCCACAGGTGAAAGTCTGGCAATTTGGAAAGTGCTTAAAATGATGATTTGAATTAATATGAAATTAAACTGGGGTGGCTCACAATTCCGTACCGTCACAAGTAGTGGTGTATGGTGTATATAGCTGTGTATGTCAGTATATGAATTATGGACTGTAAGTATAAAATTTTTATGATACAAGTCAAATATAATATAATGTGCACAAATGTTTAACTTAATGGAACGAATTTTAACTTCAGTAATGAAAATAATTTGAGATAATGATTTAAAGGGTAATAATAACTGAGATATGATGAAAAATAAATATTAATAATGAATTTGAAAATTTTAAGTAATCTAATTGTAGAAAGTTATGAAGGATGATTAATGATTGATGATTGATGAAAATGTCACATTAGAATGTTGTATATAAAAAATTCTATTAATTAGCTATTAAGTGGCTATTGTGGGGGTGGCCTGTGCTCTCACAAGTAGCGAAAAGGGTTGGGGGTAGCAGTGAGTGTTACCTCCATCGGAGGCCAAACTGGCGATAAATGTGCGGCACACCTTATCCGTGTAAAGTAAAAATTTTACACACAATACTAAATAACGTGTCGCACATAATAATATTGATGTGAAACAGGCAGTGAAATAAAAGTTTAGATTTCCTCGACTTTTCGGGCGGTTACTGTCTTACCAGCACTAACCGTGGTTTTGGCTAGCGGCCAGCTATGGTCATACCAAGTCCCTTGACCATAGCTGACTTGAAATTAGTATGTATTTGAAATTCAATGGGGGGACAATTAGAGGAAATCTCCCGGAAACTATGGAACAGCGGCTGCCACTCTGCCCGCGTGGGGGTAGCAAGACCGGTGGTAGAACTGTTTTAAGGGTGCATGATTATAGAACAAGAACATGATGATGTTCACTACTTTAAAACTTAACAGCGGAAGCAGAGACACGGAGAGGTAAAAAACCTGCTCCAAAATATACAGTCTCTGTGGAAGCGAAAGGGCGAGACGGTCCTCCATAATTTGAAATAGAGTGTGTGGCTGGGAGGAGACGTAAAGGAGTCACGAATGTAAAATTTTATGACATAAAAATTTTTGCTTATTCAAGGTTTAATCCAATCAAAAATGCTTGTGCTCTGTTCAAATAATTATATGCTCAGACCCGTAATATAAGGTTCATACTATAATTTTAAAGGTATCATTCTATTGTTGTGTGTTAGATATAGTTGTTGACAAAATGTATTTTTATTATGTGTATTTTTTTTCTAAGCCAATAATTAGCTGCCTGGCAGGCAATCAACATAATAGGAGTAAGTGTTGATAATGTATTACATGTAATTGTTCAATTTTGAATGGTATTCATGGTGTTTTAATTATGTCAGGAGATCAGCTGATCAGCAATGATGTCACTGGTAGGTTAGTTATAAAGGTTACAAGTTATTAATGTTCAATGCTATGTTTAATGTACTACAGATATTTTGAAGTAAGGATAAAAAGAATATGAGAAATAAAATAAAAGATAATTCATGGGTGATAAATGTTTTATGGGACACATATATCTGTCCAAGTTAAATGCTAAGTTGAATTTGAAATGATAGAGATGAAGATGATGTAATGTTGTTTTGAAGTAAGGTATGTTGTAGAATTGTAAGTAGTATTGATGTTGACACAGTGGTAATGGAGACTTTATGTAGATTTTGAGTGGTATATTGTTGTTTGTAATTAATGAGGTTATTTCGTGTATTGTAGTAATGTAATGAGATTGAGAATTTTGGGGATGGCAATTTTGTATTTGGGGGTAGTGTCATGTAGGAGTCCGCAACAAGGGTTGGGACGGGATAGGGATAGATTTTTGTGGGGAAGGGGCCGCCTTAGGTAAAGACCAGGGGCCAAATAAGGGAAATGAGTTTTTGGGTAGGGGAAACACGTATCCTATATACAAAGGGTTAGAGAGTATTTTATAATGGGAGAAGGCGGCGAATTGTGTTAAATGGTAAGTTGGGGTTTAGAGTGTCCTGATTAGTAGAGATTTTGATAGAGATGGGTGTCATGATAATTGAAGTTGATGAATATTAGAGTCAGAGGGAGAAAGTTTATATATGTACACAGATGTAATACAGTAAATGAGAATAAATAATTTATATCACCCATGGTAAAGTATAGCGAGATTGTTAAATGAAGAGTAGGATTGTTAAACAAAAGGAGAGACTTATGATAAAGATATAAAAGCTTTTATTTTAAACCAGTGACAGAATTTTGATAAAATTTGAAAATAATGTAAAGTTAAGAATTGTTTATTTTATTATTATGTAAAAGTCAATTTGATTATTATATTAATATTTTGTTCATTTTAAATATTTTATTTTATTATGTTTTGTGCTTTGAGTTAGATTGTTACAGATGTTTAATGTAGGTGCAGAGAGTATATGTAACATACGTGGGTCAAGGGTTTTGGACTTGACCTACTTTCTATCAGCTGATGAGGTCAGACACCTACTAAACTTGTATAGTAGGGAATTAATTTTATTTGTTTATTTAATCACTTTAAACCAGTTTTGAATAATTTCTAAATATAAATGAAACCTTTAAACAAAATGCAAATTTTTTTTGAATTTTAAAAGTTTTGGGGAATTTGATTTTTTTGAGAAAAAAAAAAAAACTTGATTTTTCGCCTCCCAGCGAATGACTATTTTAGGTAATGATTATTTTATTATGCGTGCATTAACCATGTTTATTTTATTGCATTACATTGTATTGGTAGACTATAAGTGGTTCTCATGTTATAGTAAGGATGTGTTTATATTAGTAGAAATGTCTAGGTTAATTCATTTGAAACAACAATTTAGAAAAACAAGGAAGAGAATTTTTTGATAAAATATTATGTTTTTTTTTTGAATTTCGGATTTTTTAAATTTTTAATAAATTTTAAAAGAAATTTTTTATTTTAATGTGTTATGGTAACATGTAATGTTAGTATGTGTGAGCCCAGTATTTGCTAAAGGCAGCCCAGCTTGCAAAAAGGGGATCCATATCGGCGGAGGAGCTGGAATAATTTTAGCCAGGGATTGAGGATTTTTGGGGCTAGCATGTTAAAAGGCGAGGTGCGCTGTGGTGCGAGTCTGCTCGATTTCTCGGTGTTGGGATCTCTTACGGAGAAGTCCAGTGATCTCGTTCAGATGAGTCCATAGTCGCTGAGCCAGGGGGGTCGGGTACCCATGAGATTAAGAACCAGGGGGTTGTTGGCACCAGTTTCCTCACCGGTCCTCTTCGGGGTTATCGATGAGATTTCTTCTGTCGTGAACAGCAGAATTCTCATCGAGGGGGTATTGTAGCGGGTAAATTTTTGGGTGTTTTTATTTTAACCGTTTGGGGCATTTATATATTTGTATTCATTTCATTTTCGGTCGGGAGCCTTATAAAATATGTCGAAATAACGGTATTATTGTGCAACGTATAACAGTCAGTGTAACAGAACAGTGAAACAAAGCAATAAGACGCAGGTTGTTGTTGAGTAATGCGGCAGAGGAATTCGCACCTCCACCAAAATTCTAAGAACTCTGTACATGTGTGTCAACGCTCAAGCGCAACTACACCCGCACGCACTCAAAAGGACGCTCTGGACAAAAAACTAAGATGGCCAGAGCGTAAAAATATTCGTCGTCTTCTCTAAGACCTCCCGGAAGTCGCATTAAACTCCGCCTACTGTTGGTGACGTCATCAGAGCCAAGTCCAATATTAAGCTCTGGTCACACACATATACCAGCTATAATCCATGCATAAACTGAATATGCCTCAGCAAATCAACAGTATACGGCGACGAAAACCTGATGGCCGTGACTGCTCATTTCCTGCGACTCAACGAAGCAACATGTACCTGTTACGTTCTCAGTGACGGTCGACTTCAAGCAGGGACGCCACACAGTCCACGAGCTACAGAGTACAATACACACGTAGTTACGACTCGCGGGCCCCGGTCGGGTCGAACTCTTACATATGGATAAATCAAGTGTAATAACGATTTAACACCGACCGGGACCCAAGAAGTTAATCAATCCACCACAGTGAAAAATTTGTGACATTGTAGGCAGTAAAACGATTCAATACAGACCTTTTGTAAGCGCGGAACAATGCCACGTGTTTGGTCGGCCTCGCTCTAGTGCGGTTCCCCGAGTTAAAACAAAAATTTTTAAGATGTTGAGGGGTTAATAAATAGTGTGTATAAATGTGTGAGTGCATTGCAGGCTGGGCAGTCTAGTAGTAAGTAATAGAATGTAAATATAATTGGATAAAACATAGTGTAAAAGTGTACGAAAATTTTAAAGTCAAGTTGTTAAAAGATTAATAGCATGAATATTTTGTTGGTAATTGCTCATTAAAAAATAATGATTCTCTTTGAAATAATGTGTTAGTCTAAGTTATTTCGTCATTGCCACTTCCTCATTTCTGTGGAAAAAATTCGTCTAACGAAATCGGGGGTTTTCTGAATTTTATTACAGTCAGATCGCGGGATTTTTATAAGGGCAAGAGTGTATAAGTTTTCGATATTTTACCTTTTAGAAAAATATCGTGGCGACCTTGGGCAGTTTTCAAAAGATAAGTTTTACGGGGAACATGACGGTAAGTGAAATTCTGGCAGCGGTAAGAGTTATTTTACGAAGAGTGGGTAAAAAGTGAGCAACTTCACAAATAGAAATGATTTTTATTTTAAACACAAACCAGCCTTCTTAATTTACCTAATTTCTCACATACTCACGCACACACACACGCCAATTTACTTTAGAGATCTCGTTTTATTGAATTTAAATAGAATATTGAAAATTTTTTTTTTTTTATTTCTTATTTGTTACTTAGTGAAAATCTGTCCAGAAGACGTCGCATCGTTACATGCACCCCACGGGTGTTGGTTTTCTAATGTTCACTGGTTTTATGTATTTTAAACTGCCAATGCATTCTGATAAAGTTATAGGTGGTTATTTTATAATGTATACTTGCTGTGTTCACATTTTAGTTGCGGGCATAAAGTTACGCAGCCGACGGCGAGCTGAAATGCTCACATCCACATTGTTGGTATTAACTGTTTTCACTGTTTTACGAATTCACTTTGGTATACATTTTAGTAAAATTTTGGCTCGGGCCACAGCTATTGACGACAGACACTGTTTACATTTTATATATGTGAACGAGATGTACACCGGCGAACACACACAACTTCGCCAAAAAACCGGCGAGCCGGGCGAACGCGACAGTTGTTTGCGTCCAATGTATTCAGATGTTATTTGCCGACTGCTTTGTTTGCTGAGAGTCTGACGAAACTGTTGACGATGACACACCTCGTTATGTAAGGCGCTGACGCAACATATCGCCTGATGTTCTGTTATATACCGTATTTTGGCGTGTACCACGCGCACCTTTTTTACCAAAAAATATTTCGTAGAAATGGGGTGCGAGTGTTACACGAGGAAACTAACTTGCCAGTCTTCATCAGAGTGGTCATTGACCTTATGCTACCGCAATTCCTGTTCAAACCTCAGTCACTACTATGTACCATACATCGGGCGGATATTGACCTTGACTAAAGCATTGCACAGACAACACTTTCAACCCCCACTGCAAAATAGCAAGTAGCATTTCATAGTGTTTCTACCAGTCTACTGTTAAAATTCGGTTCGTTCTGTACCGGTTTGTGAAAACGTAAGCTGTGTTTTGAAGTCCTTTACGGTATTCACCAAATGTTTATTGTGTTATTTACGTTATTCAATATCGAATTTACGGCAATCGTAATTACTACGGTATATCGTACTGTATCATATCATTTTAAACAATTTGTCTTCGTTTGTGTTTTGTGTTCTTTTAATTTATCAAGGTGTTGTTTCGTTTTACAATGGAATGTGGGAAAAGATTGCGTTCGTTTACTGCCGGAGAGAAGTTAAAAATTATAAACGAAGCAGAGGTAATAGGAAATAGAACAGCGGGTCGAATATACGACGTGCCGGAATCGTGTATCAGAGACTGGTGTAAGAAAAAAGAAAAATTAACGGAAGCTCCTTTAAAGAAAAGAGCTTTTCGAGGTAAAGCTGCAAAATATCCTCAACTAGAAGTTAAACTTACAGCGTTCATAGATGATAAGCGTCAATATGGTTATGCTGTTTCCACAGAAATGTGCCAAATAGAGGCAATTAAGATTGCGAAGGAGCTGAATATTAACATAAATGAGTTTAAAGCAAGCAGGGGATGGCTTCAAAGGTTTTTTAAAAGAAGTAACCTTTCTGTTCGACGGAAAACAACGATATCTCAACGTTTACCAGAGGCGTACACTGATAAACTCTTGTGTTTTCAGCGTTACGTAATTCAGTTAAGAAAACTGAACAATTATCCACTATGCCAGATCGGCAACGCGGATCAAACTCCAGTTTATTTCGAGATGCCTGTGGATACGACAGTAAATAAAGTTGGTGACAAAACTGTAAAAATTCGTACAGCTGGTTGCGAGAAACAACGGTGCACTGTAATGCTTACTGTTTTAGCCGATGGAAAGAAACTGCCTCCTTATGTAATCTTGAAGCGGAAAAACCTTCCAAAAAATGAAAGTTTCCCACCAGGTTTGATAATGAAAGCTCAAGAAAAAGGGTGGATGGACAATGAGTTAGTGCTTGACTGGATAAAGCGCGTTTGGAATCGGCGACCTGGAGCATTATTAAAACGCCCAGGGATGCTTGTTATGGATAGTTTTCGTGGCCATCTGACTGACGACGTTAAGAAAGTTTTATCAGAAACAAAGACTGAACAAGTGATTATTCCAGGCGGAATGACTTCGATGCTCCAGCCACTTGATGTGTGCATAAATAAGCCCTTCAAGTGCCAGTTAAAAAAAATGTACACCCAGTGGATGAGTACTGCACCACACGAGCTGACGCCGACAGGAAGACTCCGAAGGCCATCACTGACGCTGATCTGCAGTTGGATCATCAAAGCATGGGACAGTATACCAGAAGACTTAATAAAGAAAAGTTTCAAAAAAACTGGCATTTCCAACGCCTTGGATGGCAGTGAAGACGATAAACTGTTCGTTAGTGAAGATGAGGCAGCGTCTGCTTCTGATGAAGACAGTAGCAACGACGAATGAAAATCAGGTAAGACACTAGTAAAAAATTTTCATTAAACTACATCAAACATACCGGTATCCCTTGGGTTTATAACTGTGTTCGTTTTCATTGATGTACTGTTCTAATGCACTCCTAATTTTCTTTAGGTTGGCAAACCCGAATTCACAATTACGGCTGGTTCTGTAACGATTGCTGTAACCTTCGCTTCTAATTACTGTATCTAGTTGTAATAAATATTAATTGTCATTGTAATAAACATACATTTTTTACTTGTAATAAAAAATAAATCCGTAAGTTAGTGTAACAAAAAAAGTAACTTGACGTTTATTTCATTAGTTATTACACTTTTTCCCTTACAATAGATATATGGTAATACTATTCCAAATACCGGTATATGATTTTTTTCACATTTTTGAATACGCGATTTTTTTTTTGTAGGACCTAAAAATAAGGGGTGCGCGTGTTACACGAGGGCGCGTGGTACACGCGAAAATACGGTAATTTGTTTACGCTGTGTGTGTCACTGGTTGACCTTGGCACAGTTTGTCGGTTGTTTCACTCGATATTTTATAAAATATTACTGAATAATGGTCACGTATAATGTTACTAGCAGTGCTGCCACTGTCGCGATCATTTCAACCACTGAATTTACCTTTCGTTTATAAGTTTTGTCCCTATTGTTGAAAAATGTTATTTATTTTATGAAAAAATACAAACTTCTTTATATTGCCTCAGGTAGGCCCAAAATGCCCCACTACAATACCCCCTCAATGAGATATTTTATGCCGAAGCATAAAAAATCTCATTGACACATTCATACTTGCTAAAGGGATCAGCCAGGATATGTCGCCACAACCCCCTTTACGGTTTACAAAAAATATAATCAACTCACCCTTGGTCCGGTGACTGTGACCGCACCTGAATGACAATACTGGACTTCTCTCTCGAGATCCCAACACCGTAGAGTCAGACAGATACTTAACGCCCCTGCTCTGACTCGCTGGCCAGCTCAGGTCCGCCGCCACAGCATCACCAAACACTGAAACAACAAATCAAATATACAACACCATATCCCCAACTGATCTGTTTCCCCCTAGCGGTGCTGGTTTGCGCTAAGAAGCACTGGTTTTGTTTTTTACTTATCTCTAACATATATATGAATACCTAACAACATAACATAACATAAGAAAACATAGTACATTCATAATTCACATCATTATTATTATCTTAAAATAAACAATTTGTATTTAAAAATTTACACACTTTACATATAAAATTTGCATATAAAATCATAAAATTTACTTTTTAATCTCAATTTAACTTTTATGAATTCGTTTCTCAAAAAAATTTTTTTTTTCCATAACATTGCAATTATTATTCCATTTCATTCATTTGGGTGATTCTACGTTATTCATTATAATTCACTTTATCAACTTGGCATTTACTCATAATCTTACCCCTTTTATGACTCTAACGCTCCCTTACAAAATCTTTAACTAGTATGACACCCCTCTATCAAAAATCTACTAACCCTTCTCTACCTCTAACTACTTACTATTTTAACTCAATTCGCCACCTTCTCTCAATATATATATAAAAAAAATACTCTCTAACCCTTTGTACATAGGATATGTTTCCCCCCCAAAAAAAGCTCAATTCCCGTTCTCTGGCCCCTGGATTCTACCTAAGGCAGCCCCGCCTCACTAAAATCGGTACCTAATCCCGTCCCAACTTATCATTATGTTGCGGACTCCCACATTACACTACCCCCTACTACAAAATTGCCATCCCCAAAATCTCAATCTCATTACCTTATTACAACTACAACAAAATAACAACATCAATTATAAACAACAATATATCACTCAAAACTATACATATATTCTCCATTACTACTGTGTCTCTACTTCAAATTCTCTATTACATGTATTTCATCTCTCATTCTCTTTAATACCCCAATATTTTTCAACTTGACTAACTCAAACGTTTTACTCAAACAATTACTATCGCCCACTTCTATCTTTTGCAACCCATTGAATATTTTAACTATCACAACTTTATTTCATTTTATTTTAAAATTTATAAACACATTGAATACATATAATTATATTTTTATAATCCTTATTCCTAACATACAACATGCAATTGACATAATAAACACAATATAGGAAGTATGTAGTGCATCTATTTTTCAAATCAAAACAAAATTATTTAGTAGCGAGTCATCATTATGAAAATACAGCAAATTTCTAATTCGTTATCCCTCTGGATAACCTCCCTGCCACACACACTATGACCCCCCCTGGACTGTGGCGTCCAGTTGCGTCCACAAGGACTGAAATTTTGGAGGAATGTGACATCTCCGTGTCCTTGCTTCTGCGTTACATTTAAAGTTTCAGATATCAACATATCTCTGTCTATAGTTATGCGCCCTTAATGCGGGTCTACCACCTGACTCTGCTGTCCCTACTCGGACAGAGTGGTAGCCGCTGTTCCATAGTTTGGTGATTCCCCTTGATTTAACCCCCCCATCAATTTCAAAATACACCTTGACAACGATAACAGCTATGGCCAGTTATGGTCAGCGCGTAATCGTAATGTGCCCCAACCATAGCTGTTAAAGCTAAACCAATTCCACGGTCAGGGTTCGGTGAGGCCGTGACCGCCCGAAAAGTTGGGGAATCACAAGTAAATTTTTTCTTTTGTAACACTAAACTTAAGAATTTATGCTTAAATGACATTATTAGTTTGGATGGTGTTTTAACCCCCTTTATATGTAAGCTTAACCATCATGAACATAAAATATTAAACACAAAATTTACAACCTCCCACCATTGCAGTTCCACACTACACTGTTATGTCACTTCTTTGGGCACCAATCTACCCACTAAAATTATCCCCACTTCTTGTATTGATAACAAGTTTTATTTTATTACACATCTTTTCAACGTTCCCATACTCACTGACACTAAAACTTGACAATTATATTTGGTCACTTAATTCTAAAATTTATTTAAATTTAAAATTATAAACATCCAAAATTGTTTTGGTATATATTTTTTTTTTTTTTTTCAAAAATTCTATTTACATTGAAGGCTGACTCTATCGTGACTTTCAACATGTCTAGGAAGGTCGCAGTCGCCCGAAATGCCGGGTCTTGCTGCAAAAGAATAGGCACAAGGTAGATATACTACGTGAATTCACTTCTCCCCTCTGAAACACACTACTCCCCCTCTCCTACCATTTTTTCCAACCCGCTTTCTACCTTGCGCCAACCCCTCTTGCCCCAAAACTCGTCTTTTCGGGCTAAACAGAATTATTACCAATGGCTAATTTTAATTTTGCCATTGACACTAAAAATATTTAAATTTGTATGCACTGCCCTGTTACTTAAATGCAGCCTCCATTATATACAACACCCTAAGGCAGTGCAGGCACGTGACAGGTACACCGAGACCGCTGCACCTGGAGTGTATTAAAAAAAAATAATTTGTGTCACGTACCTGTTGGGGTCCCCCTCCCCGTTCAAATATGTAGTTAAGTTTTCTAGTTTATACCAATTTTGGTGGAGCCGGACCATCGTTGTTTTCACCGCCCGAAGGAAGATCCGCCAACCATGGCCCGCCTCCGCGTTCCGAATTCCACGGCCAGGACTGGTAAGATCGTGACCGCCCGAAAATGGGGGAGGATCCCTTCTGTAAACATACAACAATATTTAAAAAACTTATTATAAACATAACTAAAGTGACCGATACAATTTTAAATTCGTCGCATTTTGAGTACCTACTATTTCCTGCGTCGCTGGGTTCCTCAGCACATACGCATTCTGCATTTTTATTTCTATAATTTCATAAGGTCCTTCATATAACAAGAAAAACTTCTTTATTTCTCTATCTTGAGCACTGGACAAATCATGCCTTTTTACTAACACTAACTGACCTACCTCATACTTGGTCCATTTACCCTTGGCATCATGTTTCTGTTTTCTTCGCTCTCCTCTCGTGATTAAATTCTCGTTCGCCAATCTAATTTTCATATTCTTGTCCAAAAGCTGACCTTCCGGTGGGTATTCAAAAAGTTGTTCCAATATCCTGGGCGGCCTTGTTCCCCTAATCAACTCATGCGGCGTAAATCCCGTGGACTCATGGGTGGTACAATTCAGCCACTCCTCTACTTTCTTTACGTAGGATGGCCATTCTGTGTGTTTGGCGTGACAGTACGCCCGAAATATCCTGCCAATCTCTCTCATCACCTGTTCTGCTTGGTTCGACTGAGGATGGTACACTGCCGTATGCTTGGGTATGATGCCTTCTCATCCAAGCATCTGCCGCCACTTGCCGCTTATAAACTGTGGACCATGGTCAGATAATATAATTTTCGGTTTTCCAACATTAAGCATGTAGTCTTTTACTATTTTCTCACTGAGTACTTTACTCGTCGCTCTCTTAATACTATATAACTTCACAAATTTGGAAAAAGTGTCTAGAACTACAAATACATATAACACACCCCCTCTTACCTCTGGGTAATGGTCCATACAAATCAACCGCAACTAGATCGAAAGGTTTATCTACTTTTATGTAATTCATCTCTCCTTCTACTTTATAATTCACTACTTTCGATTGTTGACATAAATCACACACTCTCAACACTTTTCTCACTCTCCTCTCCATATTCTTAAATATACATGACTCTTTCAAAACATTAGCACACTTTCTCGCACCAAAATGACCATACCTTATATGACAATCCCAAACAATTTTATCTATTAATCCCTCGGGTATAACCAACCTCCAATCACACTCCCCACCATCTACTTTTTTAAACAAAATACCTTGATATACTTGAAATCGCTCATTATATTCAGATCCCTCTACATCTGTTTCTAAACTAACAATTATTTTACCCAGTTTGCTATCAGATCTTTGCATGTTTTTAATATCACTTAATTCCTCACCAAAAATTCTATCTTCTCTAGTTAGTCTAAAGATTTCTATTTCTTTAAGATCCCTACCAGTTTTATTGTCTATAACATCTACTCTAGAAAGTGTATCTGGTACCTTATTATCTGACCCCTTTATATACTCACATGAAAAGTTATATTCTTGTAAGGCTAATACCCACCTGGTTAATCTGCTATGTGTCAGCTTACATGAATTAAGAAAGGACAATGCCTTGTGGTCCGTCCGGATTATCGTGGTATTACCTAAGATGTAGGTCCGGAATTTACCCACGGCGAACACAATACTCAGAAGCTCTTTTTCAGTTGTAGTATATTTTTTCTCAGCTGACAGCAGCGATCTACTGGCGAAGGCGATCGTCAGGTGTTCCTTGTCGCAGCTCTCCTGGTATAACTCTGCCCCTAGCGCTACATTGCTGGCGTCGGTCTGCAAATAAAAAGTCTTATTAAAATCGGGATGATTCATCATGATCATGTGACTAAACTTTCTCTTAATTTCATTAAACGCATTTCGTTCTGTATCGCCCCATCTCCACTGTTTATTCTTCTGCAGTACAGCACTCAGTTTGGATGTTGTGCGTGCGTAGTTCTCCTGAAATTTCCTGTAAAAATTGCATAGGCCTAAAAAACTCTGTAATTGCTTAATGTTTTTAGGTTCGGGGAATCGCATTATGGCTTCTACTTTGTCAGGGTTGGCTAATATCCCCTCCTATGTAATAATAAATCCTAAGAAATGTATTTCTGTCTGCAGAAACTTAGACTTATCCCAATTCACTGTTAAACCCCCTCTTTGTAGCTTATCTAATACATATTCTATGTGTTCTAAATGTTCAGTGAATGTTCTAGAAGCTATCAAGATATCATCGACATATACAGTTAAAAAGTCTAAATCCTTAGGTTGTAAAATATTATCTAAACATTTAATAAAACTGGCAACACTGGTGTTTAATCCAAAAGGTAAGCGTTTGAACTGGTAATTCTTACCGTTAAAAAGAAAAGCAGTGTATTTTCTGCTCTCCGTTGCTAATGGCACCTGCCAGTATCCAGCTGTCAGGTCTAAGGACGTCATGTATTTGACTCCGCTGAACTTTTGTAAAATCTCATTTATGGGTTCCGGAGATTCCCTGTCAGGTATAATAATTTGATTAATTTTCCGAGCATCTAAACATAACCTTACCTTGCCATCCTTTTTGATCACTACTACCAAAGGGTTTGAGTAAGGTGATACTGAGCGTTCAATTATGCCTCCTTCCATCATCCGATCTAGTTCCTCCTGTACAGCCCTTCGCTTCGAAAACGGCACCGGGTAGCTCCTCTGCATGTATGGTGCCTGGTCCCGAACTTTCAGCTCGCAGATGTAGTCCTTCGCTTTCCCTGGTGATTCATCAAACACCTCTCTGAACCGTTCCACAACTGCCCACAACTCCTGTCGCTGAGTATCTCCTACAAATGTATTTTCATTAAAGAATTTGTCGGCTCTACCTGCCCACACACTCTCATTACGCTCATGCATTTCTCCCTCCTCATTCTCTAGGCTATCACTCTCTAGACATATATTTATCTTGGTCTCTATCTCTCTATCGTTTATCTGCTTATGTAACATTTTTATTCCCGTGACTTTATTTTCATTTACTACTTTCTTAAACTCTATTCTGACTGGTTTATTCCCCTTTTCAAATTTTACTATTTGTTTATTGAAATCTATTACCGCTCCGTTTCTTTCCAAAAAATCATTTCCCAATATTACATCTAGACTCAACCCTTTAACTACTAAGAAAGTGTTTTCAAATTCAACTTCATTTATTAAAATATTTAATTGTACTTGTCTGGTTATCCTCTTACTTCTCACCCCAGTTACCCCCACTACTGTAACCCCGGCAACTGGTAATGACGGTATATTCTTGTTTAACTCTTTCAATTCACCCATAACATTTTCAGAAATTACTGATATCTCGCTACCGGTATCAATTAAAGTTTTATAATTCTTACCTTCAATGTTAATTGTTACCTCAGTCAATCCTGCTCTGCGTTCCATCACCTTGTTCTCCTCTTCTTCTAACAACTCTTTTGCCATGTCCATCTTGATAACGTTGTTTGTGTATTCGTTTATTACTTGGACCCGGTTCTCCGTTGACAATGGTTGGGCCCGCTTCTCCATTGTCCTCCTTAGTTTTCCGTGGATGGACCTGCTACAGCTGGATGATTTCCTCCTCTACCTCTATTATAATGTCCTCCTCCTCGGGGCGCTCCTCTATAAAATTCTCCTCCCCTCGACTGTTGATTTGGTGGTGGGTTCGTTCTCTCGTTCCTGGCGCACTCCCTGGTTCGATGACATCTAAAACAATTTGTTCGATTAGCATAGTTATCAGTTTCACAGGCTCTACACCTCCAACTCTCGCCCCTATTATCAAAACTTCCTCCCCGCGCTCCTCTATGAAAATTCTGTGTACCCCTGTTCTGATGGTAATTATTATTATTATTATGGTGTGGTACTACTGGTGTGTTTGGACGTCGCCCTATGTCGCGTTCCCCTATATTCTGTAGCACGTCTAACATGTTCTCTAACTCATTTATATTTGTAATCTCTCTAGTCATTAACGTGATTTGCACCTCTCTGGGCAGGTGTTTGCTGATATGTCTTACAAATGACCGGAATGGCAACGGCGGTTCTAGATACTTAGCTTCGTTATATATCGTCATCACATATATGGTTAGGTGGTTATTAATCCTACCAAAATTCCCAGTACCCATTATTTTACTTCTTAAGATTTCTTGGTCTTCTTCTGACCAATATTTGTTTCGAAAAGCTACTTCAAAATCCTCGTAACTACCCCATTCGGTATGGTGTACTTCCGCCCATATTTCGGCACTACCTTTAAAACATTTCAGAATTTTCAGCAATTTAACCTCCCAACTACTACTATTAAATCGATTAAACTCCTTTACCCGGTTTAAAAATTGCATTGGGTGTACTCTACGATTGTCATAATTAAACTGCTCTAATTCTATCTCATCTTTTGCTTCGCGACTATCTCATCTCTTTCGTTAAATTTAACGTCTATACTCTTGACTGCATTATCTAATTTGGTATCTAAATCATTGTATTTACTGGCAAATTTTTCATTGGTATTCTCAAAACGCTCATTAATTTCTTTAATTTGGTTTTTTAACTCATCGAATTTAACATTCTGTCCATCTAATTTGCTGTTCTGAACGTCAAACTTCACGTTAAAACTATTATTCATTTCATTGAATTTGGTCTCAAAATTCTCAAAATTACTATTTATTTTCTCGAATTGACTGAGCATGATACTCATCATATCACTATTATTCTCTTTCTTAACTGAGGTCGGCGTCGACTGACTAGTGACGCCTTCCATTATTCTCGATTCAGTCTCGCTTAAATTGCTATTTATTTGACTGTCAGTTTGACTATCAGTGAAACTGATTTCACTGTTAATATTTTCATTAGTATTCATCATTTTTATTTAATTCTTACATATTTATAATACACATCTATCAATCATATTATAACCTTACTACTTATGTTTATACATTTTTTAGTTACCTTAAACAACCATTCTGTTCTCCCAAGTAGGCCTATATTTATATAAACGTATTTATATAAATTGTCCCTGTTCAGAAGCCAAATGTGAAGCTACTTTATTTATATCACATAAAATTAACTAATTTACTAACATACCTTGTATAATTATCGGGCGCCATCTTGTTTTATGATTTACAAGCAAACAAAACACAAAATTTATACCTAAGAGGTGGGGTTCTTTTCGGCGAACAGGAGATCAGAATTGGTTGTTCAAAGAAAACTTTATATTATCTCCCATAATTATGTTTTATTAACAAATTGAAATTGACATATAGTATAAACCTTTAATATAAAAAAAAAACTTTAGTATAAAAAAGAAGCAAGATATTAAATAGAAATGATTTTTATTTTAAACACAAACCAGCCTTCTTAATTTACCTAATTTCTCACATACTCACACACACACACACGCCAATTTACTTTAGAGATCTCGTTTTATTGAATTTAAATAGAATATTGAAAATTTGTTTTTTTTTTTTTTATTATTTCTTATTTGTTACTTAGTGAAAATCTGTCCAGAAAACGTCGCATCGTTACATGCACCCCACGGGTGTTAGTTTTCTAATGTTCACTGGTTTTATGTATTTTAAACTGCCAATGCATTCTGATAAAGTTATAGGTGGTTATTTTATAATGTATACTTGCTGTGTTCACATTTTAGTTGCGGGCATAAAGTTACGCAGCCGACGGCGAGCTGAAATGCTCACATCCACATTGTTGGTATTAACTGTTTTCACTGTTTTATCGAATTCACTTTGGTATACATTTTAGTAAAATTTTGGCTCGGGCCACAGCTATTGACGACAGACACTGTTTACATTTTATATATGTGAACGAGATGTACACCGGCGAACACACACAACTTCGCCAAAAAACCGGCGAGCCGGGCGAACGCGACAGTTGTTTGCGTCCGATGTATTCAGATGTTATTTGCCGACTGCTTTGTTTGCCGAGAGTCTGACGAAACTGTTGACGATGACACACCTCGTTATGTAAGGCGCTGACGCAACATATCGCCTGATGTTCTGTTATATAATTTGTTTACGCTGTGTGTGTCACTGGTTGACCTTGGCACAGTTTGTCGGTTGTTTCACTTGATATTTTATAAAATATTACTGAATAATGGTCACGTATAATGTTACTAGCAGTGCTGCCACTGTCGCGATCATTTCAACCACTGAATTTACCTTTCGTTTATAAGTTTTGTCCCTATTGTTGAAAAATGTTATTTATTTTATGAAAAAATACAAACTTCTTTATATTGCCTCAGGTAGGCCCAAAATGCCCCGCTACAGTATTACCTGTATTTCTATACATGACATGATTATAAATTTCACAAAAACATCAACATAAATGTATTAAATCTGATTCTCGTTACTGACCAAACCTAAGAAACCCTTTCCATTACTAGAAATTACAAAAAAAAGCACTTTCAACAAGCGACTTATGTACTGTCGCCAAGGCGGAAACAATCCACCTTAATAACAGGACATATGGACCGATGTACATTCCAATTCACCTGGAATTCTCTCACTGAAATTACTTAACAGATGACCTGGCATGCTTACATAAAGGTGCACATCATCAATTATGACAGTTAAGTTGCAAGTTTGTTCTGCAAGAGTAGTGAGAGACCACTGAACAAGTTGATTTAATTTATATTATTAGACAATATTGATATAAGTCCCTGGTTTCAACATTCTTGTTGAAGCTCCTGGTGGGCAGGATGAGAAAAGGCAGTAGCTGTACAACCACTCATGCATGGATGGATGGAAATAATCGTTTCTGATCTATAGAGTTGTTAAACTACATTCCAACTAGACAACAGAAACAGGGTGGACACAAGAGATCGTGGAAGGAGGACATACACGAAGAGATAGAGGAAAGAGGCTTGCAACATGGTGAGTGGAACAACAGAAGCCCTTGGTATCCAGGATGGGAAAGGGAAATAGCTGTACAACCACTTGTGCTCTGATGGAGGGAAATAATTGTTTCTGATCTATAGAGTTGTTAAACTATATTCCAACTAGACAACAGAAGCATGGTGAACCCAAGAAATCGTGGAAGGAGGACATACACGAAGAAATAGAGGAAAGAGGCTTGCAACGTGGTGACTGGAACAACAGAAGCCCCTGGTATCCAGGATGGGAAAGGGAAATAGCTGTACAACCACTTGTGCATTGATGGAGGGAAATAATTGTTTCTGATCTATAGAGTTGTTAAACTACATTCCAACTAGACAACAGAAACAGGGTGAACCCAAGAGATTGTGGAAGGAGGACATACACAAAGAAATAGAGGAAAGAGGCTTGCAACGTGGTGACTGGAACAACAGAAGCCCCTGGTATCCAGGATGGGAAAGGGAAATAGCTGTACAACCACTTGTGCATTGATGGAGGGAAATAATTGTGTCTCCAATTGCATTCATTTTAACAAGCAAATGGTACTTATTTTCTGCATATGCCCTATATTTCAAATGTTAATTTTACTATACATATGTAAACAAACATGCTTTATATAGAATTTTGTTGTTGTTGTATAAGGTCACTTGGCATACTGAATATCACAATGTTATCTTGTTCTTAGTAGAAATAGGATAATTTATTCTGAACTGTTTATCTCATAGCTGGGTGAATGCAATGGGCTGATTCAAATTAAAATTTCAACCCAAACCATGTTTGACACATGGACAAGCAAAAAACCATGAGCACTATCCAGCCAACTTTGAAATTAATCCTAACACACCATGAGTTACAAACAATTATAACCTACCTCATATTCACGCTGTTCATTTGAAGATTCTTCTTCACTATCAGCATCCTTCACTGCTGTCTTTACAGTTGACAATAACGGCTGAAAAAAAAATTCAGAATTAGTTATGAAAATGTTACAATGATGTAAATTTGTTTTCAGTAAATTTTACAAATTGGCAAACAACGTAAGTAGAAAATATACAATAAAAGTGACAAAGTGAAACAATGTGGTCATATATATTTCACATAATCTAATGTTACAACCATAATCAGATACACATTCACCACATCTGTTTAGATCTATACAAAACTGTACAGGGATACACATTAAGATATTCTGAAATGCTACTGGTACCCATTCTACAAATTTTCATGCTTACTTACTCATGTTTTCTGTTTTGTCAGTCACAAAACTTGAAATACACAGCACTTACATTCCCACATTGCCTCTGTATTATTCTTCAGAATGTTACAATATTTCTTAATGCACCAACAATTTGTATAACTACTGAAGACTTTAAATATAATGTCTGTGAGAAGCATGTGGGCATACAGGATAAGACATATGAGGTAAAATAATTTTCCATAGTCTTTCATCTATTAATATTTATAAAAATGAAGCTAAATGATTCAATTAAAATCTCCCTTCTAGAATACACACCATGTTTAAAACCCACCAAATCACACTGTAACGGGACAGATTAGGAGAATAAATAATTTTAACCAGTTTTAATGTACAACCTTTGGGGAACCTCTTTTTAAACCACATGCTTACAATTATTATGAAACATCAGTCTGTGTTTGCGTCTGGCGTCAGCTAGTCCAGATGAGTTACTCAATCACTTACAATGCAGGGCGTCCGTAAATCACGGACAATGCGAGTGTGAAACCCCAATTTAGCCAGGAGAGCAGTTCGCAGCGTTTGTTGGCCGAGTGTCTACAAACTTCAATGGAACCAACCAATCAGAGCTCGAATTTGTGGTCACATGACCGGTCACACGCACAGTATTGCGCACCCTAACGCCAGTTTAGTGTTCCAGTGGATTTTCTACTCCAGAACCGCGCGGTTCAGTAAATCAGTGCTCGCGAACAAAAAGTCAGTTCGGTCGATAAAATGTGAATTCAACAGAGCAGTATAATCCATAATAATGAACAGTCAACACTAATGGTGGAAAATTAACAGTTTAACCATGAAATTTCGGAGTGTGAATAACACGCGGTTGTACAACTCACCGAGGCGCAGATGAAATGGCTGAGTACCTAATATAACCAATTGACTAAACTTTCAAAATAGCTACAAATTTTAAAATCATAAAGCCAATAATCAGAGAGCTCTATAAATGGGGGTTATGTATGAATATGTAAAAGAATGAGAGAGAGCGTGTGATACGAAAAGAAAAGTACTGGTTCGTTAATCATAATAATTATTCTTTTGTAGTCTTATAAGAATTGTAGTTTTATAAGAACTGTTCATTTATAATTGTATACAGATAACTTTGAGTTTGATACAGATGTAGCAGTTTATGACAACAAATTATTAGAATTGGAGGAGTTGTGGGAGAGGTTGAGAAAATAAGGAAGTAATTTTGATTAATAAAAGACAAATAATTTGTTAAAAACAGTAACTTGTGTTAGCATAATTATTTTGCCACTCAAACCTAAATAATCATTTCTGCAACAGTTTCGTCTATAGAACTCTGGAGGAGAACCCAAGGTAAGGAAAGTCATAATTTTAAAACTTTGTGTAAAAATTAATTGGCTCATATAAAGTGAGTAGTTACAACACGTTGATTGAATTGGATGAGTTAAAAAACTTGATCTGATGATTTTAATAATATATGAAAAAATTTCAAAAAAGCAATAGCTTGTAAATCAGTGGCTATAAATAAAATACTTTTATTTATGTAGAATGCATTCATAATAAAAGCATATGAAAATTTTAAAACGCCAATTAATTTAAGATTTTCTGTGTGTAATTTAAGAAAATACAGGTGCTCTGTGTGTGGATGAGGTGTTTGTATACCATGCAGAACAAATTATTTTGCCTTCAGGCAGTCCATATGTTTCCACAGTACTCTTAGTTCACAATAAAAATCATCGATAAGTATCAGCAAGAACACTACAAATCTACTTTTCCAGTCGCATTTTGTGATCAGTTGATTACTCTCTAGCTCAACATTAGGATACTTTCCTAATATGAATAACTGTACTGACTTTCAAAATTTCGATTATGTAACAGTCAATATCAATATGTAGTGAATATCACATATAATTTTAATAAAATAATTTTAGGAAATCATGTTAATTTATTGGTTTATATTACAAAATTGCTTTGTGTTTTTGTTGTAATCATGTATCATTGTCACATAATTTTTATGTGGAGTGTTTCTAAGTTAAACCTACACCTGTAGCACCTAAAGTCGGTATTGTCACGTTAACAGGTAAACTGAAAGCATTTACAAAAACCAAAGCACCTTTAAAATAATACTTGCTTTCTGTGTGAATGTGAATTCACCCCAAAGAATCCCAACTTGAAGTAAGGCGGGATGGCCCAAGGGTTACTATACACATCTTCCTTTCTGTGACAGAACTCGTTTTTCACTTCAAACAGTAAACTTTACACACATATTTTTGTTGTCACTGAAATCTATTTGTGGTTGTCATTTTTCCCTGATCCCATACTACATTTACAATGTTCTCACAGTCGTTATGTATACCATGTACACATGTACAACACAATTTGTGAAGATATGTATTCTGTTTTAATTGCAATATGCTTGCAAACAAATGTAATGTTTTCTTTCACAATGTTAGGTTAGGTTTAAATATAATTCTATAGTAATAAAACACATCCATTATGAACAACATTTTAAGGTTAGGTTCGGCATGTTTACGAATGAAGAAGAAGAAGAAAATACTTCGATGCCACAACAACGCTTAGTTGAGTTTGCTTTTACTTGCATTTTTGTGTGTGTTGATATTGTCACCCAGTATCAACTTGTTACAATCACTGTATTTACTTATTAAATGTTATGTTTGCCAATAATGAGTTTCATTTTCTTTAAACAACAAATTAAACTGGAACATTCTTACCCAATCTCACACTTTAATACATTATGTATCTTCACTTTACATTCAGCAATATAAAAAAATCATTTATAATTGGTACACTTCTTCACATATTGATACTATTGGGTACTCAAACCATCAAAAATGAATTACAGGCACTATTATTGGGAAAGTACCGAAATTAGTTTGGAGTAGAGCATAACCTGTAAGGACTTTCATTATTTTTTGTCATAATAATTGATTAAAACAAAATGTTAGTCATTTTAAGTATGCAATATTAATATTAATTTGTTTATTCTCAATGGCTTCACAGTAAACAGTGTAATTTGTGACCTTCCCCTGTTCTTGGTTTACCTTTTGATCAAATTCTGTTCTGTAAAATTCGTTAGCCTTTACGTTTCCTTCTAAATACTTAACTGTTTCCCGAGTTCCAGTACCCTGCTTAGGTGTAAATATTAAAAATAACTGTGAGTAGTAAATATGATTTATCAGTGTCATACAGTGTAGATTGATAAATGGAAGGCATATAATGTTTTATCAAATACCCACAATAATGCTCCTATGCTACGACCTTGTCTAAACATGTACAATAATATTACATGCTTGTTACTAAATTACTACTAAATTTGTAGGCTCACCAACATAAACTCGTATAAAAATGTCTATACAGTTCCAATTCAAACAAATTCTATAGGAATTGCCCCCACTTTACATAAAAGCAGGATGTTTACATTAATCTAATAACTAATTAAAAATTAAATTTTATAAGTTTATACAAGTATATGTTTTGAGGGTGCTACAAGTTGTTAGATATGGATACAATATGTACTACTAGTTAACACCAAGTCGGGAAAAATACACAAACTGATTTTATAATGTAAAAGTTGCTTACAACTACAAATTTCTTTTATTGGAATCAACATGTTCATAGTGTTTATGTATACAAATCCATACTTTATACCCTTTCATCAAATAAGATACAAAATGGTGAATCAAAATAATTTCTTCTACAATAACAACAAACCGTTAGACCACATAAGAGTTTATTAAATATAACAACAAATAAAATAAATCTAACACTTGAAACATAAATTTGTTTTGAGAATGCACCATTCAATTACTGCACTGAACCACCTAGAATTCAACATTATTCTTTTACTAATTATAATTATAATCACTACCAACTTGGAACACAAAGTTTTTTTATGGGTAAAGACGTAAAAGTTTTACCTTATAGCCTGAACCAGTTTTCGCTTATTATAACCTTCATCAGAGGCTGCCACTGGGAGCGCTGTCCATCTTGTTCTTGGCGACAGCATCAAATTTTGAAGGATCGACGTTGTGTGTGTGGGGTGTGATATGTTCGAATAATACGTGTGATTTGAATTGTGTCTATTCATTTAGGATGTCGTTTTTATATGTTTTTGTGTGTTTGTATATTTCCAATTGTTCAAGAGTGTCTAGTTTTCGGCCTTTTGTGTCTACGTGGAGAATATCCATGTTATTGTCGAAGTTTGTGTATGTGTGGTTTCCTTCAATGAGGTGGTTTGCAAAGGTGGATTCGGTAGTGGAGTGTAGTGCCTTTGTGTGTTCAATGTATCTTTGTTTGAAGCAATGTCCTGTCTGCCCTATGTAGAATTTGTTGCAATCTGAGCGGTTTAGTTTGTAAACACCAGATAGATCAAATTTTTTTGTGCTTTGTGTGTGTTTTGATAGTGTGTGTTCTGTTTTGTTTGTAGTTTTGTATGCGATTTTGTATCCTGCTTTTTTAAATTTATGGGCTATTTTTTCAGTTTGGTTATTGATGTATGTTAGTGTTACGAATTTGTTGTTTTCTGTCTTTGTCTATTGTTTGTTTTGTGTAGGAGTTTAATGACTATTGTTCTGTTGTATCTGTTGGATTCTGCTAGATATTTTATCGTGTTTAGTTCATCTTTGTAGTCTTTTTCATCTAGTGGGATGTTGTTAAGGTAAAAACAATTTTATGTTTTTACCCATAAAAACTTTGTGTTCTGAGTCGGTAGTGATTTAATTAAAACTTAACAAAATATCTAGCAGAATCCAACGGATACAACAGAACAATAGTCAATAAACTCCTACACAAAACAAACAACAGACAAAGACAGAAAACAACAAATTCATAATACTAACATACATCAATAACCAAACTGAAAAAATAGCCCATAAATTTAAAAAAGCCGGATACAAAATCGCATACAAAACGGAACACACACTATCAAAACACACACACAAAGCACACAAAATATTTGATCTACCTGGTGTTTACAAACTAAACAGCTCAGATTGCAACAAATTCTACATAGGCCAGACAGGACGTTGCTTCAAACAAAGATACATTGAACACACAAAGGCACTACACTCCACTACCGAATCCACCTTTGCAAATCACCTCATTGAAGGAAACCACACATACACAAACATCGACAACAACATGGATATTCTACACGTACACACAAAAGGCCGAAAACTAGACACTCTTGAACAATTGGAAATATACAAACACACAAAAACATATAAAAATGACATCCTAAATGAATAGACACAATTCAAATCACACGTATTATTCGAACATATCACACCCCACACACACAACATCCATCCTTCAAAACTCGACGCCGTCGCCAAGAACAAGACGGACAGTGCTCCTGTCAGAGACAGCAGTCTTTGACGAAGCTTATAATAAGCAAAAACTGGTTCAGGCTATAAGGTAAAACGTTTACGTTTTTACCCATAAAAAACTTTGTTCCGAGTCGGTAGTGATTTAATTATATTTAGTTAATCAACGTCATGGACAACGAAATCCAAGAATTATTCTTTTGTTAATATTATCCAATTAATTAATCATAAAATCAATCACTTTTATCTTTTACACTCTACTAATCATCAGCCAGTTAGTTTTCTTTGTTGATTACTACTAACAAATTTATTTATTTTTCATCCCGGCCCAAAATTTCCCTGGGGCTACCCTAATTTCCCTGAATCTCATTTGTGAGTTCAACTACATTCTGCACCCCTGGATAAAAAGTAACAAAATTTTATGAAAAAATCCCTATTAATATGTTCAAGAAATATTTACTACAGTCCTTATCACTATTACATGTCTTGCGTTAGGATCACAGAAACGTTTTGCTGTACCTTGCATGGAAGTTGCTCATTTTCTGAATTGTCTTCTAAGTCTTCTTCCTTTACATTGGCATTTCCGTCTGACCATGTGGGCAGTAGTTCTTCTATGACTTCTTTCTTAATTTCAGTTTTCACAATTGGTACAAGAGGCTGCAGCAGACAAATTAATGTTGCAAATACTACAAAACGTTTTAATTAACTTAGGGCCTACTATAATATAGTATATTCTCAAAGTTACTCTATTCTTAACTATTGTAATATTAAATTTCCCTGGGGCTAAACTAATTTCCCTGAACCTCATTTGTGAGTTCGATTATATTCTGCACCCCTGGATAAGAAGTAACAAAATTTTATTTTAAAAAATCCCTATAATACATTGAAGAAATATTTACTAAAGTACTTATCACTATTACATGTCTTGCGTTAGGATCACAGAAACGTTTTGCTGTACCTTGCATGGAAGTTGCTCATTTTCTGAATTGTCTTCTAAGTCTTCTTCCTTTACATTGGCGTTTCCGTCTGACCATGTGGGCAGTAGTTCTTCTATGACTTCTTTCTTAATTTCAGTTTTCACAATTGGTACAAGAGGCTGCAGCAAACAAATTAATGTTGCAAATACTACAAAACGTTTTAATTAACTTAGGGCCTACTATAATATAGTATATTCTCAAAGTTACTCTATTCTTAACTATTGTAATATTAAATTTCCCTGGGGCTAAACTAATTTCCCTGAACCTCATTTGTGAGTTCAACTATATTCTGCACCCCTGGATAAGAAGTAACAAAATTTTATTTTAAAAAATCCCTATAATACATTGAAGAAATATTTACTAAAGTACTTATCACTATTACATGTCTTGCGTCAGGATCACAGAAACGTTTTGCTGTACCTTGCATGGAAGTTGCTCATTTTCTGAATCGTCTTTGAAGTCTTCTTCCTTTACATTGGCGTTTCCGTCTGACCATGTGGGCAGCAGTTCTTCTATGACTTCTTTCTTAATTTCAGTTTTTACAATCGGTACAAGAGGCTACGGACAAATTAATGTTACAAATACTATGAACTTTTTTAATTAACTTGCTATTAACATAGTATATTTTCAAAGTTACTCCATTCTTACAAATTATAATATTACTGTCAATAAATCACACAATTATTTGCTTTTAGGCCTTTCCCTTAATTTGACTTCTCACTTCTCTTTCTATTATATTCCTCCTTGTATTTATATTTACAATTAAAATTTTTGCCCTTGATGTACCTCAAATTAGGAAAAAGAATGTATTCTCCTGACCAGAAAAATGTTACTGTTTGCACAGACATAAATACTACAAGTAACCTTCATGTAGAGTGTAACATAGAGAATTATATAATATGTTGAATTATCAGATTACAGGAAATTATCAAGGAAGAAAATAACAGTCCAGGGTAAGAATACAAAGCATACAGACTCACACGTGTTTGTGTGCGTTACAAAAAGTGTTAATATAAGCAAGACAAAACAGTCTTCCTCGCTGTCCTCTCTCTGTCTCCTTCTTCTCTCTTTCCGCACCTGTCCCATATACTAGATAAATATTTTGTTTCTGTTAGCATTTCCACAATTTTCTCAAAAATAAGTTAACAAAATTTCAACTGATTAAATGTTGTTAAATTATGATGTTACACTGTGATGATTATATAACCGAATGAAAAGATTTGGTACTAAATATGAGCACACAGTACACACTGTTCTAGGAACATAAATGGTATCCATTACGTTAACTGTTGTATGTCAGCATTCAGCACACACACACACACACACACACACACACACACACACACACACACACACACACACACACACACACACACACACACACACACACCTGCAATCTACACAGATACAATATAATTATTCATTTTACTGTTTTAACAAAACACTATAAACACAAATAACTGATTTAGTAGGTCTCTTATTAAGTACAGCTTAGTTTTTGTTTGATTTACATTCCAATTTTAATTCAAATAATCTTCTAAATATTTCATACTATTGTGTGCACACAGACACCATTTTTATGTTGCCCTAATGGACTCGGATTTCAATGACACTCAAAACATGAGTAAATCTGAAACATTATATTAACACAGTATACTCTGGGAAAAATTATATTTTTCTTGACATTCATATGTTCCTGACTGATATACACCAAAAATTCATGTGAATTTTCTGATAGTTATCAGAATGACCTACATAATCTGACACTTTCATTGTCCAGCTTCAAGAACAGTATACAACAAACACTGGCAGTAAACAAAACAAGAGAGAGAGAGAGAGAGAGAGAGAGAGTGTGTGTCACAGTTTTACAAGATTTATAATAACATGATTCACAACTAAATGAACAGAACAATGCTGAAGATATACAAATATGTGTACTGAAAAGGCAACATCATCTTCCTTCCAGAGGTGTATTTATGGAGGGGGAGAGGACCGCCCCCCCGGAGGGTTGAAAAAGTTGATGAATTTTGTTAATCTCTTAATTTTTAGACTGTTTTATTACTTTTTCAGCTGCGTACGCTAATATAGTAGTAACTCTTCTTTAAATATACAAACATGTTTATTACACAGCATTAGTGTATAATACACTAATCCATAAAATCAATCATTCATATTAGATTAATAAACATTTTAAAAAAACACAAATGTGTGTGTGCAAGTTTATATTATCCAATAATACATTACTTCTGCAAGTTCTTGTTTATTTTTTTACCACTATACACATAATATTTTATGTATATAACATTGTTTATGGACACATAATACACGTTTCACAGATCAATTTCTACCTTCACACATTTCAATGTAAGTTAACGAATAAACGATTTAATTTCAATACACATTAACGAATAACTGATTTAAAATTTTATTAACAGAAAAAGATTAAATCAAAATAAAATATATTCTAGTTTAATAAATTTAAATATTATTTACTCTAACACACACACATATATTGGTATGTTATATAGTTTCTACCCTAGAAAATTTTAAAGTGGGTTCCAGAGCAGAATCAGCTATTTCTGAGATAACTGTTGCAAAACCCCATACAGTTGATAAACAACTCAATTTTTCTGGTTTGGCATACATTTACATTGCTAAATTGAAAACAAACAAGTACAACTTTGTAACAAAATTTATAGAGCATTTGATTCTCAGAAAAATTATATAAACGGTCAACAAAAGAAACATACGAAAATTTACAAAATCTGCTTTTTATTTAGAAAACTTGGCTAAGCGTGGCATTAAAAAATTATAATTTTAACATAACACTACCCATTTTAGGTGCCACTCACCTAGCTGTACAAATTCAGGGAGGATATGGGAACTGAAAACGCAAGCAACCTTGTGCTTAACAAGGCTGTTCACCAAGTGAAAAACTATTAAAACTGTTCATGGTGTACCTTCTTTTCCATATGTTGTTCATGCTGTGAATCTTCTAAGCCCTCTTCATTTGTACTATTATTTGTATCAGATAATACTTCTACTTCAGAAACATCATCTTCCTTTGTTATGGATTCAATGGTAGATAAAAGTGGATGAAAGAACATAAACCCAAAACATATGACACTACATTACATTAGTCCTATTAGTTATCATATCAGATTAATATGAATTTACTTTTCATAGCGCACACATACACACACACACAATATATAAATTGTGCACAATATGTGCTACTACATTATTAAATCTAATATTATTTTTTTTTTTTGTACAAACATAAAACCATAATATTCTTAAAAAGTAAAATCCAAAAGTAAAAAACTAAAAAAACTTAAAGCAAAGACGTCAGTTTTGAACGAAAACTTGAAATATTACTTAAGTTGAAATTTTATATTAATGTAGTATCCTCCAAGAAAAAATTAATTTTTTCTTCACATTTATATATAGGTTTACACCCAAAAATACGCTACAGAATTAAACGTATTTTCTGGTACCTCTCTTTAATAGCTGTGATGGCTCTCTGTACGAACCTCATAATCGGGGCCGGATTAGGTACCTTGGCGCCCTAGGCTAATTATATTTTACCCCCTCCTCACCTCCCATAGGCTAGTCTTACGTTTATTTGCAAGGGGGTGAATGAAGCTTTATACACCCTACAATAGCCTATATTTCTTAGTTGCGAATATTTCAAATATCTTACTGTTTTCGGAAATAGTCTCAAGAATTGAAAACTGAGGCTATTTTTCAGAAATTGTTTTAGAGTTACACCTTCAACCATTTGTAGTTGCATGATGGCTTTTATAAGGAAAAAATTAACTAAGTAGTTACAAAATTATAACAGTTTTATTAAGGGTACACTAAACATTATTTACACAAAGAAGACAATCAGTTAAATATCTTGTGGATTTATTAAGACTCGTGTAAAGTTCAAGCTAGATTCTTTTTTCTCGCTTTAGATTGAGCAAATGTTTTAATCACCTCACTGAAATCAAGCCCTTGCAGAAAGTCACTTTCAATGAACAAGAGGGCTACACTGTCAGTTTATCCTGGCGCAAATTTGAGCATAAATAATTCTTCACCCTCTTCAAAGCTGAAAAAGATCTATCGCCACTGCAGTTAGTGACGGGCATAGTAAGGAAAATGTGCAAAACTATCTCATTAGGAAACATTGATTCAAAACAGTTTGGTAAGCACTTCTATTATTTATGTAGTTTTACCATAACTTATCGCAAACAGGCGCCTGTGTTCAAAATGAACTCAAATTTTTATCCTTGTAATTTATTACCAATTTTACATTTAGCTGTAAAATTTGATTATTCTTTAGCTAAAATTTTGTGCCCCCCAAAGTGCCACAGCCTAGTCAGCCTAATGGTTAATCCGCCCCTGCTCATAATGTGACATTTTTACTACTTCAGCTTAAAGAACAGAATACAACACACACCGCAAAATGAAACAAACCAAATGTGTAGTGTGTGTGTACACACATGCGCACGACAGGTGCGGTCACCTCTGGATCTTGTTTGCAATGAAAGAGAGAGCGGCGGGGAGAGCTAACTGCTTCTCGCTTATTTTCTTATAATTTTGTAACGCCTTCCTGTTTCATTTTATTAATCTTTACTCAAATATCGACAGCAAACTATAATGTTATATCAAGTGCACCATTTGTAGTAATGCCATTCATAATCTTTGAATATGAATAAATGTCTACTCAACAGTCCATAAAGGACCAAGGCATACCGCAAGGCCTTTTGTGTTTAGTGTGACAGTTGCATGGCTAGTACAACGCGCCACCAGCCGCTAGTTGTGGTATCCACAGCCACTTTGAATGTGAACTTATACAAATTGCAAGAGATCTTTGATGACAGTTTTAGTTCACCTACTGAAGACGCCTAATCATAGTATATGGATAAAATCTGTACTACTAAAAAAAAGACGCTTTAAAAAAAAAAACATTTCCCTATATTTCATATTTCAAACTTACATGCAAATTCTATGTAATAAACTTGTTTGTAGACATATATTTAAAAAAAGTTACTACTGTATTAGCATACTGGGCTGAGAAATTAATAAAACACTTAAAAATTACGAGATTAAACAAAATTTCTTGTCAACGTTTAAACCCTCTGGGGGGGGGGTCCAGTCCTATTTGCCCCCCCCCCATAAATACGCCCCTGTATATATACATATATATATTGTAACGTTACATAACCCCTGCCCAAATATGATAACATAATCACCCAATTCTAAAAGTCAGAAATGGGTATTATGTACCAAGCTATAAAAAACTTTGTACTCCAAAAACACTGTAAACAATAATAATAAAAGTGCAGTGTAGAAAGGGAAATATAGTGTACTTAGTGAAAGTGTAAACCTTTAAAAAGAGCATCTCACAGATTTGTACTGGAGATGAAAAACAATCAATATTGTAGCAGTGGACTATATTGCTGCTGACAAGTTTTGTATTTTGTGTAATTTTGTATTGTGTAGGCCACAAAGGTCTTGTACCTAGGAATAATCTTTGTGTTTAATATAATGATTTTGTTTAAATATAAGATAACCCAGGGTTAAATATAAAATAATACTATGTTAGCAAAATGGCATATAAAAAAATAGTTTAGAGTAAGGATATATTAAGTAAATGATAAATCATAAATAAATCAAATTAAAAGGGATTAAAATATAAAATACCAGTGTACAAGTTTAAGGAAAAATATAAAGAAAAACCTTAAATAAATTAAATTCGACTATAAATAAAATCTAAAAAGGATTATTTTTCTAAAAAGAAGAAATGAATTTATAATAATTAATAATAGGCTATATACTAAAAAGTATATAGATTAACCAATAAAAAACCATAAAAATTCTTGGTTACTAAGAGTAACTAACTAACAAGAATTTAATTTAATTGTTAAAAAGATTGGAAGAGAGCAGTTTTGAAAAGTGTAATGTCTATAAAAATTTAAGAAATTAGTAAATACCATTTGAAATAATCAGCGTAAAATTAATAAAATTAACGAGTGATGTCCACTACATATTAGAACTCCTTCAAATAGAATAATTCACGCCCGCAATTTGATGAAACCTTGAAAAATCAACCTTCGATTTCCAAGCCTAGCCTAACGAAATTTCGACTTTGTGGGTGAGATCGTTACCTAGTATAATTTAACTAAATTACACCTCAACTATAAACTTATAACACTAGAAACAGCACAATCTCTTTAAATACTTCTGGAAAAGAGGTGAATATAAACTTTATTATTTTTGTTAACCAAAAACCAGCAAAACGTAGTTTGGTTAAGAACATTACTGCCGCCATGATGCCTAGTGGTTGTGGTCATCAGTGAAGAAGAGCTAACTGCACTCTAGCGGTCAACAAATCAACCGCATAATATAAATAGTACAAATTATAAAAATTTCTTTATGGAAAGCTTGGTATTAACCCATATTCATTTCTGACTTTCTCAAAGTACAAAGAACTCTAAAATAACCCTGGGAAATTAATTCATTATTTCTTTCTTTGTATTAATATTGAAAAAATAAAAATATTTGTTATATACTATATGTTTAAAAATAAGATCGAACTGATTCTGTGTTGTCAGTAAGAATCGATTATCCCTTTATGTTTTGGGAGAATAAAAAAAATGCTAAATAAATTCAATGAATGCCTTGTTGTTTGAATAAAAATGTGTATTATTTTCAGTAGATGGTAGTTCATTACAGATTGTCAGAAGACTGAGAAGAGAACGGACATCCAGAATACATTACTTACCATTTCGAGTTAATTTAACCTCAAATATGTTCATAAACATAGAAGTCAGCTGGTATCATGAGCGGAGAAATTTGAAATAATTAATCGTATACTAAGAGAGTAATTCTCTTTGCACTCTCTCTCCTAACTACTTTCAAACAACGGTATTGATTTCACACAAATAAAATCTAAGAAAATATTTGCATAATCACACACACTAATTTTTTGGAAACATCGAACATAAAATATAACAAATTCTGTGACTCTTAATAAAGCGAGATTTTTGAAGAGTATAAATAGACGTAAAATTACTACTACTCCAAGAGATAACCGCGAGACGTTACAAGATGACGTTCAAACGTGGGGATTAATTAAGAAACCTTTTTAGGAAACGTTATAACTCAGAGAAGAACCGCGAGACGTTACTATATATATATATTACAACGCTACCTTTCGCCTAACACAATTATCTAATATTTGTGATGTTAGATAAAAAGTTACTTACCCGTGATATTACTTTACCTGGGCGCCAGAACAAATCTCAGATACAAATGACACGGTTTCAGCTTAGCTCAGCGCATGGAGACACTCTTTCTACGGATTCGTTCAGTGATTGTGGTTTTCAAGGGGAATCGTTACAAATAACACTTTAATATTTCTTGATTATTTTAATGAACGTTTAATTAATTATTTTTAAACTTTAAATTTTTAATGGTAGGACTTAATTCTACCCTAACATTTATATTTACTGAGTGAGTGTGAAAAGTAATGATTAAGACGCTCAAACGACCTTTAGCTCTTATCTGGTTTGATTAAGAGATTTCTATCTCCCAAACCAGTGCTAAAGAACAGGTCTGCAATAATTTGCACGTCCAATACAACACACCACTTTCCATTCAACACTCCTATACTATATTAGAGCTAATCTTATAGTTAAAATACAAAGTGTGCTTTTCTTCGTGTCCTTTTAAAATTGTTTATTGTTTTATTATTTGTTTAGTGCTTATTTCATTGATCAATGAATCTATTTCTTACTGTTTGATGCGTTGACCGAAGATAGGAATCCGTAGAGGCCCTCCTTTTGATGGTGTTGCACAGAAGAATGGATGTTGATCAATGCAGTTGAAGATGCCCTGGCAATTACAGATGCTGTAGCCTTCTGTAGCACAGGTCCTTCACGGCTGATGCTTAATTAATTAACGGTTGTTTTACGCAGCGAGTGTTATTGAATGTTATGTATTCATCTACACTGTGGACTACTTCTCGAATTAGAACTTAATTTACACTTTCGCGTGATTTAAAAATTTCTGTATGTGAATTATACACGTCTAGTGTGTTTAAGTACCGAACGAAGAGTGATGCTACCCATCGCTTTGAGCTGGCGTCAGTTTTAAATACGGGCTGCTGATTGGTTGTACAAATAAATCATGCGTTTTTCCAGTTCTGACAATCTCGAACAGGTCGGTGAAACACTCCGTGACAGGTTCCAAACGGCATAGAAATTCTTGTCAAAATCGTACTTCCTGTATTTGCAAATCGATTGATTACAGGTATTTACAAACGTGTTTCCAAAGATCTGACCACAGAATATTGTTGCTTAGGTCTTTATCTGTGTGTGTGTGTGTGAAAACACCTTATTCCTACGTAGCATAATTCTCTCGTTATTCCTGTTGGCGTGCATCATCCGTATAACTTCTTCAATTGTTAATTATATTAACTGAGATTGCGGCTACTTATAAAGCTTTTCTTGCTGAATACAATGCTGTTTTCAGAACTGCCGTATATTTATAACTTTTGAAGTTATCGCAGGTTGAACTGATAATTCGCTTTGAGTAAAATAACATGTTTGAACTGGATTCTGATGTAGCGGTGACGTGGTTAGAGTGAGATGGCTGCGATTATACGCTCTCTCTCTTACCTACGGCGTTACACTCGTACCGTCTATAGCTTTCATATAACGCTCTGATAGGACGCTATTATGAATCATTATATATACCCCCACTCGGTATAAAAAAATTGATTATTTAAATCATTAATTTTTTTTCTAATGTACAGTTTTACACTGATTAAAAATTTGCACATTTACTTTAGCACTTTTTTCCCGCACAAAACTTGCACTACTACAATGTTGCTTACATCTATCTTATTACTAAAGATTACAATGTTGCTTAACCTAACATGGTATATTGAAATTTATATGATCATTTTTAATCATCATTTTGGATTAATTAATGTCAATAATTTAAATAACAATATTAACATTTATTTATATAAAATTTATTATTATTATTATTATTAGTATTGATTCAAAACCATTATAAATTTATGGGTCAATATTTTGTTTATTCTTCCTCCTATGGGAACATAGCTTATATAGCTTACCTCCATATATAAAAAATCCTGGTTTGGAGCTGGTAACTGCACTCCTCCAAGCTACACTAATCCTAGGGTCTTGTTGTTGATGAGTCCCTATTTCCTTGAGTCGTCTAACTACTTCAGGTTTCATTATATGTTTTACCGCATAAATACCAATATCATTGCTACTACATTTAATATGATCTGTTTCCATGTTGTTTTCTGATGGTGGATTTCTACTGAGTACATCTGCTACTAAGTTGTCTTTCGCTTTGCAATACTGTATTTCAAATTGATACTCTTGTATCGCCAAGATCCAACGAGTCAGACGAGCACCTAGCAATTTACACTTTAATAAAAACACTATTGCCTTATTGTCGGTGATTATAGTAAGTTTAGCACCCAGAATATAACTTCTAAACTTTGACAGGCTATGCACTATCGCTAATAGCTCTTTTTCTGTCGTAAAATAGGTTAATTCTGCCCCTTTAAGTGTGCGACTTACAAATCCTAATACCGCTTTTTGGCCCTTCTCATCGATCTGATACAAGTGTGCTCCAATAGCAATATTGCTGGCATCTGTTTGCAAGTAAAATCTTTCTCCTATTCTTGGATGATTTAATACAACAGTATTAATAAAAAGACTTTTCACTTGTTGCAGCGGTTCATCGTGGTCCTTTGTCCACTTCCATTTAATACCTTTGTTTAACAACTTTAACAATGGAACAGTACTTTCCGCGTATTTACTTGTAAACTTCTGATAGTAGTTAGCTAAACCTAGAAATGACTTTAGCTGCTTACAGTTCTTTACTACACTTACCGACTTCCAATGCTTATATTCTTTAATACTTACATTTATTTTATTTGTATTAATTTCCATCGTAATGGTATTTCTTTTAAAATTTATTTCTGCTTTCCATTCAAGTAACGTATCTACCCCAATAATACAATCATGAATGAGTTTCGGGACTATTAGAGCTACAATTTGGGTTTGGTTACCATTTATACTGACAGGTAAATATATTTGTTCAGTTAGCCTTTGCATTTTGGTTCCAGTGGCTCCCTGTACATTACAATGTTTTACGGGTAGTCTGGGACAATTTTGCAACTGACTATTATCTACAAACTTTGAGCTAACACAGGTAACTTCACTGCCAGTGTCAATAAGCGCTCTTACCAGTAGATTACTGATCTTACAAATTATTTCCGGATATTCAGGATAATGGTTTCTACCCACTTCTTGCTCCTCTTTTAACAAGAACTCCCTATCGCTCACTTGTTTTATATTATTAGCTACGTTCTTCTTACCTGTTTTCTTTGGTGTTTTCACTGCAGGTAATGGTAGGTTTAGTTTTGTTTCTTTTCTACCTGCAGTGGCTTCCCGTTTCCCGTATTCATTTTACTAGTCGACGGTTGCTGCTCGGTAGAGGTTATAGTTGTTTTACACACTTTATACCGTTTATTAGGTTTGTTCTCTATACTTCTACTTCTACCTTTCTCCTCAAATTCCGGCCGATTTTGTGGTTTGTTACCCAGATATGGGGTAAACCTTTTTTTTTCATACGTTCATTGTCTCTCCTCTTATTTGAGTAGAAAGTTGGTTCTTGCTGATCGCCTCTAGAGTAGTTACTCAGCTGATTACTTACACGCTGTAGGTCCCTCTCTAAATCTAGACACTCATCTACAACCATAATGAACTTTTCTAGAGTATCCACTCCTCTAGTTGTGGTTGCTACTCTAGTGCGTTCTGAAAAATGACGCGCTAGCTTATATACTAGGTCTCTCTCTTCTATTGGTGGTGTTAGATGTTTAACTTGTGCCATTACATTTAGCACATAATTGGTAGTTGTCATATTCATTGACGGGTGATACTTACCAAATTCTAGATGATCGCGTACCCTTCTTTGTATCTGAACATTCCAGTACTGAGCTAGAAATTTTTCTCTGAAGTCTGAGTAGGTTTGGACTCTGTCCGAGATGACTTTCCACCACGTACCTGCCCAATTCTTGAGAAATCAGCCTAACATGTCCTTCTTGTCCTCGTCGTCCATCAGTGGATTTACACGAGTTACATAAGCTTCAAACAGCTTCAGGAATTCCACAGGATTCTCATGTGGGTTTCCTGAAAATGCAAGGTTTTCTGGTTCTTCCTTATAGCCGCCACACCTCACTACTTTGGTTTGCTGTGACTTCATTGCCTTAGTCAGATCCTCCCGCATTACCTTCAACTGCTGTTCCATCTTTTGATGTACTTCGTCACTGTTAGCCTTACTCTCTACCTGTTTCTTAACTTCATTAATATTTACACCCAGTTGGGTACACTCTTCCCTAGTATTTTGGATTTCTTTTTTATTTAGAAGTGATTGTGTTTTTAGTTCAGCTGTTACTTCACTGAATTGTTGATTAATGAGGGTTACCTTTTGTTCTAACCTTTCATGTAATTCATTTCTAAATTTATTTAACTTTTCATCTTGACGGCGAAAATTAGTGTTTACTTGTTTTCTAAACTCATCTAGCGTAGTTTTAACCTCTTCGGTATGCTTATCAAACCTACTATTACTCTCGTCTATTTTATTATTAGTACTATCTAATTTACTAGCTAGATTAGATATTTCTTCATCTATTTTAAATGTAGCCTCTTTACTACTTTGTTCTATTTGGCTAGATAAATTTTCATTTATTTGTTTCATTTCACTGGACAAATATTTATTAGTTTGTTCTATTTTATTATTAACATCTGTTAACAATTTTTGATTACTTTCCTCTAAACTTTTATTATTTTCTTCAATTTTCTTTGATAATTCACTATTTGTACTTTCAATTTTACTATTAGTAATTTCGATTTTATTATTAGTTTCTTTTATTTCAGTTTTAGTTTCTTCCATTTTAGTGGTCAACTGCTTAAACATTTGCTCAATTGCTGCCATATCTACTGATGATGATTTAGCCATTTTTTATTTTTATTTTCAACAATTTAATTTAACAATTATTTAATAGTTATTTGTAACCTTGAATTCCACTTTCTTTTCAAATTTATTAATATTACTTTTTAACTAATCACTTGGGTAAAAGCAACGCCAAATTATATAACTTTATTTATATAATTTTGTGAGTTTAATCGAGCCCCTTAGTTGGCCGCACCAAATACATACAACGCTAACTTTCGCCTAACACAATTATCTAATATTTGTGATGTTAGATAAAAAGTTACTTACCCGTGATATTACTTTACCTGGGCGCCAGAACAAATCCCAGATACAAATGACACGGTTTCAGCTTAGCTCAGCGCATGGAGACACTCTTTCTACGGATTCGTTCAGTGATTGTGGTTTTCAAGGGGAATCGTTACAAATAACACTTTAATATTTCTTGATTATTTTAATGAACGTTTAATTAATTATTTTTAAACTTTAAATTTTTAATGGTAGGACTTAATTCTACCCTAACATTTATATTTACTGAGTGAGTGTGAAAAGTAATGATTAAGACGCTCAAACGACCTTTAGCTCTTATCTGGTTTGATTAAGAGATTTCTATCTCCCAAACCAGTGCTAAAGAACAGGTCTGCAATAATTTGCACGTCCAATACAACACACCACTTTCCATTCAACACTCCTATACTATATTAGAGCTAATCTTATAGTTAAAATACAAAGTGTGCTTTTCTTCGTGTCCTTTTAAAATTGTTTATTGTTTTATTATTTGTTTAGTGCTTATTTCATTGATCAATGAATCTATTTCTTACTGTTTGATGCGTTGACCGAAGATAGGAATCCGTAGAGGCCCTCCTTTTGATGGTGTTGCACAGAAGAATGGATGTTGATCAATGCAGTTGAAGATGCCCTGGCAATTACAGATGCTGTAGCCTTCTGTAGCACAGGTCCTTCATGGCTGATGCTTAATTAATTAATTATTTAATTAATTAAAGGTTGTTTTACGCAGCGAGTGTTATTGAACGTTATGTATTCATCTACACTGTGGACTACTTCTCGAATTAGAACTTAATTTACACTTTCGCGTGATTTAAAAATTTCTGTATGTGAATTATACACGTCTAGTGTGTTTAAGTACCGAACGAAGAGTGATGCTACCCCTCGTTTTGAGCTGGCGTCAGTTTTAAATACGGGCTGCTGATTGGTTGTACAAATAAATCATGCGTTTTTCCAGTTTTGACAATCTCGAACAGGTCGGTGAAACACTCCGTGACAGGTTCCAAACGGCATAGAAATTCTTGTCAAAATCGTACTTCCTGTATTTGCAAATCGATTGATTACAGGTATTTGCAAATGTGTTTCCAAAGATCTGACCACAGAATATTGTTGCTTAGGTCTTTATCTGTGTGTGTGTGAAAACACCTTATTCCTACGTAGCATAATTCTCTCGTTATTCCTGTTGGCGTGCATCATCCGTATAACTTCTTCAATTGTTAATTATATTAACTGAGATTGCGGCTACTTATAAAGCTTTTCTTGCTGAATACAATGCTGTTTTCAGAATTGCCGTATATTTATAACTTTTGAAGTTATCGCAGGTTGAACTGATAATTCGCTTTGAGTAAAATAACATGTTTGAACTGGATTCTGATGTAGCGGTGACGTGGTTAGAGTGAGATGGCTACGATTATACGCTCTCTCTCTCTTACTTACGGCGTTACACTCGTACCGTCTATAGCTTTCATATAACGCTCTGATAGGATGCTATTATGAATCGTTATAATATATTATATATATATATATATATATAGTGTGTGTGTGTGTGAAACACAATAAAAGCAATAACAGAACAAAATTGTAATAACATCATTTATAAATTGAACTGCCTTATGATAAGTTTCCCTACTAATACTTACGATGGGAACACTAAGTGTCCCGAAACATGTTCCAAATAAGGAAAAAACATCTTGAGGTAAGTTGTTATAAATATTAAATATATTAATATTTTCTATTTTCTATTGGAAATACCATCATGTGACTGTGGTTATTAACTGGACCTATAAATAAAACAATTACCACAAACATAAAATACTTTTTCATTTTCCAAAATACAATGCAACTGAAAGTAATCTGACCAAGTATGATGTCCTTAGATTAGCACACTAAAAACAAAACATAAGTTTCATTGTACAGTTCAAAAAACAGCACCCAACTCAAAGCAAGGTGGGTGGCCAGAGACCGGCCTCTTATGTATCACTATACACGGGGCTACCACTATGTTACTGAGTTCAATTTTTAATGCAATTCTTTATTGAACGAGCAAAGTGAGTTCTCAGTTTTAACTCGACTGGCATGTTTTAAATTGGTCTCTGTCTGTCTGTCTATTTGACGCATGTTTCACAATAACTTTTGAGTGCATCAACCAATTTTTATAAAACATGCATGTCCATACAAACCCTACACAAGCCTACTGATTTTTGAGACTGATCTCCCAAAAATGGGGAGGAAGCAAAAATATGAGGGAATAAAAACTGTGGAAAACAGCAAAAAAACCAGTTGGGGTATCAAATTAAGGAGAATTTTATCCAAAAGATGATTGCAGTGTACAGTTCTGGAAATTTCAAAATTTTAGAATCCAGGGTCCAAAAATGAATTCAACAATGTTTTCTTAATTCTATAAATCCAGCCCTGTGTCACACTAAAGGTAATTTTAACCCAAGCCTAAACGTAGCTACTATAAAAATGTCATCACTGGGAACCATGGAACAAAAACTGAATTCAGAATTTTACAAAAATTGTAAGTCTATGTAGGGATAAAGTTATGAGGAATTTTGTATAAAATACAACAACTGAATCTTTAAAAATTCGACAGAATTAATATTTCTCAATAACTTATAATTTTTCAAAAAGTTTGTAAAGTATAAGCTATGTTTACAAAAAAAAACCTTTATATATTTTTACAGGTTATGTATATTTGTGAAAAGGATTAGATACAGTTCTGTAAATATCTGTGGAAACACACATAATCTTGAAAACTACAGCTAAATCATTTGCCATTTAGGCATCATACTTATAAATTTAACAACAAAATGATGTGGTAGTTTGTAATGTTTAGTATGTATGTAACGTGCCAAAATTGGGTTATTTTATTTATTACAGTATGGGGGTATTTGCATTTTTTTTTATTTCATTTTGGGTGGGATTTTATAAATTTATTGTGAAGTTTTATTTCCCGGCGAACGTTATTTCCATTACCACAGAACACATGGCAAGTGGAACCGGGTTGAAACAAAGCAGAGACGCAGTTTGTGTTGAGTAACTCGCTAAGGAATGCTCACCACCCCGAATTTCTCAGAAATGTGCATATGTGTGACCACGCTCGCACTTAACATCGCCGGGCGGGGCGCTGAAGTGACGCCGTTAAACTCCAACGTCGATGCCAAAAAATGGCGTTGGAACAAACAGTTTGTAACACCAACCAGCCAACTACAGGAAATGCCGTTAAACCCCGCCCACTGCTAGTGACATCAGTACACCAGAGGCAAATATCGTCCTCGGTCACCACACATATAACGGCGATATTGCATGCATAAAAGGAATACGCCACAACAAATTAAGCATGAACGACGACGAACATCAGGTGGCAGTGAACCGCCGCTTCCTCCCGCTCGCGGTCCACATTAACAGTCGACATATAGCCGCGGCGTCGGCCAGACGCGCGCTAAGACTCGTGGGTCCCAAGAATCTTGTAAAGTTTAATTGAAAGTAATAATTTTACAGCTCTAAGTAAGCCAGTATCTAAGAAGGGAATACGTGGAGTGACGGCAAAATGTAAAAGCAGTGAACTATCAAACGTTTGTGACCGAGTGCGGAAATATTACAGGGACGCGCCACGTGGTTGACGGCGACGCTATGGAAACAAGTAACTGTATTCTAATCAATCAATTTTATTACCAAGGCCGAATTCAAATAAATGTAGGGGTTTTATAAATTTGAATGAAAGAGAGAGTGAGCACGCTGGGCTGTATAGGTTACGATAAAGGTTACATTTAGAAATAAAACATACGTAGATGTATACATTTCAAAGTTTGTTTTTTGTGTTGTTGTTAATAATTGGTGGATTTCCGTAAGTAAAACATCACTTTCATAACATAAAATGTGTTAGACTAAGTTATTTCGTTAACCCATGAAACACATGTTTGTATCTAGCGTTCGCACGAAAGAATCCTGGGCCCAGAGAAACGAAACTTTGAAGGTAGGTGGGAGTTGTATTTATGTATTTTATATAATTTTAAAGTGTATTTGAGCGTCACAAGTGGCGCCCGAACAGGGACAGTTTTTATTAATTAAAAAACTACATTAGTAAAAACCGTACCTACAGAAAAGATACAAACATGTTTTTGGGGTTAGCGGAATAAAACAAAAGTACGTTATTAACGAAAAATTGGTTATATAATACATTATATTGATTATATTATAGTCACACAAGTATGAAGTATAAAATAAGAAATGGCAGATAACAATGAAGTCAGCTTATCTGACAGTCAGACCGAGAGTCAAGTAACAAGTAAAGCGAAAGAGTTGTCATTGGACATCTATTTAATTTCATGAGAACCATGTCTAGAGATATTAACGTAAGATTTGACGTGCAAAACAGTAATTTTAATAAAAAATTTGATATACAGAATGATAAGTTTGATGCAATTGACAAAAAATTTGACGTTCAGAATAGCAATCTTAATATAAAATTCGAACAACAGAATGTTCAATTGCAGCAGAGTATTAGCGTAAAATTTGATAAGTTGATAAATAATATACAAGACAAGAATGAACGTCTTGAAAATGCCAATGAAATGACAAGAAATAATCTGAATAAAGTAGAACAGAGTAAGAGTAATACAAACGAAAGTTGTAATAGCAATGTTGTATTAGGTAAAGAATTAATAAATAATAATGATGTTGTTGAAAATAATGAGAATAATAATGGAATTGAAAATGTAATATCTGAGAGTACTGAAGAGTTTGTAGAATGTGATTTTGAGATGTTAATGTGTGTTAATGAGTTAGAGAGAGAGAGAGTGGAAAGAGAGTTATATTATAGGTATGAAACAGAGGGTAAATTGTTTACGAGGTAGAATGGGGGGTGAAGGAAGACCTTCACGTATATATTGTGTAGACAAGTGTGCTACAAATAATTGTTTTTTGAAGTTTGTTGTTTTTCCTGGAGAAGTCAGGAAAGGTTTAATTGAATTTGTACCCTCTGTCTGTAATACTTTTGAGAGTGTGATTGGGTATTGTGATGAGAGAGAGTTAAACAGAGAAGTGTATGTGGAGAAAGTAACAGAATTATATAACTTAAATAGAAAGTATGGTGAATGGAAGGAAAGTTTAAAAGTATATTTGAGTAACAATGATTATAATGATTTGGTAAAAATAATTAACCCGATAGTGAATGAATTTAATGACGGAGACTTAACAAAAATACCTAATATAGACCGGTTTAATGAGTATTTGAATAAGTTGAATGAATTTAGTTTGTATGGTTACAACACACAAAACAGTCAGTTGTGTGGTGATAAAATGGATAGGTGTTACACAAAACCAAGGTTAATCTGGGACGATGGAGGTTAAACTGTAAAACAATAAAAGACAGTGATAAACATTTTGTTTTATGGTTCTTGGCATGGCAAATTTGGACAATGAAGTGCGGAAAAAACTGAACAGTTAATAACAAGAGTTTGTAAATAAAATATAGTGAATTTATTTGTGTGCATGGTGGAATGTTAAGTAAATAATGTGCATACGTAAGATGATTGTTGTAATAATAATATTGAAATATTTGCAAGTTAAATAAATATCAGAATTAATTTTGAAAACAGTAATTGACTAATGGTAATTGTTTCGATAACTATATAATTTATATTTTCAGTAATTAATTAAATTAAACCAATTTGATATGCTTAAATATTTTGATTGCTTATTTAAATGTTAATTAATTAAAATTTTTTTATGAATTGAATTCATTTTACGAGATGGAAATTTGGTAATGAATGATAAATTGTTGGATTTAAACTAATTTTGTGTAAAATGTTTCAGAGATTAGGTTTTGGGTGTATATCATGTTAAACGGATTGTAAGTAGAAAAATTTTATAATCATGTAAAAAAAAAAAAATGTTTACAGGTGTGATTGAGATGTTAATGCAATAGTGAGATTATTTGAAATCATTGTGTTTAATAAATATGATAATTAAAAAATTTTTAATAATAAATGAAAAATGATATATACTAATTATTAATAATAAATTTAGAAAATTTTAAGAAAGTCAAATGGTAAAAAGTTATGAATGAGTTAAATGATTATTGCTGAAAATATTGTAATGTATATAAAATTTTTTAATTAATTAGTTAGTAAGTTGCTATTGCGGGGGTGGCCTGTGCCCTCGTAGATAGTGAAATGGGTTGGGGGTAACAGAGAGTGTTACCTCCATCGGAGGCCAAAATGGCGAAAATGTGCGATACACTTGTTTCGTGTAAATTCAATTTACACACTGATAGACGACTGTGTCGCACATAATAAGACGATGTATAACAGGCAGTGAAATGAAGTTAGATTTCCCCGACTTTTCGGGCGATTACTGCCTTACCAGCACTAATCGTGGATTTGGCTAGCGGCCAGCTATGGTCATATCAAGTCCCTTGACCATAGCTGACTTGAAATTGGTATATAGCAGAAATTCAATGGGGGCGAACATTAGGGGAAATCCCGGCACTATGGAACAGCGGCTACCACTCTGCCCGCTTGGGGGCAGCAAAGCCAGGTGGTAGACCCGCATTAAGGGCATGTATTTATAGACAAAGGTATGTTGATATCTGAACTTTTAAAATCTAATAGCGGAAGCAAAGACACGGAGAGGTAAAACTGCTCCAAAATATGCCATCTTTGTGAAAGCGAAAGGGCGATACAGTCCTCCATAATTTGAAATAGTGTGTGTGGATGGGAGGTGACTCAGAGGAGTCACGAATTTAAATTTTATAACATAAAAATTTTGCTAATTCAAATTTGATCCAATAAAAAATGCTTGTGCTCTGTTTAAGTAATTAGATGCTCAGACATTCAATATAAGGTGTTCATGCGGTAATTTTAAATGTATTATTTTATTGTTGTACGTTAGCTATAGGTGTTGATAAAATATGTGTTTTCATTATATGTGTATACTTTAAACTAAGCCAATAATTAAACTGACTGGCAGGCAGTTAACGTAATAGAAGCCAGTTAGTACTGATAAATATATGTATTTCATGTAATTGGTTCAAATATGAGATGTGTTTTAATTGTGTTAGTAAGATCAGCTGATCAGCAATAACAGGCCACTGGTAAAATGGTTTATAAATGTTCCAAGGAATTAAGGTTCAATGTAATGTTTTAATGTATTACAGATATTTTAAAGTAATGACAAAAGTAATTCGATAAAGTGAGAGATAAAGTAAGAATTTGTGAAATTTAATAAGAGATAGTTTTGGGTGATGAGTATTTTATGGGACATATAGATCTGTCCAAGTTGAAGTCAAAGTTGAAATAGTAGAAATGAAAATAATGTAATGTTGTTTTGAGTTAATGTGATGTTATAGAATTTTGAGAAGTATTGATATTGACACAGTAGTTGTGGAGAATAATTGTAGAGTTTTGGAGTGATATATTGTTGTTTATAATTATTGATGTTATTTTGTTGTAGTTGTAGTAAGGTAATGAGATTGAGATTTTGGGGATGGCAATTTTGTAGTAGGGGGTAGTGTAATGTGGGAGTCCGCAACATAATGATAAGTTGGGACGGGATAGGTATCGATTTTAGTGAGGAGGGGCCGCCTTAGGTAGGATCCAGGGGCCAGATAACGGGAATTGAGTTTTGGGGGGGGAAACACGTATCCTATGTACAAAGGGTTAGAGAGTATTTTTTTTTATATATAGAGATAAGGCGGCGAATTGCGTTTAATGATAAGTTGGGGTTAGAGAGTGTTTAGGGAGATGTTTTAATAGAGATGGGTGTCATGTTACTAAAAGTTGTAGGTGTTAGAGTCAGAGAGATAAAGATTATATGTGTATACAGAGCAAGTAGTAAATTAAATGAGAATAAATAATTTACATCACCCACAGTAGTGTAGAATCAGATTGTTAAATAAAGAGAGAGATTTATGATAAAGAATATAAAATTTTCATTTTTTAAACCAGTGACAGAATTTTGATAGAATTTGGTAATGTAAAATTAAGAATTGTTTATTTTAAATAATTTAAATGGCAATTGGCTTATTGTTTATAATAATATTTTGTTCATTTTAAATATTTTGTTTTATTATGTTTTGTGTGTCAAGTAGGATGTTACAGATGTTAAATGTATTTTCAGATAGAGTGTACATAACATATGTGAGTCAAGGTTGTGGACTTGACCTAGTTTCGATCAGCTGATGAGGTTACACATACTAAGCTTGTATAGTAGGAAGTAGATTCAATTTGTTTATTTAATCAATTTAAACCAAGTTTTAAATAATTTCTGTAGGTAAAGGAAACCTTTTAATGAACTTAAATTTTTTTTGAATTTTAAATTTTTTTTTGGAAAATAGTTTTTTTGGAAACTTTAATTTTTGAAAAAAAAAACTTGATTTTTCGCCTGCCATTTAATGAATATTTTTGAGTAATGATTATTTTATCATGTGTGTATTAACCATGCCTATTTTATTGATTTATTTTGTATTGCATTGTATTGTTAGACTCTAAGTATTCACATGTTAGGTTAAGGATATGTTTAAATAAGGAATAAGGAAGATAAATAAAATAAGGAAGAGAATTTTTTTTTGTAAAGTATATTATTTTGAATTTTGAATTTTTTGTAAATTTTTCAGAAATTTTAAAGAATTTTTTCAATGTATAAAAGGAAATGTGAGTGTGTGTGAGCCCAGTATCTGCTAAAGGCAGCCCAGCTTGCATAAAAAGGGGAAACATATCGGTGGAGGATCTGGAATAATTTAAGCCAGGGATTGAGGATTTTTTGGGGGTAGCATGTTAGAGAAGGTGAGGTGCGCTGTGGTACTTGGCTGTTCGATTTCTCGGTGTTGGGATCTCTTACGGAGAAGTCCAGTGATCTCGTTCAGATGAGTCCATAGTCGCTGAGCCAGGGGGGTCGTGTACCCATGAGGAGTAAGAACAAGAGGGGGTTGTTGGCACCAGTCCTCACCGGTCCTCTTCAGGGTTTTATCAATGAGATTTCTTCTGTTTTGGACAGCAGAATTCTCATTGAGGGGGTATTGTAACGTGCCAAAATTGGGTTATTTTATTTATTACAGTATGGGGGTATTTGCATTTTTTGTTATTTCATTTTGGGTGGGATTTTATAAATTTATTGTGAAGTTTTATTTCCCGGCGAACGTTATTTCCATTACCACAGAACACATGGCAAGTGGAACCGGGTTGAAACAAAGCAGAGACGCAGTTTGTGTTGAGTAACTCGCTAAGGAATGCTCACCACCCCGAATTTCTCAGAAATGTGCATATGTGTGACCACGCTCGCACTTAACATCGCCGGGCGGGGCGCTGAAGTGACGCCGTTAAACTCCAATGTCGATGCCAAAAAATGGCGTTGGAACGAACAGTTTGTAACACCAACCAGCCAACTACAGGAAATGCCGTTAAACCCCGCCCACTGCTAGTGACATCAGTACACCAGAGGCAAATATCGTCCTCAGTCACCACATATATAACGGCGATATTGCATGCATAAAAGGAATACACCACAACAAATTAAGCATGAACGACGACGAACATCAGGTGGCAGTGAACCGCCGCTTCCTCCCGCTCGCGGTCCACGTTAACAGTCGACATATAGCCGCGGCGTCGGCCAGACGCGCTCTAAGACTCGTGGGTCCCAAGAATCTTGTAAAGTTTAATTGAAAGTAATAACTTTACAGCTCTAAGTAAGCCAGTATCTAAGAAGGGAATACGTGGAGTGACGGCAAAATGTAAAAGCAGTGAACTATCAAACGTTTGTGACCGAGTGCAGGAATATTACAGGGACGCGCCACATGGTTGACGGCGACGCTATGGAAACAAGTAACTGTATTCTAATCAATCAATTTTATTACCAAGGCCTAATTCAAATAAATGTAGGGGTTTTATAAATTTGAATGAAAGAGAGAGTGAGCACGCTGGGCTGTATAGGTTAAGATAAAGGTTACATTTAGAAATAAAACATACGTAGATGTATACATTTCAAAGTTTGTTTTTTTGTGTTGTTGTTAATAATTGGTGGATTTCCGTAAGTAAAACATCACTTTCATAACATAAAATGTGTTAGACTAAGTTATTTCGTTAACCCATGAAACACATGTTTGTATCTAGCGTTCGCACGAAAGAATCCTGGCCCCAGAGAAACGAAACTTTGAAGGTAGGTGGGAGTTGTATTTATGTATTTTATGTAATTTTAAAGTGTATTTGAGCGTCACATGTATTGTATGACTGTCTGTTTTACTGTTATTTTACTATAAAAAAGAGCACAGGAATTGGAGTTTTGTAATTTTTCTGATAACTTAAAAATTACCTAATACTGAAGTTTACCTAATAGTAAATACATTTCATTCAAAACTGTGAGTAATTTCTGCAGCTCAGGGAGCTTACTAGTTACTAACACACACTATAACAGACCACATAATTGCAATCAACGTTTTATGTCAAGTGTAAGTGCCATAATTTTCTGATACCCAATGATTTGTGGCACCACTATCTAAAATGAATTTAACGGATCGAGTATTTCCTAGTAATTCTGAGGATAAAGCGCCATTTTTCTCAATATTTTCAGTGGAAATGAAATCAAATTCTTCTTCTTGATCATCTTCGCTCTGTGCAACATTTGATGTATGTCTTGTCATCTTGCCTCTTCCACGTCCTCGAGAGTTTCCTCTCCCTCTCTTACCGCGATATGACGTCTGAGGCGTCTGTTGAGTTTGCACATCCTTGTTTGATGGACACTCATTTTTGAAATGTCCTTTGCCTCTACATGTGTGACATATTACATTTTCGTACCTCATCTGTGAGCTATTCTTATATTCACCTGGAGAGTAGAAAGAGCAGTTACCATCGTTATCGACCTTATCATCTGCATTGGAGTTCTCTTTGTTTTTGAGTTCAGTATCCAATAACCTTGTTTTTACATCAGAATACTGTCGCGTCTTTATTCATTATCATTTCTATCGATGTAATGACGCTCTCAGAATGACGCATTGTCAGAAGAAGGTAACACGTTTTGTCGGTATCATCGGTTGCAACTTTGCTTACGCCATCGAGTTCTTTTATGAGTTTTTCGAATTTAGTGAAATGATCTTGTAATTCGCCATCGACGAATTTCATTTTCAATAGCTTTCGCATTATAAACATCTTAGATAATGCGCTTTTTCTCTGGAAGACATTTTCCTGATTTGCAATCATTTCTTTGGCGCTTTGTGCACACTCTATGTATTCAATATACTTATCTGATATTGACTGTGCGATGATGCATTGAGCTTTTACGTCTTTAGCTTGGAAACTGGTCAAATCTGCACCTGTGAGTGCTGCGATTTCTGTGTCTGTTTTATCTAATGCTACGAGTGCACCCTCTTTATTCAGAACAAGACGTATTCCATATTTCCAAGTGGAAAGATTATCTGCCTTTAGCAGGGGAAAGGGAACCGTAGATGTAGCCTTTTTAGGTTAAGCACGTGAACTCTTTCACTTTGAGCCTGTATATGTAAACAAACTTTTCTCTGTAAATAATTCCGACGTAATTACAACTAACACACGTCTATATATCTCCAAATTACTAGTGTTGGCCCATAACCTGTGAGAGATATTATTTAATATTGGAATTATATTGCCAAATAATTAGACAACACGTTGATTAGAAAAGACTTTATTCATAGAACTAACCTTCATAGAATACATACATCCATTATAACAATAATAATACGCGCATGCGTATTGTACATACATTGTTTAACCATATTTAAATTGTACATATGATATACTCGTATTTGACATTAATTTCAATATTATCCTGTAATTTTATTAATTATTATAATTAGACATGAATAAAGTCATTGTCATTTTTTTAGTGTAAAATCATTTAATTTTTATTCATTTGACATTAAATCACTAATTAACTGATATTTATTGTTTTAAGTATGTGCTTAAAATTCCTCAGCAAATGATCATGGTATGCATTTTTATAATGTTTTATTTTTTTAATTTAAAATTATTAGTAGATGTTGTCTTTCTAGTAGCACTGATTCAATCAGTACTTCTTACTGGTCTTATAAGTTAATATCATTAATAATTTCAGTGAAAGTTTTACTAATTTAAATAGTAAATCAATTTTTACTTATTCAGATTAAAAGAGTACACTATTTTTTTAAATAAGTACGTATTCTATTAAAATTGATAATTAGTATATTAATTAACATTGATTGCTTTGGACGTATTTTCAAATTTCAAAATTAGCTGTGATTGAAGTAGTGTGCACAGCTAATATTTGAGTACACATTTCCCGTTTGTATAAATATTACGTTTGTTTTAGATTGCCTACTATGATCTCATCAAAGAGAAAACATAGTCCTTTATGGACACATTTTACTGAAGAAATAGACAGCAAGAAGGCAAAATCTAAATATTGTTCGACGTTAATCAGTATTGCAGGAGGTTCAAATGGAAACCTAATTCGACATATGAAAACAAAACACGCTTTGATTCCTTTAACTATTGAACGACAACCACTGCTGGATGCATCCGATTTAAGTTCTCAGCCTCAGCAATCAAATGAAATCAGATCGGTGAATGTTATTTCAACATCATCATCAGTAGTTTCAACATCGTCATCGGTATCAGCACTTCCTCAACTTCAACAGTCAATTACTCAATACATTCGTAAACCACCACCCATTCGAAAAGTTCAAGAAATTGACAGGCAAGTTGTCAAGATGGTTGCTAAAGGACATCACGCTCTACGAATTGTTGAAGAACTAGAAATGCAAAAATTGATTGAGATGGTGTCTCACTGTCCTGGGTACCAACTCCTCTCTAGAAAAACGTCATTAAATTTAATGTCAAATGTTTATAATGAAGTATTGATCGATGTACAAAAGAAAATTCAAGCTGCAGTTGCATTATCTCTCACTACTGATGGCTGGACCTCCAGCAATAATGAGAGCTACATAGCTATACAGCACACTTTATAGATGACGAGACCAAACTTTGCTCGGCTTTGCTTACTTGTCAAGCTTATAATGATAAGCATACAAGCCAAAACTTATGCAATTTTTTAAAAGATGCCATGGTAGAGTGGAATATTTCTCATAAAGTTGCTGCTGTCGTAAGCGACAATACTGGGAATATTATAACTGCTGTCAGACTTGGCGAATAGCAGTCAGTCGGATGTTTTGCTCATCTTCTAAATCTCGTTTGTCCAAAACGCTACAAAGGAAATATCAGATGTTTTAGTGCAAGTCAAAAGTATTGTTGAGTACATCAATCGAAGCACACAAGGGCAAAAAAAATTAACAGCTACACAAGAGCAAATGAGTTTGCCACTACTAAAACTCAAGCAAGACGTACCAACTCGTTGGAATTCCACTTACGACATGCTTGAGCGAATAGTACGGGTAAAGGATACTGTGATTGCAATGGTTGCTCTACTACGATCTGATCTAACTATAAAAGAAGATGGCTGGGAGGTAACAGAAGGAGTTCTACCTTTACTTAAACCATTCTACGAGGTCACATTGGAAATAAGCGCCGAGAAAAATGTGACCCTGTCAAAAGTCATCGTATTTTGTAACTTGATTCAAGGTTTTTTGCAAAAACATACATCATAAAACGAAAAAGTAGTCGCTGTACAGTCAGCTTTAAAGAAAAGTATGGAAAACCGTTTTAGAGATTTGGAGAATAATCTTTTATACGCTGAATGCACAATTCTGGACCCGCGATTTAAAGAGAGAGTGTTCAGGAACAAAAGAGCCTGTGAAATAGTAATACAAGGGCTCAGAAATAAAATTGGTAAAGTGCAATTACTCCAAAGAAAAAATCAAGAAGTTTCAACCACTGAAAATACAAGTGTATCCAGTACCACTGAAAATAAAAAAGATAGTACGGGTATATGGGAAGAATACGACAGTGAAATGAATAAAATCACAAGACCAGATAACAATACTGTGGCTGGCATTCGTGAACTGGATAAGTACCTAAACGAAGAGTACTTATATCGAAAGGAAGATCCTCTATAGTGGTGGCAAGAGCGGCATCACGTATATCCTCATTTATATGCATACATTTTGAAAAGGTTTTGCATCATTGCAACATCCGTGCCCTGTGAACGCGTGTTCTCGGGGACCGGATAAATTATTAGTCAACGTCAAACGCTATTAAAGCCGAGCAAAGTTTCCAAAATAATATTTTTACACAATAATATGTAGATAAACATTGTGATATAACTACGTAGTATAGTATGTACAAGACTGTTTATCGACTGATTAGTAATGATAGGTGATTAGTACAGTATGACAGAAGAAATATAATTTTGTTTTTTTATTTTCTTTACCTATATAAGTAATTTTATGTGCCATATACTGTGCCATTTTGTTTCTTATTGTTTAATTAAAGATATGTAAATGTCAAATATAACTTCAATACTTAAAGTACCAATAGTTATGTCAGTCAGACAACAAATAACATTTAAGTTGATTGTTAAGTAATTGATTATTTAATTATTATTAAAAATAAGTATTGTTTGTGTTTAATTTTATTGGATTATTAAATATTTTGTATTCATTTCAATTAAAATAAAAAACATTGATTTTAATAGCTGTTTTCTTTCCATAATATCTTTATGCATTCAAATACATACTTAAACATTTTTAGTTATAGAGATCAAAGAGCTCCGGAATGGTGAACTAATTAAATCAAAGAACCGCTTCCGAGCCTCGAACTATCGAACTAGAAGAGCGAACTAGTTCGCCATGGAGCTGCGAACTAAATTGAGCGCTCCCGATGGTGAACTATTATGCCCAAGACTACTGCCCGGCGACGACTGTGTGCATCGTGCGCGCGGTTGCCTACCCGCCAGGCGTTAGGCTTGGCCACGCGGTCTCAACTCGTTCTGTGATTGGTTGTTTCAATCACATATTCGACCATGGAATTCCTTTTACTTTTCCACGTGTCACTTCTACATCGCAAAAGGCGGAACACACGTGCGCTCATACGCACAAATACGCACCCTTCTGACAATTAACATTCTTGTACCGTGCTGTGCCTTCCACGGAGCTACAGTCAGTGACCAAAATACACTCTGGGTGAATAAAAAGATTACCTCAAAGGTTGTCTACAGTTGGTCAACATGAAATTCTTTAAATTATAAACCCCCTTCAGTTCGTCCTATTACAATGTACTAACTTACACTAAAATGTGCTGCTCTATCAATAAAATTAATTATCTTGAGTGACATTCCATTTCTAATCTAATTTTTACAAATTAGTACAACTACATGTTTACCTAGTTATAAAATGTTGGTATGTAAAATATGTTGGTTTCATATTTCAAAATTCAATGTCTGCATTTTATGTTTGAACATAAAATTCGCATGGACTAACCTCTGAAATAAAGTATGCAATCACTTAGGTACTTACTTCATGTTCAATAACATTTTATAAATAAGCAAGTCCCAAATAATTAATAATTATAGTCACGACCGCATGACATGAAATTCATAAATCGCATCCATAAAACAGAATTCACCTCAAAATGATACACAGAGTACCTTGACTAAAAATTGTCCATTCTCTGATTCTTCCTGACAGTATTCATTTTTATCACAGTATTTTTTCACAGTATTTCCTGCTAGTATTTTTTTCTTACTTGGAATGTCTTCTTTCTCCATTACAGACTTTATAGTTCATAAAACAAAATCTAAAAACAAAAAATTCTGCATTAACTTACAATAAAATTTTCATAAGAAAATCACCATATTTTTTAATTATTTGATATTTTAAAATTTGTTCTCATTGAACGATAAGTAAATCTGTGATAATAAAATACAGTATAAAGAAAAAATACTTAGTGGTATTGGAAGATTAGATATAATCAGGATTAAAGTCTGATTAGTCTTTTGGGGGCTTTAGCTGGATCAGTTACACTGCTGACTGTCATTTTGATGTAAGCACAACTTGCTTCAATTTCCTCGTCAACAGTTGAAATTTGTATAACTATGTGGGTACCTTTACTACTCACATACCACTCCTTTCCAGAAAAATTCTTAGAATATATTTCAAAGGTTTTAAAAAATATACAAACACTTGGTTAAGTTTCACAGTTTATTATTTACCTCTGACAGATGTTTCAGCTGATTAAGCTATTCTCAAAGAGATGTAAGGACAAGTAAACAAAGAATATAAGGGTGGTGAACATATGTTTAGGGTGTGTATCGGACATGTGTGGGGTGTGTATGATAGAGGGGGAGGGGATAAGCTATTAAGGGAAAGTCAAATGTCTGTAAAAACTAAGTATAATCGGAAGGCAAAATTTAGAAAATTAACTAAACTAAATAACAGCTTTTAATAAAAGGGATACACAGAATTCAGTTTGTTCATTTGTTAAATTTTTGTTACTTTTGATTGCTTTTCTAATTTCTAGAATTTACAATATATCCATTTTTTACCTTTTTGTATGGTGTATTCTGAACATAAGAAAGCTATTTTAACTAATACAGCCAATACAGGTTTTACAGATCATTGCTTACAACACAATCACTTCATAGATACAAAAAACATAACACTACTGCATAACATACAAAAAGGAAAAAAAAATGGATTTATTAGAAATTCTAGAAATTAGAAAAGCAATCAAAAGTAACAAAAATTTAACAAACCGAATCCTGTGTATCCCCTTTATTAAAAGTTGTTATTTAGTTCAGTTAATTTTTTATATTTTGCCTTCCGATTATATATAGTTTTTTACAGACACTTGACCTTTCCTCAATAGCTTCTTCCCATCTCCTCTCCATCATACACACCTCACACACATGTCTGGGTACACACACTAAATACATGTTCACCACCCTTATATTCTTTCTTTAGTTGTCCCTACATCTCTTTGACAATAGTTTAATCAGCTGAAACATCTGTCAGAGGTAAATAATAAACTGTGACACTTAGCCAAGTGTTTGTATATTTTTTACAGCCTTTGTATTAATATGTTTCACCAAATTCCCATTAGTCAATCTATTGTGTGTGTGTGTGTGTGTGTGTGTGTGTGTGTGTGTGTGTGTGTGTGTGTGTGTGTGTGTGTGTGTGTGTGTGTGTGTGTGTGTGTGTGTGTGTGTGTGTGTGTGTGTGTGTGTGTGTGTGTGTGTGTGTGTGTGTGTGTGTGTGTGTGTGTGTGTGTGTGTGTGTGTGTGTGTGTGTGTGTGTGTGTGTGTGTGTGTGTGTGTGTGTGTGTGTGTGTGTGTGTGTGTGTGTGTGTGTGTGTGTGTGTGTGTGTGTGTGTGTGTGTGTGTGTGTGTGTGATTGCAACTTTCGATGATCTAGGTGTTTGGTGGGGGAGAGGGGCACAACTCCACAACTGGACTCCATACAACAGATAGATTTGATGATAGTTTTCTTCTATATTCAGATTTTCTTCCCACAATCCAGTGAAGTTGTTGGAGTTTATGTTTGATTTGCTATTTCTTTTGTTGTAAGTTGTAATCACAACCACAACAGCTTGTCCTGATTACATCATAATGACTAGAGGCACTGCAAAATGCTGTGTAAGAGAAGCAGAAAACTTGACATGTGCCAAGTCCTCAGTACTTCAGCCATCCATTTAAAGCAATTATTTCTAAATCCCTTTTAATGCAACATTCGATCCATCAACCAATCATAAAAAGGTGATGTCATGCAAATCCTACTTGAAAAGAGTGTTTAGTGTCCTCAAGAACTGTAAAATTGATAAGAGATAAAAAGACAAAACAGAAGCAGTAATACCTTTAATTTACATAATTAGCAATAATAAATTGTTTTAATTTGTATTTCACAGAGGAGAGCAGACTTAAAAGGCTACTTAAATTTTAAATCAATAAAAGCCACATGAGAAGTAGTGTGTGGAATTAACACCTATACAAATAGCCTATTATATACGAGGATTGTTTAATAGAAATATGTTTAGAAGCTGTAAAGCATTTTTTATTCAACGATTTTAAAATAAGTCCATTAACATTAAGGCATGAGTCCCACTATAGCACTAATCTGTAGATTCCCTGCTGGTAAAATTCTTACGGCTGTTTGCAGAACCATTCGCTAACAGCAAACTCTACCTCAGCGTCCGATTTGAACCGCCGTTCTTTTAGTGATTTCTTTAATGGACCAAAAACATGATAATCGCATGGGAACAAGTCGGGACTGTAAGGTGGATGTTGTAAGACTTCCCACTTCATATGACCAAGCAGATCTTGAACCGTCTCGGCTACATGGGGTCGAGCATTATCATGTAGAAGAATGACGCCATTTGCAAGCTTCCCAGGACGTTTATTCTTGATGCTGACTGAAACGTAAGCGTTTTAAGCTGTCTGCATATCGCTCAGCGTTGATGTTGACACTACGTTCTTTAAAATCTAAGAGCAGCACACCCTGATAATCAAAAAATACGGTCACTATTACTTTTCTGCCGAAGTTTGGAATCGACGTTTTTTCACCTTCGGAGATTGTGCATGCTTCCACTTTGACGTTTTGATTCTGGTTTGTAGTTATAACACCAAGACTCATCACTGGCAACAATTTAGTGTAGAAAGGCATTACCTTATTGTTGATAGTGCAGCAAATGCTGTAATGATAAGGCTGAACGCAAATTTTTCTGCTCATCAGTAAGCAGTCGTGGAATCCACTGAGCAGAAACTTTGTTATAGCCAAGACTATGAAGGATGGAATGAACAGTTCGCACGCTGATGCTCAACATTTGAGAAAGTTCACTAACTTTGATGCGCCTATTTGGACATAAAGCAGTTTCCAGCTGTCTCACATTTTCATCTGATGCTGCAACATGTGCAGGTCCAGGATGGGTCAATCTTTAGTGGGTTCTCTTCCTTGTCGAAATTTATTGTACCATTCAACCACTGCCGTATGAGAATAACTATTGTCCCCATATACAGCTTTCACTCTCGTATAAATTTCCATTGGTTGATGCCCCTCGGCAGCCAAAAACTAAATAATGGCACGCATATTATCTTTGGACGGATTTTCCGTCATAGATACCATTTTTCAACACTGTCACAATGCTTACAAAAGAGGGAACTGCAAATATTTTTGACAGACGCGTCACTAGTACTTAAACAGACAATATAAACAAATGAATTCCGTTGTCATGGTGATGAAGTCATGGCTGCGCAGATCAAACATGTTTCTATTGAACAATCCTTGTTACTTTAAATTTACGTTATCAGACATTATTTTCGACACATTAGTTTTGTCCCCTGTATGATCTAATTAACTTGCTCAGTGAATTACTGCATATGGAACAGTTGTTTTTGCATTAGTTCTTAAAATTAAAACAGCATTTATGGTTGATACACAAGTGGAGTTTTTTATGAAATTAAAAAACGAGTTAATTAAAAAAATTAGTTTTTTTTTGGATTCTCAGATGGTAATTTCATTGCTACATGTTCATAATACTGCCCAAGTCTCTCTTAATCTAATTTAATTACCTCTTTTTCTATTCAGACACTTCAGTTTTCATATTTTTGAAGATAAGTATTACATTTCCTTGTATTTTTCTTACATTCTTGTACTGCTGGCTAAAAATTGCATGGAAATTTTAAATAATCACTATTTTTTTAATATACACGTTCGAACAACATTGCTGTAGCAGTCATGGGATTTAATCTACAGGGAAACAACCGTAGCACTGGCAACACTGTTTACACTCTGGTCTAGTTTATTACATAACATTAGTTACTTACTGTGAAATTTATTATGTAACAAATATGTAATAAAGATTTAGGAAACTGTTTTACTACTACTGTAAATTGTTGGTTTCTTTTTTCACTGTTACATTTTGATGTTTCATTGTTTATAACTTAAATTTAGCAGTTTATGCCATTAATTTGTTTATTTTTTTGTCTACTGAGAATGTTACAGCTCTCTCATTTAGTTGGTTACCCACTGGCATCAAAGCAACTTAAGTGTAATTAATTGTTTTATCTTGCATCAGTGTAGTTACACTGTTGATGTTTCCGTACATCATTAAACAACAGCTACAATGACAGGAGAATTACAACGATATGATGGGTAGGATCCACTGAAGCTGGGGATGATTAATACTGTGGATTAATAATTAAAATTATGGCAAATTCACGTCAACGTGGACTCAAAATGCTAATCTCATCTTACTAACAGTGCAATCTGATTGGTGTAAGGAAGTGTCTAGAAGTGTGGCACTTTTAGGAACACATGATTACATCAAAGGCTTCTGACTACGATCATTTGGCCAAGACACCATTAATCTCATACATTCAGTATTACTGATCTGTTACTCACTGCTGTTTCTTTTTAAACGTCTTGACAAAATTACTGACATGGACAAAGCAAAAGATATCAGTAATGAACAAAAGGGTGTTGTAAAGGATTTTTTTTATTTTAAATGTTTAATGTTAGGGAAATTGCTAGAAAATGCAACATTTTAAGCACATTGTGAGATATATATTAAAAAAACAACAAGGTTCCTTTTGGTAATAAAAAAGGAGCATGTGGAATTATTACTACAAGAAATTATAGAAACTTACTAAAAAATGTTTAAAGAAGATATGGCTGTCACTAATACAGCTATAACAAAAGAATTAAGTAATTTTGACGTAGAAGTATTTGAAAGAATGTTTTACTAAAGTTTATATGCACTCAGAGACAAAAGCTGACAGCGTGTCAAGAAACACAAGTGATTGCAACTTTGAGACAGAAGAGGTTACTGCAGGCTAGGAAGTACAGGCTGTTTATCTCTCTGAAGACTGGGATAAACTGAATAGAATAGGGTATCAGAAAGGTTTGACTGGACTACTGACATTGTTCAAATTTATTGTACAACATTTTGACCACTCAAAAAATCTGTGGACATCTTCAGGTGTACCTGTAAATTAAACTATTACATTAAATACTAGCTTAGGTGTACCCAAGATTTATGGACACAACATGAACTGTCAAAAGAATTAATGTTGTTAAAAACCACCACTTCTCTACAAAGTTAAACACAACTATAGAAGAATTACACAAAAAGATGATATGCTTACTTACCCTGTAAGCTGGGCAGAACTGGGATGCACAACAATATTGACACAAGTTCAACAACAAACAATGTCAGAGATAAGCAACGCCAACTTTAAATACCAAACTCAGCATCCTGGGTCCACCTTTGTTTAATGTAAGTTACAACTATACCTGAAGACAACCACAGATTTTTCAATGGGTAAAATACTGTATAATAAATTTCAACAATGATAATAGTTCAACAAAACCCTTCTGATGTTTACATACCACTGAAAGTTAGGTTTAAAGATTATATAGAATAATGGTTATGGTACGTTAAGAAATTGAAGGTGATACAGTAATTGCTTAGAATTACCAGAAATACATTCAACAAACTGTTACAAATGCTGGGTTTGTCAAGCTAACAATAATACTTTTTACAGGTGTGTTCAATGATAAGTACACATTTCAAATCCTTAATCAAAAAAAGTAGTATATAAAACAAAAATCAACAGAAAAAATTCATTAAAGATGTTATAAAACCTGACGAACAATGAAATAATACAATTTTTGGTGACAATATGACTGGTTATCAGCTCAAAAGGACTTGCACACCTTCATTTCAACATGGGACAATATGACAGAACCAATAAACAACAGTTCTTCAAATGGAAACGAGGCTTACTACCCAATAACTGAATGGTTTCCTAACAAAGAAAATATTTACATAGAATTTGCTCTCTGCCATGCCATATGCAATAACATGTCTTGTCCACAGCAAAATAACTCTTCATAAACAACAATGATATTTCCTCTATCTCACCCAATTTACAATGTATGATAGCTTATAAAATGAAAAATAAGGAAAGAAAATATATTAACTAAATACAACTATTATATTAACGACTCGGAACACAAAGTTTTTTATAAGTAAAAACATAAAGTTTTACCTTACAACCTGAACCGGTTTTCACTTTTAAAAGGCTTCTTCAGAGGTTATTCTGAAGAAGCCTTTTAAAGGTGAAAACCGGTTCAGGTGGTAAGGTAAAACTTTTGTTTTTACTTATAAAAAACTGTGTTCCGAGTCGTTAATATAATAGTTGTATTTAGTTAAGTAACGGACACGTCATGGACAACAAAATTCAAGAAAATATATTAATAAGATACATGTAATTCCAGAATAATTTGGCACTGGAATCATAACGATTCTTTCACTCAAAAGTGTAGTAAAAGTACGTATACCCAGAGGAGTTGAAAGTGCTGAGGATAAAACAATGATTAAAAAATTATATAAGTAAACTTTTTTATTTAACATAATTCCCCACATAAAAAATAAAATTGAGCTGTTAAAATATAATTTAAACATACACTTGTTTTGTCCTAATTTAAGTTTATGTAAAAAATACATTTTCTTAACACCCGTCTCTAGTATACTTAATTTTATACCGAGTTGTCAATCTGGTAGTGGGATGCATATTCATAACCTCACTTCACATAATTACTCCAGAAAATTACCGAAATTTTACTGCCTCACCGAGAATTACGTTCTCAAAGGCATTGGTGAGTTTGAGAATTGACTTAACTAAATAATTACCAAAATTTCGTTAACAATTTTTAGTCATGCAACGAAAAATCTGTCTACAAACAAATCTGGCTGTACCATTTATAATTGAATAACCTATTAAATAAAACGTATCACTTACCTACCAAGTACTGATTCTTCTGAACCATCAGACGACACAAGGGCAAAAACAAACAAGTTTGCGAATGGTCACGTGTAACCACTTGATTCTGCAGACTGACAGCGTGAAGCCATTCGGGCAACTTCGGCTACCTTCGTTCTCATCTATGCCCGCCTATATTCTGTTTGTTGTCAGATGTGAGTTTGGTAAACGTTTGGTTGAAGTTTGTGTATTTATTTTAGCACAATAATTTTATTAAGTTTACGGCTTCAAATACGTAAACTCAAGAGTAAATTTTTCGTGTATTCAAGTGTCTGTGTGTATTCGTGTCTAACCTATCTTTACATGTCCTATAAGCATTTCGATGTTTCATTTTAAAGTTTTGTCATTTTATTTTTAGTGTTTACCCTTTTTGGTAATTGTTTACGATCCTACGTAAGCTCAAATTGCGGTGAAATATTTCTTTTCCTATTCTTCTATACTATATAAACACGAGAAAAATAATTTTAAACGGCGGTCGAACCTATTTACGGAGAAAAAAAATTAAATAATTACTCACATAAGAACGCATGCAACAGCCGGTGAACGCCATTTTCACTCTGTGTTTTGTGTAAGGATCTATGAGTATTCGCACTCGCCATCTTTGTTCCGAGACTGACATAATATTATGGTGGCGCTTGTGTATACATGGGACGCAGTATAAGTTTGTTTTCGATATTACATAAACTATTATAGTTTTTCGTGCCAAAAATATAATTTCAAAGTGTGAAATTATGTCCCACGTCCTTAAAAATATGGAAATAATAGTTTTCATCTTAAAACTTACTGATTCAGACCATAGTAAGAGGAGAATAATTTTGTCTAAAAAACAACAAATACTGTACCAATCGTTACCACTTACCACTTTGTTAGGTATATATTCTCAGATTTTACTTTTATTCCTGTTTATAATAGATGGTTGTTGAATTAATGTTTACCAAACTTCGTTTGTCCAAAAGTCCAAATAAAGTTACTAAAACTATTTTTAATAAACACTAATTTACATTTTTAACTTACTTACTATTAAGTTTATATTCAGGTTTTTTGCTTAACATTTAGTTAAAATTAATAATAAAAAGTTTAGCTTAACATTTTATTAAAATTAACAATAATGTATTTTTCATTGCACTGGACATTTTATAGTCAAAAGTATTTTTCTCGGTTAGTAGGAAGGGTTAAACTTTGTTAGTACAGGCAAACAATTTGCAAGTTACAACTTCTCACGGCCATATCTTGAAAACAACTTGTGGATTAAAACTCGGCCAAAACGCATTTTGTTTGTTATTTCGTATAGAATAATTTTGGTCCTATTCATTTTTACTATAAACTCAAATGTTGTTTAGTTATTCGCTAAAAATTACGCTAAAATCCTGTTTTTTTGGGGGTAAAAATCGAAAATGTTGATTTGGAATAACTCGAAAACAACGCATTTTTCAAAACAGTTGCGTACTGACTTTCTTGCTTAGAATTTGATTCTCTATTGGATCCTGGGGTTAAATTTTTTTTTATCAATCACCCTTGAAAAAGGGGTGGTTCTCACCCCCAAATAAAAAGCGTACAGTTTAACTATGTTCTAGAGTGCATATAGAACATACATATCAAATTTCGTGAAATTCCATCGACAGTCAAAATTTTGTTACGTCAAAAGCTGCGCTTACTGGACTAGAATTTCTTCGTGCTGATTTTGTTCTCGACTTTGTTTACGATCTGCGTGTATCTTTCGCGCTTGGCTATCGCGCAGCTGATTTTCGAAAAACAGGTAAATGTGCAATTTTGTGCATTAAAACTACAGAATGTGCAATTTTATGCAGTAACCCCCAAAACGTGCAATTTTGTGCAAAATAAAATGTATGTTAAAATGACCTACACGTCCCGATTCGGATAAATAACTTGTCACTGGCCGTTTACGAACTAGCAAAAAAAAAGATGCAATTGCACGTGAATCCGGGCTTTAGTTATAGACTAACATTATATTTATAATTAATGGATTAAAAAAATAAACCACCTTGTACAGTGATCTGCGTGGAACTGGGCCGATCCTAGGAGGTGGATTTGGTACGTCAAACAAAGTCGGCATGGCATTAGGCTTCAGTTTTTTCCAACAATCTACTCGTGCCTGTTCAAACTGTGAACTTTCAAAATGAACCTAAAAGTGCAAAGGTGTATTACATTTTTAGTCGTTATGATTAACATTCACAAACTTTTAAGGAACAACCATTAAATTTACCTCACACAGACGCATTCCCTTGCTTAGTATAAATTTGTCTCGTCTCATATTTTGAATCCATTTTGCACATCGAATAGGGTCTGCCGGAAATTTGAATGTTCTAAATTAGTTTCTGTTCGATTTTTGCAATTTACAGCACAACAACCAGTCATTATGATTATGAGATGTAGTACAACAATCTGCAAAACATACTACATAACAGTAATAATATCTCTAACACCAGTATTTATAACCTTGTTTTCACTGACAAGATGAGATGATTATTATACATATTCGTGTGTAATACATAAATCAAATTAGTACACTAAGGTTATAACCCTGATATGTAAAAATATTAATATTTACATACATAATTTACATTAAATAATGCAACGCACAGCGTGCTTACATTGCTCCCGCCACATTACATTTAAAAGTCTCGGAGCAAAGATGGCGGGTGCGAATACCTATATTATAGAGCTCTATTTTGTGTACACCGGTACAGTACGGCGCGTGACGTCACCGATTGTACATCAGCTGTCTCTCCAAATTTGACTTTGGGATGTATATAATTATTGCAAAAATTAAGGCATATTTGTCAAACATTTATAAGCGAGTTGGATGAAAAGCGAGTTGAGCCGATACCTGCCGGTTAGGTTCGGAGGGGCGGCCCGAAGGGCCGCGGATATAGTTCATTGTTCCATATAATTCGTGCAAAAATTGGACTGTATGAAAAGCGAGTTGAGTCGATTGCTGAAATCCGGACAAATTTTGCCAAACGCCAAAAGTTACCAAAGGCCGACGTAACGCTGAGTTTTGATTGGTACTTAGAAAACAATTAACGGCTGAGTTCAAAATTTTGTAATCTCTCATTTGTAATTGGTTAAGACAAAAACAGCGGTTTCACCGTTGAGAAAAAACGTGCGAATTTCACCATAAGTTGCATAGTGTGTACTGTCGTCGCGTCAGGTAGTCTTGTGTGTGAATGTATTTTGTGATTTTCAGTGCTTTAGTTTGTGTTTGTGTAATTGTGTGGTGTTATTAATTATGGTTTAATTATTTCTTTTGTTTAGGGTTATTTACTATATCTGTAACATTATAAATTTTTGGTAATACCTAACATTTTAATATACAATGGCCTGCTCAGCTATTCCGTGCGAGAAGAAGCCAGACGAATGTATTCGGACGAAAGAATCTGAGGTTATTGACTTTTTAATAGCCCACGAGGTTATTAAAGGGCCAATAAATTGTCCTTCGTGTGGCTCCTTACTTGAATTGAATAGACAGACATTATTATTTCGGTGTCAGAATTTGCGAGAAGTGGTTGCTAAAAAAAAAAAAAAGGAGGTGTAACATCACGTATTCCGCACGACAAGGGAGTTTCTTGTCAAATACCCGCTATCCTGTCTCAACCTACTTCAACCTGGTCTGTCATTTCCTACATACCAAACCGCCTCGCCAACGCTTTCTCATGTGGAACTGTGGTGTGACCTCCCGCTTCATCGTCAACTGGTACAGTTTTTGTCGAGAGTTATTTATTTTCGACGCCCAGCGCTCCGCAGCCAAACTGGGGGGCCCTGGAAAGACTGTAGAAGTCGACGAGGCCAAATTTGGGCGTCGCAAGTATAATCGGGGCAGGCTCATTAAAGGGCAGTGGGTGTTCGGGGGAGTGGAACGCGGTTCTGGAAAGTGTTTTATGGTACCGGTGGAGCGCCGGGATTCCACTACTCTGCTCGAGATCATTGCGGAGTGGATATTTCCAGGCACAACTATCATGAGCGACTGCTGGAAATCATATGATTGCCTGGAAGAAGCGGGGTTCATTCACCAACGTGTGAATCACCAGCTAAACTTCGTGGACCCCGCAACCGGCGCTCATACTAACACCGTGGAGAGGGCATGAAGAGAAGTCCGCCATGGTATCCCACGATTCGGCCGGAGAGAAGATCATTTCGTTGGATACCTGGCGGAATTCATGTTCAAGCCCCGGTACCCGCTATATGACGGCCATCGCGTGCACGCCTTTTTCAGAGCGCAGCCGAGTTGTATCCCCCGGCACACTAAGGTAAGATTTTCATCTTTTCATAATTATATGCATGGATTCCATGTCACCGTGTGTGTGTGTGTGTGTGTGTGTGTGTGTGTGTGTGAAATATTCAAATTGCAGTGAAATATTTCTTTTCCTATTCTTCTATACTATATAAACACGAGAAAAATAATTTTAAACGGCGGTCGAACCTATTTACGGAGAAAAAAAATTAAATAATTTCTCCCATAAGACGCCAAAAAACGCCACGTTATTTGCCGCGTAAACTTATGAAGTACAGCGCTGGGTACTCCGCGTAATGACGTCATAACATTTGTGCGCCGTTGCTTAGTTACCATGACGGCCATTCTCTTTACATGCGCGCTTATGGGAGTAATTATTTAATTTTTTTTCTCCGTAAATAGGTTCGACCGCCGTTTAAAATACCTTATTGGTAATTGTTTACGATACTACGTAAGTTCAAATTGCGGTGAAATATTTTTTTTCATATTCTTCTATACTATATAAACACGAGAAAAATAATTTTAAACGGCGGTCGAACCTATTTACGGAGAAAAAAATTAAATAATTACTCACATAAGAACGCATGCAACAGCCGGTGAACGCCATTTTCACTCTGTGTTTTGTGTACACCGGTACAGTACGGCGCGTGACGTCACCGATTGTACATCAGCTGTCGCTCAAAATTTGACTTTGGGATGTATATAATTATTGCAAAAATTAAGGCATATTTGTCAAACATTTATAAGCGAGTTGGATGAAAAGCGAGTTGAGCCGATACCTGCCGGTTAGGTTCGGAGGGGCGGCCCGAAGGGCCTCGGATATAGTTCATTGTTCCAGATAATTCTTGCAAAAATTAAGGCGAACCAGTTTTCAAACACTTACAAGCGAGTTGAGCCGATACCTGCCGGTTAGGTTCGGAGGGGCGGCCCGAAGGGCCGCGGATATAGTTCATTGTTCCAGATAATTCTTGCAAAAATTAAGGCGAACCATTTTTCAAACACTTACAAGCGAGTTGGATGAAAAGCGAGTTGAGCCGATACCTGCCGGTTAGGTTCGGAGGGGCGGCCCAAAGGGCCGCGGTTATAGTTAATTGTTCCAGATAATTCTTGCAAAAATTAAGGCGAACCATTTTTCAAACAATTACAAGCGAGTTGGATGAAAAGCGAGTTGAGCCGATACCTGCCGGCAGTGGCGGCTCGTGAGTAATGAAATGGGAGGGGCACACAGTGGGGAGGATCTAAGGTGGGCCACCATTGGCGGTAATTAGTACTTAGGTAAAAAAATATAGAATGTCTTACCTGGTATTTCACTTTTTGTATAACAATTACATTCTCCTGTTTTTAGATGTAGCGAATTCCTCTATCACTTGTTTGTTGAAATCTTGAATTCCATGAATCATTTTTTTCTGTGGATAGCATAGCCAATGCATTCAGTCTATCAGTGCCCATGGAATTTCTTAAAAATGTTTTTATTCTTTTCAATGTAGAAAAGCACCTTTCACTTTCAACAGTTGTCATCGGTATGGTAACAATTATCTTTAAAATAGTCACACACTCTGAGAAGGTACGAAACATGTTATTATCAAGGAAAAACTGTAATAAGGGTGTTGCACCAGAAGCAATACGTAAATCTTCACGACTGTATAACACTTCAAGTTTGCTTCTCAGTTTCGGACCATTTATTGTGGGATAAAATTTAATTGTAGTCTGAAAATCATTTTCCGGAAACTCAACACAGTACTGTGGGAACTTTTCAACTAAAAACAATTTGGAAACACATAAATGATCTGAAAATTGAAATCTTTCATTAATATAGTTCACAATCATATCACATACTTCCAAAGCGGCCACACGGTTGCTCCTATTACTTAATTGTTCAACACACTGTCTCTTAGTCACAGGCTCACTTACAGACACTTCACTGTCTTCAGAATATTAGGTCTTACGAATATTAACCACTGCACTCACAACATTTTTAACAAATGTCCTCATTTTTATTGCATCAATGTGTCTTTGTTGAATGCAATCAAAGAAAATCGCCACATGAGGCATAATTTTGTGGAATAAAGTCAACCAGAAAATGAACTGAGGATCCCTGAAAGTTCGTACAAATCCTGCAGCCTGGCTAGAAGCACTTTTGTCAGAAATCTCTATGTCCCTAATGTGTTCAAAACATTTTATTAGATTATTTTTATGTTCAAACACAGTATTAACAGCCCTGTGTTGAAAGTACCATCTTGTAGGAGGCACAGACCCAATTTTTTTTTTACAATTTCTACTAAATAATCCATCCTCTTTGGAGATCTTGAAAAATATGGTCCTATTCCTTGCAGGTCTTGAAAAAATATTCTACTCTGGGAGGCAGACGATGTTGAGTTTTGAAGAATCAGATTCCCTTGATGGGCATAACAATGAATAAAATTTGCATTTGGATACTTCCCTTTAACCAAACACTGGACCCCTCCTTTCTGACCACTCATAACAGATGCACCATCGTAAGTCTGACAAATTAGTTTTTCCGGGGACCTGTCTATTCCTATTTCTTCCAACTGTCCTAAAATTGTCGAGGCTAAACTTCGAGCACTTTTATCAAAAGGGACTTCAAAAAAACCCCAAAACCTTTCAATTTTTCTCCCTTCAATGAGATATCTCAAAATCAGTGCTATCTGTGTTTTGCACGAACTGTCAGTTGTTTCATCAGCCTGAAGTGATATGAAGTCTATCGTAGAAATTTCAGTCACAATATTTTTTCGACACACTGACAAAATGGCATCTAAAAGTTCGTTCTGAATTGTTTTCGAGGTTCCTTTAAACACTGTTGAATTTTCTAAATGATCTTTCAAAACACTGTCAAGTGCTGTAGTGTAATTGATTAGTCCTTTAAAAATCCCTGGGTTGTTGTCTGCTTCTTCCGTTTCATCGAGGCCACGTAAAGCTAATTCAAATTCCCCACAAAATTTAATCGCATCAATTATTCGAGACAAGATGTATCTGTTCTTGTCTACAAGTTCGTTATGTTTACGAACAGAAATTCTGTAACCATCATCGAGTTGCAACCTAATATTTACAATACCTAGCACGGCTAAACTCATTTCATTGTCTAAATGACATTTAGACAGCGAATGCTTCTTACTCTTTTCTGGTAAATGTTTCAGATCTTTAACGCCCGACTTAGTGCACGTGTCTTCACCGCCAAACAGAAGACAAGCAAAGCAAAATAAAGCATTGATTGTGGGGCATCCGCATATCCATTCCCATTTTTCGTACACTGCGGTATTGAACGTTCTATTATAGGTTCTGTTTTTGTCCTTAAACACTTGGTTGATAGACAACTGCGGTCTTGGTGGACCCAATTGTTTTGCTATTAACCTATCTTCATAGCACAAAGTTTTACTCTGTAAATACTTGACATCATTCATTTTGTCTCAGAGATTTACACAAGCACCCAAAATACCGACACTTGAATATTTTCAACACCGTTATTTACACGCGTGCGGAACACTGATTACTGAAAACCACTTGTAACACTACAATTTATACAATTACTATAAGCACTGCCACCACAATTATCGTGTAGCACATAACATAACCGCTCTAGGTACACATTCTATTTTAATATTTCCTTCAATGAGAATATAATTTAAAATTATATAAAATCGCAAAAATTATTATAATCATATTCACGATAGAAACATTATAATAACATTATTTCGTAACAATATATACTAAGAAAGTAACAGTAATTATTAGTAAGTTATTAGCCTATAGCACAGCTCAGATGGCGGTAAAATGTAATAGTCTACTAAATAGCTCCGATTCATATCCGTTAGTTGCAGTAATGTGGCGCACCTACAGGATTCAGAGTTTACTACTTGAAGACTGTTAATTTTTGGTCAATGGTCACATAGTCTAGTGTGACCGAACGCTATGGGAATTTAGCATTACGCTCTCCCACCACAAGAGAGTAGTGAAGAGGAAGGGAGTAGTAATATTGGGTCACAACGTCTCTGTGACCGTCGCTATGTTGCCACATTTGTTTTCGCGTTGCCACATTTCTCCAGACTTCTCACTGTTACAAACTATTGCTATCATTTGAAACGAGGACGTTTCTACAATATTTATTTATTTCGTGATTTTCTGGAGGGGCACGTGACCATGTGCCCTTATGAGTGAGCCGCTTCTGCCTGCCGGTTAGGTTCGGAGGGGCGGCCCGAAGGGCCGCGGATATAGTTCATTGTTCCAGATAATTCTTGCAAAAATTGGACTGTATGAAAAGCGAGTTGAGTCAATTGCTGAAATCCGGACAAATTTTGCCAAACGCCAAAAATTACCAAACGCTGACGTAATGCTGACTTTTGATTGGCTGAGTTCAAAATTTTGTAATCTCTGATTTGTAATTGGTTAAGAGGAAAAGAGCGGTTTGGCCGTTTAGGTTTTAGAGAAAACGCTGCCGTTCCGCGTCAGGTCGTGTTGTGTGGGAATGTATTTTGTGATTTTCAGTGCTTCAGTTTGTGTTTGTGTAATTGTGCGGTGTTATTAATTATGGTTTAATTATTTCTGTTGTTTAGGGTTATTTACTATTATTAACGTTTGTAATATTGAGCCGATTACTTTATAAATTTATGAAGTACAGCGCTGGGTACTCCGCGTAATGTGATTTTCAGTGCTTTAGTTTGTGTAACATTTTAATACACAATGGCCTGCTACATTAAGGTAAGATTTTCATCTTTTCATAATTATATGCATGGATTCCATGTCACCGTGTGTGTGTGTGTGTGTGAAATATTCAAATTGCCGTGAAATATTTCTTTTTCTATTCTTCTATACTATATAAACACGAGAAAAATAATTTTAAACGGCGGTCGAACCTATTTACGAAGAAAAAAAATTAAATAATTTCTCCCATAAGGCGCCAAGAAACGCCACGTTATTTGCCGCGTAAACTTATGAAGTGCAGCGCTGGGTACTCCGCGTAATGACGTCATAACTCGTCATTCGCTGTGCACTTGTCCGCCGTTGCTTAGTTAACATGACGGCCATTCACTTTACATGCGCGCTTATGGGAGTAATTTTTTAATTTTTTTCTCCGTAAATAGGTTCGACCGCCGTTTAAAATTATTTTTCTCGTGCTTATATAGTATAGAAGAATAGGAAAAGAAATATTTCACCGCAATTAGAGCTTAAGTAGGATCGTAAATAATTTTTTTTATTAGGTACACGCGCTGTAAGTGTTCGATGTGAAAATGTGAAGTTCGTGTAACATTTCGAAGGAGTCTTGTCAATTTCATACGTTAAAATGCCATTTTCTCAGCATCTATTTTGTGCTAGACTTGAAATTTGTACAGGTTAATCATCACACTTTCAGATTGTTATGGCACTAGAATAATAAATTTATAAATTTACAAAATTTATAATTTTCTAAATTTTTTAAATAAAAACCTTTTTTATTTCAGTCAGGGATATCCTCGGTCAGTTTTTAAAACATTTTTATAATTCTAGCAGACAAATGTTATTAGTAGAACAACTGTACAAATTTTAACTTCCTATGTTATAAAGGTAATTATATAATTCTCGAAGATAAATAATAAATACAATTGAGAATAAATTCATATCATACCATTTCTTACATACCTATTATTACCCTGAATCGTATATTTTGTTTCAGCGTTTATCACTCCAGAAACAAAAATAATTGATTAAATTGACTCCAGATAAATACGAAACCAACCTGCGAAGTTAATGCACAGGTAAAGAGGAGTTTTACTGCAAGCAACTGATTACAGCAATATACAGAGTGTCCCGGGAGCGTAATTACATCTCCTATACCGATTCAGCCGTGGCTGAAATGGCATAGGGTTTGTAGGGCTTCGCGGGGCGTCGCGCCGATCACCATTACAATACCTATGCGGGCTCAGCACATTACCGCCTATCGTCTCTTCTCTATCGCATCTCTCACACATTATTTGACTCTATCATATCACTTATTCTATTACGATATGATTATTATTATTATTTATATTTACGATTAGGCTATATAGGCCTACAGTAGGCTATATACTGCATTAATAATCATAATTGTACTGTACTACATTTTGTGTTTGTAAGAACAAAATACAATGAATTTTCTTTTAAATTTATTTATATTTTTACATTGAAAATTATACTACAGTGTTGTTGGACAGTTCTTTTTTTAACTGACGTTACACTTACATTACATAGTGTGCTTTTAAAATTACAAAAAAAGTCAACAGATACATAATTAAAGAATTTAACTTATTTTATTTATAATATACATTAACAGAAAAAACTCACACTTTTTGACCTCCTCGTTGTTATTGAAGCTTAGCACTAGGCGTATTATTTTCAATGCTTAGTGATAAATTATGTTTTCGTTTTGTTCTTGCAGTCGATTTCTTTTTGAAAGTTAGCATCTTTTCTGTGTTTGCTGGTCGTCCCGATTGAATTCTTCCTCCTCCTTTTGATATTCCTCGCTCTTTTCGCCGTGTTAATGAAGTAGGCTGGACTCGAATTTTCTTAGTTTTTAAGGAGGATAGTTTAGCTGCCATGAAACTCATGACCTGCCCTGGCGTTTTTATTGCTTGCATTTTTTTAATCGTTTTATTTATAATGCCACTGTTTGAAGAACTTGGACAGGTCTCTAATATGTCGGCCATGCGGTTAAATTCAACTCTTAACTTATCCAAAGAATCTTTATAATTAATTAAAGGAATACTTTGATTTTCACGCACCAGCGTCACCTCACTAGTCCCTGTAATTGTGTCTGCTGCAACCACCGACGTCACGTTTTCGGTTAAGTCCATGCTGCTATAAAATTCGACTGGAATTTCTGAACCAAATGCAACCTTAGCAAATTTAATTTTATCTTCTACATTTAACACAGGATGAGTTGTCATCTGAAACTGGAATGTTTTCTCAACTGCACACATGTGTTTACAATATTTACCACCTCTACCATACAAGCAATCACACGTTGCGAATTTCTTGTGTATAGTATCTGTCATACATTTAGATGTGACTTTGAACTCATTTTCACTTAATTGCTCGACATCTATTCCTTCACTCGTTTGTAAAACTTCGAGTAATGCGATAAAAGTTTTTGATCGCGTCTTGAACTTGCAAATTCTATCAGTCGACGTTTATGCTAATTTTCAAAAACACTACAAATAAATTCCAAAAGTGCGCATGAATTGAATGCTTTACACCTTTGAAGTACAACGTCTTTAAAAATGCGAACACATGCTTCACAATAGTTGTTAGTATTGTTTCCCCTTGTAATAATTTCGTTGCAGTAAGCTAAACACCAATTAGTTTTTTTTAGCCACAGTGTCTCAAAATGTTTTTTTGCTTGGGGATAATTTTTTTAACACTACAAATAAGTTCTTCGTACATCTTACTTGCAGTATCAACAGTATCAGAATAGAGAACATTTTGAAATAACTGCATGATAGTCTTGGATTTCGTTGTCCATGACGTGTCCGTTACTTAACTAAATATCACTATAATATTGACGACTCGGAACACAAAGTTTTTTATAAGTAAAAACGTAAAGTTTTACCTTACAGCCTAAACCGGCTTTCACCTATAGAAGGCTTCATCAGAGGCTGTCGTTAGTAGCGCTGCTCGTCTTGTTGTTGGCGACGAGAAAGTGTTTCGAAAGATTGGAGCTGTGTGTGTGTGGTGAGATGTGTTCGAATAATGCGTGCGATTTGAATTGTGTCTGTTCGTTTAGGATGTCGTTTTTATTTGTTTTTGTGTGTTTGTATATTTCTAATTGTTCTAGAGTGTCTAGTTTTCGGCCTTTTGTGTGTACGTGTAGTATGTTCATGTTATTGTCGATGTTTTTATATGTGTGGTTTGCTTCAATGAGGTGGTTTGCGAAGGTAGATTCTGTAGTGGTGTGGAGTGCTTTTGTGTGTTCAATGTACCTCTGTTTGAAGCTACGTCCTGTCTGGCCTATGTAGAATTTACTGCAATTTGAACAATTTAGTTTATATACACCGGGTAGATCGAATTTGTTTTGTGCTTTGGGCATGCGTTTTGATAGTGTGTGTTCTGTTTTGTTAGTAGTTTTGTAAGCGATTCTGTATCCTGCTTTTTTGAATTTGTGAGCAATTTTTTCTGTTTGTTTGTTGATGTATGTTAGTGTTATGAATTTGTTGTTTTCTGTCTTTGTCTGTTGTTTGTTTTGTGTTTTGTGTAGGAGTTTACTGACTATTGTTCTGTCATAACCGTTAGATTCTGCTAGATATTTTATCGTGTTTAGTTCGTCTTTGTAGTCTATTTCATCTAAGGGGATGTTGTTAAGTCTATGTATCATGGTTCTAAAAGCAGCTAGTTTGTGTTGTATTGGGTGATTGGAGGTGTTGTGTATTAGTGTGTCAGTTGTGGTTGGTTTTCTGTATATACTGAATTTGTGCCTGTGTTCTAGTTTTGTGATGGAGAGGTCTAAGAAGTTTATGGTATTGTTGTGTTCGTATTCGGCAGTGAAGGTTATGTTTTTATGTATTTTGTTTATGTGCGTTAGTAACTGTTCACATTGTCTTTTGTTTCCCCTGTATAGTATTAGAATGTCATCAACGTATCTGTGCCAATATAGTATTTTATGTGAGTGTCTGTCATTGTTTGTGAGTATTTTTGTTTTTTCTAAGTGTTGGAGGAAGACTTCTGCTAGAATGCTGGATATGGGGGAGCCCATGGGTAGGCCATCGTTCTGTGTGTAGTATTTATTGTTATAAGTAAAGTAGTTTTGTTTTGTGATAATGTTCAGAGTTTCTGTTATTTCATTGATAAGTTCGTCTGGTGTGTTGTTCTGTTTGAGTTTGTTTTGTAGGATGGTGATTGTTTCAGAGATGGGGATGTTTGTGTACAGGTTTTTAACGTCAAAGGAGGCTAATGTGGCGTTATGGGGGATGTGTATTTCTTTTATTTTTGTTACTAGGTCAGTGTTGTTTTTTACTGCAATGTTGTTGTCTATTTGTGTGTGTTGTCTAATAATTTTGTCTAGATATTTTGCCAGTTTGTGTGCAGGGGCATTACGGTAGTTGATGATGGGGCGGATCGGAATGTCTTCTTTATGGATTTTGGGAAGCGCTTGGAGTGTAAGTGCTGATGGTCGGATTTGTTTCATGTAGGGCTTTTGTTTATGTGTCATAATGTGTTTGGCTTTGTTGACTATTTGTTTTACTGAGTTTTGGTATCTGTCGGTGGGGTCGTGTTTTAGTTCTGTGATGTTGTTCTGTTCTATGAAGTCTTGTACTTTTTTGTGTAGGTTGTCTGTGGGGATAATTACAGTCGTGTTGCCTTTGTCAGCTTTTACAAATGTGATGTTGTGTTTGTGTGCCTTTTCCCTCAGTTTGATGGCTGTGTGTATTTCTGAGTTGTGGTTGTTGTTGTCTGGTGTCTTATGTACTCCTATTGTGTTGTTTATATTATGTCTTAATGTGTCTTGATGTTCTGGTGCTGTGTTTTGTATATTTGTTTCTGTGTCAATTATGATCTTTGTTAGTGTTTGGTTGTTATGTTTGTAATGTATGTTATGTTTTAGGCCTTTATCAAGGAGTGTTTGTTCGTTCACACTCAAAAAAAACGAACAAACACTCCTTGATAAAGGCCTAAAACATAACATACATTACAAACATAACAACCAAACACTAACAAAGATCATAATTGACACAGAAACAAATATACAAAACACAGCACCAGAACAGCAAGACACATTAAGACATAATATAAACAACACAATAGGAGTACATAAGACACCAGACAACAACAACCACAACTCAGAAATACACACAGCCATCAAACTGAGGGAAAAGGCACACAAACACAACATCACATTTGTAAAAGCTGACAAAGGCAACACGACTGTAATTATCCCCACAGACAACCTACACAAAAAAGTACAAGACTTCATAGAACAGAACAACATCACAGAACTAAAACACGACCCCACCGACAGATACCAAAACTCAGTAAAACAAATAGTCAACAAAGCCAAACACATTATGACACATAAACAAAAGCCCTACATGAAACAAATCCGACCATCAGCACTTACACTCCAAGCGCTTCCCAAAATCCATAAAGAAGACATTCCGATCCGCCCCATCATCAACTACCGTAATGCCCCTGCACACAAACTGGCAAAATATCTAGACAAAATTATTAGACAACACACACAAATAGACAACAACATTGCAGTAAAAAACAACACTGACCTAGTAACAAAAATAAAAGAAATACACATCCCCCATAACGCCACATTAGCCTCCTTTGACGTTAAAAACCTGTACACAAACATCCCCATCTCTGAAACAATCACCATCCTACAAAACAAACTCAAACAGAACAACACACCAGACGAACTTATCAATGAAATAACAGAAACTCTGAACATTATCACAAAACAAAACTACTTTACTTATAACAATAAATACTACACACAGAACGATGGCCTACCCATGGGCTCCCCCATATCCAGCATTCTAGCAGAAGTCTTCCTCCAACACTTAGAAAAAACAAAAATACTCACAAACAATGACAGACACTCACATAAAATACTATATTGGTACAGATACGTTGATGACATTTTAATACTATACAGGGGAAACAAAAGACAATGTGAACAGTTACTAACGCACATAAACAAAATACATAAAAACATAACCTTCACTGCCGAATTCGAACACAACAATACCATAAACTTCTTAGACCTCTCCATCACAAAACTAGAACACAGGCACAAATTCAGTATATACAGAAAACCAACCACAACTGACACACTAATACACAACACCTCCAATCACCCAATACAACACAAACTAGCTGCTTTTAGAACCATGATACATAGACTTAACAACACCCCCTTAGATGAAATAGACTACAAAGACGAACTAAACACGATAAAATATCTAGCAGAATCTAACGGTTATGACAGAACAATAGTCAGTAAACTCCTACACAAAACACAAAACAAACAACAGACAAAGACAGAAAACAACAAATTCATAACACTAACATACATCAACAAACAAACAGAAAAAATTGCTCACAAATTCAAAAAAGCAGGATACAGAATCGCTTACAAAACTACTAACAAAACAGAACACACACTATCAAAACGCATGCCCAAAGCACAAAACAAATTCGATCTACCCGGTGTATATAAACTAAATTGTTCAAATTGCAGTAAATTCTACATAGGCCAGACAGGACGTAGCTTCAAACAGAGGTACATTGAACACACAAAAGCACTCCACACCACTACAGAATCTACCTTCGCAAACCACCTCATTGAAGCAAACCACACATATAAAAACATCGACAATAACATGAACATACTACACGTACACACAAAAGGCCGAAAACTAGACACTCTAGAACAATTAGAAATATACAAACACACAAAAACAAATAAAAACGACATCCTAAACGAACAGACAATTCAAATCGCACGCATTATTCGAACACATCTCACCACACACACACAGCTCCAATCTTTCGAAACACTTTCTCGTCGCCAACAACAAGACGAGCAGCGCTACTAACGACAGCCTCTGATGAAGCCTTCTATAGGTGAAAGCCGGTTTAGGCTGTAAGGTAAAACTTTACGTTTTTACTTATAAAAAACTTTGTGTTCCGAGTCGTCAATATTATAGTGCTATTTAGCATGATAGTCTTTCGGTCTTCCTTTTCAATGTTGTGATTTTTATCCCACAACCAACTCCACAGTGCCTGACATACATGAAAAGTGCAAAGTAAAAGTCTTATGGCTGGAAAAACCTGCTGAAGTGCATTTCGTTCAGCGTCACTGTCGTCAGTCATAATTACTGAAGGACGGAAAATTTTGTTAGTGTTTGATTCAAGTGATTCTTTTAATAACTTAAACGCTATTTTATAATTATCTTCCGTCAAAGATGCATGGAGAATACAACCTATAGGGAGAGCTCCAATCTTACTTCCACAAAAAACAAACGTAACACACGTATTCGTTTGATCGCAGGAACTACTCGAGTCAACAAATACTATTTCATCCGCATTATCAAGTGCAAACACTCTTTTCATAATTGGCGTTACAATAGCTACAGTCATGGTTTTATCATCTATGGTTATATTATTCCCCATTGCTTCTAAATTTTCTTTTCTCTTTTTTAAATTTTCTAACAAGTTATCATTGCTTCTGTCCCCAAAGTGTTCCCTCCTCCATACTGTAAATAAATTAATGATCTGTCTGATTGTTGGATTTACTTGTGCGTTTGCTAAGTTTGCAAGAGCAGAATTGTCATCCTCTGCGCTTTCAGTAATAATAATTTCATGATAATTTTTTGCAGCAGAAGGTGTCATACCACAGTTAAAATAAGAATGAAAAATTTCTACTGTTTCTTGAAAACACCTTAAATAGCTAAATGCCTCTGCTACATTAACTGAATGATTATGACTGAAGTTTATGTGGATCACACAATTGAAGCCAGTTTTTAAATTCGGGTCATTTTTGCAGGTATCCCTATTTATCTTTTTAAATTTAAAGTCAATGCTTGCGTCACGTTTTCTATCCCTAATTCTATTTTTATATTTTCTTTCGTGTTCTGATTTATTTTTTTGAGAGTGTTGGCACCTATAAGTCTTTCTAAATAAATTTCTCACTTGTTTCCCATACCTTTTAAACACTATCCAGTTGGTTTGTGTTGCTTTTGAAAACTCTTGTACAAATAAAGAACACTGTTCGTCATAATTTTCGCCGTTCAATTTGCAATAAATTAAACTTGTAAATGTATCACTTTTTTCACTACAAAATTCGAATTTAGTGACTTTATTATCAATGCAAACATTACTTAAAAGCGTCTTAAACTTTTGTTCGTTCATTTTGTTAGTTCAACAACGACAACACTGAATAACAGCTTATTAAAAACAACTACAAACTCGAAAACTCACTCTTCGTTCACTTCGAAACACTGACTACAGATACGTACACGAAACCCAGACTTGGTGCTCAAGGGCGAGGTGGTCAGTTGACTCAGCGTTGATGATAGGGAGGGGATTGTATAAGGCGGGAAAAAAAGGAATGTAACAACGGCTATCGCGGCTGAGCCCGCATAGGTATTGTAATGGAGATTGGCGCGGTCGCCCCGCGAAGCGTTACAAACTCTATGCCATTTCAGCCACGGCTGAATCGGTATAGGAGATGTAATTACGCGTCCCGAGAGGAGAGGGAAATAATTTGAGAAATGGTTCTTAGTGTAAAAGAAGAAAAAATGTTCATATAAACATATGTCCGGAAACGCTTTGTAAGCGAGTTACGGCTAGCGAAAGATTTCGCCCGGGTTTCGGTTTCCCCGGGTAAATGAAGACTTTCTGAAATTCTGGGAAGGGGCGAATTCTGTTGTTTCTTATGGTTTTTGACCTGAAAAATCGAATAAAATAGGTCGCAGAACTGTATCTCCCATAAGTTTCATGATATCCGACGTAAAACAGAAAAATCTTTGCCTAAAAACAAATTTTGGAAAATTGGAAACAATTTGAATTTTTTGTTGATTTTTATTGACTTTATTTACACCATTTTTTTCAGAATTAAATTCTTTACAAGTTTTGCTTTTAACTTTTATGCATTTATTAGTCATTTAACAAAGTTATTGTACTTCTAACCAAAAAAAAAGTGTGTAAAAATGTACCCCTTCCCAGAATTTCAGAAAGTCTTCATTTACCCGGGGGAACCGAAACCCGGGCGAAATCTTTCGCTAGCCGTAACTCGCTTACAAAGCGTTTCCGGACATATGTTTCTATGAACTTTTTTTCTTCTTTTACACTATAGAACCATTTCTCAAAATTATTTCCCTCCCCTCCCGGGACACCCTGTATATCAAAACCAACATTGTGAGTACAAAAAACTGAACTTAAAAACCGGCAAAACAGTATAAAATAAGTTTTCTTAATAAACGTATATTTCATATACTAATGCGACGATGTAGTCAAAAGGTTCATATTTATCTGGGGAGCCAGTGAAATTGTGTTTGTTTCTGGAGGAAACAAAGGTTAAAACGGGTCTTGGGGAATAGTCAGCGGCAAAATGTAACTTCCGTCGCCGCGCGTGTACTATATTTCAGTTCCGATGTATACATTCAACTGTTTTCTTCACAAGTAACTACTGCCAGCTTATGGAGGTTATGTACGACATTGTAACTTAAATAAAATTTACTTTGTTAGTGTACATTAAAAGGGTGTATTTATTGGAAGTACAGAAATTAGTTTACATTTATCGCACATAAGTACGGTACAGAGACGATTTTGGGAGGTTGTGGCTACGTTTAACAATATAACTTAACCTTTTACATTTTTAAAATTAATTAGACTTAAACAAACGTTTCCTTAGTTAGTGTACATTCAAAGGCTGTATTTATTGTATGGATAAAAGGCTGTATATAACATTAACGGCTGTATTTATTCGAAGTAAGTAATGCCAGCTTATGGAGGTTATCTACCACAATGTAACTTAAATAAAATTTACTTTGTTCGTGTACATTAAAAGGGTGTATTTATTGGAAGTACAGAAATTAGTTTACATTTGTCGCACATAATTACGGTACAGAGACGATTTTGGGAGGTTGTGGCTACATTTAATTATTTAACTTAACCTTTAGGTTTTTAAAATTGATTAGACTTAACAGACATTTTCATAGTTAGTGTACATTCAAAGGCCGTATATAACATTAAAGGCTGTATTTATTCGAAGTACCGGAATTAAAACGTAATTCCAATTTAGAACCTAGTACAATCTAATGTATAACCAAACAAGTACATTAAAATCCTTTTTTCAACATAATGCAATAAAAAGGAATGTGCAGTTTCTGTTAACATGAAAATGATTAAGTATTAATAATGGGTTACAGTGGAATTTAATGTTACTACGGTCTGAATTAATGCAAATAAAACTGGGAGAATCTCGTAAACATATTAAAGAATGCTTGTATATTACACACAAAATTATACAGTACGGACCTTTGTTAATGAATAGAAACAAATTTGACTATATACTTTAGTATGTACCAATAAAATTCACCTTTTTTCAAATACCAATATCTGTTGTTTTTTCATACCCTTAAAAAAAGGTCATTAACAACATACATTATGAGAAAACGTGATTACAAATAACCAGCCATTAGTTACTTGTGAAGAAAATAGATATAACATTTACAAACATCAAATCTTCAATTCTCTCCCTATTTGTTTTATAAAAACTGGAGTTTCTACAGCAGGTTTTAAGTCCACTAACTTCTTAATTAAATATACATAATTGTTCCTGTATCTTGTTGGGTAACATATTATATTAATACATCTGCTTCCTACTCATATGTGCAAACAATGTTTTTAATGTACGGTCCTAAAATCTTTATCAACACTTTATATCTTTAAGATTTAGACAAAGTCTAATGAGCAACTTGGCCTAACCTGAATTTACATGACCTGGCTCAGAACAACTTTATTTTGGCAAATACAAAGATGAAGACTGGTTGCAATTTACTACCATAAATGCCTGGAATGCTATGCATTAAAGAATTTTAATTAACTTTATATGGGGAAAACTGGTTTACATACATTATTTCTGAAAATAATAATCCTGAAATGTAATCAGTACTTATATCAAGTTAAGTGCAATAATTAAATTGATTCTTCAACTTGCACGTTGCAAACTTAAGGTGCTAAGCCTTTACTTTATTTTTAATTTAACACCAATTTATGTTCGGCAACGTTAAAAAGAACATGTTATGGCCTCTGAGAAAGTACACAGTGAGTGGAAGCTGGCTTAAATGATGGTAAAAATTGTATCTAATAATTAGTGTCCTGTTAGGGCTGATTCTGATTGTATTACCCTCAAAACATAAAGAAAAGTCATTTTTAGAAAGATGTCTGTGTGTAGAATTTTGTCTAAGGCGAATGATAACTCCCGCAAATTCGAATAATTTTTTGCATATTGTAGAGGACTCAAGGTCTGTTGATTTTGGTGAAGATCGGTTAAGGAGAAGGGGTAGTTTACCTGCAACGTTTTGTTTTAACAAGAGTAAAGTAGGCCTAGTTAATTTTGATAAATAAAGTATCCTGAAAAGGTCATAATAATCCACTATAGAAAGGTAGATTTAATATCTATAAATGAAAAGGGGTAGGGGGAGGGGATAATTTTCTATAAATGAAAATGATAGGTGAAGGGGAGGGGATAATTTTTTGTGTACTACGTTATCAGCAACATTGAAGTAGTTTGTTGATAAAATTCCTTCCCAGGCTGTTTGGCCGTGGTCCAATGTTTTCTGCAAAACCAGACGTTTCGGAAGTGCCATCGACTGCCATCATCAGTGAAAATCGAGTGCGCTAACATGAGGTGGTATATGTTAGTGATCACAATTCTGTGGTTGAGGCTGAAAATAGAAGTAGTTTCTGTGGAAATATTTCATTTCTAAAATGATTTCACATATAAATCTTAAAACATGGTAGTCATATTTTGGTTGTCTTGATTGTTCATCTCTTCTTTCACAGCACTAACACTTATCTAAAAATGAACTTTTTCTTGTGAAAACTTACTTTTTTCGTCGGACGCGTTTCGGCTTACGTATCCGCCTTCTTCAGCTTTTAGTCAGACTGCCATCATTTCGTAACGGTTTTTGTGTGGAAGGTGTAGTGGGGGTGGTGTGTGGAGGAAGGGGATTGGCGCAGGGATTCAATTTGATGTTTGTTTTTTGTAAAATTGTGTCAAAAAGTGTATGTGATTTATATTGTAATTGATCGTTGAGTATGTTGTTTGGTTGTGTTGTGTGGTGTTTATATATTTCGTATTGTTCAGTTGTGTTGAGTTTTCGACCTTTAGGTAAGTAATGTAAAATTTCGAGATTAGTGTCTATGTTGGTGTAACTGTGGTTTTCTGTGTGTATGTGTGTGGCAAATGCGGAGTGTATATTTTTGTTGGTTAGAGCTTTTAAGTGTTCAGAATAACGGGATGAAAAAGATCTTCCTGTCTGGCCGATGTAGAAACTATTGTAAACATATTTTGGTATACGAGGGGTAACCCAAAAATAAGGTCTCCATATTTTTTTAAAATAAAAAAAAAATGTATTATCAAAACTTTTTACATGGTTGTGAAGCATAAGAACACACTATTTTTCAACATAATCGCCGTTACGTTCAATGCATTTTTCGAGCCGCTGTGGCAGTTTTAGTACGCCAGTGTCATAGAAACTCGCCGCCATGTCATTGAGATAGCGTTTGACCTCGTCATCGTCGTCGAATCGCATTCCACTCAAATGTTCTTTCAAATGTATAAACAAATGTTAGTCACAAGGTGCCAAGTCCGGACTATGGGGGGGGGGGTGATTGTGTCCCATCCAAATTGGTTCAGAAGATCGGCGGTTGCGCGGGCGACATGAGGGCGAGCATTGTCGTGAAGAATGGACACGCCCTTGGTGAGCATTCCTCTTCTCCGGTTCTGACTCGCCCGTTTGAGTTTTTTGAGTGTCTCACAATATGCGTCTGCGTTTATTGTGTTCCCAGTAGGGATGAAATCGATCAACAATACACCTTTCCGATCCCAAAACACAGTCGCCATGATCTTGCCGGTAGACTGTTTGTTTGAATTTTCGCCGCCTTGGCGAAGTTGGATGCCGCCACTCAAGTGATTGTCGTTTGGATTCAGGTGTGAAGTGGTGAACCCGTTTCGTCACCTGTGACAATGGAATTCAAAAAGTCGTCTCTTCCGTCTGCATAGCGCTCAAGAAATTCACGGGCAGCTTCGACGCGTTGCCGTTTGTGGTCTTCTGTGAGCATTCGTGGAACCCACCTTGCGCACACCTTCCAATATTTCAACTTTGCAGTCACAATCCTCTGAATGGTGGATTTCGAAACGTCAGGAAGGAAACAAGAGAGCTCGTGGATAGTGATCCTCCGATCTTCACGCACGACTTCGTCAAGTTTCCTGATCGTCTCGTCTGACACTGACGGTCTCCCGCTTCTTTCGTCATCATGAATTTCTGTACGACCAGCTTTAAACTCTCTACACCACTTGCGGACGTTTTTGACACCTTTTGCGTTAAGAAATCGAATGACTTCGCGAAGTCCGCACTTGGCGGGAACAGCGATCGGGAGCTCCATTCTTAACGGCTGCCAAGCCAAGACTAATCGACCGAGCGAGCTCAACGACCGCTTGTTTGAAAGAGGGGAGATGGCCGCACACAGCAGTGCTGCCAACTGCCGCCCAAAATATTTCCCTGCGGCTCTAGTCCTTTGGAGACCTTACTTTTGGGTTACTCCTAGTATATGGTAGTCATGGTTCTCCATACCGATATTTGCATCAAATAGTATTATTGTTTAATAAATGTTCTATCCAGATCAAATTATGTGTATACAGTTCTGGAAAAATTAGACAGGCATAATATTTTGTTTGTTTATTGTAAACTGTATTATGTTTGGAAGTATCCCAAAGTAAATTTAACATTAGTCATGTCAATCAATGAGGCCAGTCCACAGTTTTTTAAGGCCAGGAGAATCCTTGAAATGTTTGGAGCATCACTAGGTCATGATGGATCTAATCATCAAACTTCAGTTGCTGTGAAAAACTGGCAGATTTGAGTAGTCACTTGGTAAAGGATGGTGTTGTAAAAGCAACAATTCTTTCAGAATTGTTTATAACCCTGTCAGTCTGCACATAATATACTGTATTACAGTATACAAATGTAGTGTAATATCTTGGCACAATACTATATGATAAATTTGGATAAAAGGCTCATTTCCAATAGAAAGGATAGCTGGTGTGATCAGACATAACAAATTTGTTGTATTAGTTTCTTGAGAATTTATTCCTATCAAACTGGAGTAAGCATATTTTCAAACCTTTATGGACGTGTGTCATGGAATTTACAGATTGCACCAAAAGAAACAGTTAAAATATATCTTTTCAATTAAACAAAAATTGGACTTGTAATATGATTCGGTAATAGAGCAGGAACTAATCAGTTAATAGCTATTACAAAATGCCTTATTCCTTTTCCATGATGATCAGATTTTGCTATACGCCTGCATAAATAAAAATTATTAAAATGCTTAACTCCCAACACAAAGTTGAACACATGATGAAAGTTCATCATGTCACATATTCTAGTAACAAGGTAAGTTTTTGGAATACTGTTTTAGCTGAATTTATACACTAGGAGAACACTCAGCATTTAGTTCGTGTGTGTACTCTGGTTAATCAAAGAGAATTATTTGTGTAAATTCAAATTTAGTAATACAAATCTACTACTGTAAATGCCTGGAATGCTATGCATTAAAGAATTTTAATTAACTTTATATGGGGAAAACTGGTTTACATACATTATTTCTGAAAATAATAATCCTGAAATGTAATCAGTACTTATATCAAGTTAAGTGCAATAATTAAATATATTCTTCAACTTGCACGTTAAATAGATCCCTTCTCCTTCACTTACCAGGCATATAAGGGAAGCTCTAAACCATGAACTGTCCCAGTAGTGAATGCTACAATGAGATCTTTAGAGTCTGTATCACTTTCTTTTGAACTTCTAAATACAGGATTTCTTGGAACTGTGTAGAGTGGGATCAGTGGAGTAACTTGCAGAGGGGGGTTACCAGGGGATCAATTCCCCTCCAGAACTATTCGAAATTTCAGCAGAATTCCATAATTTCCTAAGTAGACCCATTTCTAAGCCAGTTTTGTTTGTACAAGTAATACATATAAATAATTATAGAAATAAAAGTAATTACAATACTGTAACGTTATGTTTTCCCCTTACATAAAATAGGCCCCAACTTAAACCATTTCATGACCATGATACATGAAGAACAAAATACTAAGTCATTAACTAAACTGTATACTATAAATATTGTCTGAGGTAATAAAAAGAGATAAGAATAATGTAATGAAACTGATAAGAACATTATCAATAAGAAGATTTTACTCCAGTAAACTGCATTAAAAATTGTTAAAAAAGATAAAACCTATACTCCATACTGCAGTAATAAACTGGATACTCAATAAAGAAAATTATTAATTCAATAATTAGTTTCTAAGTACTAAAATAATGAAATCAAATTTTATTTATGATTATGAATAGAATAATGTAAATCAAAAAGAGTATTACAAAAATGTAATAATAAAACAACAATAAAGCTAAATGTAAGCCTACAAGTAAGGTTATGTAACATTATAATGTTTTAAACAACAGAAAGAACAAAAAAGCATTGTAAAATCCATGAATTGTAAACAGAAGGTGAAAACTACTGATGAAGTAGTAAATAAATTTATAATAGCTAGATAATAATGGTTATAATTTGAGTTATAACATGAAGAAGAAAAAATATGAGAAACTAAAACTTGTCAATAATTATATGTAAAAAGAACAGTTTAATGTAAACGTATTAAACAAACTATACTGTATAAATAATACTAGAATCGTTATTATTAGAATAATATTATAGTAAGGAAGATATGATTAACCAATAAATATAAACAACGTAAATAATGAACACATGTATACATGGACTAAGCCTTCGGAATACTGATACTGAAGAGAATAACAACTAGAATAAGTAAGAAAAACAATATTAAAGGACAAACTATGTTGTTAAAGCTTCAGTAAATTGTGAAGAATGTTTTAGAATAATGATGTAATAGGAAGAAACATGTATTTTCAAGGTATGAATGAAATTAAGGGTCAATATCATAGGCAAATGACCCTAGAACATTTGTTATGTTATTCATAGTAAATAATTGTTATGTCATTATTATTGTAGTGAAAGTTAAATAAGGGTATCAAGAACAATATAAAGTAATTGTCTGATAGCAAAAGTAATTATTTTAAACGTAGAAAGAAACTAAGGTGTCCACTACAATGGGCCAGTAGGCCCTATACCTGAATAACTTATTTCTACTATTTGTAAACAATTATTGCTAATGATTGTCATTATTAGTGTAACAAAAGTGAAAGCCAAGGATCAAGAACAATTTAGAATAGTTGTCTTGTATTAAAAACAAGAATTGTTAAAATATGAAAAAATAATGCTGAAACTATAATATGCCTAGACAAATTATGTATGTTAATTGTAAGAAATTATTATTGATTTTTGTCATTAGTATTTTATTTCCATATTCCTTAAGGAAATGGAAGTATGGTGATGGCAAAAAAAATCGTGTTCGAGATTATTGCAGATTCTGATTGTACTACACTCAAAACATGAAAAAAAGTCGTTTTTCGAAAAGTGTCTGTGTGTGTGTCTGTCTATGTGTAGATTTTTTTTCTATGGCAAACGATAACTGCCGCAAATTCAAACAGAACCAAATAATTTTTTGCATACAGCTCTGATTTGTAGAGTACTCACGACCTATTGTTTTTGGTGAAGATCGGTTGAGGAAAAGGGGTAGTTTACCTGCAACGGTTTTTTTTTTATCAAGGGACATTTTTTTTTGGCAAACGTTAACAGCCGCAAATTCAAACAGAATCAAATAATGTTTCGCATACAGCCCTGATTTGTAGAGTTCTCAAGACCTATTGTTTTTGGTGAAGATCGGTTAAGGTAAAGGGGTAGTTTACCTGTAACGTTTTATGTTTTAACAAGGGTATTTCCTATGGCAAACGATAACAGCCGCAAATTCAAACAGAATCAAATAATTTTTTGCATACAGCCCTGATTTGTAGAGTACTCAAGACCTATTGTTTTTGGTGAAGATCGGTTAAGGGCAAGGGGTAGTTTACCTGCAACATTTTTTTATCAAGCGTATTTTCTATGGCAGACGATAACAGCCGCAAATTCAAACAGAATCAAATAATTTTTTGCATACGTCCCTGAATTGTAGAGATCTCAAGGACTTTCGATTTTGGTGAAGATCGGTTAAGGGGAAGGCGTAGTTTACCTGCAACCTTTTACGTTTTAACAACAGTAAAGTAGTTGTCTTGATTATTCATCTCTTCTTTCACAGCACTACACTTAACTAAAAATGAACTTTTTTCATGTGAAAAACTTACTATTTTATCGGACGCGTTTCGGCTTAGTATCCGCCTTCTTCAGCTTTGGTAACAGACTGCCAGCATTTTGTAACGGTTGTGTGGAAGGTGAAGTGGGGGTGGTGTGTGGCGGAAGGGGATTGGCGCGGGGATTCAATTTATTGTTTGTTTTCTGTATAATTGTGTCAAAAAGTGTATGTGATTTATATTGTAATTGATCGTTGAGTATGTTGTTTGGTTGTGTTGTGTGGTGTTTATATATTTCATATTGTTCAGTTGTGTTGAGTTTTTGGCCTTTGGGTATGTAATGTAGAATTTCAAGATTAGTGTCTATGTTGGTGTAACTGTGGTTTTCTGTGTGTATGTGTGTGGCAAATGCAGAGTGTATATTGTTGTTGGTTAAAGCTTTTAAGTGTTCAGAATAACGGGATGAAAAAGATCTTCCCGTCTGGCCTATGTAGAAACTATTGCAGTCATTACAATTTAATTTGTAAACACCTGTTTTGTTATATTTGTCTATGTCTGTGTTTGTATTACTGATGTGTTTTTTGATGGTATTGGTTGTTCTGAATGCTATTTTGTATTTGTGTTTTCTGAATGTATTGGCGATTTTGTGTGTGTATGAGTTGTGGTATGTGAGTGTGATGTACTTATTGTGTTGTGTGTTGATGGTATTTAGTGTTTTGTTGTTTTTGTTTTTGATGCGTTTGTGTAGTATGTTTATTAAATTGGGGTTATAACCGTTTTTTATTGCTATGTATTTTATTGTGTTGAGTTCGTCGGTGTAATCTTGTTTATTTAAGGGTATTTTAGTTAGTCTATGGAGCATATGGTTGAAGGCCGCATATTTATGTTGTGTTGGGTGGTTTGATGTGTTGTGTATAACCATGTCGGTTGTGGTTGGTTTCCTGTATATTTTGTACGTGTGTGTATTGTTAGTTTTGTTAATTGTTAGGTCTAGAAAATTTATACTGTTGTTTTGTTCAGTTTCCAGTGTAAATTTTAATTTGTGGTGTATAGTGTTTATGTATTTGTGGAAGTTTTCAACTTGTCTTGTGTTGCCTTTGAATAAAAGTAATATATCATCTACATACCTGTGCCAGTATATAATTTTGTTAGTGTATTTGTTGTTGTTTATTATGTGGTTCTGTTCAATGTTGTGTATATATATTTCTGCTAGTATTCCTGATATGGGGGATCCCATCGGGAGTCCTTCTGTTTGTGTGTATATTTTGTTATTGTATGTAAAGTAATTTTGTTCAGTTATTATTTTGGTAAGTGTGATGATTTCTTGTATGTGTGTTTCAGGTGTGTTGTTTTGTCTGAGTAGTTGTTCTAGTGTTTGTATGGTTTCTTTGATGGGGACATTAGTGTATAAATTGGTTATATCAAAAGATGCCAGAGTTGAGTTATGTGGGATGTGTATGTGTTCAGTTTTCCTGACTAGGTCAATGTTGTTTTTGATAGAGGTGCTGTTGCTGAGTTTTATGTTTTCTCTGATTATTTTGTCTAGTTGTTTTGCTATTTTGTGGGAGGGGGCCTGTGTGTTGTTTATTAATGGTCTGATTGGAATGTTAGGTTTATGTATTTTTGGTAATGCATTTAGTTTAGGGGGGTTAGGTTTTATTTGTTTAAGGTATTTGGCGTTTTCTGGTTTGATTATATGTTTGGTGTTGTTTATAAATTTATTAATCTGTTTATGAAATTTTAGACAATAAATTGAATCCCCGCGCCAATCCCCTTCCGCCACACACCACCCCCACTTCACCTTCCACACAACCGTTACAAAATGCTGGCAGTCTGTTACCAAAGCTGAAGAAGGCGGATACTAAGCCGAAACGCGTCCGATAAAATAGTAAGTTTTTCACATGAAAAAAGTTCATTTTTAGTTAAGAACAGTAAAGTACTTGAAAATTCATTTAAACTTTTTCAAACAATGGTAATTGTTAAAAATAAAATAATTTTGTTGCCAGGGAATAAAATTATAATTTTTTCATTTTAATGTAAATTATGTATGAATTAATATCTTTATATATATAATTCTTCTGTACATGTGTATGTCACTGAACTCCTCCATGTATAAAATAATATATTGTTCGTGGCAGGTAAGCATATCTCAGTTATGTAATGTTTACGTTTCCATTTTATTATTATGCCTACAGCAATAAAAAGGCAGGTAAGACACACACACACACAATTCACGTTATTTCTGGCCCCACTCATGTTTATTTTCTTACATTTGCACGCTTTTTAAATGGAAAGTGCCGAAACCCACACCAACATAATGCGTGCAAGCCGAAAAAATGGACATCAATTTGCTTCCTGTGGATCGCTGGGCAGTGTAACTGCACGTGTTTACAGAGGAACGATTCATAGACAGACTTTTCGTCTTTAGGGAATGAACCCTCTGCAAGATGCTGAGGGTCCATGAGGGACTTCGGAGCGCTCCTTCTTTTTCGCGTGTTTGTTCTGTGAAACATACACTATAGATTCGCAGCTTTACTCTAAGCAACGCTCAATAGGAAATGTTGAAAATTTTTGTCCACAGTGTACCCTCATTCACACTAAACCTGCTCTGATGTTTTAATTACGGACATCATAATATTAAAACTTTGGAAACTTGAGCACTACTTAATGGAGATCAATCATTAACTTATACAAGCCATTAATTTTATGCATATTTTATATATATATAATATATATGTGTACAACGTTATCGGCAACAAAGAAGTAGTTTTTGTTAAAATTCCTTCCCGGGATATTAGGCCGTAGTCCAATGTTTTCTACAAAACCAGACGTTTTGGCAATGCCATCGACTTCCATCATCAGTGAAAATCGAGTGCGATAACGTGAGATGGTATACGTTAGTGACCACAGTACTGTGGTTAAGGCTGAAGCAGTAAGTAGAAAGAAGTAGTTTCTATGGTAATATTTCATTTCGAAAATGATTTTAAATATAAATCTTAGAATATGGAAGTCATGTATGGTTCTCCATACCGATATTTTGTAAAAGTTGTAGGGAGTTATAAGGAACAATTGTGATCAGTTATATCACAATAAAGTTAAGTAATATTATTAGAAGAAAGAGAATTAGGATGTCAGAAACCCAGATTGGGTTATGCCTAGTTAGCCAAACATGACTTTTATAAATTGGGACATTATTAATTACTGTAAATAATTTTACACTCAATGGTTAGTAAGTAAATATCATTCTATAATTTTCTTAATTCTTAACCACATATTATGAGTACAAATGTATGCCTACTTATAAGTAACTTTACTAATGAAAAGTCTTTTTAAAAAAGAGACTTGTGTCCATGATAACACCAAAGATGAGTATTACTGAAGCTCTGAGAACTGTCATATGATAATGGGATGACAGTGTATCAGTTACAATAATCAACAACTTATTAAGGCACACTGTAAGGAGGTATGTTTTAATCATTTTGCACACATCATTCCAGAAGTCTGTTCTAAAAACAATTATAATCAAACTGCTGTTTCAACAGTACTAATAATGCAGCATGGCAAAATTTAAACCATTTTTATTCGTCTGAACGTTTGTTTCAAGTTGAGTATACCAAATATGTTTGTAATAGGTTTATAATTTAAGATGTGAAGTATATGAAGCCTTTACTAGTACCTGTTCATTAGACAACAAATAATAACTATAATTTCTATTAATTTTGTTAATGTTCTTTGCCATTCATTATTTAGTTATTTTTTTACTGTCAGGAAAAGTTCTGATGTAATTTCTGTATGTGTTATTTTTGCTCTCTCTCTCTCTCTCTCTCTCTCTCTCTCTCTCTCTCTCTCTCCTCTCTCTTTCTCTCTCTCTCTCTCTCTCCCCACCTCTCATTGTTATTTATTGAAAAATGATAAAAAACTGACACTCCTCTGTATGTGTCCACATTGCATACAATTAAAAAAATTAAAAACATACTTGTGATCTTGCCAAAGAGGATCAGTCCTCTGTGTGTTTTAATGATAATTAGTTAATCAATGAACATGTCATGGACAACAAAATGCAAAAATTTACAAATGAATAATGCAAACACAAAGATTAAAAACTAATAAGAAATCATTATAGACATAAAGAAACAAATTAGTAAGATTTATTAGTGAATCAAAGGAATTCAGAAATTCAACTGATAATCACACATTAGTACATAGTGTTACTAATTTCACAATTCCACAAAATTTGTAATTATTGGATAGTGAACATTGGATTTCAATATAGTAAGCGTACACATATTAATTTTAAGCACGTTTTACAAATAGTGAATGGAAAAGAAAATAAATACACGATTTCAACTTTCTTAAACTGAAAACAAGAAATTCTTTTGAGTTAGTGTAATGTGTTGTGTTACTATAAGACAGAGCAGTGCTGTTAGTGTACTAATTAAGATGCATTAAATGTATAAATAAAGCTAATGAGTTATTCTTAGATGACATCATTAATCTTATTGGTAATGGTGTAAAAGCCTTCTCACAGCGGTTGCAGGTTTGGGCTGATTTCTTTCTTCCTTATCATGTTATAGAACTAAGCCTGGCAGCAGGTGTGAGGCCTGAAGAAATGGCAACCAGTCTTCATCTTTGTATTTGCCAAAATAAAGTTGTTCTGAGCCAGGTCATGTAAATTGAGGTTAGGCCAAGTTGCTCATTAGACTTTGTCTAAATCTTAAAGATATAAAGTGTTGATAAAGATTTTAGGACCGTACATTAAAAACATTGTTTGCACATATGAGTAGGAAAGTAGGAAGCAGATGTATTAATATATTATGTTACCCAACAAGATACAGGAACAATTATGTATATTTAATTAAGTAGTTAGTGGATTTAAAACCTGCAGTAGAAACTCCAGTTTTTATAAAACAAATAGGGAGAGAATTGAAGATTTGATGTTTGTAAATGTTATATCTATTTTCTTCACAAGTAACTAATGGCTGGTTATTTGTAATCACGTTTTCTCATAATGTATGTTGTTAATGACCTTTTTTTAAGGGTATGAAAAAACATCAGATATTGGTAGGTCTATTTGAAAAAAGGTGAATTTTATTGGTACATACTAAAGTATAGAGTCAAATTTGTTTCTATTCATTAACAAAGGTCCGTACTGTAATAATTTTGTGTGTAATATACAAGCATTCTTTAATACGTTTACGAGATTCTCCCAATTTTATTTGCATTAATTCAGACCGTAGTAACATTAAATTCCACTGTAACCCATTATTAATACTTAATCATTTTCATGTTAACAGAAACTGCACATTGCTTTTTATTGCATTATGTTGAAAAAAGGATTTTAATGTACTTGTTTGGTTATACCTTAGATTGTACTAGGTTCTAAATTGGAAGTACGTCTTAATTCCGGTACTTTGAATAAATACAGCCTTTAATGTTATATACAACCTTTGAATGTACATTAACTAAGGAAATGTCTGTTAAGTCTAATCAATTTTAAAAACCTAAAGGTTAAGTTAAATAATTAAATGTAGCCACAACCTCCCAAAATCGTCTCTGTACCGTAATTATGTGCGACAAATGTAAACTAATTTCTGTACTTCCAATAAATACACCCTTTTAATGTACACGAACAAAGTAAATTTTATTTAAGTTACATTGTGGTAGATAACCTCCATAAGCTGGCATTACTTACTTCGAATAAATACAGCCGTTAATGTTATATACAGCCTTTTATCCATACAATAAATACAGCCTTTGAATGTACACTAACTAAGGAAACGTTTGTTTACGTCTAATTAATTTTAAAAATGTAAAAGGTTAAGTTATATTGTTAAACGTAGCCACAACCTCCCAAAATCGTCTCTGTACCGTAATTATGTGCGATAAATGTAAACTAATTTCTGTACTTCCAATAAATACACCCTTTTAATGTACACTAACAAAGTAAATTTTATTTAAGTTACAATGTCGTACATAACCTCCATAAGCTGGCAGTAGTTACTTGTGAAGAAAACAGTTGAATGTACACATCAGACACTGAAATATAGTACACGCGCGGCGACGGAAGTTACATTTTGCCGCTGACTGTTCCCCAAGACCCGCGGCGGACGAACAGTAACGAAGTTGCCCGAGTGACTTCACGCTGTCAGTCTGCAGACTCAAGTCGTGTAACCCACATAAGTGAACTCAGCTCTTAAATCATGACCAGTGTTGCCATGTCAATCAGTCCTCTTTTCCCCACATTGGTACCCAAAATTTTCCCACTTTCCTATCAAAATCCCCACTGCCACAAATACGTGTGCTTTATGCAGAGTGTCACGTTTTATGGAATCTGAGTGTATTCTAAATGTTTAAATACTATTACAAGAATAACAGAAATATTAAAAACTTGTTTGAAGTAGGCTACAATAAAAGAAAATGTTCTCACCTGTTGTGATCAGCCTCAATACCTTTTGATATCGTTTACATGAACTTAGTTCATGTTATTATCTTTACCAGGAAGCAATTACTGATAAAACACAATGATCTAATTAAATGAATTGATATTTATTAGTACAGTAAACAATACAATAAATCACTCATGACAACCGCACATGTAATGTAAACAAAACGTAGGTATCTAGGATACATAACTCAATGCAACCGACATATTTGGCGACACACTCAAGTAATAAACATAAACTCCATTCAAAGTAGATTACATAAAATAATAAAGTATAATATAATAATTATTTATTAACACTCCTCCATAATAATTTTATTTCTACATCGTTCAAATACTTTCTTCGACAATGGTTTTGTCAAGATATCTGCCAACTGGTCAACACTGCTTACTTTGTCCAAAAAAACAGTATTTCCAATGTGTTGCTGTATAAATTTTCTAGGAATGTCAATGTGCTTCTTCCCTTTTGTTATTTTGCCTTCTGTAGTATTTTGTAACATTAAAATTGCAGATTGATTATCTATACAGAGCCTTATAGGAATATCCTTGAAATATCTAAGTTCGATACCAAGTCTCTTTATCCAGCAAATTTCATCAAGCGATGAAACAGCTGCTCGAAATTCTGCCTCTGCAGTTGATGTAGCAACAAGTCCCTGCTTTTGGGTGAACCATACAATAGGACCGCCTCTCATAATAATTACTCCACTAGTTGACTGTCTTGAGATAATGTCTCCTCCAAAATCTGAATCTGAATAAGCAATGAGCTCAGAATCTCCATTGAAACTTACTCCAAAGTTTACAGTGCCTTTCAAGTATCGAAATACATGTTTTACCATATTCCAGTGCCGTACCATGGGATTGTTTGAATATCTACTTAGGTAGTTTACTGCAAAGCTGATATCTGGCCTAGATACTGTAGCTAAGTAAAGTAAACTGCCTATTGCCTCACGATTAGGGACAGATTTATCGAGTGGCTGATCATTATGAAAATGTTGTTCTTCGGTTAACATACCTATTTCCATTGGAGTTGACTTTTGATTTGAATCTTCCATTCTAAATCTTTTCAATATCTTTTCAGTGTAATGATGTTGGCTTACAAAAATTTCCTTATGTCTAATTTCAATTTCCATGCCAAGGTAAGTTAATTTGTTGTCTGACCCAGAATTATAAGTAATTTCAAATTCTTTGTTAAGTTTATCTAGTATATCTATCATTTTATGTTTTTCTTTTCCTATAATAGCACCATCATCTACAAAAAGTACAATTATAATGCTTCTGTCACCATTATAATAAATACAAGGATCATCGTCAGAACAAACAAAATTTAATTTCCTTAGGTGTTTGTGAACTTCACATTCCAATTTTTCGATGACTGTTTAAGTCCATATATACTCTTGAGCAACTCACAAACTCTACCTGAGCCATCATCAAAGCCTACCGGTTGATACATGTAAATCTTCTCATCCAAAGATCCATGTAAAAACGCTGTCTTCACATCAAAAGTCATCAGATGCATTCCAGCGGAGGCTGAAATGCTGAGTATCAGTCGAAAGGACGCATGTTTGGCAACAGGACTGAAGGTCTCAGTATAATGGATTCCTTGTTCTTGCTCAAACCCTCTTGCAATTAGCCTGGCTTTGTATCGCCCATCTTGTTTTGGCATAAAACCCACCGACAAGTCAAAGCTTTTTCTTCTTTTGGTAGACTTACTAGTTTCCAAGTTCTCATCTTCATCAAAGATTCATACTCTTCTAACATTGCTTTCTTCCAGTTTTCATCCTGTAGTGCTTGTAAAATGGAAATATCTTCTACCTCACCTATCATGGCCATATTTACATTTTTGTTTCTGTTGTCTTCAACTACATAATCTACCATCCTTGCTGGCATCCTTAAAGTAGCCCTGTTTCGAAGACTTCTTTTCTCTGGTTGAATACAAACAGTTTGATCTCATTCCAAACACTTTACACAATGATTTTCTTGACATTCATTTTGCATATTATTGTCAGACACAGAGCTTTCATAAACACTTTCACTATCAGATTTTTCTTCTTCACTTGACACTATGTATTCCTTTTCTTCATTTGACAAGGTAGCTTCAATTTCTGTACAACTAGACTTACTGTTTACTTTTTCATCAAATATCACATCTCCTGATGTTAGCCCTCTATTACACTAGGCAACATGTGGCGGGCAACTTGTTGCCGAGGTCGTCTAGTAACATTGTTTATATGGGAGCCTATTATACTAAGCCACTAGTTGATATGGGTCGACAACTAGTGGATGACGGTGGACGAGATCGGCAACTTCCCGACCACTCGGAAGTTGCTGACGCTGGACGTGGGGCATTGTTTCAGATGGGAGCTATTACACTGGGCAACATGTGGCGCGCCACTCTCGCTTCCGCGCATGCGCACTTCGCCCCAGACACCACCTTAACTGTGTCTGGGACGGCAGATGAGAGGCCCAGTTGTCATTTCGCATTCAATACGCAAGACATAACCTCCTTCAGTGTGAAGGTGTTGTTTAGTATATTATCATAATTTTTTACTGGTGCTAACGTAATTTGTGCTTAGTTATAAGTGTTGTTCTTTCTGATCAATCATGGAAAACGAAAATGATAGTACTGAAAGGGCGGAAAATAGTGACAAACCAAATAAGAAGAATGAGGCAATGAAGAAATTACAAAATTACTTGACACTAAAGTGAATTCAGAAGATTTGATTTGTGAAATAGAAAAACATCCTGAACTGTGGGACTGCAAAAGTGAAGAATATGCTAACAAAACAGTTAAACTTAATGCATGGCATGATATTTTGCTAGTATTTTTCCCTGACTTCGATGACATGGCTTTAAGTGAAAAGAATGTACTAGGTAAGTTGCTCAATTTTGCATGTTACAAATGTCATTTATGTACAGGATTTTCCATAAAAAGAAACATTAGTTCATCTGTAGTGTCTCAAAAATTTGAAACATTCTCGGTTTCTAGCGTCTAGTTGTTGTAAACACATTGTAAAAATAGAATTGCTTTAAAAGGTCTTTGCCTGATCCGTTTTCAAATAGGGATAAAAATGTGATACAATATACAGGGTGTGCAAAAAAACACAACGTATTATATTTTCCCTTTTCTTACTAATTGTAGCATGGCGTTTTGTTTTATATATAAAACACCTTTATTTCCAATGTGAAAAATTACTTTTTCTTTACATTACAGAAGTAGTGTACTAACCAAGGAAAAGTATTTAAAAAAAAAATATAGTTTTTAAAATGCAAAAAATCTGCTTTATTTTGTCTATTTTTTATACAAAGATAACAAAAAATTTGAAAAATATAAAACGTTTAGTATTTTTCCTAATAAGTAAAAAGTCGCAATTTCTTAACAAATAAATTGTGAGTAGTAATATATTTTCAGTTATTTTTAAAACATTGGTTACATTGGTAAGGAACTTACTTAAATTCAACTTAACTTATAGGTACTGTATTAACACCTCTACAAATGTGTTCATGAACCTCTACAGAAGACGATCCATCGTATATATCCTTGCCTACATACGATCCATTTGCCACGGAACGGCACCTTCTTCACTGAGGAAGTAGTCAGCAAACATATCCCTCAGTTTACTAGCCTTTTTTGGTGGTTTCTCAATAATGGGATCCATATCGAACAGTCCTTCCACCGTTAACGTGTCCTCAATGCGATAGCCATCCCTTTGTCTTACGAAATTGTGTAGCACACAGCATACTTTAATAATGTCTTCACAGAATGATATGTCAACATTCATTGGCCTGTGGAATATTCGCCATTTGTTTGCGAGTATTCCAAAGGTACATTCAATGTTCCTACGTGCACGACAAAGCCTGTAATTGAATACACGTTTCTTGACAGTGAGACATTTACCTGCATACGGTCTTAGAATATTCGTTGATAGGCCAAATCCCTCGTCTGCAACAATTGCAAAAGGCATGGGTTCATCAAGACCTGTGAAGGAGTTCTGAGGAGGAGGAATGTTTAATGAACCATTTTGAAGTCTATTGAATAATTGAGAACACACTCTCTTTGAATACGGTTGAATCTGATGATTTACCATACGCACCCACATCAATAAAGATGAATTTGTACGACGCATCGCACATAGCCATAAGAAGTACAGAGAAGTAGTTCTTGTAGTTATAGTATAAGGAACCACTATGTTGAGGTTTGATACATCTGATGTGTTTCCCGTCAATCGCTCCAATACAATGTGGAAAGTTTGTCTTCTCGTAAAATTCAGCTGCAGTTTCAAGCCAAAACTTTTCTGTAAATTGTGGAAAGCATTTTGGCATGACACACTTCCAAATAGCTTTACAAACTTGTCTTACGATCATGGATATTGCAGGCTGACTTATTCTATATTGATATTGAAGGTCGATCATTGATGTTCCAGTTGCCAGATACCTGTAAAAACAGACAGCATTAATACAAAACAATTTTAACTACATTAAATACTCATAAAAACATACGCACCAATGTATAAAGGGTGGGCGGTAGTTAGTGTTAGAAAATGTTTCTATTATAGTATACACTTAATGGAGTAGAAAACCACTAAGACAATTATCTCAAACTGCCAAAAAGTAGTGAACTGTGTAAAAACATCCTTGACTTACTTTCATGTTTTTTTTTAATTGTTCTAGAAATTTGAAATTCAATAAGTAGTACATTTTAATTACTTTTTCATAAAAGGAATGGTCATCTTATAATAACAATTTTATAAGCTTTAAGAAAAAAATGCAAGTATTCAATGACTGAGCGGAAATTAGAAGTTTCTGTCTGAAAGTCAAGAATTTTTGTAAAAATACTAAAAAATTAATTACTACAAGGCCGTTTAAGATAAATATTTTCTAAGTGGTTTCCTACTACAATAGGAAATGTACATACTTCTTGTATGTACTATTACAAGAAAAAAATTGTTTAACACTGACTACCACCCACCCTGTACAACACAACACCTATGAAGTTTGGTTTATGAAAATTTATAATTATTGGCTTCGAGATACATTTTATGCAGTCTCCAGATCGCTATTATGATTAATTTAAGAATTTTACCTTATATAATCCACTAGGCGATCTCAGTTTTTCAAATACGACATGTTTCAGGGACTAAATCCCCATCCTCAGGTACAGTAAAATGCTATTCCCCTAATACATAGGGGTCGTCGAAAAGATTAAAACGTTTATACACATAAACACCACACGCACAAAACTCACTATGAATAAATTAACATATATACATAAACTGATTAATTTGTTGCACCGAGTCACTTATAAAGTTTTCATATGTTTATGTATATATGTTAATTTATTCATAGTGAGTTTTGTGCGTGTGGTGTTTATGTGTATAAACGTTTTAATCTTTTCGACGACCCCTATGTATTAGGGGAATAGCATTTTACTGTACCTGAGGATGGGGATTTAGTCCCTGAAACATGTCGTATTTGAGAAACTGAGATCGCCTAGTGGATTATATAAGGTAAAATTCTTAAATTAATTATAATTATTATTTCTAAGGTTAAAACAAAAAAAACCCTACTGCATTTTAGTAATTTTTTGTTGCCTATACATTTTGGTTTATTTTCAGTGACAATCATTCAGAAAAGGTGGAAGTCCATTCGTACTTGCTATGCGAGAGAAATTCAGAAAAAGAAGGAAGTAAAAAGTGGATCAGGGGCGAAGGCCCATAAGCAGTATGTCTATTTTGAACAGTTGAGTTTTTTAGAAACGTTATGTAAGAAAACTGCTAGTACATTGGATCACGACAATGACAGAGAAAACAGTGTCGAGGGAAACAATGATAATACTGACGCGACTGGCTCGCTAGAGGTTGAAGGTATTTCAAAATCTAAAAGTAAAAGCAACAAGAAATTAAGAAAGGACGAAGATAACCTTATTGAAATTTTGAAGAAAAAAATTGTTACTGAAGAAGAAACACATGATGAAAAACATGAGGATAAGTTGTTTTTACTGTCACTTGTCTCAGAAATGAATAAAGTCCCTCCAGAAAGGAGGTTAAAGCTTAGAAGTGACATTATTGCAGCCGTTGCTGCTGCTCAAACCCCCATCACTCAACAATGGGCACCAATGCCAAATACAGGCCAGTTTGGATATCAACAGTATTCGTTACAACCACAATCATTTCCAAATTCCGCAGGATATTCCTATCAAGCTCAACATTACCAAAGTCCAAACCATCAGCAACATCCATCACCATCACCATCATACCTAAATCCTACAGGATTTTCCAATCAAATAAAACAATGCCGAAATCCAAACCCCCTGCAACATACATCAACACCAAAGGCAATCCAAAGTTCAACCAGAAATTCACAGCAACTATTGGAATACCAAAGTCAAAATCAATCTTGCCTATCCGTAGAAAGCAGCTCCAACGGACAATCACCAGTGGCTTCGCCTGCAGAGTCCGACAGTAGCAGCACCCAAATAAGTGATTTTTTACTATTTTAATTTTCTTTCTGTTTACTTTTAAAATAATTAGTTATGTAACATTGTATTTTTGTAAGAATTCAACTGTTTACAGATTATTTTAATGTTTGTTTTTTTCATCCAAGACTTTTTAATATCTTAAAATGTAGTTTGTTAATTTTTTTGTATAAAGTGGAAAACGTTACAATAAAATTTAATTGTATTTAATTTGATTAATTAATTGTACAGATCACTTACCTCAGGATTACGACTAACTTTTCTTCTGGTGGTATGCTTGTCTTCATTTTGGTATCAGTGCCAGTTATGTCTGCTTTGACCAAGTCCAACAATTCATCAAATGATTGTTTTGACATACGAAAATAGTTAAAAAACTTATTTTCGTCCGCGCACAGATCATCGAACAGTGTGTAGTATAATCCTTTATCCATCCTTGTTGATAACATAGGGTGTATGTACATACGTCTTCTCCGAGCTCTGCGTCTTCTTTTCTTTAATAACAAAGCGAGTAGCAGAAGCTCTTCATTCCTTGACGCCATTTTCTCGACTAATCATCAACATGTGGCCGAGACCATTTTAGCCCTCGTCAACTAGTTGTCCGAGGTCGGACAACTAGTTGCCCGCCACATGTTGCCTAGTGTAATAGAAGCCTTACAACTTCATTTTTGTCTCTTAAGTAAACTTGGTAACTACTTGAATCTAAACTGTATCCTAAGAAAATTCCTTTTTCTGGTTTCTTCTGTGTTTTGGCTCTCTTAAAATCCTGAATGAAAACATAATCACATCCAAAGATTCTAAGCTTATTTTCATCAATTCTGCGTCCAAACCATAAATCCACAGGACTTTTACCTTTCACAGAACTTGTTCCAGTCTGATTCAGTGTAAATGTAGCATAACTAATTGCTTCTGCCCATAAGTTTTCATTTAGATTTCTTGCATGTATAGCTGATCTAGCAGATTCTATAATGGTTCTCATCTCTCTCTCAATACGACCATTTTGTGGTGCAGTGTATGGGTTCGACTTAATGTGGATAACTCCAAGTTCTTCACAAAACTTCTTAGTATCTACATTTTTAATTTCTTTCCCCATTATCAGACTTTAAAACTTTTATTTTCTTTCTAAACTGATTCCCAACTCAAGTCATGAAGATTTTCAATTTCTCAAAAGTTTCATTTTTAGTTTTTAAGAAATAGACAGTGCGAAAATGAGAGAAATCATCTTTGAGCATAAACAAATATTTTGCTCCTCCAAAAGAATTTATATTCATTTTGCACAAGTCTACACGAATTACATCAAGTACCTCTTTTGCCACTTCAAAATTTCTTTGATGTGGGAGACGATGGTGTGTGCCATAAACGCATCCTTCACACACATAGTCATCCCAATCGTCTACATACTTTACATTATTTTTCTTCAAAATGTCTCTTACATAACTAATATTCTGATGTGCTAATTTTTCATGCCACTTTTTAATTGACATAGCAACAATACACTTTTCTAAGTTTTCATAGCAAAACATCATTCTAAACAATCTTCCATCTCTGTTTGCCATGGCTGTTAATTCACCAGTGTCTGAATCAAAAAAATACGAGCAATTTGTGTCTGCTTCCTGATGATAACCCTTGTCCAAGGCACTAGTGACGGAAAATAAGTTAAAGGGTATCTTTGGTGTATACAAAACATTTTTCAGTGTTATGTGTAACATGACATAAGGTAGTGAAAGATACATTGATAATTAATTATAAAACAAAGAAGCTGAAGACAAGAATAAAGGTCAAGAACTTATAAACTCAGAGATTAATAACCTAATGACAAAATGACAAATGACTAATAAACTGACGATGACTTGACTCAATAGATTGGATAAATACAAGAAGAACAATGGAACAAGGAAGAAGGAACCAGGAACTAAATGTAATAAAGAAACTGATAACGAACATTGTAATTCCCTAATAATGACCATAAAATGTATGTTAACAAATGCACTAATGTAGTTAGAAAATAGATGGGATGTACCTAGGGTAATAATGATAAATAAGAAAGATAGTAATGTTATATATATTGTATTAATGAAGGAATGTACTCATAAATATAAGATAGGGAGTTAATAGTAAACACACCCAAATGAATAGTGATAAAAATAATCAAAACCAGTAAATAATACCCTGAGGCAAATAAAGGCCACAGTTAATAACCAAAAGTGATCATTAGTGAAGGGAAAATAAAATAAATACTTATAACCAGTAACCCCATGATGATGTTAACATAAATAAACAACCTAGTGAATGGAAGTTATGGAAGAAAGTGAGGTGAGTGAAGTGAGTGGAAGAAAGAGTGTATTAATACAAAAGTGGTGACATGCAGTTATAGCATGTCACATACAATAAGTGAAAGTGAATAAATAAAAAACCTTCTATGAAGGAAAAAGTGTAGTGGGTGAACATAAAAGGGTATTTTAGTTAGTAGACTGTATTAGAATAACTGAAGGACCTGTGATAAACTTTGTGCTAGCAAGTAAGAGGAACTCATTATACTGAGATTAAGTTAAGCAATAGTTAATAAGAATTATAAGATAAGATAGAAATTAAGTCATTGGAATGAAAGGTAAACAAGAAAGATAGACACTGTTTTCTAGTGAAGGAATGAGGGAATAGAGTATATTGTGCAAGGTACAGTTTAATAGTAGTATAATAAGAGTGTTGTTATTGTTTAAAAAACCAATATAATTTAATGAATTATCAATTGAACCAGATAGTAGAAAGGAACAGAAAGGTAGTTAGAAGTTTATTTCAGGCTTGAACCTGTCAAGAAAATGTTTATTGTCATAATAAGAGGTGTAGTTAGAAACACCAATGTTTATTATTTGTTTCTGTTAAAAAATTGTTTTAATGTACCATATATAAAGGTAAGGAGTTACAAAGAAATGTTAGATAGTAGTATAGGAAAATCTAGGCTCTAGGCCTAACAGTTAATGAAGAATTTTGTAAATTTAAGAACAAACAATAGCCAAATATCAAAGCATAATATACCAAATGTTTAAACAAGTTAAGTGGGTATACCTAATACCAAAATATATAAATAACACCCAGTTTTACATAAAATATATATGAAATATAACTAAGAAAAATAACAAAAATGTGATTAGCTACTCAAAAGTAACCATGAGGGGTATCAAAATGATCCTTATCAAAAATTATGAACAATGGTATTCATGTAATAAACCTAGCTACTAATATAAGGAAGAAATCTTAATTTGAAGATATTTTATAGATTCAAACTAAAATAAGACGTTAGAATATAACAATGACTTAAAATTAACGACCAATGAGAATTAGCATAATTTATTAGGTAACCATAGCAACCAAAATTTATTGCCAAAAAACCGTTGAATTTTTGTTAATCCATTATTGACCGACGCGGAGGGCGGATGTATGCAGCTCTCAACCCAAATTTTATCATAAATAAGTAAATTTTGACTGAAATCATAAGGAAGAAAGGTAGTAATAGCAGTCCATGGAACACCTGATGATATAATTATTATTAAAATATTCACAAACTAAAATTATCCGTGGAAATTAAGAAGACTTCAGGAATCATAGCTGACGACTCATCCCGAAGGAAGACCAGGAGTGACCTACGTCAACCCAAGAAAACGGACGACTGCGGAACGAGTACGAAGCCGAACTTTATGGAAAAACCGTCTGAACGAGATTGATGAACATCCGAAGAATAGAAGACGACCAGATCCATCCGGAGGAAGTAGACGAGCATCCAGGAAGCCCCAACGAGAACCGATGAGTATAAAACAATAATCTCACTAAAACGAATTCCCAATTTTTCTATCCATAATAACAAATCACAATTTTCACTTCACTGATCACTATTTTGAACAAGAACTGAAAGTATTTATAATCTCACTATTATTAAACTTTAATCAATTAATAACCATTTAAACTGAGCTATAATAAATAATTAATAAACATAACTTGTTGTCAAAATCCTAACCAAAAAATATACTAACTCTCATTGATGATTACTTACTTGGATGTATTAATGTATTAAATATTGTGTACCTAGTTTTAAGAATTATTATAAATTTGTGCATTTTAGCCGTTAATCCAATACTTCTGTAGCCAAAAGGACTTATTAACACGACCTGTCTAAAACATTTTATTGTAAACAAATGTTATTTGCCAAGCGGCGTGTACATAATACAGACAACTGAGCATGCCAACTGAGCAATTGTAAAAGCCGGTGCTAAGATAAAATAATGTACTACTAAATAACTGAAAATTATTAAAGGGTTAATAAATATTATTGTTCTGCAACGCTGTATGTTTGATTCATACCAAAATAAGCTAATACATAGAAAATTATTAAAGTGAAAACAACAAAACATCACAGTTAGCGAAGTCGACACTGAAAGATGGCGTGCGCCAATCAGGTGGCGAGGCGGCAATATTCAAACCAAACGCCGAGAGATACGGTTTGCCCATAAATGGTAAGAAAAGTTACAACTCGACTCGCTACACGCAATTAACATTGACAGAAGTAGTTGAACTGATTAATAACATCAATTATACACCCATACTATACCACGAACGCAACGAGCGAATTAAAAAACGCTCGTCACGCACATATTTACTATACGAGTAATAGAACGAATTACAGAAACACTAATAATTAAACACCCCGTAACAGATTACGTTACAAAGTGGCGCCCAACGTGGGGCTCGAATAACTAAAAAATCATACTATTAAACCTTACAGATTCTAGCGGCGACTACAGAAATGGAACCGGCAAAGTACGATACGAGATACCAGACTAAGATACGCAAGAAGGAGGCGGAAAAGGGAGCAAAGAGATCAGAAAAGGAGATCGAGAAAGCCGCCGGAATGGAAGAGAGGGAAATAACTTCGGTGGAAGATGTAGAAGAATTATTAACCCCTGTGGAAACAGATAAACCCACACAACAGGAGGAAGCCAGAGCAGGCATGGACTTGCTACAACTATGGGAATTAATTAAAGAAGACTCCAGGAAGCAGATGGAAGAAATAAAGGAGTACAACAAAACATTATTAAAACAAATTAATGAGGAACGAAGACAACATAGAGAAGAAAGGAAGAAAGTTATGGACAAGGGATTTGAGTCAATTAATGACAATTTTAAAAGGATAAATGAAACAATAGATAGGAGTTCCAAGAAATTAAGTGAAACTTTAGATAGTGGTTTCGAGAAAGTGCATGAACCACTGGACAGTACTTTTGAAGGTATTGAAGAAACAGTAAATGAAAACAAGGAACCATTAGACCAGAAAATAGAAGATGGTAGGGAGGAAACAGAATTAAAAGAAGACAATAGCATACTATTACCTGCAAATAAAAATAACAGCCACAAGGAGGATATCCAAACCATGGAGGTGAAGACTAAGAAGAGGCATCCAAGGAAACTCATAAATACAAGAGAAGAGTTGGAGATGATGAAGAAGGGACTACTTGAGATGTTTAGTGTACTAATTAACGACCAGAATGAAATAATGAATTTTAAAAATAACAGAAGGAACTTACTAGAACCTTGGATTTCGTTGTCCATGACGTGTCCGTTACTTAACTAAATATCACTATAATATTGACGACTCGGAACACAAAGTTTGTTATAAGTAAAAACGTAAAGTTTTACCTTACAGCCTAAACCGGCTTTCACCTATAGAAGGCTTCAACAGCCTCTGATGAAGCCTTCTATAGGTGAAAGCCGGTTTAGGCTGTAAGGTAAAACTTTACGTTTTTACTTATAACAAACTTTGTGTACCGAGTCGTCAATATTATAGTGATATTTACTAGAACCTTTAGAAAGGAATCACTACAAAACAGTGTGTAACAGATCTACGTTACATATGTTACACCAATCTTGACCATTAAAGCTAACAAATCTATGTCTCCGACACCAACACCTTCTATAAGTGTTGAATCTCCAGTCTTGACTTTTTCTGGTTCTTGTAAAACAGTATAATTTTTCAACCAGTCATTCCTTAAAGTCATGTGCTGAGTGGCACCACAATCTTGGTACCATAGATCTTGGTAGTCATTCTTCATTGATATATATTGTATATTAGTAACAGACAATCCAGCATTAATCATCAATTTACTTTTTGATGTAGATTTGTCTGATTTTTCTGACTTACTATCTACATTTTTGGTACAATTTTTGGCAAAGTGACCTTTTTCGTTGCACTTATTACACAGATAATTTTTCTTACAATATTCAATGTAACTTTTACTAGGTTTATTCTTGCAGTACTTCTTTATGTGCCCTTTTTGTCCACATTTAAAGCATTCCTTTACGTTCACTTGTTTTGTTTTATTATTGTTCTGTCCCTTTGATATGAAAGCACTCTGACACTCATTATTGGCCTGTTCACTTTCTTTTTGCCTGTCTTCTTCAAGTTTCAAACGCTCAAACATGTTGTTCAACGTTTTGTCTGTGGAAATAACATTATCCCAAGACGTTCTAAAATGATGCAGTCTTGTTGGAAGTATACCTAATATCCTTTGCATAATCCAGTTTTCTTTAACACTTTCACCTAGTGCAGACAATTCATCAGCATATTGTTGAATTGTCATGCAATTTTCTATTACTGATTTGTGCTCATCATACTTATAATTAAAAAATAATCTTTGCAGGCCTTCAACTGAAACGTTTGATTTTTTTCCATATAAGGTTTCCAACTTTTCTAACAAAGCATTTGCGGACTGGCACCTTGCAATTTTCTTGGCTATATTACTGTCAACATTCAATCCAATTAATATATGTGCTTCTAAATCCTTTTCAATCCATTCTTTTACAGCTGCGCTTGATTCATCTCCTTCAGGTTTAATTTTAACTCCCGTTGCGATTTGATAAATACCTTTTGATTTTAAGGTTAGATTAAGTTTGAATATCCATGAATCATAGTTGGAACCTCCTTGCAAATCATCTTTCAATATTTATAAATTTGATCTGACTAAATCCATTTCTATTGTTTAATGTAGTTTCTTCTCTACAACTGACTTTGTGCACTCAATTCTTACTGACACATGCAACAAAAAAAAAGGGTTCTTGTGTATTATTACTGTCCACAATTCAATTCAACAATGTGTTTTATTACTTCTCTGGGCCCATAACCTGTTATTATCTTTACCAGGAAGCAATTACTGATAAAACACAATGATATAATTAAATGAATTGATATTTATTAGTACATTAAACAATACAATAAATCACTCATGACAACCGCACATGTAATGTAAACAAAACGTAGGTATCTAGAATACATAACTCAATGCGACCGACATAGATGGCGACACACTCAAGTAATAAACATAATGATTTAAACTGCATTCAAAGTAGATTACATAAAATAATAAAGTATAATAAAATAATTATTCTTATTATAGGCTTGAGTCGATATTCATACATTACACTAATTTTAATGTAGTTAAATTCAGTAGTTTAATGTAGTTTTCAGTAGTTTAATTCACAAAAACAATTTACACTCATCATACCTGTTTTTAGTTCAGTTGCTATGTTTTACCAGCATTGAATCATTTGTAGTAAAATTGAAACAGGATTTATTTTGTTTAGTTTTAACGTTTTTCGTGTGCATTTGGCCAGACAGTCTCTCAGGGCCCAATGTATTTCTGATTTTGTTTTTATTATTATTAATTGCATTAAAAAATCCTTTCAACATACCCACTAGTATATGGTAAAGTAAATGTATAAGGCACAAAATTATTTAAAGTTGGAAACGCTCCAGTATCATTCGTGTTCTTTATATTTTTAACTTCTCTCTAAAAGTTTTTTATCTGTACCAGTGTTAATATTTGTATTCCTAAGAATTCTCTATTCCCTCTCTAGATTTACCATGTTTATTTCAATACCTTCCTCAAAGGCTGCTGCTGAAACCAGTTACTGAATGTCTTTAAATTTTTTTCTATCCAGAAATTCTAGATGGCTTTGAACATACTCACTGTTAAAAGGAAATCGGCTATAAATTTGGTGTGCTCATTCAACATAAAATTTGAAGCAGTTTACTCTGAAATGTTGTATTTCTTCCGGTGAGAGATTTGAATTTTTACTTTCCAAAATCGCAGTACACTTAGCACCTACATAAATATTTTGTAATTTTGTAAAATTTGCAGCATTTCTGTACTGCCGTTGGGTTACATCTGTCTTGCAAAAATAATTTGGATCAATGCAAAAATCAAAGATTCGTTCTATAGACTGTTTCAAATATGCTACAGAGAAATTTAATCTTAGGTTTATATGATTGAAATTCTAGGTTCATTTCTGTTAAAGTAGAGAGAACAAAGCTCAAAAAAAAGATAGAATTTGTTATAGGAGTTAACTTTTCATAAATAGATTATGCATTGTGATCAATTAAGTATTCCCCTTGAAAATATAATAGCAATGCTGGATACTGTTAAACAACTTTTTCAACATATGCCAGCAAAGATAACCATCTGGTTTGGCAGGGCTTTAACAACTTATGGAGTTTAACTTCTGAAAATTTTTGGAAAGCCTGAAATTCGTTTTATTTTTTTGGGCTATATTGAAAATATTGTATATATGTTCCTAACTAAATCGTCAGCAGATTCTGGAAATTTCTCACAGCCATATGAAGCACCCAATATTTATTGGGTACATCTAATATACGCAGTATGCATAACTATAACTTGACACATTTAATAATTTTTGTTATGTATTTGAAATCGCCACCAGTTCGCCACATTTACACAAATCCCCACCATTTCCTCACTTAGCATTTTGAGGCTTCAATTTCGCCACTGTGGGGAAAAATCCCCACAACTGGCAACCCTGATCATGACCGATATTTTCAAGGAAGAGAAAGTTAACCTGTCTGTTTTGTGCATACACAATATAACAAGACACTACTATTATTATACATTGCGTTTCGTATGCACATCTCTACCAAATACCGGTAATGAGTCCACTTCTATTAAGGTGATTCATTACAATAGCCTAATTCGTATGAAAAGTACCTATATTATTTTACAATACGTCTATAATATATACGGAATAACAACTACACCGATTATAGTTTGGGGGTTCCGAGTTCTGAAACAGTGGCGCCCAGATACAGTGTGCAAAGTGAAAAGTGTGCAGCTCACACAGGTGCCAGGATAGTAAAGGTGCCAAAAATTTAAGGGGAGGAGAAAATATTTGAAAAAATGTATATATTATTCATTACATTAATTGTATCAACCTTTTCGGTACTCTGTACGGGTAGGCTACTCTCACCAAATTTTTATAACTGTTGTTAACTTTGTGGTCCTGATGTGTTAAGTTGCACGTCATTTTAATTTGGTAAAGTACCAGAATGTCATTCTGTATTATGAATTAAAAGCCTGTTTTATTTTTCTGGCTGAATTCATTAAAAGATTTAATGAAATGTTCACCTTCATATTGTAACATGACCTACGGTAGCACAAGGTTTACAAGTATCAATGGGTGAAGAAAAGCTGTATAATAAAAAATTAATAAATAGAAATGATAGAACAACACCACTAACTGAGTTTGACGCAGACAAAGACAGTGATGATGACAAGACCCAATAGGTTGGAAAAGGTGATCCAGAAAGATAATTAACATCATGATAAAAATACACCTTTGTCAACAAGAATTATTAAATATAAAACTACAAAGTTAAGTAGGGAAATCAATAGTATATAAACAGTAGAAAATGTAAAAGGAAAATTAAATATAAGAACAAGTATAATGATAATATAAAGAAATAGTGAATAAATAAACTATCTAAGGATAATTTTATAAAATAAACTTAAAGGAGTGATAATAATTAATGAACCTTGATAGGACCCTCAGATAATGAATATATGAGATACAAAATACAATGTTAGAAAGTGAAATAAAAAAGTGATAATTAAGTAGGAAAGTTGATAGTAGCTAGTGAACCACGATAGGACCCAGTGTTAATCGATGAACTACATAAAAACACTAGGTAATAAAGTGAAGTAGAATCGAGAACAAAGAAAGAACATGTGATAATAGCCAATAAGTAATAACTGGACGCCAAATATAATGAATAAGCTATATGAATTATAAGGGATAGTTATGTGTAGAAATTGGCATAGTTTTATAAAATAAGAAAATGTTTATATTTAATATAACAGTGTTTGTTAGAAGCAAAATACTGATAATTGTTTTTCAGTATTTTAAGGAAGTATTATATTATATTATAAGGATGGTAAGGAGTCCATTGTTATATTTTCATGAATTATGTTTATAAATTTATACTAACAACTATTAAAAATAATAGTAAAAGCCCAATCTGTTATGCTGAAAATATGCAAAGGGAGTTAGACACTGTATTCTATAAGTGAAATTATTAGGGAATATTGGTACACACCTACTGTTCATTTTATTATGTTTTGTTTTGGTTTTAATTAACCCAAATGTTATTATGTTTAGCATTACATTTAACAGAACCAGTTAAAATACATGTAAAACATTAGATACTGGCACTGGCCTAAAAGGTTTGTTAAGAAATTATGTTATGTTATATGATGATTATAGGTAATCAAATGTTGTAATTTAGTTTAGGGTATTATAGTAATTATGTTTAGAAGCACTTAAAAATAACAAAATTGACATGAACAGTTGTAATGCGTATAGGTGAGGTGAATTATGAACTATAGGCAGTTAGGCCTATAAATGGAAACCAGAAATTTGTAAAATTTAAGACAAAACAATAACAATTGATGAAATAAAGTATATAATCCTGTTAGGTTTATTAATAATAGTGTAGGAAACAACAATGAATAGAAAATAATTAGTTTAAAGTTAATTTACAAAATAAAACCAAATGGAAAATGTATGAATCTGTTATAATTTGAAAAAAGGTAGTATTATGGGATATCAAAATAATGTGTAACCAAAAAGCAAACTAATGGTGTTTTTATATTTAGGATTACAGCTAGTATAAAGGAGTTATAATAATTTAAAGATTTGTAGTAATTTTGTATAGAAAAATATTAGACATATATAACAATGTTGTAAAGTATCAACCAATGGGAATTAGTGTTTGGAAACTAGCAACCATAGTAACTAGCAGTGAAGAAGCGTCAGGGGAGACAAGGTAGACAGTGTCTCCCCAAATAATTTATTCATAAAATAATTAATTTTTATTTACGCATTAAGTTGCATAAGTTACTCAGAAAGGTATAAAACTAATGTAAGAAGTTAAATATCATGCGACATGATGCGAGTGTGAGCCATGGAACCTTGCTGTGCATTGCAATTGTACGTGGAGTATCAGGGTAGACGTTACTTGAAATGTCTTTTTAACAAGGCTGGAGGTGAGGAGGGCTTCGGTTGATGACAACGGGAAGGGGCCTGCGCACACAGCATAAAAATGCGTCCTGTACATCACATCAGAAGACACGTCTCCCCTGCACTAAATAGCACAGAATTCTTGCCTGGCCGCCTGTGTTTGTTTCAATATGCTCGAGTAGTGAATATTTGTTTTTGTTGAGTTTATAAATAATTTTTAATTTTTTATATAGTTGTATAGACTAAGAAGTGTGTAATCGTTTACGCACTAATTATTTAATAATACATATTGTTAAGTGCTTTAAGTATACCATTTAATTGGTTTAAAGGAGCAAAATGAATACAGTTAGTACCAGTTCTACGGCAGAAATATGTGATATAAACTTTGACAACTTTGATTTATTAGAATTTTTGTTAAAATATGAAATCAGTACGTTACATTTAGAGCAAAAAGTATTGCTAACGTCAAAAATATCTCGGACGTCTTTAGACTTGTCGCAGAAGAATGGAAAAGTTATCAGAAAATATCTGTAGCATGACAGATAATCCACTAAATCATAATTCCAATCTGATCATAATTTAATATAAATTACATTAAATAAAAAGAAAATTCAAATGAAAATAATTAAATATCGAAGTAAAATACCACCATAAAAGGAAAAAATAGAAGTTAATATTCATAATGCAACAAAAATGTATCAAGAGAAATAAATCCTACAAAAACAAAAATAAAATCAGGATAATACCCAGGTAGGATAGGAGCAGGTAAAGAAGATACCCTGAACAAACCAACGAACCATAAAACCAGATTACCTTGGAGAACCCAAGATGGAAGAATTGTGAAGAGAAGAAAATGTAGAATGGGAAGAACTACAAGATATACCCAAGGAAAACCTATTACAGGAATAACAAACCCCGAAAAAGATTAAATGTCACCCAAGAAAGTATAACACCGCAAAACTCATATAAAAATGTAAAATAGTAATAAACAAAAGTGTTTAGGGTTGTAAGTAGAAGTGCACCCACTAAAGTTATTGAGTAATGAAATAAACAAATCTTCATTATCCCTTATAATTAAGATTTTGGTCTTGGAGTTTGTAAAACTTAAGTGTAATTAAGACCCAAAGTTATAAGTGAACCAGTGCAAGTTATTTCAAGATAGTAAATAAACTTCAAGTAAAGTGTAACTGATACTTCAACAAGTACAATTAAACAACTTTAATGTTTGCTATAAATACAAATATAAAATGTTATGAAGTATTCTTGAAAACATTACTAATATTTCAAAGAAGATACCACTTTTTATCAAAAAACATTCTTTAAAATGTGACTGATAAAGAGAGCAGGTGGGGAATAAATACAGTGACAAGGGGATTAAAATGTAATAATAAAATATAAACAGAAAGGACTGTAAGCAAATTAAATTTAGGAAAAATAAAATTAAATGGCTCTTTATGTTTGAGTTAAAGCCTATGAACACCATATTTCAAGGTGGTGTATAGAATAAGAATTATTATTATTATATTTATGTTTATTATGTCTTACAGTGTTTATACAGACTAAAATGTATTAGTATGAATAACATACTATTTTTATAAAATGTTTGTTATGTGTTATTAGTAATAGTTGAAACTAAAATGTCTACCATTGAAGACCAATAATTAATTTTAAATATTGTGTTTATATTATGAGCATGAATACAATGCTACATGTTCAAATAGTTATTTAAGGAGATTGTATTTAATATTATATTAACTTCAGAAAGTCAGAAGGGGTATAGACATAGTATTATTCCAAAAACAGTATATGTAAAACCATAAAATCTAGGCCAGATAGGAAATTTCAATAACATTATATTTGAGTAATTAAGTTCAACTAAACCAAGTAGACTAATGAGATTTATATAAGGTGATCCATCACCAAATACTATAACTAAAACTGTACTTCAAAAGGATAATATAAAAAGATGTATAAAATTATTCAAAAAATTTGCAAATGTAATACCTAACCATTTCAGAGGGGGAATCAGAAATTCATTAATTATATTTAAAAGGATGATCAATTGATAAAATTGCAAGAGATTAATGAAAGATAAACATTTATGTAAATCTGAGATTTATTATCATCATAATTATAACACATAAAATGGCTAAATTTTGGACAAGGACAGGAAACAGAATATTGAGCCTACTTTTCCAAAATGACAGAAATATAGCAATTTTGATAAAAGACTTTATAAAGATGGATTATTATATATCAAATTAAGCAGAAGGAGTTAAAGAAACCGATTATGTATTTGCTATTGTACATGAAATTAATTAATAACCGAAATATATTCTGTGATATAATGTACTTTAATTGAATGCATCGGAAGTGGATAAAACTTGAACAATACTTTTCTAATATTAAATCGGCTAAGAGATTTCAGAAACGAAGGAAGTAAAAACAGTTCTTAATTAACATTCGAAGAGTACGGGTAAATTAAGCTCGTGCTAATAACAGTATACCGGAACGATTAATGGCGGATAACAGTTAAAACATAGCCTACTATAAATTTTGAGAATTTGGACAGAACACTTTTAAACGATAAATGCAGTGAAAAATAACAACTACACACATAGAAACCAGCGAATACACCAAACAAACTAGTGAAATAACAATTTGAACCACTAACACTAATAATTTCCAGACAACTGAAACAAACTTTTCAACACCATATCTTAAAAATAAAACGCACATTTTCTCGAGTGAACAACAGAACAGTGAACGAGTGATAATCCAACAACACCAGAAACGTTATTCAATATTGCGGATACGAGGAAGCAGCTGTGAAGGCATCTTTATTTAAAGAAATCCAGCAACACCATTCTAGTTTTACTTCATCAACGAGGCAAGCGGCCATGATGGTTCCCAGCATGCAAAGCGCCTACAAGGAATAAGATTCGTTGCCACAGCCAATTGGTCTGATTTTTTACTTAATAGACATTATATATCATAACTAACATTGTAATTATTAACTATTAAGATTTTTTATTGTAATGTTATACTTTCTAGCCTTGCCCCTTCTCTGACTATATAACATAACCGTTTAAAGAACGTGAAAATATTATATCAAATAACACATCAATAATCGATTACCCCTGTAAAAGAGTCGAACAATATAACCAAAATCGATTTTTAATCGATCTTTTTTCAATAATTGTTAATAAAATATAGTTATTCAACATTTTTGGTATTATTATATTTATTTCTAAACTATCAATAGAGTTTAGTGAACAACATCAGCTGTAAGAAAGGGAGCCATTACTCCAGGTAAAGTAATATATTGGAGAAAGAAGAACAATCGCAAATCAATTAGTGAACGAGACAATCCAATTAACGCTGAATTTACTTACAGCAAACCACAAGTGATATAATTGGCAAAAATAACTTAAAGGAATTTAAAATTTCAACACGACCACCTTACAAGAATTATTTATTAAATTTTAAACAATAAACCAAACATAAAAATTTTTTTTTTGAAAATTATTTTAAAATTAAAATAGAATTTTTTTATTTTATTTTTTTGTACACGAACAGAAATTAATTATTTGTAACCACGTATTGTTACAATATACATGGCTCTCTTGTTGTAAGCGAAACAAAACTCTGCACTTCTATTACTGTTTGATGTTTAATGGAGAGGACCATGGAGCAAAGTTGGAGAAGGCGCTATACAACATTTTGAAGTTAAAGCCGCTCAACATGCTAGTAGCAAAACTCATATGAAAAATTCTAAGGTGTTTCACATGCTAGGACTTAACAGAATTGAAACTGTTTGTCCGAAACACCTAGAATTCAAGCAATACAGCACAATGAAAATGTGGCACGAAATCGAAGGATAGTAGGCCGTTTGGTAGATGTTGTTTGTTATTTAGGGAGACAAGAGTTAGCTTTTAGTATGAATAAGGAAAATGAGAATATTAAGGGCAATTATTTAGAAACTTTAAATTTACTGGCAACGGGACAGTCTTTCATGAAAGAACATATACAGAGTGATTCAAAATTGCACAACAATCTCTCAGGAGCTGATTCTATAACTAAAAATAAGAAAAATTTGTTGGCATTGCACAAATGCAATGCACAGAGAAGGGCATTGAAAATGCTTCAATAAATCTAATATATATATATATGTTCATTCACCAATCAATGAATTCATTCTTCATTTACCAATGTACAGATTATAAGTTAAATGTAGTCACATTCATAAGCAAAGTTTTATATGTGTACTATGTTATTGACAACAAAGAAGTAGTTTCTATGGAAACTCACCAGTTTCCATTTTGGATAACGCACCACCAATCGGCCGCAAATGTGCGACACGTCCTTATAAACATTTTCAATGTTAAAAATGCGACACAGCGTGTAGATCTCGATTAAAGAAAATATGAACCGTTTGTGTAATGCCTGCAGTAATCCGGATTTGTCACCATTACAAAATGTGAATAAAATTTATGTTTTACTGGCAATATTTTATAATTAAGATTCATAAACGACACAAATAACAATACGATATTCTTAAAAAACAATACGATACACAAATAACAAAGCTTTTCCTTGATATTTAGGCTAAATTATATAACGAAATGCGTATGTTTCAGACAGTCACTTAGCTATTATCTGATAAGAGGTAGCATTAACTCTATTTACCATAGTTTTACTGGATTATTAAGAATGTCAATAATCTTTGTAAGAGGTTAATTTTGGCTGGTATTTTTGTGTCTACCCAAATTATTTTGTCATGCTTCGCCACTGGTAACTAGTAAATAAATTCGAGGATTCCATTATTAGCTCTTGATGAGTGCAGACGTATTAAACCGCAATGTGTAAAGAAAAGAATTAACTATTTAAATCTATAAAAAATAATGACGAAAATAATAAACTAAATTACAGAACTAGTATTAACACTCACATGAACTAAAATTCACAAGAAGAAATTAAATAATCCATGATGAATTGCTGAGGAATCCTAAGTGACTGATTATGAACTATTGGAAAGAAGAAAAGACCTAAAACTTATAAATGAATGATGTATTCTTCAACAACCAGGATGAACGATGAAAAATAAATACCTAAACTAAATACCTAAGAAAATAGAAGAACGGAATTAACGAAAAAAGGGAAACCAGCAGTACCCGTAAGAAATACTACCCGGATAGAAGAGACAGAGGACTGCTAAGTATATTTTAAAATACGACCTTAACAATAACACAAAAGAAAACAAAAACAATAAGTGAAAATACACCTTCAACACCATTTATCACTTTTTTAACAGACACTTGAACTTTCTTTGATTAAATGAACACCTCAAATTAAAGAATAATCTCAATCTAACATTGATTCCTTAAGTGAATACATTTTAACCGTAAAAATTGACTAAACTCAGATAACCTCCAAACGCTAAATCCAGTAGCTATAGTTTACCACTGTAATTATAAGTGTATCACAATTTATATGGTACGGTATTAGTAAAATTTTGTACTTTTATTAGTCCATTTGACAATATTTTCTGTAGTCCCAAGAACTTCGACCTGAGATATAAATAAAGCGAAAATATCAACACCAACCCACAAGTCTTGCTATGCAGCAGCTGGTCAGAATAGCCAACCGCTAATAATTAAACATGCCGGCGCAAAATTGAAGTATATAATTTGGAAGAAATTGTACTAAGATAAACCAATTAATAACTATTAATAAAACATAATAGAAGCATTGGACTGTATGTTTGATTTTATTTAACTTTTCTTTAAAAATTGAGTATTCACTTATCATTAAATAAACCTTGCATTTTTGGTTTACCAAGAAGAGTTGGCAAACCCTATTTTGAGGCAGAAAATACGAATTCGAACGTCTGGACGGGTGAGTAAACACTCTACAGTTATAAGCTTAATGACCATAAAGATTGCAGCGTTATAATATTTATCATATTCACATGTTAATGTGTATAAATATGTGACAAATTTTATGAAGTAAAAAGACAACTAAATTGCAAAAATGCAATATTTTAATTATATTCATGTTCATTGTCTTCAGATGTGTTATTGGTAATTATGTTTACATTTTCAGTATTAAATCGTTACTACATGAATTCAATTGAACTCCAGACGGCACCAAAAAACAGTAAGGTAGGAAATCATCTTCATTGTTGTCCAGTCAGTCTATGGTCAATGTAACAAAGTGAGTTTTATATGGTTTGTGTAAATTATGAAGAACATGAAGCTCATCTTTGTAAATTATATGCCTAGCCACTAGCTAAACACATTTAGGTTGTGTACATAATGCCTTGGCAGATTAAAACAATGCATTTGAAGAAAGACATTCTAAATGCTACACGATGTATGACAAATATGGATTATGTTTTATTTATTTATTTTATGTATAATCCCAATTACAATTCAAGCAAACCTCTGAAGATACAGAATAATTTCTGTGAAACGTGTGTCAGGTGAAAATACCTACTTGCAGTGTATTTATTTGAAAATATTACATAGGAGACCTGCAGAAAACTCAACGAGTTACTCACAAAGGAATAATATAATATGTAACATTTTTAATTTTCTTGTGAGCCAGTCGGAGGTTGATTTAGGAATAGCACTGGTAATATTAATTCCTAATTAAATTTTTTTTCTTGATCCACCAAGTCCAATATCTTTCATGCTTACATCCTGGTCCTTGAAGGCTTTCCACTTCCTGCCGATAAATTTAGAATTTCAAAATTTCCTGAACCACAACCAGTAACACCAGTGGCTGCAGCATGTGATCCAGTTACTCTAGAAATTGAATCAGCATGTCTTCCATACCAGACTGAAATTTTGTCCAATAGTTTTCCAGTTCATCAGCATCTTACAGAATGAGTATCAAGTTTTCCACAAAATAGTACAAAACTTTCTGTGGCTGAATGTATCTGGGATTGATGGGATAAGCTGTGTTTTCTTTACAAAATATATTCAGATACTGTATGTTCAAATGAAACTCTTGCAACTGAAAGCAGACATGATCTTTAATGGGAAGAGACTCAAAAACTGGATAAAAAGTTAATTCAAAGGTTTAAAACCACAATTAAAGTGTTTCATGCCCAATGAATAACAACTATGTCCAAGTTGTATTTAGCCATGCTCAAAAAAAAGTCTCTGTTGAAAGGCAGTTATAAAAAATTAAAGTTGAGGAACAAAAGGTAACTTAAAGTCATTAGTGGTTATTATTAGTACTCTTAAATATGTCATTAGACAGAGACAGGCTATTACAAATCACACAAATTTTGAAGGAAACTTCATAGAATTGCTGAAAGTTCACAGTGAGGACAAACCATCTCCTAGTCAGTACCTCCAAAGTGAACAGAATTATACACACCCTGTGCTACAAAATGAAACCATCCTAATATAATAGGAAATGAAATAGTTGGTAATTTTACCAAAAAGATAAAACTAATAAACACTTTTAATTTCTATACAATTATTTGTGACAAAGGTTTTGTAAAATATATAAAAACACTTAGTACGTTTCACAGATTTTATTTAACTCTTACAGCTGTTTCGACCTCTTAAGTCATTGTCAAAGAGATGAATGAAGACTAAACACAGGATGTAAGGTGGACATCTGTTTAGGGCATGTGTTGTGGGAACATGTGCGAGGGGCGATGATAGGGAGGGGTTGCAGGAGCTAAGAGAAGGTCAAGTGTCTGTAAAAACTAAATATAAACTGAATCCAAAATATAAAATTAACTAAACTAAATATAATCTGAATGCAAAATAAATAATTAACTAAACTAAATAACAGCTTTTACTAAAGAGGATACACAGATTTCAGTTTGTTCATTTGTTAAATTTTTATTTTTTATTGCTTTTTTAATTTCTAGAATTTCTAACAAATCCATTTTTTTACCTTTTTGTATGTTGTGGAGAAGTGTTATGTTTTTTGTATCTATGAAGTGATTGTGTTGTATGCAATTATCTGCAAAACCTGTATTGGTTAAAGTCGCCTTCTTATGTTCAGAAATGCGATGTTTCAGAGCACGGCCACATTGTCCGATATAAATAGCATCGCATTCTGCACAGTGTATTTCATAAACTCCATTTTTCTCCAGTGTGTTTGATTTGTCTTTATTATTGACTAGTAATGAAAAAAGATTACGTTTGTTTACTGATACCATATTAAGACCGTGTTTTTTTAACCTATTATTAATCCTATCTGTTATAAACGGAATGTAATTTGTTTAATGAAACTTTTTGTTACCCTGATCTGGCTCTATGGAATAAAATTCTTTTAAAATAATTTTCTTCTGTTTTTTTGAAATTAAAGAGTCTATTATTCTTTCATCATAACCGTTATTTTTTGCTATGGCTTTTATAATATCTACTTCTTTATTGAAATTGTCTTTGGATAAAGGAACTATAAGAAGATGATTAACCATTGCATGAAAACTGCTTAATTGTATGTGCCATGACGTTAGTGATTGTTTATGTATAACGGTATCTGTAAAGGTAGGTTTTCTATATATCTGAAAACTAAGATTATTTTGTGACCTAGTAAAGGTGAAATCCAAAAAATTTAAACTTTTCATATTTTCTGTTTCAAGTATAAATTGCACAGTACTATAAAAGGAATTAATATAACTTAAGAACATATGGATCAGTCTATCTGTTCCCCAATTATTTGTGATGCTGTACAAGAATTTCAGGAGATGAAGAAGTGAATATCTGTTGTTTTGATGATTCATCTTCTTCATTCACAGCACTTAATTAATATTGATTGTTAAACTTTCACTTGTGAACTTACTTTGTTTTTTCCCGTACGCATTTCGAACCATTTTGTCTCACACCGCTGACGAAGGCGCACATCACGCTGAAACGCGTACGGGAAAAACAAAGTAAGTTCACAAGTGAAAGTTTAACAATCAGTATTAATGAATATCTGTGTTCATTGGTGTTATGATAAGCTGGAACCTCAAGAAAGTTTTCTGGGTTTCTATAAAACTGGTGAAACTTGTGGCTCAGATATAGCATCACTTGTTTGTGATTCTCTCCTTAGACTGCAATTCCCATTGGTAAATCTTCGCGGACAGACCTATGATGGAGCTGGAAATATGAGTGGCATCAATAAAGGCGTCCAGACCATCATAATCCAAAGCAACCTTTGGCTGATTATGGGTATTATGGAGCTCAAGTTCAAAGAAAGTTTTGAATCGTCTAGAACACTAAAACATTTAAGGGAATGAGCCCATCAATTAGGAATTTTGTTTTCAAACACTAAAATAAAATCTGTGTTTATGCATAGCCATGAGAATGTAGTCAAGGGTCCTATTGATAACATTTGCAACATAAAACCACTGTGACCTACAAGATGGCTTTGTCAGTGGCCATAAATAAGGGAAATTTTGAACAGATATGAACTAAATATAATTAAATCACTACCGACTCGGAACACAAAGTTTTTTAAGGGTAAAAATGTAAAAGTTTTACCTCATAGCCTGAACCAGTTTTCGCTTAGTAATTAAAACACTGATTGTCCTAACAAAACAATCATAAGACGGAGCAAGTGGTCTACTTAGTATATTTGAGAATGGAGCTATATATCTTGGGGTGAGATGTAATTGAACTTCTGGAAATTTTAAACAAGTGCTTCCAGAGAAATAACAGAACTGTGACAAGACTTTATAAATCAGTTGAGCACATCAGTGATGGAAATGCCCAGAGGATGAACAAAAAGTTTTCATCTGCATTTAAAGGAAGGACTGATAAGATTTCTGAGCTTGGTGTGGAAGAGTTGAAGTTCCAAAACAAAAGAAAATACCAAAAAGAATTGGTGGAACAACTGACCTACATGTATATTGTCAGTAATGTGAAGAATATTATAAAAAGAGGTTGTATGCATAGCTGTAGCAGGGCTTCAAATCGAATTCTCAGTCAGTCTGGTGTGAGGAAACAGGTTTTACTAGAAAACATTCTTTTGTAAAAGCAAGGAGTGAAGCATTAGCCTCTTATCCAGAAACTGACTCATAATCGTTGAAAGTAGAAATAGAAATCTTCCTGCAAAGGTACAAGGTGATATAATTATTTGACGCAAAGGTAGTCTTGGTTTCAATTAGTAAAGAAGTATGAGGTATTTTCAGAAATGTTTGAAAGTTTGGTTTGTCGTCTGCTTGTGTGCCCTGCATCTAGTTGTGAGGCAGAAAGAAGCTTCAGTTCTCTTCAAAAACTAAAGACTTATCTTAGGTCAACTATAACTCAGACAAGGCTTCAACCATGTAGCCCAGTGTAGTCCAACAATGTACTCCATAAAAAGGTATTGGATGCCATTGACAATAAGAAGATAGCCAAAGTATTTATTTCTAATGTTGGTATTAGGAGAAATGTGTTCGGAAATGTCACACAACAATGTATTCTTCATTGCTGTGATAGTGCTGATAAACAAGGAACTGTTTCAAGTTCAATGATAAGTGAAAGTTGTAGGTGCTAAGTCTGTGAGGATTATATACTCATTCCCAGACAAATGAAACGATGAGCTCTTGTACATTTCACACTTAAAAAACAACCAAGAACAGACAAACAACCGATAACAAATCCATTGACTGGGTTAATCATTAAAAATGTACAAAACAAATTATGAAAAAACTGCTTCCCTCATTAAAGCACCCATAGCAGAGTAATGTACAACAAAGATCAGAATCACATAGTAGCTGCACTTACACCTACACTCAGAGTGCTTTATAGTCATATTTGGAAACAGCGTTCGCTTCCTAAACATGCATTGTACATATCTTTCTCGTTATCTATTATAAGAGTTTACAGTATTTGTGTATTTACATCACCATTTGGGCTCAGTTGCCTGTATGGTGTAGTGTAGTGTAATGTATCCTACACAATTGTATGATAGTAATATCAGTATGGATAATAAATACAGAAATAAATAATAAAAATTAATAATAATATTTAATGAATAAACATTAAGTAGCCTAAACATTCTACAGTACTACATTCTACAGTTCAAACTTCACACACTTTCACAGGCTAGTGCCCAGTATTAACATAAAAGCCAGAAGGCTGTTATAAAAGCCCCCCTTATAACAAATTGTAATGGTACAGAATTGGGAGTCTGAGAATGAATGAAATAAATTGTCAATTCATACAAGTAACAACCTTTTAGGAACCCCTGCCTGCACAATGTTGTTGCAGACTGTTTATGTTGATGTCTGGAGCCTGCCCAGCTAGACGTATTACGTAACCCGCTGGCAAGCCAGTCTCTGTGAAGTACAGAAAGAATGAGTAATTGACACAAGCTAATACTGTCAGTTGGGGAACAGTCATCAAACAGTTCAAATCAACTCATCATAGTGAATAAACCTTATAACCTTGGCCTCGGAAATTTCGGTAGGTCGAAGCGGAAATGGTAGCCTAGACCTACCAAAACGTATTGAAACATCAATGAAGAATACGATAAAGAAATTAAAGTAATTAGAACAGGGTAAGTGTGGTTTAAGTGAAAGTGCACGGGAAGATGGAAGAAGAAGTGGAATAGCGAGAAAAGTTAAGTACAGTGAATGCATTGGCCAGTAAGTTTTTGAATTTTAAAACAGTAAAGCGCTTAGTAAAAGGGGGGTAAAAAGTATATATAGTAATTGTAAAGAGTGAGAGAGTGTATGTGAGGGAAAAGGGGAGCAATAATTAATCAAAGTACTGATTTCTAGCTAAAAAGGAGTTGTTAAAAGAATTTTGGTTAAATAAGTTTGTTTCTAATTGTTAAGAAAGAGTAAAAGAGAAAGAAGGGAATATTGCGTTTCAATAAAATAAGATTTGGTTTAATATAAAAAACGTGTTAGAGTAAGTTATTATGTCATAACCGTTTCCTATTCTGTGCTGAAAACCTCGTGTAATGTTCTGTGGAGTTTTCTGAGTTTAAGGGTGGTCAGATCGCAGGAATACTTAATTTTTTATAAGGGAAAGAGTGTAAAGGTTTTGATATTAAACCATAAAATATCATGGCGACCTGGGCAGTTTAATAAGGTAAGTTTAACGGGATAATGATGGTAAGTAAAATTCTGGCAGCAGTGAGTTTTACTAGTAATATTATGGTGTTATTTTGTAAAAATGGTAAAAAGAACAATACCGTAACAGTGGCGCCGCTGCCAGGATGTTCGTATAAATATTATAGGAATTAGACCAGTTTTGAGGCACAGAAAATAGGTTGTGGTAATGGCGTATTTGTAAAATTTTGAATTACTGTTTAGATTTATGTTGCGTAAACTAGATTGTTTTGGTAGCGTAACGCGCTTGTGAGATTATTGTGTGGTTACTTTTACGTTATATATTGATTACAATTTTTATGTGTGTGTGGTATTTGAAGTTAAGGTGAATAATTATTGAGTAAAATAGAGGGTAGTATAAAAAAAAATGTACATGGCTGAGATACAGGAGGCCAACGTAGGTACATCAAAGGAAGATATGGTGAATTTCATGCAAATGATGTTCAAGGAGATTCATCAAAGTTTGGTTAAACAAAACGCAATGTTAGGTGAAATGATTAATGACATGAAAAACGAAATGAAAATGGGAAATTAGAGACAGATAAATTAAAGGAGAATAAAGAAAGTGACCTAAACCAGGTGAGTAGTTCTGATAGTGGAGGTAATAATAATGATGATACTTTTACAAACAACAGTGTTAGTTTAAGTGCAGTGGAGATAAAAAACGAGGTAGGTGAGGTTAATACAAGTGATAATCAGAAAGAGGTTAGTTTAAGTGCAAACAAGGTGATAGTTGATAAGGTAAGTGGAAATAATAGTGACAACTATAATTATAATGAGGAAATAATTACGAATAATCAAATGATAGACTACAAGGTGAGTAATAATGTGGTTAAAATAAGTGAGGGTTCTAGTGGGGAAAGAATTACGAATAATAATGATGACAGTTTAAATGCAAAACAGGTGGCAGTAGACAAGGTAAGTGGTGGTGTTAAAATAAATAATGAGGAAATATTATTGAATAAAAATAACAGTGATATATTGAGTAATTGAGTAACAGTGGTAGTGACATTGAGAGTAGAAAATTAGTTGAGGTTAGAGGATTGCTAGTTAGTGATCATAATGAGTTTAAAGGGAGTGAAGAGAGAGTTTAATTGTAGAGGGCGAACAGGGGGCAAATTTTTCTGGGGTTCAATGTGAAGCAGAAATTTCACAAGTGCTTTATGGGGATAAGAGATCCTCACTAGAACATTTGGGCAACAATGGGTCCGCAAATGGTCAAATAGGTTTTTTGTGTGTGTCTGGTATGGCCAGATGGGGTTATAATAAAGTAGTATTGCCCTCTGTGTGGAGTGAGAATGTGAAATTGGGCTGTGAAAGTGATCGTGAAGAGAGAGAGAGAGAGAGAGAGTGATAGAGATATTTAAGTTGACTAGGGGTTATAAAGGGTTAGCTGAGAGTATGAATAATGAGAGAATTATGATAAATAATAGAGACTTACCTTGTGTAATAGTAAACGATGAATATATCAATATTGATGATAAACATTTACATGTGGTGAGGAGTAGTGTACTAGTAACAAATGATGGCTATAATGATGAATATGTAAACTATTTAAATGTGACAAATGAGACAAACGGAGACTTAACAAAAAATAATAATGCAGACTTGGTTTATGATAAAATAATAATGGGTGGTAACCCTGAGCATTATTATTATAGCATAATGGAAAAAACAAATTTTTATGGTTATTACACAAATGATAGCCATATGATGAATGTAAATAAAAATGAAATGTGTTATGTGATAATAAGACTAATTTTCAACGATTGGGGTTAGACAAACAGTGAATGAACATTTAACTATTTGAGTTTATGGTATAATTACTTGGCTGATTTAGGTAATGAAGTGTGGTAAACAATGAAATGATATGACGAAAATTTGTAAATAAAAGTGTTGGTGTTAAATGTATTGTGTCAAGGTTATATTGTTGGAATGTAGACTATAGCTTATGTAACACATGTTTGTAGTAGATGAATGGTATAATAATAATAATAATATTTTATTTTACTAAATAATTAACAGGAGATACTAAGGAATTTTATTTTGAATTGTGTGTTTAAATTAAAAGCGTTTTAAATAATGTAACTAAAGAAATTGTTTTGATTTGAGTTGAAATGAAATTAATTTAAAATTGTGAATTTTAGTAAGGAATATAAATATACTGTGATTGGAATTGTAAAATCAAGGGTAACTGATTACAATACTTATTTAAAGTGAAATTAAAGGAAATCTTTAATATTCTGGTAGTGCATCAGCTGACATGCTGTTGACATGGACATTGTAGGTTGTGTGACTAATGTTTACAGTCATGCTGGAGTTGACAACAACAATAATGTTTTATTTTGATAAATAATTGCTATAGAGGAATTTTCTTATGCAATAAAATAAATACAAGATGTAATCAAATTGAGTTAACTCTTTGTGAATAAAACAAGGAAGAAACTTAGTGTTTTGATTGTAATGTAGTTCAAAATTTATGTGAGAGGATTTTATTAATGTAGAATCATTTTGAATATAATGTAATTAAAGTAACTGAAATTGTTTTGAACAAATGAGGTAATGAAATTAAATTTGAGTAGGAATTAAATTAATTGAAAATGTGAATTTTAATAATGAATTTAACTTAATTTTGATTTGAATTTTGGTTGGAATTGTGAAATAAATGGTAATTGATTAAAACGTAATGAATAAAGTTTTTATTTGATTGGAAATTTGAGATCACTATTGTAATGTTTATAACTTTTATTTAAATCTAAAGGAGAAATGTTGGTGACCTGTAACATGTATTTTACAGTAAAACTGTTATGTAATAAATTTGTAATTTTGGTGGTTAATAGTATTTTGTGAACAGTATACAATTTGTAGGGGATTTTTATGTATTAGAGGTAAGTAGGCCATAAGTGTATGTTACTAGGTAAACATTGTATTTTTTATAGTTATGCTACAGGTTTAGGTATTTGTATGAAACCAGTACTTTGAAAAAAAAAATAGAACCAGTACTTTGCTAACAATGAACCAGTACGGCTAAGAGGAAACGAATCAGTTGGGATATGGAATAATGGAAGGCCCATTGTTGATATTTTAATTGAATGTTTCAGAGTCAGGTGATACTGTGGTGGGTGCCTATCTGATTTTATGGTGTTGGGATCTCGAGCAGAGAAGTCCAGTAAGGTCGAATGGGTGCAGCCACAGCCACCGGACTAGGGGGGTAAGTACCCATGATTTTAGTAAAGAACTAAGGGGGTTGCGGCGCCATATCGTCACTGATCCTCTTAGGTTTTAGGCAATGGACCATTCCATGCCAAATCATCCAGCCAAAGTTCAACTTGACACCCAAGGTTCTCAGATTTTAATGCAAATTTGTATATATTAAGTGAATACAAAAATAAGAAAAAATGCCAAATTTCACCCAATGTTAACAAGTAGTTTCAGAATTATGGTCGTTTGAAGTTTTAAGAGATTTGAACTTCGGAGGACAATTTGAGCGGGAAACCAGCTTGTATGTATTTGGGCTTTTCTATGTAAAATCAATATTTATTGAGCTAGAGGCTTCAAAATTTATTCATTTGTCCTAAATTTTATGGAGAATCAGATGATACTATAAGTATTGGCATTATGATTTTTCATCATGTATAAAATTATTCTTAAATATAAAAATAAATATTCTTTTAAAGTTGTGATGCATATATCGAAAAATATCTGTGGCTAAAATCTCTCTCCAGATACCCTAACACAACCATATATTACTGAAAAGAGTATGCAATTCCCTTTCAAATGATGAAATAATATTGGTGGGTTTTTGAGTTTAAAGAGTTTTATTACAATGTAAATCTAATAATTTTTGTTGCGTGTTGCGGAAATGGTATGTTCAACAAAGACAAAGTTTGTATTAAAAAAATTAGAGAGTGAAAAAGTTCTTCTTAAATATAGCACTATAGAGCTAAAATATATTGAAAATACAACTTATAAGGTCCATTTGCATTTACTTTGTACATATATACTAGTTGCGGCATACTTCAAATGATTAATTTTTTATGGTATGATGTCTCTTTGTAATGAGTAAGAAATTTTTGGATTGCCTTAAACAAGAGATCAGTTAAATTCACAAGTTATATATACAAGTAAACATGGCTAAAATCGCTCTCCAGATACCCTAATACAACCATATATTACTGAAAAGAGCATGGAATTTCCTTTCAAATGATAAAATAATATTGGTGGGTTTTTGAGTTTTAGGAGTTTTATTACAATGTAAATCTAATACATTATTTTTACATAAAGAAAAGATGTTATGTTCAACGGCCTGGGCCATGTGCTACGTTTTGACCTCAAAGTTGATAGTGTATTGAGTTGACTTACATATAACAACCGGGATGTAAAATATAGTGAAAATATAATATTTACAAGTCACACTTATGGTTAATTTTTACTTACTACATATTCATATTTAGGTGCCATAAACTCTTCTTTTTATATAACATGATATATCTTGATGTTAAGTGTTCAAAGTCTTTATCTTTTAAAACAAATCAAGTCACTTAAGTTCAAAAGTAGCCTAGGATATAAATGAATAATTAAATTTTCCATTTAAAAATTAATCCTCGTCTACAATGACCATTTAAAGTTGTTCCAGGCTTGTTTATTTCTTTCCGTGAATCAGAATCAATCTTGTATGATCTACCCAATTGAGAAGTTACCTCTGGAGGTTTTATTAAACAACGTAGATGAGCTGGTGGTACAGGACATTTGTCTTCTTTTTGAGGCCAAAAAAAAGTTTCAGCTGGACCATAGGGATGCATAAATAGGACATCATAATCACCTTCTTCCTCATTTATACACTGAACCATTCCAATCCACCAGATGCTTTCATAAACACAGGCCACGAAAGAGTGGAGATTTGGTTCTACAGCTGGTGTTGTTTTACGAAAAATGTTTTGTCTTAAACAGATATCAGAGTCTGAGCTCACTCTTTTTGCTGTGATTTCTTCAGATGTTGCAGGTTGAAAATAATGAAAACTTCTGGTTCCTGTTATGCTTTGCCCAGAGTTCTTTTAACTGTGCCCCCGATTCCATCACACACAGTTTTTCCATGGCTTGTTGCATGAAAGGACCAACTTCCTTTTAGGAGAAAATCTTTTTCATGGCAACACAAATTCATCATTGTTTTAAAATTTTTATACTGGGCACTGCAGCCATCGGTAATGTACTCGACTTTGTCTACTGATGGTAAGGTCAACTTAATGAAATTAGTAGTTTTTTCTTGAACGGAGTAGACAAATGGTACATCATGTTTAAGGTCATCAGAAATGAAACACAATGATGTTTCAATTATGGTACCATCTCCGTTCGTAGAATATATTACCACTGGATGTACAGAGCAACTTGAATGGCTCCAGTGGTATGACTGAACTTCGTTTTGCAAAACAAAATTATAATTTTCAGCAAAATCCATTAAGATTAAAACTTCATTAAATCCTAGATTTTCTTTCCTCTGCTTTATATACACATTTTGAGATTTTGTAATAAAGGAATGAGGGATTAGAGCTTCAATTTTTCGCACAGTAAAATCAATAAATTCTTGGCGAGGAAGAAGCATAGTTTGTAACTTCATTCGGCCATCACTCATCCACTGGGAAAATTTAATTTCTTCTTCATCATCAAAGTCTTCTAAAACCTCTTCCAAATAAAGTTTGAGTGGCTCAGGTGTTTTAGGACATTGATCACAACGCCGTAGCATACAATTTCTATTCTCCCTGTTACAAACCAATTTTTCTACCATGTTACGGACAAATTCTTTGTCATGCTGATTCATAGCATTAGCTAAGAGCTCCACATTTTGGTGGTATAAGCACACACATACACAATGGGTGCCTGGTGAACCAGCCAGCACACACCATTTTGGTCTTAAAGAACAAAACTTGGAAAATCCTATTTTCAGATCCGGATATCTTTCCTTGAAAGCAATGAACAATTCATCCAAGTTACATAAAATGAGTCTTTTCTGCATGTAAACATTTTTTTAATGCTAATGCGATCTTTAGCTCCTGGCATCATATAAGAAAATTCATCATCTTGATAAAACTGATGCACAATATCAATTGTCTATTGGGGGATTTTTCTCCCTTGTTTAGGTTCTGGTAAAGCTAAAATACCTTTTTCACTTGTTAGAGCTCTACCTTTTCGCACTAAATATTTTGATACATCAAATTCGTCCGCCACTTTTCTGCATGACCAAGACTTTGGAGCAATTGTTAATATTTGTATTTTCTGATGCCTAGACAAGTTTGTCTTCAGTTTGTCCTTCATAAGACTAACCAAATAATCAAGATCTTCAGATTTTCTCTTCAATTCATTCCCCTTTTTTGTACCTTCTGATTCACTTGAAGATTTACTCTGAGAATCATTTACTTGTAAGACAAATGACAACTTTTTTTAACCTGAGTTTTTGCCTGTTTAAACTTCTTTTTAATGTATTTTTCTTTTGAGTGTGTAGATAATGATTTCAGTTTTAGTGGTGTTACATCTAATCGTAAAAGAGCCTCGTTCAGTTTATCTTTGTCAACTATTCTTTTTGCAGCTTGTAATTATTCTTCATTCTCTTCATCACTTTGATGACTTGCAACCATTTCTTCATTATCTTGATCATGTTTTACCTCTAATATTGATTTTCTACAGTTACTGGACAGCAGCTTTCTAGGGACCAAGATGATGTTTTTATTTTCCTTAACATCCTTTGCTTTTTGTAATGTAATTACCTTAAGATTATTTTTCTTTGTCAAGGGAACAGAATGTCATTGAAATGGATCACAACAGGCTTTTTGGGTTTTTTTGAAAATATTTTAAAAAATAGCACAAATGGTGAGAACAAATTGTGTCATTTTCACAGTACTGATTGTTTGTACGCCAACTCAAAAGTTCTACATCTTCTTTAGATAATTCATCAGAAATCACATAAATATCCCTGTTCTTGGTTAATCATGTATTTTCAAAGGAAAATTATATGATTTTTACTGATTTAAAGTAAACAAAACTGAGAAATAAATTAGACACTTAAAACATTATGCAACCTATAACATTAAGAAACCTATATTATTGTGAATAAAGCAAATGATGTTAACTAGACCAGAGCAAGCTGTATACTGAAATAAGGCTGCAAGGGATTTTGGAGATGGAGGAGGATTCATGTTCAGACTTGTCATTTCATGTCATAACAGGAGTAAGACACACCAGTGTGCACATGACCAGTGTGTCCCTACAAACTGAGTTTTGTTTTTCTTAACTGTAATAAACTTCAGATTATGTTTTTAGAATGCTTAATAATTACATAACTTAAAATGCCTCCTTATAGCTAAAAAATATATTTTAATGCTTTGATTTATTTGATACAGTTAAAATAAAAATTTCTAAAGTTGCATGAAAAATAAAAATTTTTTAAAATACTGCAGCATTATAGTTTATTTATTCCAATATTTCAAAATGTTTTAATTTTATAAACATTATTTTATAACAATATATTCATTCATCTTCACTGTTAAGACAGATTGTAGCAAATTATTTCAATAAATAAAAACAAATAAATACAAACATAAAAACTCACCAGTAAGTTTTGTTTAAACATTTCAAAAATAATGTTGTCCTCTTTTCAAATAAGTGGGAATGTTTACTTGTATATGTTGTAATGTAGACGTGTGAACGGCTACCGTTTTACTCTGCAAAATGTGAATAATGTACAATTTGTGTGTGATGGGTGTAATGTGTCTTCTCTATCCGTAGTTCTAATGCGTGCAACTTCCGCAGATTTCGTTCGTTGCGAACGTACGAATAACCAGGTCTTGATGTTCTTACCTGATGTTCATTAGGAGTATGAAATTCCCGGTGGCGCCAAATTGTTTTCTTAAAACAATTAAAATAAAATTCAAAGTTGTATGACCAGCGCAGCTCAGGCGGTTTGAATAATTCAAATATTTCCGCCAGCTAGGCCCACTGGAGCACACAGCAGTTCGATGCGTGGGCTGTGTAAATCGTTAGTCATCTGCTAAAATGTACATAAAATATTGTGCACCTCCTAATGAAATTATAACACCGTGGTTACACTCAATACTTACACATTTTTTATTAGTGATGGTTATTCATTTAATACAAATTATTCTAATACAAATGCTCCGGTTGTTTATATGAGACAATTACAGGGTTTGACAATCGATATTTGAATTGATAACCAGACGTTTAATGATGGCGTCTGTTGAAAATTGTATACAAGTTATTAATGTTGGTTTGTCATAGGTTCTTGAGGTTACGTTCAAAGGATTACAAATGTTAAAACAATAAATATACACACCCTTACATCAAGTAAACTTAACTAACATATTGTGTAGGTATAATTTGTTTAACGCAGTGTAGTAAAAGTGTTTACAAGTTATGGATCATTAACAACAGTTTATATTGGTTAGTTTATAAATTGTCAGTGACTTAGTATTCTTTTTAATCTTTGAAAGTACTTAATTTCAGTTCAGTGAGATTTCGACCTTTAGTGAGATAATTAACGTGAGTTTATTTATATATTTTGGGTAATTTAAGAGGTACTTATCACTTCCGTAGTTATGGCGAGTTCATACGATCTGTTATTCATGGGTTATACTATAATCTTCTTTAATTTGCTGGGTTCAGGACATCAGGCATCTTTTCCAGTTTAATTGGTAGTAATTTATTTTCTTTTTTCGTTAATTTGGCCTCAACTTCAATAATATGGCTCCAGTCTTTGTCTTATGTCTTGGTATACACTTAGTAATAACTTCTTTTGATATTTTCTATGTTTTAATTGACAATTTTGGTCACTCGAAAATTAGCGTCTATACCATTAAAGCGTCATACATTCAGTAAAAAAAATCTAACGGTATTTTTTGCTTGTTACTCCACAGTTTCCATGGTAACGTAATTATTCTACCTGGTCGATCTCAAAATAAACACATTGTTATCAAACTTTGAATTTTTTGTTTAATTTGAATAAATATTTTATAATGGCTATATTTACTTGGGGATAATTTCAATGGTTGTAATCTTTTCATAGATGTTCCTATTTTCTTTCAAAGATTAGTTTGATATCTTACAAGATTGGTCTAAGTCATGTATTAATGTTTTAGTCCAGAATTGATAATACTATGTTAATACATAATTTACTTATTTCTAAGTTTTAATATAATTCTGCCATGTTCCCTTTCGTTACACATAATTAATATATTTTGCCTATTATTTCTTATAAAGGTATTGCTATTATTTTCTTTATAAATTCCTTACTTACTTAAAACACACTAACATATTACTGTAAAACTATTTCTTCTGGTATTTATTGCCTTAAACATTAAGCCAATAACTTCTTTCTTTAAATTAACAAATGAACAAATTTGGTGAGTGTTATATCTACACCATCTCTTTTATAACAGTAATCACCCTGGTGATTTTTATACTGAGATAATATTTTTTCTGTTTTTTTTTACATTCACAATTATTCTGTGTCTTTCAGTCTAATATACTTAACTTAATTGCTCATTTAACATGTGCTTATGTTTTGGGTTTGTCACACTTGTTTAACTCTTTTTTCTTAAGATTACATGCTATTTATTTTATTACACTTATCACTTCACTGTTCATCTTTGTCACTCCCTACCTATCTCTAATTACCCTTATATTTCTCACGATCTCACTATTATTACAAAGTTTTTGTATCTAATGAGTTCATGTCTCTTTTGTTAACTTCAGACTGTCACATATCATTTTATAATATGCAAACAACATGGTATTGTAAATACATCTTTCAAATAAAACATAACTTTGTATATATTGTCATTAAAGTGGTAAAAATTGGTCTGAAATGTCATAATTAGTAATAATAACAACAATTTAATAATGTTAAAATATATTGTGTTAATTGAAACCTACTACATCTGTAGCAACAGCAATAATATTAGCGAATAAATAAACTCTCCAAAACCTTATACTTTCAAATACATAATGCTGAAATAACATACATACTGCTGAAATAATCCTAGTAAAAGTTCCAAAGTATATAGTAGACTATACAATTTGTTCTCTGATTGAACCACGCACACATTTCTATTCCCTGTCTGTATGAGTGTAATTTTAAACATAACAGCTGACACATCACCTATAGATAAGGATGTACATACAATCATATCTACACATGGTTTTTTTATGTATAACAATTGCTGAGATACTGTCATTTACAAGTTACCACTAATAAAAATTTAAACATAAATTATTAACAATAATAAAAAATTATGCTCTTTTAAAACAATCTTGTGAGTTAATTGTTATGGCCATGTAATTTTTTTTTTCTTTCTTTTTTCTTCACTGTCTTCTTGTCTCGCTTTACTTTGGTTAATATCTGGCCAATCTCTGGGGTTGGGTCAATGTCAGTTGTCTGTCAGTCTAGTTCGTATTTTCTTGTTTTGTAACCACCTTTGGTTGTATTCTTCCTCCTTCACTATTGATTATATTTACTACTTTCATTCTCGTTATCATTTATCTATCAAAATATATGGTTTCTTGGCATTTTTTACATACTTATTTATATCAAATGTGATCAGGGTTTGGCAATGTTATATAATGCCCTTCCACCAAAATTGATCATTTTATAAAACGTGAATTTAAGTTTGATGAAATTATCAATTGTATCGTATCAAATTTTTTTTTTTTTTTTTTCAAATTCTTCTGCTTCTCATTCATTTTTTATAATTATTTCGGTATCTTTTATTTCTATTCTTCTTAGTCTTTTCTTCATTATTTTCTCACATTGTGAACTGGCTTATTGATTTTTTATTATAACTTATTCCCTATAAATCTTATTTTTCATCAAAACTACTCTTAAACTGATATCAGGGGAACATCATCCCTGCTCAGTAAAATGATTGCTGGTTCATTCAACAGGCAATCTCAATTAATAATTCTTAAATATAGTCAACTCGTGACTCAAAATAATAATAATAATAATCATAATCATAATATTTGTTGGGAATCTTTTACTTTTATACTTCATTATAGCTCAGTTCGAGTCATATATTGTTTCATCTTTCTTTATAGATACTATTTGAAGCATTGTTTTTTATTGATACAATTCACATTTTTATTCATTTTTAATTACTCTTTGTTTCATCTCATCTCACATTATGACTCTTAGAATGTTGATTTCATTTATATTGTTTTGTGATCATTGGTTTGGGTAATTTTACTTCCCCTCTTTCTAAATAGTTGTGGAAGCTGATCATTTTGATTGATTTTTTTTTTTTTTTTTTTCATAATTTTTAAATATCATAGTAAGTTATGGCTTCTTACTAGTTAGGAATTTTTTGTAGCTTATTCCTTTACAGTATGTTATGCTTTTTATGCCTCATTTTTTGGTTAAATATTATGGTAATTTAACCTTATTTTGTAGGAATGTTTTGTAACTACACTCCTCTATTGTTAATTTTTTATTTAAATATTGTAGTAAGTTGGTTGCTCTTACTTTATCTGAATGCCTTGTGACTTTTATCTCTCCATTTTTACTTGTTCTAAAATATTATTGAGATATTTGGGTAAGCTTTTCTTACATATCTTTTTTGATTTTTTACAATTTTTTATTCATCATAATGGTTTCTCTAATGCTTAGTGTAAGCTGTACTTACGAATGTTTTGGAATTTTGACATTCTTTAGAGATCTTTTCTTTGTGACATTGGCAGACTTGTTTGTTTGTCACGTTATTTTTTTCTTTATTTAAAGTATTTTTGTTGGTTTTTTACTTTAAATTGTTTTTTTACAGTTATTGTTGATTGTCATAATATTTCTTAATTGAGGCTTGATTGTATACCCCCTTTATTTTCTTGGTGACGGGGTGAGTGATCTCGTAAGTGTTATTGCCCTTGTCTTTTGTTATAGTGTATGGTCCCACGTATAATAATAGTAACTTTCTAGTGATGCCTTCTATGGAGCTGGGTAATTCTCTGTTTTTTAACAGTACCCTTTCTCCTACCTCGTACTTAATAGTCTTTTTCTGGTTCTTAGCGTATTTATTCTTTTGTTGCTCTACCTTTTCGGCTATTCTGTTATAGAATCTTTTTTTCTCGAATTGATATTCGGTGTTGGTGGGGAATTGGATCATATCAGTTATCTCTCTAGGCGGTGGCCGCTCAAACATCATTGTGTATGGGGTAGCTTCCGTAAAGTCGTGGTAAGCTAAGTTTATAAATTCTTCAGTGGATTTCACATAATTGTGCCATTCTCTTTGTTTATCGTGGCAGTAGGTTCTCAGTATACGACCCACTTCTCTGAGTACCCTTTCAGCTGGGTTGCTGCTTGGGTGATAAACGGATGTTTTGTAAGTTTTAATATTATGTTCACAGAGCTTATTTTTCCAGAGATTTCCCTTAAATTGGGTTCCATGATCTGTTATAACGGCCGTCGGTTTTCCCACGTCTGGTATAAACTTGGTTAAGATAATCTCAATTATTTTCTTTGTTGTTGCACGGTTAATGGAGTACAACTTTGTATACTTGGTGAAGTGGTCAAACATAATGATTATAAATTTGTATCTGTGTCTTCCTCCACTGATAGGAAACGGACCACATATATCAAGGAATACCCTTTCTAATTTCTGACTTGATGTGATAGGTATCGTCATACCTTCCTTTTTTGAATTATTGCATTTTACCTTTTGGCAAATATCACATTTTTGAATGATTTTGTTTACTTTTCGATAAATATTTTTGATGTAAACTTGTTCCTGTAAAGCTTTTATCACCTTTACAGCTCCCATATGGCCGTATCTAATGTGGTAGTCTAGTATCAATTGTTCCTCCACTATAGATGGTATTACAAGTTTCCATTCTCCGATTGCAGGATTGTTTTTAATAAATAGCAAGTTGTCATGTATTTTATAATATTGTAGAATGGTTTCTTCATCTTTTAACATTCTCCCCCGGATACTCATTATTTTTGGATCCACAGTTTGACATCTTCTTATTTCTTGGGTTATTTTTTCTAGATCTACTCTGTTTTTAATAATGTTATACACCTTAACTAATTGTTCTTTCTCCCCCTCGAAAGTTTGTTGCTGGACGTTTATACGGGATAAGATGTCCGCAGCTACGTTTTGCTTCCCTGGGATGTACTCCCAGTTTATGTGATATTCCTGTAGCAACAATATCCATCGAGTTAATCTTCCGTGGCTGAGTTTACACTGCTTAAGGAATGATATGGATCTATGGTCACTTCTCACTGTTATATCGTATCCCAGAATGTAAGTCCTAAATTTGTTGCAGGCGAACACGACACTAAGTAGTTCTTTCTCCGTGACGTGATAATTTCGTTCGCATCCATTTAAAATTCTGCTTGCAAAACTAATAACCATATGCTGTCCCTTCTCATCTTCTTGGTATAATACCGCACCTACACTGACATCACTCGCATCACAGTTCATGAAGAATGGCTTTTTGAAGTCTGGATGATGTAAGATCACGGTGTTCAAGAACTTTTCTTTTATTTGGTTAAATACTTCATCTTGTTCGGACCCCCAAGTCCACTTGTCCTTGACTGATAATTGTTTTTTGAATTTTGCTGTTAGTTTGGAATAATTATCTTGAAATTTACGGTAATAGTTGCAAATTCCCAGGAAGGATTGAAGTTGTTTTTTGTTTTTTGGCGTGGGGAATCGTTGTATCGCCTCAACTTTTTCTGACGAAGGAGATATGCCTTCCTCTGCTAGATTGAATCCTAGAAATTGTATTTTTCGGGCTATAAACTTTGACTTGTCCAGCTTAAGGGTTACGTGATTGTCTGATAACCTTTTTAGTACGGTTTCCACTCTGGCACAGTGCTCTTGCCAATTTGATGATGTTATTAACAGATCATCTACGTACACGGTGGTAAAATTCAGTACATCTTGTCCCAGTATTTGGTCCATACATTTAACAAATACTGCGACCGAATTTATCAGTCCAAATGGCAGTCTTTTGAACTGATAGTTCCTCCCATCGAACAGGAATGCTAAGTATTGTCTACTGTTCGGATGTAGCTCCACCTGCCAGTAGCCACATACCGTGTCCCAAGAGCTAATGTATTTTATACCGTGGAACTTCTTAAGGATTTCTTCTATTTCACCCGGTGATGTTCTATCGTTCACTATCATTTTATTAATTTCTCTGGCGTCGAGGCAGATTCTCACCTTTCCGTCCTTTTTTGGTATCGCCACTATTGGACTTGTATACGGTGATTGACTTAATTCAATGATATCGTCTTCCATCATTTGATTGATTTCTGCCCTCACTGCATTTCTTTGTGAGTAAGCAATGGGGTAAGATTTTTTCTTGAAGTCAACGGGTTCTTTAAATCGTATTCGGCATTGATAATTCTTTACTTTGCCTGGAGCGTCAGAAAAAATGTGTTTATATCTGTTGTATATACTTATAAGTTCCTCTGACTGTTGCACACTAATCTGTGGATCTTGTTCTTCTCGTTGGAAGTTTCTGATCTCATCCAGCTTGCTTGACCATAATTCTTCATCCTTCCAATCTGTCAATATTCTTTCGGGTGATTGTTTGCAATAATTGTTTTGGATCATATTATAGTGGTTTGTTATCAATGGTAAGTTGCCACCATTCACTAGATCGGCTGACCATATTCCTTGTTCTGTGGTTAGTGATACTTCTCCCTGCCGCAGGTTAATTATGGCAGAGTGTTGTCTGAGTACATCACACCCAACAAGTAATGAGAAAGGTAGGCCGCTGGCAACAAGAAATGGCATAGTTACTATTATACCTTTGCTATTAAGTTCCAAGGATACTTGTTTCCGGACGGTTTTGTTTTGTCGGCCGGTAGCACCAATGATAGTTATATTGTTTATGGGCAGGGTTGATATGGGTACACTACTTCCCTGCTGTAGTCTATTTAATTCTATTTGGTCGATCAGGGAGACATTAGACCCTGTATCGATCATTATGGTTGATAGAATTCCATTTATTTGGGCACTCACATACACTATTTCATTGTTTCTAATGGGCATCATGTTATCATTTTCTTCGATCAAATCGTCCCTTATATTTTTCAAATAATTAGTACATATTATTGTGATCTTCTTGTCATGTGTTGTCTTATATTCACCCAGAGATTGGTCCAGTGATGGGCTGTCCGCAGTTTTCACTGGCCTTAAGCGTTTAAATGAGGGTTGACCTCATTGCCCCCAACATCAGTAGTGTTTGATGGTTGGTTAGCGTTCGGCTCCTGTTGATTATTCCGGTTATCCACGCTGTGCCTGTGATCTTCTTCGAATGGGTGACTTCTCGTATCGGGTACCTGGTTATAGTACGTTCGCCGATAGTTAGATGAGGGATAGTTTCTTCTTGGGCTCCTTTGTCTTTGCCCCCTTATGTAATTTACCTGTGGCCGGTATCCTGGATTATTGTTCTGATTACTGTTGTTTCCAGGGCGATAATTGTTGTTGTAACCATTCGACGGGAAATTACCCCTGTGGTTGTTCCTGAAGTTGGTATTATTATGGTTTCCACTTCTGTTAAAATTTCTGGGCACGTTATTGCCCCGTGTGTTCCCTTGGTAATTGTTAGGGTTATTTACCGGTGGCTTATTATCTCCCTGTTGATTCTGTGACAATTGTCCCTCATTGGTTCTATTATTTCTGAAACTGTACCCTCTATTTTTCCTGTACTGCCACTCATGTTCATGGCTTTCTAGTAAGCTAGCCATATCTTGGATGGTCTTTACCTGGCTGTACATCCGTGCCTTTTGGATGGCGTCGTCGTAGTGGTAAGATAACTGTATTACCAGACACTCTTCAGGTATACGTGGCTCCAAATTCCTGGCCATGCAGATTTTTCCCAAGAAGTAGGAGGTAAGGGATTGTCCATTCTGGTTTTCATACCTTCCATTGCTCAGGTTATTGCGGACCATATTCTGAGTTGATTCAGACCAGTATTTAGCCTTGAACTGAGTCTTAAAGTCTTGAAGGTTTTGGATGTCTGGTCGAGTGGCAGTCCACCAGTTGTCGTATGTCTCCTTGAACATTTCGTCCAACATCCCTCTTATTGTAGTCCATCGAGTCTCTCGATTCTTGATGATTAACTCTTCTACCCTCTTCAAGAATTCAATAGGGTTTCTTTTATAATTACGGAAATTAATGGTATCTCTGTTGTCTGTGTTCATGACATGATTATTATTACATGGTCGGTCACGCCAGGCATCCACTTCTTCCCGTAATGACTCTTCTATTCTGCGCATTTCGTCAATCCTCTGTTGGTTTTTGTCTACTTTGCTATCTACTTTATTTAAGTTACTGTAAACTCCTTCCATTCGTTCTCCCAAGTCTGTTCGTACAGCTGCTACCTCTTTCTGGTTTTCTTCCCGGACTTGGTGTATGTCCTGGTCTATCTGGGTACATCTTCTGACTGTTTCTTCATGACCTTCCTCAATTCTTCTCTTATTTTCTCCTTCGAGACGGTTCATTTTATCGAGTACTTCCTTGCGGACTCCAGAAACATTTTCGTTGGTATTCTCTAGCTTCTCCAACGTTTCCTCTAATTTGTCATTGATTTCCGTAACCTGCTGTTTTGCTTCTTCTCGGTACTCCATTAATTGGTGTGCCATCTGTAGCTTCATTTCTTCTTTATTTTTCTCGTGGTCCTCCTTCAGCTGTTCCTTCAATTCTTCCTTTAATTCTTCGTTTCTTTGCTGAATTTCCTCCATCAATCGTTGTTGTAATATTTCATTATTCTTGTTAATGGTGTGTCTCAATTCTTCCTTCTGTTTCTGAAAATTGTCCTCCTGTTTTTTAAAATTTTCGTTTGTTTCTTTCTTCATTCCGTCAAATTTATTGGTCATCTCCTTCAAACTCTCTTCATTCTTGTCGAATTTATTGTTCATCTCCTTCAAACTCTCTTCATTCTTGTCGAATTTATTGTTCATCTCCTTCAAATTATTATTCATCATTTCCATTAATTTTAGTATGTTCGGGTCTCCTCTAAATTCTCCCTTGTCGCCCGCCTGTAATTCCGTTTCTTCGTCTTGGCTTGGTTCTGTTGTGGTTATTATTGTCTCCACTTCTTCAATCGGTGTTCCTTCCTCTTCTTCCCCTCTGTTTTCTTCCATCTCCTTCTCCTTTGCCAATTTTTTCGACACTCCTCTGGTGTGCATATTGTAACCTTTCGTAATCGCCGCTAGAATTTATAGGGTTTAATTGTGTAATTTCTTTATTATTCTAGCCCTACTAGTTGGCGCGCCACTTTGTATCTTATCGTGTGAACGCCTCGTTCAAGCCCCGCGATGGAAGCCACTTTGTATCTATATCGTGTGAACGGCTACCGTTTTACTCTGCAAAATGTGAATAATGTACAATTTGTGTGTGATGGGTGTAATGTGTCTTCTCTATCAGTAGTTCTAATGCGTGCAACTTCCGCAGATTTCGTTCGTTGCGAACGTACGAATAACCAGGTCTTGATGTTCCTACCTGATGTTCATTAGGAGTATGAAATTCCCGGTGGCGCCAAATTGTTTTCTTAAAACAATTAAAATAAAATTCAAAGTTGTATGACCAGCGCAGCTCAGGCGGTTTGAATAATTCAAATATTTCCGCCAGCTAGGCCCACTGGAGCACACAGCAGTTCGATGCGTGGGCTGTGTAAATCGTTAGTCATCTGCTAAAATGTACATAAAATATTGTGCACCTCCTAATGAAATTATAACACCGTGGTTACACTCAATACTTACACATTTTTTATTAGTGATGGTTATTCATTTAATACAAATTATTCTAATACAAATGCTCCGGTTGTTTATATGAGACAATTACAGGGTTTGACAATCGATATTTGAATTGATAACCAGACGTTTAATGATGGCGTCTGTTGAAAATTGTATACAAGTTATTAATGTTGGTTTGTCATAGGTTCTTGAGGTTACGTTCAAAGGATTACAAATGTTAAAACAATAAATATACACACCCTTACATCAAGTAAACTTAACTAACATATTGTGTAGGTATAATTTGTTTAGCGCAGTGTAGTAAAAGTGTTTACAAGTTATGGATCATTAACAACAGTTTATATTGGTTAGTTTATAAATTGTCAGTGACTTAGTATTCTTTTTAATCTTTGAAAGTACTTAATTTCAGTTCAGTGAGATTTCGACCTTTAGTGAGATAATTAACGTGAGTTTATTTATATATTTTGGGTAATTTAAGAGGTACTTATCACTTCCGTAGTTATGGCGAGTTCATACGATCTGTTATTCATGGGTTATACTATAATCTTCTTTAATTTGCTGGGTTCAGGACATCAGGCATCTTTTCCAGTTTAATTGGTAGTAATTTATTTTCTTTTTTCGTTAATTTGGCCTCAACTTCAATAATATGGCTCCAGTCTTTGTCTTATGTCTTGGTATACACTTAGTAATAACTTCTTTTGATATTTTCTATGTTTTAATTGACAATTTTGGTCACTCGAAAATTAGCGTCTATACCATTAAAGCGTCATACATTCAGTAAAAAAAATCTAACGGTATTTTTTGCTTGTTACTCCACAGTTTCCATGGTAACGTAATTATTCTACCTGGTCGATCTCAAAATAAACACATTGTTATCAAACTTTGAATTTTTTGTTTAATTTGAATAAATATTTTATAATGGCTATATTTACTTGGGGATAATTTCAATGGTTGTAATCTTTTCATAGATGTTCCTATTTTCTTTCAAAGATTAGTTTGATATCTTACAAGATTGGTCTAAGTCATGTATTAATGTTTTAGTCCAGAATTGATAATACTATGTTAATACATAATTTACTTATTTCTAAGTTTTAATATAATTCTGCCATGTTCCCTTTCGTTACACATAATTAATATATTTTGCCTATTATTTCTTATAAAGGTATTGCTATTATTTTCTTTATAAATTCCTTACTTACTTAAAACACACTAACATATTACTGTAAAACTATTTCTTCTGGTATTTATTGCCTTAAACATTAAGCCAATAACTTCTTTCTTTAAATTAACAAATGAACAAATTTGGTGAGTGTTATATCTACACCATCTCTTTTATAACAGTAATCACCCTGGTGATTTTTATACTGAGATAATATTTTTTCTGTTTTTTTTTACATTCACAATTATTCTGTGTCTTTCAGTCTAATATACTTAACTTAATTGCTCATTTAACATGTGCTTATGTTTTGGGTTTGTCACACTTGTTTAACTCTTTTTTCTTAAGATTACATGCTATTTATTTTATTACACTTATCACTTCACTGTTCATCTTTGTCACTCCCTACCTATCTCTAATTACCCTTATATTTCTCACGATCTCACTATTATTACAAAGTTTTTGTATCTAATGAGTTCATGTCTCTTTTGTTAACTTCAGACTGTCACATATCATTTTATAATATGCAAACAACATGGTATTGTAAATACATCTTTCAAATAAAACATAACTTTGTATATATTGTCATTAAAGTGGTAAAAATTGGTCTGAAATGTCATAATTAGTAATAATAACAACAATTTAATAATGTTAAAATATATTGTGTTAATTGAAACCTACTACATCTGTAGCAACAGCAATAATATTAGCGAATAAATAAACTCTCCAAAACCTTATACTTTCAAATACATAATGCTGAAATAACATACATACTGCTGAAATAATCCTAGTAAAAGTTCCAAAGTATATAGTAGACTATACAATTTGTTCTCTGATTGAACCACGCACACATTTCTATTCCCTGTCTGTATGAGTGTAATTTTAAACAGAACAGCTGACACATCACCTATAGATAAGGATGTACATACAATCATATCTACTGCAGGAGCACAAGCTGTGCTACCGAGACGCCTGAAGAGCGGGGGGTCTACTGAATGATAACGCGTGCTTGTGTTGGTGCGGTATTACTGGCTCTGTAAACATTGTTCAGTAAGCTATATGCAACTAGAAATACCGTGCGAGAGACAGTGTTGAACGTATTTTAAATGTGTAGTAGTACCGTGATACGTGGAGTGGAATGGCAAACGTCACCGCATTCCTTGTTGGGTTGCAAAGCTTAACACATGATAGTACACATGGTTTTTTTATGTATAACAATTGCTGAGATACTGTCATTTACAAGTTACCACTAATAAAAATTTAAACATAAATTATTAACAATAATAAAAAATTATGCTCTTTTAAAACAATCTTGTGAGTTAATTGTTATGGCCATGTAATTTTTTTTTTCTTTCTTTTTTCTTCACTGTCTTCTTGTCTCGCTTTACTTTGGTTAATATCTGGCCAATCTCTGGGGTTGGGTCAATGTCAGTTGTCTGTCAGTCTAGTTCGTATTTTCTTGTTTTGTAACCACCTTTGGTTGTATTCTTCCTCCTTCACTATTGATTATATTTACTACTTTCATTCTCGTTATCATTTATCTATCAAAATATATGGTTTCTTGGCATTTTTTACATACTTATTTATATCAAATGTGATCAGGGTTTGGCAATGTTATAATGTTTAACTGATCTCTTGTTTAAGGCAATCCAAAAATTTCTTCCTCATTACAAAGAGACATCATACCATAAAAAATGATTCATTTGAAGTATGCCGCAACTAGTATATATGTACAAAGTAAATGCAAATGGACTTTGCAAGTTGTATTTTCAATATATTTTAGCTCTATACTGCTATATATAAGAAGAACTTTTTCACTCTCTAATTTTTTTAATACAAACTTTGTCTTTGTTGAACATACCATTTCCACAACACGCAAAAAAAAATTATTAGATTTACATTGTAATAAAACTCTTTAAACTCAAAAACCCACCAATATTATTTCATCATTTGAAAGGAAATTGCATGCTCTTTTCAGTAATATATGGTTGTATTAGGGTATCTGGAGAGAGATTTTAGCCACAGATATTTTTCGATATATGCGTCACAACTTTGAAAGAATATTTATTTTTATATTTAAGAATAATTTTATCCATGATGAAAAATCATAATGCCAACTACTTATAGTACTTACAGTACTATACGTAACATCTGACTACTTATAGTACCATCTTATATCTACTTATAGTATCATCTGATTCTCCATAAAATTTAGGGCAAATGAATCAATTTTGAAGCCTCTAGCTCAATAAATATTGATTTTACATAGAAAAGCCCAAATACATACAAGCTGGTTTCCCGCTCAAATTGTCCTCCGAAGTTCAAATCTCTTAAAACTTTAAACGACCATAATTCTGTGAAACTACTTGTTAGAATTGGACGAAATTTTGGATTTTTTCTTATTTTTGTATTCACATAATGTGAACAAATTTTCATTAAAATCTGTGACAAGTGGGTGTCGGCCCCTGGATGATTTGGCATGGAATGGCCACAATGAGAGTTTTTATGCTGCGGCATAAAACCTCTCATTGGGGGGGGGGTATTGTAATGGTACAGAATTGGGAGTCTGAGAATGAATGAAATAAATTGTCAATTCATACAAGTAACAACCTTTTAGGAACCCCTGCCTGCACAATGTTGTTCCAGACTGTTTATGTTGATGTCTGGAGCCTGCCCGGCTAGACGTATTACGTAACCGCTGGCAAGCCAGTCTCTGTGAAGTACAGAAAGAATGAGTAATTGACACAAGCTAATACCGTCAGTTGGGGAACAGTCATCAAACTAGAGGTGGGCTAAACTGTTATTTTAAAATACTAGGTATGAAAATACTGTTCAAAAAAAATAACAGGTACAAATACCTGTTATTATATACTATATATACATAACCTATATTATCCTTTGTAAGTAACTCGTTTTGAGTTTCCTGCAGGTTTCCTATGTAATATCTTCAAATAAATATACTGCAAGTAGGTTTATTTTCACATAGATAAACCTATTAATATATTAATAAACCTACTTGCAGTGTATTTATTTGAAGATATTATATAACCTATACTATATAATTTGTTGTAAGAAATAAATTGAAACTAAAAGTATTAACAGTGGTACTTTACACTGTGACTTTATTAAACTATTACCATTTAAAAGAAAATAAGAAACAAGAGAATTTCTAGGCCTATCTCCCTTTGGGAATACCAATTTAAGTTTTCAGTAGGAGTAAAACTAACATTGGTTAGACTTTAGACAAATCAGTTGCGAAACTCGGGGCAATGAAATAATTTAGAGTACACGTAATACCACAACAAATAATATGATAAAAACATCAGAAATATATAATAAAAACATAACAGTAAGCCACAAGAGTGAATGAGAATAAACAAAATTTTACATATAAAAATAATAAAAATAACTGTAATAAAATAAATATAAATAAAAACTTATAAATAGTAAGCAACAACAAAAGTAAATTAAATGCATTACATACCTCGATAATCTTCAGATTCATTCACTAATGTACACAATATACAAGTTATGAAATGTCACACCTATTTACATTACAATCTGCTTCACTTAACACATTATAAATAAAATTAAACAATTGAATTGTTTTTAAAATACTGGGATTTCAGTTATTCAAACACTATTTTAAATTTTGTAACGAAGTCTGTTACGGGGTGTGTTTGAATTTTACGATTGTCACCCGATCTTGTATTTGTATAGTGAATGTGTGCGTGACGAGCGTTTTTTAATTCGCTCGTTGCGTTTGTGGTATAGTGTGGGTGTATAATTGAGGTTATTAATCAGTTCAGTTACTTCTGTTAATGTTATTTGTATGTTGCGAGTCGAGTTATACTTTTTCTTACCACTTACAGGCAAACCGTATCTCTCGGCGTTCGGTTTGAATATTGTCGCCTCGCCACCTGATTGGCGCACGCCCTCTTGCAGTGTCGACTTCGCTAACTGTGGTGTTTTGTTGTTTTCACTTTAATAATTTTCTATGTATTAGCTTATTTTGTACGAATCAAACATACAGCGTTGCAGAACAATAAGATTTATTAACCCTTTAATAATTTTCAATTATTTAGTAGTACATTATTTTATATTAGTACCGGCTTTTACAATTGCTCAGTTGGCATGCTCAGTTGTTTGTATTATGTACACGCCGCTTGGCGAATAACGTTCGTGTACAATAAAAATTGTCACAGGGCGTGTTAATAAGTCCTTTTGACTACAGAAGTTTTGGATTAACGGCTAAAATGCACAAATTTATAATAATTCTTAAAACTAGGTACACTGACCTAGTGATTCATATCCTCACTGACCCTCTTAGGTTTTAGGCAATAAGAGTTTGAACGCTTCGGCCTTCAACCTCTTATTGGGGGGATATTGTAACGGTACAGAATTGTGTGATCCCATAGTTTTAATTTTATTTTATATCAATTCAGTTAATTTTCAAATTGTCAGACTTCACCTGTGAGGAGCCCCAGTATAACATACACTGTTAGTCTAAACAACAGTCTAGACGTATTGCGTAACCGCCCAGTAAGCAGCAGTCCTGGTGAAACAGTATGCAGTTTGTCATCAGAGAGTGTACAACAGTAGTAAGCAGCATCAGACAGCAAAGTTCGTGATTTAAAAATAAACAGTGGCCTCGGGTGAAAGATAGGCCGTAATAATAATCAATAGTCGGCCTATCTTTTCAAGTATTAAAAAACAAGTATAAAAAGTGTATAAACAGTAGCGCGCGGCCAAACTAAAACATCTCAGTGCGGAAAAATTATGTCGGCCGACTAAAAAATATAACTATACAACTCAGTTACAGTGAGAATCTAGTTTGATATGTGATCGGAACAATACGCCAGTTTTTGAAAGCCGAAATTATTTCCGGAATGTGAAGTGCAAGACGTTGTTAACCTATTGGTGCAACAGCTCAGATACTATTACAGACGGGTTAAGAATAAACACAGATTGGTAAAGTACCTTTTGTCATCAAACTAAAAGTTTTTGAAAGAGCTCTATTAATAAGAGATGAGTATTGTAAAAGTATGATGGGCATAAGCGTGAGAGAGAGAGAGAGTGTGGGGAATAATACTACAATATTAATAGTACTGGTTTGTTCTTATAAAATAACTATTTTAATTAAATTTGTCTAAAATAGGTAGCGATTAAGCGATTGCAAATGCATGGTATGTTGATGAATTTGATGTTGTAAAAGGGTTGGAGTAGCGTGTCAAACATAAAGTAGAAGAGAATTGGGAGAATTGTCATACAAGTGTAGAAAATAACGTAAATTTCACATAATAAACCAAAAGTAAGTTGTTTTAGTCAGAATAAACTGTGTTAATATTATTTTGCAATCAAACCCAGATAACCTATTCTGCAGCTGATTTTTTTTTTCGTCTGTAGAACTTTGGATTGGAACCCGAAGGTAACATAAAAAACTCAGTTGTTATGAACTTAATATAGATTTATTATTTGTAAATAACTAAGAGTGTTACACTCTTATTATTATAATAATAAACATTTTCTTGACAGGTTCAAGCCTGAAATAAACTTCTAACTACCCTTCTGTTCCTTACTACTATCTGGTTCAACTGATAATTCATTACATTATATTGGTTTTTTAAACAACAACAAAACTCTTATTATACTATTATTAAACTGTACTTTACACAATATACTCTATTCCCTCATTCCTTCACTAGAAAACAGTGTCTATCTTTCTTGTTTACCTTTCATTCCAATGACTTAATTTCTATCTTATTTTATAATTCTTATTAACTATTGCTTAAATTAATCACAGTATAATGGGTTCATCTTACTTGCTAGCACAAAGTTTATCACAGGTCCTTCAGTTATTCTAATACAGTCTACTAACTAAAATACCCTTTTATGTTCACCCACTACACTTTTTCCTTCATAGAAGGTTTTTTATTTATTTGCTTTCACTTTTATATGTAACATGCTATAACTGCATGTCACCACTTTTGTATTAATACACTCTTTATTCCACTCACTTGATATTATTCACTATGTTGTTTATTTATGTTAACATCATCATGGGGTTACTGGTTATAAGTATTTATTTTATTTTCCCTTCACTAATGATCACTTTTGGTTATTAACTGTGGCCTTTATTTGCCTCAGGGTATTGTTTACTGGTTTTGATTATATTTATCACTATTCATTTGGGTGTGTTTATTATTAACTCCCTATCTTATATTTATAAGTACATTCCTTCATTAATAAAATATACATAACATTACTATCTTATTTTTCATTGTTACCTTAGGTACATCTCATCTATACTCTAATTACATTAGTGCATTTGTTTACATACATTTTATGGTCATTATTAGGGATTTACAATGTTCGTTATCAATTTCTTGATTATTTTTGGTTCTTGGTTCCTTCTTCCTTTCCATTGTTCTTCTTGTATTTATCCAATCTATTGAGTCAAGTCATCGTCAGTTTATTAGTCATTTGTCATTTTGTCATTAGGTTATTAATCTCTGAGTTTATAAGTTCTTGACCTTTATTCTTGTCTTCAGCTTCTTTGTTTTATAATTAATTATCAATGTATCTTCACTACCTTATGTCATGTTACAACTTGCATTCAAAAATATCAACTGTTGCATTTTCCTTGATGATAATCGTGTTTGTGTTCTTCGTTCAGATATTTAAGGAACGAAATCCCATTAAATTAAAATTCCGTGAAGTTAAAATCCTATTGATAAAAAGTATAATATAGCTTTTCAACATCAGCCACTCTATAGGGTATAACACAATATAATTAAATACAACTATTTCACTAACGACTCGGAACACAAAGTTTTTTATGAGTAAAAACCAAGTTTTACCTTACAACTGAACCGGTTTTAGTTACAAGTTGGTCACTAGTATAATACAGTATATAATTTATTAGCATATAATCTGTATTATATATCTGCATATCACACGAGAATAAATGTAACATCAGGATGAATTTTTTCCTTTATTAAAAACAGCTTCGTCTCTTTGCGCAGAATGAAGTATCGAAATACCCTTGATACTACCTGTTCCTAAAATACTAGGTGTTCCAAAAATACTACTGTCCCTCTGATACGCTTAGTATGTTGTGTATCGGTGATACCACTAGTATTTGAAATCCTGGTTGTTCCTTGCGTACCAGCGATATTTTTGTACGCCTAGTATTTGGCCTTGGCGTATTCATTTACGTGATACTTGCGTACTTTGTGTGTGTGTCTGTATAGGAGCGTAGGGGGCGTGCCTCGACTGGAACGGCGTCGCCGCGAATAACAGGTATTTCAACTTTTCAGTCACTGTTACATCCGTTCCACAAAAATATCATTCCAAAATACCTGTTACAGGTATATCGGCCCACCTCTACTGATCAAACAGTTCAAATCAACTCATCATAGTGAATAAACCTTATAACCTTGGCCTCGGAAATTTCGGTAGGTCGAAGCGGAAATGGTAGCCTAGACCTACCGAAACGTATTGAAACATCAATGAAGAATATGATAAAGAAACAGTGAGCATGATATAAGATAAATTCTTAAATTAAAGTAATTAGAACAGGGTAAGTGTGGTTTAAGTGAAAGTGCACGGGAAGATGGCAGAACAAGTGGAATAGCGAGAAAAGTTAAGTACAGTGAATGCATTGGCCAGTAAGTTTTTGCATTTTAAAACAGTAAAGCGCTTAGTAAAAGGGTGGTAAAAAGTATATATAGTAATTGCAAAGAGTGAGAGAGTTAATGTGAGGGAAAAGGGGAGCAATAATTAATCAAAGTACTGATTTCTAGCTAAAAAGTAGTTGTTAAAAGAATTTTGGTTAAATAAGTTTGTTTCTAATTGTTAAGAAAGAGTAAAAGAGAAAGAAGGGAATATTGCGATTGAATAAAATAAGATTTGGTTTAATATAAAAAATGTGTTAGAGTAAGTTATTACGTCATAACCATTTCCTATTCTGTGCTGAAAACCTCGTGTAACATTCTGTGGAATTTTCTGAGTTTAAGGGTGGTCAGATCGTGGGAATACTTAATTTTTTATAAGGGAAAGAGTGTAAAGGTTTCGATATTAAACCATAAAATATCGTGGCGACCTGGGCAGTTTAATAAGGTAAGTTTAACAGGATAATGACGGTAAGTAAAATTCTGGCATCAGTGAGTTTTACTAGTAATATTATGGTGTTTAGATAATAACTATATGCAATATAACATAGTATAGTATAATATATAATATTTCGACCTACTTATTTTATTTGTTAATCAGTTTGGTAAATTCATTATTCTGCCTTTTTAATTCAGAATTAGCTAAATCATATGAAGATTTAATTCTTGTGGTAAGTATCTTCATGTAAACTATGTTTGTGTTTGTTTTGATGAGATTGTCATAATTGTCTATACACGTCTTTATTAAAATGCACAAAGTTAAAACAAACTGTAGAATTAAATAAACTATTTTCACTTGTAACTTATACGATTGTAATTTTAAATAACAATAATTTGTTTGGTGTAAGAAAGAACTTCAGAATGCAGTAACTGACTGGGCAAGTGTGATTTGGAACAGAGAAATGAGGATTAGTGTGGACAAAAGCAAAGTGATGTTCATAGTCAGGTAAACTGAACAAGAGTGCTTGACTGGGAAGGGAAACAGTTGGAGCAGGTCAAGAGTTTCAAATATCAAGGAATAATAATTACCCCAGATGGGAAGACTGATGAAGAAATAAACTGTAGGGTAGAAAAACCAAATCAAAAATGCCACCAGACTTCTAATGTTATTATGGGTAAGAAGGAAATCACAGAAGAAGTCGAGCTCCAAGTGTACAAGACAGTTTTTCTATCCATTTTCAGTTTTGTTAGTTTTATTAGCAGCCATCTTAACACCAACTTTGCCACTACTTATTGCCACACTGCTAAATACTTTGTTCTTGACGAATCCTTTCGGTGTCTCCACCATCTTCAGGTCTTAAATGAAGAGGCCTTTCGGTGTCTCCACCATCAAGACCTGAAGATGGTGAAGACACCGAAAGCCCTTGTCATTAACGAAGTATTTAGCAGTGTGGCAATAAGTAGTGACAAAGTTGGAGTTTTTCTATCCACATTACTCCGTGGGACAAACAACCTCATCCTGCCATAGAAACATAAAAGCAGATTGCAAGCCAGTTGATTTTTTGAGGTAGCCTGCTGAAACAATTAGGAGAGAATTAATTTAGGGATATGACCATCAGAAATCAGTTATTAAAATGTAAAGAAAAGAATATTGCAGATGCTATGTCACATGAAGACAGACAAAAGGAATCTGAACTTCATCAAGGTAACATGCCCAGGGAAAGGAAGAGGAAGACGAGATTTGTAATTGATTGACTGTGTTGAGAAGGAAGATCATGTTAGAAACCAAACATCTCTTCCAGGTTAGAGGAGAGTTTCGGAAGTAGCTGAAGAACCCTAACACTTGAAGGCAGAAGGCAATGGAAAAGGAAAAGAAGAAGACAAAGAACAATTTTTTGGTTGACAACCACATTTTATTATTATTATTATTAATATTTGTTGTTTCTGTTTATCTATGTTAGAGAGTCTATATCACAAACTTTAGTACAGTGTTTCAGTGTATATGCTAACATATTTAAATGTGTTCAAACTATTCAGTTTTCTTCCAGAATGACTGGTTTCTGAACTCTAGCTCTTTATACATTTTACATTTAATTGCAGCTTTGATAGAATTGTTTCCAGGTTTTTGTTAACAAAACCTGTTTCAAGTAATCAGTAGTATTACTTGAGCAGACATAATTTGTGAGTCTTCTTGTACTTATCAGCAAGTGTAGCATATCATATTGCATTATCTTCTTCTTTCAGTTTTATTGATATTTCATCAGCTGGATGTGCAATGTCAATGAGCCAGGCTCTCCTGTTTTTTTAAATCATGCAGAACTATATCTGGTTTATTTGCTGGTATCTCTTTATCCATCTGTGTTGACAAATCATAATTTATTCTATATACTCTAATAAACACAATATACTAATAAATCGTAATATTGTGTAACACTGATCTCCTCATAGATTATATTTGTGGTTGGAATGCAGGGGTGGCTTACACAAAATTTTCACATAGGCAAGGTGACTTTTTGGTGCACCTTTTTATTCTACCCCTCCAATAAAAGAAAAAACATTTTATTTTGACAATCTCAATCTCAAACTTTACAATTTATTTACTTAATTTTAAATTCTTGGACTTTGTTGTCCATGATGTGTCCAAGTATTATTAAGAACTAAAATGTACTATTCCAACATGGAACACAAATATTTTAGGTAAAACATGTATTGCCTGAACTAGTTTTCACTCATTGCAAGCTTCATCAGAGGCTGCTGCTAGGAGTGCTATCCAATCCGTTTTTGGTGACAGCGGCTTTGTTAGAAGGATCATTGTTGTGTGTGTGTTGAAAAAAGATGTGTGATTTAAATAGTGTCTGTTTATTAAGGATGCTGTTTCCATGTGTTTGAATATTTCCAGTTGTTCAAGTGTGTCTAATTTTCGGCCTTTCATATCTATATGTAGAATTTCGATGTTGTGAATTTCTACACATACTCATCAAAGGTAAAAAATTAGAACACTCGAACTGGAAATATACAAACCACAAACATAGTTGTGTTCTGTGTCCGAATAGTATACTTTAGTTCTTGCTTAATTTTATTAAAAAAATAACACCCTTTTTTTACTTGATGCATGGATTAAAAATTGTGAAAAATTATTGCTGTTATTTTATTTACAGTATAAATTTTTGGCATTTGTCTGATAAGCTATAATGTAACATTTATACAAGTAATACTGAAAATTTGTAATATTTTAACAGTACTAATAATTAAGTAGTATTAAATTATAAATGGTAAGTAAACTACATTTAGAAGAAACAAACCATTTACTCAATGCTCTTGTGATAATAATTGTATTTTGATAACCCTTAGACAAATATTTCATTCCTGGATTTTGTTGTCCATGACATGTCCGTTGATTAACTAAATGTAAGTATATCACTACCGACTTGACTCGGAACACAAAGTTTTCTATTGGTAAAATGTATTTCTAATTGTATTTCTATTGGAAAAACAAATCTAACTTTTACATTTTACCAATTGAAAACTTTGTGTTCCGAGTCGGTAGTGATATACTTATATTTAGTCAAATTATTTCACTCATGATTACTTAACAGTTTTAAACATAGCATAATAATTTTACAGACTATCTAAGTATAAAATTATAATTTTTTTACAGCTGGAAACTAGTGAATAAGTCTAAACTTCAGGCAAATGAAAGTTTTGTTATAATACTGTTACGACAGTCTAGTGATCATCGTATGGTACATGGAAAACAAAATACAAGACACCAATTAAGTCACTAATCACCAGCTTTAATTATCACAATTAAACAGTTTGTAATCAACAAAGTCGTCTCTTACAACAAATCAAATAAAAATTGTTCACACACAATAATAATGTCAATGAGTATAAAACACAATTATATTACAATTGTCCCGCACAATTATAAAACACATAACACTTCGCCACAATACTTTGAACCGCACTGTAATAAATCGCAACTCAAACTGAACTAAGCATCGCTGAGTACTTGTATTTATACTCCGCTGATGTTCCTTGAGCACAGCGTACGCGGACCGGTATGGTCTAGAAAAGTCTCGTTGTGGTCTAAACGTGTCACGTAATTGTCCTTCATCTCAAAGTAGCAGCAATATGTACGCACATACACATTATAGCCGGGCTCCGCTGGAATAACCGAGAAACACGTACCATGTCCTGTAATGTCATAACAATACTTTAAAGAAACTTACAATATGCATGATTTGCAAAATACATTTAGTTAATGAGAAATATATTATGCAGCACTAGGCTGTTTGATTTTTAATAACATAGCTTAATTAATATAAGCCATGATAAAAGTTAAATAGATGATTTCTTTTTGTAGACATCAGTTTCACGCACGCTTGTGACCATTATTGTCCCTTACGTATTTGTTTCACATTCACAAATGCTTATATGATAGCACAGAAAATAAAACCTGGAAGGACAATGATGTTTTTTCTTTCAAATATCTTTATTCCCATTATTAAAGTTTACAGTGTTCATTACATTAATAGCACTAGGAATTACCTATTCACCATATACTGTGAGCAGTGACAAGTTAAGGTTTATTAATGTCCTTGCTACATATTTAATTCAACAAAAACAATCTTTCATAGGTCCAGTTAGCTCTTATTGCCATCAATTTTGTCACATATTTATTGTGGAGTCACTGAAACCTTATACAGACTATACTAAATTTTAACATATACTAAAAGAAATAGATCCTTAGTATTTCAAAATTTACCCCAACTGAAATAATTCTTTTTAACATTACTTCGCATCAATGATTACAACTAGAAGTAGTATTAACTATTATTATTATTAATATATAATAATTAAACTAATATTTGGCAGTTTTGGCAATATTCAACCTAAAATCAACACTTTCAACTAAATCTGATATAATCTTTGCAAATTAAGTGAAATTATTATGTAATGTATAATGATGAAATGCATCCATCATATTATAATATAAGTGTTAACAATTTTTAGTAATAAACAATCATGAATACTTTTATATAACAACTAAATCTTGTTATAGCCTACTCTTTACAAATAAAATACAAACACAAATTAAATTTCTTCTGTTAATGGTAGCATCTTGTGTAGTTAAAATTATTATTAACTATATGCAGGATGATAAATGTATTTAACTGACCTTCTATTCATCAGCCAAGATTTCAAATGTTTTAGAAAAATGTTTTTATTTTTATTTTTTATGTTGGCAAATAAACAATTATAAAATCTAGGATACAAAACATGAATAAACTTGTTATATATTTCTTTCTAGCTAATGGTATCAAACGAGTTTCATTTTCACACCTTAGTTGTCAAATGTTCATTTTCCTATAATCTCCACTTCTATTGAAATATATTTTAAGTACTTTATACATGTAAATATATCGTGACGGTAAATATGTCTACCAACTACATTCCCAGTGATTTCCTTACAAGTGATTCTTGTATAGTTCACTGTACCATACCCATCATTGTAATTTTTTATTCTGCCATTTGTACTACCTATGATTAATTCTTGCCTTATGTCTTCACTTCCCATTTTGTTGATTCTTTTTACATTTCACTCTTCTTAAAAATGGCATCATGAAGGTGACGATTTTACAGTTTTATTTATCTGCGGTAATCCTGGTTTCATTTCCATATGGTAAAATGAGTGTAAACCTTATGGAAATGGGTAGTGTAGAATTTTGACTTTAACTTCTTAATTTTGTTCTTTGGATTATGTTTATTGTTCCGTACAAACGTGTTGAGTTTTTTATGTTTACGTTATATAAATACATTATGTCATTACTCAAATAATTAAAGTTACTGACTTGTTCTTTATTTGAGTGTCAGTTGTGATTTTTAATTTAATAAGTTCCATTCCACTAAATTTCATAATGTTAAACCTAGAAATGGCTATTCTTATACTGTTGTTTTCATAAATTAAATTAAATTTATGTACTGATTGTTGTAATTTATGTCACCTTGAGCAATCAGTAGGTCATCTGAAACAGACAAGAATTATTTATTGAGGCCAGGATTCTTTTCTGTCTTGTCACCATGTTGACTTGAAACAAGGTTAATACTGAACAAAATGGTGCTAAGCTGCACCCTTGTCTAAGAGCTACTTGAGTGTGGTGACCTCGTGGTCATGGTGACCTTCATCTTTGTCTATATATTCTTCTTATAGTATTTATGAGATATTTTAAACATATCCTCTTCTGTCTAGTACTTTCCCATGGCTTCTGTATACATACACAAAGGCTTCTTCAAAGTCAATAAAAGATAGGCATATATGCATCTTTTCATTAAATGTGCTGTATTTCTTAATCATCTGTTTGACTATAACTTAGTGTAAATAAAGTATAACACTGATTCGCACAAGCAGCAAACCAGAAAAGAATGACTACTCGAGTAGCCAGAAGGATGCTGTTGAACAGAGTAATTGGACAGCAAGCAGACATGCACATGAACATAATACAATGCGGTTTCCTTAATATAAATAATATATTTAGGCAAACTGTATACTGTTCTGACAGTTTTGAATTCACGTCTTATCGTCCATATTGGTCCACTCCCCATTTGGATTTTCTTCTACATATTACTCTTTGACGGTTATTCACTCTTTGACTATCAATCCTAACCTAACATTACTTGCAACATAGTCTAATATGAAATATTGCTGAAGTTTAATATTTCTGTGCCGCATTAAGTACGGTAAGCTAAACGTTTGTAGGTATCTCTCTTGTGTTAATACTAAATGTTTAATACTTTCTCGTAGGCCAATCAAATTTATTGGCTCTATCGGTCTATATTTTGTTACAAAAGAAAGTTATTAGTCTATTTCGTTTGGATGGATTCTATTAAACCGAATAGTACAATATGCTTTTATAATATTACACACGCGCGCGCGCGCGCGCACAACATAACGTTGTGTGTGTGTGCGCGCGCGCGCTAATGCTAATATTACATTTGGTTAAAATGTAAATAAGTCGTAGTCATCCACGATAAATAAGGCTTATTGTTTTCGAATATCATAAAATATGATGTACATTATTATAATACAGAAAAATGTGAAACGTAGAACATGAAAATTGGAACGTTATGTCATCAACTCATAAAATGTACTGAAAGATTAGTAAAGATTACTCGTATATGCTAAAATTTTTAACACCATAAGAGTCGTTAGAACCTAGCCATATATCGTAAACTAGCTAAATAAATAGTTTAAAATAAAATATTTAAGGTTTTAGAATAAAATTTCAAAAAAATACTTTATTTAACCTTGCGCAGGTAAATATTTTAGGTATTACTGTCAAACGATATTAAAAGGAAAACGAGCATTTTCTGTAAAAATTCATACAGGTATGTAGCTTTATTAAGTTCGGTCAGTATTTAGTTATGGGACTAAAAAATTTATATTAAAATTTGATGTTATAACCCGTGTATTTAACAAGCTATATATTCGAAAACGGCTTCGTAGACATTCCTTCATGTGTTAACAGATATTAATTTTATTGTAATATTAATTGTATTATAAAATTATTCACAGCAAATTATGCAGCTAAATTATTCATAGGAATTTTTTCTAATAAAGACTAATGTAAATATAGTAGTGTCTGGTTTGGGTGTAGCAGTTTCCGGAACTAATATTGTGGTAACGGAAATAGGTGACCTCATTACGTATTGGAGTCAAGCATTGTATGGGTGTTTGTTTGGCGTTCAGTTCTATGATGATTATTTATACGTACTGTAGTTTATTTGTTACAACTTTTTTTTTTTTTAAATTGTGCGTGTTCGTTACGTAAAACGTGTAGTTTCAAGGTAAGATATTTTTGTAATTTAAAAATGGCAAACGAAATATTTATGCTTGTAATTTAACAGTAGATCGTAAGTGGTAGAGACGTGAACGTTTATAGATATTGATTTCTTACAGAACTAAGAATTATTCTAAATTAAAATATGAATTATATTTGGTACTATAAATTACTTATAAGCCCAAAGGATTAGTGATTCCATTTGAATTATATTGGGCTGTAATACAAATTAACGCTTGAACTCTTGAACAAACGCTTTCTTTTAAGCGTTAGCGTGGAGTTGTGCAATACGTTTGTAAGCATATTTTAAGATTAGTCTTATACCCGCCGGTTAGGCATACAAGATGTAAAAAACAAAATAAAATTTTCGCAGTGTTAAAAGTAAAATAACTTTAGTATCGACTGATTTATCAAATGTTGGGAATTTTCTTCTAGTACGTGTACAGCCAAATGTTGCTTGCGCCTTTCAGTTCTCATCTCAATACGGCTATTCGTGAAAGATCTAAAGAAAGTTTATAATTACCCATCAAACTTTAAAATCAAGTCGTGACTTTACATTATACAGAATTATAAATTTTCCATAATGCTAAATTCGTATTGTAATTTTTTTTAAAATTATGCTCCTTTGTCTCACACACACACGAAAAATAATTTTAAACGGGGCGATCGAACTAATTTAGAGTGTGAAAATAAAATTTTTTACACTCCACCCCCCTTCCAAATAAGTGTGCTGTATTTCTGTATTGCAGTACACAGGATCAACATAGCAATAGCAGTAAACTTGCCTTGCTTAATTGCATTCCTTATAATATGTTAAAAGAGTGACATTTTCCCAACTTTTTACTGAGAACAAACATTACGTTAATTTACATCTGTTGTGACATAACAGGAATTTATGACATGGTAAATATCTAAAGAGAATAGGTCCGTGAATTCTGCAGAAGATATATAAAACTTAAAAAAATTAGGCAAGTTTAGTTCATTTTCCTGCACAAGGTTAGATGAGGTGATTTTGCATTTAGTTTCATACCACAGTAAAATTAAATTTTTTTTCTCATTTTCGTGCACACGGCATCTTGGAAGGTACCTTGAAGTGGCTAGTCTATATTGAAATTTGGAGTTTTGTTTTCATTATTTTGTGGGGTCAGTCTAGGCCTAAAGTTTATTTGAAACAAAAATGGTAGGCAGATGTTGATGCTGCTTGGATTCCAAAATTTATACTCTCTCTCTGTGCGCGTGCGGCCATTTACCATTTCATTGTTGTTATGTGTGTTATACAAATTTTTTTTTAGTGTACTGGTATTTATTTGTGTATTCGATTGGATTAGCAGTGTGTGGTGTTCATTGTTTTTGTGTCTTTAGGTCAGTTATTATATTACAACAAGTAGTTGAGTATTAAATTATTTAAATTACTAATATGCATTCAGCTAAAGTGTACGGTACTAAACCCCCCCCCCATCTTTATTAAGATATGGGTTTTAGTATATTAATATGTTCGAACATAGAAGAGTCGTGACTTTAGAACTTTATAATTGTTACAGTATCTTGAGATAAAAAAATTACACTGTTGTAAACTTCATTTAATTCTGACACAGTAATTTAATCCGAAAATTGTCAGTTTCTGTACATATGTTAGTCAATACACAATTTTTGTTATTTGGTCCATCAAAGGACACCATGGATTTTGGGATGCAACCAAGTTTTTTCAATTTTAAAGTGCTCTTGTGTACAAGTTCAGAAGCAATTTTTCCCGGAAATGCTCTGTTTTTGCTTAATTTAGATTTTTAATTTTGGTTATGATACCCGCCAGTGACATACACGTACGCAACATATTGGAATCTTACTACAAATTCTTTGTGACAGAATTACACATACTTCCCTATGATTTGCCAACTTGTCCATGATGTGGTTTTCACCTCTAAGCTATGTTTTAAATACTTCTATGTGATTAGTCAATTTTAAATGAAGAAGTACCATTAGATATTCGTTAACCTATGTAGTAGCCGTTGCTAATTTGTTAACGTCTGTTTAGTTGTGTAGCGTGTGTTTAGTGTGGAACATTACAGTGTACAGTGGAAAGTGAAATGTTAGTGAAAATTGAAAGTGTGGTAGCTTCTAAGTGCAGTGGGTGTGACGTCTGGCTGTTGTATGTTGCTTGTATGGGGAACTAATAACTTTGCTAATAAATCGTGGTATGATAGTCCCGTCTAGGTGTCTGCAATAAGGAGATCTCATCCTCAACAAAGAGGCACTGAAGTTTTGGTGCAGAAAATTGTATGGCAGACCTAAATTTTCATCTGTGTTGTAAAAATATACAACTAACCAAACGGTATTTTCCCAGGTTTTGGGTTTGGCGTTGAAAGTACAGTACAACCTCTTTTATCCGGATCAGCTGGGACCGGAGGTCATCCGGATTAATGAAAACCTGGATAATAGAGGATCTAATATTTTAATGTAAATTTCTATGCTACATTGTATCAAAGTTCAATACTTACAATTTTTGTTTTTGCCAAAATAGTTTTCATAAACACTACACTATATATTATTTTATTGTGATAGTTTTATTACACTATCGCTTATTTATAACACTGAACTATTTTTTTACTTTATTTTTGCCAAATGAGTTTACATAAACAGTATATTGCATATTAAACCCGTCAATTGTTGCATGTTATTTTTACTAAAATAGTAAGTGTATTCTGTTTTAACTTTTTGTAATGTTTACTTGCTACACCATCATGTAGGTGTTTCACTACCATTAGATTGGTCGACTTGGTCTCTGTCTGTTGTTCCAAATAAGCTATAAGTTTTTCCATTTGGGCTGTTGCCTCAGCATGAGTCATCAGCCCATTCCGGTTGATTGTCGGTCTCTTTTTCTGATCCGCAATTTTCAACCTCATCTGCAGTTACACAAGAAGTTATAATTTCATCATGTCATTACGCAGTGTCCACCAGCATTGTCTGATTGTAACCAGAAATTTACGTCTTCAGTGTTAACTTCTGAACAACCAGGAATGTTTGAAAACATTTCAATGAATGCCAAATGAGTTTCAATCAAATCTCTTTGTTTGAAGCGCATTCTTCATTAATATTATCACAAATAATTGGCCATAATGTTTTCAAAGGCTTGTTAATTGTTTATCTAGCAATTTGATACCAAGCAGATCTAACCATGTACAAAAACAGTTTTTATGTTGATTTCTTTCAGCTGTGTAATCATGTTGGTTTTATCGGTTACTTCAAGTACTGTTCTTAAAATTTATTTCTTGTGCAATTTTTTGTTTTCTAATACACCTCAATCCAGCGGTTGTAACAAAGAAGTTACAGTTGGCAGAAAAAACTTCACTGTAATATTGCCACTTCGACAGGGATGACGGGGGCAGTATCGATAAACAACATGGCCTTCAACGGTAAACCTTTGTTTATTAAGTAATTTTGTACTCCAGGAAAAATTCTTCATGAAACCAGTTAAAAAAAATTTTACAATCCATCCACACAATTTTTTGCAATTAAATAAAACAGGCAAGGATGCCCGATTCACACACCATAAAAAGCACGTGGGTTTTCTGATCTTCCAATCAAAACCAAAGGGAATGTATATGTTTTCCTGAGGCATTACTGCAACGCATAATAGTAATTCGATCCTTACTTTTTTATAGCCTTTTGCTGAGTCGTCCTGTATTGAAGCAAGTGTTCTACTGGGCAGTATACGTTAGAAAAGTCAAGATTTGTAAGCATTGTGTTGATGAAGTGTTACTTTTTCCGAAGAAATGATGTTCATATATTGCTTTTAAAAATCTTCACTAGCTTCTTTATCTGCTGAGAGGCTTTTGTAGGTCACTGTTAATTGATAGGCCATGGCGAGTTTTCCATTTTCTAACCACCCGTGACTAGCTTGGAAGTCAGGATCTCTGTTTGGCAGCACAGAGACCGGAACACCAGATGCAAAAAACCAGATCTGTAGTGTATTGTTTAGAGATTCATTTTTGCTTCTTATTGTTTTCTTGGCCCTCTAAACTGTCTTTTTTTAATTATTAGTTTGATGGAACTTTCACTTGTAAACTTACTTGCTGTTTTTACTCATACGGTCATTTCGGAGTCGTGTCTTTTTTTATCATTTTTTGCCAAAAATCTTCAGTTTCCTTTAAATTTTTTTCCAGTCGGACACTGTTGTAGTCCCAACTCTGAACTCTGCAGCTATTTTTTAAATTTGTTCACGGGTCAATCCATTTGAAATCACCCAATTTCAGATTAAAAGGTTGCTGACAAAATTTATTATTTTTTAATTTTTTTACACAAAGTTGTACTATATTCAGAGAGTAGAAAACGAGCATTCATTCATTTTTTAGACGTTCAGTTTTTTTTTGAGCGGCCATTTTGTATAGGTGTGTTAGCCTATTTTGCACTTTACAAAGGTTTGCGGTAAACTCTGTAGCTCCTTTATTTTTGAAGATATTGATTTCAAACAAAAACCATTTTAAAGAGAATTAAATGTACATTTTATGTCCATTGCACATGTAAGCCTACTGCACTACAAATACCCTAAAACAATTGTTGAAAGTTAAAAGTTTAAAAAAAATTGTCATTTTTGAAATTAAAAATTTTAAAGAAAAAACAGTTACCTTTAATTTTTTTCTAGATATTAGGCTTCATAGTATAATACTTCCTAAAAATGTTTGATACCTGAGAGTCTCATCCCTTTTTTTTATGGGTCTTCAAACATTGCGATTTTTCTGAAGTCGGCTATATTCAACCTGAAATATCTCAAAAGGGACACACTTGAAAAATCTCAAATTTTCACAAAACAATCTTTATTTGTGTAGCTACAGAGTTTACCGCAAACCTTTGTAAAGTGCAAAATAGGCTAATGCATCTATACAAAATGGCCGCTAAAAAAAAATGAACATCTAAAAAATGAATGAATGATTGTTTTTTACTCTGAATATAGTACAACTTTGTGTAAAAAAATTGAAAAATAATAAATTTTGATAGCAACCATAATTGGTTGATTTGATATGGATTGACCCAAAACCATTTTAAAGAGAATTAAATGTACAGCATTTTATGTCCAGTGCACATGTGAGCCTACTGCACTACAAATACCTTAAAAAAATTGTTGAAAGGTAAAGTTTTAAAAACGCAATTTGTCATTTTTGAAATTAAAAATTTTATTAGAAAAAACTCTCGAGACTCATATTTAATTTTTTTCTACGTATATGGTTCGTAGTATACTACTTCCTAAAAACGTTTGATACCTGAGAGAGTTTCATCCTATTTTTTTATGGGTCTTCAAACATTGCGATTTTTCTAAAATCGGCTATATTCAACCTGAAATATCAAAAGGGACACACTTGAAAAATCTCAAATTTTCACAAAACAATATTTATTTATGTAGTAACAAGTGGTTAAAATATGATCACTGAGACTTTACTAGTTATTGAGTTATAACTTTTTTAAGTACAGTACTGAAATCACAAGAAGTGGTGCGATGTGCAAATATTATAAAAACTGTGTTGTAATTCTAAATAATACATTAGTAACATTATCCTAGTATATTTTTTTTATTTATACAGTTCACACTTTAAGCAAAAACAAACAACTATTAATCCTTCTCTTTTTATCTTCTTAAAATGTCATTGATGAAAAAAGTTGACCGATTTCTGTACATAGTTTTTCGCTGATATTGAAGCTTCGACCTGTAGCAGTTGTGAACTCTGTTGGTGTTTGTTTCCTTAGGACCTTACTAATTGGCACCCAAACTTTGTCATCTTTAGAGATTTGGAAAGAAGTTCTGGGGCCATATGTGGATGAAAAAAGTGAATAAAAAGATCATAGTTTTCGTCACTTGTTTCTTCAGTTATCCCGATCAACCAATTCTTGTCGTAAATGCAAGCTACTGTATCTTGTATTTTAAATGAAAATACACTTTCTTCTGGAATTTCTGTAGTCCTGCAATTAGTAAACTCTTCTGACTGAGTATACATAACATCTGAGTTTTGTTTGAGTTAGAGGTACAAAGCTATGAAATGATCTTGTCTGTGGAATTTGCTTACAAGAATCAAATCTCCTGTGTAATTTCATGCTGTTTGATTCCACTTCTTCTGATAGTACATAAATAAAATGAATGCCTGATAAATTATCAAGGCAAAACCTGTACATTTCCTCAGCTGTTAAAATTTGATTGCTATGTGGTCGCTGCAGGCTTGCCTTGGTCACCGCTCTTTTTGTGGTGCCACCGATTCCATCACACGCGTTTTTCCCATGTGAGGATGCAAAAAAATTCCACTCAACATCAAGACCAAAGTCAGTTTTATGGTGACAAATGTTTGTAAAGTTTATTTTATTCTTGTATTGGTTGCTGGCACCATCACTAAAGTACACATTTTTTTACTGCTGGTGGTACTTTCTTAACTTCTTCAACTAAGTATTTTTGAAAAGTGTGTACAGCAGCAGTATTGTGGTCCAAGTTGTCACTGATCACACATAAACTCTTACAGCAAATCTTATCATCATCATTTTTCTTATAATAAAACACATAAGGGTGTAATGTTGTTTGAGGATTGGACCAGTGAAAACTCTGAATTTCGTCTTGTATCACGAAAGTGAAATTCTCAGCAAAATCACATAGAGTTATACAAATATCTGCTAAGTTTTCTTTCAGTTCTTTCAAGTAATTAGACTGAGCTTTAGAAATGAAGTGATGCTTTTCAATGCTAACAATTTTTCAACTAAGTCCTGGAGAAATTCGTCAATTGGCATGACCTGAGTGTAAGCTCTACTCGATCAGTACGAAGCCATTGTTTAAAAGTAACATCATCAGGAAAATCATCAGTTTTGTTGCCTAAACGTTCAAGGAGGAAATCCTTTCCTGGACAGAACTGACATTCATCAAGCATAAATACAATCACTACTTTGAGAGTACAAACCAGCAAATCTTTGTAATCTGTGTTCAGTTTTGATCCTCCTACCATAAGTTTTACATTTTGGTGGTACTTACAGTAGTTGGTTGGATGGTGGGAAGTCTACAAGTTCAGACTTGATGCATTGGCAGCTACAGTACCTACTGCTTGAGCTACAAGTTGAGACTTGAGTGGAATGTGTATTGCTCAACTCCGAGAGAGTAAAGAAGGTGATTTTTTTTTTTTTGTATTTTGAATTTTGGTTAAACAGTAAGCTAAATAGGAGACTACTGTATAAATTGCATAAGCTCAAAAACTAAAGACAAAACGGCATTTATTTTTTAAAAATTATTTCCTTCAAAACATGATTAAGAATTAGTTTGTCTCAGTAAAATATTATTACAATAAAACAGCAGGCACAATTGAACTGAAAGTCCTTTTATTGTTGTTTTAATACCTGACATATAGTTTAGTTGTTAGAATGAACCATAAGTGTAGTTGCTAATAAACCGAATTTCACTACATAAAAAAAACTTAACTCAAAAACTAGTAAAGTCTCAGTGATCAAATTTTAACCACTTATTGCTACACAAATAAAGATTGTTTTTTGAAAATTGAAATTTTTCAAGTGTGTCCCTTTTGAGATATTTCAGGTTGAATATAGCCGATTTTAGAAAAATCGCAATGTTTGAAGACCCATAAAAAAAGGATGAGACTCTCAGGTATCAAACATTTTTAGGAAGTAGTATACTATGAAGCCTATATGTAGAAAACAAAATTAAAGATGAGTCTTAGTGTTTTCTTTAAATTTTTTAATTTCTAAAATGACAGTTTGTGTTTTTAAAACTTTAACTTTCAACAGTTTTTGTAAGGTATTTGTAGTGCAGTAGGCTTAAATGTGCACTGGACGTAAAAAGTTGTACATTTAATTCTCTTTAAAATAGTTTTTGTTTGAAATCAATATCTTCAAAAATAAAGGAGCTACAGAGTTTACCGCAAACCTTTGTAAAGTGCGAAATAGGCTAACGCACCTATACAAAATGGCCGCTAAAAAAAATCTGAAAAATGAATGAATGCTTGTTTTCAACTCTCTGAATATAGTAAAACTTTGTGTAAAAAAATTGTAAATAAATAAATTTTGATAGCAACCATCATTGGTTGATTTGATATGGATTGACCCTCACCCCTATTTATTCTAACTTTTTGTCCATAGACACAGCCACTCTTTTCTGCCTTACCATTTTGCACTTATATAGTCTACACACAACATGGGAGACTCTTAATACAGCATAGCAGCGGTATACACATTCGTTACTATCAAATCAGACACTGCTGTGAGAGAAGGGAATTTGCATTCACCTTTGACTAACTGTATTTGAAGAGGGGGGGGGGCTATTTGAGTGAATGATAACAAAACGTGTTGAAGAATTCTTGGAAAATACGCTTTGCAGGTAGCGCGGATCTGTACAATACAGAAAACCGCTAACTGTTATTAAAATTCCTTCTCAGGCTGTTTGGCCGTGGTGCATTGTTTTCCATAAAAACACGTTTCGGCAGTGTCATTGACTGCTATTATCAGTGTAAAATCAAGTTACGCTAACATGAGGTGGTATACGTTAGTGACCACAGTACTGTGGTTAGGGCTGTCTCGATGGCACTGCCGAAACATCTGTTTTTGTAGAAAACAATGGACTATGGCCAAACAGGCTGCTGGGAAGGAATTTTAAGAACATTGACTCTGGCCGTGCAAGCCTATGGAGTGCACTAACTGTATTGTTCTAAAAATATCTCATTGTATTGTACTGTAAATCGAAATTTGGGTCAGTGCACTCCAAAGGTTGTTTGATTAATTTTATCATCATGGGGATTCTATTGCTTCTAATATGTAATAGGCAAAGCCGTTAAGTTCAGCGTGTAGTTATAAAATGATGTACAGTATCTATTACAGTACTAACTGAATTCAGGTGTAATGAATAGCCTTCTGTACTACCTGAATTTGCAATACTGTATTTGTAAATACTGTAAATATATATACAAATGTACTGTAAATATATACCGTATAGGCCACCTAATTATTTTGTTTAGATTACAAGAAATCTGGTTCAACGAGGTTCATGTAAAAGAGGTTGTGCTGTATTCTCTTTTCTTCTACTGAGTTTTTCACTTTATGTGCCATGTAGTTGCTGACAAAATTCTTTTTAAATTATTTTCAAGCTGGAATTGTAAGGTATGTTTTGAAGTTTGGTAAAACTTATTTTTATCGTCATGCTCCACATTTTTCTTGAAGTTTTTTTAAGTATAACTTTCTAATAGAATTTTGTGTTTTTCTATGGTGTTTCACCAAGCAATTCTAAGGATTTATTTTCAAAAATTACGGACGATGGATCAGTAAATACAGTGTTATCTATACTAGTACATGGTAAGTCATTTTATCACATTTTTAATTCCCATTTTAATGCCCACATTTAATGAACACATCCAATCTGTAAAATTTCGTAGGTTTTTTACTAATGTAGGATGCTTTGGTTCATAAATGAATAAATCACTTAACTGAAAACATAGTCCAATTTATTTCATTTTGGTCTGCTGTTGCTTCACTCGAAAGAACTATTTCTGTACAAAATGGTCCTTAATTAAAAGTATAAACTGGCCTGAACTGTGTTATTTTGATTGTAAAACTGACTGAAACAAAATTCCCGAAACACTAATGCTAAAACATAATAAAACATTTAAAGAACAGTATATTTTTACCAAACATTCTTTTAACAAAACAAAATATCTCTATTCACTACACAACTATTTAAAATAAAACACACGTAAATAGTCAGTTTATTTCAGAATAACGAGTTAACAATAAAGCACTGTTACTTAAGGGAAGCTCTGCGTAAAAAATTACGAATTTTTTTATTGCGCTGCTGTAAAGTTTAGACCTTCCCCTTTTCAACGGTATATTTGAAAATTGTCTGCGATGTCGGTAGTATTTTAAATTATTTTTTGAAACGATGTTCACGCGCTTTTGCCTTGCGACGATGGTTTCACGCGTGGCGCAAGGCAAAGAAAGTTTTCATCCTGATCTATGCTATATTGTATTTCTTATAGTACTACGTTTGCATTTTACTACAAGTATTTCGTTTTCATATGTTGGCTAACCTGACAAAACTCTTGTAATAAACAACATAGTACAGTCTGTTTTCTTGTTTTCTTCTAACCTAAACTGTTGTTGAAGGTGTAAAGTTTGTGAATTTTGAGTTGTTTAGTTTTGTGTAAGTGTTGTGTGCTGTGGTGTAAGTGTTGCGTAAATCACAATGCCCCGAATAGGAAATTGCTTCAAGAAAAGGGAATTCCAAGACAATTTACGAACAAAGCAAGCTGTAGCCGTAGTTCCCAAACCGAGGTGAGTAGGCCTAATCCTAAAAGTGCTTCTTCTAATAAACTTAGCCCCTTTTTAGATGCGTACAAATATGATACAGAAAATGATTTTCAATATAGCATTATCAATCGTACTAAACCTGAAGATGCTATAAACAAAATAGGTGTATGTAAACATTGTCATTGCTCCCTAAATTTCAAAACAAACTTTTGGCAGGCCTAGCCTTCTATATTACTATATCCTGTTCTAATTGTGATGAAATATCACAGACAAGAAATTGTGAATCAGTCACATTGATAGAAAATGATGCCAGTAAAACCTATTATGACCTAAATTTACATTAAGTGTATGGCATGCGCTGCATAGGCAAGGGGAAGGCGGCTGCCGACCAATTGTGCACTGTCCTAAGTCTGCCTCCTCCGATACATATGTACTATGTGCATGAGAGGTATTTAGGTTTGATGGCCAAAAGGTCTGTAAACAATCTATGCATAATGCTGTTGAGGAAGCAGTTTCTGCTAATGATGGCTGTAGGGACCTAGGCATTGCCCTCGACGGATGAGGAGGAGGAAGGAAACAACCCCCATCTTATAACTCTGGAATATATTAAAGGTAAAAATTGTGATTCTTTAGTTTATTCATAGGTTTTTCCGCGTTTTCCGAAACTTATGTTTTTCAAGTTTAGGTACTCTTTTCTCAGGAACTGTTTGAGGTAAAGAGCTGCAATTTTTGTGTGTGTTTAGACACTACAATAAGCATTTGGAACCTTTAAAAAACAAATAATTGTCAGTAGTTTGTTGGAAAAAAATTTTGAACAAATTTTTGTACAAGTTTATTCAATTTTTTTTTTTTGCCAATAACTTATTCAGTAAACCTAATATTGTTGGTTCAGTAAAGCCACCAAAAGGCAGTTTCAAGAAAAAAATTATGATGGTCATTCCAACCAAAAAATTTAAGATTCAACCCGACCATTTCAGATTTCAATGAAACTTTCAGGAATCATTCTCCCTTATGATAGAAATGAGAATATATTTATAGATTGTTTTTATCTGTTTGGGTTTTGATGCAATTAATTTTTAAAATTTAGAAAAAATACCGTTTTTTGGCTTTCACAGACTTTTTAATTCTTGAATAACTCAAGTTCTATAAGGCCTAGAGATGTGCTTGACCCCTCATTTTAAAGAGATTCTTACAAGGTTTAATTTGATATGCTACTTGATTTTTTTTTCCAAAAAATTTGACATAGGTACATTTTGGAGATAGCGTTTTTTAAAAAATTGAAAAAATATGTTTCTTGTAATATTATAAGCTATAAATCCTGAAACTTTTAGAGTGGGATCTCAATGGGATCAGGAGTTATGACAAAAACCTTAAAGTAATGTGCAACGCATGTACAGTCATACCCCGCTTTGCGCGACCCCACATAACGCAAATTCGCTATAACGAGGTTTTTTTTTGTTTTTCTAATAAAATATTTATTATACATATTAACAATTCCATATACAGTACCAATAATATTGTATATATACGTATCATCGTAAATGTAATGAATATGTAAATTTTGAATTTAACAACTAAAGTTTGCGTATTTTATTTTGAAAATGACAAACACATACAGTACTGTAATTACATTACTGTATTATTTTTTAAGGAGTAGGAACACGTCAGCCTACCAACACGTTTGGTAGAAACGTAAAAACAGACAGCTGATTTGTACAGATAAATAAGAGGTTGCATTAGGTCAGACGTAGATCTGTAATAAGTGTTAGCCAAAACAGTAGTACGTTTTGTAAACATACATGGCTGTGCCATTACACATTATAAATGTTATTTGACCTTGAATACTCTCGGCGGGATTCTGACGAATGAGAAATCTTATCTCCATCTCTGTGCTGGAGACCTGTGGTGACGCTGAATAGACACAATACATTTTCACTACATACACACAGCAGTGGCTGACGTTTATTAACCATTTCTGAGTGACAGGTTGATTTGGCATGGAATGACCCTGATAGCTGTTATGGTTACTGAGAAAAGTGTACCTACATTAACATGGTGGAAGATATGGCACAGAGCTCCCCTTAAAGGCAACACTAAAAATAATCACGTGAAGAGATTGTGCCTGTTGTGACTTGTTCATGACTATTTTACAACACCTTACCCATTGTGACTTTCCAATTGTTATTGTATTTTGGAATGTCAAGAGTATGTAGACGTACCTTTTGTTTTATTAATTTTATGTGCAATAGTATGTTAAATGTATTCTTGTAAATATTTATTACAGCCTACTTTAAAATTAGAAGCCTATTTAATACTAATATATAAAGAATGAAGTGGTAGGCATACCAAACATTCCATGTGAGCTGCTTGGACATACTTTTCATAGCTTTATAAGGATAGCATTGCTTAATTAGTTTTCATAAGGGGCTATTAGCCTGGTTGAAAAAGTGGGCAGTCATATGACATACATTGTGCTCAAATACACAATTATTGCATTAGAAAATGAAGTATCAGTTTATACCAAATTAATCTAACCATGTACTTTTGCTCGTCCCAAGTCCATTTGTAGTAGGTAATTAATTTTGTACTGGTATGAAATATTTTGTCACATCCATACCGTGATAGACAGGGACAACGGAAGCCGTCCTGTGTATTCTGTTTGCATACAAGATAGCAGATAGTAGATCAGTTCATGTATAAAAATTACTAGAAAATGAGTGATTGAATATTCTCATTCTGCTGTTACACATTTTAAAAGACATTGGAGAAGTCTATTGTAGAGCATATACTATTCTCATTATACAGGACATATAAACTAAATCAGGAGAAAACAAATATTTTATTAAACATTTGTTTGTACAGTAAAAACTTGAACTTAAAAAAAACTTTTTGTACATCGCTTAAAGGATCCATCCTGAGTCTTCTTGTATTCAATATAATCCTGGTTTGCTGCAATCACTGTTCAGTCCTTCCTATGAAGTGCGAGCATGCTCTCTTCAACCTACTTGTCTCCTTCCTGCAGGACCGGTCTGAAGGGTTGCCTCTTTGGGGTGCCTGGATTTGGTAAAGACATCCGTTCAATTATAAATCTAAGAGGTTTAAATCTGGATGCCAGAATTCCTTGTACCAAAACATGTCCACTTTATTACAAAGCCAGTTTTCCATAAATGGTGGTGTGAGCTGGTGCACTGTCTTGTTGACAGATGTCTTGGAGGCTAAAGTTTCCATCCATCGTTTCACTACCGTCCTTAGAATCTGGAGATAAACTTCTTTGGAATAGTTTTTCCCTTTTTAAGTGTGGCAGCATGGTGTCACCTTCACTGGAGATGATGCTTAAGTTGTGAACATTAGCCAGAAACTTCATCCTGCTATTGCAGGAACATTGTTGGGATCTTTGGCAAGCCAATGATTGTTCCTCTGGTTCACTTTTGTATCAACAACAAAAATCGTATCAGAAAAAAACCTGAGGTGACATGCGGCTTTGTGCTTCAACAAACGAAAAACCAAATTGCAGAAGAAGTCCTGGCCTGGCCAACCTCAGCATTTGTTGTACCCTGAGCATGTAGGACGTGGGTCTCAGGTGTTTTCGTGTATTCAACATGCTAGGGACATTACTCATCCCAAGTATGATGGACAGTTTGTAAAACAACACTCCTTGGTCTTGTGAATAGGGTGGCCACTTTCTGAAAAACCGGGAAAAGTCAAGGAATTTCGCTCGTCAGGGAAAATGCTGGAAGGGCAGAGAAAAATATAAAAACTTGCAACAATACCCTGTATTTTTACAGTCTCACTCACAACCTAAGACTAACTAGTATTCCCTGTTTGTTGTACCTATTTTTCACAGCTCAAGAAACATAGGCCGAAAATTTTAAAAAAGCTTGGGCTTCCTTTATAAAACACACCTGAGAAATCGGTACTTATGGGAGACACAATTGTTTTAACTCATGACTTCACGACACGTTTCATGGACTAAGTTAACTAACACTAAGAGGTTTACAGTTAATGTAGGGTGACTTTTAATTACCTATGAGAGGATAAATGTGCCCATGAAACTGAATAACTTTCCACATAGAACATAGATTGGAAAACGAAAAAGAAAAATTGGACAAAACCGTGCGACTTTTATCGTATTTCGTCGTTTCTTCCACTGGGAAGGTTGTTCAATTTCATGAGCCCATACACTCCCCTTAACTATTGCTAATTGAACAGAGGTTAAATGGTTAAATGCTCATTAAATAAATTCTGCATTATTTTTATATATCGCAAAGCAACTGATAATAAAAAATTCTCACAGCCCCAGACTAGGAAAATACTGTATCGTGGCTGCCATGGACACACACACACACAGACATATAAACAAAGCAACATCCAGACCCAGAAACATTTGTAATATAAATATTTGTGTATTGTTAATTTAATTACATAATATTAATCCTTATTGTTTATTTGCCTACGTCGGCTTTTTGTGTATACGACTTACGCGTAGCGGCGCACATCAAAGGCTTTGCCGCGTGTCTATGCCGCCACGCATCGCGTTGCGTGAGTGACAGTGATACAATTTTAATTCATTACGTATTGAGATGCGCTCGGGTGAAAGTGTTTTTTCAAAAATAATAAGGTGACCTATTTTGAAAGATATAAGGTGATTTTTCATTTAAGGACTGCGTGCAGTGTCTTAGGTAAGTGTATGATTATCATTTGTATTGTAGATCAGTACTAATAATGTAATACATTTTTATTTAGGTATTAATTTCTTCTTATTCCAATAAGAACAAATAAAGGTCAAATAGGTAGTTTCTTTTAAATATTTTTTCGACTGATTTTAATTTAAACAGGTACCTAACTACTTGTAAAAGTGGTAGTCAATATGCATTGCAAATCGATATAATTTTGCATAAGTGAAAAATAGATTTCAGCCGAAACAAATTATGTACACTGAAAAAATATAATATTAATTTTTAAAATAGAAACTTGGGGAAAAATTACCATTCTTTCTGTTAATGGGAGGGCGAAATGACATAATTTGAAAAATTAATCGGTAACGTAGAAATTATTCGTATCTACCTGGACCCAATTTTACCATTCTACATGTTAAAATTTCGTATATTCCATCACATACTTTTAAACGGTTATATTTCACATTTTGAGTAGTAATTTTTTAAATCAAAGTGTTAAAAGTAGCAATTACACATTTTATAAATTCCTAGTGACAAATTTTTTTTTGTTATTACCGAATGCCAAAAATACTTAATTAAACGAGACTAACTGTGCTGACTATAAATAAAATATTGTGTATTTACATCAATTTATTAAATATATAGGAAATAGGATTAATATTAATAAAATAAGGTTACATAATTTTTTCCAAAAATATTTTATTTGTTTATTCTAAAACCAGTTTTTAACAATATATTTAGTTTTCCTTTGTAACTTCATGTGTTAAAAATTATATGAACTCAAGTTATTATTTCACACAAACATGAAAAAACGATTCACTTAATAAACGATTCAAATAAATAATAAAAAAAGAACTTGCATTGAAATCATTAAAAACTCTTGACAATATTAAATAGCTTATTAGTAATTAAGTATTTATGTTAACGAATTTCACAGACGACACTTAACAAACAATACACTACAGCACAATATACACCAGCGAGGACTATACGCGTTCACAACGAAAATATACGAAATAGATCGAAACATTACGGCTAATGATGGACAGAGGAAGTAGATTGTGGCCTAAAGTCGTCAGACACATTTGTCCTTGAGGAACACACTACTACACGTGTACACTTTAATATGATTGGATGATTGATGTCTGACAACACCTGGTTAATAATCTACTCTCGCTTAACGAAACATTTATATTCTGTAAAAACTTGAATATTTTTTTAACAACTTTCTGCTCCATTATATGAAAAAATTTCATTATTTGTTAGTTATGATATATAAAATATATAAAAAAAAAAAATGCAAAAATCGACCAAAAATTTTTCACGAGAAAAGAATTTTTAACAGATAGAATGGTAAAATTTAAATGGATTGGTGTTACTTATTATACAATATAAGTCATGACAAATTCTTTTGTGGGTTCATTAACGAAGAAGTTTTAATATGGTAGTCTAGTAAAATTTATAAGTATATTATTTGAATATTTTATATACTCATAGAAAGGTAAATTGAATCTGGAAAAAATTCGTTTATATTATATATTATTGTCCTATAGCATAAAAATTTTTACCGTGAAGCATGTTAAAATTTTTTATCCGTAATTACGATTTTTCCACTCTTATGTTTGAGAAAAATCAAGAATGTCGCTTAATATTTCTTAGAAGTGTATTTCGTCCTCCGTTTCAAACACTTTCCTGTTAATTTTTAATATTATATTTTTTCAGTGTATACCTACTTACATGGTGCATTTTCAGTCAGTGTAAAGCGGAAAGAACTGAACAACACTCCATAAGTAACTGGAGTCGTAAATACATAAAAATAAGTAAACTTTCTTATATAAAAATTAACCGGCTAGTGCAAGTCGGATTTGCGCAAGAAGTGTCATGGAATTACTATGGTAGGTCCAAATTTTTTTTCGGATGTCGACCCATGTTCTTTGGGAAAGTTGTTCAGTTTCATGAGCACATTCATATGTCAACGGGATCGGCCTTGGTTATTTTATATACTGTATATAAGAGGATTCTAGCGCCCCAACCATGAAACCGGGACATGAAATTTACACATAGGATAATTGTAGGTATTCTTTGCTTGTAGGATACATAGTTCCTTGACCCTTTCCTTTTTCTCACTTATACATGTGGGATATCGTTGAGTAAAGTCTTCTAAAGTTTTCGTCTTTTAAATTTTTCTGCTAAAAATAACTTGGTGGACTATCAAAGTTGCCATTTTTGCACCTGTTTGTTATAACTCTGAGTATGGCATTATGAATTATAAATACGGAGGATAGTGTGGAGGATCATGTGGACACTCACGCAATCAGATGATGGGCCTTCAAGCGATTAACGATCATGGCGGATTGTGTGAGGATTCATTAAATGTACAATTTGTTTGAATGTTCGTAAAATTAAAAGATTCTTACCTATGTTAGAGATTCTTAGGGTCGGTTTAAACTAAGCGAAGAGCGTGTTTTGAGATAATTCTGGGTCGTTCCAGGTCAACTCAACACACTATAAACCTCACCATCTCAGATTTTCATGAAATTTGGCACAGGTGTACTATTCATATAGACTTGAAAAAATACCAAATTTTATCGAGATATATGTTTTGAATTACAGCTATGTAAAGTTTTCAAAAATTTGTCCAAAAACCGTGAACGGAAATTTTTTGAATTGCTCTAGGAGCTCCTAATTGAGCTAGAGAGCTGGGAGAGGTGTCATCTTACAGCATTTTTCATGCCCATTCCTGTGGTATACAACATACTATAGGCTAATACAAAAAAAGTTTTGTCAAAATCTAAATAAAAATGTTAGTTTAAATTTTTTCAAAAAGTACATATTTAAAATTTTCAAATTAATTCCATGAATAGTTAGTATTGTTGTAAATCACCTGGCAAAATATAAATTTGGGATGATGGGTTAATTGTTAAAAAAATTTAAAACTAAAGCTTGATTTTTCATTAATACCCAGTATTTAGCTGAATAACACAAGAATGCTAATTTTTACACTTACGTGAAAATAAATATGAACACTAACCTGAAGAAAGAGTACAGTAATGAGTGTAAAGTAAAACTTTTCATTAAGTAGTAGGATATGTTTATCATTTGAAGTTTGAAAAAGCCACATTTGTTTGGCATACATCACTTTCAAGTAGAACATAACTTCTTCCAGTGGGAGTCACAGGAGTCACTTTTGTCAGAACGTCCACTACTGACACCCACAGAACATCAGCGTTTCTTGGATATGAGAATGATGTAGTTGGCCCAGATGGATGAAGAAAAGTTATTTTTATTTCATCAAGTTCTTCATTTTTCTGTAAAACGTACCTGAGCCCCACCAGTTTCCTTCATAGACAGCGGTGACGTAGCCTGATGTCTTCTAATTTAAGTTTATCTGGAGATTTTGACACTTCCTTTTCCCAACCCTGCAAATCATCTGAAAAGTTTTTCACCAATAATTTTGATGTAGTTTTGGGAATGAACGCATGGTATTGCTGTGTTCCTTGGATAGTCAATGCTTGATCAAAGCGACTTTTCAAGAACAATTCTGATTCAGCATATTTCTCTTGGGTTGAGTAGGCAAAGTCTACCTTGGTAATGTTTTCTACTGCCCACTCAAAAAGTTGCCGCGGGGTTTGAATTTGATTTTCTTAGGGTCTTTGAAAACTAGCACGAGCTGCCAGTCTCTTTACTGAACCCCCTACTCTGTCGCAAGCCCCTTTTCCATGTGCTGTGGCCGAAAAGTGCCACTCTCCTTTCACTTTAAAATCTTCCTCATGAAAGCAGAGGTTCAAAAAGTTTTTCTTATTTTTGACCTGGGCGGCTGACCCGTCTGAATAATAAAAAATCTTGTTTGGAAGTTTTTGAAATTTGGATGTCAGAAAGGATATGAGTTTTTTTTGAAAGGTGTAAACAGCAACTGTGTTGTGCTCTAGGCAATCAGAAACAACTACGTAACTAACATGTTCAACTTTGTTTTCCCGTTTGAAATATATTACAAAAGGATGGATTGTGACCTGTTGGCTTGTCCAGTGATAACTCTGTGCTTCATCTTGTAGCACTATGCTATAATTTTCAGAAAAATCACAGGTGACAGCAAATTCTGATTCTTTGAGATTTTCTTTTATGTAGTTAAGGAACGCTCCCTGTTGCTTGGCAATGAAGTCATGCCAAATCAAAGAGGACAACTTGCTGCAGAATAAATCAATAAATTCTTCTGAAGATTTCTCTAAGATCTCTAGGTTACAACGGTCAACTGAAACCCAGTGGCGGAATTGAACTTGTTCAATTAAATTTTCAGCAAAGGATTCTTGCAAAATTGTACGTATCTCAGTTTCACCTGGACAGTAAACACAGTTCCCCATGTTGCAATCAATTGTTGATGGGTTACAAAGTACTTTTGCTAGGCATTGCTTGTAATTTTTTATGTTGCCATTTGTTACAGTATTCAGTTTAGCATTTTCTGTCATCAACTTGACGTTTTGGTGAGTTGTGCTGTACACACACAAACAGTGTGTGTGCCACTCTTGACAATACAATGTTTTGGTCTCAACTCAGAAAATTTAGAGAAACCTATTTTTATGCTAGGAAACTTGTCTTTGAAATGTTTGTAAGCTTCTTTAAGGTTAGACAAAATTAGTCTTTTCGAAAATTTTGATTTACTTCTGTTTGATTCATTAACCGTCACACAATCTTTAATACCCGGCATTGCCCTGCTAACTTCATCGCTTTCATAAAATGAACGTACAGTTCCAACAGTTTCTATTGGCAAGCTTTTCCCTGGTTTTGTATTTGGACCTTCCAAAATCCCTTTTTCTTTCAAAATTTTTTTTGATTGCTGGACAATGTGGTTGGGTGCATTAAATTCACGCATTATCTTTCTAACACTCCAATTTTCAGGTAAACATGTTAGAAGCATTAGCTTTTTCGCCCTACTCTTAGAACTCAAAAAGTTACTTTTGAGGTTTTGGAGAACTGATTCGTCAATATCATTTTCTGATGAAGAATTTTCAGCAGCAACAAAAAGTATACGTTTCATAGATGAGGAAATTTTTTAACCTTTGATGTGGCATAGTGCTTGGATTTTATTTTTCTCTTATCAATGGGAGACTCCCTTAACTCTTGAAGAGATGTGTTGAGTGTCTGAACAACCACTGAATTTGTTGTGAAGTCTGGGTCTTTGTCCGAGAATGTCTCTGAGCCAGAAGAATTCAGCATTCTTATCACTGATGGGCTGTGCATTTTTTAACATAGTAATTTCTTTCCTACATTTATCACAAATCTTTGAGCCATTGGCTATTTGTGGAAACAATTCAGGCATCCATGCTGACATTTCTCAGCTTTTTTCTGTCTCTAATAAAATGATTTGATTTCATTAATGGAGTACAACACTGAACTCTCAACAAATCATTAGTTTCCATATTGAAAATAAAAAACACTCGAACACACTTTCAATTTATAGTTCAACTATAAATGACTTGTTAAAAATAAACCAATAAATTTAAACATGAATTTAAAAAATGTTAAATATACATGACTGATTTCAATTTACTTTAAAACTGTTAATTTAACACATATTTTCACTGGCTTGATAATTTTACAATAAATAAGAGTTATTATTAGGCCTGAGAAGGAAAACAATATTAAGTACAACAACTCAGAACACATCCACTCAGCAAGGGCTCTAGTCACTGAATGATAGTCTGATGCAAGCATCAGTGCTGGAGCAAGTCTGTGCGTGATTCAGTTTGTTACAACCTGCATAAACAGGCTCAATATCTCCACAAAACCAATGCACATTTTGTAAAATATTACTGTTGTACCAGTACTATATGTATACTTTTCACAGACCACATTTATTTGTAATAACATTTTTAATTGTTAAAGTTTTATTAATATTATTTTATTAACGTTTATAAAAGTAAAGTTAAAAAGTATGAGCACTTTAACTTAACTTTAAGTTAAAGTTTTTAAAGTATGAGCTAATAAGTATTGCCAGCAGATTACAAGTCTGTATGATATAATTGTTTTATTTTCTGTATTATTTCTTCAGATTAGCATTCATATTTATTTTCATGGAAGTGGAAATATTAGCTTTCTTGTATTATTCAGCTGAATACAGGGAATTAATGAAAAAGAAGCTTCAGTTTTAAATTATTTTAACAATTAACCCATTATCATCCCAAATTTATATTCTGCCAGGTGATTTACAACAATACTGACTATTCATGGAATTAATCACTAATCAGAATGATCTCAAAAAATGCTCTTCACCGTGCTTCGCCTAGTCTGAATCATCTTTATGCGGCAGTTATCTTATGAAATGATGAAAATCCTTAGTGAATTTACTTACCTATCTTGTTATTATAAATTGATTGAACCATAAATATAATTATCATTTTCTTTTATTTGTTTACAGATATTTACTTTCACAATATCGTCGAGTAGGAAGAAAACTTCATTTAATTCTGATTGGCTGTTGAAAGATAAATTGAAATCGTGGCTCGGCCAAATCGAAAAAGATTCTTTCTCTGCCAATTGCAAACTATGTTCAAAATCTTTTACACAGTAATATGGGGGAGCAAGCTCTTACAAGCCACATGAAAGGAAAAAAACACAAACGAGCAGAGTCGAATACACAAAAAAGCATGAACCTGTCAGTATTTTACTCATCAAAAGATACTACTAAAGAAAAGTCGCCTACGGAGCCAGTTATCAAAGATCTTGTATTATCAACTTCTCCGAACATAAAGGTAGCTGAAGTTGCGCATTCAACACCAGTATCAAGACAATTGAAGCCAACGACTACAAATGCTGTGAACTGTGATGCTAACGGACCAATCCTTTTGGACCTAGGTAGTTTGGGGGTTACATACAATGCACCACAATGCTTTTTTAAAAAAGCAATGAAAGCGTCCGGTTGGGATTTAACAAAATTTTTGAGATTCTGTATTATCTTTTTTACAACAGTCCAGCCCGACGTGCCGATTATAAAGCTTTCAGGATCAAATATATTTCCTCTTAAATTTTGTGCAGTACGTTGGCTTGAGAATTTCACCGTTGTTGAGTGGGCTACTCAAATCATCCCCAATGTGATAAAATATGAACAGCGAGTGATAAAAGAAAAAAGAAAACCTGACAGCAACAGTTTTGAAGTAGTGAATGCTGCACTGAATGATGAACTTTTGAAGGCAAAACTTGCCTTTTTTCAGATGATTGCTTCACAAGTGGAGCCTTTTTTTATTGTTGTTTCAAACGCTCCACTCTCCCCTCTACTATATGAGGCACTTTTGACTACTCTAAAAAAATGATGCACGTCGTGAAGGCTGAAGTTTTGAACACTTCTAGAAATATAACTATAAATTTGAAAAGTGAGTCAAATCTCATTAATGCCAAAGAAATTGAATTGGGATTTATAGTAAAAAATGCACTACACAACAGTCGTCAACACATAGACATCGACATTTTGCGATTTCGCCAGGATTGCCGCAAATGTCTTATTGAATTTTGTGTGTCATTGACGAAGTCATCTCCACTGTTGTACGCCTTGACAAAAGGTATTTCATGCTTCGATCCTACAATCGCAATCAATCCTAAACTACGATTAGAGAGACGACAAAGCGTCAGATATTTTCATCCAAAATAATTGGCTAACTGGATCTCAAGCAGATAACGTTAAAAATTCCTACACTGATGTTTGCAAACAGATTTTGATCAGAAAATGAAAACATTCCCTGACGCGTAGATGATTTGTGGCTGGAAATAGTTCCTCCGTTTAGATCTGAACATAATGACCTGTGATCATTTAACAAAATGGTCATGATATTGTCTCATGGCAATGCCTTTGCTGAGCGGGGATTTTCGATCAATAAAGAAGTTATAATCGACAATCTTAGTGAACAGTCTTTAGTAGCGCAGAGGCAGGTGTATGACGCTATCATGCATCATGGGGGGATTCAAAAAATTTATATAAGTAAAAAACTAATTCATGCTGTCCAGAACGCAAGCAGCTTATATCAAGAAGCACTAAAGAAAAGGAAGAACTAGACGCTGCATCAAAATTAAAAGCTAAAAAGCGAAAAACCCAGGAAGTATTACGGGAGCTTCAGCAAAAAAAGAAAAGATTCTTGAAGATGCCAGACTTGAGGCAGAATTATTAGAAAAACAAATTAACTAATTAGTATAAATGAAGTGATTTTAATATTACGTTAACAATACAGTATGTTGATTTTATTAAATAAATCTTTCATAAATTCCTATTTTGTGTTTTATTTGAAATTGTGAACCTGCTTAACTTTCTTTATAACTGCTGAAAACTTTGTGTAAAATAGATATTTACTGTTAATTATGGTCAGGGAAAAAACCTAAAGTGTCTGGAAAACCGGGAAAAGTCAGCGAAATTAGTTTCTGGAAAATAGTGGCCACCCTGTGTGAAATAAGCTTATGAGATCTTTAGTTGACACCAGAGTGCTTCCACTCTTTTCACTCAAATGCCTTGTTTATTTTAACAGAACCACTTTTATCTCACTAAGTAGGGCATCTTACAGTTATTTACATCTTTCAAATCTGGCTTACCCAAGTACCAAAATTGGTCTACTACTAAAGCCAAATATAACAGGAAATCAAAACTGAGTTTTGTCTAGATTTATTCATGCATCGTGCATATTATAAATGTTACTTAAAATTTTTAATTTTAAGCAACTGTTGACTACTAATAACATTAAATAATAACACTGAACATAGAATTAAAGTACATGAACATAAAGTTTTTTTTTTAAATTTAGGTTTACATTATAGGCATTGGATCTCTCATAGTCTGAGAAACTTTTTATGTTCACGAAAAAGACTCCACATTTTTTTTTAATTGTGGATTGTTATTTATGTTGCAGTTGGAGAAAAAAACGAACTTCACAGAGGCCTCTCACTCTCACACCTTATAGTCAGGATGCCAGTAGTGCCTTTCAAGTATACCAATTCTTCCTTAAAGTGATTTTTTATAACATACACAGCCATTTAATAGTATTTTGCTGACATTAAATCAGGCAAAAACTTTTCAACTGTGGGATCCGAGAATACCTGAGTTCACAGTGCTCTTACCACAGTCATAGTGAAAATGCGCTCGGGGAATATATCTGAAAATGGGTTGATGCTACTTCCAGCTACTTCAACGTAACTGAGTTCAAAGTGCTCTTACTACAGCAACAGTGACCATACACTCAGGGAATATATCTGGACATGGAAAGCTGCTACTGCCAGCTACTTCAACATAGCTGACCTCAAAGTGCTCTACTAAAATGACATTGACCACACACTCTGTGAATATATCTGGATATGCGGTATACAGTAAGTTGCTACTTCCAGCTACATCAACCTAGCTGAGTTCACAGTGCTCTTACTTCAGCGACAATGACCATACACTCGGTGCATATATCTGGACATGGGTTATACAGTAAGATGCTACTGCCAGCTACATCAGTCTAGCAGAGTTCAAAGTGCTATTACTTTAGTGACAGTGACCATACACTCGGTGATGATAACTGGGCAGGTGTTATACAGTAAGATGCTACTGCCAGCTACTTCAGTCTAGCTGAGTTCACTGTGCTCTTACTTCGGCGACATTGACCATACACTCAGCGAATATATCTGGAAATGGGTTGATGCTACTTCCAGCTACTTCAACATAACTAAGTCCCAAGTGCTCTTACTACAGCGACAGTGACCATACTCTCAGGGAATATATCTGGACATGGAAAGCTGCTACTGCCAGCTACTTCAACATAGCTGAGTTCAAAGTGCTCTTATTAAAGTGACATTGACCACACACACAGTGAATATATCTGGATATGCGGTGTACAGTAAGATGCTACTGACAGCTATTTCAGTCTAGCTGAGTTCACAGTGCTCTTACTTCAGCAACAGTGACCATACACTCAGTGAATATATCTAGGCTGGGGTTATACAGTAAGTTGCTACTTCCAGCTACATCAACCTAGCTGAGTTCACAGTGCACTTACTTCAGCAACAGTGACCATACACACAGTGAATATATCTGGACATGAGTTATACAGTAAGATGCTACTGCCAGCTACTTCAGTCTAGCTGAGTTCACAGTGCTCTTACTTCAGCGACAGCGACCATACACTCAGCGAATATATCTGGACATGGGTTATACAGCAAGATGCTAATTCAGTCTAGCTGAGTTCAAAGTGCTCTTACTTCAGCGACAGTGACCATACACTCAGTGATTATATCTGGACGTGGGTTATACAGTAAGATGCTACTGCCACCTACTTCAGTCTAGCTGAGTTCACAGTACTCTTACTACAGCGACAGTGACTGTACACTCAGTGCATATATCTGGACATGGGTTCAGTCTAGCTGAGTTCACAGTGCTCTTACTTCAGCAACAGTAACCATACACTCTGTGCATATATCTGGACATGGGTTAAAGAGTAAGATGCTACTGCCAGCTACTTCAGTCTAGCTGAGTTCACAGTGCTCTTACTTCAGCGACAGTGACCATACGCTCAGCGAATATGTCTACATGGGTTATACAGTAAGATGGTACTGCCAGCTACATTAGTCTAGCAGAGTTCAAAGTGCTGTTACTTCATCGAGAGTGCCCATACATTCAGTGAATATATCTGGACACGGCTTATACAGTTAGATGCTACTGACAGCTATTTCAGTCTATCTGAGTTCACAGTGCTCTTACTTCAGCGACAGTGACCATACACTCTGCATATATCTGGAAATGGGTTATACAGTAAGATGCTACTGCCAGCTACATCAGTTTAGCTGAGTTCAAAGTGATCTTACTTCAGCGATAGTGACCAGACACTCAGGGATGATATATGGACAAGGGATATATAGTAAGATGCTACTGCCCAGCTACTTCAGTCTAGCTGAGTTCAAAGTGCTCTTACTTCAGCGGCAGTGACCATACACTCGGTGAATATATCTGGACGTGGGTTATACAGTAAGATGCTACTGCCAGCTACTTCAGTGTAGTTGAGTACTCAGTAGTGTTACTACAGCGACAGTCACAATACACTCAGTGCATATATTTGGACATGGGTCCAGTCTAGCTGAGTTCACAGTGCTCTTCAGCTATAGTGATCATACACTCTGAATATATCAGGATGTGGGTTATACAGTAAGATGCTACTGCCAGCTACTTCAGTGTAGCTTAGTTCAAAGTGCTCTTACTTCAGCGACAGTGACCATACGCTCAGTGAATATATCTGTACATGGGTTATACAGTAGGATGCTACTGCCAGCTACATTAGTCTAGCAGAGTTCAAAGTGCTCTTACTTCATCGACAATGCCCATACATTCAGTGATGATATCTGGGCACGGCTTATACAGTAAGATGCTACTGACAGCTATTTCAGTGTAGCTGAGTTCACAGAGCTCTTACTTCAGCGACAGTGACCATTCACTCAGGGAACATCAGGAGATGGGTTACACAGTAAGATGCTACTGCCAGCTACTTCAGTCTAGCTGAGTTCACAGTGCTCTTACTTCAGCGACAGTGACCATACACTAAGAGAATTTATCTGGACACGACAGTGACCATACACTCTGTGCATATATCTGGACATAGGTTATACAGTAAGATGCTACTGCCAGCTACTTGAGTCCAGCTGAGTTCACGGTGCTCTTACTTCAGCGAGTGACCATACACTGTGCATATATCTGGACATGCGTTATACAGCAAGATGCTACTTCAGTCTAGCTGAGTTCAAAGTGCTCTTACTTCAGCGACAGTGACCATACACTCGGTGATTATATCTGGACGTGGGTTATACAGTAAGATGCTACTGCCACCTACTTCAGTCTAGCTGAGTTCACAGTACTCTTACTACAGCGACAGTGACTGTACACTCAGTGCATATATCTGGACATGGGTTCAGTCTAGCTGAGTTCACAGTGCTCTTACTTCAGCAACAGTAACCATACACTCTGTGCATATATCTGGACATGGGTTATATAGTAAGATGCTACTGCCAGCTACTTCAGTCTAGCTGAGTTCACAGTGCTCTTACTTCAACGACAGTGACCATACGCTCAGCGAATATGTCTACATGGGTTATACAGTAAGATGGTACTGCCAGCTACATTAGTCTAGCAGAGTTCAAAGTGCTGTTACTTCATCGAGAGTGCCCATACATTCAGTGAATATATCTAGACACGGCTTATACAGTTAGATGCTACTGACAGCTATTTCAGTCTAGCTGAGTTCACAGTGCTCTTACTTCAGCGACAGTGACCATACACTCTGCATATATCTGGACAAGGGATATATAGTAAGATGCTACTGCCCAGCTACTTCAGTCTAGCTGAGTTCATAGTGCTCTTACTTCAGCGACAGTGACTATACACTTTCCGAATATATCTGGACGTGTGTTATACAGTACAGTAAGATGCTACATCCAGCTACTTCAGTCTAGCTGAGTTCAAAGTGCTCTTACTTCAGCGGCAGTGACCATACACTCAGTGAATATATCTGGACGTGGGTTATACAGTAAGATGCTACTGCTAGCTACTTCAGTGTAGTTGAGTACACAGTAGTGTTACTACAGCGACAGTCACAATACACTCAGTGCATATATTTGGACATGGGTCCAGTCTAGCTGAGTTCACAGTGCTCTTACTTCAGCGATAGTGATCATACACTCTGAATCAGGATGTGGGTTATACAGTAAGATGCTACTGCCAGCTACTTCAGTGTAGCTTAGTTCAAAGTGCTCTTACTTCAGCGACAGTGACCATACGCTCAGTGAATATATCTGTACATGGGTTATACAGTAAGATGCTACTGCCAGCTACATTAGTCTAGCAGAGTTCAAAGTGCTCTTACTTCATCGACAATGCCCATACGTTCAGTGATGATATCTGGGCACGGCTTATACAGTAAGATGCTACTGACAGCTATTTCAGTCTAGCTGAGTTCACAGTGCTCTTACTTCAGCGACAGTGACCATACACTCTGTGCATATATCTGGACATAGGTTATACAGTATGCCAGCTACTTGAGTCCAGCTGAGTTCACGGTGCTCTTACTTCAGCGACAGTGACCATACACTGCATATATCTGGACATGCGTTATACAGTAAGATGCTACTGCCAGCTACTTCAGTCTTGCTGAGTTCAAAGTGCTCTTACTTCAGCGACAGTGACCATACAATCAGTGAATATATGTGGACGTGGGGTATACAGTGAGATGCTACTGCCAGCTACATTAGTCTAGCAGAGTTCAAAGTGCTCTTACTTCGACAGTGCCTATACATTCAGTTATATTTGGACACGGCTTATACGGTTGGATGCTACTGACAGCTCTTTTAGTCTAGCTGAGTTCACAGTGCTCTTACTTCAGCGACAGTGACCATACACAGCGAATATATCTGGACATGGGTTATACAGTAAAATACTACTGCCAGGTACTTCAGACTAGCTTAGTTAAAAGTGCTCTTACTTCAGCGATAGTGACCATACACTCAGTGAATGTCTGGACATGGGTTATACAGTAAGATGCTACGGCCAGCTACTTCAGTCTAGCTGAGTTCACAGTGCTCTTACTTCAGCGACAGTGACCATACGCTCAGCGAATGTCTACATGGGTTATACAGGAAGATGCTACTGCCAGCTACATTAGTCTAGCAGAGCTTAAAGTGCTGTTACTTCATCGACAGTGCCCATACATTCAGTGAATATATCTGGACACGGCTTATACAGTTAGATGCTACTGACAGCTATTTCAGTCTAGCTGAGTTCACAGTGGTCTTACTTCAGCGACAGTGACCATACACTCAGCGAATATATCTGGACATGGGTTATACAGTAAGATGCTACTGCCAGTTACATTAGTGTAGCAGTGTTCAAAGTGCTCTTACTTCAGCGGCAGAGCCCATACATTCAGTGATATCTGGTCACGGCTTATACAGTAAGATGTTACTGCCAGCTTCTTTAGTCTAGCTGAGTTCACAGTTCTCTTTTTTCAGCGACAGTGACCATACACACAGGGAATATATCTGGACATGGGTTATACAGTAAGATGCTACTGCCAGGTACTTTAGTCCAGCTGAGTTCACAGTGCTGTTACTTCAGCGACAGTGACCATAAATTGAGTGTATATATCTTGACCATAAATTGAGTGTATATATCTGTACGTTGGTTATCCAGTAAGATGCTACTGCCAGCTACTTCAGTCTCTGTCACTTAGCGACTGTGACCATACCCTCGGTGGATTTATCTGGACATGGGTTATACAGTAAGATGTTACTGCTAGCTACATCAGTCTAGCTGAGTTCAAAGTGCTCTTCGGCGACAGCGACCATACACTCAGTGGTGTATATATCTGGACATGTTTCCAGTCTAGCTGAGTTCACAGTGCTCTTACTTCAGCGACAGTGACCATACACTCAGTGAATATGTCTGTACGTGGGTCATACAGTAAGATGCTACTGCCAGCTACTTCAGTCTAGCTGAGTTCACAGTGCTCTTACTTCACCGACAGTGACCATACAGTCAGTGCATATATCTGGACATGCGTTGTACATTAAGGGGAGTCTGACGTCCCATTTAAAGCAATGTTAAATTTTGATTTTCCAGGTACCATTTTCTCAGAAACCATTTGAGATAACACTTTCAAATTTTCACAGCTAATAAACAGGACCTTTACCTGTACTGAACACCACATTTTATCACATTTTGTAACATATACAGTGATTTATAATTTTATAAAACAATAGATATGAAAAACACAATTTTTTATTCACATTTTTTGAAATAACATTTTTATTGCATTTTTAAACTATAATAAGAGGTTAACATTGCTCAGGATAGTGTAACACAAGTGTACAAATTTTCAAGTCTCTAGCTTGTACAGTTTTGAAGAAAAGTGTACCTAAATATGGAAAAAGTTGATTCTGAGAAAAACAGCATTAAAGTTCAGTCACCACTTACTTTAGACAAACTCGTCAATTCCGGGCCCATAAACTTCCTCTTCATTTTCTTCATCTTCCAGCTTCCTTTTCTTGTTTCTTTGAACCGTTCTTGCCTTTTTCACTAATTCTTCAGCCTGTTTATCTGCTCTTCGGAGCCGCTGCTTATCGAGCACTTTTAGTCCAACAACACAATTTGGACCTGCATCACCAGCAAGATCCTGCAGTACTTTGATTCTTCCTAAGTAACCAGAGTTATAAGTTACCACTGCATCCCAAACACCTATTTTTAATGTGTCTATCCCTACGAAAACACGTTTTGGAATACGTGACCAGACAACATTGTTGAAGGCTTCATTAGGATTCTGTGTCTTACCATGAAGACACGTGCGTAATAACATTGGATTAGACAGGTCCCTAAAAATTGGCTTTATTTTATTCATGACAGCTGCTGGGAGTGAGTTTTTATGGATAAATTTTTCTTTAGTAATTAGTGAACGTTTATATTTGCACCAGGAATCAACACCATCAGGGCAAAGTCCATGGTGCGGGTTTTCATCAGTGGACAACTTATGGAAATACGTTGCCCACACTGGTTTCAACATTTTGTCTAGACTGTCCACGTTCCTTCGTATAGCCAAACCATAGTAGTTTTGTGTAAGGTCTATTTCGTTTATAGTAAGTCTGCCTTTACCTGATAATGTTTTACCATCCTCAAGTCTTTCTCCTTTTTTTGTAGTATCACGCAGCTTGCGGAGTCTGGCACCCATCCTCTTCTGTACATGTCCTATGCACTCTAGTTTCTCTATATTAATATTTTCACCATAAGGCATTGAGTCTGCCACAGTTTTAAATGCCTTACTGTCACCATCTCCCAGATATTTTGTATACCTCACACCATTTTGTTTCAGTGACCTTTCAAAAATTGCAGCGACTCCGGCTAATTCCATCCCCCCGCTACTGCCAGCATAATTTGATTTGCACACATGTTGCCGCGTTTTATTATCCTTTGTTTGTACATTACATCCATGACAATATTTTGATATGCACTCTACATCCATGACTTTGCCGTTCACCATGTTAGTTACAGAAACTATACCATTTTTAGACGTATGCCCTCTTTTTTGCCAGCTACCATCAAAAGCCGCGCAAATATTTTCGTCTCCATTATTATCAACAATTGCTTCATGTGCTGCAATCCTCATTGATTCAACAGCAACTTTTTCGGTAGATTTGGCTATTTGCTTGTTGTAAATCTGAACTCTTCTTGGTGGCGTAGGCAGATTCATAACAGAGCAAAAGGCTTCAGCAGCAATCTGACCTTTTCCGATAGTTCGCATTCCGTAAGCCATTCTTATATTTACGTCATATATGCCATTATTATCTTGCAATTTCTTACTAGAGAAAAAAGTTGTTTGTATTTACAATATTTACAGGATAGTTCTAAGTTAGTTGCTAGACCTTTCCTTTCATCAGTCAGTTCACAAATCTGCATTACATTACACTGATTACAGTTTTTGCACTGCACGTTTTGTTGTAATACTTCATTTAGTATAGATAAATCAATTACAATGTTACCCTTTTGATTCCTTTTTGGTAAATAGAAGCTGTCATGTGTAGATAATTTAATTTTGTTCTTGAAGTTGATGGACGGGTAAGTGTAGGCCTAACCTCACTCTCAGAATCGGTACTAACACTTTTACCAACAAGTAAATTACTAGCACTTTTCCCACTTTTGATGGCGTACTGGTTACTTTAAATGAGTTTCTTCCAAATTTTTTTATTCTTGCCATTATTTTGTGACTCAACAAAACTCAAACTCAAAGAAAACACAAACCTTCACAAAACAAAACCGATATACCAAGCAAAACAACTATTTATGGTTATTTAATTGATCAGCTGCTTTATTCAACAATATACTCAGTGCTGCCAACATTAGAATTAGGAATCACATTATAAAACACACATCTGTTGTATATAACCAAAATAATATAAAAAGTTAATAACAGTGTAAAGTAATGTTGATAATGTAACCATGGGTCCAAGCGCGATGCACTGACAGGCCAAGCGGGAGTGCAGTGTTAATTAAAACAATTAATTTCATAATCAAAACGCATTCCAATTTCAATGTATTATATATCAAAATGTTCAGAATGAACCATAGAATAATTTAAGAACAAAAACAGAAAATCTTAATTTTTTCAGAAAATTGACGTCAGACTCCCCTTAAGATGCTACTGCCAGCTACTTCGGTGTAGCTGAGTTAACATAGCTCTTACTTTAGCGCTAGTGACCATACACTCAGTGAATATATCTGTACGTGTGTTGAACAGTGAGATGCTACTGCCAGCTACTTCAGTCTAGCTGAGTTCAAAGTGCTCTTACTTCAGCGACAGTGACCATACACTCAGTGAATATATCTGGATGTAGTTTATACAGTAAGATGTTACTACCAGATACTTCAGTCTAGATGTGTTCACAGTGCTCTTACATAAGCGAGAGTGACCATACACTCTGCGATTATATCTGGACATAGGTTATACAGCAAGATGCTACTGTCAGTTACATTAGTGTAGCAGAGTTCAAAGTGCTCACTTCAGCGGCAGAGCCCATACATTCAGTGATATCTGGTCACGGCTTATACAGTAAGATGCTACTGCCAGCTACTTTAGTCTAGCTGAGTTCACAGTGCTCTCACTTAAGCGACTGTGACCATACACTCAGTGCATATATTATCTGGATATGGGTTGTACGTTAAGATGCTACTGCCATCTACTTCGGTGTAGCTGAGTTCTAGATGCTCTTATTAAAGTGACATTGACCGTACACACTGTGAATATATCTGGATATGCGGTGTACAGTAAGATGCTACTGACAGCTACATGATTCTAGCTGTGTTCCAAGTGCTCTTACTTCAGCGGCAGAGCCCATACATTCAGTGATGTCTGGTCTTGGCTTATACAGTAAGATGCTACTGCCATCTACTTCGGTGTAGCTGAGTTCAAGATACTCTTACTTAAGCGAGAGTGACCATACGCTCAGGGAATATATCTGGACATGGGTTATACAGTAAGATGATACTGCCAGTTACATTAGTGTAGCAGAGTTCAAAGTGCTCTTAGTTTAGCGGCAGAGCCCATACATTCAGTGATATCTGGTCACGGCTTATACAGTAAGATGTTACTGCAAGCTACTTTAGTCTAGCTGAGTTCACAGTGCTCTTACTTCAGCGAGAGTGACCATACACACAGCGAATATATCTGGACATGGGTTATACAGTAAAATGCTACTGCCAGGGCTTCAGTCTAGCTGAGTTCACAAGTGCTGTTACTTCAGCGACAGTGACCATACGCAGAGCGAATATAACTGGACATGGGTTATACAGTAAGATGCTACTGCCAGCTACTTCAGTCTAGCTGAGTTCACAGTGCTCTTACTTCAGCGACAGTGACCATACATTCAGTGATGATATCTGGGCACGGCTTATACAGTAAATGCTACTGACAGCTATTTCAGTGTAGCTGAGTTCACAGAGCTCTTACTTCAGCGACAGTGACCATACACTCAGGGTACATATCAGGAGATGGAGCTACTTCAGTCTAGCTGAGTTCAAAGTGCTCTTACTTGAGCGACAGCGACCATACACTGAGTGTATATATCTGGACATGTTTCCAGTCTAGTTGAGTTCACAGTGCTCGTACTTCAGCGACAGTGACCATACACTTAGTGAATATATATGTACGTGGGTTATCCAGTTAGATGCTACTGCCATCTACTTCGGTGTAGCTGAGTTTAAGATGCTCGTATTAAAGTGACATTGACCATACACACTGAATATATCTGGATATGCGGTGTACAGTAAGATGCTACTGACAGCTACATCATTCCAGCTGTGTTCCAAGTGCTCTTACTTCAGCGGCAGAGCACATACATTCAGTGATATCTGGTCTTGGCTTATACAGTAAGATGCTACTGCCATCTACTTCGGTGTAGCTGAGTTCAAGATACTCTTACGTAAGCGAGAGTGACCATACACTCAGGGAATATATCTGGTTATGGGTTATACAGTCAGATGCTACTGCCAGTTACATTAGTGTAGCAGAGTTCAAAGTGCTCTTACTTCAGCGGCAGAGCCCATACATTCAGTGATATTTGGTCACGGCTTATACAGTAAGATGCTACTGCAAGCTACTTTAGTCTAGCTGAGTTCACAGTGCTCTTACTTCAGCGAGAGTGACCATACACACAGCGAATATATCTGGACATGGGTTATACAGGAAGATGTTACTGCCAGGTACTTCAGTCTATCTGAGTTCCCTAGTGCTGTTACTTCAGCGACAGTGACCATACGTTCAGTGAATTTATCTGGACATTAGTTATACAGTAAGATGTTACTGCCAGCTATTTCAGTCCAGCTGCGTTTAAAGTGCTCTAACTTCAGCGACAGTGACCATAAACTCAGTGTATACATCTGTACGTTGGTTATCCAGTATGAAGATACTGCCAGCTACTTCAGTCTAGCTGAGTTCACAGTGCTCTCACTTCAGCGACTGTGACCATAAAGATGTTACTGCCAGCTACTTCAGTCTAGCTGAGTTCACAGTGCTCTTACTTCAGCGACAGTGACCATACATTCAGTGATGATATCTGGGCACGGCTTATACAGTAAGATGCTACTGCAAGCTACTTTAGTCTAGCTGAGTTCACAGTGCTCTTACTTCAGCGAGAGTGATCATACACACAGCGAATATATCTGGAAATGGGTTATACAGGAAGATGTTACTGCCAGGTACTTCAGTCTAGCTGAGTTAACTATTGCTGTTACTTCAGCGACAGTGACCATACGTTCAGTGAATTTATCTGGACATTAGTTATACAGTAAGATGTTACTGCCAGCTATTTCAGTCCAGCTGAGTTTAAAGTGCTCTAACTTCAGCGACAGTGACCATAAACTCAGTGTATACATCTGTACGTTGGTTATCCAGTATGATGCTACTGCCAGCTACTTCAGTCTAGCTGAGTTCACAGTGCTCTCACTTCAGCGACTGTGACCATAAAGATGTTACTGCCAGCTACTTCAGTCTAGCTGAGTTCACAGTGCTCTTACTTCAGCGACAGTGACCATACATTCAGTGATGATATCTGGGCACGGCTTATACAGTAAGATTCTACTGCCAGCTACTTCAGTCTAGCTGAGTCCAAAGTGCTCTTACTTCAGCGACAGCGACCATTCACTCAGTGTATATATCTGGACGTGGGTCCAGTCTAGCCGAGTTCACAGTGCTCTAACTTCAGCGACAGTGACCATTCACTCAGTGAATATATATGGACATGGGTTATACAGTAAGATGCTACTGCTAGCTATTTCAGTGTAGCTGAGTTCATAGTGCTCTTACTTCAGCGACATATTGACCATACACTCTGTGCATATATCTGGACATGGGTTATACAGTAAGATGATACTGCCAGTTACATTAGTGTAGCAGAGTTCAAAGTGCTCTTAGTTTAGCGGCAGAGCCCATACATTCAGTGATATCTGGTCACGGCTTATACAGTAAGATGTTACTGCAAGCTACTTTAGTCTAGCTGAGTTCACAGTGCTCTTACTTCAGCGAGAGTGACCATACACACAGCGAATATATCTGGACATGGGTTATACAGTAAAATGCTACTGCCAGGGCTTCAGTCTAGCTGAGTTCACAAGTGCTGTTACTTCAGCGACAGTGACCATACGGTCAGTGAATTTATCTGGACATTAGTTATACAGTAAGATGTTACTGCCAGCTACTTCATTCTAGTTGAGTTCAAAGTGCTCTTACTTCAGCGACAGTACCATACACTCAGTGAATGTATCTGGACGTGGGTTATACAGTAAGATGCTACTGCCAGCTAAATCAGTCTAGCTGAATTCATAGTGCTCTTACCTCAGCAACAGTGACCATACGCAGAGCGAATATAACTGGACATGGGTTATACAGTAAGATGCTACTGCCAGCTACTTCAGTCTAGCTGAGTTCACAGTGCTCTTACTTCAGCGACAGTGACCATACATTCAGTGATGATATCTGGGCACGGCTTATACAGTAAGATGCTACTGACAGCTATTTCAGTGTAGCTGAGTTCACAGAGCTCTTACTTCAGCGACAGTGACCATACACTCAGGGTACATATCAGGAGATGGAGCTACTTCAGTCTAGCTGAGTCCAAAGTGCTCTTACTTCAGCGACAGCGACCATTCACTCAGTGTATATATCTGGACGTGGGTCCAGTCTAGCCGAGTTCACAGTGCTCTAACTTCAGCGACAGTGACCATTCACTCAGTGAATATATATGGACATGGGTTATACAGTAAGATGCTACTGCCAGCTATTTCAGTGTAGCTGAGTTCAAGATACTCTTACTTAAGCGAGAGTGACCATACGATCAGGGAATATATCTGGACATGGGTTATACAGTAAGATGATACTGCCAGTTACATTAGTGTAGCAGAGTTTAAAGTGCTCTTAGTTTAGCGGCAGAGCCCATACATTCAGTGATATCTGGTCACGGCTTATACAGTAAGATGTTACTGCAAGCTACTTTAGTCTAGCTGAGTTCACAGTGCTCTTACTTCAGCGAGAGTGACCATACACACAGCGAATATATCTGGACGTGGGTTATACAGTAAAATGCTACTGCCAGGGCTTCAGTCTAGCTGAGTTCACAAGTGCTGTTACTTCAGCGACAGTGACCATACGGTCAGTGAATTTATCTGGACATTAGTTATACAGTAAGATGTTACTGCCAGCTACTTAATTCTAGCTGAGTGCAAAGTGCTCTTACTTCAGCGACAGTACCATACACTCAGTGAATGTATCTGGACGTGGGTTATACAGTAAGATGCTACTGCCAGCTAAATCAGTCTAGCTGAATTCATAGTGCTCTTACTTCAGCAACAGTGACCATACGCAGAGCGAATATAACTGGACATGGGTTATACAGTAAGATGCTACTGCCAGCTACTTCAGTCTAGCTGAGTTCACAGTGCTCTTACTTCAGCGACAGTGACCATACATTCAGTGATGATATCTGGGCACGGCTTATACAGTAAGATGCTACTGACAGCTATTTCAGTGTAGCTGAGTTCACAGAGCTCTTACTTCAGCGACAGTGACCATACACTCAGGGTACATATCAGGAGATGGAGCTACTTCAGTCTAGCTGAGTTCAAAGTGCTCTTACTTGAGCGACAGCGACCATACACTGAGTGTATATATCATCTGGACATGTTTCCAGTCTAGTTGAGTTCACAGTGCTCGTACTTCAGCGACAGTGACCATACACTTAGTGAATATATATGTACGTGGGTTATCCAGTTAGATGCTACTGCCATCTACTTCGGTGTAGCTGAGTTTAAGATGCTCGTATTAAAGTGACATTGACCATACACACTGAATATATCTGGATATGCGGTGTACAGTAAGATGCTACTGACAGCTACATCATTCCAGCTGTGTTCCAAGTGCTCTTACTTCAGCGGCAGAGCCCATACATTCAGTGATATCTGGTCTTGGCTTATACAGTAAGATGCTACTGCCATCTACTTCGGTGTAGCTGAGTTCAAGATACTCTTACGTAAGCGAGAGTGACCATACACTCAGGGAATATATCTGGTTATGGGTTATACAGTCAGATGCTACTGCCAGTTACATTAGTGTAGCAGAGTTCAAAGTGCTCTTACTTCAGCGGCAGAGCCCATACATTCAGTGATATTTGGTCACGGCTTATACAGTAAGATGCTACTGCAAGCTACTTTAGTCTAGCTGAGTTCACAGTGCTCTTACTTCAGCGAGAGTGACCATACACACAGCGAATATATCTGGACATGGGTTATACAGGAAGATGTTACTGCCAGGTACTTCAGTCTAGCTGAGTTCACTAGTGCTGTTACTTCAGCGACAGTGACCATACGTTCAGTGAATTTATCTGGACATTAGTTATACAGTAAGATGTTACTGCCAGCTATTTCAGTCCAGCTGCGTTTAAAGTGCTCTAACTTCAGCGACAGTGACCATAAACTCAGTGTATACATCTGTACGTTGGTTATCCAGTATGAAGATACTGCCAGCTACTTCAGTCTAGCTGAGTTCACAGTGCTCTCACTTCAGCGACTGTGACCATAAAGATGTTACTGCCAGCTACTTCAGTCTAGCTGAGTTCACAGTGCTCTTACTTCAGCGACAGTGACCATACATTCAGTGATGATATCTGGGCACGGCTTATACGGTAAGATGCTACTGCAAGCTACTTTAGTCTAGCTGAGTTCACAGTGCTCTTACTTCAGCGAGAGTGATCATACACACAGCGAATATATCTGGAAATGGGTTATACAGGAAGATGTTACTGCCAGGTACTTCAGTCTAGCTGAGTTAACTATTGCTGTTACTTCAGCGACAGTGACCATACCTTCAGTGAATTTATCTGGACATTAGTTATACAGTAAGATGTTACTGCCAGCTATTTCAGTCCAGCTGAGTTTAAAGTGCTCTAACTTCAGCGACAGTGACCATAAACTCAGTGTATACATCTGTACGTTGGTTATCCAGTATGATGCTACTGCCAGCTACTTCAGTCTAGTTGAGTTCACAGTGCTCTCACTTCAGCGACTGTGACCATAAAGATGTTACTGCCAGCTACTTCAGTCTAGCTGAGTTCACAGTGCTCTTACTTCAGCGACAGTGACCATACATTCAGTGATGATATCTGGGCACGGCTTATACAGTAAGATTCTACTGCCAGCTACATCAGTCTAGCTGAGTCCAAAGTGCTCTTACTTCAGCGACAGCGACCATTCACTCAGTGTATATATCTGGACGTGGGTCCAGTCTAGCCGAGTTCACAGTGCTCTAACTTCAGCGACAGTGACCATTCACTCAGTGAATATATATGGACATGGGTTATACAGTAAGATGCTACTGCCAGCTATTTCAGTGTAGCTGAGTTCAAGATACTCTTACTTAAGCGAGAGTGACCATACGCTCAGGGAATATATCTGGACATGGGTTATACAGTAAGATGATACTGCCAGTTACATTAGTGTAGCAGAGTTTAAAGTGCTCTTAGTTTAGCGGCAGAGCCCATACATTCAGTGATATCTGGTCACGGCTTATACAGTAAGATGTTACTGCAAGCTACTTTAGTCTAGCTGAGTTCACAGTGCTCTTACTTCAGCGAGAGTGACCATACACACAGCGAATATATCTGGACATGGGTTATACAGTAAAATGCTACTGCCAGGGCTTCAGTCTAGCTGATTTCACAAGTGCTGTTACTTCAGCGACAGTTACCATACGGTCAGTGAATTTATCTGGACATTAGTTATACAGTAAGATGTTACTGCCAGCTACTTAATTCTAGCTGAGTGCAAAGTGCTCTTACTTCAGCGACAGTACCATACACTCAGTGAATGTATCTGGACGTGGGTTATGCAGTAAGATGCTACTGCCAGCTAAATCAGTCTAGCTGAATTCATAGTGCTCTTACTTCAGCAACAGTGACCATACGCAGAGCGAATATAACTGGACATGGGTTATACAGTAAGATGCTACTGCCAGCTACTTCAGTCTAGCTGAGTTCACAGTGCTCTTACTTCAGCGACAGTGACCATACATTCAGTGATGATATCTGGGCACGGTTTATACAGTAAGATGCTACTGACAGCTATTTCAGTGTAGCTGAGTTCACAGAGCTCTTACTTCAGCGACAGTGACCATACACTCAGGGTACATATCAGGAGATGGAGCTACTTCAGTCTAGCTGAGTCCAAAGTGCTCTTACTTCAGCGACAGCGACCATTCACTCAGTGTAAATATCTGGACGTGGGTCCAGTCTAGCCGAGTTCACAGTGCTCTAACTTCAGCGACAGTGACCATTCACTCAGTGAATATATATGGACATGGGTTATACAGTAAGATGCTACTGCCAGCTATTTCAGTGTAGCTGAGTTCAAGATACTCTTACTTAAGCGAGAGTGACCATACGCTCAGGGAATATATCTGGACATGGGTTATACAGTAAGATGATACTGCCAGTTACATTAGTGTAGCAGAGTTTAAAGTGCTCTTAGTTTAGCGGCAGAGCCCATACATTCAGTGATATCTGGTCACGGCTTATACAGTAAGATGTTACTGCAAGCTACTTTAGTCTAGCTGAGTTCACAGTGCTCTTACTTCAGCGAGAGTGACCATACACACAGCGAATATATCTGGACATGGGTTATACAGTAAAATGCTACTGCCAGGGCTTCAGTCTAGCTGAGTTCACAAGTGCTGTTACTTCAGCGACAGTGACCATACGGTCAGTGAATTTATCTGGACATTAGTTATACAGTAAGATGTTACTGCCAGCTACTTAATTCTAGCTGAGTGCAAAGTGCTCTTACTTCAGCGACAGTACCATACACTCAGTGAATGTATCTGGACGTGGGTTATGCAGTAAGATGCTACTGCCAGCTAAATCAGTCTAGCTGAATTCATAGTGCTCTTACTTCAGCAACAGTGACCATACGCAGAGCGAATATAACTGGACATGGGTTATACAGTAAGATGCTACTGCCAGCTACTTCAGTCTAGCTGAGTTCACAGTGCTCTTACTTCAGCGACAGTGACCATACATTCAGTGATGATATCTGGGCACGGCTTATACAGTAAGATGCTACTGACAGCTATTTCAGTGTAGCTGAGTTCACAGAGCTCTTACTTCAGCGACAGTGACCATACACTCAGGGTACATATCAGGAGATGGAGCTACTTCAGTCTAGCTGAGTTCAAAGTGCTCTTACTTGAGCGACAGCGACCATACACTGAGTGTATATATCTGGACATGTTTCCATTCTAGTTGAGTTCACAGTGCTCGTACTTCAGCGACAGTGACCATACACTTAGTGAATATATATGTACGTGGGTTATCCAGTTAGATGCTACTGCCATCTACTTCGGTGTAGCTGAGTTTAAGATGCTCGTATTAAAGTGACATTGACCATACACACTGAATATATCTGGATATGCGGTATACAGTAAGATGCTACTGTCAGCTACATCATTCCAGCTGTGTTCCAAGTGCTCTTACTTCAGCGGCAGAGCCCATACATTCAGTGATATCTGGTCTTGGCTTATACAGTAAGATGCTACTGCCATCTACTTCGGTGTAGCTGAGTTCAAGATACTCTTACGTAAGCGAGAGTGACCATACACTCAGGGAATATATCTGGTTATGGGTTATACAGTCAGATGCTACTGCCAGTTACATTAGTGTAGCAGAGTTCAAAGTGCTCTTACTTCAGCGGCAGAGCCCATACATTCAGTGATATTTGGTCACGGTTTATACAGTAAGATGCTACTGCAAGCTACTTTAGTCTAGCTGAGTTCACAGTGCTCTTACTTCAGCGAGAGTGACCATACACACAGCGAATATATCTGGAAATGGGTTATACAGGAAGATGTTACTGCCAGGTACTTCAGTCTAGCTGAGTTAACTATTGCTGTTACTTCAGCGACAGTGACCATACGTTCAGTGAATTTATCTGGACATTAGTTATACAGTAAGATGTTACTGCCAGCTATTTCAGTCCAGCTGAGTTTAAAGTACTCTAACTTCAGCGACAGTGACCATAAACTCAGTGTATACATCTGTACGTTGGTTATCCAGTATGATGCTACTGCCAGCTACTTCAGTCTAGCTGAGTTCACAGTGCTCTCACTTCAGCGACTGTGACCATAAAGATGTTACTGCCAGCTACTTCAGTCTAGCTGAGTTCACAGTGCTCTTACTTCAGCGACAGAGACCATACATTCAGTGATGATATCTGGGCACGGCTTATACAGTAAGATTCTACTGCCAGCTACTTCAGTCTAGCTGAGTCCAAAGTGCTCTTACTTCAGCGACAGCGACCATTCACTCAGTGTATATATCTGGACGTGGGTCCAGTCTAGCCGAGTTCACAGTGCTCTAACTTCAGCGACAGTGACCATTCACTCAGTGAATATATATGGACATGGGTTATACAGTAAGATGCTACTGCCAGCTATTTCAGTGTAGCTGAGTTCAAGATACTCTTACTTAAGCGAGAGTGACCATACGCTCAGGGAATATATCTGGACATGGGTTATACAGTAAGATGATACTGCCAGTTACATTAGTGTAGCAGAGTTTAAAGTGCTCTTAGTTTAGCGGCAGAGCCCATACATTCAGTGATATCTGGTCACGGCTTATACAGTAAGATGTTACTGCAAGCTACTTTAGTCTAGCTGAGTTCACAGTGCTCTTACTTCAGCGAGAGTGACCATACACACAGCGAATATATCTGGACATGGGTTATACAGTAAAATGCTACTGCCAGGGCTTCAGTCTAGCTGATTTCACAAGTGCTGTTACTTCAGCGACAGTTACCATACGGTCAGTGAATTTATCTGGACATTAGTTATACAGTAAGATGTTACTGCCAGCTACTTAATTCTAGCTGAGTGCAAAGTGCTCTTACTTCAGCGACAGTACCATACACTCAGTGAATGTATCTGGACGTGGGTTATGCAGTAAGATGCTACTGCCAGCTAAATCAGTCTAGCTGAATTCATAGTGCTCTTACTTCAGCAACAGTGACCATACGCAGAGCGAATATAACTGGACATGGGTTATACAGTAAGATGCTACTGCCAGCTACTTCAGTCTAGCTGAGTTCACAGTGCTCTTACTTCAGCGACAGTGACCATACATTCAGTGATGATATCTGGGCACGGCTTATACAGTAAGATGCTACTGACAGCTATTTCAGTGTAGCTGAGTTCACAGAGCTCTTACTTCAGCGACAGTGACCATACACTCAGGGTACATATCAGGAGATGGAGCTACTTCAGTCTAGCTGAGTCCAAAGTGCTCTTACTTCAGCGACAGCGACCATTCACTCAGTGTAAATATCTGGACGTGGGTCCAGTCTAGCCGAGTTCACAGTGCTCTAACTTCAGCGACAGTGACCATTCACTCAGTGAATATATATGGACATGGGTTATACAGTAAGATGCTACTGCCAGCTATTTCAGTGTAGCTGAGTTCAAGATACTCTTACTTAAGCGAGAGTGACCATACGCTCAGGGAATATATCTGGACATGGGTTATACAGTAAGATGATACTGCCAGTTACATTAGTGTAGCAGAGTTTAAAGTGCTCTTAGTTTAGCGGCAGAGCCCATACATTCAGTGATATCTGGTCACGGCTTATACAGTAAGATGTTACTGCAAGCTACTTTAGTCTAGCTGAGTTCACAGTGCTCTTACTTCAGCGAGAGTGACCATACACACAGCGAATATATCTGGACATGGGTTATACAGTAAAATGCTACTGCCAGGGCTTCAGTCTAGCTGAGTTCACAAGTGCTGTTACTTCAGCGACAGTGACCATACGGTCAGTGAATTTATCTGGACATTAGTTATACAGTAAGATGTTACTGCCAGCTACTTAATTCTAGCTGAGTGCAAAGTGCTCTTACTTCAGCGACAGTACCATACACTCAGTGAATGTATCTGGACGTGGGTTATGCAGTAAGATGCTACTGCCAGCTAAATCAGTCTAGCTGAATTCATAGTGCTCTTACTTCAGCAACAGTGACCATACGCAGAGCGAATATAACTGGACATGGGTTATACAGTAAGATGCTACTGCCAGCTACTGCAGTCTAGCTGAGTTCACAGTGCTCTTACTTCAGCGACAGTGACCATACATTCAGTGATGATATCTGGGCACGGCTTATACAGTAAGATGCTACTGACAGCTATTTCAGTGTAGCTGAGTTCACAGAGCTCTTACTTCAGCGACAGTGACCATACACTCAGGGTACATATCAGGAGATGGAGCTACTTCAGTCTAGCTGAGTTCAAAGTGCTCTTACTTGAGCGACAGCGACCATACACTGAGTGTATATATCTGGACATGTTTCCATTCTAGTTGAGTTCACAGTGCTCGTACTTCAGCGACAGTGACCATACACTTAGTGAATATATATGTACGTGGGTTATCCAGTTAGATGCTACTGCCATCTACTTCGGTGTAGCTGAGTTTAAGATGCTCGTATTAAAGTGACATTGACCATACACACTGAATATATCTGGATATGCGGTATACAGTAAGATGCTACTGTCAGCTACATCATTCCAGCTGTGTTCCAAGTGCTCTTACTTCAGCGGCAGAGCCCATACATTCAGTGATATCTGGTCTTGGCTTATACAGTAAGATGCTACTGCCATCTACTTCGGTGTAGCTGAGTTCAAGATACTCTTACGTAAGCGAGAGTGACCATACACTCAGGGAATATATCTGGTTATGGGTTATACAGTCAGATGCTACTGCCAGTTACATTAGTGTAGCAGAGTTCAAAGTGCTCTTACTTCAGCGGCAGAGCCCATACATTCAGTGATATTTGGTCACGGTTTATACAGTAAGATGCTACTGCAAGCTACTTTAGTCTAGCTGAGTTCACAGTGCTCTTACTTCAGCGAGAGTGACCATACACACAGCGAATATATCTGGAAATGGGTTATACAGGAAGATGTTACTGCCAGGTACTTCAGTCTAGCTGAGTTAACTATTGCTGTTACTTCAGCGACAGTGACCATACGTTCAGTGAATTTATCTGGACATTAGTTATACAGTAAGATGTTACTGCCAGCTATTTCAGTCCAGCTGAGTTTAAAGTACTCTAACTTCAGCGACAGTGACCATAAACTCAGTGTATACATCTGTACGTTGGTTATCCAGTATGATGCTACTGCCAGCTACTTCAGTCTAGCTGAGTTCACAGTGCTCTCACTTCAGCGACTGTGACCATAAAGATGTTACTGCCAGCTACTTCAGTCTAGCTGAGTTCACAGTGCTCTTACTTCAGCGACAGAGACCATACATTCAGTGATGATATCTGGGCACGGCTTATACAGTAAGATTCTACTGCCAGCTACTTCAGTCTAGCTGAGTCCAAAGTGCTCTTACTTCAGCGACAGCGACCATTCACTCAGTGTATATATCTGGACGTGGGTCCAGTCTAGCCGAGTTCACAGTGCTCTAACTTCAGCGACAGTGACCATTCACTCAGTGAATATATATGGACATGGGTTATACAGTAAGATGCTACTGCCAGCTATTTCAGTGTAGCTGAGTTCATAGTGCTCTTACTTCAGCGACATATTGACCATACACTCTGTGCATATATCTGGACATGGATTATAGAATAAGATGCTACTGCCAGCTACTTCAGTCTAGCTGAGTTCACAGTTCTCTTACTACAGCGACAGTGACCATACACTCAGTGAAAATATTTGTAGATGGGTTATACAGTAAGATGTTACTGCTAGCTATTTCAGTCTAGTAGGGGGCTTATGAGAGTTCTACCCCGGATGTGACGTCATATGGCGGGAAATTCAAAAATTGTGGTCGGGGTAAACATCCGGTTGTCGGCGGCGAGCATAATGTGGGGTTATGTGTGCGTTGATTGGTGTAGGCGTCGCCGCCGATCGCCGTCCGGCGGCGGCCTGGTCGTGGCTTGATCGTCGCCCGGAGTGGTGGGGTCGCCGTCCAAGTTGTCGGTAGGTGCGTGGCCATGTTTGAAAAGCGGCGAGGTAGTCGGTTTGTGTGAGGAGTGTGGTGGTTAAGGTTCGGCCACGTTGCCGACTCGTGCATGTGTTATAGTGTATGGGTATGTATATATAAGGGGGTTTTCCGGAAGTGCGGCCATGTTGGAAAAGCGTCGTCGTCAGCGTTGCCAACTTGTGCTGATTTATCGACGTTGTCAACTCGTGCGTGTGTTGTAGTGTACGGGTTTGTATATGTACGCCGCCGTCCGTTTATCGTTGCAGTTAAAAATCAAATCACTTGTAAAAATTGAATATCACATTTGTGCATAGAAGATAAAAGCGCGACGTTGCCAACTTGTGCATGTGTGCTGGTTTAGTGTCGTCCATGTTGTCAACTCGTGCATGTGTTATAGTGTACGGGTTTAGATATGCACGCCGCTGCCGTCCAGATATCGTCGATGCGAAGAGACTGAGTGACGTGTATTGCATTGTTGCCAACTTGTGAACTGTGTAAATTCGAATGCATGTGTTTGTGGTAAGTATATATTGTAAAAATAAAAAATGTGCACATCATCACTGCGAAACTCTCCATGACGCGGTCCTTCGGTGCATAATTGAAAATCAATTCACTTGTAAAAATTGAATATCATACATTTGTGCATAGAAGATAAGTATTACTATATATATAATATTCTGATTGACACTTCACTTGTAAAAATTATCCAGGACGCATCATGCATGGAAAAAGGATAGTTGAAAATAAACAATTAAAAGAAAAATTTATATATATATATAATTTGAACAAACAAAAAATATATGTTAAAGTAGAGACAAAATATATTTGAAGGTCTTTTGAAATTAAATACAATACAAATGTTAAAGCAATACAGTTTAATTAAAAACAATTAAAATACATGTAATCAAAATATATTACAATTTAAAATACATGATATGTACACGAAATACATCTAAGTAAACTAAGTACAAGTTAAAATAAACAAGTGCACTATGACAAATGTGTACAATTAAATCAAAAATTAATATGTAAACGCACACAGTAGTGACAATTACTGTGACAATTGCAAAATACATGATATGTACACGAAATACATGTAAGTAAACTAAGTACAAGTTAAAATAAACAAGTGCACAATGACAATTGTGTACAATTAAATCAAATGAAATACATATGTAATCGTACTTACAGGCAATGAGAATTGTGTGTGTGTGTGCAATGCAATTATACATGATAAATGAAGGTGTCCATTCGGTATTACTCTAAAATGTTTACCACGTAAGCCCTATCTTTTTCTCCACGATAAACCAGTTGAAGTGAATATGGTGCTAAATTTTTTAATTCTTCATCGAAAACGATATTTTAATTTTGGGTCCCTGTAGTCCTGGATATTGGCGAGTACGGCCTTCCCGTACTTCGCGTCTATATTTTGTAATTCTTCTATCGGATATTTAACACCCATTATTAATTCCTTAATTTTTTTATATTCAATCGCACCAAGGTAGCAAACTTCGCAACGAATGATGCCATTTTACAATGAAGAATTTCAAGTAATTACAGATATGTGTAAATACCAAGCCTATTATTGTCACGCACCAACACTGTGCGTTTACTCCAGTCGTTCAGCCATTCGTTATAACGAACCCAAGCTGCTAAGGCTTTATGCAATTCCGAACCATATAATGTACGGTTATTGCGGTCTTTGTATATTGACAGTATAGCGGAATGATAACACACACCATTTATTATACTCCTACAACTTGTATCATATATGGTGTTCGCTATTATACTATCATCTGATTGCAAATGTACACAACACTCATGGCGTTCACAGTACATTCGATCTGTTAATAACAGCTGTTTTTCTATCCATTTAATAATTTTTTTACCGTCTGCACAGTCAATTTTGGAACTGGACAGACAGGTATCGACACAAGCACAATTATTATTTTTATATTCGTGACCGTGTGTTAATACATGATTCAAAATATAATCTGTATATAAATTTATAGAATCACATACACACCGTATTATGGATCGTATATTACCCGTATACAAACGCGATGTATACAAACGATCTACTATATTTTTTGATTTATTTTTATACATAGCACAGAGACGGTCACTTTCAGGAATTTTAAAATCTGTATTTTTATTGTTATTATGACTTGGTCGATAAGATTTAATATCAAGGTAATGTTCTAACATAGCTATACACTCCCATGTGTGGCTTAAACATTTATCGTCGACGACACATATACTTGCATTGAACTGTTGATCACGGTCCATTACCTGCACAAAGGAAAGGATTTTGTGAAAGGAAACTATAAATTCTTTATTAATTCTTTAATAAATGGTTTTAAAATTGAATCCGGTCTGTTGACTATTATTTTTAATCTTGCGATTTCTTCAGGTGTCAGCCTTTTCGGTGAAAAAAACCATTTATGAAGAAGACGCTCCTCCTCTTGTTTTGATGAATGTAAAATAACTTAGGAAAGACAAATTAATTTTTTGAATAGAGAAATGTAAAACACGTTATACCTTATATAATACATTTAATATTTATAAATAAATTTACTTCAAGATTAGGAACATGTTTCGGGTACTATCTTGTACCCATCCTCAGCCTTCCGGTTTTTTTGTCTAGTGAAGTACATGTGTGTTGTTGGTTGACTATTATTATTGTGGCTTCCTGTTGGTTTCTGGTATTTCAAATTGGTTTTATTGTGTGATTGTGGTGTATGTGTTAGTTTTTTGTGTATTTTCAATGTTGAGTGCTTTGAGTATTGTGTCATGTTTTGTATTGATTTGTATTTGTTCAGGTATTAGTTTGTTTTCTGTTTTATGTTTGTATATTTGTAAATTTTCCCAAATGTTCATTATGGTGCCTTTGTGTGGTATATGTTTTATTAGTGTTACATTGGTTATGTCTGGGAATTCATGTCCTGTGTTTATTGCATGTGTGGCTAAATTGGATTTATATATTTCTGGTTTTTTGTATGCATTTAGGTGTTCAAAATAACGTTTTTTCAGCTGTTTTTTTGTTTGTCCTATGTGTAACATTTATTGCAATCTTGGCATTCAATTTTGTATATGCCGTTAGTTGTATTATCTTTGTTGTGTGAGCTATTTAGATTTTGTAATTTATTTTTATTAGTTTTGTATGCTATTTTTATATCTGTTTTTAAATAGTTTTGTTAGTTTTGTCATTTTATTATATATGTGAATGTGGCCCATTTTTTGTTGTTATTTATGTGTTGTTCAGTTTGATAATTCTTAATTGTTCAGTTTTTATTTTGTATTTGATTTTATTTTCTATTTTGATCATAGTATTTTTATTGTATCTATTTTCATAACCAATTTGGTATATTATATTTCTTTCTTTGTCAGTTTCTTGTTTGTTTAGGGGAATTTTGTACATTCTGATAAATAGCGAATAAAATGCTGTCATTTTATGTTGTGGTGGGTGGTCAGAATGGTTAGGTATAATGATGTTAGTGGAAGTTGGTTTTCTATATATTGCATATTGTATGTGGTTGTTGTATCTTGTGATGGTTATGACCTTATAATAATACATGTTCTTATGTAAAACATTTTTATTATATATATTAAAATTAAATTTTACAAGAAACCATATACATACAATTAAAATGGAATACTTATATATATTTACAATATTTACAAAAACCAACCTTAGACTATTTTTTTAATACGGCTTATAACGCGTCTTGTACGACCGTGCGCCACTTAAATAAATCATTTGTTGCCACGAACAGCGGGTCTTGCGGTGACGACGCTAAAACAGTTACTTTTCTGGATACTTACTTTTCTGGATACTTTCTGCCACCAGTTATCGGAAATTTCGTGTTTGATATCGGCCGTCTGCGTCAATTTCACCTCAGTCAAAAACGAACCTCTGCGTCTCATTTCACCTCAGTCAAAAACGAACCTTCCTCGCCTGGTGTTTTGACCCATTTTTTCCATCTTTTAACATTTCAAATTTCTGTTCATGCGTCCGATTCCTGAACTGTATAACGCCGTTCAACGCATGCACGGCTTACACGATCACACGGGCAGATGAACTACGCGACTGTATACACGGACATGCTCGCCTACGGAAGTTCGATACCACACGCTTCTTGGTGCAGCGTCCTTACGGAGCGCACTATTCCGATACGAACACCGATGGAAATATACAGAAGCGTGATGATGATAGCGCCAAAGTACGCATTGGATCCTAGCTACAACGTAAGTTTTGATGTGGACTGCCCGCCGTCCTCGTTACCGACACTAGCGAGAGGGAAACAGTTCGCGTTGTTGAACAACAAGGCGCAGGGATTATTTTCGGTAGCCTTTCTGACGGAGGCGTTGCCTACACTCCGCAAGTATTGCGAATACTTTGGTCTGCGGTATTCGCACGAACAAGGGTACACGGTGAAAGACCGGCGTTTGTACGAACAGTGGCAGCATTGCACGGGCGCTATGGCGGACGAATTTTGGTTGTTGAACTCGTATCTGATACACCTACATACGGAGTCGAGAAGTCAACGCCCAATCGTCGAACTCAAAGCGAAACACGTGCGAGCGGCTACCTAAATGCACGAATACTGCGACAGCGTTATACGTAGCGTCATGTTCAAAGATATGAATTCTGTTAAAGACTGTAAGAGCGTTGGACGCGAAACAACGCGCTCACGAGATATTACATCGGTATGAGCCTCGTGCGTAATGGGCGTATGAAAATCAGTTTAGCTCACGTTTTAACGTACTTGCGCATCGCAAAAAGAACGCGTTGTTCTGCCGTTCGGTCGAGATGATATAAGTGGATGTGGAGCGGTGGCGACGTGACTCGCGTGATGGAAGGTGGTCGTACCAGAACGGCATCGATGAGAATTACCTTCAGCCCTGAGCCGACGGTTTACTACATTCCAGCGTATTGTGAATCACGGTTCGCACGACGACATGAGAATGAAACGAGGTGTGAAGAATGTACACCAGAGCGTTCGCGGAGTTGCACAGACCGGTAAGAAGGAATTTTCCGTGACGCGCGGTCGAGTTGAAGTGACTTCACGACTTGTACCAAGCAGACCTGGTAGAGATGATACCGCACGCAAAGGCGAACAAGGATTCAAGTACCTTATGACGATGATTAACGCGTTTAGCAAGTACGCGTACGCCGTTCCATTGAAAACGAAGACGGGTGTAGAGGTCGCACGAGTTCTGGAACCGATACTGCGTGCTAATAAAATGAAATATCTGCAGACGGACAACTGGAAAGAGTACTACGAAATATCTGCAGACGGACAACGGGAAAGAGTGCTACAACAGTACCGTAGAAAAATTGCTGAGCAGATATGGTGTCACACTCTATTCCACATACAGTGAGAAAAAGGCTTCCATTGTGGAACGCTTTCGTACTACCACAGAAGTTAACCCAACGTACTTCCACCACCTACTGAATTCATAGCAAAAGGACCGTTATTCGTCTTCGATTGTAGCAGACAGGACGAATCGCTCAAGTCTTCACCAGTCGACGTCAGATTGGAATTCGAGTCATCGACCAATTTCCCCGCTCAGACCGCGGCCTACTGCTTGATACTGCATGATTCAATCAACGTGTACACTCCGTTATCCAACACAGTGCGCAGACACAATTAAACGCTTACTATATATTGTTTTTGTTGTTGTAAATAGAAAGTTGCTTTTTTTAGAATGTAATGTGTGCATTATATGTATGTGATTTTTTTAAATTAAAAAAAATGTAATCAATTTTCATGTATTTTTATTTTGTTATAAATAGAATGTAATGTGATATTTTATTAAAAAAAAAATTAATCAATTTTCATGTATTTTATTTTTGTGGAGGGGGAAACGATTATCCTCTCCTCCCTATTCTTCGCTCATTGTTTCATCAGCACGAGTCGTGAGTGGACGCACAAGATGCTTTCACACTATATCGATGATGATTATATCAATCCCAACAACAACCGCTATTTCAAACAATGCGGTGAAGCGGCGACGACGACGACGTCAATCAAGTCCTTATCACCAGACGATAAAGAAATGCAGGTCGATCTTAATTCAAAAAATCACATCTCCGTGCCCGCGTTACAGAAACTTGGAAAAGCGTTTAAAGAATGGCCTGTATCGTTAACGATAACGCCTAAAGAATTATTAGAAGCGGGTTTCTTTTACACCGGATGCAACGATAGTGATTTGTTTTTGCTGTGGAGGCGGATTAAACAAATGAGAACGTGGAGAATATGCTTGGATGGAACACGCACGTCATTTCCTTGCGTGCTCTTACGTAATGATGTGTTATCATCAAGGCACTGGGTATCGTTACCGAAGCGCAAGCACCAACAGCAGCAGTGACAGGAAAGAACGAACAACGCACCGACACGCTCAAGGAGAATATAAAAAACGTAGAAGGAAGCTCGAATCGTGATACGATGTGCAAAGTCTGTTACACACAAAACGTGGAAGTTGTACTTATTCCCTGTCGACATTTTATCACGTGTGAATTGCGCCATAACTCTACATAATTGTCCCTTATGTAGAACCGCTTACATGAGAGCGTATTTCTAGTTCGTTTTCACGCTATAATTTTATCGCCTAGTGAACACAAGGTTTGAAAATATACAAGCTGCTATGACAAAAGTGTTTAATCCAACCTCCGCTAATATCGCATACCTCAGTGTTTGAACAGCATGCGTTGAAGACGGACGCATGGAGCTGCTATCTCCGTACGAGTACATACGCTGCAGTGACTTAAAGCATACAGTACTGTACCCTATAGAAATTTTTGTGACTTAAAGCATACAGTACTGTACCCTATATAAATTTTTGTATACAACGTTTTGACATGTAAATTTGTTGCACTGATCCGTGACGAAAATATAAGGTACAAAATAAACGTTCCGAACAAATTCTTTACGAGAGTTTCACATTATACAACGTGTCTGTTCCGTAAGACGGACGGATCTGCAACGTTCCTAGTAACACCAAACACGTTGTTTATAACGAAAAAAGGATGTGCGAGGATAAACTAGCAGTCATACTTGACGTTCACTGTTTCATCGACAACGATGGAAGCGAACTCGTTAAGGAACTAGCCGTTATGGACGTCACCGTATTTGCCAGCAGGCATTCGATATTTACACATCCAGTAGACACGATTGTTTCGAATCACAAACATGTGAGGACAAACAGATGGTTAACAGACCATTATCGTGGACGGACGGGGACACATCGTAGGAACATCTTGTACCGATATTAGAAAAGTATACGTTTCCTTTTAACTTCGTGTTGGTAAAAGGATTGCAAAAAAAAAAAAGATTTCTACAGAAGCGTATCGTGCATTTCAATATTATAAATTTAGAAGATTTCGGTTGTCCCAAACTCGATCAATTACAATCAATACATGGAACAGCCTGTCTCGCGCCCCGCTTTTTTCCGGAAATATGTACAAATACTAGAGTACACGCTTTACGCGAGTGGGTTGTATCAGATTTTAGAATAATCAATATGTTTCTGATAAATTACTAATTGAAAACATTATTGTTTAGCGCTTACGTAAAAAATAAGTCGTCGCCTTTCTATCGATTACATCATCTGTCTAAAAATGAATTAGCGTCGACGACATGTTCAAACAAGCACGAGTGCTGTCTAGTCGTATAAAAATAACCGACACCCCTGTTCCACCAACCTACCCCATCTAACCGTGAGAAACCAAGTCGTATCCTGTTCACACGGTTAAATACATCACCTGTCTAAAAATAAATTAGCGTCGACATGTTCGAACAAGCACGTGTGCTGTCTAGACGTATAAAAAATAACCGACTCCCCTCTTCCCCACCTAGCCATCAAACCGTGAGAAATCAGCTCGTATCCTGTTCACATGGTTAAAAATAAGCGCTTGCTGTGCGTTGTGGTTCCCCCTCTCCGGTTTCCACCTCCACAACTACCTCCCTATTTATTCCGCTGCGCACGAGCGTTATTCGTTCATTCGTTGAGAGACGCGCGAGAAATTATAAATTCTTTATTTTAAAATGGCATCATTCACTAAAAAGTTTGCAACTATTAGCGCAATTGAGTATAAAAAAATAAAGGATTGATAATCGGCGTAAAATATCCAATAGAAGAAATGCAGAATATAGACGCAAAGTACGGGAAAGCTGTACTCGTCACTCTCCAAGATTACAGAGACCCTAAATTAAATTATCGTGTATATCTACCAAAGAGATACGCAGGCGTTTTCGAAGATGAGGAATTAAAAAATTTAGTACCGTGTTCGCTGCAACTAATTTATCGTGGAGAAAAGGATAGAGCTTACATAGTAGAAATTTTAGAGTAGGACCGAATGGACATCTTCATTTGTCGCGTACGATTGCATATATATATATATTAACATGTACTTAGTTGTATTTCATTTAATTATAAATAATATATTTTAACTTATGTGATTACACATATTTCATTTGCTTTAATTGTAATCAATTGTCAATGTACTTATGTCTAGATAATAAAACAAGGCTGGGTCATTCCATATCAAGTGATCAAAATAAGATACATTTTTCCTCGTGTTTTTCTTTTTGATTAGTTTTTGGTTTATTGAATAAACACAAAACGAAATTAAAATATAAAAAAATTTTTTATCTAGTTTTTTAAAAATCTTATTAAAGTTGCAAAAAATGCGTTTTTGTGCTTACGTGGATTTACGTTTTATTAAATATCTCAGGCTAGAATCGAGATAGAAAGGTAAGACAAAGACCATTCTTTTCAGAATTCAACTAGCGTTAATTTGATATACAACATGACAGTATTTAAAGTACTTAAAATTTTCAACCCCGAACTCAAAATTTTAAAAGTTAATTCCAAAAAACGCATATGATTTAAAATTTTCAAAATAATACCATGAATTCTTAATGTTATTACTAAGTTGTGTACAAAATTTCAAGTTGGGATCTTAATGGGATCATATTTAAAAAAAATTATACATAAGCTAGCAACGTAAATATAGACAACTTGTATACAATTTTTATTCAAAACATGTCCAAGTTACGTAATGATCAATAAAAAGCTAACAGTTTGTAAAATGCAAGTTTTTTCATATTATGATATAAAGTATAATTTATATATTGAATAGTGTATTTCAGATAGGGACCCGAGTCGCTTTCATTATATTTTGAGAAAAACAAAAAACTTACTAAATTTGTTATTTTAAGAATTCATCAGGGGGTTTCTCCCAGGACCTTTTATTCACCATCAGTTATGTTGTAGATTTCTTTTCATCAATTTAAATTGCAATTTTCACTTTCTTTTTTATTTTTCAAAATGTGTGACAGGTACCTTTCTGTAATTGAAATGAGTTTGCCTATATTAGTGTTGTTTTTTTTTCAATGTGTCAGCTGTTGTTTAAAAATAAGCTGATTTTTAAGCATTAGAAAAGGCCAATGCTTTTTAGCAGCAATTTATTATGATAACTAAAATTTTAACACTTTTCTGCTTATAACTTAACAATAAGATAAAAAATGATAGCTTATAATATCAAACTGTCTTTTAATTATCATCACGATCGACTTCATCAGTATTAGTATTTTGCCAGTTTATGATTTTCCTGTAAAATTCATGAAATTCATCTGGTACATACTGCAAAATTTTCTTTAAGTCTTCAATTTGGTCACTGATCCTGATTGGTATGCAGGTATTTGTGGCAAATCAATGAGCTCCATGTTCTATAGTAACAAAAAATTGTATGACTGCAACCCATCTATCCAGTGAGTAACTTTTATAGTGCCCTTTTTGTCTTGACAGTATTCAAAGTAGTGGAATGTTGATATATTAAATTGCTGTCTGTTTTTATAATCACTACCTGTTGTTTCAATTGCATGAACATTCTTTTTGTAAAATGTACTCCACCAGTTTTTGTAATCTATAATGTCAGAGGTTTCTACCATTTTCACCTTGTTCTAAACGTTGGAAGCACCATATGTCAATGAACAAAGGTCATAAGGTGTATAAATTCTTTCACATTTGCGAATGGGTCTTTTTATAACACTAAATTTCCTATCGCATGGGAGGTATGAGTGCCCACGCAAAGGAAAAAATTGTTTAATCTTTTTAAATCTCCCACTTTCTGTTAAAGCTAAAAGTACCCGGGCCAGAGTATGGTTTTTGTTCTGACCTGGGCAGTTGTAAGAAAAAATATGAAGCTCCTGAACTGATTGTGGTACGTAATCTTTTATATAATCAATTAAAAATGAGGCCACCTCATTGGGCTCTTTTTTTAGCTATACCTTCATGGTAAAGATAAAATTGCGCACGACCAGTTTTCATATTGTACACACAAAAAGTATTCACAGTAACTGTCTGTAATAGAAAATGTCCTGCACTGGAATTTTTGGGAGATCTACATTCTGCATGAAGTCAATAACGAGACCTATCATATCAGAATTTTGTGACAATTCTTCAGAATTTTTGAGACTGGTATAGAACTTTTTGGAACGCTTCATATGAATGCATAGCTCAGCTTCTATGCATTTTTTACTTGTCTGGTTTAAAGTCTTACTGTTTAGTCTAGCTTTCTTTTTTTCACAAAACGAGCAGGTGTCAACTTGTGGCCTACCGAAAGTGAGAGAGAAATTTTCTTTAAGGTACTTGTTATAGAAATGATATTTAATCGTGGTGAAAGGATAGTTCTCTTTGTACAAATTATACATTTTAACTGTCAATTCTGAAGGTAAATATTTTATCACTTTTGAAGCATAATGTGATTCCGTTGTTGGAAATGAAACGATGTGTTCATGAATTTTAACGAGTTCATCTCTTATTATTGTATTACCACTTAAAGACTTGCCACGTTTATCATAAGGGAATTTTCCCTGTAAAAGTAACTGTCGAATACGCCTAATTCGTTTGTCAGATACACTATACAAACTAAAAAAAGCCTCTCTACATACTTCAAATTTTGTATCATGAAGTAAAACATGATACTTAAAAGTGTTCTATGCTGTTGAGAGCAGTTTGTACAGCTTGTATATAGTATCTCAAGGATGTACTCGAAAGAGATGGTAACAACAAAAAAAAAGCTCCCACACACAAAGTCACAGACGCGCACTTAGCTCGGCTTGCGTTCTGTTTCTCATTTCGTTGACACGCTGTGATAATAACAGATGGTGTCAAACAGCTTGTGTTCTGTTATTAAAAAAAAATTATGTACGACTACGTTCACACGCTGCGATAAACAGATGGCTAGACAGACGGAGTCGATTACATCATTATAACTAATGCACACCCAACAACAAAAAAAACGTAACAGCTGCCCCACACACACACACACAGTCAAAGACGCACACTTAGCTTGGCTTGCGTTCTATTTCACACACTAATTTATGTACGTCCCTAACTTCGTTCACACGCAACGATAACGTATGCTCAGACGGACGGCGGCAATTATTACCATGAGCGGCTCGCGATAACAGATGGCTTGAATCATTGCGTACAACGATCACGTCAACACGGACATGAAATATGACACGTTTAAGAATATGTGCGCTGAAGCGTGGAAAGATCGTTACGGCTTTCTCGTTGTGGACAAGGATTCTTCTATCGACACCTGCAGGTACAGAGTCGGTTTTGACCGTTTCATAGTAGTCTCACCTAACGATTAAACAAAAAAAATGGTCATACGTTCAGCTAAATACTATGTCCTGCTGTCAACGACTTTAGTTGTCGTACTGCCGTTTATCGAGTTGGACGACAAGAAGAAACGACTAGCACGTGATATCGACACTATCAGTGATGTCATACGGAAGAAATACCGCGCGTTAAAACATGGGATTCGTGATGAAGAAGAAACGTTATCCAAAAGTTACAAACCGATTCTGGAACCGATACAGTTTCATAGTAGTCGCACCTAACGATTAGAAAATAAAAAAAAACGGTTGTGGACTGTTCGCACGTAACAGCTGATCACCGTTAACTAAAACAGTCGTCAAGCGTTCAGGTAAATATAAGTCTCAGAAAAATAAAAAAAACTCGTAGACTGTCCTCATAAATGCACGTAACAGCTGTTCACTGTTAACTAGAAAAATAAAAAAAACTCGTAGACTGTCCTCATAAATGCACGTAACAGCTGTTCACTGTTAACTAATTCAGTCTTGAGCGTTTGGGTAAAATAAAAAAAAAAGTTGTAGACTGTTCGCATAAATGCACGTAACAGCTGTTCACTGTTAACTAAAACAGTCGTCGACCGTTCGGGTAAATACACATGTCCTGGAAAAACAGTTGTAGACTGTTCGCATAGATGCACGTAACAGCTGTTCACTGTTAGCTAAAACAGTCGTCGACCGTTCGGGTAAATACACGTCTTGGAAAAACAGTTGTAGACTGTTCGCATAAATGCACTTAACAGCTGTTCACCGTTAACTAAAACAGTCGTCGATCGTTCAGGTAAATACAGATGTCTCAAGGTGGACGAAAAGAAGAAACAACTAGCCCGTGATATCGACACTATCAGCAATGACATACGTGAGAAATACCGTGCGTTAAAACATGGGATCCGCGAAGAGGAAGATACGTTAACCAAAAGTTACAAACCGATTCTCGAACCGTTACAAATTATTTTGCAAGCGTTGGTTGAAAAAAACGTAAAACAAGTGAAATGCCTACGAGTGCGAAAAAGATAAAACGTGACGAGGAGGAGGAGGAGGAGGAGGATCTGATGGGTTCAAGTAGTAGTAATATCGATGTAGGAACACCGCTCCGTCCGTCACCGCAACAGCAGTTGACACCACGTTTCCTGAAAACGAGGACGATCCTAGTCTCAACATCGAAAAAATGTTATAGACACACCAGAATGGTGAAAGGTTGTAAGCTCGTCATCGTCGCCGCTCCCGTCGTTCTTGGGGACGCTGTCAACAAGCAGTACGTAGACTACACGTGCTTGCGTTTCACGACAGTACCCAACAAGAAGACAGCCCTGTCGTCAACGCGCGGGACCATCGCATACTGTCTCTTGAGAGACGCTGCGACCAAAGTATACGTGCACGCGAAGATCATACCGAAGGATACGAACTCTAACCTAATGGTCGGGAACGTATGACGAACACAGTTAGCGCCACCCGTTAGCGCCACCCGTCAATATACTATATTCTTATTGATATGTAATTTCTATCGCACGAACGTAAAAAAGTGTAAGAAACATGATATGCACTGCATAATTGAACGCCAATTCACTTATATAAAACACACATCACTCATGGAAAATAACACAGTTCACAAGCTGGCAACAATGCAATACACGGCGGCGGCGTACATATCCAAACCCGTACAATATAACACATGCACGAGTTGACAACGTGGCCGACGCTTAACCAGCACACACGCACGAGTCGACAACGTCGACGCTTTTCCAACATGGCCGCACGTCTGGAGAAACCCCTTACATATCCAAACCCGTACACTATAACACACGCATGAGTTGGCAACGTGACCGACGCTTAACCAGCACACTCTTACACTACTTGACAACCTCGCGCTTTTCCAACATGGCCGACCACACCAATCATCTTTCACCCGACAACATGGACGCAGACCCCACCACTCCGGGCGGTGACCAGGACACCGCCAGGCCTCCGCCGGACGGCGAACCGCGAACAAACCGCCGCCACGCCTCCGACTATCAACGCACAATTATGTATGCATTGCATGTATGTAATTTTTTTTTTATTAAAACAAAAAAAGGAATCAATTTTCATGTATTTTATTTTCTTAATACCCGTAACCTTGGAGGGGGAAACGTCTTATTATCCCCTCCCCCCGTACGCTGTCACCAACCTGTTGGGCAGAATGACCTTGTAGGGCTCGACATAGCGCGCGCTAGACCAACAGGTTGGTGCGAACGTATTAGTATGTATTAGGCATCCGTCATGGTAGCACACAATAACAGGGAACTCGTACTCCGTGTACAAAGTCTAGCGCCGGAAGAACTGATTTCACGTAATGGAGGTAAATTGTCGGTGTATCAGGTCTGTTTGCAATTCGGTATCGACGTTGAAAACGATACGAAAAATAGATTTTTCTGGAACTGCACCATACAGGATAAAATAAAAATTACAGACGATGTATTGAATTGGCTCGGATATACAGGTAAATATAAGAATCAAAAATCCAGAATTACCAAATAGTTACAGAAAAACGATTACATCGAATATTACGAAGTCCAAGATGAAGATAATGCACAGAAAAAATATTGTGTTAAATGGAATAGATTTCGCTTTTTTGTTGATGCAAATGAGAACCCCTAAAGCTGTTGAATTGCGTGAATTATATGCCATTATGAAAGAAATTGTAATGAAATATAGTCAATATTAAAAATTGTACGAGGAACGTTTGAAGGAGTTAATTAGTATGCAAAATAATTTGTTAACACAAATGTGTAATTTACAATCCATGATAAAAACTATTCAAGAAACTAACGAAGAAGAGAGACGTCGCGCAGGGGAAGAAAGACAACGAGCGGAAGAAGAACGACAGCGTGCAGAGGAAGAGAGACGTCGCGCGGAAGAAGAACGGCAACGTGCGGAAGAACGAAGTAGACTGTTACAGTCCAAAATCGAATACTTTTTTTTGCTGTAAATAATATGTTCCTTTTTAGAATAATATGTGTGTATTTCATGTTGTTTTTTATATTTAAAAAAAATTTAATCAATATTCATGTACTTTATTTTCTTAAATACCTATAACCCCTCTCCTATTCTTCACTCAGTGTTTCAACAGCACGAGTCGTGAGTGGACGCGCAAGATGCTTTCACACGATCTCGATGATGATGATGATGATATCTGTTGTTTAATTTCAAAATTCCTTCGAACATTAACACTATTCATCACTCAATATACAAGCTAGAACGAGTTACATAGAACTAATTTAAAAAATCAATTTTATTAAACAATAATTGCATGATTATAATATACTTTAGAAATTAAAGAATATTTAAAAGTCAAACTAACCTTGTACGAGTTCCAGTTGAGTCTCGCGACGTACGATGTGCTGTTGAGAGCAGTTCGTACAGCTTATATATAGTATCTCAAGGATGTACACGAAAGAGATGGGGGAAAAAAAAGCTCCCACACACAAAGTCACACGCGCACTTAGCTTGGCTTGCGTTCTGTTTCTCATTTCGTTCACACGCTGTGATAACAGATGGTGTCAGACAGCTTGTGTTCTGTTATTAAAAAAAAATTTATATACGACTACGTTCACACGCTGCGATAAACAGATGGCCAGACAGACGGAGTCGATTACATCATCATAACAACTGATGCACACCCAACAAAAAAAAAAAAGTAACAGCTGCCACACACACACACACACACACACACACACAAAGTCAAAGACGCACACTTAGCTTGGCTTGCGTTCTATTTCACACACTAATTTATGTACGTCCCTAACTTCGTTCACACGCAACGCTGCCACACACACACACACACACACACACACACACACACACAAAGTCAAAGACGCACACTTAGCTTGGCTTGCGTTCTATTTCACACACTAATTTATGTACGTCCCTAACTTCGTTCACACGCAACGATAACATATGCTCAGACAGACGGCGGCAATTAATTATATGCTCAGACAGACGGAGGCAATTAATTATTACCATGAGCGGCTCGCGATAACGGATGGTCAGTCAGCATTCTGATGTAAAAAATAACTCCACATGTGAAGATCCACATTTGAAGATCACAGTGGGAGCCGATTACATCATTTGCGACGTTCTATTATTCAGATATTACATAAACAGTAATTATTTTCCATAAGTATTGTGTGTGTTTTATATAAGTGAATTGACGTTCAATTATGCAGTGCATATCGTGTGTTTCTTACAACAAATGTACATGATACACTTTTTTTACGTTCATTTGACATTGATTTTCAACTGAAGGACCGAGTCATCTTTTTATTTTTACAATATATATTTACTTAACACATAGACACGATATCCGGACGGCGGCGGCGGTGGCGGCGTACATATACAAACCCGTACACTATAACACACGCACGAGTTGACAACGTCGATAAACCAGCACAAGTTTTCAACGCTGACGACGACGCTTTTCCAACATGGCCGCACTTCCGGAAAAACCCCTTACATATACTTACCCATACACTATAACACATGCACGAGTCGGCAACGTGGCCGAACCTTAACCACCACACTCTTACACAAACCGACAACCTCGCCGCTTTTCCAACATGGCCACGCACTTACCGACAACATGGCGCCCCGCCACCGACAACATGGACGACGACCCCACCACTCCGGGCGACGATCAAGCCACGACCAGGCCGCCGCCGGACGGCGATCGGCGGCGACGCCTACACCAATCAACGCACACATAACCCCACATTATGCTCGCCGCCGACAACCGGATGTTTACCCCGACCACAATTTTTGAATTTCCCGCCATATGACGTCACATCCGGGGTAGAACTCTCATAAGCCCCCTACTAGACTGAAATAGCTAGCAGTAACATCTTACTGTATAACCCATCTACAAATATTTTCACTGAGTGTATGGTCACTGTCGCTGTAGTAAGAGAACTGTGAACTCAGCTAGACTGAAGTAGCTGGCAGTAGCATCTTATTCTATAATCCATGTCCAGATATATGCACAGAGTGTATGGTCAATATGTCGCTGAAGTAAGAGCACTATGAACTCAGCTACACTGAAATAGCTGGCAGTAGCATCTTACTGTATAACCCATGTCCATATATATTCACTGAGTGAATGGTCACTGTCGCTGAAGTTAGAGCACTGTGAACTCGGCTAGACTGGACCCACGTCCAGATATATACACTGAGTGAATGGTCGCTGTCGCTGAAGTAAGAGCACTTTGGACTCAGCTAGACTGAAGTAGCTGGCAGTAGAATCTTACTGTATAAGCCGTGCCCAGATATCATCACTGAATGTATGGTCTCTGTCGCTGAAGTAAGAGCACTGTGAACTCAGCTAGACTGAAGTAGCTGGCAGTAACATCTTTATGGTCACAGTCGCTGAAGTGAGAGCACTGTGAACTCAGCTAGACTGAAGTAGCTGGCAGTAGCATCATACTGGATAACCAACGTACAGATGTATACACTGAGTTTATGGTCACTGTCGCTGAAGTTAGAGTACTTTAAACTCAGCTGGACTGAAATAGCTGGCAGTAACATCTTACTGTATAACTAATGTCCAGATAAATTCACTGAACGTATGGTCACTGTCGCTGAAGTAACAGCAATAGTTAACTCAGCTAGACTGAAGTACCTGGCAGTAACATCTTCCTGTATAACCCATTTCCAGATATATTCGCTGTGTGTATGGTCACTCTCGCTGAAGTAAGAGCACTGTGAACTCAGCTAGACTAAAGTAGCTTGCAGTAGCATCTTACTGTATAAACCGTGACCAAATATCACTGAATGTATGGGCTCTGCAACGCTGCCACACACACACACACACACACACACACACACACACACACACACACACACACACACACACACAAAGTCAAAGACGCACACTTAGCTTGGCTTGCGTTCTATTTCACACACTAATTTATGTACGTCCCTAACTTCGTTCACACGCAACGATAACATATGCTCAGACAGACGGCGGCAATTAATTATATGCTCAGACAGACGGAGGCAATTAATTATTACCATGAGCGGCTCGCGATAACGGATGGTCAGTCAGCATTCTGATGTAAAAAATAACTCCACATGTGAAGATCCACATTTGAAGATCACAGTGGGAGCCGATTACATCATTTGCGACGTTCTATTATTCAGATATTACATAAACAGTAATTATTTTCCATAAGTATTGTGTGTGTTTTATATAAGTGAATTGACGTTCAATTATGCAGTGCATATCGTGTGTTTCTTACAACAAATGTACATGATACACTTTTTTTACGTTCATTTGACATTGATTTTCAACTGAAGGACCGAGTCATCTTTTTATTTTTACAATATATATTTACTTAACACATAGACACGATATCCGGACGGCGGCGGCGGTGGCGGCGTACATATACAAACCCGTACACTATAACACACGCACGAGTTGACAACGTCGATAAACCAGCACAAGTTTTCAACGCTGACGACGACGCTTTTCCAACATGGCCGCACTTCCGGAAAAACCCCTTACATATACTTACCCATACACTATAACACATGCACGAGTCGGCAACGTGGCCGAACCTTAACCACCACACTCTTACACAAACCGACAACCTCGCCGCTTTTCCAACATGGCCACGCACTTACCGACAACATGGCGCCCCGCCACCGACAACATGGACGACGACCCCACCACTCCGGGCGACGATCAAGCCACGACCAGGCCGCCGCCGGACGGCGAACGGCGGCCACGCCTACACCAATCAACGCACATATAACCCCACTTTATGCTCGCCGCCGACACATGGACGAAAGCCGACAACCGGATGTTTACCCCCACACCCCAATTTTTGAATTTCCCGCCATATGACGTCACTTCCGGGGTAGAACTCTCATAAGCACCCTACTCAGTCTAGCTGAGTTCACAGTGGTCTTACTTCAGCGACAGTGAGACCAGACGTTCAGTGAATATATCTGGACGTGGGTTATACATAAACTGACCATTTTGTTTTTACCTCAAATCGGGACATCGACCTGACTTCGTAATTTTGGGACAAGCAATAAAAGGCATAATTTAATAAATGTATTTAACTACAAGGTAAAGTTACAGCCACTAGAAGTATTGAACACTTTGTTTTCTTTTTGAAAATTGAACATTTTTAGTTTTTCTTATATTTTTCGGATGCGAAAATTTGTTTTAATATTGCAGGTGACGATTTTAAATATGTGTAAAACTCTTGGCAAGATTTTTCGAACATTAACCTTAATAATTAACGTAGCTTTAAGTACGGAAACCTGTAATTGAGTTTTCTCTTGTGTCCACAACTTGTTCATCAAAGAAAATACGTGTTCAACCGGCGCTTTTGTACCAGGAAGACACAAAATATATTCAATTATAATCTGAAAGGTGGAATGGTTAAGTTTGTTGCTTTGAAAATGTTTGAATAATTCCACTCAACGATTTTCTGTAGGAACGTTTTGTTCATTCCATTCGGCAACTTTCTGTGGTGTTACATAGTTAGAAATGAGCGAATATTCATCAAATACTTCAGTATCTATTACAATCTATATGTCCTTTTTCAATCAAGATATCTAGCACTCTTTGAACATGTGACCATTGTTGTACTTTTGTTAAATTTTCCCAATAAAAATCGACTAACTCTTTCGTAAAATCGGTCCACTGCTCCAAATATTCTCGACTAGTTTTATAAAATTCTGTGGCCTTAGTTTTCACAAAGTTCTCGTCAGTATCTGTGTAGCCGCTTTCCTTCAATTTCACCAATAAACCACGGACTGCATGTGGAAGAAACTGAGCTGTCTCTTTCTGAGACAAATTGTCTTTTAGTTTATTGATTTCACTTGCAGCTTCAATTCCCGAAATATTTGTACCTTCGATCTTTAACATAGCTTGATGAAAACTTGAAGACTGGGTGTGTATAAAATGGTCACAATTCTGAGCTAGGATTTTCAAAAAAGGGTTTTCAAAATGGCAGGGCATTTTTCGATACTCAAGAAATAATCCTTCAGCGGCTGATACATTTTTAACACTCTTTCAACGGCTGGCATCAACTCAAGCCATCTGGTTTTGCTATAGCCTAGCAACTGCTTGTATTCTGTCTCAGATTGTTCACAGAATTCTTTAAGAGTTTCCACTCTAACTGTATAAATGTACAAAAATGAATATAACTTCACAATTATAACTTTAAAGTCTACAGGTAAACAATCAGCAGCTGATTTCATTGCGTTGTGTATTATATGAGCTCCGCATCCAACACCTATTATAGTTTTTTGGAGATGTGCTTTTAATTTTGCATAAACATTGTTGACTTCTCACCTGGCTGAACCCCCAAAGTTACAGTTGGTGTTGTCGCCACAAAACGCCACAACTTTCTCTGTTAAGTTATTTTCTGATAAGACTTTGCCTAAATAATTTACAATGATGTCCGATGTTTCTTCTGGTTGGTCTAGGATATCTAAAATTTTTACTTGTATTCCATCGTACGGAATAAGAAACCACACCAAAACAGGAAATATCTTCTTGTTACCATGATTGGACGCGTCGGTTGAAATTGCAACACAATTTGTTTTAGTTAGGTCATTTTTTAAATCGTCTATCGCCGTACGCGCTAATACATTCACTACTATAGCTTCAGTTTTCGTACGCGCGCAACTGAATTTTGGTTCAAAACAAGACTATTAATTTCGATGCACAGTCGTTTGATCGAAAACTGTGATTTTCCTGTATTGTGTGATAAGCCCACAACACGCCTTCTGCAGCGGCCGCGTCCAAATCCTTAGACGTAGGCATGTCAGATTTCTTTAAAAAAGTTAACATCGAAGAACTCGAAGCAGCGGCCCAATCAGCATTTTTATGTTTTTCAGACTTTAAATGTTGTTCAATGTCACTGTTACCGCCATGAGAAACACTAAATTCAGTACGACACTTGTCACACCTCACATCAGATGATGAAATTGTTTGTTTTATAAACGGATATTTCGTTTGTATAAATTTACATTAAACGTGCACTTGCGTTTCGGCATTTTATTGTAATATACTGCCCAAACAAAAACTTTGTTATTACACTTCAAAATGCAAAAAACTACGTGATAATTAGCGAAAGTAATCGTCAATTGAAAGAGTAAACAAAACAGTACGGGGCGGTCGCGCTAGGCACTGCGATAATTCATGCGGCATGCGATGAATCATGCCCCCCGCCCGCGCCATCCATCATCCACGCCGCGCGCCGCCCTGTTCCATTCCTCGTTCGTTCGGTGAGATTGCCACCAAAATTTGTATGTAATTTATAACTTACGCCGGTCAACTGTCGCTGTTTACAATTTTCTGGAAACGGGACATTTTTACGTCCCCGAAATGTTCTTGGGGACAGAGTAGTTGAAAGCGGGACAGTCCCGTTCAAAACGGGACGTATGGTCACTTTAGTTATACAGTAAGATGCTACTGCCAGCTACTTCAGTCTAGCTGAGTTCACTGCTCTTACTACAGCGACAGTGATACACTCAGTGAATATATCGGTACGTGGGTTATACAGTAAGATGCTACTGCCAGCTACTTCAGTCTAGCTGATTTCACAGTGCTCTTACTTCAGCGACAGTGACCATACACTCTGTGCATATATCTGGACATGGGTTATACAGTAAGATGCTACTGCCAGCTACTTGAGTCTAGCTGAGTTCACGGTGCTCTTACTTCAGCGATAGTGACCATACACGCAGTGCATATAGTTGGACATGGGTTATACAGTAAGATGCTACTGCTAGCTACTTCAGTCTAGCTGAGTTTACGGTGGTCTTACTTCAGCGACAGTAACCATACACTCAGTGAATATATCTAGACATAAGTTATATAATGTAAGATGCTACTGCCAGCTACTTCAGTCTAGCTGAGTTCACAGTACTCTTACTACAGCGACAGTGACCATACACTCAGTGATGATATGTGAAAATGTGTTATACAGTAAGATGCTACTGCCAGCTACATCAGTCTAGCTGAGTTCACAGTGCTCTTGTTTCAACGACAGTGCCCATACATTGAGTGATGATATCTGGACATGGGTTATACAGTAAGATGCAAGAGGCAGCTACTTCAGGCTAGCTGTGTTCCCAGTACTCTTACTTCAGCGACAGTGACCATACGCTCAGTGAATATATCTAGACATAGGTTATAGAGTAAGATTCTACTGTCAGCTACTTCCGTGTAGCTGAGTTCACAGTGCTCTGACTTCAGCGACAGTGACCATACACTCAGTGAATATATCTGTACGTGGGTTATACAGTGAGATGTTACTGGGCCATTCCATGCCAAATCATCCAGCCAAAGTTCAAATTGACACCCAAGGTTCTCAGATTTGAATGCAAATTTGTATATATTTAGTGAATACAAAAATAATAAAAAAATGCCAAATTTCACCCAATGCTAACAAGTAGTTTCAGAATTATGGTCGTTTGAAGTTTTAATAGATTTGAACTTTGGAGGACAATTTGAGCGGGAAACCAGCTTGTATGTATTTGGGCTTTTCTATGTAAAATCAATATTTATTGAGCTAGAGGCTTCAAAATTTATTCATTTGTCCTAAATTTTATGGAGAATCAGATGATACTATAAGTATTGGCATTATGATTTTTCATCATGGATAAAATTATTCTTAAATATAAAAAATTAATATTCTTTCAAAGTTGTGACGCATATATCGAAAAATATCTGTGGCTACAATCTCTCTCCAGATACCCTAATACATCCATATATTACTGAAAAGTGCATGAAATTCCTTTTCAAATGATGAAATGTTCAACAAAGACAAAGTTTGTATTAAAAAAATTAGAGAGTGAAAAAGTTCTTCTTAAATATAACACTATAGAGCTAAAATATATTGAAAATACAACTTGCATTTACTTTGTACATATTATAACAAGACGTGCTGTCCGTCTATTTCTGCAAGAGTGTAAACGTGTCAGAGTGGAATTTGTGTAATGTGTCTTACCAATCCGTCGTCGCTCGGTAACGTAACTTCCGCTGATTGAGTCCGTCGCGAACGTACGAATAACCAGGTATCGAAGTCCTTACCTGAGGTTCACTGTGTATCAATCCCGGGTGGCGCCAAATTGTTTATTTTAAACAATTAAAAAAATTTAGTATAACGGTGATTCCGCTCAGGCGGTGTGGAGAATTCAAGCTTGTCCCGCCGCTTATCGATTTTTACAATCAAGCCAGCAGTTTGCTGTGTTTACTGCTTGAGCGCTAGCCGCCAATTCATAGCTGTTCGCTACAATGTACAACATTAATAATACACTTTCCTAATGAAAATAAAACATAGGTTACACACAGTATTGGTTTATTAGTTAATGGTTATTACTTTTTCATTTACACAGGTTATATTTGGTTTGTTATATTATTTTGCACCGGCCATTAATCTAAGACAATTTTCTCTGGGTTTTGACGTATCGATTCTGAACGTAACAGATGCACCGTAATGGGGTTTACCGAAGTAGTAAACAAATATTTTCGTTCGATCGTCTGGATTCTTGAGATTACGATAAAAGGATTAGATGCAATTACAATAATAAAAATACACAACCTTACAATATTTCTACTTAAATATTATAACGTGTAGCTATAATTGGTTTTTTGGAGTGTAGTAAAAGTGTTTCAAAGGTTTGTAAACTAACAATAGGTTAATTTTATAAGTTGACAAATTTTCAGTGTCTTAGTTTTTTATTTAATCTTTGAAAGAGAATAACTTCAGTTAGTGATATTTCATAGTATAGTGAGAAATATTTAAAGTGCGTTTTTTCCGGAAATTTGGGTAATTTAAATGATACTTAACAACTTAGTAGACTTGGGGGTAAGCAGTTGGTCTGGTAAAAAGGACTGGAGCTGCAATCGTATTCAATTTTCAATTGTTCGGGCTTCTGGCATCTTTTTCAATTTAATCGGAGTAATTTATTCACTTCTTTTTGAATTAAAGGGTCTTCGACATCAGTTAATTGGTTTCAGTCATCGTCTGCTTCCTTCTCGTTCAGTTTTGTTAATTTGGTTAACTTTTATAACATTTAAATTAAATATTTGTTAGTTCAAAATTTGGCTTCTGTTTTCCAAGAGCGTCACTTTACGAGTAACGATATTCAACGATAAAACCGTCCCTAACGGCAGTTGCTATGGTTACTAATGAAATCTGATTGGTTAATTTGGCAAAAATCCATTTTTATCAAAATTTGAATTCTGTTCAAAATCCTTGTATATCTTCTGATTGCTTTCATCCCGTTATCTTCCTTCCTAAGTATTAATTATTATCACTGTTATTTGTATTTTCTTCCAAAGATTTTGGTATCCCACAAGTTTGGGTTCTTTCATGTTTTATAATTTTCCAATTATTTTAATATTTCCCAATTACATTTCTCTTTTAATTTAAATCCTTATTCTAATATTTTGGTTTTAATAAGATTTACAATTTATTCTTGGTTGATTATTCACCTTGAATTTGTTAATTACTTGGTTATTTTCATACAATTAGTATTTGTTGGTGTTTGACAGATAGGCCTTTCTTAAGCCTAAGTAACCTTTACTGATTTTCACTTATTTCATATACATTGCATCTCATTTTAGCCTAATGCTTTATTTTGTTCTTATAACTGGTTTTGTTACCTTTTGATGTGTTTTTGTGTTATTTTTGTTACTACTATTTTATACATCATGTATTGCTAATTATTTACTAACTGGTTTTCTCGTTTTCTAAGTCATACATTGGTATCCTTTCTTACTTATTTACTCCGCCAATGTCAACAATATGCTGGAATGGAACCCACAAGGTAGCAGGAGAAGAGGCAGACCAAGGAACACATGGAGGAGGAGTGTAATAGCGGAAGGGATGGAGAAAGGAGGGAAGACCTGGCCCGAGATCAAGACGATGGCGCGGAACAGAGTCCGGTGTCGGAAGTTCATTGATGCTCTATGCTCCACTTAGGAGATGCAGGAGTAATGATGATGAATGTCAACAATATGGCTATTAATTACTATTTTTTTTATCACAAAATACAACATTTAGGTCTATGGTTGGTATAATTACCCTAGCCATATCCTATTCATAAGTTTGCTTAAACAATTATCTAACACTTAATATATAATATTGGTGTACAATTCATTACCTTTTATTTTATTTTTTGGGTGATAAACAACCTCACCTCTTTTGAACTTGCTTCAATAATCCTCCCTTATAACATGGGTGTTTATTGATTGTTTTAAACTTCTTATTTTATAAATACTCTTT